>CM056049.1:289918631-291173631 GCA_029574335.1 Rana kukunoris
GCTTCATGACCTCATCTGTCACAGCGGATCCACAAACAGCCGCTCCGCTAAAAGCTACAAGACCGGATCGTAACAAACAGCAAGTGTGACTACATGACTGAACGTTATGTTAAACCCTGGTTTGGTTGGACTTTACTGCGACTATTAGCCTATCTGCAAGAGCAAATCAGCACTCTCTTTCTCTTTCTCGCTCTCTCCTCTATATCTGATCAATATATCTATATATATATATATATATATATATATATAAATATATAAAAATATGTACTTTCTCGCTCCTCTCCTATATCTATATCTATATATCTATATATCTATATATATATATATATATATATATATATATATATATAATATATATATATATATATTTAAAGTATATATTGTAGCTTTTGTTATAGTAATTTTTCAACAGTTTAGTTTGTGTTAGTATGTCTGTGTCCGTGTATTTTGTTTTTTATTAGATTTGTGTTAAATAAAATAATAGTATGAAATGTTTTTAGGTTATTATGAAGTTAGATGTGTTGATGTTGATGTGTTAGATGTGAAGTTAGATGTGTTGAAAGACCTAACAATCTCAATAAGAAAGGAAACATTTGAAAAGAATAACAGGTTTATTAACCAAAAATATAAATATTTACATGGATTTTTTCAAGCGCTTGTAAATCTCAGCCAGCTCCTCGAAATTTTTTCTCTGCTGTTGTAAGAGCTGTTCATTCTCGAGGTCCAATTTTTTATTTTGCGCCGATTGGACAGGACTTTTTGATTGGTCCTCTCCATGACATGGGATTTCTCCTGAATCTCTTTCAAAACTGTTAGATATAAGAAAAAAAAAATTAGGATTAAATACTGTACTTTTTTATATCTACATCTTATTGTTGAAATGTCATTAATCGTTGTGCACATATTTACCCTCCTGACTGATGGTCATCACAGGCGCTGTGTCATCCTCCTGCTCCTCTTCTGCATCATGGCATTCACCAGGAGGTTGGGTGGGGGGAAGTTGCAGCTCCTCAGGAGCTGGGGTGGTAAGTCGGAGGGCCCTGGCTGCTCCTTATCCCCTCTCCTCCTCTGCATCCTCCTCTTCATCCTCCTCTCTTCTTCCTCCTCCTCCTCTGCGGCCTGTCGCCTTGTGCGCTTGGGGTGCACAGATGGTAGAGGAGATCCTATAATAACACAATGTTTATATATGTAAAAATGATTTCTAATAACATATGCAAATTCTGTGTACTCTGCTGTATTGTATATGAATACACATTTATTTATTATAGACAGTTAACCAATGGGATAATGTTATACTAAAGGGTCTTGCTGGCACTACAGGGGACTGAGTGTGAGCTGGGCTGCCACCATGGTAAAATTAGCTGTTTGTGTTTCCTTTGTATTATTCTGAAGATCTCATGTTAAAAAAAGGGCCTGATGGAGTACACGGATTACTATGATAACCCCACGCCTAGCACAGGAATTTAGTGGTAATTGAGTTATAAAATACCACCCTTTCCCCTTGAAACCCACCACACACCCACCACTTTAATTCCATGGTTTAACTTGATGGAATAATGTTCTTTTTTCAACAGTACTATGAATACCTTCGGTGGTGATATATGTTACCACAACATGGCGTCTGGGTTAACAACATCTGCCCTAAGGTTAATTACATATCACCTTTACATGACTGTCACCAATAACTTACCTGGATGAAATTCATCGCGGATCTGTGTGACCCGGTCCATGTGGCGCCTCTTCAGGTCTGACCATTTTTTGAGAATGGCCATGTGGTCATGTGACCCGCCATGAAACTCATGTAATTCCTCCAATACGGACTGAACGATTTTTTGTTTAATTCCTGCTGGCACCTCATTAGGTCGTAACCATGTTGCAGGAACCTCTGCAAGATGAAGAACAAAGTATATTATAATACTTTTGTTTAAACCCTTATGGATATATGACGTAAATGTATGGTATTCAACAATTGGAAGCATTCTCGCCTTATTAATCACTGACAGTGGTAACATGACAGATTTTATATGTTGCCATTTTGGTCACCAGCTTTTTGGAATAAATATAGCAGCCATTATCATTTGCATAATTATGTATATATGAGTAACATCACAGGATAGACGTATAGGGGAGAAATGAGTTGCTATTCATCTGACCACTATAATTATTTTTTGACCCTTACACTGGCCCTGTACAATAGATTATTTTTTTTAATCCCTATCTTTACATATGAAAAATAATATGTTTGTTTCTTTTCACTTTTTGATGAAAAGGGAGAACTCTGTGGACTCTGATGTAAAAGGGAGAACTCTCTGTGGACTCTGATGTAAAAGGGAGAACTCTGTGGACTCTGATGTAAAGGGAAAACTCTGTGGACTCTGATGTTAAGGTAGAACTCTGTGGACTGTTAAGGGAGAACTCTGTGGACTCTGATGTTAAGGGAGAACTCTGTGGACTCTGATGTTAAGGGAGAACTCTGTGGGCTCTGATGTTAAGGGAGAACTCTGTGGACTCTGATGTTAAGGGAGAACTCTGTGGACTCTGATGTTAAGGGAGAACTCTGTGGACTCTGATGTTAAGGGAGAACTCTGTGGACTCTAATTTAAAAGGAGAACTCTGTGGACTCTAATGTTAAGGGAGAACTCTGTGGACTCTAATGTAAAAGGGGAACTCTGTGGATTCTAATGTAAAAGGGGAACTCTGTGGACTCTAATGTAAAAGGTAGAACTCTGGGACTCTGATGTAAAGGGAAACCTCTGTGGACTCTGATGTTAAGGTAGAACTCTGTGGACTGTGATGTTAAGGGAGAACTCTGTGGACTCTGATGTTAAGGGAGAACTCTGTGGACTCTAATGTAAAAGGGGAACTCAGTGGACTCTAATGTAAAAGGGGAACTCTGTGGACTCTAATGTAAAAGGGGAACTCTGTGGACTCTAATGTAAAAGGGGAACTCTGTGGACTCTAATGTAAAAGGTAGGACTCTGTGGACTCTAATGTAAAAGGTAGAACTCTGTGGACTCTGATGTAAAGGGAAAACTCTGTGGACTCTGATGTTAAGGTAGAACTCTGTGGACTGTGATGTTAAGGGAGAACTGTGTGGACTCTGATGTAAAATGAGAACTCTGTGGACACTGATGTAAAGGGAGAACTCTGTGGACACTGATGTAAAGGGAGAACTCTGTGGACTCTGATGTAAAGGGAGAACTCTGTGGACTCTGATGTAAAGGGAGAACTCTGTGGACTCTGATGTAAAGGGAGAACTCTGTGGACACTGATCTAAAAGGGGAAGTCTGTGGATCCTGATGTAAAAGGGGAAGTCTGTGGACTCTGATGTAAAGGGAGAACTCTGTGGACTCTGATGTAAAGGGAGAACTCTGTGGACTCTGATGTAAAGGGAGAACTCTGTGGACTCTAATGTAAAAGGGAGAACTCTGTGGACACTGATGTAAAGGGAGAACTCTGTGGACACTGATGTAAAGGGAGAACTCTGTGGACACTGATGTAAAGGGAGAACTCTGTGGACACTGATGTAAAGGAGAACTCTGTGGACACTGATGTAAAGGGAGAACTCTGTGGACACTGATCTAAAAGGGGAAGTCTATGGATCCTGATGTAAAAGGGGAAGTCTGTGGACTCTGATATAAAGGGAAAACTCTGTGGACTCTGATGTTAAGGTAGAACCTCTGTGGACTCTGATGTAAAGGGAGAACTCTGTGGACTCTGATGTAAAGGGAGAACTCTGTGGACTCTAATGTAAAAGGGGAACTCTGTGGACTCTAATGTAAAAGGTAGAACTCTGTGGACTCTGATGTAAAGGGAGAACTCTGTGGACACTGATGTAAAGGGAGAACTCTGTGGACACTGATGTAAAGGGAGAACTCTGTGGACACTGATGCAAAGGGAGAACTATGTGGACTCTGATGTAAAGGGAGAACTATGTGGACACTGATGTAAAGGGAGAACTCTGTGGACTCTGATGTAAAGGGAGAACTCTGTGGACACTGATGTAAAGGGAGAACTCTGTGAACTCTAATGTAAAGGGAGAACTCTGTGACTCTGATGTAAAAGGGGAAGTCTGTGGACTCTGATGTAAAAGGGGAAGTCTGTGGACTCTGATGTAAAAGGGGAGTCTGTGGACTCTGATGTAAAGAGGAACTTTTGTGATTAATTTTCATATGGTTAGAAATGTTATTTAATAGCGACATCTATGCAAACTAAGACAAAAAATTGCTGTGCGACGCTGAAGTGTTCGGGTTTGAAATGAACAAAAGGTGGCAACCCTGGGCATGCTGGGAGTTGTAGTTTTGCAACCGCTGGAGACACACTGTTTGGGAAATACTAATATCTGATCTTGCATCCTAACTTTTTAACTAGTCTAAAATGCAGTTAAAGATAATGAAATAACAAGTGGTAAAATTACTTACAGTAATCAGCAGTTTTTCCTCACTGGATGAAAAGTTACTTCCCACCATCTTCGCTTCGCAGGGCAGCAGTAGATTCACAGGGCAGCACTAAATAGCAATCCGAATATACACTGGCAAAGAATCCAGGAAATGATCGCCGTTTTCGCGACCGGCGTGTTGTCCGCGCGCATGCGCGGTCGAGAATTTCGCAATGAATTTCGCATTAGCGAAATTTTCGCAAATTTTTTTTTGGATGAAATATCACGAATATTCGAAATTTACGAATATTTCTCGAATATTCTCCTATATATTCGCGAAATATTGCGAAAGCGAATATGGCGTATTCTGCTCAACACTAATTTATAGGATATTTCCAACACATAGCATGTACATAGCAAAAATTACACCCCAAAATATATTCTGCTGCTCCTCCTGAGTATAGCGATACCACATGTGTGAGACTTTTTACATAGCGTGGCCACATAGAGACCCAACATCCAAGAAGCACCATCAGGTGTTGTAGGTACACAAATTACACATCCAATTTCCTTACAATCTATCACATTTTTGAAGGCCCTTCAATTTCTAACACAGCACGTGTACACATATCCAAAATTCACACCCTAAAACATACATTCTGCTGATTACATGCTGAGTAATGGGTAAAAAAAAAAAGATTACCTGTGGTTTTAGTAGTACAATTGTCCACAGGAGGAGAGCCCTGATCCAGGCAGCAGGCATCGACGTGGTCAGCAACAGTGAATGGAATTGTCCAGGCAGCAGGCAGGAATATTGTCCATAGTCGGTACAGGCAGGGATACTGTCCATATATACTCCAGGGCCAGTGCAAGTAGAAACATTGCCAGCAGTGCCAAAATATTGGTCCTGGTAGTAAGCAGGACCATGGTCCAAGTAGCAGGCCAGGAAAGAATGGGGACAGGGGTAGAGGCTTCTCCCACCCAAATCTCTTGAAGCCTCCGTGCAACCAGACCCTAATCTGGGAATGAGAAAACTAAAAATGTATCTATCAATTTTCATCCAGAAAAACAATTCTGGAGCCCCTCACATATGTAAGACTCCTGTGTTCCCACTAGCATAGCAGGGTAAAAGATCAATCCAACGGGCAGCAAAAAAACATGGTCAAACAGTCCAGGGTCAATTCCAGAGCAGGCAGAAGTAGGTACAGTTTAGCGTTGGGCAGAAAGCGTAGTCGTATAACAGGCCAGGGTCAGTTCCAGAGCAGGCAGAGTAGGTACAGTTTAGCGTTGGGCAGAAGCGTAGTCGAATAACAGGCCAGGGTCAGTTCAGGAGCAGGCAGCGGTATGTACAGTGGCATAAGAGGTGTGGCCATAAATGACAATTACGTTTACCATACTTTCCTAATAATCTAGAAAAGTATGGTAACGGCGGAAACATTGACTCAAACAAAGGCCTGGTTGGGAAGGACAATCAGGGCAATGATATGTAGTGTCTCTTCTAGTTCCTTCTTTGGTGCACACCCGGCATCTCTTCTGACGTTTTCGGCCTGATTCATGGGGGGGGGATTTTCTCAATAAAGTGGCGTTCATGGAGTCTGCTCAAGCAATCAGAGCGAATGCCATCTGGTGAGTCTACAAGGCAGGAGATAATTTCTTCTTGGTACTGAAGGTAAGATAAGGGGGTCCTTGTAGATTTACGGTAAATGACATACGTGTTGTAAATGGCCAAACTGAAAAGATATATGAGACCTTTTTATACCAAAAGCGGCTTTTTCTTGTGGAAGGTAGGGTTCGAGCATTTGATCATTGAAATCGACTCCCCCATAAACAAATTATAGTCTTGAACACATTGTGGTTTTTGGATAGGGCCGTTTCTTCTGAGGATTTCCACCTGGGTGTCATCATGTATCGTTGAGAGCATGTGGACATTTCGTTTGTCCCTCCACCGGATAGCCAATACTTCCTCATTCCGCAAAGACGCCGTCTCCCCTTTTTGCAGTCTTTCCATAACGAGCCTTTGCGGGAAAACCCTTCCTATTGGGTCGCACTGTACACCACACGCTGGAGTGCCCATCCGGTGAAGGTTGCGGAAGAGGGGCAAGCTTGTATAGAAATTATCCACATATAAGGTGGTAACCCTTTCCAAGGAGTGGATATACAAGATCCCAAACAATCTTTCCGCTGGCTCCAATATATTCTGGACATTCAGGGGGATTCAGTTGGGTGTCCTTCCCTTCGTACACCCGGAAGGCGTAGACGTACCCTGTGACCCGGTCACATAGCTTGTAGAGCTTAACTCCATATTGGGCCCTTTTGTTTGGTATATACTGCTTGATGCCAAGCCTGCCTGTGAAGTGGACCAATGACTCATCCACGGAAATATTTTGGTCGGGGACAAATAACTGAGGAAATTTCTCAGAGGAAAAATTTAGAAGTGGCCGATTTCTAAATAATTTGTCATGTGATGGGTCATTTCGGGGAGGGCACTGGGTGTTGTCATTGTAATGGAGAAAACGCATTATCATGTGGTATCTGGTTCTTGACATGGTGGATGAAAAGATTGGCATGTGGTGGATGGGTTTTTTGGACCAATATGAGTATGATTCATTTTTTTTTGTGAGCCCCATGTTAAATGTTAGGCCTAAAAATAATTTAAATTCGTCCACTGTCAATGCTCTCCATTCATAGGGACGGGCGTAACTTGAATTAGGGTGGTCTGTTATAAAATTGTTGTGCATAGAGGTTGCACTGGGCCACGATGGAGGATAATAGGTCTTGGGTAAAAACGAAATGAAAAAATCAATAGGGGCAAAGTTCTTTGTGTTCACCTGAAACACCTGGCTGGGCGGTGAAAGGTGGGATGTTTGCTGCTCCTGAATTGGGGGGAAGCCACATAGGGTTTTCAAGGGCATAGGGAAGGCTGGCATGGGTCCTAACCCTTTGGGGCTGAGATGACACTCTGCTGGTTCTTGGCCTTTGCTGCAGTGGTACTTCATCTCTTCTGGATCGCACGAGCTGCTGGTTGATGCCACTGCATCTCTGGTGGATCGCACTGAGCTGCTGGTTGATGCCACTGCATTTCTGGTGGATCGCACTGAGCTGCTGGTTGACGCCACAGCGCTACTTGTGGTAGCCTGCTGCTCCATGTCAATACGTCTTTGTTTCATGGGCACACTTTGCTCTTCCTCTGAATCTGTAGAAGACCCACTGCTTACAACCGGTTCATATTCTGAATCAGAATCAGAGAGCTCCCCGCTGCTCTCGTCGGTCAAGCACATATGCTGGTATGCCTCCTCAGTGGTAAAAAACCTTTTTGCCATACTGGTGACTGTGGGCTGTGGTGACAAACTATGGTAGGGAAACTGGAACAGATATGGCTGCACTGATGGGTGCTGATGAGGCTGGTCTAATGAGGGTGCGCTGATGGGTACTGGGCACTGACGGCACCGATGGGCACTGGTGGCACCGATGAGCACTGTAGTGACACTGATGGAGCACTGGTGGCACCAATGGAGCACTGATGGACACTGGTGGCACAAATAGGCACTGGTGTGGCACTGGTGTGGCACTGATGGACACTGGCGGCACTGATGGACACCGATAGGCACTGGGTGTAGCACTGATGGAGCACTGACGGACACTGGCGGCACTGATGAGCACTGTAGTGGCACTGGTGGTGCACTGACGGGCACCGATGGGCACTGATGAGCACTGTAGTGGCACTGATGAGCACCGATGGACACTGGCAGCACCGATGAGCACTGTATTGTCACTGGGCACGGTAGTGGCACTGATGAGCACTGTAGTGGCACTGCTGGCACCGATGGGCACTGATGAGCACTGTAGTGGCACTGATAAGCACTGATGGACACTGGCAGCACCGATAAGCACTGTAGTGGCACTGGGCAGAGTAGTGGCACTGATGGAGCACTGGCGGCACTGATGAGCACTGTAGTGGCACTGGTACAGCACTGACAGACACTAGCAGCACCAATGGGCACTGAAGTGGCAGAGGTGGCACTGGTGGGTACTGTAGTGGCACTAATGGGGACTTTAGTGGCACTGGTGGGGACTTTAGTGGCACTGGTGGGGACTGTAGTGGCACTGTGGCACACATGGGGGCTGTAGGGGCACTGATGGGTAGTGTAGTGGCACTGTGTGGCACTGTGTGGCACTGCTAGGCACTGCTGGGCATAATATAGATGCACTCGTAAAAAAAAATCACTTCTCTCCTCACACGCTGTATCGGTGTGAGGAGAGAAGAGATAACCTCAGATTGACCTTTTTTTTGTTTACATTAGTGTGCTCCCTCATTGGAGGGAGCGATCAGGTGGCGAAAAGCCGCTATCATTGGCTCTTCACCGCGATCAGTGTTGCGTCGGGTCCCGCCGACCCGGCGAACACAAAAACTTTTGCGTGCACGTCGAAGGGGGCGCGCAATCACCGCAAATCGGGACGACGTCCCAGGGACGTCGTCCCAAAATAACAGGACTGCGCTGTAGCAGTATTTCTGCTATAGCGCGGTTGGAAAGAGGTTAATTACCAAGATTACATCAGAAGACACCAAAACACAGTCTTGTAGACACGTGGGTAATAATTAAGCACAACTTCGGCAGCACATATACTAAAATTGGAATGATACAGAGAAGATTAGCATGGCCCCTGCGCAAGGATGACACGCAAAATTCGTGAAGCATTCCATAAAAAAAAAAAATTAATCACAAATGTACTCTGTGAAACGTGTGTACAAGGCTATGTATTGTTGTCTTCTGATGTCATCCTGGTGATTAATAAACGGCAATTGGACTTTAATCAATGTGCAGCCATTTCTTCTTGACTTCATATACCGATGGGCTAGAACATGATTGAAGTTCTCATCAGACATAGTCCATTCACCTGGAGTGGCGAGTATTTCTACTGCACTGTGGGAACTGCAGTCCAGGGGGAGAGAGACCCTACTGTAACCAAAAGCTTTTGAACTGCATTTCCCAGAGAAAGATTACCAGGAGGAAGGGGAAGTGCTGCATTTTCTCAAGCTGTACAGGACACCGCTTCCTTTTACCATGAGGGAGGCTGGGGAGTGCACATCACTGTCCTGTGTGCACCACCACTGCTGCAAAACAGCAGCCTGAGTAGAATCTGAAGTGCTGAGTCCAGGTGTGCAGACAGCCCAAGTCACATGGGTGCTGAGCAGAGAGTGGACTAATTGCTATGTGTAACCAAATGGTAAGTTGCAAAATCGCCTTGTAAGCTGCTGTGTGGAGATATATTGTCTACTGCTAGAGAGACTGATCCATACATCCATCTGGTAGCCTTACTGCTGCTTGCAGGATCGACTAAGACTATTATCATGTGCATCAATGGTACAAATGGGCCCCAACAATAGCCAGCTGGCGAGTTAGGACTAAAGACAGCCCTTTTACAGCTGTTACACAGATATCTTTACCTATTGCTTATGCTAAGATGTACCTCTCAGGGGACATTGCACCATATTGCACCATATCCTAGCCATTCTCCTAGAGGGCACTCAGTTCTAGTATTTTTTATTCACATTGCAGGCAATGCTTATATGCATTTGCTGACTGTTAATTCAGAAGTTTATTTAGTAGTACAGAACTCTATTCTTCTAAGTTACCTTGGCATAGTGATTATACTGTCTAGTGGACTGTGTCAGAACCTACCTTCTCTTGCAGTAACTTTCATTTCTCCAGGTGTGTCAGAAGGGCTGAGGTTGTTCTTGGAGTCGAACATGTAACCCAAATTACTCAGTGGCTCCTGTGGTGGTAGCGCTACATAAGCATGTGGGTGCGGCCATTCACCCTGCACATAGTGTTACCTGTTTATACGAAGCACACTTATCAATCGAAACCAGGGAGGGACTGTGTTCATGTGAAAATCAAACATTATGGTGGTTCCCTGAGTTAGAGATGAGCTATACACTGTGTGCAGTAATAAATGTGCAGAGTTCCACTGTAAGGTACCATCCCATTTCACTACACACACCTTTCTTCTTTATAGTGCAATTAGGAGGAACATCACTGAGCTCGAACCCTCTCCACCAGTCCAGCAAAACTCTGCCACCTCACTCCTAGTGTCAGAATGGGGTCCCGCTGTGCACTTAGCGTGGACCTCATGCATGTACTTGTTAACTCTTTTCCCCTATGGTCAGGGTATGGGTCCCTGTAACACAGGGACAGCCCTGGTTGCTTTGGGAAACTGACCACTTGGGATCCCTCCCAGATGCAAGCGGAGGACCCGCCACCTACACCAGGTAGCACGCTTCACGGCTGGCTGCAATGTACCTTGCACTAGTTCTGGTTACCCATAGTAACTGCAATTATCCTCCTCCTGGTTTATGCCTTCTGTAGTGGCTTTGCTTCATAGCCCACCTGTGCTTTACTGACCCTGGGTTTTCATACGACAGGAAACTTCACGCACCCCTTTAAAGCGAAGTCCCACCCTCAAATTTGACTTTACATCAGTAGTTCTAAAAAAATGTCATTATTCCTTTAAGATTTTTTTTTTTTTTACATGTCTTTAAACCCTTGTTGCTAGGCAGATTTGTAAAACTTCCCACTTCCTATACCGCAGTGCTAAAGCTTTCTGACCTACACCGCACAGACTCCTGGGAATGTAGTGGATGTAACTTTCCAGGAGTCTGTGCCTCCCCAGTCTGGAAGAATCGTGCGACTTGGACAATACAGGTGCTGTTTTGTCCTTCTTTCTAATAAATTAAAACTGTCACAATGAGAGTCAAATAATTTGACAATAATAAGGTTGCACGGATCAGAGTTGTTCGATATTCGCGGCCCCCCGCGATTCGCGCCCCCCCCCCCCCGCGCGATTCGCGGCACCCCCGCGATTCGCGGCACCCTGCGATTCGCGCCCCCCCGCGAAGCGCGGGGCACCCCCCCAACAACTCTGATCCATGGCCACCCCCCCGCTCAACAACTCTGATCCCATCTGCGCATTTAATCATCCATGTGCTGGGGGTGATGCCATTTGGTGGGAGCGATGCAATTTGTTGAGCCGATGCGGTGTGCACATTCCAAGCCCTCCATCATAGAAGTAAAAGTGCACAATCAGCTGCTATAATAGACATCTTTTTGAATAGATTTGTGATTAAAACATCTTTTGGATTGCTTCTATAAGTATGACCACCATCTAATATACATTAGTGTAGTCTTCAGATAATAATCCAATGCAGAACCAACAGAACCAAAGGTCCACAGGTCTTTGGATATTTAGCGTGTATTCTCTATAGTATAGTGTCTAGTATGATGTTAGTAGATTGTTCTCGCAGCAAAACACCAGGTCCTCCAGAGAACGCATTTATTTCAACAACATCAATACAGAATAGTCCAAAGTCCACAGATGATACAAAAATCCAGCAGAGTAATTCAGATTTCTACCTGCGCCCTCATACTCATACAGAGAGAATACCTGGAGTACCTTCTCTCCTTGACAAGATGAACTGAATGTCAGCCTGTCTTGCTCATATATTGGTATCATACTGGAGGGGGGTCAACCAAATGTTCCCATTGAATGTCTAATTACCATTAATAAATACTTCCTTATGTATGTAAGGAAGTACCAGGCCATCTCACAAACCTAGATCGTCTTAGATAAGATTTACACATCAAAGGGTCCTCTGTATCTTTTGATCCTTTGGCCACAAGATTTGGTCAGCAAACTTCCTTTGATGTGTAACCTTGAATGCCTAAATACCATACCATATATACTGTATAACACAATATTTTAAATACCAACACATCTATATTAATATTACTACATATTCCCCCACTTGAGTCGGTTCTAACTACTAGAACTGACTCATAATTCAAACAACAAACGCAATCATGGTTTGAGGTACTGGATGCTTTACAATGGCTCATATGAAATATTAAGTTGAGACTGGTTACATCTCTCTTCACCAACCTCTAAAATATCCCCATGAAACAGTTATTAGATAATATAACTTTAGACCATGACTGGAAAAGGGTTCAGTAAACATAAGTGGCCCGTATCAGTATAGCTGTTAGACCTTATTTCAAAGCTTGCTCTTTCTTGAGTAAATTACATAACGATCTTGAATATTGTGCAAAAAACGAGCAGATGTCACCGTCCATTCTGACTTCATCACATCTCTCACCATCTCACTGAAAGTAAAGCTTGGTATGTTTTGGGAGGTCCAATCCACATAAGTCCAGGATTCTCTCATCTCCAGGCTCAAAGTTTATATCTTTAGAGATGGTTTTACACAAACACCAGCAAATCCTGAAATACCACTTTCATCTTCATAGTAAGAAGAACCATTAATGTACCAGCAGTCCCTTTCAAGGTCAAAAAGGTTTGGATATGGCAGTAAAAATTCTGTGCTGCAAACTATTTCCTTGAACTTGACACCTTCAATCATTAATTCATCAGTCAGGACACTTGGTTCCTTTAACACCAAACCATCAATATTCTCTGATAATAAAGCTGTAGTCCATCTGCTTCTTTCCATTTCCTATTTGAGCAATGATGACCTCTTGTGTACATGTCATTTGTTGATTGCCAGCAACAATTTTCTTTCGTAATATGCTGTAGGCTGACACCTCATTGCGTTTAATAGAGCCGTTACTTGTATCATTCAGTCCATAATTCCACCAGAATGGTATGCCAACATATATATATATATATATATATATATATATATATATTCCTCCATGCGATGGTTTAGATATTATCAGCTTGACATCTGTGTTTATCAGATCTTCTGTCCAGACAATGCGGCAGTGGAAATTCTTGCCAGTATTTTTTTATAAAAGGTATAAAGTTCCTTTTCATCCATATGTGTCACAGCCTTCAGCATATTATAAACAACTGATTCAACATGTTTCAAATCACGACTAGAGTGATGAATTTCACTCACCCTCTTATAAATTTAGGAAAGCCACCCAACTTACTATATACTATATGCTATGTTAAGCCATTGTGCAGCATCAACTCAGATGTCAAATTTCAGATGTCAAATCTATCAGTCATATGTACAGATGTTTTAAAATTGTTTTAGGTTTAAATGCCTCGCTCTGATTTTAAGATTAAGTTCAAGAAATAAAACATAATACAAATAAAAAAGCAAAATATATCGGGAAAAGGGAGGAGAAAATGAAAAAATAGGGCATTGGGCAAGTCCATTGAAAAGAAAATGAAAAAAAAGAAATAATGAGTAAAAAAAAAAAGAAGGAAACTTGAATGTTCAAAAAAAAGTCCATTGCTTGTATGAATATTGAGAGATATTCACTTGTATAATGATATATTGTCCATTTGTCCATTCAGTGTTTCTCCCCGCTAGCCAGCAATTACTCCTACTGTTCACATGCAAACTGTACCTGAAAGACAAAAACTCTCAGACAAAACTCATTAGCAAAGTCCTTAACCACTTAAGACCCGGACCAATACGCTGGTAAATGACCCAAGGTGTTTTTGCGATTCGCCACTGCGTCGCTTTAACAGACAATTGCGCGGCGTGCGACGTGGCTCCCAAAACAAAATGTGCGTCCTTTTCTTCCCACAAATAGAGCTTTCTTTTGGTGGTATTTGATCACCTCTGCGATTTTTTATTTTTTGCGCTATATACAAAAATAGAGCGACATTTTTGAAAAAAAAACACTATTTTTTACTTTTTGTTAAAAAAAAAATCAAATAAACTAAATTTTAGTCAAACATTTAGGCCAAAATGTATTTAGCCACATGTCTTTAGTAAAAAAAAAAATCGCAATAAAAAAAAATAGCTACCTAGCGGGAACAGCGACACTAATACAGCGATCAGAAAAATGATCGCTTAGTGACGCTGGCAATAGGGAGTGAAAGGGTTAACTAGGGTGGTGATCAGGGGGTTAAAACTTTATTAGGGGGGGTGGGGGGGCTATCCTGAACCTAACACTAACTGTTTTTTACACTGCCTGTCACACTGACACTAAATGCAGTGATTAGATCATTGCATTCAGTGACACTGTGACAGGGGGGTGGGGGGGGCGATCACAAGGGGTTAATATGCCTATGTGAGTGTGTGTCAGTGTTGTGTTGGTGCACACTTACTTGTGATGTCTTCTCTCATCAGCAGCGCTGGGAAACAGCGCTGCGATGAGAGGTGACATCATTTCCTCCTTCCTGTGTAAACACAGGAGGAGGAACTGACAGGATGGGAGCGCGCTCCCATTGGCTGGGAGCGATCGCGGGGGGGCGGGTAAGCGCCGACATCCGCCCGCTGATCCCGGATCGCTCCCGGAGCCAGGGGGACCCCCGCACGCCGCGGAGGGGGTCCCGATGGGACCCCCGAACCGCACTTAGGCGGGGACGTAAATTTACGCCCTTGTGCCTGTACGTGCCATTCTGTGGCCGTATATGTGCGTGCGGGGGTCCTTAAGTGGTTAAACAAAGTACTATTTACAGTCTACAGTTTAAAGCTAGTTCACCCCCACTGCTATAGAAGTGTCATTTCCATTCAAAAACAGATCTGGATGATTCAACTGTTCTAATAGTGTGTAATATTCTATTTTCATCTTATCATACTCAATTTTAAGGTGGTCATATTTCTGTTTTAACTGAGGAAATGGTATCCAGGTCTTCTTCTTATTATGATTTTGGCCAGCTCTGTTTTTCATGTTAATATCACCTATGTTTGACCCAATGTTCCCACTCTTGATGTGATCATTAGATATTATCTTCTGATCTGTCTGTTCAGTGTGTGCCCTAAACAATGTGGCTACATCAATTCTGACAGCTTGCTCTTTTGACTTTCTCCATAAATGATCTGCTCTCAATAATACGTCTTTTAAATCATGAGGATTCGGGGTAACTAATAAAATATTTTGTTTGATATCTTCATGCAAAGCATCTAGAATCATACTGATATGTATCGAGCCTCCCCACTCAAATGCAAGATTATTACCAACCAATAATTCCATAATAGTTGCTATCCTGTGTGACAATTCATAGGGAGATTCACTCTGCATTTGGTGGATCTTCCCGTGAATCGCAACATCAGAACGCACTCCATACAAGACACATAATAATTCCAGTAATATGTCTCTTGTTCTCAGAGGCTGAATACAGATCTGTTTAATTCTCATCCAAAGACTATTACCTATAGAATGTTGCAAAACTCTTTCTAAGTCAGATGGGTTGAGACTGTACATATCTCTGATAATCTGCAAGTCACAAAACCATTTCAAAAATCTGTTTAAATCATGGCAGGGAACCATTCCTATTTCTTTAAGAATTGCATCTAGTTCTTTTGGTTTCAAATGCTTCATTACAAGTTGAACCTCCCCTGTATTATTGTTATTGTTATGAATCGTGGTGGTCACAGTGGGTGCGGCTGGCAATGAATTATCAGATTTAATATGAGGTTCTGTTTCATTTGATAGAAAGTTTGTGTTTGTATTTTGATGCAGATTGCTGAATCCAAGATTTGATGCACCTCTGCATTCCTGAGATCTCTTCTCTAATTCCATAATTCTTAATTTTAATCTCTCATTGTCCTCTGATAATTCATCACAACGCTTAGATTTCTCAAGCAAAGCTCCACCAATAGTAACTGCATGCAATTTTAAATTTACTGTCTCAGTGTCTGATTGGTTTTGTAACCTCTGACAAACCTTATGGGTATTATCAACTTCACTCTGTAACTGCGCAATTTCCATAACTTTATCATTCAAAGAACTTTCCATTGTTAAACAGCAAGATAACAAGCCCTGCACAATACAACCCTTTCTTTTACTTTCTGAAATTTTGCTATCAATAACACTTTTTTCTTAAAATTCCTTCATCATAGTCCATGTCTGCTTACATTTTTCTGGAATTTCATAAGGACCGCTATGACGCTTAATACATTTTGATACCCATCTGTTAACTTTATCAGAACTGACACTAGCTTCACACCGAGTAAGCATTTTGACTATATTAATAAATAAAAAAAAGGAAATATTTTACTCACCGCATTTGAAGCTCCACCTTGCCAGTTCCAGTCTTCTGGTACACGACAGTCTTTTTCTTTCTTCAGTTTCCAGTCTCCAGAGAATAATTCTGGGGTTCCAAACTTGTTTAGTCTTGTATATCACTCTCTTATGTCACAACCAGACATAGAGTCACAGCACAGGTCTTTTTCTTCATTCGACGACTTGTCCACCTCACAGGATTTTTGTCATCACAACTTCTGTTACTAAGTCCTGAAAATGCGCTTCTGGTCACTTGCACGGCACCAATGTAGTCTTAGATAAGATTTACACATCAAAGGGTCCTCTGTATCTTTTGATCCTTTGGCCACAAGATTTGGTCAGCAAACTTCCTTTGATGTGTAAACTTGAATGCCTAAATGCCATACCATACATACTGTATAACACAATATTTTAAATACCAACACATCTATATTAATATTACTACAATTAGTGTCCATCTTTACCATTTTTACAAAGAAGCAAGAAAGCAAATAATTACATACAGGTACTCCTGCAATAATTGTAGTGTGTACACTGCTTAGCAAGATAATGAGGATCCTAACACCACAGGCAGGGTAGCACAGGCAAGAATAAAATATGAAATGTTTTTTTTTTTTTTTTTTTTACAAATTATAAGTAAACTTTATTTGGAATGTCTATGGAATAAACAAAACAAAACAAAAAAAAACAATTACATTTTTACTGGCTTTTTGAATTAAGATGACACATTATTAATTTTTCATTTTGTCAGATCAGTTTATTTATCCTATGGTCTTTCATTTAATTGACATAACAGTCTTAGTGTTCTGATAAAATATTCCAAAAACTCCTCTAGGGAGCTGCTACATGCAACACAAATGATTAAGTTGGCGCTGTCAGATATTAATGATTTTTTACTTAGCAATAGCTTATTTTAGTGCCGCTAATTAGCTCTAGTTCAAGCTGAGTTATCAATATCTGAAAATTAGCTGATGAAAGGCAGGTTAATAGAAGGTAAGCAAAATAGACAATAATTAATCTGTCTTCTCATTTCAAAACCTTGTTAATCCTTTTTGTATACAAGTAAAGCATTGACCTGTCATAGAGCTTAATCGAACAAGCAATTAAGCTATGCAGCTAGCTTGGGAATTGCATCTTTGAGCACCCTTTGGCTTTCAGTATGTCATGACCAACTATCTGAATTTAGATCTCTAATATATAAGAGCTCTATTACGACCCTTTCACACTGCTCTGTGGCAAAATCATGGTAACAACGTGTTTTTTTTAAAACGCACTGCAACCACAGTGCAGAGGAGTGAAAAGTCCCATAGAATTTATGCTAGGTTCACACTGAACCAGCACGATTCCAGCACCGTTTCCTGCATCTCTCCCGCAGACAGTTCAAATACCGCCAAAAGAAAGTTCTATTTTTAAAAATGATAAAAATTTCATTTGGGTACAGCGTTGCATGACCGCGCAATTGTCTTTCAAAGTGTGACAGCGCTGAAAGCTAAAAAATGGCCTGGGCAGGAAGGGGGTGAAAGTGCCCTGTATTGAGGTGGTTAATGAAGGGTTTGTATATAAGGTATAATATGCATTTTTTACAATAAAGAAATACTTGAGTAGTCTACACTACTGCATTTTTTTTCCACTTTTTGTGGACCTTGATTGCCAAAGGTGGCACTGAAACTGAATGATGCGGTGTGATCCATTTGTTTATCCTGTCTGGGGACTGTATTCATGCTTTGATAGCCTATACAGCCGGATTCACGTAGCACTTACACCGACGTATCTCGAGATACGCCGTCGTAAGTACAAATGTGTGCCGTCGTATCTTTGCGCTGATTCCCAAAGCTAGATACATCAAAAAATAAGGCTTCAGCCGCCCGACGTAACTTGCCTATGCCAGCGTATCGTGGGCGCATAGTTACGCTGGACGCATTCGGCGTACCCATGTTAAATATGCAAATGAGTTAGATACGCCGATTCACGAACATACTTGCGCCCTGGCGCATGTTTCAAGCGATTTGCGTAAGGGTTACGTCCGGCGTAAAGTTATTCCTCATATAGGAGGCGCAACCCATGCAAAGGTATAGACCAGGGAACGAACACTTCTAGGATATCATTCATCGCCCTCGCCGTAATCCCCAGGGATCCGCGAGCGCAAGCTGTTTTTGATAATTAGAGAATTTTGTTTCTAACTCTATTTTCATGTTATTACTGTAGATATAGCAATTTTACATGTCATGGGATAAGTTAATTTTTTTCCCCTAGGTCTACTCTACCAACTTCTTGTATACCTGCATTGCCCCCTTTTTTCCAAACTATACAATAACAATCTTTTCCAGAATATTACACTTGCACCATTTATTTAGTTATTTTCCTGTAATTTAACAATTGACACACAACAGATATCCCTACTATTGAGGATACCTGTTTAATATGTGTCTATGAGAAGAGAATTTTTTTTTTTTCAAATAATTTGGAATTTTTTGCTGTCTAACAACAATATTACTGTATATCTATTTTTTATTCTACTAGTCTATTTAATACTTTTTGTATGTTATGCACATCAATTGTTCCACAGGATTTTGTTCTCTGTCTGGGGAAATGTGGCCAGTGTGGGGATCCCCTGTCATTCTCTGGCTATTATTGGCTGTCCTTTGATCATTATGTGGCCGCTGCTGACATCGACAGTGTTTGTATTTTATATTCCTACAAACCGCAATGTCATGAATGACCAGCAGGTGGAGATTTCATTCCACCGTTTGGTAATTACACTGCTGCTCTGGCGCGCCCTCAGTGCTTTACCCTTCAGGTCTGCGCTGTTGGGCGACGCATGCGCGGTAGAGATCAGCGGCCAGTCCGGATGATGTCACACCAGCTGCGCTGGCTGTTCATCGGACGGGCGGGACATGTCTATTTAAACACGCTATTGATAGCGTGCAGTCGCATCAGCTCCTAGGGGAGCTCTTTCTGCTCTATTTTATGCCGCTTGGCAACAGCCTCGGGTCAGTCTTTGTTTTTAGCTTACAACTGTTCTGGACTATACTATTTATATTGCAGCGTTTTGACATGGCTTTTTATCTCTCTTTGCTGCCAGTGTTTCCTCATTGCTTTTGTGTGGACTGCCCGCCCGGTCTTTGTTAGTGTGGCTCTTATGTATCACAATGGGATACAATTTAATGTTGTGATCCGTTCCCACGGCAACTTAACTAGTTTGGCGCTTTCCTAGCCTTCTCTGTTATACTAAGGCCTAATCAAGTTATTGATTATGACTGGGTGAGTGAATTACTGTATTTATTGGCGTATAACACTCACTTTTTTACCCTGAAAATAGAAGGTAAACTGTGCCTGCGTGTTATATGCAGGGGGCTGTGGAAAGTTTTTTTCCTGAAATTTCCCTATTAAAGTTAGGGTGCGTGTTATACGGTATTATCTTTGCTGTTAACTCTCTAGCTGGTGTTACTATTAAGTTATGTAATCTAAGTTAAACCAATGTTTTTTATTATAGGATTTTCCTGCAGCTATCTTCTATTTAGCAAGCTCATAATCTTGTTTACTGCATATGACTGACCGGCTGTCTAGACGCCCTCTGTTTGGCTGTTTTAACTTTGTGTTCCCCTATATCCACTGTTTTTGCGACACAAAATTATTCATATTTTTAGTGAGTATTTTTGATCTTTATTACCATTATTAGCACTTTACTGTACTGTTGTATCATTATGCGTTTCTGCCATTACCTACTTAATAAGGCACCACTCATTAATATTATATTTTATTATTAATTTATTAATTATGAATTTCATTTAATCTCTGTTACAATATTCTCACATCCCCATAATGTTCAATTTGGCGCCTCTGTTGCTATGTGTAATTTTGGTGTCTCCATTAGTGGTCCTTTTTTACCTCACGCTGAGAACAATCTACTCTGTGTTTCTCTGGCCCGCATATCTGTGCATATATATACTGTACTTCTTTGTAAAAATGTCTTGCAATATTTATGTGTATGTCTTATAAATTCTTTTCCCTTTTTTATAGTATACTTAAGGAAGGCTCTTGAAGAATTTTCGCTCCAACGTACATTTAGTATAGTGGGTAACTAACCCTCCAAGATTACCTGCATTTACGAACATTTTAGTTCTGGAAGGGTTTCTTAGTATGGCTTATTCCACTACCTTTATGTTCCTTGTTTGGTGTTGAAATGTTGTTTAAGTATGATGTCATATTAAGTTCTTTGGGAACTATTTTTCTATGCTAAATTGTATCAAATAAAACTTTGTATACTTTTTGATAAAGATTTTGTCCATTACTGTGCCTATAAAGTCCATGAATAGCCCCTTGCATTCTTCTTCTTTAACATATATATTTGGACGCAGCACACTTATTATCTTAGGGCCAGATTCTCGTAGATGCGCGCCTAATTATGCAGGCGTTGCGCATCTTAGATGCACTACGCCGACGTAACACGGAGTGGCAAGTACCGTATTCCCTAAGTAAATGCGCTCCAAGATGCGCCTGCGTCGCGTAAAACCATCGGCGTAATCCGGCGCAACTCCAAAGTAGGAGGGAAGTGGGCGTGTTGCATTGTAATGAAGCGTGACCCCATGCAAATGCAGGCCGGGACGAACGGAGCATGCGCCGTGACGTGGATGACCCGCGCCATGACGTGGTTGACCCGCGCCGTGACGTGGATGCCTTCTGCGCATGCGCAAAGCCTCCCTACGATTCGCCGGCGCAGGGTATATAATGCGCCCACACATGCGCCCGTGCAGCGCAAACGTCTCCCATTTTTTTGATAGTGACGGCCAAAGTTTGTGCTGGACAAGATGACAACTGCTGTTAAGGAGAGGAGGAAGAAAAATTTCTCCCCAGAGGAGAGGGCCATTGTCGTGAGGGCAATGGAAAAATATGACTCGCGGCTCCATGGTGCTGACAGTGCCCGGACCAGCAAGTCCCGGAGGGATCAGATCTTAATGAAGGTCGCGTGCCAGGTCAATGCCCTCTCTCATGAGGTCCGGACACCGCAGGACATTCAAAAGAAAATGAATGACCTGCAGCGTCTCGTGAAGGGCAAGCTGGCTACCATAGCTCGGCATGCCAGGGGCACTGGAGGGGGCCCACCCTGCAACGTCCACCTGACTGAGGAGGAGAAGGTGGTTGCCCGCTGCCTGCAGACAGAGCAGGTTGAGGGAGTTGGGGGCTATGAGTCACAAAAGCCAGCCCTGAGGACAGGTAAGTGTGTTTTATATTCTATCTGTTGTGTACATGTATGGGGGTGGAAGGGAACATGTGCCAAGTGTGTGGGTCCACCAACATGGGCATCTTTTGTGTCATCCACAGATGTGCAGGAGGGAGCGGGGCCATCTGTTGATGCCAGGGCCCGTCAGGATCCATCCCCCGAAGATCCAGTCCCTATGGCTGCCCCCCTGGAACAGGACTTGGAGGGAAGTGGGCACACCTCAACGGAGGAGGTGGTTGAGGAGGGTGTCGTAGTCCAGGACCAGGACCTCTATGTTGTTGTGGAGGAGGATGATGGGTTGCCCGGACCAGCCCAGGCTATCCCTCCATCTTTAGCGAACCCCTCAGTGTCCCCCCCAACCTCTCCAGTCCCTCTGTTTCCCCCCCCCCCATCTCCGACCCCTCAACATCCTCCCCTTATGCCCGGTCCCCTGCCACTCCCCGGAAGGCAATGTGCAAGACCAGGGGTGTATCCAAGGTCCTGCCGGAACAGCTGGCCAGACAGCAGGACCAGCAAAATAGGCACCTGTCAGAGGTCGTGGAGGAGATGAGGCGCCTGGCCGACAGCCTGGCATCCTCGGGACACATTACAGATGCCATCCAAGATCTTGCTGTCAACAGCGCAGCAATGCTGACCAGCCTGGGGGAGCTGCAGGCGAACACCTCCGACCTTGTGGGGGAGGTTCATGCCCTGCGCATTGCTGTCGAGGAGCAGACTGCTGTGCAGACCCGCATAGCGGTTGCCCTGGAGGGCATGCAGGCAGCCAGGGAGGGACGTGGGGATGCTCCTCCTCCACCTGCTACCTCCCCCACCTGTGGTGCCCCCAGGCAAGTGAGGGGCAGGGCCGTGGCACCAGGCGGAGCCCCCGCCAGGCCCATTAATTTTTTGATTTCTTATTATTTGCTCTGGATAAGAGCTTTTTTATTTTTATATTATGCTCTGGATAAGAGCTTTTTTATTTTTATATTATGCTCTGGATAAGAGCTTTTTTATTTTTATATTATGCTCTGGATAAGAGCTTTTTTTATTTTTATATTATGCCTGGATAAGAGCTTTTTTATTTTTTTTTTGGATGCACACGGTGCAGTGTGAATGGTGTGTGAATGTGAGGGGGTGGCCCTCCTGCCAGTAAGGGGGTCACCCTCGGCTTGGGGGAAGTTATCCATGGCTGTGTGAATGGTGTTGAATGGACAGCAACATCATTGGGGCCTTGCGTGCATTGCTGTCCCAGTCCGACATGCTGGACTTGGGCATCCAATGTGATGTGGATGTGTGTGCTAGGGACCACAGTGGTGTACACGCGTGCATTGTCTGTGTCATGCTGTATGTGTGTGTTTCGGTCAAAGATTCTAACACGAGGCAACTCCTGACTGCTCTTCCATCAGATGACGGGGTCTCCTCGGGGGGGGGGGGGCTGGGTGTTTGGGGGGTCAGGTCATATCACGTAGGGCAATCTGCAGGCCCTTTCTCATGGCAAAGTTGTGCAGAATGCAACATGCACCAATGATCTGACCCACAAAGTTGGGGGAATACAATAGGGCCCCCCCAGACTTATCCAGGCATCGGAAACGGGACTTCAGGAGGCCAAATGTGCGCTCCCACCACTGCACGAGTTTTGATATGTGCTTCATTGTATCTTCTCTCTCCTCTGGTTTGGGGGTTCCGGAAAGGAGTCATGAAATGGGGTCCCAGTACATATGCAGAGTCACCTGGAAGGGAAAAGACAGGAGGATGTTAGTCATGCATGTGCCCCTTGTGATGTCAGCATCATGGGGGGGGACAGTCATGCCTGCCACCCATGTCACTCACACCAACCAGCCAGCTGTCCCCATACATGTCCTGCTCAAAATCTTCTGGGATGTTGCTTTGACGGTAGATGTAGCTGTCATGGCTGGACCCGGGGTCTTTGGCACGGACGTGCCATATGAGGTATTTGGCATCGGCTATCACCTGTACGTTGATGGAATGCCAGTGCTTCCGATTGCGGTAAATGTGCTCTGTGGCACTGGGGGGCTGGAGTGCCACATGTGTGCAATCAATGGCCCCGATGGTGTGTGGGAATCCGTCAATTCTGTAGAAATCTGTCATTGCCTTCTGCCGCAGGTGCTCAGTGGTGGGTCTGATGAACTGGTTGGACATGCGTCTGAGGATTGCAGGGACAACCTGGTGCACACATCTGCTTATGCTGGTTTGTGACATCCCAGCCACCACTCCACTTGTACGCTGGAATAATCCACTGGCCAGGAAATGGAGTGTTGCCAGGACCTTCACCAGTGGCTGCAGTGCATGTGAGCGGTATGTCTGGCTGGTGATGTCATCCTGCAGGGCTGTGGTTATTTCCAGGATGGCAGCAGGGCTGAATCTGAAGATGCGATACACCTCCTCATCACCCATGCCAAAGATCCTCATGCGCGCTCGGTAGATCCTCTCACGTGCCCCCCTCCTCCTACTCCTCCTTCTATGCTCCTCTTCCTCTGCATACATTAGTAGTGATAAGACCATGGCTGCCCCTGGCATGTTGGCATACGAATGTGTTGTCCAGTAAGTGTGATTGCTCAGCTCGTCCGTTATGGTGCTGCTGTAGTTGCTCTCCAGCTGACTTGCACACGGTCTTGAGCAAATTTACCCGTGCTTTTATGAGGGGTATGTTTAGTCAAGGCTTTCGAGTTACGCGCACCACGAGTAGCCAACGCCGAACGCGCGTAGTTTCTGGAATCCGCGCATCTCCCTCATTTGCATATTTGCATGCTAATTCAATGGGAACTGAATATTTTCGATGCGTAACTATGCGCCTACGCCGCGCTAGCTTAAAGCATTTTCGCCGCCCAGACGAAAAAAAATTTCTCGCGTATGTGGTTCTGTGTTTACCGCGCATCGATACGCAGGCGCACATTTACAATTACGCCGCGCATATCCATTTAGGCAGGCGTAGCGCCGCTGAGAATCTGGCCCTTAATGTATCCGCAGTACCATTCTGCGTGATGATACATTTTCTCTCTATTTAAAATAATTCATGTGAGCACCACTGTACAGAATCTGATGGCCTCAACAATATAAATAAACCCCACAGCACATACAGTATTACATGGTGGTTGACAGTTTTTGACACAGAAAATGGGATGGGAGACCAGTTTCAGTGGACATTTTTGATCGTGTGTACGGCCTAGCGGACAGGTTTCCAGCGTACAAAAGTTTCTAAGCATGCTTAGAAACTTGTCCGCTGGAAACCTGTCTGTCGGACATGTCCGATGGTTAGTACGCCCAACCATCGGACCGAAATCCCGCGCATGCGTCAAATTGATTCGACACATGCGTGGAAGCATTGAACTTCCGTGTTTCAGCACGTCGGTGTCTTCTATGTCACCACGTTCTGGTCGGCAGAACCTGTCTCATCGGATATGTGTCCTCGTGTGTACAGGGCCTAAAAGAAATGTCAGCTTAAAACATATCCAGGATGGTATAGAATTACTGGAAAAACGCAAAGACATAATTATCAGACCAGCGGATAAAGGGGGTGGAGTAGTTATACTCTCCAAAGACTTCTACCATGACAGATTATGGACATGTTATCTGATAAGGCCACCTATGAATTATTGGACCAGGATCCTAAACAAGCATTCAGAGATCAACTTGAAGTGCTAGTAGGAATAGGAGCTTCTTCGGGAGTACTCTCTAGAAAAGATTCATTTTTTGGTACCGGCTAGTAGTAAGACTCCCACCATCTATACATTACCAAAAATTCACAAAAATCCTATAAATCCACCAGCCAGACCAATCGTCAACAGTATAGATTCGATTGCTGCAAGAATGGGACAATATTTGGATAAATTCCTACAGAAAAGTGTAGGAATGACAAGGTCATATCTGAAAGATACTAAAGACTTTTTAAACTGTTTGCACAACATCACTTTGGAATAAGGCCAACAGGCATTATTAGTTACAGCGGATGTATCTTCATTGTACTCCATCATACAACATGATGATGCCATGCTGGCCTTAAACTGGGCCCTGAGCCAAAGAGAAGATTTACCCTACAACCAGAAAGTTTTCATCGGTCATGCTCTTAATTTTTGCCTCTCACATAACTACTTCTGGTATGGTAATGAGTTTTACATACAGAAGAGGGGTATAGCAATGGAAGCAAAGTTCGTTCCAAGTATTGCTAACTTATTTTTGGCCGAATGGGAGGATAAATCTATTTTTAAAGAAAGAAAATCTGAGCTCATCTTTTACAAACGTTTTATCGATGATTTGTTTTTTATCTGGGCAGGCCCAGAAGAGTCATTACAACATTTTTTTAAAGATTTAAATATGAACGGTAACAACATCAGATTGACATCAGAGTGGCACAGCGAGATGATCAACTTTTTAGATGTGACGATTTACTGACGGAACAACAAGCAGGAAACCAAAGTGTTTTGTAAACCTATTGACAGAAACAGTTTTTTATCTACCATCTGGTGAGTGTATCCCCCGAAGTTGACCCTATATCCCCCCACGTGGTGAACATCCCTTGGTGAATGGAGCACTCATATTAGAAGCACACCTAGTCTGCTCACTTACACTAACTGTCATCACAACAAACGTTTCAGTATTTTCTGCTTATTTCATTGGACTTTTTTTTCTTTAACCACTTAAGACCCGGACCAAAATGCAGGTAAAGGACCTTGCCCCTTTTTGCGATTCGGCACTGCGTCGTTTTAACTGACAATTGCGCGGTCGTGTGACGTGGCTCCCAAACAAAATTGGCGTCCTTTTTTCCCCACAAATAGAGCTTTCTTTTGGTGGTATTTGATCACCTCTGCGGTTTTTATTTTTTGCACTATAAACAAAAATAGAGCGACAATTTAAAAAAAAATGCAATATTTTTTACTTTTTGCTATAATAAATATCCCCCAAAAATATATAAAAAAACTTTTTTTTTCCTCAGCTTAGACCGATACGCATTCTTCTACGTATTTTTGGTAAAAAAAATCGCAATAAGCGTTTATCGGTTGGTTTTCGCAAAATTTATAGCGTTTACAAAATAAGGGATAGTTTTATTGCATTTTAATTATTTTTTTTTGTTTTACTACTAATAGCGGCGATCAGCGATTTTTTTCGTGACTGCGACAATATGGCGGACACTTCGGACAATTTTGACACATTTTTGGGACAATTGTCATTTTCACAGCAAAAAATGCATTTAAATTGCATTGTTTACTGTGGAAATGACAGTTGCAGTTTGGGAGTTAACCACAGGTGGCGCTGTAGGGGATGTGTGACCTAATGTGTGTGTTTACAACTGTAGGGGGGTGTGGCTGTAGGTGTGACGTCATCGATCGCGTCCCCCTATTACAGGGATGACGCGATCGATGCTATGGCCACAGAGAAGCACGGGGAAGCCGTGTGTACACACGGCTCTCCCCGTTCTTCCGCTCCAGGGACGGATCGCCGCACTCAAGCGGCGATCGGGTCCGCGAATCCCACGGTCCCGGTCCTGGAGCTTCGGACCAGGTCGCGGGCGCGCGCCCGCGACCCACGGCTGGGTACTAAAATCAACGTATATATACGTTGATGTGCCCAGCCGTGCCATTCTGCCGACGTAAATGTGCAGTAGGCGGTCCTTAAGTGGTTAAGCAGTTGCTTGTATTTTGTATTTTGGTATTTATTTATTTATTCGTCTAGTCGCTCTGATTTGGGTAGCAGTATCCTAAGCGCTGGGTTTTACTAATTAGGTTGGTCCAGCTTCTAGTACTTATGCATACTTCTCTTCACTACTACATCTCTAGCTGCCACTAATTTCTAGTGTAGTGCTCCCTTTCTTTCAGAAAAGGCGCTACGCTAAAGTTAGTGGGAGAGTGGGAGAGTTATGTTGCTCCCACTGCTAATTTTTTTTCCCTCGCGGGGCATGCTGGGGGAGGGTATATCTGTGGCAGACGCCATTTTTTGGGGGTTCTTTGCGGGTTTAGGGTGTGCGCACCCAACAGACCCCGGCGATATGGCCTACCAGGCCGGGGTCGCATGCTACATGGAGATACCTGCTGATGCTGAAAGGGGCCCTAGGGACTTGCTGGGGGCTCCACTTCTACTGAAGAGATGCTAAGCTGTGTGCTGTTCGGTGGGGGATCGGCTTGAGGAAAACCCGGAGGCAGGTGATCCAAAAGGGATTGGACGAACCATCGGGGAGTTGGTGACCCATACTGAAAAAGAGAACTTTCTGGGAGGATTTGCTCTACAGTCCAACATTGGGCCTGTGGGAGGGGTCTTCATCGTAAAACGCTAAATTCAACTAGAGTCAAGTCGGTGAGAGAGACTTGTTCCTCCCAGCAACCTTAAGTGACGTTCTGGCTGCCAGGTTTCCTGGCAGAAGTCTGTCCGGAGGCACTCTGCCCACTCCGGCTGGAGTGGTGACGAACTGTTTTACTACGGAAAGCAGGACTGATTTCTTTTCATCCAAAGCCTGATACCGCAACGTTCTCTCCTTTCATCAACCTTTTCTTTCTACCTCATGTTGATGTTGGTTGTGTTGGACCAGGAAATAAAGCATTCAGAAAACTTCAGCGGCAGGTTTGGACATTCTCTTATTGCTCTGCTCATGGCAATCAACCCTAGACAACATACAGAGGTAACTTAATACGCCTATCCCAAATCAATCGGCGGCTCCTGGGGGGTAGCGCTACACGTGGGGGCTCGTCCGGGATTCGGCTGTTACCCTTGGCAACAGAAACTGTGAGTAAAAAGTTTATCAAGAGCAAAGAGTATCGTTTTGAACTGTCTGGCAACAAGGGAGTTAACCTCGAAACGCTAAGCCTGGGCGAACATGCAGGAAAAGCACGCGCCTTGCGACTTGTCCGGACAAGTTCTTCAAGTGGGAGGAGTCACCCACCCCTGCGTGAGACGTGCAGTAAAAGTTTTACGCCAAAGTAAGGAAGGTAACGCCCAATTTCGCGCCAAACTTGCCAGTCGTTGCCACCCACGAGAAGGAAGCACCACGTGAGATGATGTCTGTTCCCGTGTTGCCAACCGCAGCTTCTCCTAAGTTGAGGCCACCCATGTCTATGCCGGGGACCTCTACTATGTTTGCTTCGCCTGGAATACCCCTCACGGACACGGGGATCCGGATGTCCACAGAGGGACAATTTGTTCTGTTGTCGAGCGGAGGATTGGGACTATCCTGCCCTTATTTTGAGGAGTTGTTGATTCGGATCCAGCAGTTTGCTCGGTGCCGGAGATGCCGGGTTACTTATTTGCTGTAAAGTCGTCACTGCGGAGGAAGAAGCCACAAGGCCTAAACCTTCCCCGTCGGTGGAGATCGTAGAGCCGGAGGCTCTGAATACTGAAGTCATTTCGGTGTCGTCAACGCTCACCCTGCCATCGGCTGCCTCGCAATCCTTTTTATCAGAGGTAAGCCCTAAAGACGACGCAAGCCGGATTGATGACTTAATTAGCGTGACTAACGCACAGGCCGAGGACACACCTGAGACCCCCACCTCTACAGCGGTCTCCGTGTGGTGTGCCTCCATGGGAGCAAGGCCTGCTCCAGCCTCCTGCAGCAGCGGTCAAGGCCTGCCTGTGAAAAACTGCTTGCCGGATTGGCCCAGCGACCCATCCAAGGTCCACGGTTACCTGCCTGCTGAGGAACTGAACTCCTCAGACTTTTATTCGCTATTGGAAGAAGATGACCTTCCAGACTATGTTTTTGAGCCAAGGTTCCTGGAGCAACAGGGGTTCGGAGGATTCCGCACCTCCAACAGAACAAGGAGAAAGAAACACTCTGGCCGGAGCGCTCCGTGTGAGCCCGGAACTTTGTCCGTGGACGTCCCACAGCTGACCTGGGAGTCGGTGAGTCTGTTCCGGGATCTTCTCTCACTGCCCCCATGCCCCTTGCCGTACCCACTATGAAAAGGGCACCAGACGCTATAGTGCTGCAGGGACGAGGAGACTATCCAGGTTACAGCGCCTGGTAATACAAAAGGTTGCCACCCGCTATGGGTATGAGTACCCTTATGTGCCATCCTCCCTTCGATATTAGGTGGATCAGGATCGGGAGGGATGCTGCTAAGAGGCCATATGGACACATCTAAAGGTGCCCCGGGCCTATCCTACCTAAACCCCAGGTTTGAGCATTGCCACCGAGAGTGGAGCTGGGGTCAACACATTTATAATGACTGGGTTGTGCTAAAGAAAAATGCTGAAAACTCCTTTGTAGTTTTCAGAGGAGTGCCCATGTCCAATCAGGATTTGGTTCTATATTTAGATCTTGACAAAAAGAGAAATTAAAGTAATCCTTTAGGTATTTAAAAATCATAGTCAATGTGATCAATTAATACTAAAGTCTGCTTTCAATAGATAACAATATTATTTACTGTGCAAACTTGAAGAGCATGACTACTGAAGAAGGCAATATTGTGTAAATTAGCTCTGTGAATATATATAAATATCTCACAATCAAAGTCTTATTCATTCAACTTCAAGAAAAAATAGATATAAAATGATATAACAATTCCCCATCAGATGTCAAGTACAGCACTTTACCTTTATTGTGTAAAGCAAACCAAGTAGTCTACATATTCAGTCATTTTACATAAGTCAGGCTTAGATTGAAGCCATTTTGACCTGATGTACTAGAACCCACATTTTAAGTGCAAATTCCACTGTAAAACGAACTAGGACACAAAGCACTTTCCTGGAGCTAGTGTATGGGCCAGGCAGTGACACAACACAAGATTTTCCTTTAATGTAGACAGGCAAATCTGGCCCTTTCATCCCAGCACAGAAGGAAAACATAAATAATTTGTTTAACCACTTAAGCCCCGGACCAATATGCTGCTAAATGCCCAAAGGTGTTTTTACAATTCGGCACTGCGTCGCTTTAACAGACAATTGCGCGGTCGTGCGGCGTGGCTCCCAAACAAAATTTGCGTCCTTTCCTTCCCACAAATAGAGCTTTCTTTTGATGGTATTTGATGGTCTCTGCGATTTTTATTTTTTGCAATTTAAAACGGAAAAAGACAGAAAATTTTGAAAAAAAATCGAAAAAATAAATTTTAGTCAAACATTTAGGCCAAAATGTATTCAGCCACATGTCTTTAGTAAAAAAAATTGCAATATAAAAAAAAACTAGCTACCTAGCGGCAACAGTGACACTAATACAGCGAATAGAAAATTGATCGCTTAGTGACACTAGCAATAGGGGGTGAAAGGGTTAACTAAGGCGGTGATCAAGGGGTTAAACCTTGATTAGGGGGGGTAGGGGGCTAACCTGGACCTAACACTAACTGCCTGTCACACTAACTTTCACACTGACACTAAATGCAGTGATCAGTAAATATATGATCACTGCAATCAATGACACTGACAGGGGGCTGGGGGGGGGGAGCGATCTGAAGGGGTTAAGTGTGCATATGTGTATGGTGTCAGTGTAGTGTTGGTGCGATTTACTATGTGATGTCTTCTCTCCTCTTGCCGGAACGATAATACCGCCGAGAGGAGAGGTGACATCACTTCCTCTGCCTGTGTTTACATTACAAAATATCTACAAGCAGCCTCACTGACTAGGATTAAAAATGGACATTTGCTAAAATTATTATATATTTTTCAAACAGTACCCTTATGCCGCATACACACGACCATTTTTATTGGTCTAGAAAAAAAAACGTTTTTTTTTCAATCCGATTATTGTTAAACCGGCCTTGTCTACATACGACCATGAAAAAAAAATGCTCTAGCAAAGCACAGTGACGTACAACACGTACGACGGCACTATAAAGGGGAAGTTCCATTCGGATGGCGCCACCCTTGAGCATGCTTTTTCTGATTTTGTGTTAGTATAAGACGATTTGCGCTTTTCAGTCTGTTACAGTGTGATGAATTTGCTATCTCCATTACGAGCGCTAGTTTTACCAGAACGATCGCTCCCATCTCATAACTTGCTTCTGAGCATCCGCAGTTTTTTTTACGTCAAAGCCCACACACAACCATTTTTTACGAAGTTAAAAATGACGTGAAAATTTAGAGCATGTTCTACATTTTTAATGGCCATTTTTTATGTCGTGAAAAATGCTCTGGAGCCCACACACAATCGTTTTCAATTACATTAAAAACAATGTAATTTTTTACATCCCAAAAAACGGTCCCGAAAAAATTGATGGAATCAGGAAAAGCAAAGAAAAGCATTATTTCAGCCTAAAAACTCTACAAATAAAAAGATTTAATTAGAACTAAGTGTAGCGGGATATCGCCCTTTTTAATCTGATATAAAAACCTACCATTGCTGATCGAGAAGGATCTCAGCTCCTTCCTGTGGCCGAGATGAGTTAGAGCCACCTGTTGTTTACCTTTTGTTGTAGTTTACGAAAGTTGGGAGATTGAGTACAGGGAGAAAAGAGACTCCATTTGCCCTGGCCTGTTATAGACTACATTACCCAGAGAGCAACTGTACAATCCCAGAATGCCTTGCCTTCCGCACGTCCTGCTGGGGGAGGTAATTTAAGGGAGAGGATGTACTTGGCACGCTCTCTTTGGACTGCCTCTTTAACCCAGGAGGACCTGTTGAATACCTGTTGAGTCTCCCCCAGTAAGGCATCGGAGCTTCCTTTAACCTGTCTGAGACAATGCTGCTAGCGGACTGTGATCAGACGTGGCGGAGTGTCAAGGAAGGATAAGGCCTGAACTGGCTGGGTGAACAGGCAGGCTGCGACCTAGCAGGACTGTTGGAGATCCCACAAGGATAGGCCTTTTGGGGTAGATCAGGCCCTGATTTTTATTGGAGGGTGGACCACCCACATTTGCGCCAGTGCGATTTTCCATTATTTTTTTTCCCCAGTTTGTTATTATACCTATTTTAGTTGTTGTTTAGGCCAAAATTTATTTAGCCACATGTCTTTAGTAATCCAGTTTATTAGCTACTTTACAGTATTGTTAATAGAGAGAGAGCTGTGTGAGGCTTGACAAGGGGGTGCTTCAATGCAAATACCTTATTGAGGGAATTTCCTTGCTGTGTGCTTGCACAGTTCTATATGACACTGTAGTTTAACTTACACCTATTTGTTGTTATTGAAAAGATATACCAGGATATATCCTAAGATAGAGGCTGGTCCTAGCGCTCAATGGACAAATTATATAAATGTATATGCAGAAAAAGCGGCTATTATAATGAGAAAAAATGTATGAAAGAAATATGTCTCTATGAGGCATTAACAGCGCTATATGAATTTATATCAATTGAACTCAAAAGTTCAAAACCTGCTTTTGTGAGGTGCAAAAAACAATCAGGATCTCCTATCCTAAAAATAGTAGCTAGCCTCAAATACTAAGGACAATGTAACAACAGCTATTATACACTAAAAACAAATAATGAAAAACAATCTTGAGTGTATATGACACGCATATGTCAATAGGGTACTTTTTTTTAAAAAAATACAAATAAAAGTATAAAAAAATATAGCACATAGTCTGTTGATCTAAAATGTTCTTTGTGGGAAATAAACTTGAAATTTGGTTGAAAGGGAGACACAAATCCAGGCTTTCCTTCACTTGTAGTCCCCGCTCTCGGTTTTGTACTGCCTCTTTAACCCAGGATAGACACCTGTTGTTAAGTCTCCCCACGGAGTATTGGGATCTCCCTCCTGTGAGGCCTTCATACGCCCCGGAGCAGCAGCAATATTTTTAAGGAGGAGAGACGGAATCTCTGACGGAGTGATCAGACGGGCTTCAGCAAGAGCAATCTATCACCCTGCAACCTACACACGCACAGTTTTCTCGGCCAGAAACCAGCAAGATTAGACTGCTGGATCCGCCCCTGTAGCAGTTGTCTGTGCTGTTTCTGGCCGAGAAAACTTGCGTGTGTACGGAGGCTTGTCAAGGGTGATTAAGATTGCTCTTGAACTGGCTGGGTGAGACACGCACTTAACCCCAAGACCTACTGACTGTGTTATTGGAGGGTGGACCACCCACATTGCTGCTGGGCTGGGCTGAACTCCATTAGGAGGGGTTTTTTCCCCAGTTTGTTTATTATCACCCCTGGGATTACAAAACCGAGTATCTGATTAAGTGTTTATTCTACACAGTATTGTTAATAAGAGGACTCTTGACAAGGGGGGATTTGAGGGAAGCCTGGATTTGTGTCTATTTGTTGTTATGAAAGATATTTCAACCAAACAAATTATATAAATGTATATGCAGAAAAATTTCAAGTTTATTTCCCACAAAGAACATTTTAGATCAACAGACTATGTGCTATATTTTTTATTTCTACTAGTCCCCCTCTCGGGTTTGTTTATTTGTATTTTTTAAAAAAGAGCAATCTAAATCACCCTCAAGTACCCTATTGACATATGCGTGTCATATGCAAACACGCACTTAACCCCATCCATACACTCAAGATTGTTTTTTCATTATTTGTTTTTAGTGTATAATAGCTGTTGTTGCTATATTTTTTATTTCACATTGTCCTTAGTATTTGAGGCTAGCTACATTATTTGTTTTTAGTGTATAATATTTAATTGTCCTTAGTATTTGAGGCTAGGAGATCCTATTTGTTGTTATTGTTGCTGACTCTGCAGGGCTCTGCGAGCAGTTCACTACTGTTTTAACCCTTTGTTCTTCACCTTATTTTTGCCAGTAAAGTACCCCTTTTGGTTAAGCTGAAATCTGTGTCCAGTCTACTTGTCATATTGCAGGATCCATCCAGTTTAAGGTAACAATTAATTTACACATAATTTGTTGCAGTGTAACAGGATATTGTGCCCTCCAATGAATTTTTGGGGTGCACAACTCCCATTTTTACCAGTTGTGCAAAGGGAGGGTTTTGAGCCACTTTCAGGGGTTGACCACAGAGCGTAAACTCAAAACAAACCAGCTGCTCCTCCGGGGGTAGTGCTACATAAGAAAAATGGAGTTTGTAGCCACCTCACATCCATAGTTCCAGCCCGTGTTGCACTGCAAATCTGCAGACCTCACAGATCTCCACAGATCCTCTCACACATAGCTTTCAGCTCATCTATCCGGGATCCCACCCACCTTGTCTGCTTGGACCTAGCCTGCCAGTCTCCATCCTATCCAGCACAAGCGCCTTTCGAGTCCTGTCTCCACCCCTCCTGTTCAGCGTCAGTGAGACGTCTTGTACAGCCTGAACGGAGCGCGCGTCCAGACTGAGCGCATAGCACAGGGTACGATCATCTCCTCCTCGGCTGGTTGACTGACATCTCTCCCCTGTATTCCCATCCTTCCATCCGGGATATGGTAAGCATGCACCTCACTGTCCACCGTGTATGCCACGCAGCATTGGATCCTCCTCCCTCAGAGTGAGACTGTATGCCTGTGGGATAGGCATTCGTTCCATACAAGTGTGACTGTGTCTACAATCGTGCTGTGCATTATAGTTTGGTGACAGACATCCATTGGGATCATCCACGCTGCATACTGTATATTTTGCAACATAAGCTGGAACTCTGGGGACATATATATGTTTTTTATTAGACTTCATTTTATAATAAACAACATTTGTATGATTATGGGACTTCCTGCAGTTGTTTGTGTCACAGCGCTTTTTTGAAGGATTACTTTGGTTTGCCTGATTTTTGTAAGAGCCACATTAAAAATATGGGATGCTGTATTAAAAAAGGGGAAACTATCCACTATGATTGGACCTATGACCCTTTGTTTTCCAATCCAGAATTTCTTTAGAAATCACAAAATACTTAAAATGGAATATATTGGAGAACGTAAATTGCCAAAAATGCAAGATTTAGGATTTGAATATAAACATAAATGGTTACAATATCATCAATTAAACACATTGAAACGAAAATACAACTATCCTCAATAAACAGATGAAAAACCAAATTTGAAGAAATGTTAATAGAAAACTAAGATCGTATATTTACGTCCCCTTTAAGAAGCTGTCATTGTGGACGTGCGCGTGCCGGCGTCGGAAAGCAACAATCAACAACGTAATGGGATACAAAAGGAAAAGAAAGAGGGAATGGGAGATATAAAGGGGGAGATGAGTGCCCCCCTTTTTTTTCTTGTTGTGGTATGGTAGAGTGAATGGGTTTGAAAGATAGTAGAAGTACTGTATGTGAATGAGATCGTATTTTAATGAATTTTGTAGAATTGTAAACATCTTTTATAAATCACTAAATAGAAATTGAATACTACTGAAGAAGGCAATATTGTGTAAATTAGCTCTGTGAATATATATAAATATCTCACAAAGTCTTATTCATTCAACTTCAAGAAAAAATGTATATACCGTAATTATATTGTATAACGATTCCCCATCAGATGTCAAATACAGCACTTTACCTTTATTGTGCAAAGCAAACCAAGAAGTCTACATATTCAGTCATTTTACATAAGCCAGGTTTAGATTGAAGCCATTTTGACCTGATGTACTAGAACCCACATTTAAATGCAAATTCCACTGTAAAACGAGCTAGGACACAAAGCACTTTCCTGGAGCTAGTGTATGGGCCAGGCAGTGACACAACACAAGATTTTCCTTCAATGTAGACAGGCAAAACGTGCCTTTTCATCCCAGAACAGAAGGAAAACATGAATGATTTGTACATGTTTAACCACTTCAGCCCTGGAGAATTTGACTGCCCAATGACCTGGCCAATTTTTGCGATTCGGCACTGCGTCGATTTAACTGACAATTGCGCAGTCGTGCGACGTGGCTCCCAAACAAAATTGACATCCTTTTTTTCCCACAAATAGAGCTTTCTTTTGGTGGTATTTGATCACTGTTTTTTATTTTTTGCACTATAAACAAAGAAAGCGACAATTTTGAAAAAAAAAGCAATATTTTTTTACTTTTTGCTATAATAAATATCCATAAAAAATATATAATTTTTTTTTTTTTTTCCCTCAGTTTAGGCCGATATGTATTCTTCTACATATTTTTGTTAAAACAATATCGCAACAAGCGTATATTGGATGGCGCAAAAGCGCAATAACGTCTACAAAATAGGGGATAGTTTTATGGCATTTTTATTATTATTTTTTTTATTAGAAATGGCGGCGATCTGCGATTTTTATCGTGACTGTGACAATATGGCAGACACATCTGACACTTTTGATGCTGTTTTGGGACCATTGTCATTTGTACAACAATCAGTGCTATAAAAATGCACTGATTACTGTGTAAATGACACTAGCAGGGAAGGGGTTAATCACTAGGGGCGAGGAAGGGGTTAAGTGTGTTCTAGGGAGTAATTCTAACTGTGTGGAGGCTGGGCTATATGTGACACGACATTGATCACTGCTCCCCACACAGGCATCCCCCTGTTCTGCAGCTCCGTGACACGAACGCAGGACACCGGCAGACATTGAGTCCGCGGGAACGGCGGGAATTTTAAAGCAACCTACCTGTACATTGCTTTGCGCACAGGAGTCATTCTGCCGACGTATGTCCACTGGCGGCGGTTGGCTGGTGGTTAAATATATACACTATATGCAACCTCAGAATTGTGTTATTTTTATTTCTTTATCCCTTTCATGCCTAATGCCTCGTACACACGATAGGTTAAACAGAGGACAGCGGTCTGATGGACCGTTTTCATCGGTCAAAACAGATCGTGTGTGGGCCCCATAGGTTTTTTAACCATCGGTTAAAAAAAAGCCAACTTGCTTTAAATTTAACCAATGGATTACTAACCGATAGGTCAAAACCGATCGTTAGTAGGCACGACTATCGGTTAAAAAGCCGCGCATGCTCAGAATCAAGTCGACGCATGCTTGAAAGCATTGAACTTCATTTTTTTCAGCACGTCCTTTTGTTTTGTGTTTTACGTCACCGCGTTCTGACCTGATTGTTTTTTTAACTGATGGTGTGTAGGCGCGATGGACCATCAGTCAGCTTCATCGGTTAACCAATGAAAACGGTCCATCAGACCGTTGTCATCGAATGGACTGATCATGTGTATGCGGCTTAAGCCTATTTATGACATTTGGTGTTTACAAGTTAAAATCCGTATTTTTTGCTAGAAAATTATCTAGAACCCCCAAACATTATATATATTCTTTTAGCGGAGAATCTAGAAAATAAAATGGCGATTGTTGCAATATTTTATGTCACACGGTATTTGTTGTTTTAAACGCAACTTTTTGGGAAAAATTTACTTTCATGAATAAAAAAAAATGAAAAAGTAAAGTTAGCCCAATTTTTTTTTGCATAATGTGAAAGATGATGTTACGCCGAGTAAATAGATTCCAAGCATGTCACGCTTTATAATTTATAATTGCACGCACTCGTGAAATGGCGACAAACTACGGTACCTAAAAATCTCCATAGGCGACGCTTTAAACTTTTTTTTTGCGGTTACCAGGTTAGAGTTACAGAGGAGGTCTAGTGCTAGAATTATTGCTCTCGCTCAGACGATCGGGGCGATACCTCACATGTGTCATTTGAACATCATTTTCATACGCGGCCGCGACTTCCGTATGTGTTTTCTTTGTTCTAGTTCTTTGTTGCGCAAGCTTTTTTTTTCTTATTATTATTTATTTTTAATAATATTAAATTGTGTTTTATTTTTTACATTTTGATCACTTTTATTGCTGTCACAAGGAATGTAAACATCCCTTGTGACAGTAATAGGTGGTGACAGGTACTCTCGTCGTTATGCGCTGTTATACGTCACTACTAAAGTAGCGTACTGTTGTTAAGAGCGGGCTGTCCGGTTTCAGATAAAAGTGGTCTCTTCGGAGGATTCGCTGCAAGATCACTTTTATCAGTGGCAGGATAGGGGCCCCCCGCTCTCCGGTGCCAGTGCCTTCCGCCCAATGCTCTTAAGAGACATTTTTTTTAAATAAATTTTAATTGCCCTGTTAGGCTGACAGCGGAGGAGCGTGCGGTGGCCCAGACCTTTCATAGACAACAGGTGGAGGGCCTGCCTGGCTATGACTCCAGTCATGAAGGCGTGATGCCAGGTAAGGTTTTTTGCCCTATCAGGTGTGTAGCATGTGGGGGGGGGGTGAAAGGGGAATATGTGGCAAGTGTGTGGATCCTCCAACCTGTGAATGTTTTGTGTCATCCACAGATGTGCACGAGGGTGATGGGCCACCTGGGCTGACCGCACCATCCCAGGGACAACAGCCTGATAAGGACCCCCCGACAAGGCCGGAGTCCTCGGAGGAGGTTGAAGAGGAGGAGGTTGAGGAGGAGAAGGTTGAGGAGGAGGAGTTTGAGGAGGAGGAGGATGTCATGTCAGCCAGTGGATTGCTGTTTTTGGAGGAGTCTTCCTCTCTGGCTGGCAGCAGCCAGCCCTCCATAAGGGCTAGCCCCTCCCACTCCTCCCCCAACAGGGCTCCTCTCCCAAGGGCCTCCCCTTCTCCCCGGCCACAAGCCTCAGCTGGAGGCAGGAAGTCGTCCCAGAAGACCAGGGGGGCGGCCGAGGTTCTGTCCGCCAATCTGAGAAGGGACCAGGCCCTTCAGACCCGCCATCTGGGACAGGTCAGCCAGACTTTGGGGCGGATGGAGGAGAGCCTGTCCTCCATAAAGGATACGCTTGGGGACCTGGACTGCCACTCCTGGGCTCTTACAAACTGCCTAAACGTACTGCAGACTACAACAGATGTTGGGCAGGATGTGAGGGCCCTCACCCAGGCTATCCAGGCCAACACGGCAACACTAGGTGCTGGCCTGAACAGAATTGCCGTGGCCTTGGAGGGCAGGCCGCCAGGTGGGCAGAGACCAGGGGCTGCTCCTCCTTCTGCTGCTCCTCCCCCCCTCCCCATGAGTCTACCCTGAGGAGCCGGGGCCGTGGCCGTGGGCGCCCCAGGCGTGGCTCACGCCAGTGGCATTAATTTGTTTTCCCCCTTTTTTTTCCTGTTTTTTTTTTCCTGGAAAAAAAATATTTTTGCTGGACATTTTTTTTTTGTGTGTGTTGTGAATGTTTTTGGAATGTGGGGGTGATATTCCTGCCGGAAAAGGGATGTCACCCTCAGTTTTAGTGGAGTAGGGTTCCCCAGGACCAGGGAGAAGTGATCCCCAGGCCCGTGTGAATGGTGTATGAATGTACAGTGACATAATTGGAGCCGTGGCGTGGCGTTGCTGCTCACAAGTCCAGCATGGTGGGCTTGTGCTAATCCAATTTGATGAGGATGTGATGTGTCTGTGCTAGGGACCACAGTGGTGTGCATGCATGCATTCTCATTGTGCCATGATTAATGTGTGTGTTTAACGTGCAAAGATGCCTAATGTGAGCTGTCTCCTGGCTGCTCTTCCCTCAGAAGACGGGGTAATCTCAGTTAGGGGGGGATTGTCTGGTTCAGGGGTCAGGTCATCACGTAGGGCAATCTGCAGACCCTTTCTCACTGCGAAGTTGTGCAGCAGGCAACATGCACCGATGATCTGGCACACGAAGTTGGGGGAATACAACAGGGTCCCCCCAGACTTATCCAGGCATCGGAAACGTGACTTCAGGAGATCAAAGGTGCGCTCCACCACTGCACGTGTTTGGGCGTAGGCTTCGTTGTATCTTTCCTCTCCTGGGGTTTGGGGGTTCCGGATAGGAGTCATGAGATGGGGTCCCAGTGCATATGCAGAGTCACCTGTAAGGGAAAAGACAGGAGGATGTTAGTCATGCATGTGCCCCTTGTGATGTGTGCATCATGGGGGGGGACAGTCATGCCTGCCACCCATGTCACTCACCAACCAGCCAGGTGTCCCCATACACGTTCTGTTCGAATTCCATTCGGATGGGGCTCTGATTGTAGATGTAGCTGTCATGGCTGGATCCGGGGTGTATGGCACGGACGTGCCATATGAGGCCTTGGGCATCGACTATCACCTGTACGTTGATGGAATGCCAATGCTTCCGATTGCAGTATATGTGCTCTGTCTCATGGGGGGGCTGTAGTGCCACATGTGTGCAATCAATGGTCCCCACGGTGCGTGGGAATCTGGCAATTCTGTCGAAATCTGTCATTGCCTTCAGCCGCAGCTCCTCAGTGGTGGGTTTGATGATTTGGTTGGCCATGCATGTGAGGATTGCAGGGACAACCTGGTGCACACATCTGCTCATGGAGGATTGTGACATCCCAGCCACCACTCCACTTGTTCTTTGAAAAGAGCCACTGGCAAGGAAATGGAGTGTTGCCATGACCTTGACCAGTGGCTGCACTGCATGTGAGCGGTGTGTTGGGCTGGTGATGTCCACCTGAAAGGTTGTGGTTAATTCCAGGATGGCATGAGGGGTGAATCTGAAGATGCGATACACCTCAGAATCACTCATGCCAAAGAGGTGCGGTATATCCTCTCCCATGCCCTCCTCCGTGCCCTCCTCCGTGCCCTCCTCCGTGCCCTCCTCCTTCTTTGCTCCTCTAAAGTCAGTAGTATAGCTATGAGCAAGGATGTCCCTGGCATGTTGGCATACAGATTGTTGTGCAACACGTGTGACTGCTCTGCTCCTCACTAACAGTGTTGCTTTCTCTGACATGTAGACGAATTGTCTAATTTTATACCACCTTTTATATGGTCTAATTTTAGACAGGCCGTGCAGCTGTTGCGCACATCGCGTAGCCTGCGCTGCAACAATGTTCTTTTGTGGATCCCCGTAACTCCCTCATTAGCATATTTGAATAGCAAAACAATGGTGTGTCTAGCGCAGTTTTGCGCGGACGAATGCGCCTGTCTATCGAAATTACGCCGGACAAAAAAAAGTAGATTTCTTGCGTATCTCGTTTTGGGGATGCGGAGCATCGAAACTCATGCGCAAAAATATACTTACGCCGCGCATCTCCTGTAACGCCGGCGTAATCGCTCTGTGAATCTGCCCCAATGGGCCAGATTCAGGTAGTCCAGAGCATCTTTGCTCTGGAGTAACGCTTCTCATTTGCGTTGCGCTGCAGAAATTTTAGGAGCAAGTGCTGTCATTCACGAAGCACTTGCTCCTAAAGTTGCGGCAGCGCATCGCAAATGAGCCGGCGGAATTCAAATTTGGCGGGTACGGGGCGTGTAGTATGCTAACTAAGCGCGATCCCGCCGCCAACGTACTGCGCATGCGTCGAGTGTCAAAACATCCCCGTGCGCATGCTCCAAAATCTGTGAATGAACGTCAATGACGTCACATTCCCATTCATGACCGTTTTACGCAAGCGACGTTTTTTTTTTTTTTCCCGACGCGATGACGACGCCTATACCTAACATAGGATACTCCAACCCCATGTAGGTATATCTATGCGCCGCGTATCCCGTCCGGAAACGTCGTATCGTCATTGCGTCGCGCCGGAATTCGATCGTGAATTGCCGATTTCCGCTCATTAACATATTTTTTGAGCGTAAATCGGCGGGAACGCCCCCGGCGCCATTTTTAAGTTGAAGTAACGATGCGATGGCGAAACTCAGTTACGCTGCTCGCATCGGAACTTCAACCCGGCGTTTCTTGTTTTCTGGTTACAGAAAACAGAAACGCCGGCTCAAAGTCACAGTTAGGCTGGTGGATCACTCGATCCGCCAGCCTAACTGTTCGTGAATCTGGCCCTATGTTTTTAACTTGTAAACACCGAATCTCAGAAAGAGGCTCGGGCTTAAGTGGTTAAAAAATAAAAATTGTGTCACTTTTATTCCTATTACAATTCCTTGGAATAGAAAAAAAGCATGAGAGGACCTCCTTTGTGTGAGATTTGGGGTCAAAAAGACCTCAGATCTCCCATTTAGACTTAAATGCAATAACAAAAATAAATAAATGTCTGAGAGCACTGGGCAGAAGTGACGTTTAGTCGTTAAGTGGTTAATTCGTTAATAAATATAAGTGTTAATAGTTTATTTTTATTACTTAGCAAAATGGAAAGTAAATGAACAGTAGAGAAATTCAAATCAAATCAACATTTGGTGTGACCACCTTTTGCCTGCAAAACAGCTTCAACTCTTCTATGTACACTAGCACACTGAATAGTAGCTACAGCACAATCAGCTACTGCTGAAAGGGTGTCATATGAAGGCCTCCCGTGATCGCGCCTGCTGCGAGGACACTGCTGATCACAGACTGTGGTAAAGAGACAATCAGCAGCTCATTACCACATGATCAGCTGTTTTAAATCACTGCTGATCACAGATGTAAATAGAAGCTGGTTATCAGCACTCCTTTCCGCATGCTGTCAGCATGCAGAGGGAAGAAGAGATCCGATAACCGGCTTCTCTAAAGGGACATCTACACTGATAATCTGGGCACTGATTATCAGTGTCCTGATTATCGGTGCATTCCCAACAGTGCCCACCAGTACTGCCAATAAGTGTCCATCAGTGCTGCAAATCAGTGGTCATCAGTGCCTCCTCATCAGTGTCACCTATCAGTGTCGCCTACCAGTGTCAATCAGTGCTGCCTAACAGAGCCACCTATTAGTACCCATCAGTGACGCTTTTCAATTCCATCTGTCAGTGCCTTCTCATCAGTGCCCACTAGTGCTGCCTCATCAGTGCCCATCAATGCAGCCTATCAGTGCCCATCCACGCCCATCAGTTTCCATTAGTGCAGCCTATCAGTGCAGCCTCATCAGTGCACATCAGTGATGAAGAAAAATTACCTGTTTGCAAAATTGTATACCAAATGAAAATGTTTTGGTCTTTATTTGTTTTGTTTTTTTGCAAATAATAAAAAACCCAGTGGTAATGAAATACCACCAAAGAAAGCTCCATTTGTGTGAATTTTTTTTATAAAAATGTTGTTTGGGTACAGTGTTGCATGACCACGCAATTGTCATTCAAAATGCAACAGAGCTGAAAGCTGAAAATTGGCATGGGAAGGAAGAGGGTAAATGTGCCCAGTGCGCAAGTGCTTAAGGAACTTGGCAGGTAGTTTGTTCTAAACATCTTGAAGAACTACTGTAACCACAGATCTTCTATGGATGTAGGCTGCCTCAAATCTTTCATGTAATCCCGGACAGACTTTATGATGTTGGGATCAGGGCTCTGCGGGGGCCAAACTATACCTTCAGGACTCCTTGATTTTTTTTGATTTTCTGTATGCTGAAGATAGTTCTTGACGACATTGGCTCTATGTTTGGAGTCGTTGACCTGCTGCAATAAAATTTGGGAATAATCACATAATAGTATGGCATGATGGATAAGTATCTGCCTGTATTTCTCAGCACTGAGGACACCATTGATCCTAACCAAATCTCAAACCATCATTTGAAGAAATGCAGACCCAAACTTGCTTCACTGTTACCTGCAGACACTCATTATTGAACAGCTACCCAGCCCCTCGGGGAAAACACGCTGCCTCCTGCTATAGACAAATATTTCAAATGTTGACTCATAAGTTCAGAGCACCTGCTGCAATTTTTCTGCATCCCAGTTTCTCTATTTTCCTGCATATTTGAGTCACTTTGCCTTTTTTTCCATGTCAGAGATATGGCAAATTCTTCCATGAAGAACATTTCTGTCTAGAATTCTATACCTGGGTCCTACTGGTTTCCTCCAGTTCTGTGCTGATGGCACTGCTGGACATCTTTCAATGTTGAAGTTTCATTGGCTGACCACTGCGTCTATGGTCCTCAACTCTCCTTGTCTCTCTGTGCTTCTTCAGAAGAGTTTGAACAGCACATATTGAAACCTTTGCCGGAGAGACTTGCTGATGTAGTATAACTACCTTGTGTCTGTCTTGTTGCTGTGCATGGTGTATGACCTGTGACATGAAACTGTCTTCCACAACCTCATCTTAGTAGCAGAGTTTGGCTGTTCCTCACCCAGTTTTAACCCCTATACACAGCTATTTCTGTTTCAGTTAATGACCATGTTTCAAACTACTTATGAAATTGATATTCCTAAACACCTGCTTAGTGTAATTGGTTAATCATACACCTGACTCTAATCCTACAAAATCCCTGGTTTTGTTCAAGTGTGCAAAAGTAAGAATTGATGCTGGTTTAAAGCCAAAAAGTAGTCACACCAAATATTGATTTAGATTATTCCTGTTTGCTCACTACATTTTGCAAATTGATAAACATAAACAAATAAAATATATTTTTGAAAGCATTCTTACTTTACACCATTTCTGCACACCATTTCTGCACACCTGCCTTAAACTTTTGTACAGTAATGTGTGTGTGTTGTTCACATCATGTTTGTTGACCTGCATTAATCTTCAAAGGTCAACACAGACTCAAAGCTAAGACACATAGAAAATTATTGTTTTCTATTGTCCTGTTCACACCATAACTCTGCATTGCATGTAGGGAGTTTGCCCCGAAGGGATAGGTTATGCATCCATAGGCCAGATAAACTAGCACTTCACACCACGGTACTTTCTGAATGGTACCCTATTATTGTAGAAAGCCCAGGGGCACTGTCATCTTGGCCTCTCACTCTCAGTACTCATTAGCATGTAAGGCAGAAATGCAGAACATGTCCTGCTCTTCATCAGACCACCATGTCCGACCTTAATACCATTTCTGTACTTATGTGCCAGGCATCCATCTTGTGACTAACGGGCCAGCCTTCAGACTCACCCTGCGCCATAGCCTTCTCCATGATGGAGACCAAGCCACTAGGTGAGGGACACACCAGTTCAACAACCACCATCAGAGCTGCTATCACCCACCACAGTCACCAGCCTCCTAACCCAGCTGGCTATTATATATTACCAGTGTCCCAACCCAGAAGGTTCCATGTGTTGTTCTTTTTATGTATTTGACCACAAGGGTTAACCTGGTATACTTATGCTTATACTCAGGATGTCTTTACCTGAAGAGTTAAACGACAATAACTCCTTATGTTAATGTTCTTCTGATACACCATAGTTACTCTAAGGCCGCGTACACACGAGGAGACATGTCCGATGTATGACATGTCTCCTGCAGGATTTTGGTCCGGCGGTGTGTACCATTGGACGAAAATCCCCTCGGACAGAGAACGCAGTGACGTGGCGGTGACGTTGACGCCGCCACGTCACCATACCAGGAAGTAAAATGCTTCCACGCATGCGTCGAATCCATTCGACGCATGCGCAGGATTTTGGTCCGCTGGTTAGGTGTACTAACCAGCGGACATGTCCGACGGACAGGTTTCCAGCGGAAAAGTTTTAAAGCATGTTTTTAAACTTTTGTCCGCTGGAAACCTGTCTGCTAGGCCCTACACACGATCGGATATGTCTGCTGAAACTGGCCTGCGGACCAGTTTCATCGGACATGTTCGATCGTGTCTACGCAGCCTTAGTGTACCCGCTAATTTCACCTTCTCCACAGTAAGCAACACAGACAACTTCTTGATGACTTAGGACTTTTTTTTTACTTAAAGCATAGGACAAGTTGACAAGTCCCATTTACTTAGTCAAATATCCATTGTACAATTCTTAATTCACAAATATTACAGCGGTACAATATTAGAACATTGACTTTGAATTCAACTGTACTGTTACTTGAAATACTGTCTCTAGCGGTATACAGAATAGGTGTAATAGGGAATCTGTGCTGTCTGTACCTGAATTGGTAAATGTCCATAAGTATAAAGTCCATGTCATGTGTTTTCCCTATAGAACTGGCCCATTAAAGGGATGGAGACACACAATGAACGATTACATCAAAGATTAGGTCCTCTCTAGTCAGCCCCCAACCTTGGACTCCCTAGAAGTTAGTCCCCTGCATTGAGTATATTCACCCTCAAAGACAGAGAATGTGACACATCTGCAGGGGAAGCATGTCATACAGTATATGACTTGACACAGAAAATAAAGCACCAGCATAAACAACATATGGAAAACATGTGGAAATAATTGTGAAGTATGCTTTTTATATTTTATTTTTAAATATCCAGTGGCTGGATTGACATGAATCACTTGGTCAGCCCGGTGCAGCAAGACAATGATCTGTATGACCAGCTAGACAAAATGCTGCAAAGACAACTAAAAGAAAGCCTTTATTTGGAGGGTATACAGTAGCATCACTGATGTATTCTGTTTGGAAGCGTCAATCTAACAATCAGCTACTGGAGAGCAACAAACTGCAGCAGCATGCAGATAGACATAATTGGAAAATGTAATGTGATTTTACACACAGAAATGTCAACACAGATGTAAACATTTACATGATTCGGTAGTATATAGATTCGTTTGTTTTTTCTTTTTACATGTGGCACTGTGGCATGTACAGATCAACAACACACAGCTGATCATGACTGAGGCCGCGTACACACATTCAAACATATCTGCTGAAACTGGTCCGCAGACCAGTTCCAGCAGACATATCCGATCGTGTGTACGGGCTAGCAGACAGGTTTCCAGCAGATAAAAGTTTTAAAGCATGCTTTAAAACTTGTCTGCTGGAAAGTGGTCTGTCAGATATGTCCGCTGGTTAGTACGCCTAACCAGCGGACCGAAATCTCCTGCATGCGTGGAAGTATTTTACTTCCTGGTTTGGTGACGTGGCGGCGTCAATGTCACCGCCACGTCACCGCTCTGTCTGTCTGCGGGGATTTTGGTTTGATCGTGTGTACACACATCAAACCAGAACATCCCAGGAGACATGTCCGATGAAAACGGTCTGTCGGACCGTTTTCATCGGATATGTCTCCTCGTGTGTACGCGGCCTGACATGGATCTACATTGCTGGAGGATGTGATTGATGCTTAATTAACATGAGGGAACATTTGTTTTTGTTTTTTATTATTGGTAGTGAGTAGTGTTGCTCACGAATATTCGCTACGAATATTGCTTATTCGAGTATTCGCGAATAACTCAAATATCGCGGCGAATATTCGCTATTTCGAATATTCGTATTTTTCAAATTTCGCAATCAATTTCGCATTCGCACTAGCGAAATTTCGCATTAGCGAAATTTCGCAATTTTTTTTTTATATATATATATAAATATATATATATAAAAATAAAAAAAATAGCGAAATTTCGCATTAGCGAAAAATGTAGGGTCCCTTCTAAATTCAAACCAGACCCTTAAAGATTTTATTTTGGGTAAACAGTAACAAAAATTGTAAAAAGTTAAAGTCATAAACATACATTTAATACCTATTGTATACTCTTTTTTTATTATAGTAGCCAAATAAGTTGACACTTTTCCATCTGATAAACAATTTTACTTAATTTGTTTGATGATTGAATCATGTATGTCAGGGGTGCCCAACCAGTGGCCCGGGGGGCACATGTGGCCCGCAGAGCCCTCTTATGTGGCCCTTGACCCTCCTGCTCTGTGATGGCAGGTTGGCAAGCCAATATCATAGGTTTGCCGACCCTCCACCCCAGAGCATCAGTGATGTAAATGAAGCTGGCGGTAGAGGAAGCAAGCAGCTGTGGAGCAGCATAAACTGCTTCCTGTATAGCACCGGGTCCTGTCACAGTGATACCTAATGCACTCTGCCTGGGACAGCAACAGCTGGCGATACCTGAATAGACTGTTATTAAAGGTAATTACTAAAATCACAGTGTATATATGGGTATATCTGTTCTACAGTGGTTACTAGGCTGCTTTCAAACTGATCCGCAGGTGCAGTGTACCTGTGGGCTACCTGCACTGAGCAATAGACTAATGTTATTACCTGCAGGCAGTGCCGATCCTGACCTCCCTGGGGCCCTAAGCAAAATTACATGTCACATTGAGAAGCAGGGGGGGGGGGGTGGACTGCTGACAGTAACATGTAACATTGAAGATTAAAGTTGAGAAGCGGGGGAGAGGGGGTGTTCAGCTGTCTGAAATGACATCTTAGGCCGCGTACAGACGATCAGCAGACAGATTCAATCGTGTGTACGGGCGAGCAGACAGGTTTTTCCAGCAGACAAATTTTAAAGCATGCTTTAAAATTTGTCTGCTGGGAACCCGTCTGTTCGACATGTCCGCTGGTTATGCCCGCGCATGTGTCGAATGGATTCGATGCATGCGTGGAAGTATTTTACTTTCTGGTTCGGTGACGTGGCGGCGTCAACGTCACCGCCACGTCACCGCGCTGTCTGCCGGCGGGGATTTTGTTTTTATTGTGTGTACACGATCAAACCAATATATCCCAGTAGACAAATTGATCAGATTTATTTAGTGGTGTGTACGCGGCCTCACATTAAAGTGAGAAGCGGGGGGTGCTGACTTCTTACCTCTTCTCCCATACAGCCAGCGAATTGGGAAGTGGGGTGAGGAGCCATAAATTTCTTCTCATCAGGTGGGGCCTCCAGTAATTTGGGTGGCCCTCTGCAGCTTTGTGGGGCCCTAAGCGACTTGCATAGTGAGCCTATAGGGCAGGTCGGCCCTGCCTGCAGGTTTGGTGTGCTTTCAGAAAGATATAATATAAGTCTATAGCAAAGTGAAGCTAACCCGTGGTGTGGGTAAACCGTAGTGCATCAGTGTGAAAGCAGGCTTGGGACCCTTTCACACGATCGGTTCAACCCAATCGGACCTTCCATTCGCCTCTATGGAGCTGCAGATGTAGATTGACTTGTGTCCATTTACACCCGCCTACCTCCAATTCGCTAAAAAATAAACTGAAGGGGATCCACTCCCTTCCATTTTTGGGCGGATTGTATCAGAGGGCCCATTCAGTAGAGTGGGCTGTGCTCATGTCTGCTCTGCATATGCAGAGTGGACACAGACCAGACATCTGCCCGCTCTGCTGATTGTGGCCCACGACCGGTTACTTAGTCATTTAAGTGGCCCTCGCTTTTCAAAAGGTTGGGCACCCCTGATGTATGTGGTAAAAATAACCACAGCTGGTATAATCAGATTTGGAAACAAATTATGCTACTTGTGGATGACTTAATAAAAGCAAACAATACTCACAAGTTTGAGCATTGCTTATGAACAATAGACCAATTTGGAACTCCAAAAATACAGACACGAGGGCATCAGACAGTTGGAGGTGGTTGTTATTGCACAGGAATATTTTCTAAATGTGTTTCCATGGAGAAGAGTAAAACCAATTGAAAAGTAATGTACTGTAAATCAAGCCATTGCCAGAAATGTCACACTCTCCAGCAATTAAAATCTCACATACTACATTATAGTGATACAAGCTAAAGTAGATGGGAAGCAATGCTGCTTAGTACTTTTATCCTCTTATTGGCAGTCACTTAGGAGATTTCCATGTAATACAAATCAACTGCCAGCAAGTGGTTAAATAACTCAGTTCCATGAAATTTAAATTACCCATGTAGTTTAGTTTAGTCCTTACTGGCTGAAATCTCAGTTGGATCCCTATGCATAATATTTCAAAACATAAATATTTAATGCATTTGTTAATTAATGCATTTTTATAACGAATTCACAACTTTTGAGAGAAAGACCGCATGAGTAAATCTAAGGCAAAAATGTATGCAGCATTTATCTCTTAGTGAATTGACTCCCGAGTCCTCTGATAAAGGATTATTCACTGGGATCTGTCACTCCTGATAAGACCTTGAGATATGTAATGTAGCTCTACCACCACAGGAGCCACTTGGTAACTGGGTTCCAGTGGTGGCCCATCCATTAGGGGTGCATGGGTTCTGTCCTCCTCATCCAATGAGGCGGCGCATGAATTCAAATCAGCTGAGGGGGGTGGCAGCAGGTGGATTGTTTGCCGCTTTCCTCCCAAAAAAAAAAAACCCACCAGCCTTCACTGACGGGTTCTCTGTTCTTCTGCTTCAACTCTGAGAACCAACCACGGCCCCTCTGACACACCAGGTTAAGCAATCAGATATTGCAGTGCTTCTGGGAACACATATAAATACCCTGAACACAGCTAAGGCTGTTTCAAAATTCAAAAATTAGACAGGTTAGTTGAAAATTAACCCAATATATTGTCACTGGTTGCAGTAAATAGTAGTATGCACATAAATCAGTAAGTAAAGGTGTGCTGCCCCAATATGGGCATAGAATATGAGATGCATAGCCTCAGTTAAATTAGTATTGTTATATAGATTAGAGTTCATATAGTGTGGTTTGCTTAACTATTTTCTCATAGCTAAATCTATGTGTTATCCTATGCTGCCATCTAGTGGCCTTTCTTGCAATGTACATGTTCTCTGTAATTCCTCATTAGTTACCACATTTTCCAGTTTATGTATGCCCCTCCCTACTTCCTGTGGGTAGTACTTCCTGTGTCATTCCCTCAGCTAGCAAGCCACATGTACAAGGACACACATGTATCTGCACGGTACTTGGGAAAGGCATCATCTTTTGACCGCACAATACTATTACCATTCATCTGCTGTTCCTGTTATCTGCTGTAACCACCTGAAGTTAAAGAATAAACACCTCTTTTGAATGAATCGGTATTGACGAGTTCAGCTATCTGACAAGGATTGTCCGCAGTGAGTACATCTACTTATACAGGCCAGGCATAGAGGTCTCAGCAAGGGATATATCGCTATCACAACAATCAGAGTCAGAATAGTCAAAAGATGCATAGAATTCTTACAGCCTGCTGGGTATATGTGTGTGCCTAATCTGCAATCAAGCTCAGTGCCAGCCGCCATCTTGTGAAAGCACATTGTCGCTCAAGCTTACTGTGCTTCATGTGAATGTTGAAAGCTGTTAAATTGAACTGTGTTACCCCACCTGTCTAAGCTGCTGTTTGTCTTCTTAAAGAGACAGTACCATTTTTTACAAAACCGTGAAAAATGTCTAGACAAGGCTCTGAACACTCTTTTATGGCTGAACCAATGCAGATTCATCATGCCTCTGAACCCGCAGACGTACAGGGAGCAGACTCTGCAGATATTGCTGAACAGAGTGTAAGACCCAAGCGTACAATAAAACCAACACAGAAACTCAGAGAAAACTATGAATACACTAGAGATGAGTTCTCCAGCAAGCTGTCAGACCTCTGGAACAAAACTTCACACTGCATGTCAGTTTTGCCACACTTTAATGATCAACCAGCTGAATTAAGAGACTCTATAGATCGCCTATCTGCTGCGTATGAACATTACCAGCGGCTGTCTGCAAAATACACTGCCTTCTTGCAAGACTGTAATATAGAGGACTTTTCAGCAGAACTGACCAAGACTGATGCACTGAACCAACAAAGGGATCTCTTAGTGCAAAATGCTCAGTGTAAGGCAGAACTCCGCATCGCTCAACTGCAAGAGACCAGATCTCACAGATCAATATCAACCAAGCACACTGCACGTTCTTCTAGATCCTCTCGCTCCAGAAGTTCAACATTAAGCGACAAGCTAATAGAGGCCCGCGCTGATGCTGAATCCAGAAAAGCGCAAAGCTCCCTTGCTAAGAAAGAAGCAGAGATGGAAGCCCAAAGCAAAGCTCTGCAAGCAGAGATGGCTGCTCGCCAAGCATAGATGGCTGCTCGCCAGGCAGAGATGGAAGCTCAAATAAAGATTCTGCAAATAGAGAAAGAGGAAGCAGGTGCCCTAGCAAGGCTGAAAGTCCTTGAACAAGCAATGGGTCAAAGTACTAATTCAGACTGTCTTATCCCAGCAGAACTGGAAGATCCAATTGAACGCACCAGTGAATATGTGCTAAAGCATAATGCTTACAAAGTTACAGAGTCATCTCCTATACCTCCTACTAACAACACTGTTCTGACTCTCAACACAGTGACCTCTCAGCTCCAAATGCCTGAGCCTCCTCAAGTCCACAACACAAGTGCATCTACGCAGCAAACCACATCAACTCCTGCCAACAACAAGGTGACTTCCAGCGACAAGCCGCAGCTACAGCCACAGCCAGCAGAAGCCTTAGAGACTACACCAAAGTTAAGCGCTCATGCAACATCATTTTATCCTGGTAAACCTCACCCTTCTTCACCAGAGAACTTTCACACCCAAGGGGTTCCACAAGTTACTTTGGCACCAAAGAGTGAGAGATCAGACTTGAATGACTTCGCCAGATATATGGCACACCGTGAGCTCATTAACACTAGCCTCTCAAGGTTTGATGACTGTCCAGAGAGCTACAGGGCCTGGAGATCAACCTTCAAGGCTGCTATTGCTGATTTCAACCTTACTGCCAAGCAGGAACTTGATTATCTCATAAAGTCGCTGGGGCCAGAATCTGCAAATCGTGTTAAAAGACTGAGGACAGTACATGTTGACCACCCAGATGCAGGTCTTGTTGCTGCATGGGCAAGACTTGAGCAAGCCTATGGTAGCTCAGAAGCCATAGAAAGCGCTCTATTCAAGAGACTGCAAAACTTCCCAAAAATAGGGAACAAAGACTATCGCAAGCTCCAAGATCTAAGTGACCTCCTCATGGAGTTAGAGTTGGCAAAGTCAGACCCACGTCTACCTGGACTAAGCTTCCTGGACACTGCTCATGGTGTCAATCCAGTGGTGTCTAAACTGCCATACGGCCTGCAAGAGAGATGGGCGCAGCAGGGCTCAAGGTACAAAAGAGACTATGACGTATCCTTTCCTCCATTCTCATATTTTTGCAGGTTCATCAGTGAACAAGCCTGGATGAGAAATGATCCCAGCTTCAGCTTCAGTGAACCCAACTTACCTGCTTCATCATCATCACCATCACCAAGGTATGATAACACAGCAGCTAAACGCAGAGACTTTCATAGAGCAATATCTGTTAAAAGGACAGACGTCTCACCACCTGTGTCCTCTCATGCATACCAGAGTGATTTTGGGTGGTAGAGATAAAGATCCTAATCGTCAGTGCCCTATTCACAAGAAGCCTCACCCTCTTAAGAAATGCCGAGAGCTGAGAGCAAAGACTTTACAAGAGCGCAGGGAGATTCTCCAAAAACTTGGAGTATGCTACAGGTGCTGTCAGTGCTGGGACAAGGCCATTTGGTGCCCAGGGCGAAGGTGGCAAACTTTTTTTTTTCCAAAAATATGTAGAAGAAGAATACGTATCGGACTAAACTGAGGGAAAAAAAAAATTTTTTATATATTTATTTGGGGATATTTATTAGAGCAAAAAGTAAAAAATATTGCTTTTTTTTCCAAAATTGTCGCTCTATTTTTGTTTATAGTGCAAAAAATAAAAACCGCAGAGGTGATCAAATACCACCAAAAGAAATCTCTATTTGTGGGAAAAAGAGGACGCCAATTTTGTTTGGGAGCCACGTCGCACGACCGCGCAAGTGTCAGTTACGTAAAGCGACGCAGTGCCGAATCACAAAAAGGGGCAAGGTCCTTTACCTGCATAATGGTCTGGGGCTGAAGTGGTTAATTTGCATACAGTTCATACTCCAATGTTATGCACTTTCACAGTGGGGGTGCCACTTTGGGAACACATGAACAGAGGTCAGCAGCAATGCAAGTCAGATGGCAAGCATGGCTCATTTACTGTAAAATAAATCAAAACCATATTTCATCTGCTGTCTTTTTTTATAGTACACAGTAGTGGTCATTAACCTAGCCTCAGCCAGCCATCCAGCCATTTATTTATCTGCTCTGAGTTAAACTTCTTGCTTACTTTACAAGTAGTCAGTCTCCTTTGTAGCACAGCTAGATCCAGGCAGGCTCCTCGAGACGGGTCCTCTAGCTCAGGCACAGCCTACAGGCTGTTAGTCACAGCAAAACTGCCAACACAGCTCCCTGTGCGCAGCGCTCCTTTCCAGCTCCCACCCGCCTCCGGCCGTGAGTGGAGTGACGTCACGCCGCTGGCAGGAAGGGACTACGAGAATCCTCTGTAGGGGGAGACAGTAACCTTCACAGTGAGGGGAGAGGAGGTGGCGGTCCGCACTCGGAGGAGCGCCCTCAGCATATGCATACTCAGTGCCGCTGCCCGCTCACTGTTATGACACAGCCAAATGACACACTGGCGGGCGGCCATGGCAGAATTTGCGGCTGCGCCCCCCCTCCTATATTAAATGGTAGCGCCAAGGGCACTCGCCCCTCCCGCCCCTGCCTTGTACCGGCCCTGGGTGCTGTGCTTCTTATAGTCATTTTGCCAAGGACTGTAAAGTTGTCATCAAGTGCACAGAATGCAGTAGCGAAAGACATGTGACAGCTATGCATCCTACTCCAATTACAGACAGCCCACAGCAGCTACCTACCTCCACCCCTCTCTCAAATCATGACGGGGAGCAACAAAGCCACGCTCTAGCCAAGGAGAATGTTTCTTCTTCATGCACAGAAGTCTGTGGAGAAGGTTTAGATCACAAGTGCTGTGCCAAGATATGCCTTGTTAAGGTATACCCAGAGGATCAACCTGAAAAAGCTGCCAGGATGTATGCCATAATAGATGAACAGAGCAACAGATCCCTGGTCAAGCCTAAATTCTTTGAGATCTTTGGCATTGAGGGTCATGCCACACCGTATACTCTCAGAACCTGTTCTGGTCGCGTAGAGACTTTCGGCAGAAGGGTCGATGGGTTCATGGTGTCTCATATCGAAGGGAAAGATGGCATACTCCTACCAACATTAGTTGAGTGTGACCAGATACCAGACGAACGAGAAGAGATTCCTACTCCAGAGGCTGCATATCACCATCCTCACTTAAGGCACCTTGTTGATGAGATTCCCGCAATGGACATGAATGCTGAAATCTTAGTTTTGCTAGGAAGAGACATTCTCAGAGTACATAAGGTACGTGAGCAGTGTCATGGACCTGAGGATTTCCCTTATGCACAAAGACTTGATCTAGGCTGGGTAATAGTGGGCGATGTATGCTTGGATAGAATGTGTACGTCATCTGACATCCACTCCTTCAAAACTTACATGTTAGGAAATGGACGTGCATCCCACTTCAAAGAGTGCCCTCACCATTATGAAGTAACACTGCTCATGGTGTCAATCCAGTGGTGTCTAAACTGCCATACGGCCTGCAAGAGAGATGGGCGCAGCAGGGCTCAAGGTACAAAAGAGACTATGACGTATCCTTTCCTCCATTCTCATATTTTTGCAGGTTCATCAGTGAACAAGCCTGGATGAGAAATGATTTCAGCTTCAGTGAACCCAACTTAACTGCTTCATCATCATCACCATCACCAAGGTATGATAACACAGCAGCTAAACGCAGAGACTTTCATAGAGCAATATCTGTTAAAAGGACAGACGTCTCACCACCTGTGTCCTCTCATGCATACCAGAGTGATTTGGGTGGTAGAGATAAAGATCCTAATCGTCAGTGCCCTATTCACAAGAAGCCTCACCCTCTTAAGAAATGCCGAGAGCTGAGAGCAAAGACTTTACAAGAGCGCAGGGAGATTCTCCAAAAACTTGGAGTATGCTACAGGTGCTGTGCTTCTTATAGTCATTTTGCCAAGGACTGTAAAGTTGTCATCAAGTGCACAGAATGCAGTAGCGAAAGACATGTGACAGCTATGCATCCTACTCCAATTACAGACAGCCCACAGCAGCTACCTACCTCCACCCCTCTCTCAAATCATGGCGGGGAGCAACAAAGCCACGCTCTAGCCAAGGAGAATGTTTCTTCTTCATGCACAGAAGTCTGTGGAGAAGGTTTAGATCACAAGTGCTGTGCCAAGATATGCCTTGTTAAGGTATACCCAGAGGATCAACCTGAAAAAGCTGCCAGGATGTATGCCATAATAGATGAACAGAGCAACAGATCCCTGGTCAAGCCTAAATTCTTTGAGATCTTTGGCATTGAGGGTCATGCCACACCGTATACTCTCAGAACCTGTTCTGGTCGCGTAGAGACTTTCGGCAGAAGGGTCGATGGGTTCATGGTGTCTCATATCGAAGGGAAAGATGGCATACTCCTACCAACATTAGTTGAGTGTGACCAGATACCAGACGAACGAGAAGAGATTCCTACTCCAGAGGCTGCATATCACCATCCTCACTTAAGGCACCTTGTTGATGAGATTCCCGCAATGGACATGAATGCTGAAATCTTAGTTTTGCTAGGAAGAGACATTCTCAGAGTACATAAGGTACGTGAGCAGTGTCATGGACCTGAGGATGCCCCTTATGCACAAAGACTTGATCTAGGCTGGGTAATAGTGGGCGATGTATGCTTGGATAGAATGTGTACGTCATCTGACATCCACTCCTTCAAAACTTACATGTTAGGAAATGGACGTGCATCCCACTTCAAAGAGTGCCCTCACCATTATGAAGTAAAGGAGAAGCCTCTTGACATCATCCAAGTACCTGATGTCACTCCTATCCTTTGTGACGACAACCTAGGTACCACAGTGTTTTGTGCCACAAGTGACGACAACAAAATAGCCTTGTCAGTTGAAGACAGAGAGTTCATCAAAATAATGGACAAAGAATTCTTCAAGGATGAGTCCAACAGCTGGGTTGCACCATTGCCTCTTCGTGCTGCAAAGGTCAAACTGCCAAACAATCGTGAACATGCTTTATCCAGATTCAACTCACTTCAACGAACACTAAAGAACAGGCCTGAAATGAAGGACCATTTCATTACCTTTATGAAGAGGATCTTTGACAATGAGCACGCTGAGCCAGCTCCACCTCTTCAAATACACGATGAGTGCTGGTACCTACCTTTCTTCGGAGTGTACCATCCACGTAAGCCAAAACAAATCAGGGTAGTGTTCGACTCCAGTGCCAAGCATCAGGGCGTATCCTTGAACGATATTCTTCTCACTGGCCCTAACCTAACCAACAACCTTGTAGGTGTACTCATGAGGTTCAGAAGAGAGCCAGTTGCCATAACTGCTGACATTGAACAAATATTTCATTGCTTTATTGTACGAGAAGACCATAGGAACTTCCTAAGGTTTCTGTGGCACCGTGACAACAACATGGACAATGAGATGATTGAATACCGCATGAAGGTTCATGTTTTTGGAAATAGCCCCTCACCTGCCGTTGCAACATACGGTTTACGAAGGACTGCTCTTGATGGAGAACAGGAGTATGGTGCAGATGCTCGACATTTCGTCGAGAGAGACTTCTATGTGGACGACGGACTTAAATCTTTACCTACAGCGGAAGAAGCCATAGACCTGCTCCAAAGGACACAAGGTATGCTTTCTGAGGCTAACCTCAGACTACACAAGATTGCCTCAAACAGTGTTGCTGTTATGAAAGTCTTTCGACCTGGCGATCATGCCACAGGGTTTTAAAGACTTAAATCTGGGGATGGACATGCCACCTGTGCAGAGAAGTCTGGGCCTTCGGTGGGACTTATTAAAAGACACCTTCGGTTTTCAAGCCAGCTCTGCAGACAAGCCATTTACCAAGCGTGGAGTTCTGTCAGTGGTGAACAGCCTATACGATCCAGTGGGATTTGTGGCCCCCATCACCATACAAGGTAAATCCATACTTAGGCAGCTCTCAGAGACTATCAAAGATTGGGATGCTCCACTACCAATAGACAAACTTTAAAAGTGGGAGTCCTGGAAACAATCGTTACATGCCTTAGATGGGATCTGTATACCACGCTGCTACACTCCAACTTCCCTTGCTACCAGTCAGAGGAAAGAGCTTCACATCTTCTCAGATGCATCTACTGAGGCCATAGCGGCCGTTGCCTACCTCAAGGCGAGAGATTCAGCTAATCTAACCCATGTAGGGTTTCTGTTTGGGAAAGCTAAGTTAGCACCCAAGCCTGAACACACAATTCCTAGGCTTGAACTTTGTGGGACTGTGCTAGCTGTAGAAATTGCAGATTTCATACTGCGTGAGCTAGACATTCAGATAGATGACATCAAATTCTACACAGACAGCAAGGTTGTTCTGGGCTACATATACAACCAGACTAAACGTTTCTATGTCTATGTCAGCAACCGTGTAGAAAGAATAAGAAAATCATCTAAACCTGAACAATGGCATTATGTTCCATCTGAAATTAATCCTGCAGATCATGGCACCAGGCCAGTGTCTGCGAGTGCCTTTGTAAATTCTTCTTGGTTAAAAGGTCCTGAATTCTTGCTGGCTGATCCAGAAGAAACCACGGCTGATGTCTTCAGTCTTCTAGAACCCGACAAAGATCCAGAGGTTCGTCCTGAAGTTAAAACCCTTGTCACCAGAACTGAACAAAGACGTGCCTTGGGCTGTCAACGCTTTGAACGTTTCTCCAAGTGGACAAGGCTGGTACGCACCACCGCAAGGTTAGTTCATATTGCACGCTGCTTTCACACGAAGCCCACAGATGCTCACTGTCAAGGTTGGCACATGTGCCAAAAGCTTCTTTCTGCAAAAGACATTGCTGAAGCTGAACTGATCGTAATACGCAGTGTACAACAGGATGTCTTTGGCTCAGAAATCAGACGTATCCGTGACAAGGGGGACATTCCAAAAAACAGTCCAATTGCTAACCTGAACCCATTCATTGACAATGATGGCACGTTAAGGGTTGGTGGACGCTTAAACAAGGCTAAGTTCAGTGAGCAAGAACAGCATCCTCTCATTATACCTGCTCGCCATCACATCACCACTTTGCTCATACGGCACTACAATGAAGAGGTGAAAGTTTCAAGACAAGGGACTGTAAAGACTTTCATCAGACCTATCACGGAACTCATTTTGCTCTTGCCGTTTGGAGACTGAACTTACTTGGGTATGCTGTTGGATCCTACCTGCGACTTCGAGAAGGAAGTATCTGGGACTTTAGTTGTCACAACTTGAAGTTTTATATTATAGTTGTTGTTGCATTATATGCATGTTCTCCATTATGTCTTTCAGGTTTTCAAGACATCAAGCAAATTGCGCTGTTGTTTATTTGCATAACTACCGTTGTATTAGGTAAATAGTGGCATTACCATGCCAGACGGGGAGTGTGCTGCCCCAATATGGGCATAGAATATGAGATGCATAGCCTCAGTTAAATTAGTATTGTTATATAGATTAGAGTTCATATAGTGTGGTTTGCTTAACTATTTTCTCATAGCTAAATCTATGTGTTATCCTATGCTGCCATCTAGTGGCCTTTCTTGCAATGTACATGTTCTCTGTAATTCCTCATTAGTTACCACATTTTCCAGTTTATTTATGCCCCTCCCTACTTCCTGTGGGTAGTACTTCCTGTGTCATTCCCTCAGCTAGCAAGCCACATGTACAAGGACACACATGTATCTGCACGGTACTTGGGAAAGGCATCATCTTTTGACCGCACAATACTATTACCATTCATCTGCTGTTCCTGTTATCTGCTGTAACCACCTGAAGTTAAAGAATAAACACCTCTTTTGAATGAATCGGTATTGACGAGTTCAGCTATCTGACAAGGATTGTCCGCAGTGAGTACATCTACTTATACAGGCCAGGCATAGAGGTCTCAGCAAGGGATATATCGCTATCACAACAATCGGAGTCAGAATAAAAGGATTAGGCTAATCACAGTTCACTAGGCAATATGTTCAATAGGCTATAGCAGCATAGAATGGAGTTATATGTAGCTAAATTAGAGTAAACCTGGTAATCCAGAAAATCAGCAATAAGTAATAGCATTAGAGACCAATAACAGCAATGATAATCAATACTGTGATAACTCCTCTGTAAACAGTAGGGTATATACACTTTAGAATAGGGTGACCAGACATCCCCAGTTTCAGGGGACAGTCCCCTGATTGGGGACACTGTCCCCGGACCAAGTCTGTCCCTGGTTTTGTCCCCAGATTGGATTTAATAGGGGCAGGGGCAATTTCAAAGACAATCAGTGCAGAATTAAAATAAAACAAATTGAATTACACACCCCCGCTCCGCCGTGCCTACTAGCATAAGGGGGTTGTATTTTTCCCATTATCTGTGCCTCTTTCTAATGATCCTGTGCAAGTCGAAGTGGAGGGAATATTTCTTCAGTTTCAGGCGCATGCCCATTCAGCTCCGCATCCATGTTCTTCTGCCTTGGTTCAAATCCTGGCCAGCCACCTGCCTATCTCCTTGCCTTCCCTGGTGGAGAGATCTTTTTCCGCGCCCCATCCAGTAGTAGCCAGGGCCTGAAGAGTAAGACTTGAGAGGCTGTGAGGTGGGCGGCGACGGGCAGAGAGTCGCTGATTGCTGCCATTACTAGTAAAGAAAAAATATGTCCCCGGATTTCATTTTAAAAATCTGGTCACCTTACTTTAGAATGAACACTATATAGGAATGGCAACATTTAAATGTAACACTCCCTAAAGAGGTACCTCTTACTATAGACAGTAGGCAAATCTCTTGTAAAGCAGCTATCTGAATAAGCAGTCTTTAGCCCTAGTTCTTCATCTGGCTAGCATTGAGGCCCAGTCTTTATGGTGGTTTACATGAGTACAATCCTTAAAAGTCTGCATGCAGTAAAAAATGCTGCTAGTTAGAAAGACAGTTCCTATGTGCTCAGTTTTTGCTAGCAGCAACAGGTTAATGGTAGCAGTGTCCTTTCACCTATCCTAGTGATACAGCAACAGATGTCAACTCACTTCTTGATCTGCCTGGAGCGAATCCATTCTTCAGTACATGGCCGCAGACTTGTGGCAGGTTGATGAGCACACAAAAGCAGTGATGTGCACACCTAAGTCTCCTCTCAGAAAAGATGTTGAATTCTGTGTATCAAAAAAATCATCCAACATTATATCAAAAACAGTGTGTTGGTCATATGGGTGCGCACAGGGAACAGGCCTGTGCTGTGAGTGAGTGAGTAAGTGAGTGAGTGAATAACTTGTATAGCACTACAAGTGCGAACTAAATCACCTCAAGGTGCTTATTTCCATCCAGTGTCGTCTTTATCCTTCAGAAGAGATGAGTCTTAAGTTTTTCCCGGAAGGCCCGATGGTTTTCTTCCATGCGGATGTTTGTGGGCAGAGCGTTCCATAGCCGTGGTCCTTAGACTGCAAATCTTCGTTCTCCCTTTGATTTGTAGTGGGACTTAGGGATGTGGAGAAGGTTTTGGTTTGATTGGGGGTGTAATGGTTTATTTTCTCGCACAAGTATTGAGGAACGTTTCCTTGTGCGCACTTGTGGGTAAGACAGAGGGTCTTGAATTTGACCCTATCCTTTGCGGTTAGCCAATGAAGGGTCCTCAGTGAAGGGGTGATGGATTCCCATGTTTTTTTCCCTGTAACCAGTCTAGCTGCCGTGTTCTGGACGACTTGTAGACGCGATATCTGATATTTAGGTAGTCCAATATAGAGGGAGTTTGCGTAGTCGAGCCGGGAATTGATGATAGTTACAACTACTTCTGCTATGTCTTCTTCTGGGATGAAGGGGATGAGTCTACACAGCAGTTGGAGGAGATGGTGGGATCCGCTGACTACTGATCCAATTTGTGCATCCATCGACATTTCAGAATCGAAGATAACTGAGACTTTTGACTTTGGTGCTTGGGGTGATCAACTGTCTGAGGATGGTTGTGGTGTGCATGAAGTCTTAGCTTTTGTCTTTCGGTTTGCATGGAGGGGAAGGAGTGCAGATTTCCCCTGCTGCTTGGCTGCAGAGAAAGGGTCTAGGGAATGTCTGTCCTCAGTCCCTTTTCCTATCTCAAGAGTGAGGCATCAGGGGGCTGTTTAAATCCCTGATATTTCACCAAAGCCCCCCAATAGTGCTCCTAAAAAAGTAAAAATATATATATATATACTGTAAAAACAAGAATTTAAAAAAAAAGTTATAATAAAAAAATAATAAAAATCAACTACTAACATCAATCTCTGTCCTACTGACGCCATCCACCACTCTACTGATACAGACATCTGCCCTAACACTGCTCTAATGACACTGTTTATTGCCACACTGATTTATTTATATATATATATATATATATATTTATATATATATATATATATATCAGACTAACAAGATATTTCAGAAGAATTGTTTGACCCTTTGGTGAAAAAGCATCCCATATATGGTGCCTTGAAAAAGTATTCATACCCCTTGATATATTCCACATTTTGTCAAATTACAACCAAAAATGTAAATGGATTTTATTGGGATTTTATGTGATAGACCAACACAAAGTGGCACATAATTGTAAAGTGATGGAAAAATGATAAATGGTTTTCAATTTTTTTTTTAAATAAATATATGAAAAGTGTGGCGTGCATTTGTATTCAGCCCCCTTTTCTCTGATACCCCTAACTAAAATTTAGTGGAACCAATTGCCTTCAGAAGTCACCTAATTAGTAAATGGAGTCCACCTGTGTATAACGTAATCTCAGTAGAAGTACAGCTGTTCTATGAAGCCCTCAGAAGTTTGTTAGAGAACCTTAGTGAACAAACAGCATTATGAAGCCAAGCACACACCAGACAGTTCAGGGATTCAACTGTGGAGAAGTTTAAAGCAGGGTTAGGTTATAAAAAAATCTCCCAAGCTTAGAACATCTCACGGAGCACTGTTCAATCCATTATTGGAAAACGGAAAGAGTTTGGTACAACTGCAAACCTACCAAGACATGGCCATCCACCGTTCACTGACAGACCGTGCAAGGAGAGCATTAATCAGAGAAGCGGCCAAGAGGCCCATGGTAACTTTGGAGGAGCCGCAGAGATCCACAGCTCAGGTGGGAGAATCTGTCCACAGGACAACTATTAGTCATGCAGTCCACAAATCTGGCCTTTATGGAAGAGTGGCATGAAGAAACACTTTGTTGAAAGAAAGCAATAAGAAGTCCTGTTTGCAGTTTGCATGTGTCAGGGCTGGGCTCAGCCCTTCCATCTCTGACCTGGCCGCTAAGCTGTCGGCTAATTGCCAGCTCCTCTCTCTCCACAGTCACTCACCTGTGGATGATATCCTGCTCGTTAGTCCTGCCTCCTTAAAGGGGTTGTAAAGGACATTCCTCTTTTCACTTCCTCATTGTTCGTTTTTGCTCAAAAGTTGCTCTATTTCTTCTCTGTTATGTTCACTTTCTGCTTGTCTGATTGTTACTCACCACCGTGAAGGGAGGTTTTACTGTGGTGGTCAGTGACGTGCTTGCCCCCTCTTTGGAACTACATCTGTGCGGCAGGACGCTCTCTACGTGTTAGAGACTTCAAGGAGGTATGAATTACTGGGCGTGCCACAATGCATACTGGGAAATGTAGTTCTTACATGAACGAGCTAGGCAAACCAGAAAGTGAATGAGAGAACAGAAACTAGAATGCCGGAGGTGATATAGATGAAGGAATTTAATAGGTATTTACTCATTTTATAACAGAATCATTACACTATTCTGGCTGTCTACCTTGCAGACATTAATTAGGCAAAAAATGTTTTTCCTTTACAACTCCTTTAAGCCGTTCAGCACAGAGAATCTCTGCCTTCGCCTTGGTCAACATCACTGAGACTATCTCCTGCGTTCCTGTTAAAGACTTGCTTGGCTGACATCCCTTCTGTCTCCAGATTCCGCTTGCTGTTCCACTACGCTGTCCTCTGGCTCCCTGGCCTTTGGCTTGTCTGAATATCCATTCCGGTTCTTGAACTCTGGCTATGTTTTGACTATGATTACTCTGTTTACCTTTTTTTATTATTAAACAAGTGTGATTTAACTGTACATCTGTCTCGGTCTGATTAATGGTTTCTGACAACGTGAAGCCATGTGGGGGACAGAGCAAACATGTGGAAGAGGGTGCTCTGGTCGAATGAGACCAAAATTTTACTTTTTGGCCTTAAAGCAAAACGCCATGGGTGACAGAAAACTAACACTGCACATCACCCTGAACACACCAACCCCATGGTGGTGTCAGCATCATATTGTGGGGATGCTTTTCTTCAGCAGGTACAGGTAAGCTTATCAGAGTTGATGGGAAGATGGATGGAGCCAAGTACAGGGCAATCTTAGAAGAAAGCCTGTTAGAGTCTGCAAAAGACTTGAGACTGGGACAGAGGTTCACCTTCCAGCAGGACAACTACCCTAAACATACAGCCAGAGCTAAAATGGAATGGTTTAGATCAAAGCATATTCATGTGTTAGAATGGCCCAGTCAAAGTCCAGACCTAAATCCAATTGAGAATCTGTGGCAAGACTTGAGCTACGATGGAACTTGAGCTTGGTTGCCTCCAGCTGCTCTGGTTCATGTGCGAGCTGCGAGTGCAGTCTTGGACAGCGTGTTGGCGTCAGCGTGCTAGATCCGCCCTGCACATTTCATCACACAACGTCTTCCCGGGGCGGTAGAACGTCTGAAGCCGTCATGCCATTTTATGTGTAGACCAGCCACCCTCGGGTTGATTAACAACTCGCAACCATATTATATTCAAAAACATTACTAATTTTATTTCATCAACGCTGGTCATATACAGTATAATCATTCCCACAGTTCTATAAATAGTTAAAACCAAATTATTATATCTCAGCATATATCACGCAATGATTCCTTAAAGGGACAAATAGAAGACATAAGAAATCACTCCAGACTACAATGTCAGGTCACCTGTGGCCAGGTGACAGATGCACCCCGTTGGAGTCAGGAGTGCACCACAAGGTAGTGAACCCTAAGGCAGACTGCTACGGATGAAACACAGAGTGGATATGGAAGGCAGGTCCACCGGAGCACAAACAGGGATCCCACAGGAAGCTTGAGCCCAAGATTCCCCAGGACACAGAGTCTAAGATTCAGCAGGTATTCACCAGAGCCTCTAGTGGTGAGGTTAGCCTTAGCTGCAACTGAATCCAGGTCCGGTCCCCCAGAGTCCCTCAGCTCACGCTCCGTAGGGCATAGAGGAGAAAGGGGAAGTAGCCACTCAGGATACAAGAGATAGTGAGGGGTAAGCCAAGGTCAGGGCGATAAGCAGACAAGGATGAACAAAGGACAGGCCAAAGGTCAGGGTCACAAGCAAACAGGAATAGTCGGGGACAAGTCAAGATCAGTACACAGAGATAAACGTAGCACACGGCAAGCAGGAACACAATGCTTAACAAACAACGTTGATCAGCAAGACAGACCTGCAGTGCACTGGTTAATATAGAGTACCTGATATGGCCTGGGTGGAGCCATACAGGGAGGAGAGATGATAAAATCATCCAGGTGAGAGTGTAGCAGCCAGGTGAGAGTGTCTGGCCTCTAAAATGAACACATGGAGGGGAAGGTAAGCTGCCAGACATTACTGCATATATGACATACAACTCTAATAAGATATTGGAAAAATTCTAAATATTCTTTATTGAAATTTGAAAAATAAAAACAAAAGGTGTGTCCCTTTCACCTTTATAAATAAGGACAATGAGAATCATAAAAATGCACAATCTCCACTTTTCTACAAAATAGTTAAAAAACAATTAAGGTCTGTGTCAATATTGAGTACATACGGCTGTAAGGACCCCAATTTATATAACCACTTATTTTCTCTTCTTGACACCTCTTTAAGTTTGACCCCCTCCAATGTCCCATGATTCTGTTAATTTCATAAAACAAAAGCTGACTGGGAACACTATTATGTTTTAATTTAAAATGTCGAGAAACATTATGTTTCTCAAATCCTCATACTATGTTACACACATGTTCATTAATCCTTATTTTTAACTTTCTTGAAGTCCTTCCCACGTATTGTATATGGCAGGGACATTTGAGAACATATACCACGTGAGTGGAATCACATGTGAGCAAAAGCTTGATTTTATGATGTTTTCCATTATTGTCTGCCGTAGCTTGGCCACGCTACAACCAATGGTGCCATCGCTCCCATGCTGCAACTCAGACCAGCCTGCAACTCCTGCATTAATGCTGCTACGTCAACTGCAACAAACTGCTATTGCCGGGGACAACCTTTGAGACCTTCCTTGCTGACACCCCACACTACGGAATCCCTTGTTGCTACACTGAAGCCCTGCAAACAGATAAGTAGCAATTGTTTCACTTGTAGTGCTATAGAAAGATCTGGTGCATGAATTCCTCCTAAAAACAATTGCTGCTATTTATTATGGCTTGTAGCCAGGGCCGATCCTAGGGTCACAGGCGCCTGGGTGCAGAAATATTTCTGGCGCCCCCACAAAGGGGGCGTGGTCATCTTACCAACTCCTCCCCTTTACAAATGTTTGTATGGCAATGACTCAAACACAGAGATGCTCCTCTAAGAAGTATTTGTTGCCCTGTAATCCTCCCATGATCTTTTAACAATAAAGAAAATACTGGAAGAGCGTACACTAATGAGACCTGGAGGGGAACCTCTCTGATACTGTTAGAAAGTGGCCCAAAACATAGTACAGGAGATGGTCAGAGACTGTAGACATGATACAAGAGATGGTCAGAGACTGCAATTATAGTACAGGAGAGGATCAGAGAGTGTAGACATATTACAGGAGACAGTCAGTGACTGGAGATATAATACAGGAGATGGTCAGAGACTGCAGTTCCTATTGGCATAAGTAGATAATGGCGGATCGGCTCTCACCTGACCCAGCGATACAGCTACAACGGTTCCTCTGATCAGGAGTCAGCTCACTCTGAATTGCCCATGGATACTCCGCTGGGTAGAGCCCAGATCTGTATTCTGGCAATGACTCCAATCCTTTCTCCGCCAGGGATGGCACTAGGCTGTGTGGCTTTCCCTCTGGTGGCGCACGGCAGCAGGGTTCTCTCTCTGATGGTGTTCTCTCAGCACTGTCCTCTCCCTCTGGAGTCCTGGGTGCACTTCCCTGAAAGCTTTCCTGGGGTCCTGGCTCTCTCTCTCTCTCTCCCATTCAGCTGAACATGCCGTGTGGGCTGCAGCTTCTTTGTTACAGTGGGGCTGCCAGTCCTCAAACTACAAGTCCCACAATCCTCTTCTCTGCTCTTTTTTCTATTCTATTCCTTCCCTGGCCAATATAAAGGCGGGAAAAAACATAAAGGGTGGTTGCGCTGGCAAGCGCTGCGCACTAGTACAGCATTGCGCGCAAAGAGAAGAAGAAGGAGGAGAGGGAGTGGAAGGAGGAATAAGGAGCCCGCAGCTGCAGTGGCGTCACTAGGCTTGTTGTCACCCGTTGAGATAAAACATGGTGTCACCCTCTTCCTCCACCTATAGTTGCCCCTCAGTACAGACCCCTCCACTAAGTATAGACCCCCTCCGTCCGTGCAGACTCCTAACTAAGTATAAACCCCCTCCCTCAGTACAGACCCCCAGGACAAACCACCCCCCCATTAGTACAGACCCCCCAGGACAAACCACCCCCCATTAGTACAGACCCCCCAGAACAAACTATCCCCCTCAATTAGTACAGACCCCCCTCAATTAGTACAGACCCCCTCCATTAGTACAGACCCTCCTCTATTAGTACAGACCCCCCTAGGACAAACCACCCCCTCCATTAGTACAGACCCCCAGGACAAAAACACCCCCCATTAGTACAGACCCACTTCCAGTATTAAAGACCGCCCCAGAACAACCCCCCATTCGTACAGACCTCTAGGACAAACCAATCCCCCTCCATTAGTACAAACTCCCAATTAGTACAGACTCCCCAAGGACAAACCCCCCTATTAGTACAGACTCCCCCAGGACAACCCCCCCATTAGTACAGACTCCCCCAGGACAAACCCCCCATTAGTATAGACTCCCCCAGGACAAACCCCCCATTAGTATAGACTCCCCCAGAACAACCCCCCTTCCATTAGTACAGACCTCCCTCAGGATAAACCACTCCCTCAGTAGTGCAGACCCCCCCCGGACAACCCCCCTCCATTAGTACAGGCCCAACCAGGACAAACTCCTCATTAGAACAGACCCCAGAACAAACCCCCCCATTGGTGCAGACCCCCCCCCAGAACAAACCCCCCATTATTACAGACCCCCAGGACAAACACCCCTATTAGTACCAACCCCCCAGGATAACCCCCCCATTAGTGCATACCCCCAGGACAAGCCCTCCCATTAGTACAGACCCCCCCAGGACAAACCACCCCATTAGTGCAGACCCCCCCACAGAACAAACCCCCCATTAGTACAGACCCCCCATGACAAACCCCCGTTAGTACTGACCCCCCAGGATAAACCCCCTCATTAGTGCATACCCTCAGGACAAGCCCCCCATTAGTACAGACCCCCCCAGGACAAACCACCCCATTAGTGCAGATCCCCCCACAGAACAAACCCCCCATTAGTACAGATCCCCCATGACAAACCCCTGTTAGTACCGACCCCCCAGGATAAACCCCCCATTAGTGCATATCCCCAGGACAAGCCCACCATTAGTACAGACTCCCCCATTAGTACAGATCCCCCTCAGGACAAACCCCCCCATTAGTGCAGACCCACCCAGGACAAACCCCCCCCCCCATTAGTACAGACCCCTCCAGGACTCCAGGACAATCCCCCCCCCCCCCCTCATTAGTGCAGACCCCAGGGACAAACCTCCCCCCATTAGTACAGACTCCCCAGGACAACCCCCCCTCATTAGTGCAGACCCCAGGGACAACCCCCCCCCCATTAGTACAGACTCCCCCCAGGAAAAAAACGCCCCCTACAATACTACAGACCCCTCCCCCCAGGACAAACCCCTCCATTACATTAAATAAAAACACATGGTCCATCATGCCTGACACTGCTCCTCTCTGTGTCATAAGATGACTCCTGTCTGCGGCGATCTGTGATACACCCGGGCGGCAGCTGCAGAGGAGGGGACAGTGTGCAACCGCGCCGCCCGGGTAGATCACAGATCGCCGCAGACAGGAGTCATCTTATGACACATAGAGGAGCAGCTGCAGAGGAGGGAACAGTGTGCAGCCGCGCCGCCCGGGTGGATCACAGATCGCCGCAGACAGGAGTTTTTTTATGACACACACAGAGAGGAGCAGTGTCAGGCATGATGGACCGCCCCCTCAGCAACGTCCACACAGAGACAGCCGCTGAGATCTCCAGGCTCTTCACTCCCCTCTCTAATAGGAGGAGGAAGGGGGGACACGGACAGCCGTACAGGACAAAGTCAGAGAAACACAGCAGCGGCGGCGGCGGCGGGTAGAGCCGACGGCGCCGCTCTACACAAACAAAGAGAGTGATTATTTGAGACAGGCACTCTGACGCTTCAGCGCCCCCACCTCTGTGGCGCCTGGGTGCACTGCACCCTTTGCACCCCGGGTAGGATCGGCCCTGCTTGTAGCTATTAACATACTACTTGGGACTAACTGTTGTGTCTATGGCTGTTTGCTGAGGAACTACTTAAAGGGACATCTACTCTCAAAATTACCTGAGCTATATTTGCCTCTCAAATGCAACTATTAATTGTGTTAACAATTCCTATTTACTATGTGCTTGACAACAGTGTTATTTGATTATGGGCCTTGCCCTAACTTGCTGAACATGTTTGCTCTAGCTTTTCTATGCTAAGGATTGATGGTATTTCATACCAACTCCCTTAGTGACCTAATGCATTTCTATATGCTTAAGTGATATGACGTAGAGAACCCCCTAACTCCTGTTTGCGTGGAGTGATGCCTGGGGTCCCATACTGATAATCACTTGCATATAGAAGTGCATTGGAATCTTTAAAGTGTATGCTTTGATTTTAAACGCTAAGCTCTGGTCGCATGTTGTAATGCGTCCAACCTTAGTAGCTCAACGCCTTTCTTTATGTGAGAGAGAGAGATGGTGTAAAGAACCCCCAAACTCCTGTTTGCATGGAGTGACGTCTGGGGTTCAATGCTGAATTCTCACATAGAGAAGTGCATTGAAATCCTTGCTAACCGCAGTTGTGGCTCACTTCGTTAACCAGAGCTGTTACAGAATAATAGAACCATATCATGAACCCAGCGGAACTTGCAAACCATGTTGTCACTCTTACTTAAAGGGTAGACGCTCTCGCTCAGAAAGAACTTGTGCCCTTATTTATGGCGGCGTAACGTATGTGGTACGGCGTAATGCCGCGTAATTTAAATGGGAATGTTGTAGGTGTGTTTTATTTAAATTTAACTTGACTCCGAGTTTTTGATGTTTTTTTTGTGAACGGCGCATGCGCCGTCCGTGAAATATCCCAGTGTGCATTGCGGCAACGTACGCCGCAAGGACGTATTGGATTCGACGTTAACGTAAATGACGTAAATCCCTATTCGCAAAGGACTTACGCAAACAACGTAAAAAATTCAACGATGGCCATACTTAACATAGGATACCCCTCATATAGCAGGGGTAACTATACGCAGAAAAAAGCTGAACGTAAACAATGTAAAACAAAGCGCCTGCGGAACGTATTTTTCTGAATTGGCCTTAAAACCTCATTAGCATATTCTACGATTAGTAATACGGAAGCGCCACCTAGCGGCCAGCCTGAAATTGCAGCCTAAGATACAACGGTGTAAGACAATTACACCTGTCGAATCTTAGAGATATCTATGCGTAATTGATTCTCTGAATCAGGCGCATAGATACGATGGAAAAACTCAGAGATACGACGATGTATCTGGAGATACGCCATTGTATCTCGTATCTGAATCTGGCCCTCTATGTCTAGATATGCTTCTGTGTTACAGTTGGATCAACTGTTGCAGGGATGTTTTTCAAAGTAATGTTCCTGAATTGTTTATGCTACAGAGTAATTATGATTATTTTATATGTGCCCTGGACAAACAGTAGCTTAAGTTGGATTTACTTTTTAGAATAGTTTTTTGTATTATATTTACAATAATCTAACACTTGGTTACCCATGAAGGTGCATGGATCTTTCTATGTCTGTATGATACCTTTTGTATACTAAGAAGTTTGTTAAACTTTTGAATAAAAATCTATTGCAAACAAATTGTGACAGTGGGTGTGTGGAGAGGATCCCCTGTCTGCTGTCACAATGGAGGATCAGGGGGGTGAGCAGGGCCGCTTTATTATTAACATGTTGCTTGTTACTAATGTAGCATGTAACATTCTACTAAAGACTAGTGTTGAGCGGAATACGCCATATTCGATTTCGCGATATTGCGCGAATATATAGAAGAATATTCGCGAATATTCGCTAATATCGAATATTCGTGATATTTTATCCCAAAAAAATTTTGCGAAATTTCGCTAATGCGAAAATGATTGCGAAATTCTCATAAACGGAGATCATTTCCTGTATTACTAAACTAATATGCACTAAACACTAACTCTACACTAACTCTACTTAAAAGAAAGGAGAATAAGGGGGCAAAAGAAGGGCGGAGAAGATAATCGCGCAATATTCCTATTGCGCGATTATCTTCTCCGCCCTTCTTTTGCATCAAAGCCAATCAGAATAACTCGAATATTCGGCAAAAGGAATATCGCGCAATATTCCTTTTGCCGAATATTCAAGTTATTCTGATTGGCTCTGATGCAAAAGAAGGGCCGAGAAGATAATCGCGCAATATTCCGTTTGTCGAATATTCGAGTTATTCTGATTGGCTCTGATGCAAAAGAAGGGCCGAGTAGCTGATGCGATTCTTTTATGTTGCCGAAAATTCGCAATGCGAATTTTCGGCAACATAAAAGAATCGCATCAGCTACTCGGCCCAGGGTCTCTCTCTAATCATACCAGCAATGCTTTTAGACGTCGATGGAGATCACTAGGATGTGATCTGTTTTAAAAATAAACTTGAAAAAATACGAATATTCGCCATAGCGAATATTCGCCGCAATATTCGAGTTATTCGCGAATACTCGAATATGCAATATTCGTAGCGAATATTCGCAATGCAAATATTCGTGAGCAACACTACTAAAGATGAACTTTAGGGAAGTGTGATGGTTGTCACCGGCGCAAAATAATTATTTATGTTGACCTGCTGCAGTACTGTGTAAGCCTTTAGGAAGGCCTAGATAGTAGAGCGGAAAAATATTGTTACTGCGCTGGTCTGAATAGGTGATGACACAAAATAATCTTAGTTTATAAGGTGCTGAATTCAGTGCAGTACTGTGCGTGATAAACCACAATAGGTGATTATCTGACTAAATGACAATGTCCAGCTCTTTCGAGCATGTGCAATTGTGTACTACTATGTGCGACTACTGTGCCAACAAACAAAATACATAAATGTATGTATATATATAGTAACAGTGTTCAGCTCTCTCGAGCATATACAAAATTTTTATTTATTTTTTTTATATACCAATGTCCTACTCTCTCGAGTGTGTGATACTAAGTGCAGCTATTATACCAGCAACCAAATGTAAATAAATAAATATGCATATCAATGTCATAAACCATATGTGCAAAAAATATATATGTGCATGAAAGTTCATAAATGTTCATAACATATCCCGATTGACGTGGAAGTCACAACTTCACAGTTAAGCCCCATACACACTATCAGTTTTCCTGACGGTTTTCTCTTCAGGTTTACCAAAACCATCAAATATGAGGTCACACCTCAAGAGTTTCAATTTGTATGCAATCAGGCAGGCCCTTGTACTACATGGTTTTGGTAAACCTGAAGAGAAAACCGTCAGGAAAACTGATAGGGCCAGATTCAGGTAGAGCAGAGCATCTTTGCTCTGGAGTAACGCATCTCATTTGCGTTACGCTGCTGAAATTTTAGGAGCAAGTGCTGTTATTCAGGAAGCACTTGCTCCTAAAGTTGCGGCAGCGCATCGCAAATGAGCCGGCGGAATTCAAATTGGGCGGGTACTCTAACTAAGCGCGATCCCGCCGCCAACGTACTGCGCATGCGTCGAGTGTCCAAACATTCTGTGAATGAACGTCAATGACGTCACATTCCCATTCATGAACTTTTTACGCAAGCGACGTGATTTTTTTTTTTCCCAACGCGATGACGACGCCTATACCTAACATAGGATACTCCAACCCCATGTAGGTATATCTATGCGCCGCGTATCCCGTCCGGAAACGTCGTACCGTCATTGCGTCGCGCCGGAATTCGATCGTGAATTGCCGATTTCCGCTCATTAACATATTTTTTGAGCGTAAATCGGCGGGAACGCCCCCGGCGCCATTTTTAAGTTGAAGTAACGATGCGATGGCGAAACTCAGTTACGCTGCTCGCATCGGAGCTTCAACCTGGCGTTTCTTGTTTTCTGGTTACAGAAAACAGAAACGCCGGCTCAAAGTCACAGTTAGGCTGGCGGATCACTGGATCCGCCAGCCTAACTGTTCCTGAATCTGGCCCTATGTGTGTATGGGGCTTTAGAGTCCAATAAGGGAATAAATGTGATAATTAATCCTGGTGTTGTGTTTCTACGTCTTCCACCCGACTGAAATAAGTGCTACCACCACCAACTGCTGAAATGCGCACTCACCAGACTCCAGCTGGTAATGGGCCCCAAACTTATTCCGTTCCTGTCAGTGGATATGTGCTCCTTGCTCCTTTCACACAGTGTTCCTTAGTGCCTCAAAAAACAAGGGGCTAATCATGGTGTAGTACGTTTAAAAGGTTTTGTTTGTTTAAAAAGATAAAATCAGACTACTCACAAGGGAGGTGCTTTGAACCAGCACCTAGTATCTTTGGCAGTATCGGGCATGGACAGCCGCTCACCAGCTTGTTTTGGGGTGCGTGCCCGGCTCCTGCTTCACTGTGGTTCCACAGGTCAAAAACACTCCCTCTATGCGTTATCCACCTGGCTTCTACTAGTTTCGCAAATATGCGTCATCAGGAAAGCTACATTTGGTTGCTGGTATAATAGCTGCACTTAGTATCACACACTCGAGAGAGTAGGACATTGGTATATAAAAAAAAATAAAAAAATTTGTATATGCTCGAGAGAGCTGAACACTGTTACTCATATATATATATATATATATATATATATTGTGATGGTTTGGATCTGTCTTGCCTGATGGATGGCTGGTTTTCGCCATATTTTGGAGAGGCAGACACATTGATTACACAGCTGTGTGTTCAGCTTTTTAGTGCTGGCCTGGCTGTGGCTCAGGGCCCCACCCACAGACAGGAAGTCTGGTCCCTGGGAGCCAGATGAGCTTCCAACTCTCTGAAAGGAGTCAGAGAGAGGCTGCATGGATTGCAGCTAGTGTGTGCAGATCTGCAGGTTGCAGATGCCGCTTTATGTTTGAGCAGCAAGTCGCTGACTAGGAGAAAAGCAAGGATTGAGCTTATCTCTGGGAAACGCTGTGTGTTCTGAGGAACAGAACTTGGGCTTAGGCTAGAGGCCTGAAGCCGTCTGATGCCAGGATTGAAAGCCAGGAGTCTAAGCTCTTTCGTTTGTACAATGCAGTAATGGTGGAAACCCCCTGCGAGGGATGCTATTGCATATGTGAACCTTTTGTGAGTTTTTAAATAAAAGTGGGCTACCAAGCCCTTAAAAACGCACCTGCCACTGGAGTCTGATTCCCCAAATCTTACATATGGTCGAGGTATTGCTATGGGCAGTTTGGAAGAGTTCCAGATCCGCATACCAACAAACAGTGAGTAGAAAGCAACCGTGCGTTTTTGGCAGCAATTCTATGATGAACAGCCAATATGAACTGATAGTCAAAGTTTTCTGCTGTGAACTACTGATAGCTGTGTGTGGCAGTCAGGAGAACTGCATTACACAAGAGTTCAATTAGTGGACTGTGTTGCATACAGGTGGCATACCTGTGGAAGTAAGCTTAGCATGGCCTGCCTGAGAAGACATATCCATTTGGAAGGCCCAGTGAATGGATGATTCAAGTGGAATCGCAGAGAGTGAAGTCTGCATGTGAAAGTGTGCTGTTGGCAAGTCTTGGAGACAGTACATCAACATTGCCTGTGTTTAAAAAGGAACTGTGTGATAAATCGTTGCCCTGTTTGCAGCGATGGGAAGGTCAAAACGCAAAAAGGAAGCAATGTTTGCTGAAATGAGAGACAGAATTTTGTGGATGGAGGGGTTGTTACCGACAGAACAAGCCCCAGACTGGTGCAAGATGCACTTGGCCGCACTGAACCAAACTAAAGGGGAAGTTAATGCTGCTGCCCCTAGCAATGCTGGTGCAGGCCGGCCAGCTATTAATGTGCAAAGTGGTAAAAAACAAGTACGCTGTTTGCGATGCAGTGAGTGGGGGCATGAAGTTTCCAAATGCCCTTTATCGCAAGCTACAGCAAAGCAAAAATATGAGAAGCCTGCTCTGAATGTAAAGAGTAAGCAGATGGGTGCAGTTGCCCATAGCAACGTCTATGATGTCAGGTCAGTGGACCGCAAGACTAAGATATGGCCTACAGAGAGTTGTGGCAAGTTTAAAGCAACGTCGCTTCAGGGAGAGAGACGTCTATATGTGTCGGAGAGCCAGCAACGTGCAGCTAGGAGAGCACCGTTTCCATTAGCAACCGGAGAAAATGTGCCAATGGGAAGGAGGAGCTACAGGGAAGAGGTGTATCGCCATCCCCATAGAGATGCAAGTGAAGTTCTGCGTGTTGGGAGAGTGTCATGTCCCTTAGCAACAGGAGAAAGTCGCCAAACGCCATGCCTGGAATGTGGTCAGCTCGGGCACGGCATATTTTCTTGCCCTAGATTTTGGGGTGCAGCTGGAGGTAATGTTGCCGAGCAGGACTCTTTATCGGTGGGCCAAGGTTCCTTTACAGATATGTTTGCAGTCACCCCTGGCAACAAGGAGATTTCTGTTGTGTCTGCAGGGGGTGCTAAACATTGGGAGTTGCCTACTGTGATTTCATCCTGTGGCCAGGGGGAGTTGGCCAGTAAAAATGCAGCTGAAAGACAACACCCTCAAATGAAGACAGAGTTACCTGCTTCAAGATATGGTAAGACTGTTGCAATTTGTGATTCAAGTGAAGTAGCAATGTATCCGGTGAGGAGATCTGCAGAAAGTGTAAAGATGGACTTGCTGCAGTGTGGAGATCAAAGATCAAAGACTGAAAGTGATATGTGGACTTTGTGTGCACCTAAGGTAGTCCAGCAGAGTGCTGAGAGAGATGTATTAGGGGTGACCAAAACAGTTGGTGTGTCATGTTCCCTAGCGATAGAGACAGGTGCTGCAGAGTTGCCAAGGGAAACCGCTAAGGAGCCTGTATTGGTAAGGCAAATGGTTTCCCAGGACAACTGTGAAGTCGCCCTAGTGGGCAAAATAATTCCTTTAGAGAGGAAGGTTAATGTGTTGAGTCGCATGCAGGGTGCCATTCGTTCTGACAAAAGTCAATTTGATAGAGATTATAAAGCTGCTGTGTTTATGAATACTGATGATGTTGCTGATACAGGTATTTATGGTGATGTGATGCTTAATGAGCTAGGGCTGATCGCTAAGCAGGTTATGCGATTTCCTTAGCAACAGTAGGTAAGGTTGCAGAGGTGTCCTTAGAAACCTCCAGGGAGCTCTGTGTGTTAGAGCCAGAGGTTGCCGGGGACAACTGTGGTGCCGCTCTGATAGATAAGAGGGTACTTGACCTTCGTGATGAGAAAAATGGTAAAACTGAAATGTCTGAAATTACTTGTAGTGATAATGTGTTACTACAGTCTGTCACTGCTGACAGAAAAAGTCCTCATGAGTTTAATGGAGTGCCACTCAGTGGTCAAGTTATGTTATTGCAGCCTGCTATGTTTAAAAATGTGTTTGCGGTGGACACAAATTCTGCTATGCAAAATGGAGAGACTGCAGGGCCGGTAGACACGGGTGCGTTGGCTTTTGCAGAAGTTAACCCTCTCCAGTTGGAAGGATCTGAAAAGGGCGCATACATGGCAGAGGTTTTGTCCTCAGCAAAAGAGATGAGGAATGTTGAGCTTCAGAAGGATATGGTAATGGATAGCGATTTGGAATCGCTCAGTGTTGCTGAAAGTGAGAGGATGGGTGTCGCACATGCGATTTGCAGTGCTCAAGGGGAGTCGCAAGTTTTGTTAGTTACCTCTGAGGTAGAGGTCTCTTTAAGTGACTCAGCCTCTCGCGCCTTAGCAAATGAGCCCTTCCACATCGTTGGTAAAGGAAAAGTTCCTAAAGTTCTGTGTTTAGATGTGGCGTGTCTAGAAATAACTGGGATGTTGTTGGAATTGGTGAAAATATTTCCAATGTACACCTACGTGTATCCACAGCAGAGGGGCGACATGGTACTGCGTAGTACCAATCGGTGGACACAGGTGGTGCTGGCGTCGTTAAGCAATATTGATGAAAATTGGTTGCTCTACTGTTGGTTCATTTTGTGGAAAGTTGTCTCAAAGTTCTCTTTGAGAGTGCTTCCGGCGGCGGTTGTGTGCAGAAGGCGCTCAGGGGAATTGTTGGAGAAATCAGAAATAATAGACAAAGTGGAAGTCTCTCCGTCTGCTGATGTGATGGAATGCATTCCTACTGGTGCGGTCCGGGGTACGGCTGAGCAGTGGTTGGTACATGGCGCGCACATTGTCTCGCCCTCTAGACCTCATGTAAAGGAAGGGCTCGGAATGGACGTGACAGTAGTGGGAATTCAGTCCATCACTAGCAGAGAGGTGCAGTTTGAGGTATCCGGAGACACTTTGATAGGAAATAACAGTAGTGGTAACAGTAACGAAAACGTGTATGAGAAGCACTGTAGAGCACTGTTAGACAGCTCAGAGATCCTGGTTGAGGTACCAATGGTCTCAGAAATGGTTAAAGAGATTGGTATGGAAAAATGTGCGTTGGTAGGACAATTGCTATTGGAGTGTTGGACAACAGGGGGCGATGTGAAACTGTGGGACTGTCCCATAGGGAGTAGCTGCTTGCCTGTAGGTGGTCCCTCCATAGACACTGTTCTAACAAACAAGGGGACAAGAGGTCCCAATAAAAATGCTGAGTTGAATAACCCTTTGTGGAACATTGCTGGTGAGATTGAACAGAAGGATGTGGTGTTGACCTCAGATGGTTTGGTTGACACGGGTAACCATATAGGCGATAGTGAACCTGAGAAACAAATGTCGGTTTGTGTTGTGTCAGGTAGTGAGAGTGGTCAGTCCCTGACAGGTTTCATGGAAGTGGGTCCCCAACCGTCCCAAGAGAGTAGGTCTGTGGGAGGAAAAAGAAGGATCCTAAGGCCAGAAGGTAGAAGGGATAGAGAGATTAGTGGGAGCCCACGGTTCAGGAAGAAGTGCTGGTGGAAGCACACCCGGAAAAAGAGGGGGGTGGAGTGCCCCTTTAGAGGAAAGGTTGGGCAGATTAGGACTCCTGCTGCTGATAATTGGCACAAAGGCGCCACGGGGAAGGGTTGGTGGAAACATACCCGGAAAAAATGGGCCTGTGCAGCCAATGGTTGGCACAGAGGTGACCCATTAGTGATGATGGGTCTGTGTGTTCCTCCCTCCGGTTCGAAACAAGGGGGGAGGGTATGTGATGGTTTGGATCTGTCTTGCCTGATGGATGGCTGGTTTTCGCCATATTTTGGAGAGGCAGACACATTGATTACACAGCTGTGTGTTCAGCTTTTTAGTGCTGGCCTGGCTGTGGCTCAGGGCCCCACCCACAGACAGGAAGTCTGGTCCCTGGGAGCCAGATGAGCTTCCAACTCTCTGAAAGGAGTCAGAGAGAGGCTGCATGGATTGCAGCTAGTGTGTGCAGATCTGCAGGTTGCAGATGCCGCTTTATGTTTGAGCAGCAAGTCGCTGACTAGGAGAAAGGCAAGGATTGAGCTTATCTCTGGGAAACGCTGTGTGTTCTGAGGAACAGAACTTGGGCTTAGGCTAGAGGCCTGAAGCCGTCTGATGCCAGGATTGAAAGCCAGGAGTCTAAGCTCTTTCGTTTGTACAATGCAGTAATGGTGGAAACCCCCTGCGAGGGATGCTATTGCATATGTGAACCTTTTGTGAGTTTTTAAATAAAAGTGGGCTACCAAGCCCTTAAAAACGCACCTGCCACTGGAGTCTGATTCCCCAAATCTTACAATATATATATATATATATATATATATATATATATATATATACATTTATGTATTTTGTTTGTTGGCACAGTAGTCGCACATAGTAGTACACAATTGCACATGCTGGAAAGAGCTGGACATTGTCATTTAGTCAGATAATCACCTATTGTGGTTTATCACGCACAGTACTGCACTGAATTCAGCACCTTATAAACTAAGATTATTTTGTGTCATCACCTATTCAGACCAGTGCAGTAACAATATTTTTCCGATAAAGATGAACTTTAAAGCACTACAAACTACAATCCCTGAAATTCAGAAAGATTGTCAAAGGTACTCTTAAAGCGAAGTACCGGCCTGTAAAAAAAAAAAATTAAGTCAGCAACTACAAATACCGTAGCTGCTAACTTTTAACATAAGACCACGTACCTGGTCTTATGTTAAAGCCGACTTTGATGCAGGCGCTGGCATTGCAAGTAAGTGATACCGGCAGTGAAGCTTTCAGGCTTTACATCCGGTCTCCTACTGCGCATGTGTGAGTCATACTGCGCATTCTGAATGGCGTCTTCTGGAACACACAATGTTCCCTGAAGGCAGCGAGCGGAAGGAGGAGGGGCTAGACATGATGTAGATTGTTGTGCGGCAATCTTACCAGGAAGTGGGAGCAGGTACCTGTCAAAACCAGGTACCTGCTCCCCCTTGCCCTTCAAAAAGTGCCAAATGCTTTCCCTTTTAGGTGGAGCTCTGCTTTAAGAAAAACCTCTCTTGCAGACAAATGGACAGATGTGCATGTCAGTAAGGTGTAAAGGAATCTGTCAGGAATTCAACTTTGACTGGACTATCTCTCCTGCAAAGTGGCAGGCAGAGAAGCTATTTAGCAAAGTTGGGAGAGTAATGGAAATGTATCAATTATCAGTCCCAAAGCTTAAAGACAAATTTGGTCACAGAATTGCCTCAATATGAGACACAATCAATAATTTACTCCAACATGCAAGAGATCTTTATTCATCTCTATTTTCCTTACTATCACTGATATGCCAGTATTTTCTTTTACTAATAATAGCAAAATACAGAAAAAGTGTCACAAATCTGTTGCACTCGTTTGTACTAACAATACATAATAAATGCATACATGGAACATATGGACTATGTATACTGTTCGATTTTGTTTATATCTATAACAAGAGAAAATAAATTAAATAAATAAATACCACTATATACACCACTGTGCAAATATTTACGGAGGGGGGGGGGGGGTCAAAAAAATGCTCTAAACTAAGAATGCTTTCATAAATATAAGTTTTAATAGTACAAAATGGAAAGTAAATGAACAGAAGAGAAATCCAAATCAAATCAATATTTTTTTTACAAATAAAAATGTTCCTTTATCCAAATGTTGCCATGGTACAGAGTTCAAATACACTCAATGGTACAGCAACAGCACAGATAGTGACAGTATTAAGAGTGCAATGTCTGCTTGGAATAAACAGACATATCCCAATCCTACATGAATGCAAGATCAAGACCCTCAGCCAGGGACAAAGCACACATCCACCCAGCACCGTAGGGAAGATAGGCAGGCAAAAATGAACTCCACCACTAGGCTGTCCATGGCTGCCATACTCTATCAAACGTTTTAGGGCAGTTCCTGCTGATATAAATTAGCTTGTACAGAGGAAGAATAGCATTAATAGCATTTTCCCACAAAACCACTAAGAGAGAGGAATGGGCATTCCATTTAGCCAAAAAATGTCTCTCGGCATAATATAACAAGTAAGGCCGCATACACGCGATCAGTCCATCCGATAAGAACGATCCGAAGGACCGTTTTCATCGCTTAACCGATGAAGCTGACTGATGGTCTGATGTGCCTACACACCATCTGTTAAAAAAACGATCGTGTCAGAACACGGTGACGTAAAACACAACGACGTGCTGAAAAAAACGAAGTTCAATGCTTCCAAGCATGCGTTGACTTGATTCTGAGCATGCACAGCTTTTTTAACCGATGCTGTTGCATACTAACGATCGGTTTTGACCTATCTGTTAGGCGTCCATCGTTTAATTTTAAAACAAGTTCTCTTTTTTTTGACCAAAGGATAACTGACCGATGGGGCCCACACACGATCGGTTTGGACCGATGAAACGGACCTTCAGTCCATTTTCATCGGTTTTGACCAATCGTGTGTATGCGGCCTAAGAGATTATGAGTTTGGTACATCTCGGTCTTTGTTCATTGTCTGGAATACCCAACAATGCCGAAGTTTGGGAAATCGGGAGGGTCAATTGCAGACAGAAGTTAATTCACTTAAACACTTCCATCCAAAACCAAATCAAATCAAATCAATAGTTGGTGTGACCACCCTTTGCCTTCAAAACAGCATCAATTGTCACTTGCACACAGTTTTTGAGGGAACTCGGCAGGTAGGTTGTTCCAAACATCTTGGGGAATTAACAACAGATCTGTTAATGTAGGCTGCCTCAAATCCTTCTGCCTCTTCATGTAATCCCAGACAGACTAGATGATGTTGAGACCAGGGCTCTGTGAGGGCCAAACCATCACTTCCAGGACTCCCTGTTATTCTTTACAGAGAAGATGGTTCTTAATGACATTGGCTGTATTTTTGGGGTCGTTGTCCTGGTGCAGAATAAATTTGGGGCCAATTAGTCACCTCCCTGACAGTATGGCATGATGGATAAGTATCTGCCTGTATTTCTCAGAATTGAGGATGCCATTGATCCTGACCAAATCCCCAAAACTATTTGCATAAATGACCTCTGCCGGGTTAGCCCCCCCATATAAAAAATGTTGACTTTTTTTTATGTAGTTTGTTAGATCTTTGTTAGATCAGGTTAGATCAATCAATGTTTGCGTTAGATCTCACACAGAAAAAGCAATATTAAGAGTTATTTGCTGGGGGGGCTAACCCGTCATCAGCCCCCCCTATCAAATTTTCTGGCCGAAAATCATTCAGGCTGATAGATATTCGTTAGATCCGGTAAGATCAAGTGGTTTTAACGTTAGATCTCACATAATTATAGACTTATTAAGTGATTGAGGGGGGGCTGGCCCCCCCTTATCAATTTTTTGGGACAAAAATCATTCAGGCTAATAGATATTCGTTAGATCCGGTAAGATCAAGTGGTTTGAACGTTAGATCTCACATCGTTTCCGAGATATTCCATATAAAAAACTAGATTTTTAGGTGGTACATATGTATGGACATATGGACGGGTTGGCCCCCCTTATGAAATTTTCTGGCCGAAAATCATTCAGGCTAATAGATATTCGTTAGATCCGGTAAGATCAAGTGGTTTTAACGTTAGATCTCACATCATTTCAGAGATATTCCACATACAAATACAGATATTGGATGGATACAAGGACAAAGTAGGGGGGCTGGCCCCCCCTTATCACTATTTTGGGCCAAAAATCATTCAGGCTGATAGATATTCGTTAGATCCGGTAAGATCAAGTGGTTTTAACGTTAGATCTCACATAATTAGAGACTTATTAAGTGATTAATGAGGGGGGGCTGGCCCCCCCTTATCAATTTTTTGGGACAAAAATCATTCAGGCTAACAGATATTCGTTAGATCCGGTAAGATCAAGTGGTTTTAACGTTAGATCTCACATAATTAGAGACTTATTAAGTGATTAATGAGGGGGGGCTGGCCCCCCTTATCAATTTTTTGGGACAAAAATCATTCAGGCTAACAGATATTCGTTAGATCCGGTAAGATCAAGTGGTTTGAACGTTAGATCTCACATCGTTTCCGAGATATTCCACATAAAAAACTAGATTTTTAGGTGGTACATATGTATGGACATATGGACGGGTTGGCCCCCCCTTATGAAATTTTCTGTCCGAAAATCATTCAGGCTAATAGATATTCGTTAGATCCGGTAAGATCAAGTGGTTTTAACGTTAGATCTCACATCATTTCAGAGATATTCCACATACAAATACAGATATTGGATGGATACAAGGACAAAGTAGGGGGGCTGGCCCCCCCTTATCAATATTTTTGGCCGAAAATCATTCAGGCTGATAGATATTCGTTAGATCCGGTAAGATCAAGTGGTTTTAACGTTAGATCTCACATAATTAGAGACTTATTAAGTGATTAATGAGGGGGGGCTGGCCCCCCCTTATCAATATTTTGGGCCAAAAATCATTCAGGCTGATAGATATTCGTTAGATCCGGTAAGATCAAGTGGTTTTAACGTTAGATCTCACATAATTAGAGACTTATTAAGTGATTAATGAGGGGGGGCTGCCCCCCCCTTATCAATATTTTGGGCCAAAAATCATTCAGGCTGATAGATATTCGTTAGATCCGGTAAGATCAAGTGGTTTTAATGTTAGATCTCACATAATTAGAGACTTATTAAGTGATTAATGAGGGGGGGCTGGCCCCCCCTTATCAATTTTTTGGAACAAAAATCATTCAGGCTAACAGATATTCGTTAGATCCGGTAAGATCAAGTGGTTTGAACGTTAGATCTCACATCGTTTCCGAGATATTCCACATAAAAAACTAGATTTTTAGGTGGTACATATGTATGGACATATGGACGGGTTGGCCCCCCCTTATGAAATTTTCTGTCCGAAAATCATTCAGGCTAATAGATATTCGTTAGATCCGGTAAGATCAAGTGGTTTGAACGTTAGATCTCACATCATTTCAGAGATATTCCACATACAAATACAGATATTGGATGTATACAAGGACAAAGTAGGGGGGGCTGGCCCCCCCTTATCAATATTTTTGGCCGAAAATCATTCAGGCTGATAGATATTCGTTAGATCCGGTAAGATCAAGTGGTTTTAACGTTAGATCTCACATAATTAGAGACTTATTAAGTGATTAATGAGGGGGGGCTGGCCGGCAGATAGGCAGGCAAAAATGAACTCCACCACTAGGCTGTCCATGGCTGCCATACTCTATCAAACGTTTTAGGGCAGTTCCTGCTGATATAAATTAGCTTGTACAGAGGAAGAATAGCATTAATAGCATTTTCCCACAAAACCACTAAGAGAGAGGAATGGGCATTCCATTTAGCCAAAAAATTTCTCTCGGCATAATATAACAAGTAAGGCCGCATACACGCGATCAGTCCATCCGATGAGAACGATCCGAAGGACCGTTTTCATCGCTTAACCGATGAAGCTGACTGATGGTCTGATGTGCCTACACACCATCTGTTAAAAAAACGATCGTGTCAGAACACGGTGACGTAAAACACAACGACGTGCTGAAAAAAAACGAAGTTCAATGCTTCCAAGCATGCGTTGACTTGATTCTGAGCATGCGCAGCTTTTTTAACCGATGCTGTTGCATACTAACGATCGGTTTTGACCTATCTGTTAGGCGTCCATCGTTTAATTTTAAAACAAGTTCTCTTTTTTTTGACCAAAGGATAACTGACCGATGGGGCCCACACACGATCGGTTTGGACCGATGAAACGGACCTTCAGTCCATTTTCATCGGTTTTGACCAATCGTGTGTATGCGGCCTAAGAGATTATGAGTTTGGTACATCTCGGTCTTTGTTCATTGTCTGGAATACCCAACAATGCCGAAGTTTGGGAAATCGGGAGGGTCAATTGCAGACAGAAGTTAATTCACTTAAACACTTCCATCCAAAACCAAATCAAATCAAATCAATAGTTGGTGTGACCACCCTTTGCCTTCAAAACAGCATCAATTGTCACTTGCACACAGTTTTTGAGGGAACTCGGCAGGTAGGTTGTTCCAAACATCTTGGGGAATTAACAACAGATCTGTTAATGTAGGCTGCCTCAAATCCTTCTGCCTCTTCATGTAATCCCAGACAGACTAGATGATGTTGAGACCAGGGCTCTGTGAGGGCCAAACCATCACTTCCAGGACTCCCTGTTATTCTTTACAGAGAAGATAGTTCTTAATGACATTGGCTGTATTTTTGGGGTCGTTGTCCTGGTGCAGAATAAATTTGGGGCCAATTAGTCACCTCCCTGACAGTATGGCATGATGGATAAGTATCTGCCTGTATTTCTCAGAATTGAGGATGCCATTGATCCTGACCAAATCCCCAAAACTATTTGCATAAATGACCTCTGCCGGGTTAGCCCCCCCATATAAAAAATGTTGACTTTTTTTTATGTAGTTTGTTAGATCTTTGTTAGATCAGGTTAGATCAATCAATGTTTGCGTTAGATCTCACACAGAAAAAGCAATATTAAGAGTTATTTGCTGGGGGGGCTAACCCGTCATCAGCCCCCCCTATCAAATTTTCTGGCCGAAAATCATTCAGGCTGATAGATATTCGTTAGATCCGGTAAGATCAAGTGGTTTTAACGTTAGATCTCACATAATTATAGACTTATTAAGTGATTGAGGGGGGGCTGGCCCCCCCTTATCAATTTTTTGGGACAAAAATCATTCAGGCTAATAGATATTCGTTAGATCCGGTAAGATCAAGTGGTTTGAACGTTAGATCTCACATCGTTTCCGAGATATTCCATATAAAAAACTAGATTTTTAGGTGGTACATATGTATGGACATATGGACGGGTTGGCCCCCCTTATGAAATTTTCTGGCCGAAAATCATTCAGGCTAATAGATATTCGTTAGATCCGGTAAGATCAAGTGGTTTTAACGTTAGATCTCACATCATTTCAGAGATATTCCACATACAAATACAGATATTGGATGGATACAAGGACAAAGTAGGGGGGCTGGCCCCCCCTTATCACTATTTTGGGCCAAAAATCATTCAGGCTGATAGATATTCGTTAGATCCGGTAAGATCAAGTGGTTTTAACGTTAGATCTCACATAATTAGAGACTTATTAAGTGATTAATGAGGGGGGGCTGGCCCCCCCTTATCAATTTTTTGGGACAAAAATCATTCAGGCTAACAGATATTCGTTAAAACCACTTGATCTTACCGGATCTAACGAATATCTGTTAGCCTGAATGATTTTTGTCCCAAAAAATTGATAAGGGGGGGCCAGCCCCCCCTCATTAATCACTTAATAAGTCTCTAATTATGTGAGATCTAACGTTAAAACCACTTGATCTTACCGGATCTAACGAATATCTATCAGCCTGAATGATTTTTGGCCCAAAATAGTGATAAGGGGGGGCCAGCCCCCCTACTTTGTCCTTGTATCCATCCAATATCTGTATTTGTATGTGGAATATCTCTGAAATGATGTGAGATCTAACGTTAAAACCACTTGATCTTACCGGATCTAACGAATATCTATTAGCCTGAATGATTTTCGGCCAGAAAATTTCATAAGGGGGGCCAACCCGTCCATATGTCCATACATATGTACCACCTAAAAATCTAGTTTTTTATATGGAATATCTCGGAAACGATGTGAGATCTAACGTTAAAACCACTTGATCTTACCGGATCTAACGTTAGATCTCACATAATTAGAGACTTATTAAGTGATTAATGAGGGGGGGCTGGCCCCCCTTATCAATTTTTTGGGACAAAAATCATTCAGGCTAACAGATATTCGTTAGATCCGGTAAGATCAAGTGGTTTGAACGTTAGATCTCACATCGTTTCCGAGATATTCCACATAAAAAACTAGATTTTTAGGTGGTACATATGTATGGACATATGGACGGGTTGGCCCCCCCTTATGAAATTTTCTGTCCGAAAATCATTCAGGCTAATAGATATTCGTTAGATCCGGTAAGATCAAGTGGTTTTAACGTTAGATCTCACATCATTTCAGAGATATTCCACATACAAATACAGATATTGGATGGATACAAGGACAAAGTAGGGGGGCTGGCCCCCCCTTATCAATATTTTTGGCCGAAAATCATTCAGGCTGATAGATATTCGTTAGATCCGGTAAGATCAAGTGGTTTTAACGTTAGATCTCACATAATTAGAGACTTATTAAGTGATTAATGAGGGGGGGCTGGCCCCCCCTTATCAATATTTTGGGCCAAAAATCATTCAGGCTGATAGATATTCGTTAGATCCGGTAAGATCAAGTGGTTTTAACGTTAGATCTCACATAATTAGAGACTTATTAAGTGATTAATGAGGGGGGGCTGCCCCCCCCTTATCAATATTTTGGGCCAAAAATCATTCAGGCTGATAGATATTCGTTAGATCCGGTAAGATCAAGTGGTTTTAATGTTAGATCTCACATAATTAGAGACTTATTAAGTGATTAATGAGGGGGGGCTGGCCCCCCCTTATCAATTTTTTGGAACAAAAATCATTCAGGCTAACAGATATTCGTTAGATCCGGTAAGATCAAGTGGTTTTAACGTTAGATCTCACATAATTAGAGACTTATTAAGTGATTAATGAGGGGGGGCTGGCCCCCCCTTATCAATTTTTTGGGACAAAAATCATTCAGGCTAACAGATATTCGTTAGATCCGGTAAGATCAAGTGGTTTGAACGTTAGATCTCACATCGTTTCCGAGATATTCCACATAAAAAACTAGATTTTTAGGTGGTACATATGTATGGACATATGGACGGGTTGGCCCCCCCTTATGAAATTTTCTGTCCGAAAATCATTCAGGCTAATAGATATTCGTTAGATCCGGTAAGATCAAGTGGTTTGAACGTTAGATCTCACATCATTTCAGAGATATTCCACATACAAATACAGATATTGGATGTATACAAGGACAAAGTAGGGGGGGCTGGCCCCCCCTTATCAATATTTTTGGCCGAAAATCATTCAGGCTGATAGATATTCGTTAGATCCGGTAAGATCAAGTGGTTTTAACGTTAGATCTCACATAATTAGAGACTTATTAAGTGATTAATGAGGGGGGGCTGGCCGGCAGATAGGCAGGCAAAAATGAACTCCACCACTAGGCTGTCCATGGCTGCCATACTCTATCAAACGTTTTAGGGCAGTTCCTGCTGATATAAATTAGCTTGTACAGAGGAAGAATAGCATTAATAGCATTTTCCCACAAAACCACTAAGAGAGAGGAATGGGCATTCCATTTAGCCAAAAAATTTCTCTCGGCATAATATAACAAGTAAGGCCGCATACACGCGATCAGTCCATCCGATGAGAACGATCCGAAGGACCGTTTTCATCGCTTAACCGATGAAGCTGACTGATGGTCTGATGTGCCTACACACCATCTGTTAAAAAAACGATCGTGTCAGAACACGGTGACGTAAAACACAACGACGTGCTGAAAAAAACGAAGTTCAATGCTTCCAAGCATGCGTTGACTTGATTCTGAGCATGCGCAGCTTTTTTAACCGATGCTGTTGCATACTAACGATCGGTTTTGACCTATCTGTTAGGCGTCCATCGTTTAATTTTAAAACAAGTTCTCTTTTTTTTGACCAAAGGATAACTGACCGATGGGGCCCACACACGATCGGTTTGGACCGATGAAACGGACCTTCAGTCCATTTTCATCGGTTTTGACCAATCGTGTGTATGCGGCCTAAGAGATTATGAGTTTGGTACATCTCGGTCTTTGTTCATTGTCTGGAATACCCAACAATGCCGAAGTTTGGGAAATCGGGAGGGTCAATTGCAGACAGAAGTTAATTCACTTAAACACTTCCATCCAAAACCAAATCAAATCAAATCAATAGTTGGTGTGACCACCCTTTGCCTTCAAAACAGCATCAATTGTCACTTGCACACAGTTTTTGAGGGAACTCGGCAGGTAGGTTGTTCCAAACATCTTGGGGAATTAACAACAGATCTGTTAATGTAGGCTGCCTCAAATCCTTCTGCCTCTTCATGTAATCCCAGACAGACTAGATGATGTTGAGACCAGGGCTCTGTGAGGGCCAAACCATCACTTCCAGGACTCCCTGTTATTCTTTACAGAGAAGATAGTTCTTAATGACATTGGCTGTATTTTTGGGGTCGTTGTCCTGGTGCAGAATAAATTTGGGGCCAATTAGTTACCTCCCTGACAGTATGGCATGATGGATAAGTATCTGCCTGTATTTCTCAGAATTGAGGATGCCATTGATCCTGACCAAATCCCCAAAACTATTTGCATAAATGACCTCTGCCGGGTTAGCCCCCCCATATAAAAAATGTTGACTTTTTTTTATGTAGTTTGTTAGATCTTTGTTAGATCAGGTTAGATCAATCAATGTTTGCGTTAGATCTCACACAGAAAAAGCAATATTAAGAGTTATTTGCTGGGGGGGCTAACCCGTCATCAGCCCCCCTATCAAATTTTCTGGCCGAAAATCATTCAGGCTGATAGATATTCGTTAGATCCGGTAAGATCAAGTGGTTTTAACGTTAGATCTCACATAATTATAGACTTATTAAGTGATTGAGGGGGGCTGGCCCCCCCTTATCAATTTTTTGGGACAAAAATCATTCAGGCTAATAGATATTCGTTAGATCCGGTAAGATCAAGTGGTTTGAACGTTAGATCTCACATCGTTTCCGAGATATTCCATATAAAAAACTAGATTTTTAGGTGGTACATATGTATGGACATATGGACGGGTTGGCCCCCCTTATGAAATTTTCTGGCCGAAAATCATTCAGGCTAATAGATATTCGTTAGATCCGGTAAGATCAAGTGGTTTTAAACGTTAGATCTCACATCATTTCAGAGATATTCCACATACAAATACAGATATTGGATGTATACAAGGACAAAGTAGGGGGGGCTGGCCCCCCCTTATCAATATTTTGGGCCAAAAATCATTCAGGCTGATAGATATTCGTTAGATCCGGTAAGATCAAGTGGTTTTAACGTTAGATCTCACATAATTAGAGACTTATTAAGTGATTAATGAGGGGGGGCTGGCCCCCCCTTATCAATATTTTGGGCCAAAAATCATTCAGGCTGATAGATATTCGTTAGATCCAGTAAGATCAAGTGGTTTTAACGTTAGATCTCACATAATTATAGACTTATTAAGTGATTAATGAGGGGGGGCTGGCCCCCCCTTATCAATTTTTTGGGACAAAAATCATTCAGGCTAATAGATATTCGTTAGATCCGGTAAGATCAAGTGGTTTGAACGTTAGATCTCACATCGTTTCCGAGATATTCCACATAAAAAACTAGATTTTTAGGTGGTACATATGTATGGACATATGGACGGGTTGGCCCCCCCTTATGAAATTTTCTGTCCGAAAATCATTCAGGCTAATAGATATTCGTTAGATCCGGTAAGATCAAGTGGTTTTAACGTTAGATCTCACATCATTTCAGAGATATTCCACATACAAATACAGATATTGGATGTATACAAGGACAAAGTAGGGGGGCTGGCCCCCCCTTATCAATATTTTGGGCCAAAAGTCATTCAGGCTGATAGATATTCGTTAGATCCGGTAAGATCAAGTGGTTTTAACGTTAGATCTCACATAATTAGAGACTTATTAAGTGATTAATGAGGGGGGCTGGCCCCCCCTTATCAATATTTTGGGCCAAAAATCATTCAGGCTGATAGATATTCGTTAGATCCGGTAAGATCAAGTGGTTTTAACGTTAGATCTCACATAATTATAGACTTATTAAGTGATTAATGAGGGGGGGCTGGCCCCCCCTTATCAATTTTTTGGGACAAAAATCATTCAGGCTAATAGATATTCGTTAGATCCGGTAAGATCAAGTGGTTTGAACGTTAGATCTCACATCGTTTCCGAGATATTCCACATAAAAAACTAGATTTTTAGGTGGTACATATGTATGGACATATGGACGGGTTGGCCCCCCCCGTCTAATAGAGGCTAATAGATATTCGTTAGATATTCGTTAGATCCGGTAAGATCAAGTGGTTTTAACGTTAGATCTCACATCATTTCAGAGATATTCCACATACAAATACAGATATTGGGTGTATACAAGGACTAATGAGGGGGGGCTGGCCCCCCCCTTATCAATTTTTTGGGCCATAAATCATTCAGGCTGATAGATATTCGTTAGATCCGGTAAGATCAAGTGGTTTTAACGTTAGATCTCATATTGTTTCCGAGATATTCCACATAAAAAATAATGATTTTTAGGTGGTACATATGCATGGACATATGGACGGGTTGGTCCCCCCTTATGAAATTTTCTGGCCGAAAATCATTCAGGCTAATAGATATTCGTTAATCACACATACCTACTGACCTGGCTGGTCTCAGGGTGCTGGCCTGGCTGGTCTCAGGGTGCTGGCCTGGCTGGTCTCAGGGTGCTGGCCTGGCTGGTCTCAGGGTGCTGTACACCCCCCATGTCCACCTCTGGGTTCATCTCTGTACCCCCCCATGTCTACCTCGGTACCCCCCATGTCTACCTCGGTACCCCCCCATGTCCACCTCTGTACCCCCCCATGTCCACCCCTGTTCCCCCACATGTCCACCTTTGTACCCCCCATGTAAACCTCTGCACCCCCCCTTGTCCACCTCTGTGTTCACCTCTGTGCCCCCTCCACCTCTGTCCCCCCCCCCCATGTCTACCTCTGTACTCCCTCATGTCCACCTCTACCCCGTCCACCTCTGTGTTCACCCCTGTTCCTCCCCATGTCCACCTCTACCCCGTCCACCTCTGTACCCCCTCTCCCATGTCCACCTCTGCACCCCCCATGTCCACCTCTGTGTTCACCTCTGTATCCCCCCCATGTCCACCTCTGTACCCCTCATGTCCACCTCTGTTCCCCCTGTCCACCTGTGTTCACCACTGTACCCCCCCGTGTTCACCACTGTACCCCCCCAATGTCCGCCACTGTACCCATGTCCACCACTGTACCCCTCATGTCCACCACTGTACCCCCCTCCACCTCTGTTCCCCCGGTCCACCTGTGTTCACCACTGTACCCCCCCATGTCCACCACTGTACCCCCCATGTCCACCTCTGTACCCCCTATGTCCATCTCTGTACCCCCTCCACGTCAACCTCTGTACCCCCCCCCATGTGCTCTGTGTTAGTTCTTACCTTTGCACTTTCCTATTCTGAACCACAAGATAATGATTGGTTGTTAGGGCCACCTAGCAACCAATCACCTGCTACATCTCTGGCATTTCCTGTCCTCCGTTTAACGCTGCCTTACCATCTCTCGCTCTCCCTGTTGTACAAGAGAGCGAGAGACTGTGTTTTTTACTCCTTGCTCGCGGCGGCCGGTCTGTATGTCACCCGGGTAGCGGTACAGTCCGCACTCGACGCGGTCACCCCCACACCCTGTCACAGCTCTCCCCCTACACTGTCAGTTTTTTACACTCCGTGGCCGCTGACAGACACGCCGCGCTGTCACTGATGCATAGAGGGGACTTGGAGGAGGGGGTGTCGTGGCCGCCCGACACCCCCCCAGCATGTGACACCCGAGGTGAATCGCCCCCGCCCCCTAGTTAGTACGGCACTGCAGAAGCTGCCCGAGTCCTGCAAAGGGAACGGCGTTCCTGCAGTAAAATAAGTGCAGGGACGTCGTTCCCACATGTTCCCGCAGGACTCGAGCCCTGGTATGCTCAATGGCACTCATCACTAGTACACGTGAAAATGCTCAGTATCTGCTCCGATATAGATTCTAGAACAGGTATCTGTGCATTCCTACCAAATATCCCTGTAATTATGGATATTCAAATGTTAAAACCACTTGATCTTACCGGATCTAACGAATATCTATTAGCCTGAATGATTTTTTGCCAGAAAATTTGATAAGAGGGGGCCAACCCGTCCATATGTCCATGCATATGTACCACCTAAAATCTATTTTTTTATGTGGAATATCTCGAAAACGATGTGAGATCTAACGTTAAAACCACTTGATCTTACCGGATCTAACGAATATCTATTAGCCTGAATGATTTTTGGACAGAAAATTTCATAAGGGGGGGCCAACCCGTCCATATATATGTACCACCTAAAAATCTAGTTTTTTATGTGGAATATCTCGGAAACAATGTGAGATCTAACGTTCAAACCACTTGATCTTACCGGATCTAACGAATATCTATTAGCCTGAATGATTTTTGTCCCAAAAAATTGATAAGGGGGGGCCAGCCCCCCCTCATTAATCACTTAATAAGTCTATAATTATGTGAGATCTAACGTTAAAACCACTTGATCTTACCGGATCTAACGAATATCTATCAGCCTGAATGATTTTCGGCCAGAAAATTTGATAGGGGGGGCTGATGACGGGTTGGCCCCCCCAGCAAATAACTCTTAATATTGCTTTTTCTGTGTGAGATCTAACGCAAACATTGATTGATCTAACCTGATCTAACAAAGATCTAACAAACTACATAAAAAAAAGTCAAAATTTTTTATATGGGGGGGCTAACCCGGCAGAGGTGCATAAATGCAGTCCCAAATTTGCAAGTAACCTCTGCCATGCTTCACTCTGGGACAAAAGGACAAGAAGGATTGGGTAGTGATGCAGCCAGATAAGTATACAAGTAAATACAAAAGTCTGTCAGGATAGTCCTTGGAGCTGAAAGCTCAATATGAAGGGAGAGCAGTCTGTATGTCAGGGCCAGCCTTGTTGGGTTGCGCAGAGCGGAGCATTACCACAATACAACTATATTGGAGATTCCTTTTGGCTATCCTCACCAGTTCCTGCTTGGATTCCACTTGGAACATCAGCACAAGGACACATCCAAGACGGTGACCAAGGAGGGCATTCGGCCCATACACGCCTTTGGCCCCATACACACGAGCAGACAGATTTGTTCAAATCTGTCCGTCCGACAGATTTGAACAAATCTGTCTGCTGGGATTTTGGTTTGCTCGCGTGTACACACGAGCAAACCAAAATCCCCCCCAGCAGAGAGCGCGCTGACGTGTCGGTGATGTGGCGGTGACGTTGACGCCGCCACGTCACCGCACCAGGAAGTAAAACACTTCCGCGCATGCGCCGAATCCATTCGGCGGCGGTGCGGCGGCGGTGCGGCGGCGGTGCGGGACGACATGTCTGCTGGTAAGTGTACTAACCAGCAGACATGTCGGGCGGACGGATTCCCACCCGATAGATTTCAAAGCATGCTTTGAAATCTGTCGGGTGGCCAAATCCGTCGGCTCGGCCGTACACACGATCGAATCTGTCTGCTGAAACGGTCCGGCGGACCGTTTCCAGCGGACAGATTTGATCGTGTGTACGAGGCCTTTAGGACCCCCCACCGTAAGGTGAGCTGCGGGTCTACTCCTGCTGGTAAGCGTATCCAATCTACCTTTATGCCAAGGATTACTTGACTGAAGATGTGTTGTTATTTGACAGAGGGGATAATGTATCTTTATACATCCATGAGAATATAAGGACCACCTTTGTGTTTACACGGGACTATACACTTCACTACTATTTGTTTGATTACAGATTCACCAAAGTTTTGTTTGAACATATTGGTTGGAACATTACATTATTTTATATTTTATATTCATATATTTACTTCAAGTAATTTATGACTTTCAGCACACTGTTTGTACACACTGTGATTAGATGTGAGATTTGTGTCCTTTTTGTGATCACAACGATTACACTACTGCAGGGGTGCCCAACATTTTGAAGAGCGAGGGCCACTAAAGCAACTTGGTAACCAGTCGCGGGCCACATTGAGTAGAGCGGGGGGATGACAGGTCACGGCTACTCTATAGGCCCTCAGATCTGCTCAGATGGAAGGGGACAAATTCCTTTCTGTTTTTCGGATTGGAGGTAGGTGGGCGTAAATGGACATCTGTCACTCTAGAGGTGAATTGAGGGTCCTATTTGGTCAGGCTGATCATGTGAAAAGGACCTAAGACTGTAAGGCTGATGTGTTGCGGTTTACCCACACCATGGGTGCAGTGTAAGGCACCTGTATCTATCCTGCGAGTTAGCTGAACTTTACCATAGACATCGCCTGTGGCAAAAGCCAGCACTGTAGAGGAAGCATCGGCTTATGGGGCTCTGCTCCACAGCCGCTTTCTTCCTCTACCACCAGCTTAATTCACAACACTGATGCTGTGGTATGGCGGGTCAGCAACCTGCAATCTAGGCTTGCCAACCCACCATTCCAAAGCAGGAGGTCGCGGGCCACATCAGAGGGCTTCGCGGGCCACATGTGGCTCCCGGGCCACTGGTTGGCCACCCCTGCACTACTGTATATTGGGGATCTCCCTTCCAGGTGCACCCTCTTTTTTTTTGGCCCTGCACTTTTTTTCTATATTTTTTATCAATTATCCATTGGTGTGTTGGCTGCCTCACATTTTGTAGTAACACAGAATTTATACAATTCAATTTATTTATGTTTTTAGTTTAGGGCAATATATTTACTTTATACACTTGTTGGGGAAGTGGAAGCTAACTCAAAAACATGTGAAAAAATAGAAAAACAGGTGCCTCTGAGTAAAGACTGTGACACTTTTTGAAAGATGGGTGCAATATAATTTCACATTAAGGCATGGAAAGATAGGCACACATGGATCCAGTAAGATGCTGTGTAAAAGTTCCCACAGCTCTCTGAACCTGTTATAATGGCTGCTGCAGCTGGAGCTCAGTGGAGAGGACTGGGACGCAGCGTGGGTTGCGATGACGTTACTTGCGTGCTAGTGACAACATTTCGGAGCATGTGCACTGGACAGTTGTGCACAGAGGGCACTGCTTTCTCAAGCTGGTGTTATGTAGGCTAAAAACAGCCTTATGTGTGCCTCAGTATACTGCCATCTTGTGGAGGGAATACTATCTCTCTCTCAGGCCCTGTACAGACGAGTAAATGTATCTGTTCGGGACAGACCGATTTGAACAGATCTGTCTGCTGGGGACGTATTGGTTTGATCCCCGCTGGCAGACAGCGCGCTGACGTGGCGGTGACGTTGACGCCGCCACGTCACCGCACCAGGAAGTAAAACACTTCCGCGCATGCGTCGAAACCATTCGACGCATGTGCGAGAAGATATGTCTGCTGGTTAGCGTACTAACCAGCAGACATGTCGGGCGGACGGGTTCCCAGCTGACAGATTTGAAAGCATGCTTTGAAATCTGTCGGCTGGCCAAATCCGTCTGTTTGCCCGTACACACGATCGAATCTGTCTGCTGAAACGGTCTGACAGACCGTTTCCAGCAGACAGATTTGATCATGTGTACGTGGCCTCAGCCTTCTTCTAAATCCTATTCGACTGCCAGGCATCCTGCGGTCCGGGACAGCCATTACAACAGGCTCAGCGATTCACAGGAACTTTTACATAGCAGGGACGGATGACAGCGTCTTACTGAGTCCATATGTGCCTATCTTTTCCTACCTTAATGTGAGTTTATATTGCACCCATCTGTTTTAATAAATGTCACAGTTTTTACTCAGAGGCACCTGTGTTTCTCTTTTTTTTGCATGCTTCACTCTTGCCTGCAGAAATTCAATATTGTACCACTCTCCGGGCCTTCAGTGAACAAGCTGCCTCCTGCTACAACCAAATATTTCAAATTTTGACTCATCAGTGCCATTTTTCTGCACCCCAGTTCCTATGTTTTCATCCATAGTTGAGTTGCTTAGCCAACATCGGAAGTATGGCTTTTTGGATGCACTTCTTCCATGAAAACCACTTCTGACCAGACTTCTCTGGATAGTAGAAGGGTGTACCTGGGTTCCACTGGTTACCACCAGTTCTGTGCTGATGGCACTGCTGGGCATCTTTCGATGTCGAAGGGAAGTAAGTATGATGTGTCTTTTATCTGCTGCATTGACTTTGCTTGGCCAGCCACTGCATCTAGAGTCCTCAACCTGCCTGGCTCTTTTTGATTCCTTTACAGAACTTGAGCAGCACATCTTGAAACCCCAGTCTGCTTTGAAATCTTTGCCTGAGAGAGACCTTGCTGATGAAGTATAATTACACTGTGTCTTGTTGCTGCGCTTAATCTTGCCATGGTGTATGACCTGTGAAATGAAATGGTCTTCCACAATCTCGCCTTGGTAGCAGAGTTTGGCTGTTGCTCACCCAGTTTTAACTTTTCCTACACAGCTGTTTCTCTTTCAGTTAACGACTGTAATGACTGTGTACTACATATGAAAAATTATGATCTTTAGCACCTGCTTGGTATAATTGGTTAATCACTTGACTCTAATCCTAAAAAAATCACTGGCTTTGTGTGTACAAGTGTACAAAGTGTGTAAGTGTAAGAATTGATTCTGGTTTGAAACCAAATGGTAGTCACACCAAATGTTGATTTGATTTAGATATTTCTTCTGTTCACTCAAGTTGCATTTTGTAAATTGATAAAAATAAACCCTTAAACTATACTATATTTTTTTAAAGCATCCTTACAATACAGAATTTCTTCATACCTGCCTAAAACATTTGCACAGTACATGGAAATTCATATGTTTGCCGTCAATTTCACATGAAAAATAATGTAACTGCATGTAAGGCAGGTCATTCTAATACTAGCGTTGTGCATCAAAATGTGTTCTCAAATGTCCATAAATGTATACATTCCTTCTTTTATTTCACAGATATAAATATACAAAAAGAATAAATAAAAAACAATTAAAAGATATCCCACACCCAGGAACATTAAAAGTCCTCATGTGCTGTGATATTCAGATTACACTCTCAAATAAATGACTGCGAATCATTCCATCCGTCACCTTGTGGTCACACGCCCAGGCTGTCAAAATGAGCCGTTCCCCTTTAAGGGTTCAATCCACCTTTCCTCCTCTCTATTTCCTTTCCAGGTGCTGTGACTCAAAGCAAAGTATACAAGACTCTCACAGCGCTTTCCATAAAAACCAACATATTGATCAGTATACATAAATATACACTCTTTGCTATTTATATAATACTTTAAAAACACATTGTAAAACTAGTGGCTGGGACTTAACTTATCTTAAAAAACAACAACCTTTATTGAATATAACTCAGACTCATTTCACTGTTAGAGCCCATTCACACCTGAGCGGCAAAACGCCTGTCGCGCGACGCTCGTGCCGCTGGAGGGGAAATTTCCCATTCATGTCTATAGAGATGGTTCACATCTCTGAGACGCCGAACGCCTGTCGCCTGAAAAAAAGTCCCGGACCCTTTTTTTCAAGCGACATTGGCGTTCTCCCATAGACATGAATGGGAAGATTTGTAAAAAAAAAAAAAAAATAAATAAATAAATCGAAGCGCGGCAAGTAAAGCCGCGTATGCGGCGTTACTTGCCGCTCAGGTGTGAATGCAGCCTTAATATTATACATACTGTATATGCATATACTAGCACCATCTAGTGTTGCTTTCTCATAAGTGCACTAATCTTAAATAAATTAAAAAAAACTATAGGATTCCCAGCTACTAGAATAAATGTTATTAATAAAACAATTGAGATTAAGCTCTATATTGAGTCATGTCGGTGCCAATGTTTTTAATTCATTAATATATATATATATATAAATATATATATATATATATATATATATATTTTTTTTTACTGATTTCTTTTATTTTGTTACTCCGCCTACATTGTTTCTTGTATTTTTCTATCCCCCAGAACTGAAGTCCTCTTTCATCTCTATTGTGACCCATTAAAAATGTTTAGAGATATTGTGCTTCATACACGAAACATTATCTACCACTTTAAGATCAGCGGTAAAATAGCTAATAGGGTTTTAAAAAAAAAGTTTTTTGCATTTCACTAACAAATGCTGCTAAAACACCTCATACATGATTTATTAAAGTGATGCAGCATTTTGGTAGTGAAAACTAATGCCAGACCCGTCAGCATCCTTTGTAACCAGGGAATAGCTGGTTGTTAAGGTGCGGCCACCTGCCACGTCCTTAACAACCATGATTCCCCACTGACAGCAGAATGTAAGAATGAATATGTACTGTAAGAATGAATAACAACAGGGGGTGACTTTTCGGAATTTGTAAGCCCTATTTAACAAGGTGGCCCCCAGATCCCAGTCCCCCAACCTGTCTGGGTTGACACTGGATATATTTTGGGGGAAAATTGTTGTATTGTTAGTAAAGGACTTTTCAAAAACTGGCTCAAGTTTTTTTTTACCATTCATTCACATGGGGGCCAGGATCTGGGGAAATTCCAATAAGTCACCCACTGCATCCCCACTGGGCAGGTATGTGGGGAAGAGGCCCTTGTCCTCAACAACATAGGGACAAGATGTTGGGGGAATGTGGCCTGGTATGGTTCAAGAAGTGGGGTGCTTGCTTGTCCCCCCCTTTCTTGGCCTGCATGCTCAGATACGGGTCCAGTATGGATTTTGGGGGGGAACATCATATCATTTTTTTTGTGTGAGGCTCCCCCAATCCATACCACAATTAATGTCAGGACCTGGATTTGAACCCAGATTCTCTGCTGTTTCAAGCAATTTCTCTTCTTGCTGATGTAAGCCATGTCTCTGCACTCCCTGTTTACCCGATTATTGTGCTCTCTCCAGCCAGTATTTCGCTCCTGTTTTCCCTGCTGCCGAACATATTTTGCTACTACTCATTATCGACCATTGGCTTGTTTCTCAACTATGCTTCTGCCTGATCTCAACCTGCACCTACTTTTTTATGACCTTGTTTACTGACTTCGCTTCTGTTTGATCTCTACCTGCCTATCCGCTGCTGGGCCCCAGCTTGCTCATGTCCTGGGGGCGCGATCCTGAGGACTGCGACCTGGTACTAACACGCAGCAAAATCCATCTTCACCATCAGGAGCTTTGGTGAACACCGGTTAGTACTTAGACTCCACACCTCAGGTGAGCCTGCGTCATTCACCAGGGCAATTGCCTGTGTACCTATCCTGCAGGTTGGTGGTAGTTCCGCTACTGCTATAGCAACTGGTTTTCAAGCCTGACCCCTGATCATGACACCCAAAGGGCCTGGTATGGATTGAGGAGGACCTCACGCTGTCTTCTTTTAAATACTTGCTCTTCTTTTGTTAACATTCTGCTGTCAGCGGAGAATCTCGCTGACAGCAGATAAGTGAGTAATTCACTGGATGTTTATAGATTACATTCAGGTGGTGGCATTGAAGATTTAGCATCATTCGCTGGATGCACGCAGATGCAGTGTGCATGGGTTTTCACAGTATGGTTATGAGTGGCTGATGATCCGTCTCCACAGTCACAGGGCAGCAATACTTATAATCATGGAATTTTACACAAATACTGGACCCAATAATTCCTTCTCAATTTGTGCCTAACGTGCTACAGTCTCAGTGAGGGCTCTTGATGCAAAAGCCACAGGCCTCCCTTGAAGACAGACTGCACCAAGGCCATGCTGGAAAGAATCAGCAGACAACACCACCAGCTTATGCACATGAAAATATTGTAGGACACATGGACTAGTTAAATGTGCTTTCATTGTATTCACAGCAACAGCATATTGTTCAGTCCAACACCAGTCAGCATCTTGGCGCAAAATCTGAGGGAGTGGAGATTTTATCTCACTGATGAATGAATTTCAAGAGATAATTGGTCATGTCAAGAAACCTTTGCGATCTATGTTTGTCCTCTGGAGCAGGCATTGGATGGATGGCTTTGGTTTTTTATGGGTCAGGCTTGACACCTTTACCCGTGAGAAGGTGTCCAATATATGGCACCTCTAAAACCCTGAAGCAACATTTGGTAGGGTTGAGCTGCATATTGATGGCTCTGACACGGTCTAGTACTCATTTAAGTCATTTGTCATGTTCCCCAAATGAAGATATCATCCATAACTATTTCACATGGCTGTCCAGCAAGGAGCTGTTCCAAACATCCCTGAAAGACCTTGCTTCCAGTTGACATTCCAAATGGCACCTGTAATCATTCGTATCTCCCAAATGGGGTCATAAATGTTGTGAGCTATGATGAGTCCTCACCCAGAGTGATTTGCCAGAATTAACATTTTGCATCTAGAATGCTGAAGACCTTTGCCTGTGGCATATCAGGGATCACCAGGGCTGGACTGGGACAGAAATTTGGCCCTGGACTTCATCCAGACTGGCCCACTTTCACAGGTCTCTCCCATTGCGGCCGGACAACTCTTGCACCATCCCGCCACCCAAGCCCCCTCTCCCCCTTCACCAGCCATTCTACTTTATTAGAGTAGAACGTCTGGTGCTGGTACTCTTATAGGAAAGCTAGATATTATTTCACCCGGGGTAAAGAATCAGTTCAGTGCCCCCCATGGGACAAAATTAGGCAGAAGTGAGAAACTCCTAGGCCATAGCTGTTGAGTCAGCTGTCTGTCCCCTCCCCCATGCTCCTCTGTCCTCCCCCTGCCTCTTTGTTCCCCCCAGGTGAGTGCTGCGGGGAGGGAGAGGAGGTGAGCGCTGCGGGAAGGGAAAGGAGCAGAAGGGGCGGCGGTCCGATGTCACTGAAGCCGGCCCACTGAGCCATCGGCCCACCGGGAAACTCCCTGTAGTCCCAATGGCCAGTCCATCCCTGGGGATCACTTGCTCTACAGACTTTAATAGGTGATACGGCCTTTAGGAGAACATAATTGATGTTCAAAAGATCAATGCATATGCAGACAGTGCCATTTTTTTTGACTACTGCTGTCATGGCAGACGTCCAAGGGGTAGCCTCCTGTACTGGTGCAATGATGCCCAGTCTAGTCATCCTTTCCAACTCTTACAAGACTTTGTCTTTTATAGCAAATGGGATCCTTTGAGGGGCACATTCAGTAGGGTGTACCGATGCATATAAGCGCATGTGATACGTGACTGGGAGCTTACCAACAGTGTCAGTACAAAATATGTTCTCATAATCGGTCATCTCAGAAGCCTGTTGTTGTACAGCTTGTACTTGTGGAATGAATTGGATTAGATTTAAGCCTAGCAGGCGCTTAACATTTCTACCCACAATGTGGAATAGCATCTTGTCCTCTGATAGAGCCAAGGTAGAAGTGCCCAGTGTCTGAATTGTTTGATCTCCATAAGCTATCAGGTTTACTTTATTTGACTGATCAATTTCAGCTTTGGGGTCAATGCTGTGCAATGTGGATAAGGACATGTCATTGCATTTGGCACCAATCTCAATTTTACACTTGACATGTTTGTTGCATGCTGTTTTGGCGATCATCACTTTCCACTTTATTGATTCTGGTCATTTAGCATCACTAGATGGTGTCATCCACACACCTCTATTTTGAAGCTTGGGCCTACAACATTTTGCAAAATGATTCCATTTGTTGCATGAATTACACGTTTTGTTCTGTTGCACCACAAACACTTGTGCCTCTCTTTTTAGTTTCTTAATGGCCCTTTCAGAATGTTCAAACTACATACATACATACAAATATATAGCTATCCCAGTGACCCGGGAAACCATAGAGGAACCATGTGCCTTTTGACTTCCTGTCCCGTGCAATGCCCCAGCGGTTCAGCGACATCTGCATTTCTACAAGAAAGAAGCATAAGCTTTGCTGAGGAAGGTAGCATCCACCTAGTTTTTGGATACCATATATACCTTTCACACCACCATTTTATCTGATATATGTTACGCCACACCTTGGAAGACCTATTAGCGTGGAAGTGACTGTGTTTTAGTAGAGAGCTCTAGTTGAATGGAGAGCTATTATCACAGTATGTGTTTTGACACCTCTTTGGCGAGTGCTTACATCTTTGATGTTAGATTATTGTTAGCCTCTTAATACACGACATATAAATTGTGTAGTACCAGCATCAGTGGCGGTGCGTCCATAGAGGGCGCTGGAGCGCCGCCCCCTCTGGCTACCACACACACCACTGACAATATACATAGATTCATGCATTACATTGCATGAATCTATGTATTGCTGCCGAATATTCAGATGGCCTGCCCCCTGGTGAGCGCTGGCTATCTGAATAACGGTGGCTGCGGAAGTGCCTATCAGAGCCGGCAGCTCTCATAGGCTTTCCTATTACAGCCCTTAGGCTGTAGTCAGCTTCCGGATGCTTATCCTCGGGACGCACGGTGCGTTACCGGTAACCTGATTGGCTGAAGCGTCAACGAGGGCGGAAGAACATATCGAGGGACAGAAGAAGAAGAAGCACGGCTGACCCCAGGTAAAAGCCGGGGGGGGGCATTTTAAGGGGCACAATGGATACAATGGCAGGGCACAGTGGCTACAATGGCAGGGCACAGTGGTGACAATGGCAGGGCACAGTGGCTACAATGGCAGGGCACAGTGGCTACAATGGCAGGGCACAGTGGCGACAATGGCAGGGCACAGTGGCGACAATGGCAGGGCACAGTGGTGATAATGGCAGGGCACAGTGGCTACAATGGCAGGGCACAGTGGTGACAATGGCAGGGCACAGTGGCTACAATGGCAGGGCACAGTGGTGAAAATGGCAAGGTACAGTGGTGACAATGGCAGGGCACAGTGGCTGCAATTGTTGGGCACAGTGAGGCTGCAATTGTTGGGCACAGTGAGCCTGCAATTGTTGTTTTGTTTTTTTCCGTTGGTTTGCGCCCCCCATAAATTTGGATCACCAGCTGCCACTGACCAGCATCCTAAAAATCAGTACTCCCTGCTTGTGGCTATTGATGTCAAGGCATTGTACACAAGCATCCCCCACGAGCAGGGAGTACTGACGGCCAGATCCTTTCTAATGGAGCAAGAACGTACCTCTTGGCCACTTAATGAGTTTTTTTGCAACTTCTGTCATTTATCCTCACTCGTTATTGTTTCATCTTTGAGGATCAACATTTCCTACAATCAAGGAAGATTTTTGCCAATGAAGCATATGCACTTTACTTACAATCAGTATTGTGCTGGTATCGCTTTATAGATCTATTAATTTTGCGGACAGGCTCTCAGGCTGTACTTAATAATTTTATTCAGGCATTGAATAGAAATTCAGATAACCTTTTTTTCACCTTTACTGTTGATGACATACAAATTTCATATCTAGATCTACTGATCAACAAGAACCCCCGACGGGTCCTTAGGTACCGATTTGTACCGGAAGCCTACAGCAGGCAATACCCTGCTGCACGCTTCAAGTGCACACCCCTTAATCTCTCGTGTGCAGTATCCCCTTTGCGCAGTATCTGCGTTTACATAGGAACTGCGCATGTAATGAGTACTTCCTTCTCCAAGCTACTTCCCCCCACGTGAACGCCTCCTTCTCAGGGGGTATGCTCCAACCACCCTGAGAAATGCCATCAATAGGGCCAATGCACGAACCAGAACCTCCTTAATTTACACCTCACCACGTATCACCAGTAACCTGACAACTAAGGTCATCACTACATTTTCAGCACACCATGGCCAATTACGTAACATTTTGGACAAACATTGGCACCTGTTGTCAGACCAACATATTCTGAGTAAGCATGTATGCACAACTAGTATTCAGACGTGCTCAATCATTAAAGGACAGTTTGACTAAGGCCACGTACACACGATCAGACCAAACCGATGAGACTGGTCCGACGGACCGTTTTCATCGGACCACCGCTGAAGTGGTCTGATGGTCTGATGTGCGTACACACCATCAGTCCAAAATCCCATCGGGCCAGAACGCAGTGACGTAGAACATAACGACGTGCTGAAAAAAGTTCAATGCTTCCAAGCATACGTCGACTTGATTCTGAGCATGTGCGGGTTTTTGGTCTGATGCTTTTGTGTACTAACCATCGTTTTGGTCCGACGGACAGGTGTCTATCGGTCAAATTTTAAAGCAAGTTTTAAAACTTTGGTCCGATGGACAACGGTCCGAAGGGTCGTACACACGATCAATTTGGTCCGATGAAACTGGTCTTCAGGCCAGTTTCATCGGACCGGTCTGATCATGTGTACGCGGTCTAACAGTCATTACAAGCCTGCTGGTTCCCTCGTTCAGGCCCCAGAGGGACATCACGATGTGGGCAATGCCTCAGATGCCCCTGGATCATGGTGGGGGATTCCTATAGACTTCAACATAGGGAGAATTGTTCTCCCCTATTTCTCTGCCCAATGTGGTACTACAGGTGTCATTTATTTAATGCTATGCACATGCCATGCGTTTTACGTTGGCAAGACAATTTGAGAGCTGAGACAACGTGTTGGTGATCACTTGTACTGCTCCACTAATGATGAACTAACCACCATTGGCTGCCATATTGGCCTTTACCATAGATACAATTACTTAGCGGTTCAATTTTTGGTTCTCGAAGTGCTAGCCATTGACCCTAGAGGTAGTGATAGAGATTGTGTGCTCCTACAATGGGAGGCATTGTGGATTGAAAGGCTTACTGCCACTATTCCCCCTGGCCTCAACAAGATTAATTCTTTCAATTCTTTACTATAATCAAGTTTCCATATTTCATGGGAATTGATTAATAGGATGCTATTGTTTCATGACTGTTCTTTTCTGTCTAGATGACCCTGTTTTCCCTTTTCCCCTACTTCCCTCCTTCCCTTCCCCTTACTTACCAATTTGACCTGTAAGAATTTATGAAGTTTGATGTACTGTTCAAGTTGTATTAAGTGCCTTTCTCTCTCTATGTTATATACAATATGTACTATTATCTATTGTAATTCAGCTATATCTCGATCCATATCTTGATCGAATTATTTACAATCTCTCTGCATTACTTCTATTGTTTTGTTTATATGCGTTGTGCCGTTTTTTCCATAAACTCTTCCCTCACTACGCACACACTCCCAGCAGGGCCCCCTTTTCTAACTGGGTGGTTTGATACCCTTACTGCCACCATTCACTTGCACTTCCCCTATTCACATACTGCTTACAGCTTCAGTCATGGCTCACCTATTATATTATATATTTCGTTGAACAGGTCCATCTCCAATTTGTCCCCCTTGGTCACTACGGGAGACCTCTCCTCGTGGTGGCTTTGGCGTCTGAGCTAATCAGATATGTGTTTTAGGTAAGCGGAACAATGCCATGCCACAACTGTACATTATTTATATTATTTATAATGTTTTTAGTGTAAGGTTGGTCTCCATGTGCTTGTGCATATTCAGCTCAACCTTTTCTATTTGCTAATATTAATGAATGTATATTGATTAATTTTAGAATTCTCCTGACGAAGCAATTCAATCGTGAGACTAGTTGAGAAACTTCCCTCTTTAAAGGGTCACTAAAGGAAAAATTTTTTTTTGCTGAAATGACTGTTTACAGGGTATAGAGACATAAAAGTTAACCGATTCCTTTTCAAAATGATTAAAAATAGATAAAAATCAATCATATAATGTGCATGCAGGCGTGTTTCACTTTTGAACTGGCTTCATGTTTCTGTGAAGTAGAAATAGAAACACAGAACAAAAACAAACAAATCCAGGGCAGTGTTTTGTTTTTAAAATGAATCTAACTTCCGGTTCCGGCGCCGCATGGAGTAGCTGTGCACTCCTTCAGCTCCCGCACACAGGCTCCCAAATCGGCCTATAAAAGCCAGCAAACCCGCTGCCGACCCCTGGGCTAACCATCCGCCATCCCCCCCCTCCACCCGAGGATGGACAAATACCTGGAAAAAAGCGGCGCGCGGTCGTACGCCGCCGCTGCGGCGCGAACGGGACAGCCGCAAATCGAGGCCCCGGCTTTGGCCTACACGGATTCGATCGTAGATCCGATCGTGGATCCGACACCTGCAATGGAGGTGAGTGCAACACCAGCCCCTCAGACTGTTCACATCCCCTCACCTCCCCCACAGGCGGGGGATATGCACAACATAGAGCTGATGGCCCAGGCCGTGGCTGCTCTATTATCCCCCATGATAGCGACCTCGGTGGAAAAAGCCATCAATGCAGGGATACAGAAAATCCAGGCTCAACTAGGGGAGCATGCATCCAGGCTGAATGAGGCTGAGAATCGCATCGGACATATAGAAGAGGATCTTTACCAGGCCCAATCCTTTGAACATGCGCAAGACAAGACGAACAAGTATATACTAGACAAACTGGACGACCTTGAGAACAGATCCAGGAGGAGCAATCTGCGCTTTATTGGCGTCCCTGAATCGCTGCAACCTCAAGCACTTTCAGATCTCTGCTCCAGACGCATCCCCGAGACCCTGGGCCTGCCGGGCCCCTGCACTGTTGAGCGCGCCCACCGCATGGGCCTTTTCAACTCTGATCGCAAGTCACCTCGCCCTGTCATCGCCAAATATCTCAACTATTCAGAAAAATCCCTCATCCTGCAGAAGTTCAGGCAGTCCAGGACCCTCCAGATAGACGGCATGAATATCCTGATCTTTGCGGACTACTCCGTGGACGTCTCCAAGAGGAGGAAGGCTTTCCAGCAGACCTGCACGGAGCTCCACCGAATGCAAATCAAGTTTACACTGGCTTTCCCGGCCGTGCTTCGACTCAGAGCACCCAACGGAGATCAGCTCTCCTTCCATGACCCATCCGAAGCTGAGGCCTTCCTGAGATCCCTCCGCTCTAGCCCCCACCACAACCAGTCTCCCAGAGTGGCACCTTCCAACCGGGCCCTAGAACACGGAAGCCCACGCAAGGACTCTCCTAAAAGATTCAAGGCATCTGGATCCGACCGTCAACTCACCTCATCCTTTTGAACTTTTTTTTCTTGGACCTTCTCTTTTTTTTTCTTCTAGACGGTCACACCATCCCGATGCAGTTCTGCTGCTCATTAACCGTCCAGGACCACTCCTGGGCCCCTCTCCTTTAGCGTGCCTCCCCCTTCACCCGGGGGACCACGGTAGGCCTAATGCAATTTTGCTGTTATGCCAGTCTGTCTCCTTTTCTTTTCTCTTATGCTCCTAAATGCCATTTTATTTCACACTGTTTTGTTTTCACATTGTTTTATGTTCTCTTGCACAATCGGTAATAGTTGTCTTAGCTCCACTTGTGCCTTAATATTATGTTATCCTATACGTTTATATATCATGTGTAGGCCTTTCCATTCTTCCGCAAGGAACCTGTCTAACTCCTCCCCCCCCCCTCACGCATTGCTCCTGCTGCTTACACCCCCCCATCGGTCGCGGCGGGTGAAGTGCTGCATTGAGAGCCCTGCGTTGGGAGCTGGCCTATTCAGTGGCTCCATGCGGAAAAAAGTGAAGTTCCCAAATGTTGTTGTTCACCTTGTTTGCCCCCTTCACCCTCCCCCCATCTCCCCCTCCCTGGTTCTCAACCCTCCGCCCATTTTTAGGGATCCGTTACCACCCCCGCTCTCTCTCACAGCAAACCACCACAACACCTGCTGTCCTTGCACCCCACTTCTACAATGCTCCATGCTCCCATTCTCCTCGCCTCCACGTCCTGCTCACACCCCATTGTTAGTCTTCCCAACATGAGAATAGTCTCCTGGAATGTCAAAGGGCTCCGCTCCCCCAATAAGAGGATGAAAGTTCTGCGCCACCTTAAAAGGCTCAAGACCGACATCGCCCTCCTTCAGGAAACCCATCTGTCCACCCCCGACTTCCCGCGGCTGCGGAAACTCTGGGTAGGCACAGTCCTCGGTTCTGACTCAAGTGGTCGGAAAGCTGGGGTAATAATCCTTATTAACAAAAACCTTCCCTGCAAGATTCTGTCCTCAGATTCGGACTCCGAGGGGCGATTCACCTCGGCCCGTATTCAACTGGGATCCAGGGTGGTAATCATCACTAATGTATATGCTCCTAACAGCCCCACAAGTGCCTTCTTTAGCGACCTCACCTCCTGGGCGCTTAGAGACCCAGCCTGCCCACACCTGATAGGCGGGGATTTCAATTCCATCATGCACCCGATAGATGACAGGTCCTCTACCAGACAATCTCGTCCTCCTCTGACTCCTCTCACCCAGACATTATTGGCGTCGACGGTCGATTCACTGCACCTCCACGATCTATGGCGACTAAAACACCCTGCTGACAGAGAATTCTCATTTTATTCCCACCCTCATAAAGTCTTCACGAGACTGGACTATCTTTTCTGTTCTGACTCTCTCCTCCCACTGATCTCGGAAGCCGACATACACGACATCGCAATCTCGGACCATGCCCCGGTCTCGACCACCCTTGAGGACCCTGACTTAGCCTCTAACCCCAGAATCTGGCGGTTCCCCTCCTATCTTCACAATAACTCCGATTTTCACCAGCATCTAGAAAAAGCCTGGTTGGGATACGCATCGGATAACGCGTTACACGCTGACAACCCTAACCTTTTCTGGGAAGCGGGCAAAGCGTTCCTCAGGGGCTGCATAATCGCCTACGCCGCCACATTCAAAAAACACACCCTTAGACGCTACAAACAGGCCAGCGCAACACTGCATCAGGCCCAGCGGGTCCTCTATACTGATGACTCCCCCAGCAACCGTAACGCCTGGTTCGCTGCCAAGCAGGCCTTTGATAGCTGGGCAGCCACCCTCGAACGTACCCAAAAAGCGCATCTAGACGCCTCCCTCCACAAGTTTGGTAACAAAGCAGGTAGACTCCTTTCCAGATTAAGTAAAGGACCCAACCGCCCGACGCATATCATGTCCCTCAGGGACCCGTCGGGTTCCATACACTACACCCCAAAAGGTATCAATAATACTATGCGCCAATTCTACTCCTCCCTGTATGCCTCAGACCCTATCGATAAACCGACAGCCCTCAATTTCCTACGACGTATCTCCCTGGACCAGGTAACCCCCACCCAGCTCGAAGCCCTCAATGCCCCTATCTCTGTCCTGGAGGTCCAATCCGTAATCAAACAGCTTTCCCCCTCCAAAGCCCCAGGCCCAGACGGCTTCACCGGAGAATTTTACAAGTCCTTTAGCTCGACTGTGTCCCCCCCTCTCCACAACGTCTACACACACATATGGTCGGGTGGGTCCTATCTTCCAACGGGCAATCAGGCCATAGTAAAACTCCTAGAGAAGAAGGGCAAGGACCCCCTAGAACCTGGCTCTTATAGGCCCATCTCGCTTCTTAACCTTGACGTTAAAATCCTCTCCAAGATAGCAGCCACTAGATTGGCATCCATTATACCCTCCCTGATTCACCCCGCACAGTCGGGCTTTGTTAAGGGTAGGACGGCCACCATGAATATCAGGAAGGTGATGCTAGCTCTCGAACACGCAAAAAATGACCCGGCAGGAGACCACGCCATCATCACCCTAGACGCGGAGAAGGCTTTCGATAACGTTAGTTTCGAATGGCTCTCCATGGTCATGTCCAAAATGGGCTTCTCGGGCCCCTTCACGCACCTCATAGAATCAATGTACACTGCCCCTGCCGCGAGAGTGGTCGCGGCGGGCCTCCTCTCTGAGGAGTTCAGGCTGCACAAAGGCACGAGGCAAGGCTGTCCACTCTCCCCGCTCCTTTTCAACATAGCACTTGAACCCCTCTCCCGCCACCTAACCCAGATCGCCCCCCTACATGGCATCCATGTCGGAGGCCACGACCTTCGCACGTCACTATTTGCAGACGATGTCCTTATCTTCACATCCAGCCCCTCACTCGACATGTCCACTATCAAGACCACCTTTGACGAATTCAGGCAATGTTCAGGGTTACGTATCAATTATAGCAAGAGCGAAATACTCCCAATAGGCTCCCTATCTATCCCCTCCTGGTCCCAAAACTCCTTATTCGCCGTTGCAAAGTCACATATCACTTACCTGGGGATAAAAATAGGCAAACTACCCTCCTCCCTATACCACCTCAACTACCCCCCCCTGCTCACCAAAATATCCCAAGAACTGACCAACTGGATGGACCTGCCTCTCTCGCTACTGGGAAGATGCCACCTTGTCAAGATGGTTAGTTTTGCACGCCTACTGTACCCACTACAAACCATCCCTTTACTCTTGCGCCACAAAGACATTAAATCCATTAACTCTGCCATTTCCAAGTTCCTCTGGCGTGGCAAGAGGGCGCGCATAGCATTTACCAAGCTGCATCTTCCCAGGCGAGAGGGGGGCATTGCCCTTCCCAACATCAGGCTATATAACTTGGCATGTCTATTGAGAACAGGCTTGGATTGGATAACCCAGTCCTCCAGGTGCTCGAACTACCCCCTCGAATCGGCGATGGTCCGCCCCTTCTCGCTCACGGCCCTTCTCCATTGCCATTGGAAATCTGCCCCCCCTCCCCTCCAACACAATCTCCTTCTCCGGGATACAGTCATCGCCTGGAGAGAGGTCAGGAAGGCCCTCAATGTCCCCTCCTCTATCTCACGATACCTCCCTATCCTGGGCAACCCGAGCTTCCTACCAGGCTTAGATAACCAGCCCTACCTCGACTGGGAGGGTAAGGGTATCAAATCCTTTTATTCTTTATGTGACCCCCTTTCAGGCCGCCCCTTAGGTTTTAGAGCCCTGGCAGACAAATTTTCTCTCCCTTCGTCACATGTATTCCAGTATATTCAATGCATTAGTTTCCTGAAAAACGCCTGTCGAGATGACAGAAAAAGGTTCCAGAGCTCCCTTACCGACACCCTTATTTCCCGGGCCTCATACAAAATCTCAGACATTTACCATCCCCTCCTCCAGCACAACATCCCCCCCCTGGCCTCAACCTCGGCGGCCAACTGGTCGAAAGACTTCCCTGACCCTGACCTGGTGGAGAAGCTCCTGCATGGCCTCACCACCATCCACAGACTTATCCCTAACGAAATATGGAGAGAGACGCAGATTAAGATTGTTCACCGAGCCCACATCCCCTTCAGCCGAGCCCATGCCACCCCAGAATGCCCCCTCTGTAAACAACCCAAACCTAACTTGGCTCACAGGTTCTGGTCTTGTTCCCTCATAGCCAGTTTCTGGGACCAAGTCATCCAATACATTTTCGATGTCACCCTGCTACGCATACCCAGGGACCCGTTACTACTTATATTTGGGTACTGGGACCCCATACTACTCCCCTGGTCCTCTCCCTCCACCCCCCTGGGCAGGGACTGGACTCTGATATGCCTCTTGATAGCCCGTAGAGCCATCCTCCAGAAGTGGATATCAGCGGACTGCCCAACCACTGCTCAAGTTAAAAGGGAACTGTTGCAGCTCTTATACAAGGACAGGCTCAACACGGACCTGACCCACGAACGGAGCAAGAACCGCTTCTATCACTTATGGAATCCCTTTATGTCGCATACTTTCACTTCTACTGAATGGTTGAACTTTGAGAAAATGTCTTTTCTATACCAGGATCCCCCTCGGGATTGACATCTCTCCTACCCTCCCTCCCTCCTCCCCTACCCCCCCCCCTCTCTTGTTGTTCCTTTTTGTTTGCAAGCACTACTATTTCACCTACCCCGTGACCACTTAACCTATACCCTCCCCCCTTATTTGTTCTCTCTGAGAACCTCTACATACACTGTTAATCTACAGCAATGTTCCACAGAAAATGCTTTTATGTCCCGTTTTTTTTTATGTTTTCTCTGTTATGTAACTTCCTTAATAAAAACATATTTCAAAAAAAAAAAATGAATCTGATTGGTTCTGGGAAGTTTTAGACACACAGTAATGACAGCTTAAACCATTGTGAGAAAGCTCCCAGTATGGTGCTTATAAGGAAACAGACAAGCAGGAAGTGTGGAGAACAGAGCAGGTTAACAGCAACTTGAAAGCAAAAACAAACAATAAGGACATGAAACCAGTACTGCAGTAAGGTAAGGGAAGCTATTTAGCTAAAAAAAAAATTCCTTTAGTGACCCTTTAAGTTACCCCTATTTTCACCGTGATCTTCCCCCTCCTGGGATAATCTACTACCGGTGATCTGCATGGTTGATTTACGTTGCTCTCTCTATTGTTATTTATTGTTTTTGATGTTTTTTTTATATTTTCTTAATACTATGTTAATAAATTTATATTTTTTATTATAATTGCTCATTTGAGTTTACCTGCTCACCCTGTACAGCTATAGTCCTATTGTCCTCATTTTTCTTTAGCTTTTTGCTTCTGGTCTTTTGGGGTCGCTTAAGCCCTATCTCTGTTCAAACATCTTAGATATTAGTATTTTTTTCCTGCATTTGAATTTATCTATCTTTTTTTCTATTGCAAAATTGTACAGCATCGCAGAATGTTCAGGGATACTTCGGATTTAATTTAACTGAATTCAAGCTGATTTTGGAAGGGGATAAATCACAGAGCCTTTGGTCAATGCTGAAGTTTCATTTTAAAATATTTTATTCAACAAGAGACTGAAAATGTTCCAAATTCTTTCTATCACAATGAATACAATAACTTTACAAGTGATGACTCATTCCAGTGTTAAATCTCTGTCCATTAATAGATGTTCTCCTGTGCATGAGCTGCCAGTGCGCCCCCTGCTTGGTGTGCGCAGCCCGCTCTGTGATCATCAAATCAATGCAAATTGGTTGATCACAGATCAGAGTAGGTGCCAATGCCGGCTCCTTACCACATGATCAGCTGTCAGCCAATCACAGCTGACCACATGATGTAAACAGAAGATCGGTAATCAGCTTCTGTTTTTTCCCTCAGGCTGACAGCATATCAGCGCCGCCTACCAGGGCCACCTAACAATGCCCATCAGTGCTGCCAACCAGTGCCCATAAGTGCCTCATCAGTGCCACTTATCACTGCTGCCTAGCAGTGTCACCTACTAGTGCCCATCAGTGCCAGTTATCAATGCCCTTCAATGCCGCCCATTAGTGCCATTCATCAATGCCCCCCCATCAGTGCCACCTCTCAGTGCCCACGAGCGCCACCTATCTGTGCCCATCAGGGCAGCCTATCAGTGCCCATCAGGGCAGCCTATCAGTGCCCATCAGGGCATCCTATCAGTGCCCATCAGTCCTGCCTCATCAGCGCACAGCAATGAAGGAGAACAATTACCTGTTTTGAAAATATTATAACAAACTATGAAACTGTTTGTTTTTGTTTTTTTCAAATGTTTCTCTATTAGTTTTTTTAGCAAAAAAAAAAAAAGCTAGCAGTGAATAAATCCCACCAAAAGAAAGCTCTATTTGTTTAAAAAAATAAATAAAAATGAAATTTCATAAGGGTAAAGTGTAGCATGACAATTGGTAACTACTGAGCACAAACTGCATCATTGTAAATACCACATACAATCCTGACACATATCAGTTCATCTATTAGTGCACATTTTTTAGCCAGCAGTCTCAGTGTGGCTAAATAGGATTGTATTCCTTCATCAGGTTTCTGAGCTATCATATTAAATACATGTCTGTCTATTATCATATTACATTGTGGTACACATATCTCATCACATTTCTTGATTAATTCATCAGGATCCTCTTTATCCTCATTGTCTTGAAAATTGATTCATATTCATCTAGTGCAGGGGTCTCCAAACTGTGGGCCGAGGGCCGGATGTGGCCCTTTGCTAGCCTTCATCTGGCCCTTGGGGCACTATTGCTCTCAATGATATGAGGCACTATTCCTCCCAATGACACCAACAGTGGGGCACTATTTCTTACACTAATACCAATGATGGAGCACTATTCCTCCTACTGACCACCAACACTGAGGCATTTCTCCTACTTTCTCCTCAAAGATGTCTAGTTTATCCTATAAATTTGCAGGGTAAATCAGTTAGCCAAGGGTGATCAGTCCTTTGCTTGCACAACTGAACAGCTAACAGGCCTAAAACAATTTGCATTAACAATACAATAAACTTTAACACATATACCAGCCAAACACTCTATTAACCAGGTCTGCGCGTCTGCTCACTGATGTAATATTTCACAGAACATTCAGGACCACTCAAGCAGGGCTTCAGAATTCACAAATCAGCGCGAATCTTGTCCACAATAGAGGAATGCTTTTAATTCTGGGTCTCGTAGAGAACTTCTCAGCTTATAGGAACTCAAGACAAAAATACATTAGGGTTTGGATTCTGTGTAGAATTTCTTTGCACACTCCTGCTTCTGGGGTGCCAAATAAAAAAAATATTTGGGGGTTTTTGCATTCCCCCTATTTATTATAAATATGTATTAACTTGTCTATTCCTATAATTAGCTAGTCTATCAAAGCTCTGATAAAGTTAATAGTGATGGTTCAATAACAAGGTTAGCTATAAAAATAAACACACTGCTTAACCACTCAAGGACCGCCTCCTGCACATTTATGTCGGCAGAATGGCACGGCTGGGAACAGGCACGTACCTGTACGTCCCCTTAAGTGCCCAGCCGTGGGTCGTAGGCAGTGCCCGCGACCTGGTCCGAAGCTCAGTGACCGCGGCCGCAGGAACCCGGCGGACTCGATCGCTGCCAGTGTCCCGCAAACGGTCACAGGAGCTGAAGAACGGGGAGAGGTGTGTGTAAACACACCTTCCCCGTTCTTCACTGTGGCAATGTCACTGATCGTCTGTTCCCTGATATAGGGAAAGGCGATCAGTGACGTCACACGTCCAGCCCTGCCCCCTTACAGTTAGAAACACATATGAGGTCACACATAACCCCTACAGCATCCCCTAGTGGTTAACTCCTAAACTGCAATTGTAATTTTCACAGTAAACAATGCATTTTTATAGCATTTTTTGCTGTCAAAATGACAATGGTCCCAAAAATGTGTAAAAATTGTCCGATGTGTCCGCCATAATGTCGCAGTCATGAAAAAAAATCGCTGATCGCCGCCATTAGTAGTAAAAAAAAAAATTATAAAAAAGTCGTTAAACTATCCCCTATTTTGTAAACGCTATAAATTTTGCGCAAACCAATCGTTAACTGCCAGGTGAGGCACCTGCTGCCGCCGTCTGGGGGCCGCACACCTTTAGCCATGGTCAAGCTCAGTGGTGAGTATGGGGACCCACAACCCCTCCTACCCTGTGCCTTAACAACCAATACTCTGCCATTTTGCCAAACATATATGTATATTTTTTCATCCTAGGTACAGTGTTACACACCCCTGAAGAGCGAGCTGGATCTTGCGAAACTAGTCGGCTAGTATGATGCCCGTGTACTCTGACTGATACTACATTTATGTACCAATTTTTTTTGTTTATGTATCTTTTTATTGGCAACTGTTGGAGTTATCTATGCATGTAAAGAATTTTACTTTATAAATTATATACTGTAATAACTATTGTTATTCTTACTGGCGGTAACGGTACCCACTTCATTTAAGGTCCCGGGGTGAATCCTTTTGTTTGATTAGGATGTTAAGAGGCATATTTTGAGATCAACGTTTAGAGGCAGGAAAAAAAAACCTTCTCATTCGCGTTTCTAATTGGAGCATTAAAAAACATAAAATTCTTCTAAACTCGTCTAGACTTTGTACAAAAAATGCTCTATATGAGCGATTTTTACTCCAAAGAGAACAGACGTTTTTTTAAGCCCAGTGTGCATGGAGCCTTATGTCCCATACACACGATCGGATTTTCCGATGGCTTAAAATCCGATGGAATTTTTGGTCGGAATTCCATTCAAGCTGTCTTGCATACATACTGTCAGACCAAATTCCGACCGTCCAAAACATGGTGACGTAGAACACTACAACGAGCCGAGAAAAATTTATTTCAATGCTTCGGAGCATGCGTCGACTTGATTGGGAGTTGCACACAGACGATAGGAATTTCCTATGGTTTTTTTCAATCAGAAGAAAATAAAACATGTTCTATTTCTAAACACAGATAGAAAAAAGTCCTATGGGGCCCACACACGATCAGAATTTCCAATGAAAAAGGTCCATCTGACTTTTTTCATCGGAAATTCCGATTGTATGTACGCGGCATTACTCCTCCTCTGGCTTAAAAACGTACACAAATTAAATTCCTAGCTAGTCTGTTAGTCCCTCTTCAATTGTTTGCAGGTATAGTGCCATTATGGGATGCCACTCCTGTGGTGATGTAGTGGTTGGAGACTGAGGCCTTTTATTATCACCGGTGGGTGGAGCCTGGCAGTTTGGGTATGGAAAGAGGTTACCCTTGGCCAACACCATGTTAACGAGCCGTGAGGAACCTCTCAGACTCCTCCCACTGGATGTGTGTGGTCTTACATGCCTATCACCAAGAAATAAAATAATAATAATAGCAACAATAACGATACTAACAGGGGTGCAGCTGAAAGGCAACCATGAAGTACACTACCACCAGCAATAGCAGTGGCAAGCCTAAGCAAAAAAATGTGACAATAATTATAGTGATAAATGATAAAAGTGATAATGATAATAGTAATATTAAAATAAAAAATTAAACAAAAAATTAAAATTTAAATTAAAATTCAAAGTCATATCAAGAGTAGTATCAATAGTGGTGGCAACACTGATGTTACAAGTGCCGATCCCAACATCCCACCATACGTGTTTTTATTGATGTTATGAATGTTATAAGAGGTCACTTAGTGTGTAAGGACATAATGCAGAGCCTGGCGCAACTGCAGAAACGTCACAAGCTCACTATAATAAACGCATGCATATAAGACGCATGCAAACAAACAGGAGCCCACTGTCTGCGTGGATTACCTTACACGGATCGTGATCGTCCCAGAAGTGGACCGCCACGGCTGCACAGGAATCCGTGCCAGCGTAGGCCATGACGGTCACAGTATACCCCCGCAAAGACACAGACGCGCTGTAGGTGGAGCACAAGCAGATCCATCTGCACTCCACGTTGTCAGGCACCAGGGACCCGCGTCATCGCTAAAGCGGCCCGCCCGCATGTCACTCTCTAGACCAGTGGGTGGAGCCAAGACAGCTGGACAAGCGCGCCCCCAAATCGCCGCAAGGCCAGTGGCACCATTGTTGGTATCATCCCTATGGTGTTTTCTGTGTTTTAAAGGGCTTTAGCTAACCCTCATTTAGCAGGTCTGTAGCTTAGTGTATGTTAGGCGTTCATGCCGTGGGTCTGGAGACACACTTTGTGTGAGAAACCACTCCTGGAGGACTCACTAGAGATGGCTAGGAATTGGCTGGACTCTGATATTCTGTGTTATGGCACTGGACTGGTCTGCAATAAGACTGTACAAGAAGGAAGATGTGATACTGTGTGCCAATATCATTTCACAGTAAAGCATTGAAAAGCATTTTGAGTGGACATTTTTTATTGTGGGTAACAGGCCTCAGTCGGGAATATGTGAGGAGGTGGGCCTCAGGCAAAGAGTGTGAGTGACACAATATTGTGGAGTTTTTCCCAAAAGATACATGAATATTATTATTATTATTATTCAGGATTTATATAGCGCTGGCAGTTTATAATAAGGGAGAAAAAGTGGGGCAGAACTTGGGACTGCTTGGTGGGAATCACTGTAAAATTCAGGTCACTTACACACTACAAAAAATCGGATATTACAGCAGCAAGAAACAGGGCCGTCTTTACCGCAGGGCAAAAGGGGGCAGATGCCCAGGGTCCATTCATTGTTGGGGGCCCAAGCTCCCCCTAGTGCCTAATGGCTATACTCGCCAACTGTGAAAAATCAGAGCCGCGATCGGCACATCGCTGATCACTTTACCACAGTGCAATGAATTACTGCCTGCTGTCTCCGCACGGACTGAATCTCCGCACCTGTACCTCCCACTACCTCGCTCGAGTCTCTCCCCTGGCTTTTGCATGCGCTCTCCTGAAGGAACATCTGTGAGGCGGACCCACTTGGCTATTGATATTTGCATGGGAGGGAGAGGGATGTGCCCGACCACCTATGAGATTGTGCCTGCTGGGATGAGGGTGATGTGATAGCGAGCAGAGGGAGCCGAGTCTTGAGCTAGTGTGTCTGGACTCTGGAGGTAAACTCATCTACAGTAGAAGTACATCATGGATTAGCTTGCAGGCACCTCTATGCTATGTCTGATTAGTTACTGTAGCTTAGCATAGAAGTGCTGCATGATAGCTGACAATGGGAATAATAATATTCACTGCCTACAGGTTTATACTGCCCCCTGTTGTGTGTCCTCCCAGACCCTGTACTGTGCCCTCCTACCCCCTGTATTGTGCCCTCCTGACCCCTGTACTGTGTTCTGCAACTCCTGTACTCTTCCCCCCTGACCCCCACACTGTGCCCTCCTGACCCCCACACTGACCTCCCTGGTGTAGGCCCTCCTGACCCCTAAACTGGGCCCTGATGATCCCTAAGCTGGGCCCTCCTGACACCAGTACTCTTCCCTCTTGACCACCCTGGTGTGCACACTCCTGATCCCCCGTACATTTCCCTTACTCCCCGCACTCTCCTGACCCCCTTTACTGTGCCATGCTGCCCCCACACTGTTTCATCTTGGCTTCCCATCCTCTGCCCTTGTGACACTTAGTCTTCTGCCCTGCTGATTCCTGTACACTGTTCTATGCTCTAATGACCTCCATACACTGCGCTACATCCCACTGACACCTGTACACCCGTTTCTCCCTACCCGACTATTCTTTGTACACTGCCCTACATCCCACTGACCCATGTACACTGCCCTGCATACCACTGACCCCTGTACACTGCCCTGCATACCACTGACCCCTGTACACTGCCCTGCATACCACTGACCCCTGTACACTGCCATGCATACCACTGACTCCTGTACACTGCCCTGCATACCACTCACCCCTGTACACTGCCCTGCATACTACTGACCTCCTGGGGGGTGGAGAGCAAAATTGCATGGGGGGGGGGGGGCAAAAAATGTTTGCCCAGGGCCCAATCAATAATAAAGACGGCCCTGGCAAGAAATATAATGCAGCCATTTCTTTAATTCTGAGCACTGGTCAGGGCAATAGACCCCATTTGTTTACATCTTTCCTAGGCAGTGTGTCAGTGGGATTGATTTACTAAAGTCAAATCCACTCTGCATGGCAAGTGCAAGATCACTGCTCACGTTCCTGCTGTGGTCTCTAAACAGAATGCGTTTATTTCATAAAACGAAGTCCCATATTTGGCACCACACTGCAGCAAGGAAAACCACTGCTATGTTTCATGAATGAATTGTTACATAAACTGCAATGCAATATAAAAGGTCTTATTTAACAAACAATTAAAGCTGAAGTTTAGTGTGTTTTTTTGTTTGTTTTTTTAAACACTTGGGCTGAGACGTATCATGAATGCCTCATTAGCAAAGCCTTTCTTACTAGGAATCAACAGAGCACTTTGTGTCCATTCAATGCAACACAAGACATGGCTTTGCTAATGAGGCAAATATAGCCGCATGAATACAAAGGAGTTTTAAAGGAGCCGTTGCCCCCATTATCTGGAGTTTTGTGGATTACAGCAGTAGTTGCTAGTGGGCGGGGGGCTTCATTGTGTCCAAATCAAGGAACTGGGAGACCCTGGTGGCCTTATATACATATAATCTTCTATTTCATATTTGAGGTGGAATTGCTGGGAGTACAGTGGTGGCGCATTTTATAGGAGCACATTGTGTGATTTACCTACTGGCGTGGGACTTCAACACTGCATATGTGTATGTTTACGATTTGATCGTTGTGGAGATTGTTATTCCTTTTATTCTTTACTGTGTATTAATAGTATTTATGCACTTTACACAGATTGTTGCGTCATTTGGTTATCAGAAGGACAGCACTACCCTTTGAGCCTTTATACATTTTAGTTGTGGGAACACAAATGGTGTTAGCAGCAGCTGGAATAAGTAGTCACTTTTATTCACACTTTATTGGTAGTACAGAAGTTACACCCCTTAGCAGAGCTTTTTTTTTCTCAAAAAATAGGTGCAGGAACGCAACCACAACCCCATTCAAATTTCACAAACAATAGAAGGGTCTCTAGGATTGCATTACATACAGAGTGCAGAGTTCAGGGGGTTACACACAGAGTGTAGAGCTGTCACTTGTAAACACAGAAACAAGACTTTGTGTTTACAAGTGATTGTGGTGAGCAGCCACCAAAGGGTCTGAGCCAGAGGTGGTGGAACTGAGTTCCCCCAAGTTCCCCCTGAAAAAAAGACCTGCCCCTTAGTATAAGGATGGTTTTACTTTAACCACTTGCCTACAGGGCACTTACAACTAGGGTTACAACCTCATCCCTTTAAAACTGAACACCTATTAATTACACAGGTTCTATGGCTAATTTAGTGCAAATAAGAAACTACTTTAGTTTAATTACAGCCTTAATCTGCCACAGAACCTGTGTAATTAATAGGTGTTCAGTTTTAAAGGGATGAGGTGGCAACCCTACTTACAACCCCTTTCTGCCCATGCAATTTTTCAGCTTTCAGCGCTGTCTCATTTTGAATGACAATTGCGCGGTCATGCAACAATGTACCCAAACAATTTTTGTTATCATTTTCTTCTCACAAATAGAGCTTTATTTTGGTGGTATTTAATCACTGCTGGGTTTTTAATTTTTTACAAAAAAAGACCAAAAATTTGGGAAAAAAGGTTTTTAACTAAGTAATTTTTCGCCTTCACTGATGTGCGCTGATGAGACGGCACTGATAGGCTGAACTGGTGGGCATTGATGAGGTGGCACTTATGGGCATTGATTAGGGGGTACTGATGAGGAGGCACTAATATGCCGCACTTATGGGCACCGATATGTGGCCCTGATGGGCACTGTTAGGTGGCACTGATGGGCACTAATAGGAGGCACTGATGGACATTGATGGGTGGCATTGATGGGCTACACTGATGGGCATTGATCGACAGCAGTGATGGGCAGCACTGATAGGCGGCACTGACAGCCAGCACTGACTGGCATCGCTAATGGGCACTGAGTGGTGTCACTTGTGGGCAGTGGTGGGCACTGATTGCTGCCACTGGTAGGCACTGATGGACAATGATTGGTGACACTAGGACGTAGGCTCTTAACCACCTGATCACCTGTGTCCAATAACAGCTGATCACAGTGTAAATAGGAATAATTGGTTATCGGCATTCCTCTACTTGCGCTGACAGTGGGCCGGATTCAAATAGAATTTACGTCAGCGTATCAAGAGATACGCTGCGTAAATACTAAGAATAGCCGGCGTATCTTTTTTTGCTATTCAGAAAAGAAGATACGCCGGCTTTCTCCTAAGATACGAGCGGCGTAAGTTAATTGCATATTTACGCTGGCCGCTAGGTGTCGCTTACGGCGGTTTACGCGTAAAATATGCAAATGAGCTATTTACGCCGATTCCCGAACTTACTTGCAGCGGCGCGTCGTAGTTTATGTCGTTTGCGTAAGCGTTAGACCGGCGTAAGGTTACCCCTGCTATAGGAGGCGTAGCCAATGTTAAGTATGGACGTCGGGACAGCGTCGAATTGTACGTCGGTTACGTCGTTTGCGTAAATCGTTCGGGAATGGGGCTCGACGTTAGTTACGTTCACGTCGTTTACATTGATAAAAAACGACGTGATTTCGCGGATGCGCACTGGGAACGTCCAAAAAAAACCTCAATTACGTGGGGTCATGATTCATTTACATGAATCACGCCCCCACTTCAGCAATTTGAATTTCGCGGCCTTCCGCCGTGCACTTTACGATATGCCGCCGTCTTTTTCCATTTGTTTCGAAAAAAAATAAAAAAACTCAGCAGTGATTAAATACTACTAAAAGAAAGATTTATCTGTGTAAAAAAAAATGATAGAAATATAGTTTAACCCCTTAAGGACCGCCGCATGTACATTTACGTCGGCAGAATGGCACAGGCAGGCACATCAACGTATATATACGTGCCTGCCTTGACGTGGGTCGGGGGTCCGATCGGGACCCCTCCTCGGTACATGCGGCGGTCCGGTTTGCTGTGCGAGCGATCCGGGATGAGGGGGGCGGCTATTCATTTTTGTCCGCCCCTTCCGGATCGCTCCCAGCCAATCCGCGTGCTCCCGCCCTGTCACTTCCTCCTCCTGTGTAAACACAGGAAGAGGGAAGTGATGTAATCTCTCCTCTCGGCGGTATTTTCAACCGAGGAGAGATCACATCACAGTGAGTCTGCACAACACTACACTGACACCAGGACACGCAGGCACACTTAACTCCTTGCGATCACCCCCCCCCCCTCCCCTGTCACAGTGTCACTGAATGCAGTAATCATATATGTATGATTACTGTATTTAGTGTCAGTGTGACAGTCAGTTAGTGTTAGGTTCAGGGTAGCCCCCATAGTTAACCCTAGTTAACCCTTTCACTTCCTATTGCCAGCGTCAGTAAGCGATCATTTTTTCTGATCGCTGTATTAGTGTCGCTGTTTCCGCTAGGTAGCTATTTTTTTTTTATTGCGCATTTTTTTTACTAAAGACATGTGGCTAAATACATTTTGGCCTAAATGTTTGACTAAAATTTAGTTTATTCGATTTTTCTTATAACAAAAAGTATAAAATATAGATTTTTTTTCAAAAATGTTGCTCTATTTTTGTATATAGCGCAAAAAATAAAAATCGCAGAGGCGATCAAATACCACCAGAAGAAAGCTCTATTTGTAGGAATAATAGGATGCAAATTTTGTTTGGGAGCCACGTCGCACGACCGCGCAATTGTCAGTTAAAGTGACCCAGTGCAAAATCGCAAAAAGGGGCCTGGTCCTTTACCTGCATTTTGGTCCGGGTCTTAAGTTGTTAAGTACAGGATTGCATGACTGCGCAATTGTCAAAGTGTGAGAGCGCTGAAAGCTGAAAATTGGCCTGGGCAGGAAAGGGATGAAAGTGCCCAGTATTTAAGTGGTTAATGGAGGCACTTACAGTACAGACCTGACATGGCTCCTTACCGCCCTCCACTCACTTGTTGGTCATACAATGTTATGCCTAGCTTCTCCAACAAAAGCCAATCAAGAAGTAGACTTTTGTTGAGCTGGGCGGTGCTGACAAGGCCACTCACTACTTATGGCTTGAATTTTGGATGTTTCCCCCGGTAACTAGGGGAAGTTCCAGGCTTGTAAGGTCAGTTTTTGTTTTACATGGATATGAACACATGAATGTGTTTACGGTTATCTTCAGCAAGAAGTCACTTAACAGGTTTAAGCAAATGCAAATAGGTAAAGTGTGTCATGATAAGATCAGGCATTTACACTGTAAAAAAAAAACAGATCAAGGTTGTTCTTAACCACTTCCATACAGGGCATTTTTACCCCCTTCCTGCCCAGACCAATTTTTAGTTTTCAGCGATGTTTCACTTTGAATGACAATTGCGCAGTCATGCAACACTGTACCCAAATGAAATCTTTATGTTTTCCCCCCCACAAATAGAGCATTCGTTTGGTGGTATTTGGTCATCTCTGCGGTTTTTATTTTTTGCGCTATAAACAAAAGAAAAGCAACAATTTGGAAAAAACACCATATTTTTTACTTTTTGATTTAATAAATATCAACATTAAAAAAAAAAAAAAATGTTTTCCTCAGTTTAGACCGATACGTATTCTTCTACATATTTTTGGTAAAAAAAAAATCGCAATAAGCGTATATTGATTGGTTTGCGCAAAAGTTATAGCGTCTCCAATATAAGGGATAGATTTATGGCATTTTTTTTTTTTTTTACTAGTAATGGAGGCGATCTGCAATTTTTATTGTGACCGTGACATTGCGGCAGACATATCGGACACTTTTGACACGTTATTAGGGACTTTTCAAATTTATACAGCGAATAGTGCTATAAAACTGCACTAATTACTGTGTAAATGTGACTGGAAGGGAAGCGGTTAACACTAGTGGGCGCTGAAGGGGTTAATATGTTCCCTGGGGGAAAAAAACATTTAAGTCAGCAGCTACATATACTATAGCTGCACACTTTTAATACATGGACACTTACCTGTCCAGGGAGACAGTGATGTCAGCACCCCTGATAATTTTCGTATCGGGTGGCGGGTGCTGCCACAGCCATCTCCGCTAAGGGAAACCGGCAGTAAAGCCTTTCAACTCCACAGCCGGTTCCCTACTGCGCATGCACAAAGTGCTTTCTACCTGGCGGCTGAGGAAGAAGGAAGGGGCCGAACTACCGAGGGACGACGCCGCCTTCCGGAAATGGGAAGGGGTACCTGTCAAAAACAGGTACTCATTCCCCCCTCCCCCCGAAAGGTGCCAAATGTGTCACCGGAAGGGGGGAGGAAGCCGATAAGCGGAGGTTCCACTTTTGCGCCTCAACTCCACTTTAAGAATGCTGGTTATAGCCCAAAATAGCGTAAGTGCGGTTCTTTAGATACCACTGGTGTATGTTACTAATCTTATTATGTACCGGTATGTTTCTATTTTGTATTGTTCAGTCTTATATCTGTATGGTTTATAACCTTTCATCTTTCCATCTATTAAATCTTCTGCCCTTGTTGTTTTAAAGTGGAAGTAACAAAAAGTGGACCTCCGCTTTTCAGAACCCTTGTCACATTTGGCACCTTTCAGGGGAAGAGAGATACCTGTGTATTACAGGTATTTGCACCCATTTCCGGGAATAGACTCCCGCGGGAGTCACACCCCTTCGCATCACCCCCCTGCTGTCTTCTGAGAAACACACTGGTCCCAGGAGACAGCGGGGACCAGTGAGGGCGCGCCGCGCGGCTCGTGCATGCGCAGTATGGAACCGGGCAGTGAAGCCGCAACGCTTCACTTCCTGATTTCCTCACCGAGGATGGCGGCAGGGGCAGCCGAGAGGCTAGCGATTGCTCGGCCCAGGCTGCCGACATCGCGGGCGCGCTGGACAGGTAAGTATCCATTTATTAAAAGTCAGGAGCTGCAGTATTTGTAGCTGCTGGCTTAAAAAAAAAAATCTTTTTTTTTCTGCCCGTAAATACCTTATACAGCCCACTTACTGTTTCTTGTCTAGGCTTAGAAAAAGGGTTGCCACCTTTTCTTCAAAGCAAACCCGAAAAACGTTATCAGCCTGTAGTAGTAATTTGGTGCGCATAGCGTGCCGCGGCGAACAGTGGCCAAATTGCTATTGCTGACATCATCACCTTGCATCCCAGTGACGCCACAGATTTCTGTGTGACTATCTTGGTTATTTAGGGAGTCACAGCCCGGTCTGAATAATATGTCCGGGTTTCAGTCTGCCTGAAACCCAGGCACATGATTCACAACACAAATGCTGCGTGCACACGATCGGAAATTCCGACAAGAAAAGTCCAATGTGAGCTTTTGGTTGGAAATTCCGACCGTGTGTAGGCTCCACCTTACTATTTCTGTCGGAATTTTAGAGCTTTTTCTTAATTTTTCAACAAGAAAAGTTCTTGTCAGAAATGTTGATCGTCTGTATGCAATTCCGACGCGGAAAAAAACATGCATGCTCGGAATCAATTTGACGTATGCTCAGAATAATTGAACTTCATTTTTCTTGGCTCGTTGTAGTGTTGTACGTCACCGCATTCTTGACAGTCTGAATTTTGTGTGACCGTGTGTATGCAACACAAGTTTGAGCCAAAATTCCGTCGTTAAAAGAAAATCCACGGTTTTCTTGTCGGAATTTTCGATCGTGTGTACGCTGCAAAACTGTCCGGTTGGATCCCGGACAGGTGGCAACCCTACTTAGGACATCATGCACAGCTCTCTCTTTCTATCTTGAGAGTTTGCCAGGAAGAGATAGGGAATGAGTCATAAGAGGGCCAATGAGAGCTGCAGAGCTGGAGGTGTGGAGCTGGAGCTTCAGCTGCCCACAGTTAAAGTTGCTGCAGCCAGAAATAGAGGAGAGAGAATTCTGCAGCATATTTGGCAAGTACAGAATCACAGTATATATAAAATAATATGCAATGTGGTTGGAGGGAAGCTTCAGAATGGCAAAGATCTTTTTATAACAAATGATGTGAGCAGACTGCAGTTCCTCTTTAATAAAAATGATTGGAAAAGAAAAATCAGATAAGGTAGATACTCTAGAAGGGAGGTTCCGACGTCACCTTTTGTATAACCTGATGCGACAAGTGATAAAAATAAATGAAGAATGCAGTAAAGCCAGCTGCCACGTAGCCAGTGTCGGCATAGCAGGATGTGTAAACCCAGGCTGCAGATAGAGAACAATAGGCTACCAAGCCATTGTCCGCACGCCCTCATTAACATAAGCAACGTGGTCGCCAGATCTGTGATTGGATAAAGGGAGACGGGTTGACCCCCCGGACTGACCGAGACTCGTGATCCTTTAACAACGTCTGCATGTGACAGCTCAGCCAGCCGTCCCCGCCTCTTTTTCTTGCTACGCACGTGACTTCCTCTTCCTCTCCTCCCTCCACTGTTGGGTCGCCGGTTAACTGTTGGTTGCCTGGCAACGCATTTAAAGTGAGAAGCTCCGTGGAGGAGTCCTGTAGGTAGAATTCAACACGGGAGGGGTGTGGACCTGAAGGAGAGGTGACACACGTACACAGCGCTTTGGGGACAGCTTCCAGACGGAGTGGAGTGGACACCGTGCACCAGAGCTGGCTGCTGAGGGAGCCGGCCTGCCTGCCCGGGGTGAGTCGTCCTTCTATTGTAATAATACGAAGTGTGTGTGGAGACTGCTAATGCCACCTCTTTTACCTCAGAACAAGGGCACTGACAGGACTGCTATGTTACTCAATGGGGGGGTCCCTGCAACTTCTGTTCTCCCACTTCTTCCTATTCTCTTGTCATTCGCACACACTGGGTGTAATGAGACCTGGCTGGACCCCATAAAGGGGGTCGAGGAAAACTCCTGAAGGAAGGCACAGCATGGCACGTCAGTCTTGGGAACAATTCACACCATTGATAGGCAATGGTGTGAATAGGAAACATTGAAAATGATTGTTTTTTTAGATGTTGATCTATATATTATATCTATGCAAAAACACAGATCAATGCACTGGTGTGATTTTGCCCTTTTTATTCTTTGTATTTTTTGCAGTGTCTTCATTAGTGTATGCAATCCCTGTCTGATTTATAGTGTATGGTCAAACTGTAAAATCCTATATTCAGGACCAGTGCTACCCCTAGGCAAATTGGGTATCTGCCTAGGGCGCCCAGCCACTGGTATTCCTACTCTCGTCTCTCTGCAGCAAGCAACTAAGGGCCCTTTCACACGTCCGGTCCGTTTTTTGGACGTCCGGTAACGGACCTCAATGCTTCCCTATGGGAGCGGATCCGTTAGCGGATGATGCATCCCCTAACGTCCGCCAGATCCGCATCCGTTTTTTTCGGACGGAAGAATGTCCTATTTTTCCTCCGTCCGGCCAAACGGATCGGATGCAAACGGACAGATGGTCCGTTTCCATCCGATTCCCCATAGGGGATAGCGGAGGAGAGACAGGGCGGTCCCTGCATAGTGTGCGGGGACCGCCCTGTCCGCCCGACAGCTCAGCGGAGACCCCCCCGCTGAGCTGACGGACACACGGAGCGGACTGAAAAATGGACCGCACGTGTGAAAGGACCCTAAGTCTCAGCATCAGCAGGCAGCCACTGCTCCATTCGCACACAGTGACAGAGGCGCAGCAATGGCGATGGACTGTGTCTGTGTCCCGAATGGGCGCTGGTGAGGCTGCATTTGATGGCCATTTCATTAAAAAGGTGGGGTATACATGGGCAGGGGGAAAGGGGGTGGAGCAAAGGTGGGTGGCAAAATTAGGTTTCGCCTAGGGCAGCGGTGTCAAACGCAATTTCATCGAGGGCCACATCAGCATTATGATTGTCCTCAAAAGGGCCGGTTGTATCTGTAAGATTAGATGTCCGGCGCATCCGCTCCCCTTGTTAAGAGCCAACCCACCATCAGAAGTTGAGTCCCCTACTTTCCCTTACATCCCAGTTCATCCCCTTTTCCTTTAAAGTGGTTGTAAACCCCAAAAAATATATATATATTTTTTAATGTCACAATGTAGAGTATAAGATTTCCTATCATGTGTGCCCAGTCTTGCCACACAGAGTTAATCCAGCTCTGAGTAATCCTCTTTTAAAGTTCAGTGCAAATTAACAGAATGCCAGATAAAAACTTGCCAAATTATAAAGTCCGTTTCTCTGTTATTGCTTTCAGTGACAGGTTATTTACAAATCTAGCGTGGACATGTTTATCATAACAAGAGGTGATCCAAAGTTCATTGTATATTACTAGGATGTGTTCTGATGTTATATCACCTCATGTTATTGTAAACAAAACATAACATATGATAAACATGTCCTAGCTAGATATGTAAATAACCTCTCACTCAAAGCAAAAAGAGAGAAAACTGACTTTTGCTTTAGGCAGGTTTTTATCTGGAAGGCTGTTCATTTTCACTGAACATAAAAGAGGATTTCTCAGATCTGGATTAACTCTGTGTGTCAAGACTGGGCAAAGATGATAGGAAATCTTATACTCTACATTGTGACATCAAAAACATTTTTTTTTTTTGGATTTACATCCACTTTAACCAATCTTAAAAATTAAAGGCAAACTGTTATTATATAGTGTGTGTGTGTGTGTGTTTTATTTTTATTTTTTATAAACCCATCATGCTTGCCTGCTCTGCGTAATCGTTTTGCACAGAGCAGCCCCAATCCTCTTTTCAGGTCCCCCTGCCAATGCTCCAGGCTCTTCCCTCCTACCGAGTGCCCTTGCTATGGGGGCACCCAAGCTGCTGTTTTGTATGTCCATTCGCACACGGCGCACATGCTAGCTCCGCCACTGTTCTCTCCTCATTGTCTCACTGGCTGTGATTGACGGTGACAGCTTCTTAATGGGTTTGGATTCTACTCCAAGAGTAACCAAGCTCATCACTACTTCTCCTCTTAGGCCGTGTACACACGGCAGAGAACCTCGACGGGCAGAACACATCGTTCCGCCCGTCGAGGTTCCCTGCCGGCCGTCGAAATCGGCGACCCGCCCGTCGGGAATGGCAACCAGCCATTCTTCCAGGCGGGCCGTCGAGCAAATAGAGAGCGTGCTCTCTATTTCTGCTCGACGGGCTTCCCGACGGGAAGCTCGCCGAGAGAGTGTACACACGGCCGAGGTCCTCGCTGGAATGCAGCTTCCAGCGAGGTTCTCGCTGGTTTCCAGCGAGAACCTCGGTCGTGTGTACGCCGCCTCAGTATCTCTGTAGTTTAGGAGTTCCTGAAGGCGGAATCGGTACAAGAATCACAGCGCTGGAGCTTTGTTGGCCACTGGTAACTGTGACAGCAGTGTGCATGGTGCCTTCAGCCTGCAGGAGCAAAGAGGAGCAAGGGGGACTTTACTTGCAAGAAGATAACACTGGACGCCATTATTTTTTTATTTTTATTTTTTCTTCTTCTTTTAATACAGAAACTAGTGTTGGAGATTTTACATTTCATTTAGGATAGGTAGGGTGAAGTTTCTCTTAAACTGTTTGCAAATTCAAACATTGCCATCCTATTTTTTTGTTTTCTTTTGATCTGTTAAATGTATTATTGAAAGTGATCTGTTATATCAATTCAGTATGTGCAAAATATACTTGTTGACCCTTATCAGCTAATCACTTCCTGTGCTGTACTTTAATCAGTTAGTATTATTTCCTGCTAACTCTGAGGACTTAGGCCAGCCATACACTATGCAAATTTCTATCCTGTAAACCACAGCATGTGTTGCCAGGCGAATCATTAATTGTCTTCTCGTGGGTGGGTGAAGCCATCCCTGTCGGGGAGAAGATGGTGATTATTGGTAGTGGCTATAGTACTTGCTAGCAATAATCGCAGGAGAATCTGTCAGACTGGGCTGGTTATACCCAAGTTGATTGATCAATCAACTTGGTACTTTCAGCCTGCCCATTTACAGTTCAAATCTTAGCCGATTCAGCAGGAACTGTGTACGGCTGGCCTTGCAGAACATATTCCCCCTTAAAGTGATTGTAAAGGTATGGGGTGTTTGTGATTTATAAAAAAAAATAAAAATATTATACTTGCCTCCTCTGTGCAAGGTATTTGCACAGAGCGGCCCCAATCCTCCTCTTCTGGGGTCCCTCAGCAGCGCTCCTGGCTCCTCCTCAGCATCGGTTGCCCCCATAAAGAGATACTTTCCATGGGGGCACTTCTGAGTCCTGCTACTGCGTCTATTGACACAGACAGCAGGACTCTCCCATGTCACTGGATTTGATTGACAGGTGCCAATGCATTAAGGTGAAAAACCCCAAGACTTTACAACTCCTTTAAGTTATGGAGAAGATGATAGTGGGAGTTGTTTGTTGTCTTGTCCTAGGGTGACAACTGCTCCTGTTTGATAGATACAGTGCAGTGACTGAGCATTGCCACCCTAGGGCAGCAGTTGTGTTACTGGCATGATCACCAGGTTAAAACTAGGGTAATTATTCCTAAATAAAATGTTTTGGCCAGTTCCTAATGAAAATTAGGCCCTGTCAGTACCCTCCTGCCCGACAAAATTTAATCTAAAATGTTCAATCTGAGATCCTCTTTCTGAAGGAGGCAGGCAGAATATTGTCAGGTGAATCTAGTCGGGTGCATTCACTGTTTGGATATTCTGACAGCTGCAGCTGCTGTCTCTCTGAATACAGTAGATATTTCCCCATGCATGCTGTTTAGTGTCCATTGGGAAAATTGATAGAAATCTTAACATGTATGGCAGCTTAATGTAGCGGTCACATCAAAGGATTGGTAAACTGTAGTGTGTTTTTTAGGTTGTACATACCTTCTAATCTATATTTGCAATCTGGCTTCCGGGTACTTCTCCCCGTGGGAGTAGGCGTTTCTATGCTGAGGCATGTCATCTGGGAGGTCACCCAGATGATTGACGTCCTTTCAGAAATAGTTCCCCTCCCAGTGGATAAGGCCCCACCCCCCGTATTGCGTAGGTGCGGCACGGCATTTCCGAAAGAAGCTGAACATGAAGAAGCTCTATACGGCGCCTGCACAGTCAGCTCTACACGGCTCCTAGTCAGTGCGCAGGCACCATATAGAGCCGACTCGCAGCTCTGCATGTTCGGCATCTTTCAGAAACACTGTGACTCGTGACGCACCTACGCAATATGGGTAACCATGAATTTCACATTAAACTGGTCCTTATTAGGCCAACCATACATAGTGTGAATCGAATGTTGGTCAGTTCAGCAAGCAACGACTGAGTTTCAAACCATTTAATGGGCAGGCTGAATGTACCAAGTTGATGATCGGTCTTCTGCCGGTGGGGATGGGGCACTCTGCCCTCCCTTTGGGAGAAGACAATTGCTGATTCCCCTGTCAGCACTGCCTGTGTTGATGGGGGGGGGGGGGGGATCATCCATGCATTTTGAGACGGTTTAAAGGGGTGTTCCACCCAAATTTAGTGTTTATTAAAAGTCAGCAGCTACAAAAGTCAGCAGCTACAAAAAGTGTAGCTGCTGGCTTTTAATAAACAGACACTTACCTTCTCCATGTTCCAGCGACGTGCCGACCGGGGCTCCGCTCCTCCCCCCCTCCCCGGCCGGCATCCTCATTGCGACTGGGCACCCACCCGGGCACCCACTGCGCATGCGCGAGCTGCACTGCGCATGCGCGCGCGGCTCGCCGCTGATTGGACGGGAGATCGCCTGGGACCTGTCAGTGTCCTAGACGATCGTCAAAGGGAGGGGCTGCAGTAAGGCGATTAGGCCTAATCGCCTTACCAGCCCCTCGGCGGAAGCAGGAAGTGGGACAGGAAGTCCCACTCCTACTGAATGCCCCCCCAAAAAAAATTACATGCCAAATGTGGCATGTAGGGGGCGAGGAGTGGGATAAGCGGAAGTTCCAATTTTGGGTGGAACTCCGCTTTAACATAATCTTATTGCTGTGTACATTGACGTTTGCTGTTGAGGCCCTAGCCATCGCATACTCATCCACCTTGGGTTGCCTCTCGCAAAGCATTCCTGTCTTGTATTCTAGGTCAACCTTTGGTTGCCACCTTCTAAAAGCCCAACAATGCTGCAATCTCAGTGCTGCTCAAATGTGTCTTTGTCACCCTGTAATAGTAGTTTTTCAAGTCACCTGTCTACTCTGTCAGTACAATGACTGTAAGCGTCTATTGGTATGACATAGCTAAACACTTGTTAGACCTGTTTTAGGACATTCTGTAACAGAACTGTACAAAGCACTTCAGCTTTTATACTTTAGTTCTTGTAGCTCCTGCAGAACTTCTTTTCATATGTCACAAAAGGACCACCACCCTAACCCAGAATAAAAAATCTCCCGCCCAGCTCTAACAATAGATCATGTAAATTGGCACACATAACTTGTTTTACAATACATAAATTACAAAGTTGCAACTAATATATACTTTTATTACTCCTCCTGCACTAATAGCCTCTTTTAATTGCCCTTTAAAATTTCTCATTATATGTCCTACTATTTCTTCAGGGTTTATTTTTTATTCCATGTAAAAAAGCCATTTCCATACAGATGCATCTGCAGGCAGCATTAGAACCCTTTCACACTGAGTTTTTCAGGCGGTACAGCGCTAAAAATAGCGCTGCTATACCACCTGAAAAACTCCTGCCCAGCAACCTCAATGTGAAAGCCAGAGGGCTTTCACATTGAGGCGATGCGCTGGCGGGAGAGAAAAAAAGCTCCTATCGGCAGCATCTTTTGAGCGGTGAGAGGAGCGGTATGTATTCCATTCCTTCCCATTTAAAACAATGGAAAACCACGCCAATACCGCCCGCAATGCGCCTCTGCAGAGGCGCATTGCAGGCGCTATTAACCCTTTATCGGCCGCTAGCGGGGGTAAATACCGTGCACCGCTAGCGGCCGAATCCGGGCAGTATAGCACCGCTATTTTTAGTGGCGCTATACCGCCACCGAGGCTCCCGCCCCAGTGTGAAAGGGGCCTTAGTGGGAATGGTGGGGGAGGGGCTGGACAGGGAGGTATTTTAGAGCACTTATTCCCACGCTCTCCCTTACTCCATCAGCCCAACATATACAGGTCAGGTGGTGGTCAGTCCATGAATTGGGAATAACAAAGTGTACCTGAAAGCAAGCTGCACGTGCCCATCGACACAAGCCTAAAGCCCTTCAACACAGACTCTAGGGCCCATTTCACACTACTGCGACTTTGCCACGATGTTGCCGCGATTTCAGGGAATGCCTGGGTAAACTTGTGTTATATGGACCTCAACTCGCATGAAAGTCAGACCAAAGTAGTACAGGGACTACTATGAAGTTGCAGAGATATGAATGGTTATTGAAATGTGACAGGGACCAGAGTCCCAAGCTATTGGGCTGCATGCAATTTGTTTTCTTGGCTTGACTCATGGCTTTTCAAATTTCAAGCTGTTTATCCCAGACACTGGAAATTTCATTTTATGGGTGGACCTTTTGGCCCCTTCTTGACTTCATCCTTTGAATAAAAATGTGCAAGAGCCGGACGAGAAAACTGCATCTGCTGTTTGGGTATTTTAACAGGGCCACTGTTGCCTGTCAGAATACAATGGCTAATAGCTCAGCGGGGGGATTTGTACATCTGCACTGTAAAGCGTGGATGGAGAAATTTGTTGTGTATGACTTTTTTTTATTGTGGAATGGCAGTTTTTCATTGCAAGCCTGTGCCATGATCTCAGTGGAACAAGAGTGACAAGCAGTGCCACCTGTTAACCACTTGAGATCCGCGCTATAGACAAGACGTCCACAAGACCTCTTTTTTTTATGTGCATTACCCACGCGTGCCGCTGGGTGGCGCGCAGCGGGTAAACACTGTGCCGGCGCATCACTGAGGAGCTGATGCGTGTGCCTGGCGGCCCTGATGTCCACCAGGTACCCACGATCGGCAGGGACATGGAGCTCTGTGTGTATATCTAGGTAGGAGATATTGCTTTGCTTTCATACCAGATTTATTGCCCTCAGAACAGTTCCTGCAGCCCAGCCACTCTGAAATGTAACCCTGTATGCCTAATGCAGTCTTCCTGAGGCTGCAAAAACAAAATCCCAGCGTCTGCTCAGAATTGTTATTTGTATAAATAATAATAATCTGTGTGCAGGAAGCCATACAGCTATGTAAACTAATGCATGTACATTTGTTTGCAGAAAAAAAAATGATTTTTCTTTCTCGTACATCACGGGACACAGAGCGGCATATTCATTACTATGTGGGTTATATGGAGTACCTTCAGGTGTGGACACTGGCAATCTTCAAACAGGAAGTCCCCTCCCTATATAACCCCCTCCCCTAGAGGGAGTCCCTCAGTTTTTTCGCCAGTGTCTTAGGTGTTGGTCACGGAATAGCTTTGCTCCACATCCTTTGGGATTAAGGGCGGGCTAACCGGATCTGTCCAAGGAGCCTCAGTGCCAAAGTGGACAGTACCCGGGCCCCAAACCGTGGGGTTTTGCCTATAATGCTCCTCTTTGGAGGGCTGACCCTGGGCCCAGGACTTGGAGTTTGCAAAAAACCATAAGGTTCCTGTTTTGCCAGGGTGCTATATAGGTCCAGGACAGTGGGTACCTTCATAGGACCCCAGGGCCTGAAGGTCTACTACGCTACCCACGGAGATGGGAGAAGACTGGATCAGTTTGCTGGTCAAACATCCTGCAGCATGGAGCAGGTAAGGGGGAGCCTGCGGGACTTGGTTCGACAGCAGGCTCCCCGGGGTAACCTAAAAGGGGGGATAGCCTGAGTATGCTCTGCATGGGCAACCGTGATCACTATGTCTAAGAGACAGGATGACACCCTTTCTCCCCCATCACTAGGCCCCCCTGTCTAAAGGTGTTGCTAGCTAACCTGCTGTTTCTTCCTAGAGGGCTAGAAAAGGATCCTTAGGGGCCTTGAGAGAGTCCTACCTGGCCGGGAGTTTTGAATCTGCCGCCGTTTCTGCGCCATGGATCTCCAGCAGCGCGGCTCCTCCATGTTCTTCCTGTTTCCGGGTACGCGCGCTGCGCGCGCGCGTGCACTGCGCGCGCGTCTTATTGACGGTTTCGATTGCGCCATCCAGACAGGAGGGCGGGGGGGGGGCGGGCCTGCGGCGTCATACAGGGGCGCGCCCTTCTGCTGTTATAGACAGCAGGCCTTGTCAGGGCTCAGTCTGTGGCTGATTTTTTCAAGGAGAGGACGCAGGGCGGCAGAACAGTGACTCCCGGTGGCGGAAGAGGGGTAGTACATATGGACTTTGTCCCAATGTCTTTATTGTTAAGCCAAAAAATCCCCCTTATTTGCAGCAGGTTGGAGGCTGGCAAACTTAAATTAGGGTCATTGTATATGGTCAAAGAAAATATATAATATATAATTATTTAAAAAAAAAAAAAAAAAGAAAAAAGACCAACATACGGGCCCATCAGTTTGTGGGGACACTAGTGATCTACTCTCCCCTAAACTCTGGAATTGTACTCCTGGCCACTACAGTCTGTTGTGTGGGCGGAGTCCCTCGATTTTGTATTATGGCTTCCAAGGGTTCGGGGTCAAAGGGTACAAAAAAGACCAAAAAACAAAAGGGTTCCCTTTCTGATTCTGATATGCCGATTCTTTCCCCGCAGCTTATTAATTTAAGAAGCGCCTTGGATGAGCCATTAGGGGGATCTGGTGCGGAGGCTGGCCCAGATCAGCCCAGCCCTGTGTTTATCACAGAGGAGATGCTAGCCGTATCCCTAGGGGGGCTAGAAGAGAGAATAGCAGCATTGATCGCTAGAGCTATTCCTGGTAAGAAACGGGTTAGATCCCCATCACCAGGGGGTGTATCCTCAGATGCTGAGATTCTCTCTCCGGAGGAATTAGAATCACAGGAGGATCAACTGGACCTGAACCAAGAGGGTTCAGGGATGGAGGGGTCTACCTCTGAGGAACCATTTTCAGACTCCCAGACAGAGAGACTGTGGGTACAGTCTTTGACGGACATGGTCCGATCGGCATTTAGTTTGCCATTGCCAGAACCTCAGGTTCCTCCGGTATCCTCTCTGGGCTCTTTGAGAGCCCCGTTAAGCAACACTTTTAAAAGCATCCTTTGCTACGGCAGGAGCAGTGGTGCAGCCAGCGGTAGCTGCAATTGGAGTTTGTCAGGCATTAAAAGACCAGACAAAAGAGATGTTAAAAGACATGCCTACTACCAACAAGCAGAAGAGTTTGCTGACATTCCCAGAGCTCTGTGTTTTGCGGTAGATGCTATAAAAGATTCCATCCAGCAGGCTTCTCGGTTTATCACTATGTTTGGTACACATGAGAAGGCTCTTATGGTTGAAGAACTGGGCGGCAGAACCCCCATGCAAAAAGCTTCTGGCAGGATTTCCCTTCCATGGAGGACGACTCTTCGGAGAGGATCTGGATAAATATATTCAGACTATTTCAAATGGCAAGAGTACCCTTTTACCGGTCAAAAAGACATTCCGGGCTCCTACATTTAGAAGGCAGCTTTTTCCTGTCTCGGGGCCCTCTAATTCCAGGCAGTATCGACGGCCGCCTGCGCGATCCAACGGTAACAGTAGATCGCAGGGACAAACCCCTGGGGGTAAGAAGCCGTGGTATCGCAAACCGTCAAAGACAGCCCCTAAGTCTGCCTTATGAAGGGGCGCCCCCACTCTCACGGGTGGGGGGAAGGCTTCGTTCTTCTCAGAAGTTTGGGAAGCCAAGATCCCCGACAAGTGGGTCCGGGCATCTGTAACCACAGGTTACAGACTGGAGTTTCTAAGGTATCCTCCGCCTCATTTTCAAGAATCAAGGCTACCAAGGGATCCAGCAAGGAAGGCCTCAATGCTGGCAGCTTTGGATCACCTGCTTTGCCAGGACGTAATTATAGAAGTGCCAGCCCAAGAGCAAGGCCTAGGTTTCTATTCCAATCTCTTTGTCATACCAAAGCCCAACGGCGATGTCAGGCCAATTTTGGACCTAAAGAGGTTAAACGGTTATCTAAGGGTGCGGTCCTTCCGGATGGAATCCATCCGGTCAGCAGCCGCCGCGCTTCAGAAGGACGATTTTCTGGCCTCCATAGACATAAAAGATGCTTACCTTCATGTACCAATCTTTCAGTCGCATCAAAGGTTTTTACGCTTCGCGGTGGGGCAGCGACACTTCCAATTCAGGGCGCTCCCCTTTCGGGCTGGCCACGGCCCCCCGGGTATTCACGAAGATCCTAGCCCCAGTTCTGGCCAATTTAAGGAATCCAAGGAGTCACAGTCCTAGCATACTTGGACGACCTTTTAATTATAGATCATTCACGGACGGGTCTGCAGAAGGCAGTAAACCTCACGGTTCGGTACCTCGAAGAATTCGGCTGGGTCCTAAACCAGGGAAAGTCAGCATTCCAGCCTACAAAGCAGTTGGAATACCTCGGCATGAGGTTAGACACGGAACGTCAAAAGGTGTTCCTGCCCCTTGTAAAGATCAGGGCGATCAAGGGGTTGGTTCAGTTGGTTATAAACAAGAAAAGACCAACTATTCGCCTGTGTATGCGATTACTAGGCAAGCTAGTGGCCACATTCGAGGCAGTACCATACGCTCAGATCCACACTCGCGTCCTACAGGCAGCCATTCTAGCAGCCTGGGGCAAGAGGGCACATGCCTTAGAGTCCCCTTTGACGCTATCATCAAGGGTCCGACAAAGCCTGGCCTGGTGGTTGAACCCTCAGAACCTTCTAAAGGGAAGATCCTTCAGCCCTGTTGTCTGGAAGGTAGTTACCACAGACGCCAGCCTGGCAGGCTGGGGGGCGGTCTTCGAGGGGTTCTCCCGCCAGGGAACTTGGGTGAAAGCAGAGAGGCAGCTCCCCATCAATATCTTGGAAATCAGAGCTGCTCGCCTAGCCCTGTTGGCATGGACCTCCAGATTAAAGGGGTTCCCGGTGAGAATCCAGTCAGACAATGCCACGGCGGTGGCATACATAAACCACCAAGGGGGAACCAGGAGCCAGGCCGCTCAAGGGAAGTGAACTTGATTTTTCAATGGGCAGAGGTTCATGTACCCTGCATTTCAGCGATATTCATTCCCGGAGTGGACAACCTGCAGGCAGACTTCTTAAGTCGCCAGAGTCTGTTGCCAGGGGAGTGGTCTCTGCATCCCCAGGTCTTTCAGACAATCTGCCAGAGGTGGGGAACGCCAGACGTAGATATAATGGCATCCAGGTTCAACAAGAAACTAGACAGGTTCGTGTCGCGAGCGAGGGATCCTATGGCCTGCGGAACCGATGCGTTGGTTTGCCCTTGGCATCAATTCAAACTTCTATATGCATTCCTCCACTACAGTTACTCCCCCGCCTGTTGCGCAAGATCAGAGTGGAGCACAAGCCAGTCATTCTAATAGCTCCAGCTTGGCCCCGGAGGGCTTGGTACTCGCTAGTCCTGAATATGGCAGTGGGAGACCCTTGGACTCTTCCTCTAAACCAGACCTACTCTCACAAGGCCCGATCCTCCACCCTACATTACAGCGTCTAAATTTGACGGCCTGGAGGCTGAATCCCTGATTCTCAGGGGTAGGGGTCTGTCTAGGCAGGTAATCCCTACCCTGATTAAGGCTAGAAAGCCGGTCTCCAGGGTAATTTATTACAGGGTGTGGAGGAACTATATAGGCTGGTGTGAATCCAAAAGATGGAATTGCCGCAAATATACTATTGATAGGGTGTTAAGTTTTCTCCAGCTAGGAGTGGATAAAGGCCTGGCACTAAGCACAATCAAAGGACAGATCTCGGCTCTGTCAGTGTGGTTTCAGAGGCCGCTGGCCACCCACTCGCTGGTAAAGACCTTCTTACAGGGGGTCTTGCGTATTAATCCTCCTGTCAAGGCACCAGTTTGTCCTTGGGACCTAAATCTTGTCCTGTCCACTCTACAGAAACAGCCTTTTGAGCCTTTGGCTGAGATTCCTTTACTCTTACTGACAAGAAAATTGGTTTTCTTGGTCGCCATAGTTTCGGCCAGGAGAGTGTCAGAATTAGCAGCCTTATCATGTAAGGAACCATATCTTGTTCTGCATAAGGACAGGGCAGTTCTCCGGCCCCATCCTTCCTTTCTACCAAAGGTTATATCCAAATTTCACTTAAACCAGGATTTGGTACTTCCATCCTTCTTTCCAAAACCTACGTCTAGAAAGGAGGGGTTGCTGCATACCTTGGATATTGTCCGGGCCATGAAGGCCTATCTTAAAGCTACAGAAAGGATCCGGAAAACAGATGTGTTATTCGTTCTACCAGATGGCCCCAAGAAGGGGCAGGCAGCTGCAAAATCCACCATCTCAAGATGGATTAGACAATTAATCATTCAAGCCTACGGTTGAAGAGGTTGCCTCCTCCGTTGTCGGTAAAGGCCCATTCTACCAGGGCCATGGGCGCCTCTTGGGCAGCACACCATCAGATCTCTATGGCTCAGATATGCAAGGCGGCAACGTGGTCATCAGTCCACACGTTTACAAGGTTTTATCAACTAGACGTGAGAAGGAATGCGGATTCTGCCTTTGGACAGGCAGTACTACAGGCTGCAGTTTGAAATCCTCGGGATCAGAAACACCCTTGGTTAAAAAAAAAAAAAAAAAAAAAAAAAGTTTTTTCTTGACTAAGTTGGAATTATTATTATGATTTGAGTTTATCTCTAAATTGAATCCTTCTTTGGAAGATGTCTCCCTCCCCTCATTAAAGCATTGCTTTCGGACATCCCACATAGTAATGAATATGCCGCTCTGTGTCCCGTGATGTACGAGAAAGAAAAAGGGATTTTTAAATACAGCTTACCTGTAAAATCCTTTTCTTGGAGTACATCACGGGACACAGAGCTCCCACCCCTCTTTTGGGTGACCATTTTGGGAGGCATACTGCTTGCTACAAAACTGAGGGACTCCCTCTAGGGGAGGGGGTTATATAGGGAGGGGACTTCCTGTTTGAAGATTGCCAGTGTCCACACCTGAAGGTACTCCATATAACCCACATAGTAATGAATATGCCGCTCTGTGTCCCGTGATGTACTCCAAGAAAAGGATTTTACAGGTAAGCTGTATTTAAAAATCCCTTTTTTTCACTAGGAGCCTGGAGAGCATTGCATTCACAATTGGCAGCTCCTGCAGACTCTCAGTATAGCTGTCTGTCTGTACCTCCCATACGGGCAGACAGTTACTGAATGGCAGGAAGATCAATGCACTACGAGAGCACTCATCAGCGCCCTCACAGTTCGTTTAACTAAAAGTCATCTGTGTTGGCAGACAGGACTTGTTTGTTCATTTAAAGAACTCTAAAGTCCCGTACACACGTCCGAGCTTCTCGGCAGAATCCAGCGAGAAGCTCGCTGGGATCCATATTCTGCCGAGAAGCTCGATCGTGTGTACGTTGTCGCCGAGCAAACTGACGAGCAAGGCGTCGAGCCAAAATATAGAGCAGGTTCTCTATTTCCTCAATGGGCCATCGGGACTAATGGCTCGACGCCTTTTTCGACAGCCTGGTCGACGAACTCAACGGCCGGCCGAGAACCTCGTCGGCGGAATGATGAATTTAGCCCGACGAGGTTCTCGTAATGTGTGTACGCGGCCTATGAATGAACTACAAGTCCTGTCTTCCACTGCAGAACTCTATAGCCTCGTACACATGACCAGATTTTCCGATGGGAATTGTGTGGCTGACCGGCTGTTGGCGAAAAATCAGACAGTTTGTACGCTCCATCGGACAATTTTTTTTATTTTTTTATAATCATGTTTTTTTTATTATTGACAGCATTCCATACAACATTGTACTTCCTTATGTTTCCTTCATTTGCATAATAGGCATTAACTGACATTGCAGGAAACAACTAGACAGAATTGTCTTATCAGAGCTTACAGTTATTCTAGTCTCTCGTTATCTCTACCCCCCCCCTCAAAAAAAAAAAGAGATAAATTAAAATTCAACTGCACCCCCCCCCCCCCCCCCTCTAGCTACGCTACGGTGGAGTCTGTCTACTCTGTCCCTACCCACTGCATTCCTTCTACTTGACTCGTATGTTTTCCTACTATGCCATCGGACAATTGTTGTCGGATTTTCTGCTGACAAATGTTGGATGGCATGCTTTTAAAAAAAAATCCACAAACAACGGTCTGTTGTCAGATTTTCCGAGCATGTACACAAGTCCGTTGGACAAAATCCAAAGTACAAACACACATGCTCGAAGCAATGCTTACCAAACTCAACATTAGCAGAAGGTGTCCAAAGGGTGTCGCTAAAGAGCTAAACACATTTTGTGTTTGTTGGCCGACAATTGTTTGGCGTTTGTATGCAAGACAATTTTTTGGCCAAAAGTCCGAGGCTTTGTCTGCGGAATATCCGATAGTGTGTTTGAGGCTTTATCAGTGATCACTGTTCTCTGTTAGGGCCGGTTCATAAACCATGGATCGCACAGGAATGCGTTGAGTGTTCCTGTGCAATTCACATGCAATCCATGTACAGTGGATTTCAGCCCATCCATTGGAATGAGCTGAAATCGCACCAGATAGCACGAATAGTACTACCGTACAATGAGATCCGGTGCAGGCAAACGCACTGTGTTTGACCTGCATTTGGGGTTTTATTGAGTTAATATTGCTGCCTGCTGCAAATCACAACTATAATGTGGTGCAGAAGCGGGCACAAAATGCAAGTTTCCCACACCATGTTCTGGTTTGAACCGGCCCTTAGCCCTGGTTCACACTGGGCGTGCGGGAGTGAAATCGCGCGATTACAGCTGAAATCGCGCAATTTCACTCCCTCTGGCAGTCCTGATTTCGGCGCGATTTAGGAGACATCTGTGCAGGTTTCTGCACAGATGTCAATGTAAATCGCGTCCTGAAATCGCAAAAAGTAGTACAGGAACTACTTTTTGAAATCGGTGCAGCGCCACAGATGCGGCGTCGCACCAATTAGGACGGTGTCATTGCCGGCAATTGCCGCCGATTTGAGATGCGATTTCACATGTGAAATCTCATCTCAAATCGATCTAAATCGTATCCAGTGTGAACCTGGGCTGAAAGTGATATCAAACTCTCTCAATTGATCCCAGGAGTCTCGTCTCCATAGGCGTTTGTTTTCTTTTCGTTTGGAGGAGGGATTTTTCTCAGCTAAGCACACCCTCCTGCCTGCACACCTAATCTGAGAGCAGATTGATTCCAGCAAGTAAATGCTACATAAATCATCTGCCCTTATTCAAGATGACCCTGGCTAGAAATGCTATGTTTTCAAAGTGATTTCTCAACAAAATTAAAGCATGGATGGATGGGTACGTTTGCTTTGAATATTAAAACATTTTTTATTTATTTTTTTGATGCTCAGGTACAGTTTTTAGCTGCAGATTTTCTAGTTTTCTACTGCAGCTAAAAGCGCACAACAATGCTTTCCTATGGCCCCATTCACACACAGCGTTTAGCTGCGATTTCGATACATGCTGTTTGGTGCGAATTGAAAAAATGTAATGCATCTAGGAGCGATTTAGCGCAGCTATATGCACATGTCCGCAGGTAATCGCAGTCTTTTGTGTCAACAAAATAGCAGCGTGAGAAAAAAAGAACAGGAAGCGCATCATAATCAAAAAAAATGGTTGCTATGGGAATGACTACCGCAGCTAAACGCGGGCGCATGAAACCTCACGTAATTTCAATGTACAAATGCAGTTAAGGCGCCATAGTTCTGTTTTAAAGTGTGTGTGTGTGTGTGTATATAACATATCTACAGTGCAGAAAATAAGTATTTGAACACCCTGCTATTTTGCAAGTTCTCCCACTTGGAAATCATGGAGGGGTCTGAAATTGTCATCGTAGGTGCATGTCCACTGTGAGAGACATAATCAAAAAAAATAATTCCAGAAATCACAATGTATGATTTTTTTAACTATTTATTTGTATGATACAGCTGCAAATAAGTATTTGAACACCTGAGAAAATCAATGTTAATATTTGGTACAGTAGCCTTTGTTTGCAATTACAGAGGTCAAAACGATTCTTGTAGTTTTTCACCAGGTTTGCACACACACTGGAGGAGGGATTTTGGCCCACTCCTCCACACAGATCTTCTCTAGATCAGTCAGGTTTCTGGGCTGTCGCTGCTGAGAAACACAGAGTTTGAGCTCCCTCCAAAGATTCTCTATTGAGTTTAGGTCTGGAGACTGGCTAGGCCACGCCAGAACCTTGATATGCTTCTTACAGAGCCACTCCTTGGTTATCCTGGCTGTGTGCTTCGGGTCATTGTCATGTTGGAAGACCCAGCCTCGACCCATCTTTAAAGCTCTAACTGAGGGAAGGAGGTTGTTGCCCAAAATCTCGCAATACATGGCCCCGGTCATCCTCTCCTTAATACAGTGCAGTCGCCCTGTCCCATGTGCAGAAAAACACCCCCAAAGCATGATGCTACCACCCCCATGCTTCACAGTAGGGATGGTGTTCTTGGGATGGTACTCATCATTCTTCTTCTTCCAAACACGGTTAGTGGAATTATGACCAAAAAGTTCTATTTTGGTCTCATCTGACCACATGACTTTCTCCCATGACTCCTCTGGATCATCCAAATGGTCATTGGCAAACTTAAGACGGGCCTTGACATGTGCTGGTTTAAGCAGAGGAACCTTCTGTGCCATGAATGATTTCAAACCATGACGTCTTAGTGTATTACCAACAGTAACCTTGGAAACAGTGGTCCCAGCTCTTTTCAGGTCATTGACCAGCTCCTCCCGTGTAGTCCTGGGCTGATTTCTCACCTTTCTTAGGATCATTGAGACCCCACGAGGTGAGATTTTGCATGGAGCCCCAGTCCGAGGGAGATTGACAGTCATGTTTAGCTTCTTCCATTTTCTAATGATTGCTCCAACAGTGGACCTTTTTTTCACCAAGCTGCTTGGCAATTTCCCCGTAGCCCTTTCCAGCCTTGTGGAGGTGTACAATTTTGTCTCTAGTGTCTTTGGACAGCTCTTTGGTCTTGGCCATGTTAGTAGTTGGATTCTTACTGATTGTATGGGGTGGACAGGTGTCTTTATGCAGCTAATGACCTCAAACAGGTGCATCTAATTTAGGATAATAAATGGAGTGGAGGTGGACATTTGTAAAGGCAGACTAACAGGTCTTTGAGGGTCAGAATTCTAGCTGATAGACAGGTGTTCAAATACTACTTTGCAGCTGTATCATACAAATAAATAGTTAAAAAATCATAAATTGTGATTTCTGGAATTTTTTTTTTGATTATGTCTCTCACAGTGGACATGCACCTACGATGACAATTTCAGACCCCTCCATGATTTCCAAGTGGGAGAACTTGCAAAATAGCAGGGTGTTCAAATACTTATTTTCTGCACTGTATCTATATCTTTTATGTGACTTTGATCCAGCAAGCATAAAGTTGGGCCAAAGCTGCACTCAGTCGCACTCTAAATCATGCAACTTTGGGGTTGCAATAGTGGAACCGTAGACTAAGGCTCCGTTTCCACTAGTATGAATTGTCATGTGACTTTGGACACATAAATGACAATGGCACCCGTTCCCATATATGTGACTTTGAAAGGTTACCTGCAATACATAAAGTTGGATCAAAGCTGCACTCTAGCCTTGGGCTATGTTTCCAGTAGTGAGACTCCAAAAATTGGCTTTGAATCCAACTTTACACTCTGGATCAAAGAAGTGCAGGCATCTTCTCAAAGGTGCATATATAGGAACGTTTGCCTTTTGAAATCAATGGGCTGTGACTTGTCATGCGACTTTCTGTCCAAAGTTGCATGACAAGTTACACTAGTGGAAACGTAGCCTTAAACTCATTGCTCACATGTAGCTCCCTCAACTGGGCGTGTACCATGCAGAAACAACCACGTGGTTGTAGAAAATCTACAGCATGTTGCATTGTAATCTATCAAACAGAACGTACTTCCAAAGCCCCCCCCCCCCCCCCCCTCCTTTTTTTTTTTTTTTTTTGCTGCCTGGTGTGCAGACATACAATATTTATGAAGTTGCGAATCTGACATTCACCAGATCTTCTCTTCAGGTGCATCTATTTTAAATGGCAGTCATTGATTCACCATCCGTGAATGTGTGGTGCTTTATAAATATGCCCTCAAGGCATGCTATTGTGCTAGCTTCCCTAGTATAAGGTAGAGATCTTCCAAAGTCCAGATTGCAGGCTGGAGAAGGCGAAGTGGCAGAGGAGTCTGATACGCAGCTATCAACTGCAGACTTTCGGAATTCACAACCTACTACAAGTGAACCTCTAACTTTTTGTAGAGAGCAAATTCTATACATTGCAAAACTTTAGCAGAATTCATTGCAGAGTCTTACCTGGTTCTGGTCTGTGAATACTGGGTCACGCCATTGCAATAATGTCTCCATCAGAAGGTAATTACAAAATAACCTGCATAACAATTGCATATATTGTAATTTTTATTATTTTTGTGACGGTATACGCTTCCTTTAATTTGGCATCCGATCATCACCACGTCAGCTAAGTGTGCAGATCTAGCCACACCTAGTATTTTTTTTGTTGGTTGGTTCTGTCTTTGGTTCTATTCTTAAACAATAACTTATTACAGTAACAGGATGCATTTTTTTTCATTTAATTAATAGTGTTTGTTTTGTGCTGCCCAAGTAAAGAATTGCGGCTTGTTTGCAATATGTAACTGACACAAAGTTTAATCTATTCTTTCTTAAGGATGATTGTTCAGTTCATAAATGCTTCACATTTTGTTAATATAAATACCTATGTAGCTATAATGTCAGCAAGCACTATTTTAGAACAGCCTGAGCTGTGTCTTCCTGATGCCTTTGTGTATATCCTACAGCTCTGGGCAGCATCACTAATGTGCAGTGAAGGTACAGCAAGGTACACCCTGGTCTGGGCGTCTTTATTCTAATTTGCGACGCAACCCATTATATAATCTATTTTGAATACATTTCTCCCTAATGGCAAATAATTTTGAAGTTTCAGAATATAAAATCGGGAATTCTCAGCCTTTTTAACCTGGGGATCCCTTGGCAAAAATGTTGAGATCTTGGGGGGGGGGGGGGGAGACACACATCTACAGCTCATGGAATATTGTATCGGAAACACAGGGAAGGGGGATATATAACATGGGTAGTGCGCCCACATCCCATAAGTCTTATCAGTAGAGCGACTTTTAAAGTGTGGACCCTTTTTTTTTTTTTTTGTAAAGTACCATAGATTGGTATCCATAACGCAAACAATTTTATGTAAAATCATTAAATTTTATTAAACGGCATCTCAAAAGAATAAACAATTTAAAGGTTGACAAAGAACACTTGATCCTCAACGGGGCTATGTATATCAACACTCTCCATATTGCAAATAACAAAAAAATACCAACAGATGCTTCTACATTCTATGGCCATAAAGCTTGTGGATGACCCAAACACATTTCAATTAACTCTTCCTCGGGGATAGCATGGATACATAATTATGGCATTTCACGTTTTATCAGCCTTGCATATTCAAAACGTTTCGTGCAATATCGGTCCACACTGAAAGGGTCACTAAAGGAATATTGTGTTTTTTTTTTTTTTTTTTTTTTTCTTTTTGCTAAATAGCTTCCTTTACCTTACTGCAGTGCTGTTTTCATGTCCTCGTTGTTCATTTTTGCTTTGATGTTGCTGTAATTCCTCTCTGATCTCCACACTTCCTGGTTGTCTGTTTCCTTATAACCACAGTGCTGTGAGCTTTCTCACTGTGGTCACTAATCAAGGAGGTGTGATTACTGTGTGTAAACTGAAACTGGGTTGGTGCTGAGGGGTTTTAGACAAACCATCACTGTCCTCTATTGGCTCTCTGGCTCTGTACATCAGAGACAGGAAATAACAGCAAAAATGAAACTAGAACTGTAGGTTAATTATATGATAGATAAAAATCAATTTTTAATCATTTTTAAAAGGAATCAGTTAACTTTTATGTCTTTATACCCTGTAAATAGTCATTTCAGCCCAAATGTTTTTTTTCCTTTAGTGACCCTTTAAGTGTCTCTACTGGAACATTGAATCTGATCAGCGAGCTGTAGATTAAACCGCTATTGTAGAAACACCATTAAATCATAGAATAAATCAGGGTTTCACATTCTTGTCCCCAGGTGTTCTGTTGCAAATCAACATAGTGGCAGATTATATATATTCGTCCAATGCATATATTCGCTTTCAATGCACACTGACAAGGAGTACTGTCAGCGTGCATTAATACCCTTTGTCTCCTGTGATCTCAGAGGACGGAGCCTGTAGGAGTAGAAAGAGAGCGGGAACATGTGGTTGAATGTAGCAGGTGGGGAGATCCTGTTTATGGCGGTGCTGCACATAGATTCCAGAGAATGGGATGTGGCTGAATATAGGAGGTGAGAGCTTATGCCATATACAGGATATTATGCTCTAACCTTCTGCTACATTACATCTGGTCCAGCCATTTTTCTGCTCTTTGCTCCCTCTCCTCAGTCTACCTTTAGCACTGCCATATACAGGATCTCCTCTCCTGTAGTATTCGGCCACGTGCTCCTGCTCTCTGCTCCCCCCCCCCTTTCTGCATCCCTCCTGCAAGAAAAAAAAGAAAAGTAATTTTTGGTTTCGGACTGAATTTTTTTTTTTAAATTCGGTTTCGGTTCTGAAATTTCCATTTCGGTGAACCCCTAAAATTTTGCCACTAGCTGTTACTAAGTATCATAGGATTTTCAAATGTCTTAAGGCCCATACACACGATCTGACTTTTTGACAACAAATGTCCGATGGACCTGTTTGATCGGACATTCCAATCATGTGTGTACGCTCCATCAGACAAACTTTTTTGTGTTTTTCATCGGACAAATGTTCGCTGTGCAAACAAACTTCCCGCCAACAAATGTACTATGGAGGCTAATCTAATCGTGTGTACACAAGTCCATCGGACTAAAGTACAAACTCGCATGCTCAGAACCAGTGCTAAAGATCAGACAACAATAGAAGTTGCCCACAGTGTGGTGGTAAAGAGCTGAAAAAACACATGTTTTGGTAAAAGTTGGCTGAAAAAGTCCTAGTGTGTGTGTTCACGGACAGCGCCGTTTGGAGCAAAATCCACAGAAAAGTCCGATCGTGTGTATGAGGCTTAAGAGTCCAACATGACGACTGGCCTTGTGGTCAGCACATGCAAAGGACGTTATGTTGCAGGTTTTTGTAAGGTGCTAATTTCTTTTTGCTCTGTAGAACATAGGACCTATAATGACAAACTTATATCTGAGCTATCAAAGACCGGGTGATATAGGTAGCGTAAGAGCACATGTATAATGTATTGCATATTGTACATAGGCACTTTTTTTTTTTTTTAAAGTGTATTTTGTGCGTGAACTCGAGAGAGAGGAGCCGGACTGCAGGAGTTGGGAGTAGGCAGACCCTCCCCCTGGAGGCAATCGCCATCCTTCTCCATGCCCCCGGTGGCAATGGCGGGTGTGAGGGGGGGCCTCCCACTCACCCCGCCCTACCTGCTCCACTTGGGAGCCCAACTGGGGCCCAACAGGACCCCATCGGGGCAGAGGGACTCCCCCTATGAGGGAGTGAGGGGGCCCGACCCACCAAGCCAGCCCCGTAGGTCCTTCGCCTCTCTTTAGGAGACCGCATGGCCAATGTGCGTGCGTATTAAACCAATTTTGTGTGCGTGCAAGTGTGGTGGTTTTTGTGGGGGGGGGGTGGGCGTACTAAGCACAGGCGTACCTTGCATAGCACACCCACCGGGAGCCGGGCTGAGACCACCAAACTCAATTCACATGTAGCCGAGACCGGGATCCGAACCCTTGGCTGCAGAGGTGAACGGCTTGTCAGCGCAGTGCCAATCACGTTGAGCCACCACAGCTCCCTGTACATAGGCACTTTAATTAGCAGAGAACGATATGCTGTAACGCTTTAAAATTGCACATGACCATGAGACGCACTATAATACATTCTCCATTAGTGATGCTTTAAATGCCTTTTTATAAGTTGTTACTAGTTTAGACTTGCACAGGAGATCTGGTGCTAGAATTCTTGCTCTCACTTTGACAATAACGGTGATGCCTCGTATGTGTGGTGTGATTGTCGCCCCTAGCAAAAAGGAATGAAAATGTTCTAGAATCATGGGAAGAAAAAAAAACACTACAGCACACCACTAATGCTTTGGGAGGCATGGATTTCACTATCGACAACCGTATTCTTCATCAATCTGGCTCCAACTTTCCAGCTTTGCAGGTTGGAGCCTTGTCATGGACCATTTTCTTTAATTTCCACCACAGATTTTCAATTGGATTGAGGTCTGGACTTTTTTGCAGGCCATGCCTTTGACTGGATGTGCAGGCTATACATTTTTTTTGTCAGATGTGAACTCAACATCTGATTTTAGGATGGTCAGTACAGACATAGTCACACAAGTTGAACGTACAAACGTGCATGCTCTGAATCAAGGACCGACTGGGAAGAGTTTGGTCTTGTAAACTACTGTTCGTAATCTAGAATTAACATTCATGATGTAGCAATTGTCAAATTCTCTTCTTCTTTAATGGGATAATAATGAAGCTGCTTTGCTGGAGATACTGATGTAGTTATGCCAAACGTATTTTAAAAGGCATTTGTTTTGTACAATCTGAAAATCGCGAATCAACGCTCACCAAACTTCTACTAACACAAAATTAGCAGAAGGGGCCCAAAGGGTGGCCCTTGAGAAATGAACTTCCTCTTTATACTCTCATAGTGTGTCACTAGGTTTGTATTTGCCAAACGACAATTTGAGGATAGTCGGTATGCTAGACAAAATCCTGCACATGCGCTTTTGACAAATCACACTGTGTACGAGGCTTTAAAGTGATCGAGCAGCTCTATATCTCTTTTTCACAGAACAGAATCTACCCAGTATTGCACGCATGTGATCCTTTGGCCCTCAGATGGCACTGCATTAAAAAAATGGGAATGATTCCGTGGTGGACATCGCTGTATGGGTTTAGGAATACTTCTAAAAATCTGTGAACACCGTTTACTGTCCTATCCAAAAAATGTAGAACTCTTCATGCAGAGAAGAAGCCATGTTTGAACATGATCCAGAAATGCTGCCACCTGCTTTGGGCCAAAGCCTGTTCAAAATGTGTAAAAATAAATAAGCAAAGAAAGGTTGCGCTCAGAGGCACAATATGATATTGTGACAAAATGTGAGAGAAAAATGGTATATATTACAATATAAATATGAGGATGTAATATATACACGTCTAGGTGAATCAATGTGAACCCGTGAAGGCTAAATTCAAATGTAACCAGAAGAAACCGTTAATTTGCAAAATCATTGGGTTCAAAATGTGTAAACTTTTTTTTTTGGTCAGACTATTACTCCAGCAACTGGTCTCCTCAATTCCTAGATGTTTACCGAGGGGGTTAATTACGAAAGGCAGCCGCTGTAGATCGCTGAAGATCTGAAATGAGTGGAAGCTCTGCTGATTTTATTATCCAATCATGGGCAAGCTGAAATGCTGTTCGTTTTGTTTTTTTCTTCCTTGCATGTCGCCCTCAGATCTACAGCGACTGCACTTCCAAGTGCACTTGTAGTGCAAAGTGGATTTGCCATTAGTAAATAACCCACAGAGCGTTAAAAGAGAGGCTGCTACACTGGGCTAAACGTTGCCCTGTCCCAACTTTATTTCCTGTTGCTGCCATCAATTTCAAAATTGCCCTTTTAAAAGGGGGAGGGGGGATGTACATTTTTTTCTTTTTTCTTTTTCCTTTTCTTTTCCTTCCTTTTTTTTTTTTTTTTTTTTTAGTTTAAACATTTTGATATCTTCTATAGTGAATAAAATATGGGTTCATGAGGTTTAAAAATCATTGCATTCTGTTTTTGTTTTTATGTAGTTTTTTACACAGTGTCACAACTTCTTCCTCCTCTAGCTAAAGTCTGCAATACTTGCCTCATTTCCTAAGGTTTCAACAAGATCACTCGCCAGCATGGACCTCTTCTGCCCTGTTTCATTTAGGTGCCAGTCTTCAGATGGCGTGGTATGGTGAAACTCCTTTGCCGAGTTCAGTCATCTCGCCAACACAGGCACCATGCCAATAATGTAAACTAAGTTACACATACAAAGCTCACTGTACATTCTACAGGAGACTGCAAGCAGACAAGGAAGTTAATTTCATTGCAGAAAATCCATTGCGTGGCTCTGCTGCAATAAATGGCCTGGCTGCCTGTAAGCTTTTTATACTTGACTTTAGATCTGCCTTAACCCATACATTGTCAGAAGCCAGAATTATTTACTCTATTCATAGTCATGATGATTTGCTCTGAATGTGCAATTGAATTGAGTCGCTGTATCAAATTGATTGTGAGATTTGAAATCTGCTGTAAAGATAGAAGAAATGCAGAGAAACTTGTGTCTGCAATATTTCTGTGGTTAAGGATTTTCTGCAAGAGAAGATTTAGGAGAAATCCAAGAAGTGTGAGACTTGTGCTGTACGGTGGCTTACAATGAAGTGATTGTTCAATATACTGGTAATGACTAACCAGGCAAGCCCTGCTATATAGTACATGACTAACCTTACAGTCAAGCCCTGCCGCGAAGTACACGCATGCAACCGTATTAAGGGCAAAGTCTAGTATTTTATTAGATTGTGCCACCATAACTTAGTTGTGTGCCTTAATTTATCATGTTCTAAAGCAGACTGTCACCTTTTATGGCCATATGTCTTTAATTAAAGGCAAAAGCAAGACTTGCTAAGTTGACCTGTCTGGAAAAACATTGATTGGATTGGTGTATTGAGGCACAAATGACTGATGGAAGTCGATCTCATTGTTTTCAGGTCATTCGGTATGCGCAAAATTATTTATTTGATCAGAGTAGATCTTGCCACCCCAGGGGTTGCTGAGCCAGCACTGTGTAAGAGGAATCAGAGAAATGTATGCCTTTTTTTTGTCTAGTTGTAGCAGAAGCAGCGTATGGCTTGCTTACTTTGCATCCTGTGTCTTCTCAAGATACACTATACAGGCATACCCAACGTTAAGTACACTCGTGAGTACGGACATACAGTGCAGCTGCAGTAGAAGGAGCTGAAGCTCCAAGAGCGTAGCCTGCCCTATCCCAGTGTGCCCATGACACCCACCCCCTAGAAGTGACAAAAGGTATTGCTTCACTTTTAGACCACTTTCACACATGTGGACCGCTCAGATCCGACTGTCAGTTTTTTTTTTTTAGGCGGACCTGAACAGATGCTCCATACATCTCTATGGAGCAACAGATGTCAGCGTTGACATGTCCGCTAACATCTGATCCGATCCACTCCGCTAAATTCAGACTGATGGAAACCCTATTTTCCATCTGTCAGGCAGATCAGATGAAAATGGTCTGTTTTCATCCTTCGCCCCACCTCCCCCTCCCAAATGAGGAAAGCGTAGACCTAACGGGTCTGTTTTCTGCACCGTGCAGAGACGGACTAGTCCTCTGCCAGCTCAGTGGGGGTCAACAAAGCGATTCCCCGCTGAGCAAACGGATGTCCAAAAATGGATCCGCACATGTGAAAGGGGCCTATGTACAATTTCGTTTTGCATGCATGCTCTGGTCCCATTGTGGTACTTAAAAGTGGGGTATGCCTGTAGTAAGTGACTGCTTTTAACCTATCATCTGAGGCTGTTCACTTCACTGGGTGTATGGAGGATTTGCATCCATTGTAAGGCTTTTACATGGGCGCCTCCGTGAAGTGGGATCCATTTGTTAAGCAGGGGATCTCTCTACTGATCTTACTGAGCAGGCAGATGACAGATCTGCTCCAGTATGCAGACCTATAGGGCAATCTGATTGAAACAGACCGCCTGTTTGTTTCCATCCAATCCACCAGGCAGATGAGGGATGGGTCCCCCATCTGTCTGTGTTTGGCAGGCAAGGATTGTAATGGCGGCAGGTGTCCACTGACATCCGTTGCTTCATAGAGGCTGGAGGGTCCAATCGGGTCCACCTGTCAGTTTTTCAGTTGGATCTGATCGGACACTCCAGTCACTTCTATTGAGCAGCGGATCGCCTGTGTGAAAGGGCCCTAACATGCAAAAATATTTGCAATTATAGTGGTGTCACTACCTGGTTAATAGAATTTGAAAAATACTTTTGTTGGTAAGCAGGTTCACACTGGGGCGACCTGGGATAGGACTTCAAGTTGCTCCAAGTCGCGCTGTCCAGGAAATAAATGGAAGTGAATGGGAGCCGTCTTAATGTACACTACTGCAGTTGCTCCGACTTCAGAAAAGGTTCCTGTACTACAATCCGACTTCTAGGCTACTTATAGGCAACTTGTACCCATTGATTTCAATGGAAGTTGCCTCAGAAGTCTGATCACTGTCTTAACTGAAGCAACAATACAGGAAGCGAACATGCATTTCTCAGGCAAACCCCTCCCTCCCACAAAGCTGATTGTTGTTTGATTGGCCACTGGAAAGCCTCCTGTCCTGGAGGCGACTTGAAGTTGCCTTGTACTGTCCTGGAGGCGACTTGAAGTTTCCTTGTAAGTTGCCTGATGATTCATACTCAAGTCGTGTCCAAGTTGTCTCCCAAAGTCGTGCTGGAAGTTGTGTTGCCCATGTGTGAATGGGCTCTTGCTGAATGACATGCAGACCTCTTGTATCTCTTATGGACTGCAATGGTACTAATCTTCCTCAGTTGTGATTGGTAAACTAAATCCTGTTTTTCTCTATTTTATTTTCACAATGATGGTGCCATTTACCGTCCCTCAGTACAATCTCTAATGTATGGATCATAAAATATATTTAGGCATTCAGCTGGGGAAAAGAAAAACCTTCCGTGTTCGTTCACACTACCACGACTTGGGATCCGATTTGTGTCGCACAACATGAGAAATTACATGGAAGTGAATGGAGCCGTCTTAATGTACACTACTGCAGTTGCTCCGACTTCAAAAAAGGTTCCTGTACTACTTCAAGGTGACTTCTAGGCAACTTGTACCCATTGATTTCAATGGAAGTCTAAACTGAAGCAACTTTACAGGAAGAGAAAATGGTTTTCTCAGGCAAACCCCTCCCTCCCACAGAGCTGATTGTTTGATTGGCCACTGGCAAATTCGCCTCTCCCTTTCACACTGATGGACCAATCGGGTCAGCTAGTCGGTTTTTCAGGCAGACCTGATCGGACCATCCATAGCTCTCTATGGAGCGGCGTATGTCAAGCTGACCTGTATCCTTCCATTGGCAGAGCTAGTGTTTATATTGATTTCTGAACAAACCGACCATAAAATGTTCTTCTTGTGATGTGTATACACTACTACTGTATGCAACATTGGCTTTGGTTTGCTATTACAATTTGATCTCTTGTAAAACCTGCCTATTTTCTTGCAGCCAGCATTTATTTTTTATATTTGAATTAAATGATACATTTACAAGATCGCTGGTTACAAAGAACATATACCGTATGCACTAGTAGCACAGCACATTTATAGGTACCACAATTCTAACATGGTGCTACAATGACTACAAACTATGATTTTGAGTACAGTCATGCACAGAATATTAAACCAGCTTGTTACTTAAGCTGGCTACAGACCACTTGAATTTTGAGCCATGCGTAGCCCTACAGGCGCCACCCAGATCGGCAAAAGTGGTATTAAAAATTGGCTGAGCCAGGTGTACAGTGACTGCACCTAAAAATAATAAACACTGGGTCCTCAAAAACCATAAGCTCCCATAGACCATTCACCAGTTAGGGTGTTGTCACCATAACCAAACGCACAGTATACTACAAAACCCTGGTAAAGGGCTACCTGGGGAACCCACAGGGTTACTTTAGTGACGAGTCATCATAGGATTAAATTGCAAAAAATATTTTACTTTAGTATCTAAAAATATTGTAGCACTAAAAGCATCTGACCCCCAGCATAGTCACTCCGGGTCAAAACACGGCACCAACAATAAAGTGCATTAAGAACAGACAAACCTAAAAAATATACCTACTAATTGTCCGGACACCAAATATCAGTACACACCAGGTTGTCCTGCGTTGATTATCTCTTTAGGATTACAAACTTGGTACAAGACCAATAAGGGTACAAGGTAACAACCAAGTGTGTAGAGCCCAGAAAATAACTCTGAAAAACCTCTGGCAAAACATTTTGCCTCTTATCATGGCACACAAATGGATGGCTTGTAAATAAAGCTAATCTGTGTCCTCAAGTTACCCCCAAGAAGAGATGACTTTTACCTGTCTATTACTTCAGATAGGAACATGGTGGATATATAGGTTGAGGTCTGACACCACTTGTCAGATTAATAAATTAATAGATGAATCTCCAGGTATTTCTTGAGACCTAGAGGATACCTATGACCTCCGTTTGCTTGTCCATGTGTCTGTCCTGTCTGTAAGCTTGTCTTTATGTTCGCTGTATGGCCTCTTTCTAGGAGGTGTAATTCTTTCCCCATGTTAATATATGGGGAGTCTACCCACAAGTGCCCCACTATAGTTGGTTATTACTGACCCTTCTATTAGAATTATCCTTTTATAGGAGCAAGTAACCCTTGCAGACTATTGGAACACAAAGTGACGACAAACTAAAAGCCTCTTACTGTCCCTTTTTTAAGTTTTATTAAGGGCGGCACTACTGCAAAGAGGTGAGTGCTAAAAGCCCCTCCTATCCAGACAAAGCTATATTAGCGAAACGCGTTGATTGCACTCGTGGAATGCCCTGGTGATGGGGTATCGGGAGCTGATCTGATGACTGCATAGCACAAATATTGGAGGATACTGGACTACTCAATGAGCGGAGAGTGGCTGTTATTAACAGGAGGAGGCAGGATCAAGACCATGGAGTCCATGAATGACCCCCCCCCCCTCCCCCCATGCGGTAAAGTGCTGCCAGCTAATAATAATTGGCCTCAGTAAGATGTTATTTGGCACACTGCTTAAGCTGGACCTTTATGCAAACTGCTGAAGCTAGCCTTGAGGATTAAAGACGGTTGTGCCAGCTTGGAAAGATGCTTTCTATTGCTTTATAACCTTTTTAACATCTATGCTTGGCTGGCCAAACTACACCACTGGAAAAACGATATAAAAAGTGCTTGGGGAAAACGTGAATAAATACAATTAATACACCATAATATACAAGCTTTGCATGCATAGCTGTGTAATTGCTCAAAAAAATGCTTGAAAGTGCATTGAAGGTAAAAGAAAATCCCAAACTTGGATTGTCCCTAGAAAAGTAATGGAGGTGATAATGGTTCTGGTGACCTGGGGGTCCTCAAGAGATTCCCTTAAAGCGGAGGTTCACCCTAAATCAACTATCTACCATTAGATCCAGCATACTGCTTACATCTGCAGTATGCTGTTGTTGTTTTTTTTTTTTTTTTTGTACTTTTATCAGGCATCTTATCCGGCTCCGAGCAGGGATTCCTGCGGGGAATAGGCGTTCCTAAAACAAGCGTAGTTGTTTGACGTGCTGGTAAAGCGCGCCACGCCTTCCGAAAATACCCAAAGTGACACTCGGCAATTTACAGCGCCTGAGCAGTCAGCTCTACACGGCAGGTGCCGTATAGCGCCGTAAACAGCCGAGTGTCACTTCGGGTATTTTCGGAAGGCGTGACGCGCTTTACCAGCACGTCAATCAACTACGCTTGTCTTAGGAACGCCAATCCCCCATAGGAATCCCCGCTTGGAGCCGGATAAGAAGCCTGATAAAACGATAAATACAGGAAAAAAAAAAAAAACGGCATACTGCAGATGTCAGCAGTATGCTGGATCTAATGGCAGATGGTTGATTTTCAGGGTGAACCTCCTCTTTAATTTTTGCAGGAATTTCCTCCCACTCCCTGTTTTAATTATGGGACGGACAATAAGTGAATGGACATCTCCTCTTTGGGACCAAGCATGCAAAAATAAACCTTACAGGGGTTATAACCCTTCCTTATTCTTTCCACCTTACAAAAAAGCTTTACCTATTCTGCTTTAATTTGTCAGATAATTGAAAGATCTGAAATATTTTATTAAATTATAAACCTGTTATCAGTTCACCTATTGGATGAAAAAAATAACTATTTGTGTAAAAGCAAGCACCATAAACCTATATATAACCTGTATATAGATATACCTTTGTTACATCCATATTTTTATTTATGTTTAATAATGGAGTGCTACAGGTTGGAGGGGGGTGGTAGAATTAAATCATCATGTTACTATAGTATAAAGGGTGATGAAATCTTTCTGGTGATTTTTTATTTATTTTTTTCCCTACTTGTATCCACCTGTAACTGAAATATTGGCTTTGGTCAGACTTGGTCTTTTTCTTCTTTAAAAGTCATTTATTGATGTGGAGAGGATCCTGGAAAGAAAATGGGAAGATGTTGATAGGTGATGTCAGCGCAATGTGCTCTGCCCCTTTTGGTTACTTAAGACAGGTGCAGATGTCGGCCTTTTGAAATCTAGTTGCTCTTTTTAGAGACATTGTTTCGCCCACATTTCTTGTAACGCTGCTTTCAATTCTTCTGCAGGTTTAAAGAGCTTTTCTTCATAGGATGGGATTGGGGACCGGACGTAGAGGAATGAAGTCCCCACCTCTTCTTATTGCCGTGCTCCTAGCATGTGTTTTCGTTCTTGGAATAAATTACTGGATTACAAGCTCAAGATGTGTGGAGCTACAGGTAGGATATTTGTAAACTGTGCTTCGCAAACACCTGTGTAGCCATTATCAAGGGCTTTTACATGAGGAGTGACTTGGACTGCTGGTCACTGATTTATAAAAATGAGAAGAGGAAACGGCTGTACCTTGTTGGTAAACTTTCTCATACCAGATCTATTGTACAAAGATTTAAACCAGTGGTCTCCAAACTGCAGCCCAGGGGCAGGATGCGGCCCTTTTCTTGCCTTTTACCTGGCCCTTGGGGCACTATTCTTCCCACTGACATTAACAATGGGGACTTAATTCCTGCTGCCAGCAGCTGGGGTGCTATTGCGCCTACTACCGCCAGCAGCTGGGGTGCTATAATAATGGGATATTGTTTGATTCCAGGACATTTTCTACTCCCACTGGCCACAGTCTAGCCCCTTTCAAATCTGAAGGCTAGTAAACTTATTTTTTTTTTTTTTTTTTTTTATTATTAATAATAATATATATATTTTTTTTAATGGAAATTTTGGAGACCCATGATTTAACCACTTAACCCCCGGACCATATTGCTGCCCAATGACCAGAGCACTTTTGGATTTGGCACTGCGTTGCTTTAACAGACAATTGCGCGGTCATGCGACGTGGCTCCCAAACAAAATTGGCGTCCTTTTTTTCCCACAAATAGAGCTTTCTTTTGGTGGTATTTGCTCATCTCTGCGGTTTTTATTTTTTGCGCTATAAACAAAAATAGAGCATAAATGAATGCAATATTTTTTACATTTTGCTATAATAAATATCCCCCAAAAATATATAAAAAAAACTTTTCTTTTCCTCAGTTTAGGCCGATACGTATTCTTCTACCTATTTCTCATTAAAAAAAATCGCAACTAGCGTTTATTGATTAGTTTGCGCAAAAGTTATAGCGTTTACAAAATAGGGGGTAGTTTTATGGCATTTTTATTATTATTTTTTTTTTTTACTAGTAATGGCGGCGATCAGCGTTTTTCGGTACTGCGATATTATGGTGGACAATTCGAACACTTTTGACAAATTTTTGGGACCATTGCCATTTTTATAGCGATCGGTGCTATAAAAATGCATTGGATTACTATAAAAATGCCATTGGCAGTGAAGGGGTTAACACTAGGGGGCGGGGAAGGGGTTAAGTATGTTCCTGGGTGTGTTCTAACTGTATGGGGGGGTGGCCTCACTAGGGGGAAATCACTGATCTTCTGTTTATACATTGTATGAACAGAAGATCAGCGTTTCCCCGCTGACAGGACCGGGAGCTTTGTGTTTACACACATAGCTCCCGGTCCTCGCTCTGTACCGAGCGATCGCGCGTGCCCGACGGGCACGCACTCGAGGGCGAGCCGACGTAGAGCTACGGGCTCTCGCCCAGGCGCACCGACCTGCCGCCGTAAAATGACGGCGACAGGTCGGCAAGCAGTTAAACGATTGATACTCCATCATTGCCAGTTAAAAAAAACTCTCATGGTTTTTCACCTTAATGCATGAAGGTAAGAAAACCTGTGCTCCAGAGCCCCCCTTTTTCTTGCCTGAACCTGATCGTTCCAGCGACTAGCACAAGCCCAACAGCTCCAGTCCTCACTGAATAGATTGATGGCGGCTCCCGCTGCCGTTGATCAAATCCAGTGACATGGAAGCCAGGGGCTGGGCCGAGTCTTGCTGTCTGTCAATGGATGCAGCAGTAGGACTTAAGCGGCTTTCCATGGGTGGTATCCAATGAAGAGAAGCCTGGAGCGCAGCTGGGGGACCCCAGAAAAATGGGATCGGCCGCTCTGTGCAAAATCCTTGCACAGAGCAAGTAAGTATGACATGTTTTTTGTTTTTGTTCTATTTAAAAAAAAAAAAAAAAAGTTTAAAATCACTTTAACTGCAGCTATAGAAATTGTGTCCTTACCGGTTAACAATAGTGCATGTGTGCAACTTTTGTGCCTAACTCATTTAAAACGCAGCACGTGGAAAATCATTGGAACAGGAAATGAGCATAGGGGCTGTGTACATATGTATTCATAGTGAATCTTGTTATGCGGTTAGAATTGGGGTTTTAAGAAAAGTCTGACCCGAGAAAGCTTACACCTGACAGGAGCTTTGGAATGTGGGCACTTCTGTTCCAGTATATGAATAGGAACATTGGAGAATAATAACTGTCTTGAGTGCAGCTAAGCTGCTTCTGGAGAGATGTCTGGCAGCCAAGAATGACATCAGATATTCTGCTGAGCTTCTCAATTAGTAGCACATCCATTAGAACAGTGTGCAAGATGGTAAATGATATTAATGCTGAGTAATTTGGTCTTTTGTTGAACCAAGTAGCTATGCCCTTATTCAAAGGGGCTTAGGTAATATAACTTGCATACGTTTTTCAAAACTTGTCACGAAAGAAAGCTGATATATGTTATATATTAAAAATAATGATAAATAACATACCGCCACTTAGCACCATCTGCATATAAGGTGGAAATATAATGTAAACCTATTAAAGTTTGTCATTGTCTTTTATAAATATATTATATTTATTAGACCCCTTTCACACTGAGTTTTTCAGGCGTTACAGCGCTAAAAATAGCGCTGCTATACCGCCTGAAAAACTCCTGCAGAGCCTTCTCATTGTGAGAGCCCGAGGGCTTTCACACTGAAGCGATGCGCTGGCAGGAGAAAAAAGAAATCTCCTGCAAGCAGCATCTTTAAAGCGGTGAGAGGAGTGGTATGTATACCGCTCCTTCACCGCTCCTTCCCATTGAACACCATGGGAAACCGCGGTAATACTCTGCATAGGCGCATCGTGGGCGGTATTGACCCTTTATCAGCCACTAGCGGTGGTTAATACCGCACCACTAGTGGCCGAATCCCACAGCAATTACGACGGTATAGCGGCGCTATACCGCCACCGTGGCTCCCGCCCCAGTGTGAAAGGGGCCTTAATGCTTTGCTTAAAGTGGGAGTTGCACCAAAAAAAGTCAGCAAATACTGCAGCTGCTGACTTTTATATATGGACACTTGCCTGTTGGCACGTCCACAATGTTGGCACGCAAAGCCGTTCTGTTCCTCGGGTGGAGGCGTCGCCATCTTCGGTAAGGGAATCGGGAAGTGAAGCCTTGCTTCCTCAGCCCCCCCCCCCCCGAAAGTCCAAAAAGCAGAAATTCTGCTATTAAAACAACCACTTTAATGTACACCTGTCATTGTTGACCTTTTTCTGAAAAGATCATTGATACAGAACAAAAATGCAACACGTAAAGTTTCAGAAAAAGCAAACGCTGCAAGGGTTAAAGTGATTGTAAAGTTTGCATACTCCTTCTTGGGTCCCTCTTCTGTGCTCCTGTTGTCTTCCCCCACAGCAGGCAGCTTATTGTATGGGCACCTGAGCTGAGTCACACCTCCTGTGTCCATTCAGACATGGAGCTCCGGCCCCGTCCCCCTTCTGTTCTCATTGGCTGACTGACTTTGACAGCAGCGGAAGCCAATGGCGACGCGCTGCTGCCTCAGCCAATGAAAAGGGTTGTCCCAAATGGCCGAGATACTCCTGCAACATCGTTGGAGCTAGAGGGACCTCAGGTATTGCTTTTTGACTTGATGCACAGAATGCATTAAGATAAAAAACCTGACTTTACAACCTCCTTTTAAATGCTTGTTTATGCCTAGGGGAATAGGTAAAAAAAGACTACTTTCCTTATCCATCACTCCCCAGACAGCCAGAACTTGCTACTTCTCCCTTGTATATCAACTTGTGAGAAGTCCCCTAGTGTCCTTGCATACAATGCAGGGCTATTGGCCATGCGTTCTATTTGATGACATCAGAGTAACTGCGATCACCAGAATGATGGACTAAAGCCTAGAACAAATGGGCCGAATGAAAATAAAAAACGGCCAACATTGGGCCCATGTGTATGGTAGCCGGTCCGACAGAAGCTGGCCGAGCATGCTTGAAAACCAGCAGCCGGCTGGCTCCCAATCGGCACTCTCAGCCAATGGCTGAGAGTGCTCACCAGAGTGTTCTGGCGGGGGGCACAGAGCAGCTCTTCTCTCTTCTCTCTTACAAACCTCCTCTTGGGTCCCCTGCCAGCACTCCTCCTAGCTCTTTCCCCTCCACCCTTCCCACCAAGTGTCCCCATAACAAGCCTCTTGCTATAGGGGGGGACGCATGCGTGCTTGGTCCCACTCTGTGTCCATAATACACACAAAACGTGTGCTAGCCCTGCCCCCCACACCCTCCTCACTGACTGTGATTATCTGAGCTAATTCTGTGAATAGACAATAAGAGAGCAAGCAGCCTGCGCACAACATGCTCCCTTTAATGTAGGAGCGCTGGATAAAGAGCACTGGCTGTGACATAAATGTAGCTTTTCGTTTGTACTCTACACATAAACAATGGAGACCTAGGATTACCATCATTGGGCCCCTTTCACACTGGGGTGGTGGGCATGTCAGTGGTAAAGCGCCACAATTTTTGCTGTCAATTTCACAACGCTATTTGGCCACTAGCTGGGTGCTTTTAACCCCCGCTAGCAGCTGAAAAGGGTTAAAACCACCCTGCTGCGGCACTTTGCCGGTGGTATAGCCGCCGTACCCATTCATTTCAATACACACGCTGCTCCAAAGATGCTGCTAGCAGGACTTTGTTTTTTTGCGTCCTGCTAGCGCACCACCCCAGTGTGAAAGTCCTCTGGGCTTTCAAATTCGAGAGAAGGCAGCGGCTCTTTCAGGGCGCTTTGCATGCGCTAGTTTTAGCGTTATAGCGCCTGCAAAGTGCCTCAGTGTGAAAGGGGTTTTAGAGGCAACTCCTTTTTGTATGGAGCGCAGAACAAAAAAAAATGTTCCTCCTAAACTTGCTCTTTACAGTTTATACACTCCTGCCACTGCCTTCTTTCAAAGAAAGGCAAACCCCATATGAAGTTTTTCATATATGTCTTATGGAAGAGCTCTCCAACCCTGCATGTACCCACCCATCAGAACCACTGTCTTAAAATGCCTCTAAGGCAATAAGCCAATAAACTCCAAAGCTCATTAACACTGAAAAACGCCAAGGTATGCATGGGCACATAGGCTAACATAGAGTTCAGTTTATGGGCTTTAAAAAAAAAAAAGCCAAAACGCCAATAAACTGCAGTTTATCAGCTTCAGTGTGCATGGAGCCTAAGTTACTCAAAGTCTGTTAAAGCTTCTCTATACCACAAAAGATGGTCAATATATGTTGCAATTTTTAAAGAAACTTGCACATCTTTCTGTTGTCTAGTGTACAATTTATAATTTTGTTTTCTTTTTGTCTATATATTGACTTTTCTACCAATTGTTAAATGCTTCTCGTGCCCGTATTCAGTTCTTGTTTGAGATTTATGTCTTCTTTAAAGCAGAACTCTGGGATTTTCAAAAAAATCCCCCATTAGTATTGGTACACACAACACTAAACAGTTATTACATTTGTGAAATTTCTTACTGTTTTAAGAGATATGTCTGATTGCATTTTCAGGAAGTCGGCTCTGATGCAAATAATGCAGCCCTGTATTCTGACAGGGAGGTTCTCTTAGAACAGTGATTGCAATCCCATGGATTCATGGTAGAATGACGATGGATGTGAGAGGGTACAATAGGCTTGTACATGTAAGCAAGCCCACTTCAACCTAAATCACACCCTCATTCTGTAGCCAGGAAGCCATTCTACTCAGTATCGCATGGTATGATAGGTTACAGTCTTCTAAAGAAATGTACAATTGTCGTTATCAGGATGACAGAGCAGGGGATATCCCACTGTGATAGGTATTGTATGTGAAATACTGATCTCTGTAATCTCCCACCTCCATTGGAACAGTGTGCTGTCAATCACAATGCCAGCGGGAGGTGGCACATTACAGAGAGGGTTTTTTTTTTTGTGAACCTCTCCCCCGCCATGGGGAAACATAACTCCCGCAAGAAACCCCGCAAATTGGGGGTCTTTTAACAGCCCGGCTGGGTCTCCTGTAAAAGGAACTGGCACTGATCCCTCCTCCCTCACTCACACTGACAAGCAGGCAGCCAACGCTGTGAGGAGAGGGACACAGAATTCCACGCTGCTGCAGACAGTGAAGGAGCAGAATGCCTTTCAATCTGATTTCGTCAGGCCTGTGAAGCAAAGGAGGAAAATATCTGTAGAGGAAAAAGTAAGTAACATTGATATTGACTGTGACTCAGATGCAGGTATTAACCCTTATGAGGAAAAACTGGATTCCTTTCCAACTTCTGGCAAGGCTATGATTTATACTGACATGAAAGACATGTTATAATCACTGCATGGGGCAATCCAGCATGATATGAGATCACTTATGCATAAAGCCAAAGTGGAAATAGAAGATTAAGGTGAAAGAGTGGGTTATATTGAAAATGACTGATTCACTAATGCCCATAATGAATTAGTGCACGATCATTTTGCGTTTGAGCAAGAAGTCAGACAACTAAAACTTAAAGTCGCAGACCTTGAAGATATGTCTAGGAGAAACAATATTAAATTCCACGGCATTCCTGAAAATGTCAAAATCTTTTTTTTTTTTTTTTTGCAAAAAATGTTCACGGATCTTATCCACTCATTGCAAAATCAAGATCTGGTGATCGATAGAGCTCAGACTACCCAAACCGGCGCATATCCCAGCGAACTCCCAAGAGATGTGATCGCCAAGATCCATTTTCTTTTTAGACGAAAGATATGTTGATGCAATTTGCAAGACAACATGCGCCACTACCAGACCCCTATGTGGGAATTATCCTGTATTCTGACCTTTCCCAGGCTATCATTCTTGCGTGGAAAAATCTGAATCCGGTCACCAAATAATTGCGCAATCACAAAATTATTTACAAATGGGGATTTCCGACCAAACTGATTGTGGAAAAAGATAATCTGTCACACTCTATTCACATGTTAGAAGACGGCCTCAAAACTCTGAAAAAATGGAGATTACTCCCCAAATTATGAAGTTCCCCTGATCGACAGAACCACAAAAGAAAAATTGGCTCCTCCATGGAATGTCGGTCATGGATGATATACCCGTCCGGCTAAATATCAAATGCGGAAACTGATCATTAATCTCCCTCCAACTTAGTATGGCCTAAGTACCTAAGGCATTTGTTACACAGGGGGTTATTATACCGAACACTTGACCTGTGACTAATATAGTCCCCACAACGAGAGTGTAAATTGTTGTGCACACAAGAGTTGCTTGGTAACTCGCTTGTTCTTGCATGTTTTTAGTTTTGGGCCTTATTTCTTCCCCCTTTCCCCCCCTCACAAATGATATCTATCATTCCCTTTGATTCATGGAAGTTATGTAGTCGATGGACACGCTATATCCTTGCTTCATGTAAATCCTATGCAATTTAAATATATGAAATATATCCACCATGTCTAAGTTGAAACTACCATCACTAAATGTTAAGGGCCTCAACGCCCCTTTCAAGAGAAAAGCCCTATGGACTGATGCCTTGAAACTCGAATGTGACATACTGTGCGTTCAAGAATTGCACTTTGCAAGGGACAATCCTCCATTTTCTCACCCTAAATTCCCACATGTCTTCGCCTCTAACTACCGTAAGAAGAAAAGGAGTCCTAACGATCATCAAAGACTCGATCTCCTTTCAACTTTTGGCCTCTAAAATTGATCGACAAGGAAGATATGTTATTCTAGTTGCAAAAATTGAAAATGCACTATTGACAATTGTTAATATCTATGCACCAAATGGAAACCCACAACAATTCTTCAAAAAGTAATTAAAATGACAAACTATAGAAAGGTAATAAAGTAGAAAGGTAAGACATTTTGCGGTGACTTTAACACAACGATGGACCCACTTCTAAATTCTATTAAAGGTATCCAATCCAAAAGGAAAGGTTTAAAAGACATCTTCTCACAAGACCTCCACGGCCCGTGGAGATGTCTCTACGCGACCGAAAGATTTTACATTCTTTTCAAATGTATATGGTTCCTACTCTAGGATCGACTTCTTCATCGCTGACAGAGCTCTTCTCCAAAAAATTACAGCTGCTCATATGTGTGTGTGTATGTATGTGTGTGTGTGTATATGTGTATATATGTGTGTATATATATATATATATATATATATATATATATATATATATATATATATATATATATATATATATATATATATATATATAATATAAACGTGATCTGACCATGCTCCCATCTCGTTGACTATTGATATAGCTCAACAAAATTCCAATCATGTGCTTTGGAGAAACAATACATATATTCTTTCTCATAGGGAAGCTCTGGCAGTGATGAGGGAAAGACTAGAAGATTAAACGATAATTATCTGTCTCTATCTCTAGTATATGGTGTGCCCACAAGCCATTTATTAGAGGAATACTGATCCAGTTGACATCAAAGAATAAAAAAACGAGCGCAGGAAGTTACTAATATATTAACAAAAATAGATAAACTAGCGAGAGAACATAAAGCAGGGCTCAAAATTTCAAGTCCTGAGCTACTAGCCAGGCCTCAAGAGTTACTCGCCACCAGTTGCCCCACCTAATTCATACACTGTCCTGCACCTAATTGCACCTGTAAACACGCCCTCGTAGATTATCTCATAGAATGACACTGTTAAATGTTTTAGGCAGAATCAAGTTACACAATTAAATATTACCAACAACAACTTTAAAAAAATGGAACAGGGCACTGGGGGCAGACCAGAGGGACAGGGCACTGGGGGCAGACCAGAGGGACAGGGCACTAGAACTGTGTCTCTTCCCCATTCTCTTGCTGTCTCCTCTGCAACTCCCATCCATCCTCTCTCTCGCTCTTTCTCCCTCTCCTATTCATCTCATCATCAGGAGCCTGTGTGTGCTGCTCCACACTTGCATGTCCACACATTCCAGCGCTGAGATCCACACAACTGCACAGCCATTGACACCATAGCACATCGCACACTGACACTGCACAGCACACATTGAGACCAGTCTGTTCACAGTGCTCAGGCTGAACTGTTGGACACATAGAGCACAAGGAGAAGAAAACTGCACAAACTGAAAGGCTGCCGCTCTCATGTCAGGGCAACTTTCAGTGAGCGCTGCACCGGAGTGTTAATTTTTGCAATCCTCCACCTCACTTATTACTTCCGGCTCTCTGCTCTCCAGCTACATTGGTCGGGGGGAGGGGGGCAGGCATAGAGAGGTCATACTGTTAGGTCCCATGGCTTAATGAGGATTGTAAGGAGAGCACCTGTGTACTGCTCTGCACCTTTCCTCTTCGGCCACCAATCTCATCGGGACTCTAAGTGTAGGCACAGATTGGAGGGAGATTGGTCATGCAGCCCTGTCATCACTCGCCCCCAGCTTAAATCCACTCGCCAAATGCTAGTAGGCGAGTGGAAATTTTGAGGGCTGACATAAAGTATCCTTTAAACATACCCTTCTTCTCCAGCAACTCAATGATGCTAGAAATGAGCTTAGGGCGGTCCTGATCTCTAATCATGAAAGATACCTTGGAAAACTAAAATGTAATCACTACTCCCAGGGAAACAAAGCGGGTAACCTTCTCGCCATCCAACTACGTAATAGACAGAACAAACAGAAAATTCATAAATTAGTCCACCATAAATCAGGGCAAGTAATATACAACCCACAAAGTATAGCTGACATGTTGCAGAATATTATGAGGGTCTATATAACAAATTTAAATGATCCCATAACCGAAGACGAAATCAAAAAAGTTATTTTAATGTTGCCGCTAAATAAAGCACCAGGGGCAGACGGCCTTTCCAGCGAATATTTTAAAGCGTTTGAAAAAATGCTCTCTCCAGAGTATTTAACCATGCTGTCAATATCCACTCATTCCCTAAGGAAATAGTTGAGGCGTTTATTTTACAATAACAAAACAAGGCAAAGACCCTTCGTTGCCAACTAACTATAGGCCCATCTCATTACTCAATTCTGACTTAAAAAATTTTGCTGAGGTTTTAGCCAACCGTTTATTAGAAATTGCACCTTGTCTAATTGAACCGAATCAGGTTAGATTTGTAAGAGGCCGACAAGGCCCAGACAGCACCAGACGAATGAAGATCTGGAAGAGGCACGCCAGGGAGAGCTGGGAGGGAGCTTTTCCTGACACGGTCATGGAAAGGTGTCCTGGAACAGGAGCTGGGCATAGAGCCAGAAGAGAGACTGGGGAGTTTGTGTCAAATCGATGCATTATTTGCAAGTCATGACTGCTGGGATCAGTAGTTCATCATCAAATATTTTCCTCAAGTAATGGCCACAAAAAGGGGTACTGCAGGCCCCTTCAGGATCATCAATGGAAACTACTAGGACTTATTCAGAGTGAGGCCTAGTGGGCTGAAGATGGTGGGACAGGAGTACTAATCTTTGACAGGAAAGTGATGTGCAGGAGGAGAAGTGTCCTGAGGTAAAGAGGTGAGAAGTCTGTCAGGATTAGAGGCTGCCATTTTATCCCATCTGAGGAGTGTAACGTATAAACCGATATATCATTTGTAACGATGAGTAAGTTAGGATTGTCCCAATACCACTTTAAGACAACCGCCCCCCAAATACTCTCTGGCACTTAAAGGTGCCACTGACTGATGGATGGGCACTGATAGATGGCACTGATTATGCAGCACTGAAAGATGGCACTGATGGGCACGCACTGACGGATGGCTGGCAGGAAAAGGGAACCAAATTTTTTTTTTCTATGCTGCCTGCGACGCCCATCTTCTTTGTCTACAAGTGTAATGTATGGATGTCTGGCAGCAGGGTGAATATGCATGGATGTTTAGTAACTCCTAGCAACACACAGCCATTAATGTATAAACTGCTGGCAACAAAAGTGAGTACACCCCTAAGTGAAAATGCCCAATTAGCCATTTTTCCTCCCTGGTGTCGCGTGACTTGTTGGTGTTGCAAGGTCTTGGGTGTGAATGGGGAGCAGGTGTGTTAAATTTGGTGTTATCTTGCTCTCATACTGGTCACTTTTAAGTTCAACATGGCACCTAGTGGCAAAGAACTCTGAGGATCTGAAAAAAGAATTGTTGCTCTACATAAAGATTGCCTAGGCCAGAATTCGACAAACCCTGAGCGCCAGGTCGCATTTGCAACTAGAATTGGCGACCTGGGGCGGCACAGCTGTGGTATCATCTGTCCGTGCGCATCAACCCCTGGTGCGATCTTGTTGGGCCGCACCGGCCGGTAATTGAGGTTGTGGCTTTGCGGCCTTCTGCAGTCCTATGCTTCCTTCTGGAATCTGGCACCTTCTTGTGGTTGCTGTTTTGTATGACAAGACAACCAGCAATGCTAATGGAGCTTTCCCTGCCTGTTTTCACTGCCGGCCCATCTCCTTCCCTTTACTATTTTTACACATTTATTTTTGAAAAAGGAAAAAAAAACAGTAAAGGGGTGTTTTTCACAATAAAAAAGATAGTTACGCCGAGTAAATTGATACACAACATGTCACGCTTCAAAATTGCGTCCGCTTGTGGAATGGCCACAAACTTTTACCCTTTAAAATCTCCATAGGCGACAGTTAAAAAATTCTACAGGTTGCATGTTTTGAGTTAGAGGAGGTATAGGGCTACTCGCGTTTGCTTTCACTTCTGCACGCAAGCTCGTGGGACGGGGCGCGTTCCAGACTCCTAACTTTTTTGGCTGGCTCCTAGATTCCATGCAAATTTGTCAAGCCTTGGCCTAGACCAGGGATCCTCAAACTATGGCCCTCCAGCTGTGGTAGAACTACACATCCCATGAGGCATTGTAACACACTGACATTCACAGTCATGTCTAGGCATGATGGGAATTGTAGTTCCTGAACAACTGGAGGGCCGTAGTTTGAAGACCCATGGCCTAGACTATAAGATTGCCAAGACCCTGAAACTGAGCTTCAGCATGGTGGCCAAGACCATACAGCTGTTTAACTAACAGAACAAGATCCACTCGCAACAAGTCTCGCCATTGTCAATCAAAGAAGTTGAGTGCATGTGCTCAGCGTCCTATTCAGAGGTTGTCTTAGGAAAATAGACGTACGACTGCTGAAGGGGTGGGGGGGTCAGCCAGTCAGTGCACAGATCATATGCCACACACTGCATTATATTGGTCAGCATGGCTGTCATCCCAGAAGGAAGCCTCTTTTTAAAGATAATGCACAAGAAGGCCCCTGAGCTGAAGACAAGTAGACTGAGGACATTGATTACTGAAACCATGTCCTGTGGTCTGATGAGACCAATATAAACTTATTTGGTGTCAAGCTTGTGTGGCGACAGCCAGGTAAGGAGTACAGACAAGTGTCTTGCCTGCAGTCAAGCATGGTGGTGGATGTGTCGTGGTTTGGGACTGCATGAGTGCTGCCGACAGAGGCGCTACAGTTCATTGAGGGAACCTTGAATGCCAACATGTATTGTGACCTACAGAAGCAGAACATGATCACACCTCCCTTCAGAGACTGGGCCGCAGGGCAGTATTCCAACAGAACGACCCCCAAAAACGCCTTCAAGACGACCACTGCCTTGCTAAAGAAGCTTGGGTCAAAGGTGATGGACTGGCCAAACATGTCTCCAGACCTAAACCTTATTGAGCATCTGTGGGGCATCCTCAAATGGAAGGTGAAAAAGCGCAAGGTCTCTAACATCCACCAGCTCCCATTAGGTCATCCATGGAGGAGTGGAAGAGGACTCTAGTGGCAACCTGTGAAGCTTTGGTGAACTCCATGCCCAAAAGGCTTCAGGCTGTGATGTAAAATAATGGTGGCCACACAAATTTTTACACTTTGGGCCCAATTTGGACATTTACACTTGGGGTGTACTCACTTTTGTTGCCAGCGGTTTAGACAATAATAGCTGTGTTTGCGTTATTTTGAGGGGGCAACAAATTTGCTACAATGTAAATTAGTGAGTATACAGCTTGTATAACAGTGTAAAGTGTAATTTCTTCAGTGTTGTCACATAAAAAGATGTATACTGTATTACCGGCATATAACACTCACTTTTTTTACCCTGAAAATTGAGGGTTCTGGGCGGGGGGGGGGGGGGATAAGGCCGGCTGCCCTGCCAGCATACTTTAAAGTTAAGAAAACATTACTGCCAGCCCTTTCTTATACACTGCCACCCTCAATGTAAATGGAAGCCTCTAAATAAATACCTCAATTAACGCTGCTTTTTGGCCGCTCTTCTCCCCCCCGCTATGCCTCCTTGAGTGTAGATTTTGATTGGAGAAAGAGCGGTCATGTGACCGTCAATGAGTCGGCAGAGGAGAGCAGTCACATGATTGGGTACACGAGAGAGTGGCATTAATTTTAGGTTTTTCAGAAGCTTGGATTTACAACAGTGACACATGAGGAGCGGTGTATGAGAAGAGGCTGACAGTGATGGTTTTTCTCAACTTTGGAGTATGTTTGCAATGCTGACCCAGGAGAATAGGGGCCTCCTGGGAGTGTAGGGAGCCTTTATAATGAATAAAGTCTGTGTACTGTGCAGGGGGCTGTGTAAATTTTTTTTTTATTTTTTTGGAGGGGGGGGGGGGGGGCATGTTATACGCCTGTATGTGGGTTTTTTTTTTTTTTTTTTTTTTTTTTTTTATACACCTATAAATATGGTTATATTTTTGTGAGACACTGACACTCAAAATTGAGTTTAGGTGCATCTTGTTTCCACTGATCATCCCTGAGATGTCTTTACAACTTAATTGGAGTCCACCTGTAGTAAATTCAGTTGGACAAGATTTGGATAGGCACACACCTGTCTATATAAGGTCCCACAGTTAACAGTGCATGTCGGAGCACAAACAAAGCCATGAAGTCCAAGGAATTGTCTGTAGACCTCCGAGATTGTGGATTGTATCGAGGCACATTTTGGGGAACTGTTACAGAACAAATGTCTGTAGCATTGAAGGTCCCAATAAGCACAGTGGCTTCCATCATCCGTAAATGAAAAAAGTTTGGAATCCTCAGGACTAGAGCTGCATGATTAATCGTCAATCGTTATCGCAATCTTTTTCCTGTTGCGATTCTTGATACAGGGTTTCACGATCTTTGACATGAAAATAATTTCCTGTCTGCTCTCAGCCAAAAGTCAGTCTGGGCAATCTGCCAGGTCTGGGCAGCCTGCCAAGTTTTGAAAACATTGTATCTCTTCAAAGGAATGAACTTCTTCTGTATGTAAATTAGGAATTTTTAACCACTTAAACACCAAACCTTTTTTGACAGCTCTTTTCAAGTTAAAATCATTATTTTTTTTTTGGCTAGAAAATTACTTGGAACCCCCAAAGATTATATAATGTTTTAGTAAAGACCCTACAGAATAAAATGGCGGTTGTTGCAATATTTTATGTTGCACTGTATTTGCGCAGCAGTCTTTTTTTAAAATGCATTTTTTTTTTTGAAAAAATTAATAAATAAAAAAAATACTAGCCAGTAAAGTTGGCCCCTTCTCTTTTTTGTATAAATGTAAAAGATTTTACACCGTGAGAATCGTGATCTTCTTTCTAAGCAAAAACATTGTGATTCTCATTTTCATTTTGGCCAGAATCGTGCAGCTCTACTCAGGACTCTTCCTAGAGCAGGCCACCTGGCCAAACTGAGCAATTGGGTGAGAAAATCCTTAGTCGGGGAGGTGACCAAGAACCCAGTGGTCACTCTGACAGAGCTTCAGAGTTACTATGTAGAGAGAGGAGAACCTTCCCAAAGAACAACCATCTCTGCACTCCACCAATCATGCCTGTATGGTAGAGTGGAAAAACAAAACCTCCTGCGCTCTGGTTTTCTGCCAAGACTGGGTACAGCAGTATAGTCTCACGGCAAAATCTGAAGTCTTGAAGCCCTCCACAGAATAAAAGGGTATTCGTATGGCTAAAACAAAAGAAAAGAAAGGAGGGCGCACCGACCTAGTGTATTACCACTTACATTTTTTTATTAAAAATAGAAGAAAGCAATAGTCCTACTCACAAAGGAAAGTTGAGTGAACGCTTTTCAGACAGCTGGACTGGACCTTGTGGCACCTACCAGTAGGACATCAAAACATCTGGACGGCTGACACGTTTCTGGGGCGTAACCCCTTCTTCAAAGCCTAAAATGGTCCTTGACAAGCTCCCTCTCTTTTCTTTTGTATGGTAGAGTGGCCAGATGGAAGTCACTCATTGGTAAAAGGAACATGGAAGCCCGTCTGGAACAAGGAAGCCCGTCTGGAGCTTGCGAAAAGGCACCTGGAGGACTCGGACTGAGAAACACAATTTCCCTGGTCTGAAAGAAAGGTTTAACTCTTTGGCCTGAATGGCAAGCGTCCATGTCTGGAGGAAACCAGGCACCACTCATCACCTGGCCAATACCATCTCTTCAGTGAAGCATGGTGGTGGCAGCATAATGCTGTGGGGATTTTCTTTTAGCGGCTGAAACTGGGAGACTAGTCGGGACGAAAAGAAAGATGAATGCAGCAATGTACAGACATCCTTCATGAAAACCTGTTTCAGAGCGCTCTGGACCTCCAGACTGGGGCGAGGGGGATATATACACTTTCAAAAATTTCAAACAAACATCTTTCACATTGTCATTATGGGGTATTGTTTTGTAGAATTTTGAAGAAAATTTAAATTTAATCAATTTTGGAATAAGGCTGTAACTTAACAAAATGTGGGAAAAAGTGAAGCGCTGTGAATACTTTCCAGATGCACTGTAAGTGGTTAGTACTTCTGCCTTACAGCATTAGGGTTGTCTGTTCAAATCCCATCCATGACACTACCTGCATGGAGTTTGCATGTTCTGCCTGTGCTGTGTGGGTTTATTATGCATACTCTGGTTTCCTTCCACGCTCGAAAGACATGCTGGTAGGTTAATTGGTTTCTGTCTAAATTGGCCCTAGTATGTGTATGTATGAATGTGAGTTAGGGGACCTTGGATGGTAAGTTCCTTAAGGGCAGAGACTGATGTGCATATACTGTATATGTAAAGTGCTGTGTACATTTTACGTCTCTATAGAAGTACGTGTAATTAAATATTGTATGAGCAAAGAAGACGTTGACATTGGATCAGGCTGGGTGGCCTGATCTTTCCATCTATTAAATCTTCTGCCCTTGTTTTTAACTTTGGATAGTCAATTTTTATTTTTTCTGCCAGTAAATACCTTTTATACAGTCAACTTCCTGTTTCTTTTCTGGTCATTAGCCTAGTCTCGCTCTCACGATCTTGTGCTGTCACATGACCAAGCTCACTCCCAGCCTGTCTGCAGGGAAAAATGAGCAAGAGGAGCTTCAAGTACCCTCCGCTGCTAGTCACATGTTCAAAATAATAAACGCATTTGCAATACACGGTAAAAATAATTAATATCAATAAACTGTTTTAATTTGTCATACAATAATATATTTGAAAGCAAATAATTTATTTTGGCAATAACTTTGGGTGGGTGGATTTCTGACAGTCAGACTGTCGCCCCCCTCCCCTAGCTTATGTCTTAGAATAAGAGGAAGACAAATGTATATCCCTCCCCCATTGTGTTTAGAAGTTTAGTGGGCATGGAGTGGGGTGTCATTTACCATTGTGTATACAACCACTTTTATGACTCCTATAGTCACACGGGCTGCTCAGATGATCACATCTGAGCAGCCCGTTTGCACATGCTCAGTTTTCAGTTAGATTCTATTTAACTTACTTCACTAATAATAATAATAATAATAATAATAATAATAATAATAATATTTCTTTTTTCTGTATTTTGTATTGAATGTTCAAGGAAATACAAAGCAACAGTTTCGTACTAGGCTATAAGAAACTAAAGGGCATGTAGTTGTAAAATAATGCACAATATCTAGTACACCCACAAAGATGACCCACATACACTTAAATGTCTATTTACATACAGACTTGAATGTAAATTGCAGAGGCCCATGTTGGCAATAGGAGAAGGGGATAAGGAATAACAGGTAGGAGGTGACTAAGCACAAATGACAGGTAAGGGGAGGAAGAAAGGGGAAATCAATTGTAGAGGCCTCCTAAGGGCCTGATAGAAAAGCAAAATAAAACAATTATAGGCAACTGAGGCTAGATAATATTCAAGCTAGGGTTCCCACAATTTGAGATCTATATAAACCCCCCCCCCCCCCCCCCCAAGTTGAATACTAGAAGGCTTCTTATTGACGAGCCGCATACTCGTATGTGTTTAACTTCCTGTATGGCCACAGGTTTCTTCCAACTTGTGGGAATAGTCTATTTAATCACTATAAAAAGTAAGTTGATAAGGTTTTGTTGGGGGTTGGTGATGTCTGGAATTGGAAGGGGTAATTCTAAGGACAGGAAATCAAGTTTAGATAACCCAATTTCTGGACCATAAGAATATCCATTTCGAACAGGACCACCATTTGTGGAGTACATTGCCCGTATGGCCACATCCTTGGAAAGACCTATAATTAAATGGTACAGCTACGATCAAAGTTGGTACCCAATAACCCCTAAAGAGGAACTTCCGTAACGGTTGTATTATATGAGCATTTTGCTGCTCAAGCTCAGATCTTGCTCCACACTCAGGAAATATTGGTTTATCCTTTCTTGCACCCCAATGTATCTAATTTCCTGAAACCTGTGTGAAGCCCCTTCCTGTCTACATGCATGCATTCCAGCCATGGCTGCGTGGCATTTCTCAGAGCAGGTTTTCTAAAGGTAACAGCAATGAGCCATGCCTGATTTTAATGTATCCTAATACAATCACTTGTAGTCTCCTCCATTTGAAAGCATGTGCCAATGCACGGTTGCAATTGGGAAACCGGAAAACAGAGGTGATAATAATAATAAAAAAATAATTATACTGAATCGCTTATGAAATTGCATTACCATGTAAAGCTTAACTCGGGTCAATTGTATTCTTTAAAAGTCCCCCTGGAGATTTAAAATGAGCAGCTTTGGCTGTGCAGTACCTCTTCCGCCTCCTTTTTTGTTTTACCTCCAAGTCTTCAATCTTCGTAGCTAAATGACAGCCAGCGTCGCTCACCCCAGAAGACTGAGGAAAGATAAGCGCAGGTTGCCATGGTCCCCCTTCTTGACCAGGGCACGATATGTTGATGCAGAGAACAGTGCTCATCACATCAGCGCTGCTCTCTGCATCATCCAGGGCCATCTACAGGAGAAGACTGAAGAGCAAAAGGAACCAGCATGTCAAGTGACTTGCCAGAAGATATAAAAAAAAGGTAAATAATATTAACATGGGGGGGACGGGGACACTTAAAGGGAGAAGTTGGTCCTGTGGAGGTCTGGGGTGATTGGGGGTGGCATATAGTTTAAAGTTCAGCTTTTGTGTGAACGTTTTTAATGATTGGGTTTACATATAACTGTTTGGGGGGAAAAAAAACATTATTTTTTTACCACTGATACGGCAGTCCTTTATTCATCTGTGGCTATTTTCTAATTGTGTGTTATGTGTTTTTAAGAATCGTGTGATGGAACTGGAAGGCAGAGTACGAAGAGCAGCAGCAGAAAGGGGAGCAGTGGAAATGAAAAAGAATGAGTATGAAGACATGTTGGCTAAACAGAAAAAACAGATTGACACCATTCAGTCTTTGCACAGTTCTCAGATGCAGACTGTTCATTCGCAGTGTAATAGTGAGAAGGTGAGGCATTCGGCGCCATTTTTGTTCTCTGTAAAATGAACATGGTGGTATTCTTGTAAGCCATACAGTGTAGGTTAGATATATGTATTTTATTTGTGTTAATGAAAGTTGCCTTTTTTTTCCTGCATTATTGCTAGATTATACTGTTGGCATACCACCTTTATGAATAAAAAATGAAATATCCTCCTTAAATTCCTCCAAACATTCTTAAATGTGAAACCTGAAAAAGCAACAATCTTGAAAAATGTCCATATTTAAATCAAGACACCAGCTCATTTCTATGGTGCTGTATACTGTCCATAGTAAACATAAGCGTTCTCAAGTTAGAGTTACAGTACAGCTTTTAAACGTTCAAAACGTGCGCTGGAATCTGCTTTTATGTCACGTCTAATTTTGTTCTACAGGCTTTTATATGGTTGTACAGTGTTTGTTTTTTCTTTCTGGCTATGGACATTAGATTGTGAATTCACTTTGCCCATGTATTGTTGGCTTTGTGTACTCTGTTATAAGCTGTGCACAATGTTGGTGGTTTGCAAATATAAAAATTAAACAATGGGTCCAAAATTATACCCCTTATAACTTTTTGAACAAGCTAGCCAGAACTTACCTTTTTGGTAGGACACAGTGGCTTCCAAATGAAAATCTTAAGTGTTACTCCAGCCAAAACCCTTTTTACTTTTAAGTAGTCTAGGAAAGAACCTTTTTCTCAGCATAGTTTTTCTTATCGTCCGTCCTTCCTTCCTCCTTTTCTCTCTCTCTCTTCCTCTCTGATTCTCTCTCTGATCTCTCTCCCAAACCCATTAGTCATTTTCACAGTAAAAAAAAAAATGAATTTTTTTGCTGTAAAAATGACAATGGTAAAACTAATGTGTCAAATTGTCCAAATTTTGCGCAAACCAATCGATAAACGCTCATTGCGATTTGTTTTACCAAAAATAGGTAGAAGAAAAAAAAAATCACTGCTTACATGCCGACAGCCGCTATAGAGGCTTTGTTTACTTCCGGGTACCGGGCGTGACGTCATAACGTCGCGCCCGGTCCTCTGACGGTCATAGAGATGGCCGATTCGCTCTCCGGGCCCCCGATGGCACGGGAGAGCCCGGAGAAGCACCGGATGGCGGTGGGGGGACGTCCCCTCCCACTGCCTAGAACGATCGAGCGGCTCCGCCGCTTTGATCGTTCTTCTGGTGCACAGAATCGCCGGCTGAAGACGGCGATATCTGAATGATGCCTGCAGCTGAATGATATCACCGCACAAAGCTGAGGACGTCCCAGGGACGTCCTCGGGTCTCAAGTGGTTAAGATGTAGAACTCTCTTCCACAATTTGGAGTTTCAGGTAGGAGTGTAAATTCATTAAAAAAACTTTTTTTTTTTTTTTTTTTTTTTTTTTTAGTTGAGCTTCTTCGTGAACAGAACGACAAGGAATTTTGAAAATGGTAGTAACCCAAGTCCAGACACTCCGGTTGAACTGGATTAACTAGTGTTTTTATTTAACCTACCTTACCAACTATAACACTAAAATGTTAAGCAAGTAGATTAGTCAACAACGTAGCTTTGGGGAGTGGAGACAGTTGAAGGATAATTTGTTCTAAAGGTCAAGTTATTCTTTTAAAAGTAAATCCTATTTTTCCTTCTGAACTTTCTTTTTAAAACTTTTTTTTTTTTACAACAAAATTGTTAAGCAAGGCAACCAGCATTTTAGGAACACTAGAAACTTTTCTATATTTTTCATCACAGATTTCCAGTTTTTCTTAAGGCCTACATGGGAGTAAAAAAAGCTGTGTGTGTTTTTTATTTTATTTATTTTCAAATGTTTTATTGATTTGAAATGAGCTGCATTGTTGTCTATGGGACATTGCACACATCTGATTAAAGATCATCAATTAATCTGAGTACAGAAAATGTGTCAATTGAGTGAGTAATTTACTCGCATACATGTTTACTTGTGTATAAGCATGTTTACACGTGTATAAATTGGTATAATACAATACTGGCAATGAAGAAGAATTTTACTCATCCATAAGCTTACGCAGCTTTACGCACCTATATTCAACATTACTCAGGTCTTTTATACACAGGTTTTGGCCCCTTGAACACGGAGGTCACAAGTTCCTGAGTAAACTGTGACCCCCATGTACAAGGGACTTAAATGTCCTATGAGAGCCAGCTGGTAGTTGTTTGTTTGTAACCCAGATGGCACTTTCTTAATCTAAATTAATCTACAGGTCCAGTGTCTCTTGTCTATACTATAGATACAAAACCTTGTATCAATTTCATGTTCAAATCCATGGTTTACAGGTTTTTTTTTTTCCTCTCTTGGATGAAATTGGTATTGTGTTTAAAATAAGTAGTCCTAATGGATGGAAAGACCATTTTATGTTTCTGTGCTCATCTTTTTATTAGGAATAAAGGAGGGAATGCCTCATGTTTCATTAGTAGTGTTTCATTGACCCAAATGACCCATCCTAGTAATGGCTGCCCTGTAACTATCCAGTGTGCTGTAATGCTATAAAATCCCCCCCCCCCCCTTTTTTTTTTTTTTGTAAATGGGAATAATTAAAAATGTCACAATACCCACCAGTATGTTGGAAAGCCATTATTAAAGTGTTTCTAAAGGTAAAAGGTGTGTGGTGTGTTTTTATTTCTTTTACCTTAGGCACAGTGCTGGATTACACTGCATGCATTATCTACTGCAGCTTTTTTTTCTCCTCTTCCTGATCTCACTAGTGGCTCTGACAGCAGCAGTGGGAGTGGGGCCAAGCACTGCTGTGCGTCTCTGGCATGCACACACACAAGAGCTCAGTAACTGGAGGCATTTGCAGAAGCGGTGTAACAGAGCACATACGCCCCCCCCCCCCCCCTCTCTCCCCAGGAAAAAAAAATTGGATTTGCAAAGACTTCAACTGCATCTTTGGAAAGTGTTTAGCCCAGATCATGCACACTAAAGTGTGTGTGTGTGTGTGTGTGTGTGTGTATGTGTGTGTATTCACAAGCGGTACATTTTTTAAGGTATGACTTTCTGCACAGAATTAATATCAGACCTCCTGCCCAATCTGAACTGGGCTATGCTGTGTGGCAGGGTTGTGAAATCTCAGAACTGGACAGCTAGCATTTCAAATTAATGAAATTCAATATATGTATATTTTGTCTTTACCATTACTTGAGGGTAATTCTAAACTGCTCCATGAATGCGTTGCTTTACAGTTCAAAACAAGGCCACAGTGAATGTCCAATAAGCCATATGCACAGAACAATGTAGTTGGATGTGGTTGAAACTGATCCATACGTCATGGGTTGGCACATGGATCAAGAAAGCTCTTGTGTATCTAAGCCCTAAAGCTGTCATTCCACAAGGCTAACTCATTTAACATAGACTTTATGATAAAGATCATTCAGTTATTTAAAAATGTAAGCCTTCTTGAATATGTCCCCACCCCGCCCCCCCCCCCCCCGAACTCCCTGCCTTTACCCATTCTGCACTAGTTTCTGATTTTACCAGGTGTATTTGTATTAAACTCTTACATTATATGTGGCCTTGCAAACACTGCTTCATATTCCCAGGGAGACCAATTATTGCATTTTGTTCTGTAGTTGCATATGCACTGAGACTTGGGCCTTATCTATACTTGTAAAATAAATTGTTCTGTTGGGAATTACTGGAATTATCCAGTGCAGCCTTTAGATATGTATATGCTTCATTTTTGGGCGGACTGACCAAATGGCATTTTCAGTACACGGCCTGTACTATGTACCAGCTTCTTATCGCTCTAGAAATGTGGTTGCACGCTCCCTGCATCTAAATTCCACAGCTCTAATAAGGCCTTACGTGCACGTGTGTGTCTAAAAAATAAAATATATATATATATATATATATATATATATATATATATATATATATATATATATATATATATATTTTTTTTATTTTTTATTTTTTTTTTATTTTTTAATAAAGCATCTATGCACTTTTATTATAGCATATTAACCCTATTTATATATCCTGTGCAATTCGCACTAAGGCCAATCCGGAGATGTGTGAACCGGCTCCATAGAGAGCCGGTCACAATCTCCTGACATGCAAATTGGATGCGTGGAAACCCGCATCTATATTGCAATAGTGTGTACTCCTTTTTTTTTTTTTTTTTTTTCTTCTCCTTGCTTTTTCATTATATTCTCAAACTTCTTTATTTTTTTGTACTCAAGCTTAATAACTGACTGCTGATGTGGTCATATTTTTTTAGGAAATTTTAAATACTAAATGTTCTCAATAGTTTAATTAGTTTTGAATTAATGATGGTTGCAGCTTATCCCTTGTACCAATGTGATCTGTTAGAGGGACATTGGTTCCAATATGTATGTGAGATCAAATGATTGCTATTTATACCTATATAATAACCTGAGAGCATTGTGTCTCTCCTTACTTTTTGTACTTTTTTTTTTGTTCCCTAATAAAAAGATTGGAATATAAATGCCATAGTTTTTAACAGTATATCATTATGGCTCAAAGGATCCTCAGAAGCTTTTAGTGGAAATGTCCCTGCCTTTGTTCATGGAGTGCATGCTACTTGCTGCTCTAACAAGATTCACAGTGAAGCTGAAGAGGCTTGGCTTCATTGTTTTGGGACTGGTATACTGGTCATGATTTTGAAGGATGGTGGCTTCCACCAAAGGCTTCAGAAATTGGAGTGCAAAGCTTTGTGACCTGTTCCCTATTTTTATTTTTATTTTTTATATGGTTTATTTTTGTATTTTATTTTCTGTAATACGAATTCTCTTATTCTTTGCACAGGAAAGCCTGGTAAACAATATTACGACTAAGGACTACGTCATACAGAATCTACAAGGTATATAACGCTTTAAAGGGTGTTTGCATTGGTATCGGAAAATAAATATATATACTTGCATCATGGTTTTATTGTCATAGCAACTGAAATGTTGCATAATTCAAGTCATAATTCCTGTTTGTCACTTTTTGTATGTAGGATCAGCATTTCTATGGGAACTATAGAAAGTGGGGGAAAAAAATGATTATATATATATATTTACAGTAGTGTACAATCCTACATTACTATCCAAATCTTGATGACATTGTTTTGCAAAAATGAAAAGATTTTACTTTTGTATGCAATCCATAAAAAATATTCAACTTTTTTCATCAATGATAAAAAAATAGTACTGTGTAGTTTTTGTTTTTGTTCTATATTTTTTCTTATTTAAAATTGTCAGTCATGTAAAAAACATTGCAAAGTTAAATACAACTAAAAAAAATGCCACGTAATTAGAAAAATAGAAATAAATCGGGGAAATAATGAAGGGTAAAAAGTTAATTAGGGCCGATTTGAACAGTTGGTTAATGGTTTAATAGGAAATAAAAAAACAAATGTAAAAGGCAGCATTGCTGCTTCCATTTACTATCTCCCATCTGAACAGTATTTATGAACACTTTGGACTCTTTCACACGGGGCTTGCTCAGCGGGGATCGCTCCGTTGATCCCCGCTGAGCCGGCGGATGACAGGGCGCTCCCCGCACACTGTGTAGGGACCGCCCTGTTATTTCTCCGCTCTCCCCTATGGGGAGAATCGGATGAACACGGACCATCTGTCTGTGTTCATCCGATCCGCAGACGGAAAAATAGGGTTTTCCTCCGTCTGCAGAATCTGAGGATTGCGGAGCCGGGTGAGATCGTATGTCCTCCGCTGACACCTGCAATCTCATAGGAACCAATGTATGTCCCTTTTTTTTCATCCGTACACGGATGGATGAAAAAGCGTACATACGGTCCGCCAGTGCGAGAGCCCTTTGTCTGTGCCTTGTTTGTTTTTGTGTGGTGGTTTTTTTTTTTTTTTTTCAGCAGCAGCTTTTACATTTGCTGCATTTACATAGCAGCTCTGTTAGGAAATTGACCTCCCAGCATCCACAACTGTCCACCCCAAAGTTTTATATACCTGATTTGTGCCTGCTATATCGTGTCCTTGTAAGACAAAGTATCCTGTTCTCTTGTATTGCTTTGTGTGAAATCCCTGGTGTCCCTGCCAGTCCATCTGCTTTCCTATTAAAAACTGACGACACTAAGCAGGAGAGCACACTGTGGTCAGTTCTCTATGCTGGGAACTCGGCCTGCTCTCCAATGATTAGGCTTGTCCTGAAACTCCTCCCCTTTATAACCATTCACTGGGAAGCTTAGTGTGCTGCTGCTTCTCCTCCCCCCAGCTCTTACGCAGCTGAGCACAGAGGGGACTTGATCATTTATTTTGTTTATCTAAACCAAAATGTTTTGCCTTTTAATTTCTCTTTTAAACAGAATGGGTTGTTTTTACAAGGTGATCATTTTACAATATATTTAAGGTTCCATCTGTGTGATGAATTGTTTGTGTCTTCGTATATATTTGTGCACATGTTGGACTTTTTGTTTAGGACCTATAATAACTTCTAATGACCAAGGACCTTTTTGCCCGTTTTTTTTTTTTTTTTTTCGATTTCCTTTGTACAGTGCAAATCAGTGGTCTTCAGAGACGTTTGGAGGAGTCTAAGCTAGAATTCAAGGAACTTCAGGAAAGTCAGACTAAGAAATTGTCTTATGAACTGTAAGTGCACTGGCCTCTCTTGTGGTGGGCAAGCGTGATCTGAATCAAGCTTTATAGTGGAAATGTATGTTGTTTATGGATTTACTATGGTATATAGATGTGGTAATCGGCTTTATATCTGTATTCTGCCTTGCCTTGCCTGGTTACTGCACTGAGCCCTTTCGTACAAGATGATGATCCCATGTCCTAACCTGTGGTCTTTAAGGGAAGGGACACCCCCTTCTGACTATCCAGTATCCTCTTTGGTGCACTTGGTTTACTGCCAACATTTTAGCACTTTTGGTAAAATCATGGCTTGAACAGAAACCATATACGGTTTCCCTAATCCTACAGGATACAGGATTCATTGTCCTAATCGCGGTTTATAGCTGATTCAGGTGATTAAACATTAGCAACTAAGCTGCAGTGACCTCCATCTTGTAACCTTTCCTACTCCTTGGGTAGCCTCAGGGTTTTTTTTTTTTAATAGTGGCGTTGGATGTTCTTGGTGAACTTCCCATTTAATTTTTATTTTTTTCTGAGAGATTCTGCAAGAATCTCATTCATTCTTCTTTCAGGCTGTAGTTGCTTCGTGTCCACAACAGCTTTCCTCTGCATGCAGTTTTGTGGATCAGTTAAATCCTCAGCTGAGCCTTTGGGCGGAATAACCTGACCCCACCTGGAAAGATGATGCAGGGCTGGGCTGTAATGTCACTTTGGGCACTGTATCTTCTGTGGACGCTCACCTTTGCATGACATGCATTGCATTAAGTTGGCCAGAGAGTGCTATACGGGTTCATCAGCTGGTGGAGCCCTATCTTTGATGACCCCCTGGAGGGAATGCCCAGCCAAGAGAGTGAAGGCAGGGTGTGGCTTTGTCCCTTTTTAATTCTACTCAGTTACTGAAGAGCTCTTTCTTGGTAAGTGGCACTTTGCCCCTCTTAACCCTTTTGCTGCCATAGATGTAAGTACTGCGTCCATGGCAGCACAGCCCCATAAACGGAGTCTGTTTTGTCTGATCATCCAACAGCTTTCCAGTGAAAATGATTGCCACGATTATCTCTGCACTGAATAAAGCTGGAAGTGACCAGCTTCACATCTTTTCTGGTTTCAGAGCTCTCGTTCCCTGGGCGCCATGGCTGGGGAAGAAGATAATCAAGCATGATCTGTGCGTGGTCAGAGTTGGTGGGATATAAAGGTGACAGATCTACCAGACCCCAATATCTCCTTAACCACCTGTCCACCGTCAAATGACGGCGGGCGGAGGACTCCATTGTTCTGACATCACGTCATATGACGTGATGTCTTTTTAAAGCCGGCGGCGGCACGCGCGCGCACCCGCCGCTCTGCGGGGATCCCGTACGAGTGCCCGGCGGCAACGATCGCCGCCGGGCACACGCGATTGCTCAGTAACTGAGCGGGGACGTGGAGCTCTGTATGTAAACACAGAGCTGCACGTCCCTGTCAGGGAGAGAGGAGAGCGGTTGTGTCCCTTGTACATAGGGACACAATCGGTCACCTCCCCCAGTCACCCCCCCTCCCCCTACAGTTAGAACACTCATAGGACACACATTTAACCCCTTCCCCGCCCCCTAGTGGTTAACCACTTCACTTCCAGTCACATTTATACAGTAATCAATGCATATTTATAGCATTGTTCACTGTATAAATGTAAATGGTCCCAAAAGTGTCCGAAGTGTCCGCCATAACGTCGCAGTCCCAAAAAAAAAATCGCAGATCGCCGCCATTAATAGTAAAAAAAAATGCCATAAACTATCCCCTATTTTGTAAACACTAAAAATTTTGCGCAAACCAATCAATAAACGCTAATTTTTTTTTTTTTACTAAAAATATGTAGAATACGTATCGGCCTAAACTGAGGAAAAAAATATTTTTTATATATATATTTTTGGGGTTATTTATTATAGCAAAAAGTAAAAAATATTGCATTTTTTTCAAAATTGACGCTCTATTTTTGTTTATAGCGCAAAAAATAAAAACCACAGAGGTGATCAAATACCACCAAAAGAAAGCTCTATTTGTGGGGGAAAAAAAGGACGCCAATTTTGTTTGGGAGCCACGTCGCACGACCGCGCAATTGTCAGTTAAAGCGACGCAGTGCCGGAAGCTTAAATTTCGTCTGGGCAGGAAGGGGGTGTAGGTGCACAGTAGGCAAGTGGTTAAACAGGACCTGTCTTGTACAATATGCCATCTGGGATCAAGATGCTAAAGATCCTGCCTGCCAAATTTCCACACCTGGGATGTTAAAAGCAGATAGGGAAGAAACCTGCAGTTCTGCCCAAGACAGAATCAGGCCTGCTTCCCTTTGAGAAATGTGGCCTCTGGTGCCTTCCTATACAGTACAGGATATAGTATTTTTTTTAGCTTTTGGCCCTCTTTACCAGATTTTGTTTTTAAATCCAAATTTTTTATATTCACCTTTCCTTTAAACTCGCATCAGCTGTTCCATTCACCCTCTGCTGGCAAGGAAAGAAAGACTTGTGGAAGCTTTGGGTCATTCTAGCTGGAGCTTACACAGGGCTAAAGACTACCCACGCACCTGATGCCTGTGGCACTGCTGAGTTGATCAGAGCACCAATGGTGTCACTTGAGAGAAAGTGTAGCAAATCGCATTCTCCTCCGGAAGTTTTTATTTAAACAAAAGCATGTAATATTTCTCTGCAGCACGTGTGCACATTTCCTTTGTTTTATCACTTTAACTACTTGAAGACTAGAGTGTTGCACCCCCTTCCTGTCTGGGCCATTAATTCAGTTACTGCGCTGTGCGTTCAGCACTGTCACACTTTAAATGACAGTCAGTCATGCAACACTATAAAAAAAAGACATCAAATTCATCTGGGTAGACATATGGGGTTTTATTTTGGTGGTATTTATTCATCACTGGGTATTTTTCAACATAACTACTGTATTTATTGGGGTATAGCGCGCACCCCTAAAGTTGCCACAAAATTTCTGTAAAAAAAATATTTTATTACTTACAGTTTTGGTGTCTTGCCCGGCGTCCATCGTCCGGTCCGGCGTCCGTCTGTGGCCTCGGTGGTGTCCTCACGGCTTTTCCAGCGCGCTCCTCAGGTCGAATCCCCGCTTCCCGCGCTCAGTTTGAACGCCTCCGCCGACATATACCGAGTGCAGTACACTCGGGTACATTCGGCAAGGCTCGGCTTCGCTCGTGCTCACGTTCTGTGACGTTTATGCGTGAGCACGAACGAAGCCGAGCCTAGCCGAATGTACCCGAGTGTACTGCACTCGGTATATGTCGGCGGCTCCATTCAAACTGAGCGCGGGAAGCGGCTATCGGCATATATCGCGCACCCACGATTTCCCCTTATTTTAAGGGGGAAAAAAGTATGCGATATACGCCGATAAATACTATACAATTTTTAGAAAGGTGGGGGGGAGACCTAAACCTTTTATAAAACAAAACAATTTGTTTAAAAAACTTTGCAAATAAACTATCTTTCATCATATATTTGGGCCAAAATATCTTTTGCTACCTTTCTTTAGTTAAAGAACACGATCGGTTTTCCCATTGTAAAAAGTCAGATGAGAGCTTTTGGTCTGGAATCCCAACCGTGTTTATGATCCATTCTTTTTCCAACGAAAAAACTGCTGGAAAAAGATAGAGAGCAAGTTCTCCATTTTCCCGTCAGGAAAAATCTGATGGTAATTTCCTATCGTGTCTACAAATTGACACGCAAAATTCGGCGCAATGCTCGGAAACAAATCGCCGCATGCTCAGAAGCATAGAACTTAATTTTCTCATCTCGTCGTAGTCTTTTACATCACACGTTCTTGGCAGTCAAAAGTTCACCAAACTTTTGTGTGACCGTATGTATGCAAGGCAGGCTTGAGTGGAATTCTGTCGGGAAAAAAACATCCAACTTTTTTGACAGGAAATCTGCTTGTGTGTACAAGGCATTGGGCTACGAAATATTATATTATATTTGAAAACCAATCAATCTGGATGTACCAACTGCCTATCTCATTTCTTAAGGCCCTAGGATGCTAGGACAGTACAAATACCCCCAAAATGACCACTTTTTGGAAAATCAAAAGCCCAAGGTACTTGCAGTGCCTTAAAGTATTCATACCCCTTGACATTTTTAGCATTTTTGTCATGTTGTAGCCGAAACTTTAAATGTTATTTTATTGAGTCAATACTTTGTAGAACCATCTATTGCTGCAATTACAATTGCAATTTTCGGGGATGTCTCTAGACTTTGTTCATCTAGAGTGACATTTTTGCCCATTATTTGCAAAATGGTTTAAGCTCTGTCAGATTAGATGAAGAGCATCTGTGAACAGCAATTTCCAAGTCTTGTCACAGATTCTCAGTATTTAGGTATGCCGCTTTACAGCTATGAGACAGAGCTTCTGTGGAGGAGACGAGTGGACATGTGATCTCTCTGGCTGACATCAGAGGGAGATCAGGTCCCTGCCCGCCCATAGAAGCCTTCCATCAGAGCTGTAAAGGGGCCGTGAGTAATGTGCCCAGCCTGAAGACCGCTCAAAATTAGTATTGAGTGTGTGTGTTTTTTTTATTTTACACTTCCATAGTGTGGGTTCACAAACTCTTTCATAATAAACCTTGCACACCCCCCCCCCCCCCCCAGAATCCCTGCAGGTGTGCAACCCCTATAATTACATAGTTGGTCAGTTTGGAAAAAAAAACATCTAGTTCATCTAATAGAAAAATAAACAGAAACCATATACAAAACCCTATACACAGTTGGCCCAGAAAACTGCAAAAAAATAAACTATAAAGCATCATCCAATTTGCTCCAGTGGTGAAAATACAATTCCCTTCTGATCACCCGACGGCAATCAGATGTTACCTGGGCCAACAATCTCTCTCCAAAGACAAAACTTGTGAAATGGGTAGTGAATCAATTACAGGAGTATGTAGATGAAAATTCGGGGGGGGGGGGGGCTGTGTATAAAAATGGTTGCAGTTCCTAAAATTTGTACTTGATATGTCTATGCAAGCCCTTGAATTAAAGAGAAAGTAAACCCTTAAACCATTTCTTAAAAAAAAAAAAAAAAAAACCTTGCAAGAGAATGACATAATCAGCTAGTAGGCTACTAGCTGATTATGTATTGCTTACCTGAGATCGAAGCCCCCGAAGCGACTCTTGTTTCTCTCCTCCGCAATGATACCCAAATGACTTCCGGGTATCGCGGCTCCGGCCAATCGCAGTATGCGCACGGGAGCTGTCAGTGACGGCACGATCACCTTCACTAATGGCACGCTCGGTGCGCCTGCGCTGTTGTCTACGGTAGGTCTGCTCTTCAAATTTGGATTGTTTTTGTTTTAACATGTATTCTGGTGGCATACAGAGCCAAAAGTATGGAAATTGTGCCTGTGTCCAAATATATGTATGGACCTAACTGTAACTATGAAATCACCTACCCTGGTTGTAATCAGAACCTGTTTTTCAATACATTTCTGTATCCTGCACTGCTCTGGTCTTCCTAGCCTGTCACCCAGTTGTAGCAGCAGTGTTTTCCATTTATGGCAAGTGCACCACATCAGTGTTTTTTTTATTATGTAGAGTAATCCTTTTTCTCCTTTTTTTTTAAAGTGGTTGTAAACCTCAGAAGTGGAGAAATGAACAAAGCATGCCATACTATAGTATTTACTAGCCTGAATCCAAAGCTCTGAGTGTGTCTTCTCTCCCTGCTATCTGCACAAGTCAATTTTTGACAGTTTATTCGCAATACAAAAATATGTGCATTGGCAGTTGTTGAAGAGGAGTTCAGTGTTTGAACATTATACTTCTTGAAACTCCTTCAAGAGTTAAACTAGAAACCTGTATCTATATTTTAATTGTCACTGTGCTTTCTTCTGTTTTGTTTTTATTATTGTGTTCTTATGTTGTCTTGTAGCTGTATTTGTTAATTGTAGCTGTATCACAGCCCTTTTGGGGGTTAAAGTAATCTGAATCTTTCGCTCGTTGGCATTGTGATTTTTCCTAATTTGTAAGCTAATTATTTTTTTGGGTTCTTAGGGCACAGTGCAGCAGTAAGATAACAGAAGTGAAAGAGCAATGTGAAGAGCGGCTTAGAAAAGCAGGTGTGAAAGATGCAAATACAGCGAATGAACACACGGAAAAAACTGTAATTGAGACTGAAAAACTCAAGGTAGGAAATCTAGTCTGTTTTTGCCCCATGAAAGTATGCAGAGGGGCCACAAAAATAGGAGTCCAAGCCACAACCAGCAAGCATTATAACAATCTATCTTCAAACTTATCTAAACCCCAAACCAAAAAGAAAATTTGCTGTGGGGTTACATTCCCGACCTGATCCTTAACACCCAGCGATTCTTCACACAGAGTTTGAAGCGGTTGGTCATTTTTCGACCGATTCTAATTGTTCAGAAATTTTTGAATTTAAAGACGAATAAGCAAAATGAAACTAAACGCATTTGAACTAAATTGTTACATTGTCATTCAAAGATTTGAATACATCCAAATAACCAAACATTCATCCAAATTTAGATTGGGACCGAAACAAATTGTACATGTCTACTGTGAAGATTTTTTTGAAAGGTGTTCTTGCAGGTGTGCTACGGTTTAATGTTGCCAGAGTCTGAATTAAGACATGGTAGGGGCCAATTGTTTTGATGGACGGACACAGCAGAATTGACCTTAGGGTTATATATTCTTCCTTTCAGGAGAGACTAGGCAGAAAAAACAGCACTTCAAGTGTTAAAACACCTTCTTCAGTACAGCAGTGTCCCCCGGTATATCCCACTCTCTGACTCAGCAGCTCCAGTTTTTTTTTCTGCCTAGCGTTAAGACATGGCCTTTTCTGGAGTCCATGTGCTCTGGGATTTATTTTTTGCAATTTTTATTTTTATTTTTGTTTTTATTTTTTTCGCTTGTGTTTTGTTTTTTTTTCCTGCATTTTTGGATCCTGGGATCTACAATCAACTGCCGACTGGGTGACAGGCTGGATCCTCGATCCTTGTAGTCCCCCCATGTTTGGCCATCGAGTGTGTGTCGGCCCTTAGCTACGCTCTGGGCCGTCCACGACCTACCCCGTTGCTCCAGGGGTTGCCGGTGAACTACATGTTCCAGGGCACACATATGACCGGTCTCTATGGCCTTGTCACAGTGTGCCGGGCCTGACAGCCATGCCGTTAAGCGGATGTTGGTTCTGTCTGGAATGCCTCCAGCCGGTGGTCGCAGGATGGGTAAGTAGTGTCCCCTTGCCCTGGCAAGGTGGTGCGGCTAGTGCTAGTGCGGCTCTCCCTTCCTCTCCCTCCTTCCCCATTCTGGGTGGCGGCTGCAGGGGGGTCTGTCGCTGCCGGGGCTGTGCTGTTGTGAGGTGCTATTTTTTCTTGTACTGGGGTTGCTGTGTGTGCTGGACTGTGTTTTCTGCTGTGTTTTTAAAACGCGTGCATGGCCCCCATTTTGCTGGAGGCGCGGTTTTATATGTCGGTGGCCATTTTCTTGTGGCTTGCATGCTTTGTTTCTGCATTCGGCAGCCACCTTGGGAAAGTTTTGGCCTCTAGTGCCTGGAATAGCGGCGCAAAAGCCTGCAAATCGCTTCCTGAGGGACGGCGCAGCGCGGACAGCACTCTCAGCGCTTCAGCTAACAGTACAGCCCGGTCGGGTGGTGAGTCCCCTGGGGGGTCCCCTGCTCTCTCTTTTGCTGCCGGGAGGGTTGCCCGTGGGTCTCTGCCTTGCAGTACTAGGGTGGCATAGCGGTGGGTCAACATGGAGTCTGAACCTGAGGCTTCTACCCCAACCATGCCTGAGTTGACCCTTGGTGCCCCTGCGGTCTCTGTAAAGGCTATGACTGCAGTCCTTGAGGCGTTTATTGCCAGAATTGAAGCGACAAGTGGCCAGAAGGGGGGTATAAAGTGCCCCCTCCCTGCACCGGCTTCTGGGGAAGGCTCTGACATGGAACCAGACCCTGCTACTGCGTCTGGCTCTGATTCTGTCATGTCAGATGATGCAGGCTTAGCCCACACGAACAGTGTGACTCTGCTTCAGGGTCAGCGCATGATAAGGCGTTTGTTGGAGCCCTTATCACTGCGGTGCGGGATACTCAAAAACTTGAGGATTTGGCGGAGGCATCGGATATGCTGGTCCCTTTTGGGTTCCGTGAGCCACCTCCGCACCGCAAAGTTTTTTTGCTGTTCCAAAATACTTTGCGGTCTGTTACCCCTTTGAGGAGGACTTTTTTTTTTCAAAAGTGGGTTTCTCCTCCGTCAGTGGACCCCCCTGTGTCCAGACTGAGCAAAGCCACCACGTTGCCTGTGGAAGGGGGCTTCCGCCTTTAAGGACCCTCTATGTTCACAGTAGTGGGTTCGGCAGTGAGACCGGTTTTGGCCGGGGCTCTGGTGTCGCAGACTCTTACTTAACAGGCAAAGGTCTTGCTGCAGGAGCTGGAGGCACAGAATGCTTCGGAGACCTGTGTGGACCTGGCTGACCAGTTAGTGCAAGGCCTAAAGTTTGTCTGAGTCGGCCCTGGATACGCTCCCCTTGCTTTCTGGGGCCTCTGCCTACGCAGTGGTACTACGCCGCCTTGTGTGGCTGAAGTGTTGGTCTGCGGACCAGTCTTCAAAGAAGGCCTTGGTGGATTTAACCTTTAAGGGTGAACGGCTTTTTGGGGCATGCCTGGATGACATCATAAAGGATGCCACAGGTGGTAAGAGCACACTGCTCCCACAATCTGGGAAGGGTAAGGAGCCTCGCCGTAAGCAAGGTCCCTCCTTTACTACCCCCAAGCGTTTTTTTTCGCCCGCCAAATGCGGCAGGAAAATTTTCAATGTGCTAAGGCACCCGCTGCAGGGCAGAAGTGCACCTGGTACCGCAAGCCTGCGGCCGAACCTGCTTCCGCATGAAGGTCTGCCCCGTCTGCGTCTCGGGTGGGGGGCCAGCTTTGCGAATTCGCGGCTCGGTGGAGGTCTCTTTTTTCCGACCGTTTGCGAAGTAGTTTATTTGGGGTACAAGATAGTTTCTCTCTTGTCCACCAAACAGATTTTTTTCCTTCCAACCTCCGGATCACCGGAAGGATCTGTCAGGGGCTGTCCAGGTGATCTACTGGTCAGGGTAGTGATTATGCCAGTTCCCTCAATGGTAGGGTTTCAGGGGTTTTACTCCAATCTGTTTGTAGTCCCCAAGAAGGAAGGGGTCCGTCCAATCCTGGACCTCAAGGCCCTCAATTTGTTTTGTCAAAGTGCAAAAATTTTAGAATGGAGTCGATTCGTTTGGTAGTGGCAGCGCTCCATCAGGGGGACTTTATGGCGTTCATGGACGCATACCTGCATGTCCCAATATGCGCAATGCACCAGAGATTTCTGCGCTTTGCAATCGGAAAGGACCACTTTCAATTTGTGGCCCTCCCGTTCGGCCTGGCCTCAGCACCACGGGTCTTCACCAGGGTGCTCGCTCCGATTCTGGCCCTGCTGAGGCAGCGCGGGATCGCTATTGTAGGCTACCTGGATGATGTTCTCCTGAGAGCTTCCTCAAGCTCAGTTAGAGGATGTGTCCATCACCTGCCAGACCCTCTGAGTTTCTGAATATCCAGAAGTCCGTATTAGTACCGTCTCAGCGGCTGGAATACCGGGGGTTAGTCCTGGATTCCTCGGAGGCAAGAGTTTTTCTCTCAACGGAAAAACTTCAGGCACTACAATCTGCGATGCAGCGGTTGGCAACCCAGAAGTGGTCGTTGTTTCGTTTCTGCATGAGGGTTCTGGGTCTGATGGTGGCCTCTTTAGAGGCAGTCCCGTATGCCCAATTCCACACCCGAGTGTTGCAGAAAGATTCTGTCATGCTGGGACAAGCTCCCTTCGTCTGTGGATTACCAGATTTGGGTGAGTCGACTGGTCAAGTCCTCCTTAGTGTGGTGGGTGATGTTTTTGGTACTTCGGACCGGGAAGTAGTTTCTGCCGTGCCATTGGACAGTGGCCACGACGGATGCCAGCCTCTCTGGCTGGTGGGTTGTCTGGGGTGGTCAGTCAGCCCAGGGGAGCTGGACGTAGGAGGAGTCCCGCCTTCCAATCAATGTACTGGAGCTCCAAGCGATCAAGTTGTGCCTCACCAAGTGGTCCCTGGGTCTGCAGGGCCGACCGGTCAGGATCCAGTCCGACGCCATCGCCGTGGCGTACGTCGATCATCAGGGAGGCACACGGAGCTCGGCTGCAGCAAAGGAAGTCGCGCACATCCTCCGGTGGGCCGAAAGGTCAGTTCCGGCTCTGTCGGACGTGTACATTCCGGGGGTGCAGAATTGGCAAGCCGACTACCTAAGTCGCCAAACACTAGACCAAGGAGAGTGGTCACTACACCCGGAGGTGTTTCAGAGTCTGTGCCGAAAATGGAGCACTCCAGACGTGGACCTTCTGGCATCCCGTCTCAATCCGAAGGTGTCGCGGTTCGTGGCCAGGACGAGAGACCCGTGGGTGGACGCGTCAGGTGGCGCCTTGGTCACTTTCGCCTAATTTACGCCTTCCCTCCTCTGCAGCTTCTTCCTCGCCTGCTGCGCAGAGTGGAAGCCGAGGGGATTCCAACGATCCTGATCGCCCCAGATTGGCCGCGCCGTCCCTGGTACGCGGACCTGGTGCGTCTGGTGGCAGACATCCCTTGGCGCCTACCCCTGAGAGAAGGTCTTCTGTCGCAGGGTCCGATCTTTCACCCTGCTTTACAGTCGCTGGCTTTACTGGCATGGCTGTTGAGAGCCAGGTGCTGAAGGACCGTGGCCTGTCGGGCACTGTGATCTCTACCATGCTACGAGCACGGAAGTCTACTTCACGAAAGATTTATCATCGTACGTGGAAGGCCTACATCTCTGTGTGAAGAGACGAAATGGCACCCCCGTACATATGTCATGTCCTGGATTCTGCTGTTCTTACAGCGTGGAGTGGATCAGGCCCTCGCCTTAAGTACGGTTAGGCGTCAGATTTCGGCTTTAGCTGTTTACTTTCAGCGACCCTTGGCGGCGCACTCCCTGGTGCAGGGGTCCGGCATGTGGCTCCTTCTGTACGTCCTCCACTGCCTCCATGGGACTTGAATTTAGTCCTCTCGGTGCTTCAAGACGTCATCCATAAGGATAAGGTGGTGCTGCGGCCGCAGCCGTCATTTCTTTCAAAGGTTGTTTCGGCTTTTCACATTGAGAATATTTTGTGTTACCATCCTTATGTCCTCGGCCAAAAAACCCAAAGGAGGCCACTTTGCATTCCTTGGACGTGGTTCGGGCCCTACGGGTGTACTTGTCTGCTACAGCTCCGTTTCTGAAGTCGGACTCACTGTTCGTGTCGGTGACTGGTCCTAAAAAGGGTCTGGCGGTCTCGTCGGCCACCATTTCTAGGTGGATCAGACAGGTCGTGCTTCAGGCCTATGCCCTAAGGGGGCGGACGCCTCCCTTTTCAGGTTGCGGCGCATTCGACCAGGGCGATTGGTGCTTCTCGTCTGTTTTACAGGTGTGTGTAAGGCAGCAACCTGGTCGTCAATCCACACCTTTTCAAAATTTTACAAGGTGGATGTGAGTGCCGCAAGGTTTTACAGGCGGCAGTTTAAGGTTGAAGTTCCTCCGTTGAGAAACTCTGGGTTTTTGTTTGGGGTGAAGCTTGATTTGTTGTGGTGTTTTCCCACCCCTCGAAAAAAATTGACACTGCTTGGGGACGTCCCTAAGGTAAATGCTGCTGTGTCCGTCCATGAACGGAAGAGAAAATAGGATTTTTGTACTCACCGTAAAATCCATGTTTTTTGAGTTCATGGATGGACACAGCACCCACCCCTCCTTTTTTGTTTGTACTGCTTGTTATGAACTGGAGCTGCTGAGTCAGAGAGTGGGATATACCCGGAGGACACGCCCCCTGGGAGGTGCTGTACTGAAGAAGTGCTGTTTTTTCTGCCTAGTCTCCTGAAAGGAAGGATATGTAACCCTAAGGTCGATGCTGATGTGTCTGTTCATGAACTCAGAGAAATGGATTTTACAGTGAGTACAAAATCCTATTTTTTTTTTTTTTTTTTCAGCATGGGGGAAAAAAAACAATGTTTTCCCAACTTCATCATTAAAAACGATGTTGCCCAGTTCCATTAGCCTTTGGGCTGCTTTAGCTGTTTCAGTGTTTGTAAAAGACGATTCGTGCTTTTCTGTCTGTTTCAACGTGATGAATGTGTTATGTGTTATGTACGGTAGTTTTACCAGAACGAGCGCTCCTGTCTCATAACTTGCTTCTGAGCATGTGCAGGTTTTTTGTCGTTTTAGCCCACACACGATCATTTTTTACAACCCGAAAAACATCATTTAAAACTATGTTAAAAGATGCAGCATGTTCGAATTTTTTATTTTTTTTCATTTTTCAGAACCTGAAAAATTATGTGAAGCCCACATACGATCATTTTAAATGACGTTTTTGAAAAAAGTTTTTTTCATGTTGAAAAATGATCGTGTGTGTGTGTACGCGGCATTACATCTACACTTGACTTCTGTAGTAACTGGGTTATTGAATTTGAATTGAAAGCTGTGTGACTAGATTATTGAATTTAAAGCTGTGTGCATAAAACTTTTCCCATACATCTTAAGTGCTGAAGATCTTGTAAAACATTTTATATAAGTGTATCTGTAAAAAGGTTATTGTAGCTGATTATAAATGTGATCATGGAATTCAAGTTTTATTATTTTGAGATCTGATTACTACTCCTAATCTTGCACTTTAAATGATGTACAGCTTTTCTATATAAACATTTTTGAGAGATAATATGCTTTTATGTTTATCCAGCCCACCACAAAACAGCGGAGTAATCAGCATAAAGAGGATGAAAAGGAAGAAGCGAAATCCAAAAACAATCTAAAACCTGCAATAATTCCACCTTCCAAGGAGGACAAGAAAGAGGTCATTCCGCCTCCTGAAATAAAAGGTATGCCTTTTCTAGTCCAGGCTGGAAAATAAGAGCATATTGGTCCAAGAGAAAGATGTTGCATAAAAAGATCCCAGTTAAAGAGGAAGTAAACGTTCTCTGCTTACGTTTACCTATAAATAAGCCTATAATGAGGCTTACCTATAGGTAGTGAAAATATCTCCTAAATGTACCCTATTTAGGAGATATTTACATTAAATGCAGCCAGTGATATCACTGGCGCATGCGCTCTGAAGGAACGGGCATGGGTGCCGTTCCTTCTGAGCCCTGTGGCGACGCCGGCCAATCAGTGCTAGAGCCCATGAACCCAGAAGTAACTTCAGGAAACGTATTAGCGGTGTGCTGGTGCCGATGGAACAGCTTCGTTCTAAGGTAAGTATTACATAAATAGTACATTTTGCAACAAATTGGGTTTATTGGCAACATAACATGCTTGGGTATAACATGAGCATCTTTTAGTCAGTGGATGGGCAGAGGTTTACAGTTTGAAAAGCTGCCTCTAAAAATTGTTGAACATTTCAGAATAAATGTAAAATTGCAAAGACTTTAACGAGGACATGCAATCCGCTCATGTAATTTCTAATAAAAAAATCTTTGCCATTCTGAAGCTTCCCTCCAACCACTATTGCATATTATTTTATATATACTGCGATTCTGTACTTGCCAAATATGCTGCAAAAATCTCCCTCCACTAATCTGGCTGCATCCATTTTAACTGTGGGCAGCGGAAGCTGCTGCCTGTTTACTTCCTGGATTTACAGAGGCACTCCTCCAGCTCTGCAGCTCTCATTGGCCTTCTGATGACTCACCCCCCCCCCCCCTCCTGGCAAACTCTCCCGAGAGAGAGCGAGAGCTATACATGATGTCATAAGCCTAGGCTTTTACTATCCAAAGTTAAAACAACAAGGGCGGAGGATTTACAAAAATTCCTCTTTAACCACTTGTCATCTGCCCACCGTCAAATGACGGCGGGCAGATGACTCCATTATCCTGACATCACGTCATATGACGTGATGTCCCTTTAAAGCCGCGGGCGGGCGCGCGCACCCGCCGCTCTGCGGGGATCCCGTGCGAGTGCCCGGCGGCAACGATCGCCGCCGGGCACACGCGATTGCTCAGTAACTGAGCGGGGACGTGGAGCTCTGTATGTAAACACAGAGCTGCACGTCCCTGTCAGGGAGAGAGGAGATCGATTGTGTCCCTTGTACATAGGGACACAATCGGTCACCTCCCCCAATCACCCCCCCCCCTCCCCCCACAGATAGAACACTCATAGGACACACATTTAACCCCTTCCCCGCCCCCTAGTGGTTAACCCCTTCACTGCCAGTCACATTTATACAGTAATCAATGCATATTTATAGCATTGTTCACTGTATAAATGTAAATGGTCCCAAAAATGTCAGAAAAGTGTCCGAAATGTCCGCCATAACGTCGCAGTCCCAATAAAAAAAATCGCAGATCGCCGCCATTAATAGTAAAAAAAAAAAAAAATGGCATAAACTATCCCCTATTTTGTAAACGCTATAAATTTTGCGCAAACCAATCGATAAACGCTTATTGCATTTTTTTTTTACCAAAAATATGTAGAAGAATACGTATCGGCCTAAACTGAGGGAAAAAATATTTTTTTTATATATTTTTTGGGTTATTTATTATAGCAAAAAGGAAAAAATATTGCATTTTTTTTAAAAATTGACGCTCTATTTTTGTTTATAGCGCAAAAAATAAAAACCGCAGAGGTGATCAAATACCACCAAAAGAAAGCTCTATTTGTGGGAAAAAAAGGACGCCAATTTTGTTTGGGAGCCACGTCGCACGACCGCGCAATTGTCAGTTAAAGCGACGCAGTGCCGGAAGCTTATATTTTGTCTGGGCAGGAAGGGGGTGTAGGTGCACAGTAGGCAAGTGGTTAAATATATCATCATCTACAGTACATAATATCATCATCTACAGTACATAATATCAAAAGATTGTGTGCAAAGGACAAGGTCGAAACACCATATTGGATGCCCATCTTCGGGCCCTCAGAACGCACTGCATTAATATTAGGCATGGTTTTGTGATGGACATGAGCTTGAGAATACTTCCAAATGGGACAACATTCCCCTCCTAAAATTTCAGCAACCGGTTCCCAGACATTTACAGAGTTGGTTTTATAGAAGAGGGGGTGCTACATCGTGGTGAACATGAACATGGCCCTGTCCCACCTTTTTGGAATCCTGTTGCTGTCATTTAATTTCAAAATTGCCTCATGTTTTTTTTTTTTTTTTTTTTTTAATGGTATATTTTCTCATGTTAAACATTTGATGTGTTTTCTATTGTAAATAAAAATGGGTTAATGAGACTTGCAAATCATTGCATTGTCTTTATGTAGATTTTGCAGTGTTCCAACTTTTTTGGAATTGGGGTTGTAACTAGCAGTGGGATGATTTTTTGCTTGGTACCTGCTGCAGATGAAGAAAGCTCACACAACACTTGCAGCACACCTACTGAAACAAATGTTTTACGGTCCCGCCATACATGGTTCGAAACTCGGCCAAGATTCACACCGTTTAATGGGCAGGCATTTCTTTCATGTACTAAGTTGATCGATCGCTCAACTTATCTTAGCGCCTTCTAAAACTGCTAGGAATAATGACTGTCTTCTCCTGCTGGGGATGGCTTGCCTCCGCTGGGAGAAGACAGTCGCAGTGGTTGCAGGAAATACATTTGCACAGTGTATGGCCTGCCTAACTACTTGTTCTAAGTGACCTTTTTCAATGAGAGATGGATCTCTAAAGCCTCGTACACACAACCGGTTTTCCCATCGGTAAAACTGCCATGAGAGCTTTTGGTTGGGAATCCTGGCCGTATGTATGCTCCATCGCAGTTTTCCAGACAGCAAAACTGCCGGGGGGAAAATAGAGAACCAGCTCTTTTTTCTTGCCAGGATTCCCAGCGTTTTTTTAATCCGGCAATTTTCCTATGGGAAACACTGCGATGGAGCATACACACGGCCGGGATTCCCGACCAAAGCTCTCATGCCAGTTTTCCTGTTGGGGAAACCCGGTGGTGTGTTGGGGGGGGGGGGTGTTATCGAGCAGGTTCTCGGGTTTTCCGCCGGGAAACACGGTCATGTGTACGAGGCATAAGAGTTCACAGTATTACAACATCAATAAAATCTTAATCCAAGTGCAACACAATTGTCAGACAACAAGCTCAATTTCAGTTTGGACGCAGATACCAGAGATAAGCAAAGCTCTAACCAAAGTCCCTATACCATTATATTTACAGGATTCTTAACATTTCTTGTATTGATGATGATGATATCTTTGTTTTCTTTCAGAGGAAACCAATGATTTGGAATTGAATGTTGACGAAAAGAAACCCGGTGCAGCTCCTCAGAAGCCTAAGCAGGATGACCACAAAGCTGATGTACAGGAGCCAGGAAATCAAATCAACCTTGTACAGGAGCCAGGAAATCAAATCAACCCTGTACAGGAGCCAGGAAATCAAATCAACCCTGTACAAGATCCAGGAAATCAAATCAACCCTGACAATGTTAATGCAGCAGATGAGGACGATGAGCCTAAAGTAGAAGATGTTGAGGACCAAGAGGCCAATAAAGAGAATGAAGATGTGGAGAGAGAAAATCTAATGAACATGGAAGGTCAACAGGAAGATGAAAAAGGTAGGTACTCAAGTCCTATTTAATTCATTTTGGGAAGATCCTGGAAACTTCAGGTAGATTTCCTTTGGAGGAATATAAATCTGTGAGTGTGTTTTGTGACTTCTTTTTACTACAGCCTCTTCATGTTTCATTATAACACCTTACAGTAGGAGAATTGAAAATTGGCAAGCAAAAATATTGTAGACCAGGGGTTCTCAACCGCAGTCCTCAAGTACCCCCAACAGTCCATGTTTCCCTTTACTTTGTACAGCTGCTTTACATCATTATCAATGACATATTGATAAGAGTTATTTTATCTAAGGGAAGTTCCCAAAACATGGCTGGTTGAGGGTACCTAAGGACTGAGGTTTAGAACCACTGCTGTATACAAGTCATGATTATTCCTCCTATCAATGTGTCCCAGTTTTTTACTAGTGTCGTAGGAGGATGAACCTCTTTTTTTTTTTCTTTAGCTCTTTTGTGTAAATTTTACTAGCAACATATTTGTTTATTATTCAAAACATTTTTTTACAAGAGACTGCTGATAGAGCTGGTGTCTTTGATTGTGGTTGCCCTCAGCCTGGCTTTTGGAGTACACACATATGGAGGACACTGGCTAAAGTGCTGCACTACCGGACCGGTGTCTAAAAAAAGCACCTGATTTGAACAGCCTTCAAAGGACAAGGGTCTCTTTGCTCCTGCCCTTGAAACCATTATCAAGAACGCTACCCTTAACAAGAGTACCTATATTTTTCAGTGGAAGACTCTCAAGCCTCAGTTTGGTAAAACCCATCCCTCTTTGGCAGTAAAAATTTTTTTGCCATTCTTCACCTCGGATGTTCTTCAAAAGTGCTGGTGCCAGTACTAGTCCAGCTGCCCTTATGTGGCGTAACCATTGTGGAATTCTTGGATAACTTTTTTGTTGAGGGAACAGTCTGTGAGCCTTTTCAGCAACACAGCTATGATGGCTTAGATGTTGCATCCATTCAGATGGATCGCTGGAATCTTTGCTCCCGTGTGTCGTAACGTCGCAGGGAACGGAGCTCGGTGGCACACGGGGACGCTGTGTGAATCGCGCGAGCACACGCTCGCACAGCGTGGATGCATCGCTGGATCCAGGAAGAAGGTAAGACAGCGCGCGCTGCAGGCTCTGCATGGCTACCCCGAGCGTGACTCGGGGATACCATTCTTAGCAAGAAAAAACCACCCCGAGTCACGCTCGGGAATACCGCCAGGGAGGTTAAAGCCAAGAGGTCTGCTTCCTACAGCATATTTTATTGGACATGGAAGGCATCAGTTGGCCCTCGGCACCATCAAAGGTCAGGCTTCTTCCCTGCCTATCTTGTTTCAGAAACCCTTGACCATGAATTCCTTGATTAAGGCTTTTGTACAGGGAGTCCTCCATGTAGCTCCCCCAATTTGTTCCCTTGTGAATGAATTGGGATTTACATTTTACATCTGGTTCCCTCTGCACTTCAGAAACTGCCATTTGAACCTAGTCTTGTCTCTAACTCATAAAGTGCTGGGAGGTGAGTATCTGAACTTGTGGCCTTATCTTGCAAAGAACCCTTTCTGATGTTCAGGTCTAGGCTTCTTAGGTAGTGTCTGCCTTTTGCCCAAACCATGGTATTTTTTTTTGCCTTTATGTGCACCTTTAGTTCTACTATCTCTAGGTGGTTCAAGCAGACCATCAGTAGTTGGCAGTGTAACCTAACCGTATTAGACTTTGTGTTCCTCATTGGTCTCCAAAAAATAATAGATTTCTTAGTTGTACAGTACGGGATACAAGATCTTAGGCTTGCCATGGGTTATATGCAGCTACCATCAGGTGATTGGACAATGATACAAAAAGCATCTGGGGCATCCCATATATAAACCCTCCCACCCACAACTAGACTCTGTTGTTTTTTTTTGCCAGTGTCCTTGGGTCACGGACCTCTTCTGTCTGAGAGAAGCAATAACTTTTTTTTTATGGAGGTTTTCTTTCCCCTTTTAATAATTCTTTGATCTTTGAGATTTAACTTGCTGCACCATAGCCATTGTGGTTCCTACTGCAGCTTCTGAATCCTTTCACTCCTCAGCTGCGTCTTGGGAGACCATATTCAGGCCCTGCTATTTTAAGAAGCATGGCTGGCCTGTAATGTTGCTGAAAGCACTGGATCTTGTTTGACTCAAAAGTGATGCACTTTGTGCAAGGGGAGCCCCCAGAGTGATATACAGGGCAATGACCTACCATCAGCCCCCTCTAGTGGTATGACCATCTTGGAGGGTGATGAGGTCTGACCCCCTTCTGCATTCCCACCTACATTCAAGAGCTATGCCAGCGTTAAGGGCAGAACCCCTTTAGACACTTTCTTCCCAAGATGCCAAGTTCTTTCTCCTTGCCAGAAAATAAGCACTTGCTGTGACTACAGACTGGTAGTTGTGCTAGGGACTGAGAGATAACTGGTGAGATTTTTACATTTTTCCTTCAAGCATGGGGGTAAGGGCAGATGCTTATGCGCCTGCATGGCCTTGCTCTCAAAATATTTAGTGAGTCTCGGCTTGCCATATTGAAGACACCCAGAGAAGGATAAAAATCAGCAACATCTCCTGTTCTATACCTGGAACAACACCGCAATCGGCTATACTACATTGGTGTACAGGAGCCTACATTGCTAGGCATTGGAAACCTTCCCCCTCCTCTCTATAGTGGTGGAATTCACAAGTACCCCTCTGGAAATATTTTGTACCATACATGGCACATCCAAAGGGGATAAAAAATATGTTCAGATGGCCTCATTAGCTCAGACTCCAAGGTGGATAGTAGTTTATTTCCACAGGGTCCAGGTAGCCTCTGTTCTAGTCATTCCTCTGGGCATTCCAGAGACCATTTGACCGCAATGCCCTTCCTACTTTTAATCAAGAGGGTGTTCTGCCACAATTTCTGATTTCATGGGTAACATTTTAAAGCGTTTGAAAACCCAAAAATATATAACTTCTGTTTTTTTTAAAGCATGTTAAATGACACAGTGCTTGTGCCATGTCATTTGTCCCTTTTTTGTATAATGTGAAATACCTGGCTGACCCCCCGTCTCTGCTGACCCTGACAACCGTGTGGTCAGATTACGTGCCTCCATCGCGATGTCTGCTCTCTCTCCCCCTCCCTCACTACTTGTCGGTTCAGATGCCTGTGTGTCAGAGCGATCTCCTCCACAGCCCCTCCCACCTCTCCTCAACTTTCAACCACTGTTTTATCAAGCTCTTAACTACTAGGTGTTGGTTCTTTTAAAACTCTAATTGTAAATTCCTTATCTCAGTGATCAGATGACATTCCTCTGCTGGTCAGCTGATGTCAGAGGGTTATCTCAGCCCCTCCCTCTGCATTCTTTACATTGGAAGATGGAGCACAGGAATGTCAATAGCAACAAGTTATTGCTGTGAGATAAGGTATTTACAATTAGAATAAAAAAACTGACACATGGTGCTATAGCTCTTGATAAAACGAAGGGGATGGCAGTGTTTCATCATCCTGACTTTACAACCACTTTAAGGCCTTATAGAGGCTATTGATACCAGGGGGTCACAAGCATGCCCCATTCAGTTACTGAGTCATTGCTTGAGGCTGGCACACTTTTTGGATGATCTGTATACTATGGTTACATGATAAATGGCAGTTTTTCCACTGCTGAGAGTTCAGGTAGGAGGAGATTTCCACTTCAGCATGTATACATGCCCACATGTGTGATGTCAATATCATGTGACCTGGCTAGCTCTGAGAAAAATAAACTGTTTTTTCCAGCATAAAAGACACAATTGAACATGTGCAGGTCGGCTACTCCCCCAGGAGGGGGAGGATTTATGCATATAGGATAAAACAGCCTTTTTACACAATGCAGAGGATTAACCCCTTTAGTTCCACAGTGAGTATAACGAGCATGCTATGCTGCATATATGGACTGACTCTTGTGGGTTTAGTAACACTTTAAGGGTACTATAACTAATCTTTCATTGATGCTGTATGCTCCTGCTTAGCATTACAGCAGCCCAATTAGATTACCAAAAACCATATGGCAACAACCCCAAGGTCTGGGGTTCCTGAAATTGTCAAAACCCTTCTGTTCCAGTCTGCTTACTTGTGGAACCTGTCCTATAGATGGACTAGCCTCACCTGGAGAAATATTTACTCCAAATCACTTTGCATAGCAATATCCTAATGCAAGATTCCTGCAGATGTAGACGGTTGTCTTAACAAGATACTCTGTGCCCTTGTCGAGTATAATCCTGTGTTTTTAAAGAATACTTTTCTCCCCCAGGCAATAAGTCTCGCACTTCTACAAGTAGGTCTTCTATCCTTCAGTGTAGGAAAGGTCACTTTTATCCCTCTCAGACCTCTACTTCCAAATGCAACTCCAAACCAGCTAAGACTGGTTCCAATCAGTGATAATGCAAACCCACTTGTCAGAGTGGGGGAGGGGGGGGGGGCGTGGCATTTGTTGGCTTCTTGGTTCGAGAAAATCTGTTTCCAGAATGTCATTTCCAGGGACAGCGAACTGGAGTTTCGAATTCTGCTTACTTCCTGGTTCATACTTTCGAACCCCTCTCCCTCTCCCTACAGGTTTAGAACTTTTTTATGGAAACTAGTTATTTCCTCCGTCTTTCTTTGTAGACACTTCGGCCCAGATTCACAGAGCAATTACGCCTGTCTAACTGGTGTTAGACAGGAGTAATTTTAAATTTTGCGCACCGTATCACTAGTTTGAATCCTCAAACCATGATACGGCGGCTTCGGGCTTCGATCCGAGAGGCTTACGTCTTCGTAAGCCTTCGGATCTACGCTGCAATATTTTTGTGGCCGCTGGGAGGAGTCCGCGTCGTTTTCAGCGTCGGGATATGCAAATGAGTTTTTAATGGCGATCCACGAAGATACGAGCGGTCTTCGCAATCGCTTTCGTCAATTTTTTTCTACATACTGTTAGACCAGCTTTTTGCTGGTCTAACGGTGCGTAGCCCATGTTAAGTATGGCCGTCGTTCCCGCGTCGAATTTAAATTTTACGTAACTCGTTCGGGAATAGGAATGTCCGTAAACGACGCTACTAAAAAAAAATGACGTAACGACGTGATTTTGCGCAATGCACGGTGGGAAATTTCTGAACGGAGCATGCGCAGTTCGATCGCCGCGGGAACGCACCTATTTTAAATGCTTCACGCCCCCTACTCGCGTAGATGGCTTGCGCCGGGAGAAATACACTACGCCGCCGTAGTTTACTGGACAAAATCTACCGGGATTCCACGTAGAGCCAGGTAAAATACGGCGGCGTAGTGTATTTCAGATACTCTACTCGAATCTAATTGTATGTGAATCTGGGCCTTAATATCTACTGAAGCCAGTCAAACACAGTCCCATCTTTTCTCCCCATCAGCGCTATCTGCATTTCTTTGCAGTGGTCGATCAGATATACCAGTATGTAACCCTTCCCTTTGGTTTTTTCATGCCCCCAGGGTTCCCAACAAAGTGCTTGCCCTAGTCTTATCAGCCCTGATCAGTTTATGGAGGTAAGGGTTTATTTATGTTTTGGAGGAATTTGGGAGCTGGAGCCACTGCAGGACCAAAGCAAGTAAAACATGTGTAGTGGTGGCAATATTATTCTCCAAAACTTGGTAAATGAGGTAAAGTTTCACTTTGTAAAGAATGCCCAATCATGTGCAAGGGAGAACCATTTTTTTTTTTTTTTGTGCTTGCACATGATTGGATGATGGACGTCGGCAGAGCTTTTGCTTATTTACCAAGCTCTGGAGCAGCTGCACTTTCAAAATGCACAGTCTATTTGCCTTTAGTAAATCCATCCCTAGGAGTCACCCAAGAAATGTGATAAATGGATTGACACTGTGCAGACTGCTTTACCTCTGAACATTCCACCATAGGCGTATTTTCCAATGTAAACCAGTTTTCATGGAAAACCTAGAAAGGACACAATAACTGCTTACTATATTTTTACTGCTTTTTTTTTTTTTTTTTTTACATAAATGAATAGATAAGATTTTTAAATAAATGCATGTATTGTAAGAAAAGATGTAAATCTGACACGCGCATGCATGAATGCAGCATCAGTCATTACATGTGGGGAAAACTTCATAATTCTGCTTTTTAATCAGTCTGGTGCTTGGTTGAAGATATTTCCTTATTTTTTTAAGACTTAAAACAGAATGAACAGGAAGACGATGCAGAAAACAATGAGTACAATGGAGATGAAGCAAATGTAGCTGAATCCGAGGCAGAAAAACAAGCTCAGCTGAATGACAACAAACCAAACTTAAAAGGTATTTTCAGTTTTTTTGCACCTAAATTTAACACATTCTATCAGCATTTCTATTATGTAATTTATTATTGTACAACTTAATGTGATGCTTAATCCCCCCCCCCCCCCTGTTTTTGCACTTGTAGCATTCTTCGAAACACATACCCACACAATGAATTCCACTTTGGCCTGCTGCGATTCACTGTTTGGGTTCCACAAAGCGGGTTCCACATCACCATCTTGGTCCTTTTTCAACTGGCTGCGCCTTTGGAGTGCATGCAGTCAGCTATGACTTGCCAGACCCGCCCCCTGGCACACCTGTCTCACCCCTTGGCCACTATGTGTGCCAATCCTGCAGCTCCCTGGGAGATGTGATGTTAGTACCCCAGGGGACTGCAGGACCAGGTACACATCATTGTGGCCTAGGCTAGAATGGTGGCTAATAACAAGAAAAGAAAAAAAAGGAAAACAAAAAAAAATCCACACTTCTGATTGCAAAAGGGAGTGTTAACCACTCCTGGAAGGTTTACCCCCCTTTGTTTTTTGCATTGTGCATTTTGTCACTGGTCCCCAAAAAGTGTCACTTGGGGTCAGATTAGTCTGCCGCAATGTTGCAGTCCCGCTAAAAATCACAGATCGCTGTCATTACCAGTAAAAAAAAGTCTAAAAATCTAAAGGTGCATCTCCAAAAACATTTTTTTTTTTAATAACATAATATAATACTCAGTGGGCACCTGACTACATACAGATCAGAAAATGTATCCCAGCACTTCAATACAACTTAAAGTGGATGTAAGCCTGATTCATGAAATTTGCATGGGTACATATATCTGCAGTGTTTTCTTATCTCTCTCCAAAGCACCAAGTCCTTTCACTTTCTCCTGCTCTGTTCTTCTGTTATCAGCATAACTTCTGACAAGTTCTCTGTCAATTGTGATACAACCAGCCTAAAATTTGTGTCATGGGACATTGCTATAAGTAGATTAGCACATTGCTGAACCTATTTTTTTCGTGCAAACCAATCAATATACACTTATTGAGATATAAAGGAATAGTTGTCGTGCAACACAGAGCCCTCCATAACAGATTCCCCCCCCCATCCATCAGACTTTCCCAACACAGAGTACCCCCCCCCCCCAACACAAGACCCTGCCCCATACCAGATCCCCCCCCCCCCCCAACACACTCGCCCTCCCTTTTGTTACCTTAATCACAGAAGACGCAAAGCACGGTAGGTCCAGACAAAGGGCGGGACTTTGCAAGTGAAAGGCATGTGATTGATTGCTAGGATTGCCCCACTGCCTATTACCCAATTGCCTGCTTCTCAACTCAAAAGGTCCCACCCTTTGTCCAGACCTGTCATGTTTCTCGTCTTGTATGATTAATGTAGTAGAGGGGAGGGGAGTGCTGTGATGTTAAAGGGGCAGTCCGTGGGCCGGGTAAATCACCCTGGTGGGCTGTAGTTTGAGGACCCCTGATGTAGAAATATACATGTTGAATACATTTATTTATTTTGGATATGCATTATAGTAGAAACAATTTTTTTTTTTTTTTTTTCGAAATTGTTGCCTTTTTGGTTTATAGCGCAAAAAATAAACCGTAGAGGTGATCAAATACCACCAAAAGAAAGCTCTATTTGGGTACATCTTTGCACGGTCACGCAATTGTTGGTTAAAAGAACGCAGTGCTGTATCGCAAAAAAATGGCCCGGTCATTAACCACTTAACGACCCGCTCATAGACAAGACGTATACAGAGTGGTTTGTTAACTCTGGGAGGACGTCCGCATACAGTACACTTTAATCAGTAAGATTACATTACTATATCAAATTATCCCCTTTGTCCCTAATGCTTTGTCCAGTGCCCTTCATGTAGTTTTATTATATATATCATTTTACTGTCCTTTCTGCCTGGCAACTGGATTGTCCATGGCAACCAAAAAGTGTCCTTTTATGTCAAAAGTGGTTTTAGACCATATATAAAACGGTGATGGTGAATTAGAATCACTTGCAGAATTGAGCGATGGTGAATCGTGGGGGAAATTATTTTTATAATTATATTATTTATTTTTATAGTTATTATATTTATGATTTCGGGTTTCAAACTTTCATACCCGGGATGTCTACTAGACTCTTGTTTTGACAGATTTAAATGTGTTATTACTAAGAATTATATGCCTACAATATAAAACGCCAAATTTCTATGCAAAACAATTGTACTGCTTTGAGCCTCAAAAATCTGACATAATCATACCGCCAGGGTGGCTATGTAACGCTTCACCCACCTTATTTTTATGGATGGGGAATCTGTTCTTTTGTATAGCCAAGTTTAGGAGTTCTAAATGGTGATTTCTGAAGTGCGTTGCCCTTATGAGGTTAATTTACTAAAGGAGTACAGGCTGTTCACTTGAAAAAAGGCAAATTGTTTACTGTGAAAAATGTATGTTCCCTTTGCAGATTTAATGATGGTAAATACTCTGAACCTGTTTTCACTTTCAGGATACAACTTAAAAAAAAAAAAATTTGGTTTTTGCTAGCATACGATTGGTTGATGGAAGTCAATACAGCTTTAACCTATAAGTGAACAATTTCTATTCCTTTAGTGAAAAATGCCACTTAATTCAAAATGGATGCATAGCGGAGGCCTTACTTGTGTTGTACAGATGTAATGGAAATAAAACAATGATTCCACTGACCTGAACGTAATGAGATCACTCTCATTGCAGTACAGTGGTGTAGTGGTTAGCACTTTAGCCAAGCAGCAAAAGGGTCACTGGTTTGAATCCCAACCTGGCACTACCTGCTTGGAGTTTGCATGTTCTCCTTGTGGCTGTGTGGGTTTCCCCTGGGTATTCTGGTTTCCTCCCACACTCCAAAGACATGCTGGTAGGTTAATCAAATCCTGTCTAAATTTGTGTGTGTGTGACCTTAGATTATAAGCTCCTTGAGGGCAGGAACTGATGTGAATGTACATTGTATATGTAAAGCACTGGCGTTATAGAAGTACTTGAAATAAATGCAATAAAAAATCTCTCAACGGCTGTCACTGTGCATGCCAATAATATACCAAGCATTCGTTTTTGTTCTCAAATTCTGCATCGGTTTTACTGTGCCAAATTTAACTTCTTTTACGTGCAAGGCAGTGTGGAAAAATTCAAACATTTCTGCCCTGCAGCTGACGGCTGCATTGATGTGTGGCGTGAGTACATAGTTCATTGTTTTCTGTGTCTTCCCTACAGAGCGTTGCATTTTTCTACTGCACAAAAATGCCTAAAACAGATTTGCCACATGGCTCGGTATCGCTTGGTATATTGATTTAGCTAAGCGGTTTTTAAGTTTATTCTTTAAGTCCCCATTGACTGCTGATGGAAATGTTGTACACCATGCTTGTTGTGTGCAGTGTTGTCACTAACGGCGTTTAAATAAACGCAGTTACGTAACGCAGCCACTTTTGAGGCTGCGTTACGTAATCTAATTGATTACTCTGCACCTCGTGGTAACGCCGTTCCAATTACTTGAGCGGCGTTACCGCAATTACATCTACTGCCACTAGTTGGCAGCAGAGTAATTGCTTCTGCCGGCGCAATCCACCAACTGATCCTCCATGGGGGGGGGGGGCCAGCTGCCGAGTGCGCTCCTGGCTCAGTCCCGTTCCTCCTGTGTGTTATTTACTCGGCCCCCCCCCCCCCCCCCCGCCCATATGGAGGATCAGTTGGTGGATTCCAGCGGCATGCGCTGCGTTATGTCACGCTGGAGCCCCGCTCAGTGTTCTCCAGAGCTGCCAAAAGATACAGGTGGAGGCAGAGATATCGGCTGCTGCTGATCCTGCCAGAACGGATGTCTGCAAGAGCTGGTTCTGCATAAAGTGTGGAGAGAGGTGAGTTGGTGGGGTTTTGTGAGATAATGAAGCTTGTGTGCAGGGGATTGAGATTGGGGAGGGGGTGATGAGAGCAGTGTCTGCAGCAGGGTGGCCAGTGCTAGTGCTGTACAGCTAAATTCAGTTGCTCTATGCATGCCACTGCCAAGCAGCACTGCAGTGCTCCATGAACTAGGGTTAATTCACACCATAAAATTTTATACCATCTCATGTTTATACCACCCACCTCCATACCATCTGCACCCCTCTCATGTTTATATCACCCACCTTCATACACTCCGCACCCCTCTTATGTACATACCACCCGCCGCCATACACTCCGCACCCCTCTCATGTATGTTTGATATTAAAGATTTTATAGAACGTAATTGCATTGTAGAATATTAAAAAAAAAAGTCAGTTACTTTGCTGAGTAACTAATTACTTTTTCAGTGTAGTAACTGAGTCACTTATGCAATTACTTTTTCGGAGAAGTAATTTGTAACTGTAACTAATTACTTTTTTAAAGTTAGATGAGCAACACTGGTTGTGGGTGCCACTTTTATATTTCACCCCCCCACAGTGATCTGTTATAACATGCATGGTCTAAAACCATTTCATGTGTTTTTCCTTTAAAAAAAAATTGAAAATACACATATTGGGTATTACTCAGTAAACTTTTTTGTTTTTTTACAGATAATAAAATCCAAATTGGAGTGAATGGAAAGGCAGCTGATCAAGAAGCAGAGGACAACCCAACCTAAAAATAAGAACCCCCCCCACCCTCATATAGACTCTTGAAACTAAATCAGACTGTTTTGTCCCTTTTTAAGACTGTTCCCGTCAACAAGACAATTGCATAATTCAGCACAAGCAAGTGGGACTTGAAGGAGTTTTAATTTTTTTTTATTTTATTTAAAACAATTTTGTATTGGAGCTTTTGATAAAGAACCACTATTGCAGAACATATTTTATTCTGATAACTATACTGTATGTAGGTAGTTTATACATACAACCTTATTCGGTAAGTGGACTCCTTTTTATCTCATATTTTTTAATTACATGGGAATAAATGCTAGCTGCTATAGGCATCCCTGAGAGTGTTATATAAAAAATATATATAAAAAGGAATTTTGATTATTGAATACGATTTTTACTTTTTTTTTTTTTTTTACTTTTTTTTTTTTTTTTTTTTAAATGGTTATCAGACTATAAAAATTTTCAGAATAGTGGTCAACTTTTTTATTTTAAAAGTGAATGCCTTATTGTCATTGATTTTGATTTATAGAATCTGTCATCCGCACATCATGCAGTTGCCTTATTCATTCATATTTCCCAAGTTCTATCAGGTTTTGTTTGTGAAGTTACCAGTTCTTCCAATACCTTGCTCATGTTCCAAGTCATAGCCAATGCAGGTCTTTCCAAGTAAAATTGGCGAGACTAAAGAAGTGATCCCCAGAACTGTAGTATACTGTATATAGTAACATAAACAACCATCTTCTGTCTCTCAGGGACTCTAAAGGTGTCTCTATGAGCCACCCATCTCCCTTAATGTTATGAGCGGGTCTTGCTTTCCATTTTTGATTATTATTATACATTGGCTATTAATGCAGCTGCAGGAGGGCGATGGCTTGGTCAAAGGTATGAGAGGGCAGAGTTTAGAACTCTGGAGCAAAGTGTATGACTGACTTATTTCTCTTTGGGAATCACTCCAGTTTACTTCAATTACAAAGGTTCAGTTCAGAGTTAACCAACACTTTAGTTAGTCAACACAAAACTGGGTACCTCCATTGTTCCCTTGCCATTATGCGTAACTCCACTGTTTACTGTGTCAGGGACTCATCTATAAAGTCACAACTCCCTACCTGCAGATTTGTTTGGGTCAGTGACTCCTTGAGTGGGAGCCAAGTGACAATAACAGCTAGACACACTTTAAGAGCAATGACAGTGCAAACCATTTTGGTTTAATTAAAGTTGCCATAAATTCAGAAATGCACTTTAAGTCTCTTGTTCAGCTTGAGGCTGCAATTACAAAAATGTCCCCCCTGATCTGTATCTATGAATAGGGTCCCAGTGGCCACTGCCTTACCTCCTATTCCCTCTGTTAGCCATGGTGAAGAAAAAGGGCTTGTGCAGAACCACACATAAACCAAAGGTAATAGAAAGTGAGCAAGTGTTTATTGGGTCACAATGTTGAATCTACTTTAAAGTATTGGATAGAAAATGTTACTGGTACATATAAAAAGTTGTGTTTTTGTGCATGCTTGTATAGGCGCAATTGCACTCCAGACACCAGCAAAAGAAGTGATTGGTTTTTAACATTCGCACACTAAATGATCAGGGTATGCATGCTAAACATGTTTGCTGTCTTAAAACGTCACTTCATTCCCCATTTGTGAAAGAGAAGCCCAGCACTGCATAATACTACGTCATTTCACAAAGCCACTTAAGTCATTTTAAATGGGTTTGTTTTTTTATTTAATTTCTGCATCAAAATGTTCAGTTCACAAAATCTTTGAAAGCTTCTCTTTCCCATAAATTGGTATTTATCCCATGAGCTGTTCTATCTCTACCTGGGATAAATCCATTTTCTGCTTTCCTCACTAGACCTTTGTGGAAACTTACTATGTAAATACTGTTTGTTCTGCTTTAGGGAACGGATACTAATATGCCCTGAACACCACGTCTGAAAAGACTCATTCTTTCATATTACACATTGGCAGGTCAGTTAGACACCGTGCTAAGCAAACGTTTCACTGTATGCCTGTGTTTACTGAACCATGGCTCAGAAGAATGTATCCAGTAAGCTGGAGCGCCTGCTTTTGGCACTTGTAAGGGCTATTAATATAGCTTTGGGCCTAAAGCAGCCTAGTGTTGGACAGTAAATTATTAACCTGATTTCTTTTGCAATAGCAGGCACCATAACATGCCAATCCATACCTTCCATTTGGACACAGGGCTCTTGCTCACCCTGGTATGACATGAACTTGGGGTACATGCAATGTACATATATACTTTTGTCCATGTTGCAGTGCCTATGCATACACCCCCACATCCAACAGGCAATGAATTGCTGAATGTTGTTGTCGATAGTGTTTAAGCAGCAACCTACAGCAGAGCCGGTATTTTACATACCCACCCAGGGAGTGCATGCTCCCTGGGTTAGTGGGACAGACTGTAGTTGGACTTCAGCCAATTGGAGCGTTCATATAGATGACTATGATGGTTCATATTGTATTGCCCAGCATCAAGGTTCAAACCGTGTTGTATATAGCCATTACACACAGAGGTTATTGTAATAAAATAAACTTCACATTGACATTTCACTTCTACAGAAATAAGTTCACCAAAGCGTCTGTATTAACAAAATCCTAAATGCATGATTTTGTGCCTTAATATCAAACCTATCACTGTGTTCCATGTTCTATGAATGTAGCTAAAACTTATTCCTGAACCAGGACTTGTTCAGGTTAACTGACATTTGAAATGCAGGCTAAGTGCTAATTTTCCAAAAAAAAATGTTTCTTTTCTTAAAATAAAATCAATTTATTTTTACTTCTTTCATAGGAATAATTTGTAATTTAAAATGGGATAGTACTGTATTGTTCATGGCGTAGGTTAAATTGTTCAACTGTTTTTAATTTATGACCTTTTTTGTTGTATTTGTATTAAAATAGAGATTACACTCTGACACAAGATGTATGTCTCATTTACTTATGTGACAAGGAAATGTTATCAGGGACTTGGGGACTTGGAAATGTCGGTGTGGAATAAAATGTTTAAGGCTTCATGCACATGGCTGCATTTTGTTTTCTGCTCAGAGTGACAGGTGCAACATACAACCACCACTATTCACCCTGTATAGAGATCAATGGTAGGAGGTGGCCATATGCCAATCTACAAGAATCCCAACAGCTACATGTTTACAGGGCCTTATACAAGCATTCTGTATTCATGCAGCTGCTCAGGTTTCTTTTTTATTTTATAATCTACTGCCTGACAATTATTTGTACAGGCTGATTAGCAGTGGCTGTACGCTACATCAGTTGGGGGTTTGCTCTCACCAGGAGGTACACCCAAGTTTTACATATTACAGCATCCACACACCTACATTGGAGGTGAATTTATCTTCTAAAGCAAGTAAGTGTTCAAAGTAGGGCTGTGCAAATTAACTTTTAATTGATCGATTAATCTTTAATTTTTTTGATCGATCAAAATCGTTTTGATCGATTAAAACTCTTTTGATTGGTACTCACCTCTCTGCCGGCTTCTGGGCCTTCAGGGAGTTCTGTCGGAGATCCAGTAATGTCACGGACACCGGCGGGGCTTGCCGTGTCCATCTGAAGTGCTCCTTTGCTGTGTCTTCATATCTGCATGCCGGCGGGACCTTACTATCTGCCACACACAAGGGCTGTTACACTTCCCTCTATCGCTTCCCTCCATCAACCTGGGATTCTACATCCATCCACTGGGAGTTGTGATAGTTCCCTTCACGGGACATCTACATGCCGACTTGAAGACTTTAAAAGTTTTAATGCTATTCCCATCGAGCGCTGCCTTTGTGTGTTTTTTGTGTCCTGCTCTCCATTTTTGCAGTGGTTGGTGGCTGCACTGGGAATCAGCCTGCAAGGAGATCAGCTAAAAGTAGTTGGATCTGTATGTGCGTTTATAATCGAAATTAGTCGATTAATCGATTAAAAAAAATAACGATTAATCGAACACAAAAATTTTGATCAGTAACAGCCCTAATTCAAAGGAATACATGTTCAACTGCATGCACTAAAGATGTAATCAGAACTAAGCGATATCTCGGCAAGGGCAGGTGTTGAAGGATTTTGCAGTTGTTTACCATCGAGTTTGTATGATGAGCTTGCTGATGGGTAAAAGTTGACATTTTTTTACTTTACTTCATAAGTCGAAGGTCAAAAAAAGGATAGAGATGTAGTATCCTGACTTTTCGCAAAACACTTTGTTTTATATATAATAGGCTAAGAACTTGCATTTTTAAAGTCTCCAGTAGCAGCTACTATAATTGTATCCTGATGGCAGTCTATAATGTAGCTTGTAGAACAGATACAACTCCTAGTAAGCAAACTGTCATTCCTATCACGCTGATGTGAGTAGAAGGTAAAACACCTTATAATTAGCTAGTAGATTTTAAGAGGCAGTGCGATGTCTTCATACACAGTGCATCTGGAAAGTATTCACAGCGCTTCACTTTTTCCACTTTGTTACAGCCTATTATTAATAAAACCTATTTTCCTCAAAATTCTACAAACAATACCCCATAATGACAATGTGAAAGAAATTTGTTTGACATCTTTGCAAATTTATTAACCACTCCCATACAGGGCACTTATACACCCTCCCGCCCAGACCAATTTTTAGCTTTCAGCACTGTTGCACTTTGACAATTGCGCGGTCATGCTACACTGTACCCAAACTAAATTTTTATCATTTCGTTCCCACAAATAGAGCTCTTTTGGAGGGTATTTTATCACCTCTGGGATTTTTATTCTCTGCAAAAAAAATTAAATGACTGAAAATTTAGAAGAAAAAAAAGTTTTTTTATGTTTCTGTTATAAAACATTGTAAATAAGTAAGTTTTCTCCTTTACTGATGGGCACCGATGAGGTGGAACTGATGTAGTGGCATTGATTGGCACTAATATGCGGCATGGATGTGCACTGATGGGCGGCATAGATGGTCATAGATGGGCACTTACAGGTGGCACTATTGTATATTTTGTACCAATGGATGCCAATCAGTGATGCCCATTGTGGGCACTGATTGGCATTCATTGTGGCACTGATTGGCATCCTTTATTTTTGTTTGTTAACCCTGGTGGTCTAGGTGGGCATCCCTGGTGGCATCTGTGGTGGGCATCCCTGGTGGTCCAGTGGGGGGGGGGCTGCGCTGATAATCGATCAGCGCAACCCCCCCCTGTCAAAGGAGCAGTCGATCGGCTCTCCTCTACTCACGTCTGACAGACGCGAGTGAGGAAAAGCCGATTACCGGCTTTTCCTGTTTACATCGTGATCAGCCGTGATTGGACACGGCTGATCACGTGGTAAAGAGTCTCCGTCGGAGACACTTTATCTAGATCGGTGTTGTGGGGTATCAGACTGACACCCTGCAACAACGATCGCTGCGATGCGCTTTGTTGAAGCACCAATTGCATCCTTAATTCTTTTTTTTGAGTATGATGCTACAAGCTCGGCACACCTATTTTGGGCAGTTTCTCCCATTCATTTTTGCAGGACCTCTCAAAATCCTGTGACGACGTCTTTGTGAGACAAAACAATCGTCGGGAAGCTGGCGCGCTGACGTCTTTGCCCATAGGACAGGTGGCCGCTTGCCGGCCAGCTGTTTGTTTTTAATCGTGATTTTATTCAAATGCGTTTGTAAGTAGATCTGACTTCTTTTTTTACATTAAACTCTGTGCATACAATATTATGCTCTGTGAGTATTTCTGTCCTTGGCACTGTACGAGACATCTGTCGTGATTCAGGTGATAGTTTCGACTCGCTCTGATTACTTCCATTCATCCTCCAGTCGCTGAGATTGAGGCGACCGGTCTGCATTCGCTCGGATTACCAGAGTCCATCTCCCTGTCGTACGTCCAATACCAGCTGAGCATGTGGTTGATTTCCAGGCTTACATAGCCTGTGTTCTGGTAAGCAGGCTTGTACATGTGGTGTAGGTGCACTTTTGATATTGGTGTCATCACAGGCTTCTTTTTCACTATTATGGACTGTTTTTTTGTTTGACACTTATTAGGATTCTATTGTCGACAATTGGACTTTTCATGCCATATATTATATGGTTCCTAATCTCACTTATGCACTTAGTGTGGTATTTAGATTTTTACATTTTTTTTCATTCTAGATACTTTCCACAGTTTCTTTTTTACATTTTCTTTTGACATACATGTAAGTCCCACCCACATATGTAAACTCTGTTCAAACCACACGTGAGGTATCGTCATGCACGTTAGCAACTCAAATCTAGCACTAGACCTCCTCTCTAACATTTTTCTTGCAGGTTAAAGAGTGTGTGCCCTTTTAAAGGGTGACATTTTGAGTATCCATTTACTTGGTACAACATCTTTCACATGAAAAAAAATTGGGCTAACTTTACTGTGTTATTTAAAATTCATGAAACTTTTTTCCAAAAAAAAAATTGATGCGCCAATATTGTATGACAAAGTTATAACGAGCAGCATTTTATTCCCTAGGGTGTCTGCTAAAAAATAAAAAAATATATATATATATATATATATATATATATATATATATATATATATATATGGGTTCTGAGTAATTTAGCAAAAAATAAATAGTATTCCTTCATCATGCTTACGTAGGGCCAGACGTACTGCCCGTAACGCCAGGACGTTGATGGGCAGGATCTGGTCTGTCCTTGACCATTTCCCCTGAGCTGTGAGCCCCGCTAGTGTCACTGGCTGGCATCTGTGCTCAGTACTCTGAGTTAGGGAGGATCTTCCTTTTCACAGGTTCTGATCCTGCAACCACCAGTTTAGGTTTAAGCGTGCCCAAAGAGATAAGAACATTGGATAATCCGGGGCTCAACCTCGCCTGTTCCAAGCCAACAAGATGTCTTGTCTAGGAATGGAACCTCGGCGGAATCCTTCCTAGAAGAGTACAGAGCCAAATGGAGGGTTGTCTCGTGCCCCTTATCTGATCCTTTAGGGTGGCAACAATACCCTTACTTGAACTGTATCTAGGATCAAACCTAAATACTTCAGACTTGGAGCTGGTCTCAATGCTGACTTTTCAGTATTTATGATCCAGCCTAAGCTTTCCAAATACCGCACTTAGCAGGTTATACTCTGTTCTAGAGCCTGTAAGGAGTGATCTCCAAAACACCAAGATCCCTTGGGCCCCTAAAAGACCCAGTACTGGTGCTAGGACCTTTGTAAACACACCTGGGAAGCTCTGGCAAGCCCCAAGGGTAGAGCCACAAACTGAAAATTAAGTTTCTTTACTGCAAATCGCAGGAACCTCTGATGAGGCTGAACGATAGGTACGTGTAAAGACACGTCCTTTGTAACGCAAAAGGAGGGCTTGGTACAGGGTTTAGAAGGGCTTCTTCTGACATTGGCAACTTGCTCCAGGCTCTAGCACCCTGTTGACGGCACAACCACCGAGACAACGAGTTTTTGCCATTCGGCACTGCGTTGCTTTAACTGACAATTGCGCAGACGTACGACGTGGCTCCCAAACAAAATTGGCGTCCTTTTTTTCCCACAAATGGAGCTTTATTTTGGTGGTATTTGATCACCTCTACAGTTTTAATTTTTTGCGCTATAAACAAACACAGAGCGACAATTTTGGAAAAATGCAATATTTTTTTACTTTTTGCTATAATAAATATCCCCCAAAAATATATATATATAAAAATTCCTCAGTTTAGGCAGATACGTATTCTTCTACCTATTTTTGGTTAAAAATCGCAATAAGCGTTTATCGGTTGGTTTGCGCAAAATTTATAGCGTTTACAAAATAGGGGATAGTTTTTATAGCATTTTTATAAAAAAAAAATTGTTTTTTACTACTAATGGCAGCGATCAGCGATTTTTATTGTGACTGCGACATTATGGCGGACAATTGTGACACATTTTTGGGACCATTGTCATTTTCACAGCAAAAAAAACGAAGTTATTTACTGGTAACGGTCTTTCCCAGAGTCTTTCAGGACAGCCACCTGAGACCTTGGCTCCTCCCCTCTGTAGGAAATGCCATGCCAGCCTTCTATAAATTTCCTCCTCCCCTGCTGGCTCCTCAGTTCTTTAAAGAGCACCTCCAGTTGCTGGGGAGACACAAGAATATATGATACAAATAGTTAACTATAGCACATTTCCTGCTATTTTCTAAAATGCCTTTGGGTGGGTACCTGGCTGTCCTGAAAGACTCCGGGAAAGAACGTTACCAGTAAGTAACTTTTTCCCCTAATCGTCTTTCAGGACAGCCACCTGAGAGGATAACCGAGCACTTGCCCCTAGGGCGGGACCACAGCTTGTAAGACCTTGCGTCCAAAGGTCTGATCTTTAGCTGACAAGAGATCCACCCTATAGTGTCTCACAAAGGTGGCAAAGCTGGACCATGTCGCCACTTTAGATTTGTTCCGGCGTTGCTCCAGCTCTTTCTGCCTGTGAGGCTGCCATTGATCTTGTGTAGTGCGCTCTGATACCCTTTGGGATCTGTATGCCTCCTAACTTAGAAGCCTGTTCAATGGCTTTTCTTAGCCATCTGGCTATGGTGCGTCTAGTGGCTCTATGCCCTTTTCTAGCTCCAGAATGTAAAATAAATAAGGAATCTGTCTTCCTCAGTGTTTTTGTTACTTCTAAATAATGCAAGACGCATCTCCTGACGTCTAAATTATGAAACTTTACTTTTTGTTCCTTAGAAGGGTTTGGACAAAATGAAGATAACACAACTTCTTGTTCCCTGTGGAATCTCGAGACTACTTTCGGCAGGAATCCCAGATCCATCTTGAAAATTATGCAATCTGCAAAAATCTGAAAAAAGGGGGGGTCTGATAGATAAGGCCTCTATCTCACTGACCCTTCTTGCTGTGGTAATTGCTACCAGGAAGACTGCTTTTAATGTCAGCATCTTTAGGCTACAATTCTCTAGTGGTTCAAAGGGGTCTGCTGTCAAAGTTTGCAGCACTAATGACAGGTCCCACTTTGGAAAGACTGTATTTTGTATAGGTCTTTGTCTGCTCAGGGATCTGAAGAGTCTGATTATCCATGGATCAGATGCTAGTCTCTTTTCCTGAAAAACTGACAGTGCTGACACTTGACTCTTTAACCACTTCAGACCCGCGCTATTGACATAATACGTCAACAGCGCGGATCTGAGGCGCCTAACTTGACGTCTTTGGACGTGATTTGTGTGCATTACCCGCGTGCGCCACTGGGTGGCGCGCGGTGGGTAAACACTGTCTCGCCGCATCGCTGGGGATCCGATGCATGTACCTGGCGGCCGCGATGTCCGTCGGGTACATGCGATCGGCGGGAAACCGAACAGATGTCAGCAGGGACGTGGAGCTCTGTGTGTAAACACAGAGCTCCACGTGCTGTCAGCGGAGAGAACGATCTGTGTCTCTTTACATAGGGACACAGCATCGGTCACCTCCCCCAGTCACCCCCCTCCCCACACACAGTTAGAACACACCCAGGCAATACATTTAACCCCTTCCTCACCCCTTAGTGTTAACCCCTTCCCTGCCAGTCACATTCATACAGTAATTAGTGCATTTTTATATCACTGATCGCTGTATAAATGTGAATGGTCCCAGATTTGTGTCAAAAGTGTCCGATATGTCCGCCGCAATATCGCAGTCGCAATAAAAATCGCAGATCGCCGCCATTACTAGTAAAAAAAATAATAATAAAAAAAATCATAATTCTGTTCCCCATTTTGTAGGCGCTAAAACTTTTGCGCAAACCAGTCGCTTATTGCGATTTTTTTTTTTTTTTTTTTTTTAAAAATACGTCGAAAAATACGTATCGGCCTTAACTGTGAAAAAAAAATGGGATATTATAGCAACAAGTAAAAAATATATATATATTTTTTAAATTGTCGCTCTTTTTTTGTTTATAGCGCAAAAAATAAAAACCGCAGAGGTGATCAAATACCACCAAAATAAAGCTCTATTTGTGGGGAAAAAAGGACGCCAATTTTGTTTGGGAGCCACGTTGCACGACCGCGCAAATGTCAGTTAAAGCGACGCAGTGCCGGAAGCTGAAATTTCGCCTGGGAACGAAGGGGGTTTATGTGCCCAGTAATGAAGTGGTTAAGGTACTAATGCTTAGTCCTTTCTCTACACCAGTGTTTTTCAACTCCAGTCCTCAAGGCACACCAACAGGTCATGTTTTCATCAGGCTTTCCATTATTTTGCACAGGTGATTTGATCAGTTTCACTGCCTTAGTAATCACCACAGCCATTTCATCTGTGGGAAATCCTGAAAACTTGACCTGTTGGTGTGCCTTGAGGACTGGAGTTGAAAAACACTGCTCTACACCACTCTGTAGGAATTCTAAGACTGCCACTGAGCTCTGGGTGTTAAAAATGTTTTCTGTGCACCAGTTAAAGCACTTCCACACTCTGATATATATTGCATGTCTCCACTTTCCTGCTTTTTAGCAGAGTTGCTATTAAGTGGCTTGAGAACCCTTTTGCTTTCAGCAGCTGCTCCTCAGATACCAGGCGGCCAAGTTCCACCTTTTTACTCGGGGGCAGTATATTGGGCTCTGGGAGAGTAGATCTTCCTGGACTGGAAGTAACCAGGGGGGCTCTATAGCGAGTTATTTTAGCATATAGAGAACCACAGTCTCTTGAGCCAATGGGGTCCTATGAGAATCAGAGTTGTGTTCTCTATGCGGAGTTTCCTTATTACCGCTGGTATCAGTACTGGCGGAGGAAAGGCATAACATATTCTGAATGTCCACCTCTGTGCCAATGCATCCACCCCTAGTGCCCCGTCCTCTCTTTTCAGAGAAAAGAACGGTCTGGCTTTTTTGTTTTCTCATGAGGCAAATAAGTCCACCTGAGGTATTCCCCATCTCTGAGTAATTTGGTTTAACACCTAGTAGCCTTCTTTCACTTGCCTCCTGCTGAGAAAATCTGCCACTCTGTTTAAATCCCCTTTTAGGTGGACTGCTGACAGCGAGTGTGTGTGTGTTTTTTTTTTTTCCCCTCCCCATTTCAGGATTTTCTCTGCCAGTGCCCACAGGCTATGACTGAGGCGTTGTCGGATCTGATCTGCAAGTGATGGCCCTTTTAATTCTTTCTGGAAGGATTGAAGTGCAGACCCTACTGCTTTCAATTCTTTCCAGTTGGATGATCTCATGCTCTCATCCTTTTCCCATGTCCCTTGTGTTATTTGGGAGCCTAGATGCGCTCCCCAACCTATGCCACTTGCGTCTGTGGTAAGGGTCTGGGAAATGGGGAAGTGTCCACAGCCATCCTTGGGTTACATTTTCCTTTGTCCTCCACCACCATAGGGTTCTTTTTAGTTTTGCTGGTATAAGAACCTGAGTGTCCAAAGACTCCTGCCTGTGATCCCATATTTTTAGTAGGAACATTTGCAGTGGTCGAAAATGTAAAAGTGCCCATTGTACCGCTGGGATTGCAGATGTTAGTAACCCCAGTGTTGACATCACCTTTCTGATGGTGCAGGGTAAGTTTGCTTGTATTGCACTTCTTTTTGAATTTTCACTATCTTCTCTTTGGGCAGGAATATTTTTTGTTGGACCGTGTCCAGCACATATCCCAAGTATATATTAACTGTTGAGTCGGTTGTAGGTTGGATTTTTCCACATTTACTAACCTACCTAGATTTTTTTATAAACGTCTGTCTGATCTCGAGATTCTTTTGCAACCTTTCTGGAGATTCTGCAAACAGAAGCAGGTCGTCTAAATAGGCGATGTTAGATATGCCTTGGACTCGCAAGGGTGCCAGGGCCTCCGCTAGAATCTTTGTAAAGATTCTGGGTGAAGAGGAAAGGCCGAAGGGCAAGGCTCGGAATTGTAGGTACCTGGTCTTGTCTTTGGTTTCTATCGCTAATCTTAGAAATCTTTGACAATTTTTGTGTATTGGGACCTGTAGGTATGCATCCTTTAAGTCTAGGGAAACTAGAAAACAGTTTGGGGGGTAGTAGGGCCTTGACTGAATATATTGAGTCCATCCTGAAGCTCTTGTAGGTTATGGACACATTCAGGGGCTTGAGGTTTAGGATTGGTCTGACCTTCCCCATTGGTTTTTGTATTTCGAACATGTGGGAGTAAAACCCCCCTGTCCCATTTCTTCCTTTGGCACCTCTGTGACTACCTCCTGTTTCCTGAGATTCTCTATGGCTCTCATTAACCCTTCGGCTTTTCCTTTTTGTTTTTTGGAAGTTTGGTTAGATAAATTCTGTTTGGGGGTGGTTTTGAGAACTCCAGGTGAAATCCGCCCCTTATTGTTCTCAAAATGAAGTGATTGGAAATTGATCTTTTCCCATTGTGGTAGAAAGGCCCCCAGTCTTCCTCCTACCTTGATCACTTTGTCACTTCTCGTCATAGGTTTGTTCAGGAGGACGAAAAATCGCTCCTCCTTTCCCTTTCAGGACCCAAGGTCTTTTCTGATCATCTGCCTTGGGTGTTGTGTAACGAGGGCCTTTTGGAACCCAATTTGCACTTTTCTGCCTCCTTTTGTTCTGCTGTGGCTGACTCCAGGGTGCTTTGCATTTCAGCGGAAATGCTTTCTTTGTATCCACTGTTTAACCTAACACCTTCTCCAACCCTGGCCCAAATAGCAAATCCCTTGTAAATGGGATGCCACATAGTTTGGTTTTAGACGCACAGTCCCCCTGCCCATGTCTTTAACCATAGGGCCCGTCTTGTGGAGTTAGCTAGTGCGGATGATCTGGCTGCCATGCGCACTAGTTCTGTTGAGGCATCTGCGATGTAGGCTATGCCTGGCAGCAGTGTGGGAAAAGAGGATAGTATTTGCTCCTTCGCAGTTCCTTCCTCAATGTGAGCCTGGATCTCGTTTAGCCAGAACCCCATATTTCTGGCCACCACCGTGACTGCCAGTGCTGGTTTTAAACTTCCCAGCGTGGAGTCCCATGATTTTTTAAGTAATGAGTCCATCCTTTTATCCATAGACTCGGATAGAATGCCCATATCCTCAAATGCCACATCCGTATGCCTTGATACCTGTGAAAAGGCGGCATCTAGCTTTGGGACTTTATTCCATATTGATGACGGGTCATCTCTGAATGGAAACCAGTATTTTTAAGGCATTAGAAAAAAAAATGGTTTTCTTTCTGGTTCTTGCCATTCTTTTTTAATTGCTTCGACTAATACGTCGTGAACTGGAAAATTCTTCTTTTCCTGTTCCCCTAATCCCTAATATATCTGGTCATGTAGGAAGAGTCTTCTCTGTTTGTATACCTAGCGTGGTATATATGGCTCCCAAGAGATGATCAACATCCTCTAAGAGCTTGTACCGGGGACAGCTTCCTGGAATCACCTTCCTGAGCCTCCTCCTCCGACTCTTGGGAACCGGACACTGCACTGTCAGGTTCCTCTGCCGCCTCCTCTCTAGGAGTTACTGAAGGGCCTGCACTGGTGGAAGGTATTATTTCTGGTATTTTAACTGCTGTCTGCACTGGAGGTGAAGCCGACTGAAGCTGCGGGATCTGAAATCCTTCAAAGATGGTTTTAAAGGATTCAAAGGTATTGGATAACTCTTTAACAGATGATGCTAGCTCAGTATGATCAGTAGCGTGTTCCTGTACTAGCTGGTTAATATAATCACTACATATTGCTTTCCTCCAAAAATCTCTAAGGCGGCGTACACACGATCGGATATATCCGATGAAAACGGTCCGCGGACCATTTCCATCGGATATGTCCGATCGGGAGTTTGATCCGATGGCGTGTACACACCATCGGATCAAATTCCCGCCGCCGGACGGCGCGGTGACGTGGCGGTGACGTTGACGCCGCCGCGTCACCACCACGTCACCGCCACGTCACCGCACCAGGAAGTAAAAGACTTCCGCGCATGCGCCGAATCCATTCGGCAGCGGCGCGGCGGCGGTGGGGGCCGACATGTCTGCTGGTAAGTGTACTAACCAGCAGACATGTCGGGCGGACAGATTCCCACCGGATAGATTTCAAAGCATGCTTTGAAATCTGTCGGGTGGAGAAATCTGTCCGCTAGCTCATACACACGAGCGGAGATGTCTGCTGAAACGGTCCATCGGACCGTTTTCAGCGGACATATCCCCTCGTGTGTACGCCGCCTAAGTAACTTTGCAAGATGAGCACTTACTCTTTGAACTGTGAGTAGGCTTATTTTTGTCCTTTTTCCCTTTATATCTTTTCAGAAAACAAACTCCACAGTTAATACCAGAAACCTGCTCCTGCCCATGGCAGGTGCAAAGTGCCTACATGCGGGCTTACCTCACTAGGGGCCCCATGCACTACCCTCTGACACTGAGGGACTTGGCTACCCCCCTTCCCTTTTTTTCCCTGGAGCGGGAGGAGGGGTGGTGGGTTCAGGGAGATCCACCCTAGCTTCCCCTTACCTTTGAATGGCTGGAGCTGGTCTCTGCTGGAGCAGGCTCTCTTCCCTCTGCTTTTGACATTTTCTGTATCACCAGCGGTGCTTCTGCTGTCTCTACAGCATGTGCAGCTCCCTCCAGCCTCTGTCTGGCTCCGTTTATATAGTATGCGGCCGGAACCGGAAGTGCACTCCCCCGTTTGCTGGACATGACATCATCAGCCATCGGCTCCGCGCGGTCCTGATACCCTGTGTGGCTGCGCCTTGGAATCCCCTTCCTGTGCTGCCACACACATGCTGCGGTATGGGACGGCTGGCTGTGCACCTCCTCTCAATGCACTCTGATGAAACCAGAGCCCCCTTGACCTACACCTGCACTCAGGGATGTGAGGGTGACCAGTCTGACAGGTTAGTAACCTGTTTGTCCTAGGATGCCTCTGCTCCCTTTCTGGACGATTTGCCTGAGGCTCCCTGGCTCTCCTGGCAGGGTTCCTGGTAGTGTCTCCCCTCTGGAGGAAATAAATAACTGAGGAGCCAGCAGGGGAGGAGGAAATTTATAGAAGGCTGGCGCACTGTTTCCTACAGAGGGGAGGAGCCCAGGTCTCTCAGATGGCTGTCCTGAAAGACGATTAGGGGAAAAAATGCATTGTTTACTGTGAAAATGACAATTGCAGTTTGGGAGTTAACCACAAGGCACTGAAGGGGTTATGTATGACCTCATCTGTGTTTCTAACTGTAGCTGTAACGTCATCGATTGCGTTTCCCTATAAAAGGAAACACATGATCGATCACAGTGCCACAGTGAAGAACGAGGAAGCTGTGTTTACACACAGCTCTCCCCATTCTTCAGCTCCGAGGACCGATCGTGGGACTCCAGTGGCGATCGGGTCCCACGCCATAGGCGCACGCCCGCAACCCACGGCTGAGCACTTAAAGAGGACGTACCTGTATGTGCTTGTGCCCAGCCGTGCCATTCTGCCGACGTAAATGTGCAGGAGGCGGTTCTTAACCACTTGCTTACTGGGCACATAAACCCCCTTCGTTCCCAGGCAAAATTTCAGCTTCCGGCACTGCGTCGCTTTAACTGACATTTGCGCAGTCGTGCGACGTGGCTCCCAAACAAAATTGACGTCCTTTTTTCCCCACAAATAGAGCTTTATTTTGGTGGTATTTGATCACCTCTGCGGTTTTTATTTTTTGCGCTATAAACAAAAAAAACGACAATTTAAAAAAATATATATATATTTTTTACTTGTTGCTGTAATAAATATCCCAATTTTTTTTTCTTTAAATATTTTTTTTTCACAATTAAGGCCGATACGTATTTTGACGTATTTTTGTAAAAAAAAAAAAAATCATCGCAATAAGCGACTGGTTTGCGCAAAAGTTATAGCGCCTACAAAATGGGGGAACAGAATGATTTTTTTTTTTACTAGTAATGGCGGCGATCTGCGATTTTTATTGCGACTGATATTGTGGCGGATATATCGGACACTTTTGACACCATTCATATTTATACAGTGATCAGTGCTATAAAAATGCACCAATTACTGTATAAATGTGACTGGCAGGGAAGGGGTTAACACTAGGGGGTGAGGAAGGGGTTAAATGTGTATCCTGGGTGTGTTCTGTGTGGGGGGAGTGGGGTGACCGATGCTCTGTCCCTATGTACAAGGGACACAAATTGGTCTCCTCTCCGCTGACAGCACGTGGAGCTCTGCGTTAACACACAGAGCTCCACGTCCCTGCTGTCATCTGTTCGTTTTCCCGCCGATCGCATGTACCCGACGGACATCGCGGCCACCAGGTACACGCATTATGTCAATAGCGCGGGTCTGAAGTGGTTAAAGGGGTTGTAAAGGAAAAAATAAATGTTCATAATAAGCATCATTTACCTGCAGACATTCCTCTTTTCACTTCCTGTTAGTTTTTGCTCAGAAGTTGCTCTATTTCTTCTCTGTTCACTTCCTGCTTGTCTGATTTTACTGACCACCTGCGAAGGGAAGCTTTACGGCGGTGGTCAGTGACATGCTCGCCCCCTTCTGGGAACTACATCTGTGTGGCAGGACGCTCTCTATGTGTTAGAGACTGCAAGGAATGCCAGAGGTGATATAAATTAAGGAATTTAATAGGTATTTACCCATTTGTTATCAGAATAATTACACTATTCTGTCTGTCTACCTTGCAGACATTCATTTTAGGTAAAAAGAAAAAAAATTCCTTTACAACTCCTTTAAGTGGTTAATAGGGCCCACCAAGCCCCTATGCAACAATCCTGCTAGCACCTTTAGCCTGCCAAGCAACACCTGGTGACTCGCGTGACCCAGGGTAGAAGACATGAACATCTGCAAATGCCTGGTTCAGAGCCTGCTTTGTGTCCAACAGCTGCCTTCTGGAAGCACTGCATGCTTGGCATACACAGCTTAAAGCTGGCTGTCAGGGCCGCCATCAGGGGGGTACAGGCATTACACCTGTAAGGGGCCCGGGGGTCCCCAGGGGCCCGGATGGGCACCACCCTAAAAAAAAACAACAAAAAAAAAAAAACATTTTTTTTTTTTTTAGGGGTCCGAAGGCCACCAAGGGCCCTCAGATGGCAAGCCCTTTTTTTTATAAAACAATATTTTTTTTTTATAAAACAATATATTTTTTTTATAAAACAATATATTTTTTTTATAAAACAATATATTTTTTTTATAAAACAATATATTTTTTTATGAAACAATATATTTTTTTAATATATTTTTCTTTTATTTTTTTATTAAAGGGCCAATTTTTTTTCTTTTATTTTTTTTAGAGGTCCGGAGGTCCACAGGGGCCGGAGGCCCCCAGGGCACCGGATGGCAACCCCCCTTTTTTTATTTATTTTCTATAAAAATATATATATTTTTTTTTATATATTTTTATTTAATTTTTTTATTAAAGGGCCATTTTTTAGGGGTCTAGGGGCCCGTAGGCCACCAGGGCCCCAGATGGCAAACCCCTCTTTTTTAATATATTTTTCTTTTATTTTTTATTAAAGGGCCAATTTTTTTTTCTTTTATTTTTTTAGAGGTCCGGAGGTCCACAGGAACCTGGAGATCCCCAGGGCCAGAGATGACAACCCCCCTTTTTTTATAAAAAAAATTATATTATATATATATTATTATTATTAAAGGGCCCAGAGGTCCCCAGGGCCCCCGGATGACAATCCTTATTTTTTTTTTTACTTTTTTATATTATTTTATTTCTTTTTTTTAATATATAGATGTATTTTTATTAAAGGGCTCAGAGGTCCCCAGGGCCCCATGTGTCAAACCCCCTTTTTTTATAATTGTATTTTTTATTTATGTTTATATATTTTTTTATATTTTTATTTTTTATTAAAGGGCCCAGAGGTCCCCAGGGCCCTGGAAGGCAACCCCCTTTTTTTTTATATATATAAATGTTTATTTCTTTTTTTTATATATATATATATATATATATATATATATATACACCCTTTTTAAAATATATATATATATAATTTTCTCTCTTTTTTCTTTTTATTAAAGGGCACAGAGTTCCCCAGGGCCCCGGATGGCTACCCCCCTTTTTTTATATATATTTTTCTTTATTCCTTCTTTTTTAAAGGGCTCCCCTGCTTCTCAATTCGCGGCAGCAGCCCCCCCCCCCCCCCCGCTTCTCAATTTCATGCGGCAGCACCCCCCCCTCCCCGGTTCTCTGCTCCAGGGAGCCCATGCCCGAAGCTGTGTAAGGGGCCCCAAAATTCCTGATGGCGGCCTTGCTGGCTGTGCACTGGGACATTCTGTGCATGTGTGTGTACGCACAGTCCCGGCAAACAGGCACTTGCTATATTCGCATATGACAAATCTCCATGCGCCCAGATCAGGCTACGGAGGCTCAGGGCGCGCACAACTCCTATGGCGACGCAGTGTGTGCCATGGCCACCAAACTGCTGAGCACAGCAGCGCTCTTGGGAATGCACGTGCACATGGACCACCAAGGCCATCATACAGGTAGAAAACAGCCAGAAAGCAAAAAAAAAAAAAAAAGGTACTTTGCAAACATCCACAACTAGCTGAAAACTCCCCCGTATGGTCACTGCACAGGTGTCCGGTCTTTAGCTAGCTTGACTGATACAATCACTGGGACACCCCACAATAAGTAAATAAGGGGGTTTCACTTCGAGTCTAAGCTGCCCTGCACCTTGACAGGTAAGAGCTTAATCTTCACCCATCACTGCAGGTTCCTGTCACTTGAGGACCTTCAAGGACTGGGTACCCTTTTCATGTTTAGGGTCCACTCCCTTGGACCTGTACACCACCCTGCAGGAATGACTTAGCGCTGTAGTGTCCAGAATTTCCCCTTCGCAGGGTCCAGAGCCCAGAGGTTGCATTACAGGCAAAACCTTGCTGGATCTTGGGTATTCTTTGCAAGGCTCGGGTACCATTTATCTAAGCATGCAGAGCCTGTGTCAAATGGATCTGATCGGTCAAGCCATTGATTCAGTTAAGAACAGTTTGTGGGACTAGAGCAGAGTTTTTCAGCTTCAGTCCTCAAGGCGCCCCAACAGGCCATGTTTTCAGGATTTCCTTCAGATGAAACGGCTGTGGTAATTACTAAGGCAGTAAAACTGATCAAATAACCTGTGCAAAAAAATGGTAAGCCTGATAATATAACCTGTTGGGCGCCTTGAGGACTGGAGTTGAGAAACACTGGACTAGAGACCTGGAGCTCAGACAGCTCAAACAAACATGCCCATCTACCTTGCAGACACTGGTTAAAAAAAAAAAAAACGATGTACTTCCTGTATGGGAGGGGTTATATAGGGGTTCACTTCCAGTCTAAGACTTTGTCTCCCAGTGTCCTTGGAAAAGGTGATTTTTACATGTATGAGAGGAGTGTAAGAATAGGCCTGGTATGGAAGTGGTTAATGCACCAAAACACACCATTTCCCAAATGTTTGGTAAAATATAAAAGTTGACCTTACCGAGTACATGAATACCAAACACAACATGCTTTAAAATTGCGCACGCCTGTGCAGTGGCGACAAACTACATACATTTTTAGAAGTATTTACAGGTTACCACTTTAGATTTACTGAGGTCTACTGCTAGAATTACTGCCCTCCATCTGAAGTTCGCTGAAATACCTCACATGCATGGTGCAACTGCTGTTTACATGCGCGCAAAGGCAAGCATCAGTTTAATGTCGTAAGCACAGTGGGACAGGCTTTATTTTGCCTTTTTATTTTTGAACTGTCCCTTTCATTTTTTTTCACATCCTGGCCTGGGCAGAAAGGCATATTCCCTTGCCTACGAACATATTCGCCAGCACACCGCTGATCGTATAAAACGTCCAAAAGTTTAATGCAGTGAAAACATCACAAGGATTGCAACGTTTCGAGGCTGCACAGGACTTCTTCGTCAGGCAAGCGATACAAATTCAGCACAACACCATTAGATATATAAAGAACAGCCACCAATAGGAACATGTGGAAAAATTACATAAAACACACACTTACCCTCCTCCTCCCCTCTCTCCACATGCTATAATACAGCGTCAGCAGCAAAAGATTAGCGGATCAAATAACTCACCCATGAGCAATCAGTGCATCCATTATGATGGGGTTCATTTTTTAATACCCCACACCACCGCATCCACATGGAGCCCACACGGATGAGTGCCATTGTGGATGCACTGATTGGCTCATGGGTGAGTGTTATTTGATCCGCTCATCTTTTGTTGCCGACGCTGAATAATATTACACGGAGAGAGGGGAGAAGGAGGAGGAGGGTGAGTTTTATGTAATTTTCCACATGTTCCTATTGGTGGCTGTTCCTTATATACTTAATGGTGTTGCACTGATTTTGTATCATTTGTCTGACGAAGAACGTCCTGTGCGGCCTAGAAACGTTGCAATCCTTGTGATGTTTTCACTGCATTAAACTTTTGGACGTTTTATACGATCCGCGGTGTGCTGGCGAATATGTTCGTATGATTGTTGTTCCAGTTCCCAGCTGGTGATCGCTTCAGCAACCCATTTTTGCACTTATTGGCCTGTTTAAAATCCAGGGAGGTGTGCGATTGGAATATTAACTAAGAGTATTCCCTTGCCTGTCTGCGGTCTTCATTCCAGGGGTCGAAAATTGTCAGGCAGATTTTTTAAGCAGCCAGCAGCTGAGGCCAGGAGAATGGTCTACCCCCCCAACATATTTCAAAACATATGTCAGAAATGGGGTACCCCAGATGTGGAACTGTTGGCTTCCAGGTTCAACGCAAAGCTAGACAACTGTGTCAAGAACAAGGAGATCCCTGTGCTCAAGGGTCGGATGCCCTGACAATCTCATGGAATAGTTATTCTAATTTATACCTTCCCTCCAGTTCCGCTTCTCCCACAATTCCTTCAGAGAGTCAAGAGGGAAGAAAAGCCAGTGATTTTGGTCACCCCGGCTTGGCCCAGGAGAGCTAATACAGTGATCCGAAAAAAGAAAAATCTGTACACTGTACTAATGACACGACAGGGAGTGAAAGTGTTAACTGGGGGTGATCAGGGGGTTAAATCTTTAGGCACATATGGCAGGTACCTTAAATTTATCTGGGACTAAAACGCCAACTACCCCTAATGCTATTTAGTGTCACAAGTGACACCAATACAGTGATCAGTAAAAAAATCTGTACACCACTTGGTGACACTGACATGGAGTGAAAGGGTTAACGGGGGGTGTGGTGATCAGGGGGGGGGTTAAATGCGACTTGGTGTCAGTATAGTGCTTGTGTACTCACTATTGATGCTCTCCCCTCTCACACTGGAACCAAAAAGGGCTCCAGGAGAGGAGATTGCATCATTCCCTGTGCCTGTGTTTACATTACACAAGCACAGAACTTTCTGCCATTCCTCAGAACCGATCAGCAGGTACAGGCCATAAATAATTGGCCTGGAATTGATGACCGATACTTAATGTTCAATGTCATGTGCAAGCAAAGTCAAATCACTGCTCCCAATACTGGGTAAAGGAGGGGCTCCCAAAGGGAGGATCCCTCGATGTGGCTGTACCTAAGGCTTCGTTCACAGAGTGTATACAGCCATGCCCCATGTCAGAGCTGTAGAGACCTGCATGGAAATGCACAGGTGTTCCGTGCAGGCAGTCCCAAAGTGGTCAATAGGGACTCAGCCACAGCTCCCAACCTGACATCCATGTGGCTGCATGGCCCCCAAACACACCCAGGGGACAGGGTTGCATGGAGCACACATGCAACCCTATGCAGGTAAACGCAACCCTCACACGAAGCACGAATACATACGCCCAATGTAAACAAGGCCTAAGGGTCTATGAAAGAAAATGCAACTCAAACAAAATCTAAATAAAACCATTGTGTATTTTAAATATTTAATGAAAAACAAAGGCCTTTGCACACATGAAATAGATCCAACATAGCTGATTTACAAAACGGGTCCACATCTTGTGGCTTTACATAAAAAGTAACCAGTGCATTAAAAAAGAAAAATTTGTCTTTACAATGGGCCCTGCAGTCATCACCACACACAGACCAAAACCACACTCCATGGACGATGGATTACAGTGTCTTTCCGCCGATTCCTTATACCAGTTTTACTGCAGGAAAGTATTTGTGTGCAGAGAAATCAAACTCGGGTGGAATCTGCATGAAAAAAAAAAAAAAAAAACACATTTTATTAAAATGAAATACCTTCATTAAGTCAGCAAAAACTCATTAGTCCATTTAAGGCATATCAACCGATTCATGGGCCTATACTCATGCACCAGGGGATGAATGAAAAATACTATTTGTAAGCTCTAAAATCAGTCTGATTAGAACATATACAGGGCTAATGACCCCACCTACCACCCTATTCCCCATCAACCGCACTTGGGTTTAAGAACTGTCCACTCAGCAGCCAGTGCTGCATAGTAGGAGGGTGGCGAAAGTCAGGCTTGGTCCACACTTATGTGAATTGGATGCAGGTTTCCCCCACATCCAATTTGCATGACAGGAAAGTGTGACCGGCTCTCAATGGAGAAAGTCCACACATCTCCGAGGCAGCCACGGTTGGCATTTAAAAAAGGGTTTTGTGTATCTTTGGTTTCCGATTCAGGCAAAAATTTGGCCCCAATTACCACCTGAATCTGTGAATAGCGACGCAACAGACCCCATGCTGTGAATCACAGCCGCATGTGTGAACCCAGCACCAGAAATTACAGTGGACCTTAACTCAAAAAAGTTAAGATATGCAATGTTATAGGTAATATCTAGAAATGGCAATTATGCCCAAGCAGCATACTGAAAGTTGTACCTTTGTTCGAAACTGTTCCTGATAAACAAAAGCAGTTCACATCATGTACCTATGCACTCCTGTGCCTATAGTCACCCAAGAAGATTTTTTTTTCCTCCTTTCTGATCAATTGAGGGACACAGGACATCTTTAACCTTCGGAAGGTCCAAATGAAGGATGGGTAACATGGCAAAAACACCAAGGCTGGGTTCACACATATGCGGCTTCAGTGCGGTTCTGTTCATCAGTTCAAATGCAAATTTTTACCAGAAATCACAACTGAACTGGACTCAAAATCACAAAGAACCCTTTTTTAAACTGCACTGTGGCTACCCCACACGTACGAATCTGCTCTATTGAAAGACGGTCTGATTCACATTATGCAAATTGGATGCGGTTAAGCCAAGCCCTGTTCTGTACATCTTACAGACACACAGAATAGGGTGTGGGAACGAGCACGTTTAAGTGTCCCTATAGCAAATGGCTTCCAATGGGGTCAATTCAGAAAAGAGTTGCAGCTGCCAGGAGAGCCGGCAGGGGACCTTAGAAGAGGAGGATTGTGCTGTTCTGCCCAAAACCACTACACAGAGCGGATAAGTACAACTTTCTTTTTAATTTTAGCCTTCAACCACTTTTCATCCCACCCATTGTCATGACGCTCTCAGATGGGATCTCCCCTCCTAGGCAGGCGTCATGACGTCCTCGGCTTTCCGGCGGTATAGAGGACAAGCACCGATGGAGGCGCGCGCCTGCCGCGCCACTGAGAAGCCGATGTGTGTGCCTGGCTACCGCAATGTCTGCCGGGTACCCGCTTTCGCTCGTGACAGAGTAGGAGCGTAGATCTGTGTGTGTAAACATACAGATCCACATCCTGTCAGGGGAGAGGAGACAGATGGTGTGTTCTTAGTATATAGGAACACTGATCTGTCTCCTCCCCTAATCAGTCCCCCCCCCCCGTTAGAATCACTCCCTAGGTAACACATTTAACCCGCCGCAAAAAAAAATATGACATTATTAGTAAAAAATATAATAAAAATGCCATAAAATGAATAACCTTGTAGACGCTATAACTTTTGCGCAAACCAATCAAAATACGCTTGTTGCAATTTTTTTACCAAAAATATGTAGAAGCCCGTATATAGAAGCGCAATGGACCAGTTCGCAGCCCGGGGCTTGGGAACCCCCGCCGTATACCACTAAAAGTGAGAATAAGGCTGCGTTCACACTAATCCAATTCCGCGGAGCGAATTGCACAGGAGTTCTGTGCGTCTTCAGGTCTGTTTCAGGTCTATTTTTTTTAAGGAAATAGTTTGTTTGGGCCAGCTTCACCCAAACTACATAGGCCTCATGCACATGAGTTCGTTAAAAAAAAAACAGCATTTTTCTTCCAGAATTTGGCAGATAAAACAACTTTAACGTTACAATATGTATGCGCACATTCTGTTTGAGCATAATGCATTCTACTGGCCAGAATAGTTATTTATTCCGATTACTGGAATACAATTATGCGTGTTTATGCACATATGCACTTTTTTCCTGCCCAAAATCTCCTCTCGGTGTGGCTTTTTGTGGGTTATTTTCTCTGCCTTTAAATGCTTATGGCTACATAGGCAGAGCTGCTCTTACAAGCAAGAAAAAAAGAAAGCAGATAAGCGGCGTTTAAGCTCTGTGTGTACAAGGCCTACAAGTCTCAGAAAAGCTAGAAAGCCGCTTCAAGCTAGCCATACACTAAGAATTTCCTTTAAAAACGTTTGGAATATTTATTCTATTTTTGAATCAGAGTCGTCAAATCTACATTTGTTGTCAATCTTAGTGATGAGTAAATTTGAAGGCGCAGGATTGAATTTTTTTCTTGAACAAACAGGTTCTTACCAGTGTTATGCCTTGTACACACGATCGGAATTTCTGATGAAAAAAGTCGATGGAATTGTTTCATCGGATATACCCACCGTGTGTGTGTGCCCATCTGAGTATTTCCTTCCGAAATTTCGACGGACTTAGAAAGAGAACACAAATCCGGAGTTTATATCAACGGAAATGCTGATCGTGTGTACAAGGCATAATTGGTTTTCATTTAGAATGATATTCATTCCAAAATCTAAAGTTAAATGCGTACAACATTTTGAAGTGTTATTGAAGGACATTCATCAAGTCAGTGAATGTACAGATGAGAACTTTCTTAAGAATGTTGTTTATGAATCTACTAATGTATGGCCAGCTTTAGTTATTTTGCTGTATTCGCAAAGAATCTGATTAGACGGGTGTGCATTACTTCATATCCATGGCGAGCAAATGCTAGAAAGATGCTCTACTATAGTTCCATAATACTTTCATATTATTTGCTTAGTATTTGTCTATTAACCAAATTAAAGCCCCAAACATTTTTTTAAGTTACGATTGCGTGAAGGAGTTTTGAAATGTTTTTTGTCTGTGCCCCTGTTGAATTATTATTAACTACTGTATTTGTTGGCGTATAAGACTATCTTTTACACTTAAAAAAACTGGCCAAAAAGCAGGGGTCGTCTTATACACCGGGTCAGCTGCTCAGATGCCTGCTGGATGTGCAGCAATACTGTATGTAGCTTTGGCTACATACAGTATATACTGCTTGGCCAATCCCGGTGAGCAATGTATTCAAATGAATACAGAGCCTGCTCGGATTAGAGTAACAACCTCTGCCAATCCGAGCAGGCTACATAGCCTGCTCGGAATGGCTTTGAGAGTCAGAGGCGTGGGCTGATGTTACAGCCTCTGCCAATTAAAGCAAGCTTTGTATTCATTAATAGAATACCTCGCTCACCGTGATTGGCTCCAGCAAGAAGGAAGAATATGGCTCCAGAGGGAAGAAATATAAAGCGTCGGAAGGTGGGTCATCTTATACAGTAAGCACAGGCAACAAATCTTAAAAAAAATAAAATTAGGGGGTCGTCTTATACGCCTGGTTGCCTTATACACCGGTAAATACGATACTTCCGGTCCACGTAACAGCATTAAAGATGAAAAAAAATAATGTCCAACACTTCTCTATTCAAGTTAAAAAATAAACTTATATTCCATCTTTGTCCCTGCTTTCTGTATGTGTGTCATGTCACCAAGACAGGATGTGAGGGAGACATTGCATAAAAACCTGACCAAGACCACTGTTCAGCGCTGACTGACAGACGTTTGGGAAGCATCACACCACAGGGATAATAACTGCATACATTAAATCATAAACTAAATACTCAAAGATTACCTTTGAATCCTTTTTGTGGCCACCAGCAAGTAATTTCATCACTATTATGTTGTTTTTGGCAACCTTTAAAATCTCGTTGACCTGAGGAAACAGAAATCCATTTAAGGTTTCTCAAGAAAGGAAGTGTACATTTTTTTCTGTTACTATAAATCTGAAGAAACCTTGGACACCTTTATGTTTCGAGAGCTACATTTGTAGAATAATGTGTGTACAGCCTAATGTGGCATTGCATATTGAGATGTAGCAAATAACCCTTGAAATATAAACGGTCAGTCTTTTTAACCAAGCTTTGACGTACGTGGAGCCTCCACGCAAACAGGGAGGATTGTGAAATCCTGGCACAGTTAAGCAGATCTAATGAATTTCTGCAAGACTAAGATACATACTGGTTAAAATGTTGTAATGTCATTGGTATGACCTAAAAGCACTCCTTAATCACCAGCCTGAATCCAGCTCTTGCTGAAGGTCATCTTGTATGCAACAAGCTTGTTTTAGAGCAGGGGTGTCAAACTGGCGGCCCTCCAGCTGTTGCAAAACTACAAGTCCCATGAGGCATTGCAAGGCTAACAGTTACAAGCATGACTCCCACAGGCAGAGGCATGATGGGACTTGTAGTTTCGGAACAGCTGGAGGGCCGCCAGTTTGACACCCCTGTTTTAGAGGGATAAGAAAGCCTTGTGTACGCCAGATGTTAAAAGTTGAATGTTTTCCAAGTTTATATATTGCTGCTTACCATTATTATCATCCTAAGGCCGTGTACACACGAGGAGACACGTCCGATTACACAGGTCCGACGGACCGTTTTCATCGGACATGTCTGAAGGGATATTTTCGTCTGATGTGTGTACATACCATCAGACCAAAATCCCTGCGGACAGAGAACGCGGTGACGTATAACACACCGACTTGCTCAAACAAGAAAGTTCAATGCTTCCACGCATGCGTCAAATCAATTCGATGCATGCGCGGGATTTAGGTCCGATGGTTGGGCGTACTAACCATCGGACAACCATCGGACATGTCCGACGGACAGGTTTCCAGCGGACAAGTTTCTAAGCATGTTTAGAAACTTTTGTATGCTGGAAACCTGTCTGCTAGGCCGTACACACGATCAAACATGTCCACTAAAACTGGTCTGCGGACCAGTTTCAGCGGACATGTCTCCTCGTGTGTACACGGCCTTAGATGTAGTGGCTGCATCTGTTTTTTGTAATATGCTTGTAAACCTCTGAAATAGAGATGGAGATGATAGAAATAGAGATAATAGAAATATAGAGATGATAGAAATAGAGATAATAGAAATATAGAGATAGAGATAGTAGAAATATAAATATCGATAGACATAAGAGAGAGAGAGAAGAGAGAGAGAGAGAAGAGAGAAGAAGAGAGAAGAGAGAAGAGAGGAGAGAGAGAAGAGAGGAGAGAGCGAGAGAGAGAGCGAGAGAGAGAGCGAGAGAGAGAGAGAGCGAGAGAGCGAGAGAGAGCGAGCGAGAGAGAGCGAGCGAGCGAGAGAGAGAGCGAGAGAGCGAGGAGAGAGAAGAGAGAGGAGAGAGAAGAGAGAGGAGAGAAGAGAGAGGAGAGAGAAGAGAGGAGAGAGAGGAGAGAGAAGAGAGGAGAGAAGAGAGAGAAATATAAATATAGACAATAGAAATTGAGATAATATAAATCGAGATGGAGATAATAGAAATATAATATAAATAGAGATAGAGAAAATAGAGATGATAGCGATAGAGATAAAAGAAATGGAGATGATATAGAAAATAGAGAGAGATAATAGAAATAGAGATGATAGAGATAGAAGAATCTCCATAATGAAAAAATTGTTTGAATGGTAATTATTATAAGTAACACAGCACTTCACAAAAACATGGCTACCACGAAAGTACTGGAAAGTATTGGATTTAGACACAACAATTTGTTTTTTCTCAAAATATGGGATTTAATTTACAGACAGAATAAATTGACTTATAACTCACCTTACGGAAACAATTTTTTTTATACCAGGGAAAGGGACTCGGTTGGGAAATAAAATGGGGGCATCACAAATAAAGGATATCACAGAACAGGGAAAGATAAAAACACTTCAGGATATAAAGGAAAAAAAAAAACAGGTGGGATATCAACGAATGGGAATACCTACAATTAAAACATCTGGTACACTCAATACCCTCACCTATAAGAGATGGAAAGAAATTAACAGCACTAGAAAAACTATGTACTATACAAACCACTAAAGCATGCGATATCAAGAGTATATTGAATATTGACAGAATTAGAGCTACAAGGAAAACCATATTTTATAGAAAAATGGGAACAAGAAATAAACAAGAAATTTGAGGATCAACAAGTTGAAAGAATAAACAGCATCTGTACATAACACCGCAACTGATATGAATACAATAGAAATGAACTATTAATGCATTTCGAGGTGGCATAGGACACCTGAAGTGATTCATACATTTAGTAAAGACAAAACTCCATTGTGTTGGAGAGAATGTGGGCAGATTGGAACAACTACACATATATGGTGGGACTGTCCAAAGATAAAAGGAATACTGGCAGGAAATCCGGGAATATGTGGAAGTGATAACGGGAAAAAAGATGGCATACAAGCTTGTTTGTTTCACGAATCAAAAGAATAAAAATATATATATATATATAATAAAATGGAATATCTATGTAGTTGCGATGCAGGCCAACTCAAATATAAGAGATGGAGACAGTGGAAAGATTTTAAATCATCGGAGCAATACTTGGAAAAAAATAGAGGATAATAATAGATGAAAGAAGATAAAAAGGAGGGAACAAACCAGTAGGGGATAGGGATGGGTATGGTTTATAATTAATTTTGACCGGTAAAATAAAAAATAAAAAAAATAAAAGGGTGCAATCAGCGCCAACATTTTTATAAAATAAACCTCCCCTTCACGAATGCAAGCTGAACACAAAATCTAAAAAGATGCAAAAATGTATAAGAAATAGTGCAGCGCAATATAAATACAATTAAACTAAAGTGCAAAACAGTTTTAATACCGATAACAAATCATGAATGGTGCATAAATAATGCAAACATCTGTCAAAATGTAAAAAATTCCAAAGAAATAGGGTGATAACCACTCCAAATCTTCGACAATGAAAGAAAGTTACCGCTCCAGGTGGATTGTGTTAGGATGATCAGTATGGTCTCAGGAGATCAAGGGTGCTGGCCAAGCACAAGGCAGCAAATGGAAAAAGAAAATATGGACAGCCGCACTCAAACCTTGATGGTTGTCTTTATTTAAAAAAAAATAAAAAATGCACTACAAGTCACAGCACACAAAACGGGAGTAAAACAGCTGATGTATTTCGCACTATGAATTAGTGTTTAATCATAGCTATGATTAAGCACCAATTCATAGTGCGAAACGCGTCAGCTGTTTTACTCCCCTGTTGTGTGCTGTGACTTGTAGTGCATTTTTTTTTGGTATTGAATGCAATGATGTATTAAATGCAATGGATGCATTCAATACATCTTATCAAGTCAGCAGAAACTATTTTATGAACAAAGCCATTATGTATTCTGCCTGCCCCCATCATGTCAGGGTGGTACAAGATGGCAGTCTTAATCACTAGAATTTAGAGTGTGAACCATTTAAACATGGGAGATTATCCCACTAACAATATTGTTTAACACAATAGAATGTGGCCTGGTGCACCCCGTGAAGTGCCTCCATCCCTTCATTAATATCTCCATGCAACCAATTTATTTGGTCTGAAACTTTAAATAAGGTACAACATTTTTTTTATTGGGATTTTGTGTGATAGACCAACACAAAGTGGCACATAATTGTGAATGAATGAAAAACTTGTATAGCGCGGCACATGCGAACTGAATCGCCTCTGGGCGCTCGTTGTTTCTGTCTCTCTGGCCATCAAAAGAGATGAGTTTTTATCGGTCTTCTGAAGCTCAGGTGGTTTTCCTCCAACCGAATGCTGGTTGATAAAGCGTTCCATAGGTTTGCTTTCCAAGGTCCCAGACTTTCTCCTTTGGACTTGTATCTGGTTTTGGGTATCTTGACCAGATTTTGGTCGGTGGATCGCAGAACGCGATTGGGATTGTGGGCTTCTATCTTTTCGCATAGATATTGTGGAGCCTTCCCATGGATGCACTTATGTGTCAGACAGAGTGTTTTAAAAGCAATTCCGTCCTTTACTGGCAACCAGTGAAGGGCTCTCAACGAAGGTGAGATTGATTCCCAGGGTTTTTCCCAGTCACTAGTCTGGCGCCCGTATTCTGAACTGAATGAAGTGAAAATAAAATAAATGTTTTTCAAAATTTCATGCAAATCAATATGTAAAAAGTGTGGCGTGCATTTCTATTCAGCCCCCCCGAGTCAATACTTTGTAGAACCACCTTTCACTACAATTACAGCTGCAATATTGTACATTGTAGATGCTCCATTGCTAATAGGGTTTTTTTGTTAGTCTTAAACTTCACCTATACAGTGTTTTTTACTTTCAGAGCACTTTTTCCTCTCCCCCTGAAGATGACCTCTCTGATAAGGTCAAAACGCGTTGGAAATTACATTATAGGATATCCATGCTAAGTTATGTCACGTGTACCGATTACTGTTGTATTTTCATCAACCTATGTATAAGTTTCACTTCATTAATCTGGAGCTCTTGTTTCGTACTAATAACATGCACTTTTTGTGGCAAAATCTTTCTCCAATAAATGTAATTAATTTTTTATAATCATTACTGCTCATTCTTTTTGCTGCAATACAAAGCCCCCAGGGGTAATTTTACTTTTCTTCAAGCAATTACAGCTGTAAGTCTTTTTGGGGATGTCTCTACCAGCTTTGCACATCTAGAGTGACATTTTTGCCCATTCTTCTTTGCAAAATAGCTCAAGCTCTGTCAGATTGTCTATGAACAGCAATTATTAAATCTTGCCATAGATTCTCAGTTGGATTTAGGTCTGGACTTTGACTGGGCCATTATAATGAATATTCTTTGATATAAACCATTTCATTGTAGCTCTGGCTGTATGTTTAGCGTTGCCCTGTTGGAAGGTGAACACCCGCCCCAGTCTTTCGCAGACTCAAACAGGTTTTCTTCTAAGATTGCCCTGTATTTGTCTCCATCAATCTCCCCATAAACTCTGACCAGCTTCCCTGTCCCTGCTGAAAAATGGCATCCCCTCACAACACGATGCTGCCACCACCATGTTTCACGGTGGAGATTGTGTGTTTAGGGTGATGTGCACTGTTAGTTTTCTGCCACACAGTTTTGCTTTTAGGCCAAAAAGTTCCATTTTGGTCTCGTCTGACCAGAGCACCTTCTTCTTTGTGTTTGCGGTGTCCCCCACATGGCTTCTCGCAAACAGAACTTCTTATGGCTTTTTTTCAACAATGGCTTACTTCTTGCTAATTTTCCATAAAGGCCAGATTTGTGGAGTGCACGACTAATAGTTGTCCTGTGGACAGATTCTCCCACCTGAGCTGTGGATCTCTGCAGCTCCTTCAGAGTAACCATGGGCCTCTCGGCTGCTTCTCTGATTAATGCTCTCCTTGCCTGGCCTGTCAGTTTAGGTAGATGGCCATGTCTTGGTAGGTTTGCAGTTGTACCATACTCTTTTCGTTTTCTGATAATGGATTGAACAGTGATCTGTGAGATGTTTAAAGCTTGGGATATTTTTTTATTAAAACCTAACCCCTGCTTTAAAAGTTTTCAACAACGTTATCCCTGAGCCAACTGGTGTGTTCCTTGGCCTTTATGATGCCGTTTGTTCACAAAGGTTCTTTAACAAACCTCTGAGGGCTTCACAGAACGACTGTATTTGTACCAAGATTAAATCACACACTGGTGGACTCTATTTACCAATTGGGTTACTTGTGAAGGCAATTGATTCCACTAGATTTTAGTTAAGGGTATCAGAGTAAAAGGGGGCAAAATACAAATGCACGTCACACTTTTCAGATATTTGTTAAAAGAAAAAAAAAAAAATTGAAAACCATTTATCATTTTCCTTCCACTTCACAATTATGTGCCACTTTGTGTTTATGTGATAAACAAAGACCCAATAAAATATATTTACGTTTTTGGTCGCAACATGACAAATTGTGGAGAATTTCAAGGGGTATGAATACTTTTTCAAGTCACTGTACCAGTAGGTATGTTACATGCCTAACGTTTTATCTTAGCTACTACACATGCATCCACTCACGAAGAGTGCAAAAAGTCACAAAACCATGGATGCAAGGTTTGTGTTAATCATGTATTGCCAGGTGGATTGTCTATGGTCATTATATTTAATTAAGTGTAAATACCTTAGAGCAGGAGTGTTCATCAAATCGCCTCTTTCAAAAAAGTTTGAAGTGAACGTGCAGGAGGACCGACCATTTTGCCGGACATTGTTTGAACATTTAAAATTCGGTCTAAGTGTGTTCTTCCAAGCACTAATACACTGCTCAACAAGAATTATATTTGCCTTTGTGGCTGTGTGTGGTAAAGAGATGAGATTGGATGTTTTATTTGGCAATACCGTATTTAGTGGCGTATAACACACACCTTCACTTTAAGAGGGAAGTTTCATGAAAAAAAAAAAAAAACATTTTTAAATAAAGAACTGTGAAGCAACATAAGGGTCAGTGCCCATCAATGAAGCCCCACCGTTGCCATGCCTTACCAGTGCCATGAATGCAGCACCCCCATTGCCATGAGTGCAGCCTGATCCATGCCCTTCTGCAGCCTAAGGATGGGACAGGGAGGGGACGGGATGAGCGCCAACATATTACATACAGGAGAATACTTTTTCTCTGCGGCCTCTATAATATAAAGTCCCGTCTCTTATGATGGACAGAACAGTCATCCAATGGCAGCGCAGGAGACCGGACTTCCCATTACAGAGGCCACCGTGCAAACAGGAAATTCACCTGTATGTACAGCACTCGTCCTGTCTCCTCCAAGGCATCCAGCATGTATATCTTGTGTGGCCCCGGCGCTCTGGGATTCGTTGGGGGCCACAAATGATATACATGTCCAAATTACCAGGCGGGCCATTCGAAAAACCAGAATGCGGGCCGCGATTGGCCCGCGGGCCAGACTTTGGACATGTCTGCCCTAGAGTAAAAGTGGCATTTTAAAGATAATCCCAGACACTACGTTGCAAATGAGTAAACTAAAAATTCACCTCTTGGTCTTGATTTGGAATATTTTCTAAAATCATCCTTGCTTGTTGAAAATGTTTGCTTGCTGCCATGTACAAATCGGAAGCCTGGGGTGGGGGACTGTACTTGTTTAAATCAGACATTTCCTTGGAAGGGAAAGCAAGACAGATCAGACCATATTTCAGCAGGGAAGTAACACATTTCATAAGGCAACAATTTATGTGCATAGCTAAAAAAATAAAAAATAAATCTGGGAATAATTTATCTACCTTTCACAGTGGTAACACATTGCACTTTATTACATAATCTAATTCACAGAGAATTCTGTGCAGCAACCCCCAATATCCAAGGACAGATCAGTATTGATGTATATGATAACACAATGGCTAGCACTTCTTCCTTGCAGCTCTGGGGTCCGATTCAAATCCCACCCAGGACTCTACCTACACAGAGTTTGCATGTACTCCCTGGGTGTTGATGTATGCACATAAGTTAAGGACTGTAGACTGTAGGTGCCTTGAGGGCAGGGACTGATGTGAATGTACAATATGCAATACATAAATTTGTCACTATACAGATACTACTACACAAATACAGCCCTTGTAGTTTATGCTCTGTACATAGATCTATATCCAGCATGACAGCGAGTCCTATTCAAATAATGTCATTTAGTTTTTATTTACTCTTGTATCAAGGAGGTAGGCTCGCAACTGGGACTTTCAATACACTGGAACTAGAAAAATACACAGTTAACACATCAATGCATTTTATTTTATATAGCACCCTTCAACTGCTGTAATGGAGGGCACATACCTGAAACACAGGAAACAGCCAGCAGGATAATATTGTACCATGCTTATAATGCAACAAAGCCGCCCACCCCACCACCTTTAAAAAAATAATCACACACACACTTTAATTTTATTCCAGCCACAGTAAGTAGTAACAGTTTTTTCATAAGCCAGGGGTTGGCCCGACAGAAAAGTGTGGTTACTTAGGGTTAATCTGATTAACCCTCTCTGTTACCGACATGGCATAGTGCACCGCAGCAGGTCAGGGCAGAGGACAGGTTTGAGCACCCACACTGACACTGCAGGGTTTCAAACAAGCCCTCCATTTTTGATTAGCATATTTATGAAAAAATAGACACTTACCTTAAACTGTAAATAATGCACTGGTGGTGGAGTGATAACGCTGTTGAATGGTGCAAATCTGTGTTCATACCGAACTTGTTCACTGTCCAGCTCAAATTTGGGTTTTCTCACTTTGCCGTCCATGTCAAAGGCAATCATTGTCTAAATAGCAAACGTAACATTTCAGACAATTAAGAAATCACATTTTAGCTCAGATTACATAATTTTTTTAGAAATGTAAATCTCTGAGTTTATCATGGCTATCGGTAATCCATTTGTAAAAGTTTGTTTATTTACTCAACAGTGGTGCAGCAATTTAAATGGATTAAATAGAGCCATCATAGTTCCCATCCCAACGCTAAAGACTAATGTCAGGAAAGACCTACTAGAACAGCTGAACATTTGGGGTTATTGAGAGGCACTTTAAAATGATAGCAGGTGTGTACTACTTACCACAAGTTTGAATGCGATTGCATTTGAATTCTGAACACAGCTACATCCCCAACCACGTTATATATTTTTTTCATTTTGTATTTTACCCCCGCCCCCAATATATTTTCTCAATTGAGTTGTACAGTTTATAGTTCATATTAACACCCCTTTCACACTGAAGGTGCTTAACATGAGTTTAAGCCCTGGTTCACACTGATGCTACTTTGAAATCGTGCTACTTTACTTGAAGTAGCGCGATTTCAAAGTAGCAAGGTCAGCAAGATTTCAGGTGATACTTAAAAGACATTTGTGTGGCTTCATAGACCGATTTCCATAGAAATCGCACCCGAAATCGGCAAAAGTAGTAAAGGAACTACTTTTGCAAATTGGTGCGGCGCCGCAAAATCGGTGTCGCACCGATTGGAACAGTGCCATTGCCGCCAATAGGCTGCGACTTGTCATGTGATTTGATCTCTCAAATCGCATGACAAATTGCTTCAATGTGAACCTAGGCTTAGCACTAAAAATAGCACCTGTAAACTGTGTCCCCAGTGTGAAAGCCCGAGTGCTTTCACACAGAAAAACTTAAATACTTTCTATTTGCCCACGCTTGGATCATGAACGTCCTAGTTGAAATAAATGCGCATACAAATACACTAGTACTAAGAGAAAAAAAAAACACGAATATAAAATCAATAAGGCACCGACTGTTATAAAGGTTCTATAACCTTAAATAATAAGCGCTGCTAATGCAAATAAATTGAATACATTAACAAAATACAGATTAACGTATACATCCACTTTTGATCGGTGTTTAATGTCCTAGAAAAATACTTGCTGATCCTGATAAAAATCCAGTGTTCTTGTAATTTCCTATGCATACAACTAATCTCAAATATTATCAGCTTCCCCAACTACAAAACATCTCCACCACCACTATATAATTGAGGAGGGAAAGGTGTTTATATTCCAAATCAGGAGGCCGGCGGCGCTGCATCCCAACAGACGGTACAGAAAGTGTGTTACTGTCAAGATCAACAGGTGAAAAAAAGAAAAAAAAATGCAAGTACCACATACAAAGACTGGTAAAGAAAATCTTTATTTTGGATATGCTTTTAAGTGCCAAAACTAGTGGCTGTATATGGTCCTTAAAGTTTTAATGAACAATTTTCCTAGAAGTAATATATTGTTATATACAGTATGTGTACATTGCTTTTAGACAAGTGAAAAGAACACTATGGGCATCTCATGTAATATGTAACATAGCAATTTAATCCAGAAAGTTATACCAACATTCACAGTTCTAGTCAAGACATTAAAGGTGAAAGACTACATTTACCTTGTACATCCCTGCACACATATTCTGGTAGGCTTGGCTTAGCGTGATCTCTCTGCTCAGAGGCCGAACTGCAAAATCAGTACCATGAAAAAAAAGAAAAAGAGAATAAAAACACTACTTGTGACTCAATCTTGGGGGGGGGGGGGGCAATCGGTTTCACAGGATAAATGTCCTATTGATTAGAATGCATTCTGTCATTTTAGAAAAAACACTATTATGTAACTAAATGTTTTTTCAAAGCAAGGATGAGTACACTTAAAACAATTGTACATTTACACTAAATGCCTCTAACGCACCTACTTTAAAAAAACAAAAAAAAAACACCAGCATCAACATCCTTGTCAGAGCCACATCCTGTGTAAGGTCTTCTCCTTGGGCAAAGATCCTTTTAGGATCTTCTAGGCTAGCATGGGGCCATTCTAGATGGTGGAGTCCGCTATCCAGAACTGTCCAAAGGAGAATTTTTATCCGATAAGAACAAAGGTAACAAACTGGGTAGAGGGCATTATTGTGGTTCATTTAGGAGAATGACTTAGGCCTCGTACACATGATCAGTCCAAATCGATGAAAACGGCCTGAAGTTCAGTTTCATCGGTCCAAACCGACCGTGTGTATGCCCAATCAGTCTGTTGTCCTTCGGTCCAAAAACAGAGAACTTGCTTTAAAATTGGACCGATGGACGCCTGACCGATAGGTCAAAACCGATGGTTAGTACACAAAAGCATCAGTTCCAAACCCGGGCATGCTCAGAATCAAGTCGACGCATGCTTGGAAGCATTGACCTTCATTTTTTTCAGCACGTCGTGTGTTTTACGTCACCGCGTTCTGACACGATCGGTTTTTGAACTGATGGTGATTACGCACATCAGACCATCAGTCTGTGAACCGATGAAAATGAACTTCAGTTTGTTTTCATCAGTTTGGACTGATGGTGTGTACAGGGCCTTAGAGGAGTTCAGTATAATAGTGTAGGTGCACTCTACCACATTTGGTGTTGCCAACACCAATCCCAGAATGCTACAAGTATGCAACGGGTCGCGATTAATATTTTTTTTTTACAATTCTTTCACTATTGCCATCATTTATGTCATTAAAAACTAAAACACTATTCCTAACTTGTTCAATATCTTTGGTAACTAAAGGGTAAAGTAGTAAATTTGGGTCAAAACCTTACCTTCTGCTTTGCACACCACTCTTAGACCCCTTTCACACTGGGATGGTGGGTGCGTCAACGATAAAGCACGGCTATTTAGTGGCACTTTACCGTCAAATGTGCGGGGCTATTCGGCCGCTTTAACCCCCGCTATCAGCCGAAAAAGGATCAAAACCATCGCAAAGCTCCGCTGCAGTGGCAGTATAGCTGCGGTGCCCATTCTTTTCTAAGATTTCAAAGATGCTTCTAGCAGGACTTTTACCGTCCTGCTAGCGCACCGCTCCAGTGTGAAAGCCCTCGCAACTTTTACATTGGAGACAGCGTCAGCCGCTCTGCAGGTGCTATTTTTAGCGTTCTAGTGCCTCATTGTGAAAGGGGTCTTGTACTGCAATTGCCTACTCTGACTTTACTGCACTTTGTGAGCGTCTTGTGTATTATGAGGTGCAGCAAGTCAGATACAGCCTGGCTCCCATCCAGCATCATCCAGCCTTTTCATTCACTGGGAACCAACGTCACATGTGGGCATTTCCTTGGGCAGTCTTACAAGCAATGCATAATACACACTCCGAGGCATACATTCACCCACTCACCAAGGCATTTTGATATTTGAACATTTTCTTTCAAGAGCCTTGCGTCAGGGCTGAGGACTTAGTACTGTGAGGTTTTGAAAAAGCCACGTACAGTACTCTGTAAATCCCTTTCATCAGCTTTGATCTGCCTCCATTGTATAGAGAAGCATAGGAAAGCACAGAGATACAGACTCAGGGATGATGTCGCCGAGCCTAAAATAAGTTTGTAATGAAAACAGAAAACTTTTATTCAACCACTCAAGGACCGAGCCTGTTTTTTTCAGACTCGGTGTTTACAAGTTAAAAACATTTTTTTTTGCTAGAAAATTACTTGGAACCCCCAAAACATACATTTTTTTCGTAACACCCTAGAGAATAAAATGGCGATCTTTGCAAGGCTTTTTGTCACAGCGTATTTGCACAGCGGTCTTACAAGCGCAATTTTTTGGGAAAAAAAAAATCACTTTTTTTAATTAAAAAATAAAACAGTAAAGTTAGCCCAATTTTTTAGATTGTGAAAGATGTTACGCAGAGTAAAAGGATACCCAAAATGTCACGCTTCAAAATTGCGCCTGCTCGTGGAATGTCGTCAAACTTACGCTTAAAAATCTCCATAGGCGACTATTTCTACAGGTTGCACGCTTTGATTACCGCTGATGGCTGCAATCTCGTGGCAAATGCGCCATTATCGTAAACAGGACCGGCCACTGAAAAGATGGATACGTCGTTTGTGGCAGCAGCTGCTGCCGTTACCAAGATATCCATCTTTAACGTGCCAACGTATATGTACATGAGTCGGTTGTTAAGTGGTTAAAAATATTAGAATTTTGATAGTATGAGGAAGGACATAGATAAGGCAAAATCTACATAGATTGTGAAATGTGTGAAATGTGTGCAGTTTCTCAAAGCATTCACAAAAAAGTATCTATGGTTTTGCCAAGTCCTGTGTAAATGCCATTCTTAGAGGAACTCACAAAAGTGGCCTAGTTTAATCTGTGAATATGACAAGGTCTGAAGCTAGTCATAAAACAGAGTGAATTTCTCTTTATTCCCCCATCAACACAGTTTGTATTGACAGGGAAATCTCTCCTGCCGAGCCATTGTGTTCTCCCGGTGGGGGATTGGGGAGGGGGGTCAGAAGGGGAAGCTGTGCCAGCCAAGAGAAGACAGTGGTTATTTCTAGCAGCTATAACAGCCACATGTAATAATCGCATGTAAAATCCAGCAGGCTGGTTGTACCCAAGTTCATCAATCTGACCGAACATTAGAGCGAGAGCAATAATTCTAGTCCAAGACATACTCTGACGCTAAACATGTAACCTGTAAAAATTTTTTAAAAATTGTCGCCTCTGGAGATTAAGTACAGAAGTTTGGCGCCATTCCACGAGTGTGTGCAATTTTAAAGCGTATTCCACGAGTGTGTGCAATTTTAAAGCGTCACATGTTAGGTAGCCGTTTACTCGGCGTAACATCTCACATTATACAAAAAAAATTGGGCTAACACTACTGTTTTTCATCCCCTGTACAAATGTTCGTACTAAAGAGTTAGAAGCAATAGGCCGAAATTTGATCTTTAAATTTGACTTAAAGCCAGATTTATATCCACTCCTTTTTGCAGAAAAGCCAGACCTCTCCTGATGACATATCTACGGGGGTGCCATCTCCAGACCCAACATCAGGCAATAAAGGATTTCCAGTCTCTATAGTAGATACTCCTAGTAACCTGCTTTCTAGAATACAACATGGTAGGCAATACTGGCCCAGAAATGCATGGTCTTTTAAAATCCTGGTAACAGCCAAACTGTTAAATTTAAAGACCGTAAAGCAGGGTGGAATATTGACCCTGCGAGAGCAGTTCCGGATGGAGTAGAAGAACCCATGGGTTTCCTACCGCCAATCTCACAAACTGTGCGTACCAAGTCTTTCTGGGACAGGGTGGAGCTACTAGTATCGCTGGCTTCCTCTCTTCCCTGTCCCCTGCGTAGTAGGCTTGGCATCAGCCGGATTGGAGGGAAGGCATATAATCAGGGAAAACCGATCCCACAGAATTACCAAAGGCATATCTGCCTTTAATGAAAGGTAGCAGATCAATGCAAAGATTTGGGGATTTAGGGATCACTCCCCTGGAAACATTTGAAGGCGGCTTTGAAAGCCCACCGGTCAATTCTCCACTCCTGGAACAAATCTTTTTGCCCAGGTCAGCATGTGATCCACTTCCTTCTGGGCTGTCTGACTGCTGGTGCCTCCCTGGTGATTCATGTATGCCACAGCCCTGTCCGACTGGACCCTCACATGACATCCCTGTAGTCTGAAAGTCCAGAAGTTTAGGGCCAAGCGAGCTGCCTGAATCTTCAAAATGTTCATGGGCAAGCTCTTCTCCCTCCAGGACTACCCTCTCTGGACGGTGGCCTCCTCTAGGACTGCCCCCCATCTAGAGAGACTGGAAATTGTCCTCCCCACCCTCCAGACCACAGGCAAAAGGGACTTTCCTTTTACCAGATTCTTAGTCATCATCCACCAACAGACTCTAATGCACTTTCAGCCAAAGAGACCTGTGCAAGTCCAGAGCCTGCACAGTCTTGTTCCAGACAGAATGTTCTGTAGTAGAATTGTGCATAAGTGGACTGCTTCAAATGAAGACACCATTTTCCCTAGTAGCCTCATACATAGGCGAATGGAGGGATATTTTTTCCCTTTTATGACCTGAACGAGGTCTTTCACGGCTCTAACCTTCCATAGTGGCAAAAATATCTGCCTTTACGGTGTCCAATATTAGTCTCAGATAATCTAGGCATTAAACCAGCTGCAGGGCCGATTTTGACCAGTTCAGAATCCAACTCAGACATTCCAAGAATTGAACCGCCCAGGGTACTCTGCCTCAGGTCTGGAACATCTTGATCAATAAAAGATCGCCCAGGTATCCTGCAACCGTTATTCCGGGAGATTTTAAAACTGCCAATACCAGAGCCAGTACCTTAGTATATACATGAGGTGCTGTGGCTAACCCGAAGGGCAGCACTAAAAAAAACCTAAAAATGTTGGTTGCCTACTGCGAATCACAGAAGCCTTTCATGGAATCTGCAGATTGTCACATGTAGGTACGCGTCCTTGATGTCTATAGATGCCAAAACTGAACAAATTGACTCCATCCAGAAAGAGCGATTTAGAGCCTACATTCATCTTTGGAACTATGAAAAGATTTGAGTAAAAAGCCCCAAAACCTCTGAAATCACTCCGAGACCTTGGATGATTTATTGCCTGAAGAAAAGACTTTACCAGATCTATGGGGATGTTGGAGATGTTGGACATCACTCTGATCTCTTCTTCCCAGCATCTGAGAACTCTAATAGCCTCCCCCCACCCGTGTCAGATGGGGGGCCCTTCATAAGGAGGGCTTGGGACTGGATTTAGGTCTCTGGACCCAAGACTTTTCCTGCACTTGGCCTTGATGCTTTCCTCTAAACTGCGGGAGGCTGGGGCCATCAAAACTGCCTAAAACTAGACACCTTAAAGGAAGGTTGCCTGCTCCTCTTAACTGGTAGAAGTGCAGTTTTACCCCCTGAAATCTTCTGGGTATAAAATGTATCCAGTTCTTCAAATAGCCACTCCCCGTGAAATGGGAAACCAGCTAATCTTTTGCAGGTAATTCCGCTGACCATTTTTTTAACCAAAGAATGCTGCGCATATGTACTTATAGCAGGGCCAACCGGGACACCTGTTGTATGCAATCTAAGAGAATCTTCTGCAAAACATAAGGCAAGAGGTAACTCTGCCAAGTACTCAGCAAACCTCCTGTTTGAGGACAGCCTTATCTACCCTCTTCACCTGGTCCTTTAAAGACTGACAGATGCCAATAGCTGCCACCGCCGGTTGTGCAGAAGACCTAGCAATACCAAATTAAGCCTTTAATAAATACTCAAATTTCTTATCCACTGGATCTTTAAACACCTGGGCATCATATACAGGACATGCAAGACTTTTTCACAGAAAAAATGGTAGCGTCCACAGATGGCATACTCCATTTCTTTATACATTTTTCCTCCACAGGATACAAAAGTGAAAACCTTTTGGGAGGAATAAAAAGCTCATCAGGGTAATCCCAGTCAGCATACACAATTTGCTTTAGCAACCAATGCAAGGGAAAAGCCTGCAAACTCTGTGGAGGCTGAAGAGATTCTAAAGATGAAAATGAAACCTCAGGGACCTCTACAGGCAGCAATTTAAAGCCTGATCAGACCATCTCCACGTGGGACAGGATTAACAGCCTCTGGGATTAAGAGACTAAAAACGGTTCTTCAGAACCTGACTCCTCAGAAGTAGAGTCTGTGGCCTGACCTTCCTCCCGGTCATTTACTGCCACTTCTGCCCAATCTTGTTCCAATGCAGGTGGAGGCTCAGGTGAAGGTGCTTTATCCCGTTTCCTACCACTTTGGGAAACTGAAGCAATCATACCTGCTATCTTCCCCTCCAGCTGAGCTAAAGCTGATGCCAAGTTACCCATTGTGACGTAGGTTGAGGCAGAAGCATTAGCTGTCACTACAATGCCCGGCAACTGTAATGGCTCGGACTGGTCAGTTGCCTCAGATCTTTCAGGAGAGTTAAACACAGCAGATGTCAGGGTAGCATCCTCCAATACTGATGGTGGTGCACTTGCACCCCTTCCTGCTGTGCCTCCCCCACTCCTTTCGGGAAGACATGCCTGAGATAAAAAAAAAAGGATTTTTAATAAACAGCTTACCTGTAAAATCCTTTTCTTGAAGTACATCACGGGACACAGAGCGCATAGCCATTACACTTGGGTTATATGGGTACCTTCAGGTGTGGACACTGGTGTAATCAATTTCACAGGAAGTTTCCTCCCTATATAACCCCCTCCCACTGGGAGTGCTTCAGTTTTGTAGCAAGCAATTCTCCCGAGGTTACACAATGTTCCCCAAAAGAGGGGTGGGAGCTCTGTGTCCCGTGATGTACTTCAAGAAAAGGATTTTACAGGTAAGCTGTTTATTAAAAATCCTTTTTTCTTTATCGTACATCACGGGACACAGAGCGCATAGCCATTACACTTGGGATGTCCTAAAGCAATGCTCTATGAAGGGAGGGAGACCGTAAGGCCAAAAATAGCCAAATAAAAACATTGTCAGGAGAAAACATGGCTCCACCAACAGAAAAACAAGGGGGCGTGAACCGGGCCAGAGGATTCTATACTGCTGCCCATAGGACCGCCTGCCCAAAAGCTGCGTCCGTACCCTTTGCAACGTCCAACTTATAAAATTTAGTAAACGTATGTACGGAAGACCAGGTTGCCGCCTTGCAAACCTGTGCCATAGAGATCTGATGGTGTGCCGCCCAGGAGGCACTCATGGCCCTCGTAGAATGGGCTTTAACTGATAAGGGAGGTGGAACGCGCTTCAGACCATTTGCCTGAAAAATCAGCTGCTTAATCCACCTAGCCAAGGAAGACTTGGCAGCCGGCTGACCCTTCTTGGGGCCATCCGGAAGAACAAAAAGCACATCTGTTTTCCGAATCTTCTCTGTAGCCTTGAGATAGACCCTCATGGCTCGAACCACGTCCAAAGTATGAAGCCGTCTTTCCTCTCTGGACTGGGGAGTAGGAAAGAAGGATGGTAGGACTAGGTCCTGATTCAAGTGAAAACTGGATATGACCTTAGGAAGGAAAGAAGGTTGAGGCCGCAGAACCACTCTGTCCTTATGCAGAATAAGGTATGGCTCCCTGCATGACAAGGCTGCCAGCTCGGAAACCCTTCTGGCTGAAGCCATAGCCACCAAGAAAACCAACTTTCGGGTTAGTAGCACAAGAGGGATTTCTGTCAGAGGTTCAAACGGCTGCCTTTGTAAAGCTGACAAGACCAGATTTAAATTCCAGGGGCAGAGGGGAGCTCTAATAGGGGGATTCACATGCAAGACCCCCTGCAAGAAGGTTTTCATAAGCGAATGGGTGGCCAAGGGTCTTTGAAACCATATTGATAAAGCCGACACCTGCCCCTTTAGAGTACTAAGAGCCAACCCTTTGTCAACTCCAACCTGGAGGAATCGCAAGATCCTGTCAATAAAAAACTTTCGAGGATGCCATTTTTGAGACTCGCACCACTCCACATATGTTCTCCAGACTCTGTAATAAATATTTCTGGAGACCGGTTTCCTAGCCTGAATCAACGTAGATATGACCTGATCTGAGAGGCCTCTGCCCTTAAGAATTAGGGATTCAGCCGCCAAGCCGTCAAATTTAGCTGCTGTGAAGCAGGATGGCAGATTGGGCCCTGAGACAGCAGATCTGGGCGCAGGGGGAGCGGCCACGGGCGCCCCGACTGACATCTTAACGATGAGTGCGTACCAAGCCCTCCTGGGCTAGGCTGGGGCCACCAGGATCACAGGCCTGCGCTCCACCCAGATCCTCCGTAGAAGGCGGGGAATCATCTGCAGTGGAGGGAACGCCAAGGACAAACCAAGGCATCGGTCCCGTAGGCCAAGGGATCCCTGGCTCGGGATATGAATTTGTCCAACTTTTTGTTGGATCTCGTTGCCATAATGTCCACATCTGGGACTCCGAATCTTTGGCAAATCTCTTGGAATACCTGGGGGTGAAGAGACCATTCCCCCGGGAGCAACTGTTGACGACTCAAAAATCTGCTTGAGAATTGTCTATCCCTGGGATGAACACTGCAGAGATGCAGGGTACATGGGCTTCGGCCCATGAGAAAATCGGGTTTACTTCTCTTTGGGCTGCTGGGCTCTTCGTGCCCCCCTGGTGGTTTATGTATGCCACCGCAGACCCTGCTGGGTCTGTTCTTCTAGAACTGCCCCCCAACCTGACAGGCTGGCATCCGTGGATACTATCTTCCTTGTGATGGGGCAAAAGGATTTCCCTTTTGACAAATTTTGAGAGACCAGCCACCAAGACAGGCTGCGCCGGACCTTCGGGGAGAGCCCTAACGGACGATCTAACGCCTGAATGGACTTGTTCCAAGCAGAGAGAATGGCTGCCTGAAGATATCTGGTATGGATCTGGGCATAGGGCACAGCCTCGAAGGCGGCCACCATCTTCCCCAGCAGTCGCATACATAGGCGAATAGTCGGCCTCTTCTTGCCTAAGATCACTTGAACTGCTTGAGCTATTGATCTGATCTTTGCTTGAGGTAAAATTATCCTCTGGCAGTCTGTATCTAGCCGAAGGCCTAGATATTCCAACTGCTTTGTGGGTTTCAATACCGATTTTTCTAGGTTTACAATCCACCCGAATTCCTCTAGATGCTGAACTGTGCGACCTACTGCCTGATTGAGGTTGGAAGCTGAGCTGTCGATAACCAGAAGATCGTCCAAGTATGCCAAGACTAAAATGCCTTCTGTCCTTAGGACGGCTAGCACCGGGGCTAACACCTTTGTGAATACCCGCGGAGCTGTTGCCAACCCGAAAGGGAGGGCTACGAACTGGTAATGGCGGTGATCTATCATAAAACGAAGAAACCCGTGATGTGCCGGGTAGATCGGCACGTGCAGATACGCATCTTTTATGTCTATAGATGCTAGCAAGTCGTCTTGATGTAGGCTGGCTGCCACCGAACGTATGGACTCCATACGAAAGGTCTGAATGTTTAGAAAGCGATTTAGGCATTTGAGGTCCAAGATAGGCCTGACGTCGCCATTGGGCTTTGGTATTATGAAAAGGTTGGAGTAGAATCCCAGACCCCATTCCTGGGTTGGTACTTCTACAATTACCCCTTGGAGCAAGAGACGATCCAATGCTTTTACAAGAGAGGCCCTCTTTAATGGGTCGCTTGGAAGACTTGACCCCTGAAAATGAGGAGGGGGGACTTCCCGAAACTCTAGCTTGTAGCCCGTGGTTACCACGGATCTTACCCAAGAGTCAGAATTCTGGCCTTCCACACTTCGGAGAAAAACCGAAGCCTTCCCCCAACCCAAGAGAGTGGGGGCGCCCCTTCATGAATCTGACTTGAGGACTGGTTTAACCGGCTTGCGAGACCATGGCCTCTTGCCTGTCGTGGCTTGTCCTTGTGGGCGGCTATTAAATGCTGAACGCCCGGGAGGGCGTCAAAACTGACGGGAAGTTGAAGGGGCCGAGCCTGCGAAGGCCTGTCGCTTAAATGCAGGCCCACGCGATCTTTTCTTGACAGGCAAGAAAGAACTTTTACCACTTGATATGGTCTGGATATATTTATCTAGGTCTTCACCGAATAGTCTCCCACCATGAAAGGGAAATCCTGCTAAAAGCTTTTTGCAGGGTGCCTCTGCTGACCAGTTTTTCAGCCACAAAAGGCAACGCATATGAACCAACAGCAGAGATAAACGGGACGCCTGTTGAACGGAGTCCTTAATAGCATCTACTGCAAAGCAGAGAGCTCTTGGGAGGTCAGCTAATTCACAAGCTTGCTGAGCCGGTATGTCCCTTAATATCTGTTTAGTCTGATCCTTTAAAGCCTGACAAACGCCAATGGCTGCCACTGCTGGCTGAACCACGGCACCTACTGTGGTAAAAGAAGCCTTCAGTAGGGTCTCCAATTTTTTGTCGACTGGATCTTTAAACACCTGGACATTTTCCACCGGACAGGTCAGGGATTTATTTACGCAGGAAATGGCTGCGTCCACGGTAGGGAGTGCCCATTTCGTTGCAAATTCTTCTTCCATAGGATAGAGAATGGTGAACCTTTTGGGAGGGATAAAAATCCTATCAGGTCGAGCCCAATCCTGAAAAATCACGCTCTCCAGAAGGGGGTGAACCGGGAGAGACGCACCACTCAATGGTGCCTTCAAGGAACCTAAAGAGGATACCACGGGGGCTAATTGTTCTGACACTGGAAGTTTAAAAGCAGTGCGAACCATATCCGTCAGAGACTGGATCCACAGACTCTCTGCTTGAGAAGCCGAAAAAATTTCATCTATAGTGGAATCTTCAATGTCTGACCCGTCAGGACTCAGGTCCGCTTGATCCCCCTGTGGGTCCAATTCCTCCGAAGAGAGGACCTCTGCATCCGAACACACCGTTCTAGGTGACGGGGATCTAGCCCGTTTGCCACCCGGCAAAGAGCGGGCAATTAAAGCAGTTAACCTTTTCGCTAGCCCACCCAGGGTGGATTCTAGCATTTCTTCCGTAACATAAACGGGAATGGGTTGATTGGGGGCCGCCTCTGCCCCTAGCACCCTCAATGGCTCCTGCACGATGCTGTTCGGTGGTCTATCTGGTGAGGGTGGGACCACTGGAGCCTGGCCCAAATCCTCTGACCCCGTTGGAGACCCCTTTACTTTTTTGGCACCTTTTGCAGCCTTAGCTGGTCCTGTTCCCTTGGGAGCCATTGCACAACCTTGAGACACCCCTACAGCCAACACCCAACTGTTGTAGCTAGAAGTGAAACATTAATAAGGACAGGCTATGGTAAAAAAAAATCTAAAATTTCATACGCCTGAGAAGGCGGCAATACCGAGGAAAGTCCTGTGAGTATTGCCACACCAATGCCCGTTAGCTGGAGTCCAAGGTTGCACCGACTCAGATACTGCCAGATCTAAGGCTGAGTCCCTTTAAGAAAAAAATCTTTTTTTTTTTTTTTTTCTGGTCAGTGTGGACTTAAGTCCAGACCTGAAGATCCACAAACCACCACTGGGTGTCACTGTTAGCCAGAACTGGCTCAGCTGCGCGCTCTATGTCCTCACTCTCCACTGCTCTCAGGAGGGAATGACCAGCCAGGAAATGCTTTTTTGCTTTATCTGAGACCTGACGCTGCTGATCCGCCCGCCCCCCCCACGCACGCTGACGCTGTAAACGGCGGCGTGCACGCGCGCGCCCCCGCCCCCCCACGCTGAAACCAACATGGAGGAAGCAGAGAGCAGAGGAGAAGCCTGGACCAGCGCTAGTAACACAGACACCCGGTAAGCCACTAATCTTTGTAGTGCACACATAGAGGAAGCTGTCCCCCTAGGCTTCCTAGGAAACAGGAGTTTTGTCAGCACTTCCTCTCTATACACGTGGGGCTGCAGTATCATGCCAACAGGCAAATCTGGGGGGAGTAGCAAAATACATATCTTTAAAAGCATATATATATCTACATGTTATCTGGGTAAACATTAGTACATCCCATCCTGCCTCAAAAGACATAGTGGAGATAGTGGCTGATGCACAAGCATACCATTAGCCAACCCAGAACCCCCAGGGGGATACCTACTGTCGAACCAAGTCCCGCAGGTTCCCTCTTACCTGCTCCACGCCGCAGGGTATTGCAAAATGCAAGAGGCCCAGCCTTCCCCCATCTCCGTGGGTATTGTCTTGGACCTTCAGGGACCGGGGTCCTGTGTTAAGGAACCCACACCCCTGGACCTATATAGCATCCTGGCATCAGTAGCGTTTAGTTCTTGGAAGAGACTAAGGCACTGGAGCCCAGAATCCAGCCCTCCAAGGAAAGGCATTATAGGCAAAACCCCACTCCAGCAGGGCCTGGGTACCGTACACCTTGGCTTTGAAGCACTTCGGACGGATCCGGCTAGCTATCCTGGGTCCCGAGACCTCCGAGGGACAGCTAGACGTGACCAACACCTAAGACACTGGCGAAAAAACTGAAGCACTCCCAGTGGGAGGGGGTTATATAGGGAGGAAACTTCCTGTGAAATTGATTACACCAGTGTCCACACCTGAAGGTACCCATATAACCCAAGTGTAATGGCTATGCGCTCTGTGTCCCGTGATGTACGATAAAGAAAAACACTTTATGCACTTCAACCATCCTGCAAAATACTACTTCGTCCTTGCAGTACACAGCTCTTACAGGACCTGAAGTGCACTTGTCCATCAACCCACAGTGTCTCCTATGCCCAGCTGACGTCACTTCCAGAAGCCTAGGTCTGGAACACTCAATATGGGCTTTGCGATATACACGCTCGTAGTGTCCTGCACACCTGTCACGTCCCTCCTACAGCCAAATAGCAGCGGGAAAGGGCCACCTAAGGCGCTAGAGTAGAAGCTAAATTTTCGGACGTAGTTGAAAATAGTGGTTGTTGAAAAATAAATATGTCCATATAGACAGGGTTACAAATTTACAAAAATATAAACAGAGGGTGAATAAAGAATGGTGCTATGCTCACAAGCAAAAAAGTGCAGTCAGCATGCTTGAAATGTGCAAGTTTAAATTTTTAATAAATAAATACCTTTCTTTTTCTTCTTTGTCTTTTTGCTGCTCCGCCCTTTCTGTTGCTCCTCCATTATGCGTTCTTCTGCCATTTGTGAGCTATCTGCCCTACTCAGTGTAGACATCAGCCATGCATACAGAAATTCAGAAAGATACCTGTAAAAGTTTACCAAACATGTGAGTTGCTTAAACAGGGGGTATTTGAAAAACATGTCCAATCAGCATATATACCTGGATTCAAAACATATGTTGGGGCAAAAAAAAAAAAATCTGCATTACATGCATTTTAATATGTTTACACTGCAAGTACACAACAAAAAAAAAAACTGCTGATGTGCCAGAAATAAGTGTGTCCCCTACCTTACCCTTTGACATAATACAGTACATTATTAGGTCAGAAATTCAAAGCATGTGGTGTCAGCCCTGCCCACTCAATTTCTGATGCAGTACAAAGAACCAATACCTCTTTTTTTAACCAACCCCCACCCACCTCTTCAAAACTAATTTTCCTAACCACTCCTTGTGCACAAGCAGACAGGAGGTTATGAGCTTATAAGATTTTGGGTAAAAATTACCAGGTATATTTTGCACTTTTCTGAACAGAAACATCACAAAATTTTAGTTAAAAAAAATCTTGAAGTCCACTAAAGGAAGTTTTAAACCCCTTAAATTATACTGCCGCCTACAGGAATATTGGACACGGGCAAAAAGAAAAAAAAAAAAAAAAAGAAGAAGGAAGGAGAGCAAAATATAGAAAAACTGTGGGCCAGTCCAGAGTGCCCCTCTTGGTTCCACGATACCTCAGTTGGGTCTCAAAGCAGTACCAAGAGCATGATCATAAAAACAGAAGGGTCGGACCTCTGTCCCTCAATGAACTCCAAGGAAGAGAGATTTTGACTTGCTTTTAAATGCCATATCTTGTATGGAATTTATGGTATGGATACAGGCAAAGTATTCATAGAGGCTTCTTGCACACGGTATTGATGTTTGAGCATCTGCTTTTTTGGATATAATTTCAAGTGTTTGTTCAAGTGTTTGTTTCCTAGAGAAAAATAATGAATATTTATGCTCATTGGAGTAGATTTACACCTACAGGTGCAAAAATAGGATTTTTTTTAACAGCTTACCTGTAAAATCTTTTTCTTGGAGTACATCACGGGACACAGTCTTAGTCATTACTAAGTGGGTTATATGTTCCACCTTCAGGTGCTGGACACTGGTGTAATCATTTAGAACAGGAAGTTCCCTCCCTATATAACCCCTCCCATACTGGGTGTACCTCAGTTTTTTGGAGAAAAGCAATAAGTGTCCCAATATCCCCAAACAAGAGGGGCGGGAACTCTGTGTCCCGTCATGTACTCCAAAAAAAGGATTTTACAGGTAAGCTGTTATCAAAATCCTATTTTCTTTATCGTACATCACAGGACACAGAGTCTGAGTCATTACTAAGTGGGATGTCCCAGAGCAAAGCTTACTGAGGGGAGGGAGACACCAACAACGAAGACTGCCCTCAGACGTGAGGACCTATAATACTGCCTGCAGCATACTGCACCAAAAAGCTACATCCTCTTGCCGTCTTATGTTCACCTGATAGAAATTAGTGAACGTAAGCACAGTCCACCAAGTTGCGGCCTTGCAAATCTGAGTCTTAAAGGCTTGGTAATGCACCACACATGAAGCGCTTACTATCCCGGTAGGGTGCACCCCAAAAAGAAACAGAAGAGCCCTCTCCTTAAACCACAAGCCTGAATAATAACCTGATGAATCAACATTTGAAAATGGTTGATCTAGAATGAATGAATGAATGAATGAAGAACTTGTATAGCGCAGCACATGCGAAGTAAATCGCCTCTGGGCGCTTGTTGTTCCTGTCTCCTTTGAGATCAAAAGAGATGAGTCTTAATCTTTCTCCTGAAGACTAAGTAGTTCTCCTCCAGTCTAATGCTGACTGGTAAGGCGTTCCATAGTCTGGGACCTTGGACAGCGAATCTCCTGTCTCCTTTGGACTTGTATCTGGCTTTCGGTATCTGAAGCCGATTTTGATTGTTGGATCGTAGAATACGATTGGGATTGTACATTTTTAATTTTTCGCATAGATAATGGGGAGCATTCCCATGGATACATCTATGCGTTAGACAGAGTGCTTTAAAGGTGATTCTGTCATTGACTGGTAGCCAGTGAAGGGATCTCAACGAAGGTGAGATTGATTCCCAGGGTTTTTTCCCAGTCACAAGTCTGGCGGCCGTATTTTGAACGACTTGAAGACGAGCGATTTGGTACTTGGGGAGTCCGAGGTAAAGGGCATTTGCATAGTCCAATCTGGAGTTTACAATCGCTCCCACCACGACCGCTATGTCTTTCTTCGGAATAAAAGGCGTGAGTCTGCGTAGTAGGCGCAGCAGATAGTGAGATCCGCTGACTACTGCCCCTATTTGTGCGTTCATTGTCATGTCGGAGTCAAAGATGACCCCAAGACTTTTGACTTTGGCGCTAGGGGTGATGACTTTGCCCAGAATGGGCGGGGGGATCCAGGTTGTTATCGATTGATTCCTACGCTTGGCGTGAAACAGAAGAAGTTCTGTTTTCGCTCCGTTGAGTTTGAGATAACTCTTTGTCATCCAATCCTCTATCAAAGAGAGGCATGTCTCTAGATCGAGGTGGTGATCCTTTTTATTGCTAATGCGGAAGTACAGTTGCGTGTCGTCTGCGTAAGAGTGATATAGCAGTTTTTGGCTGCTGATGATTTCAAAAAGAGGACGCAGATAGATGTTGAATAACATCGGCGACAGGGGAGATCCCTGAGGGACCCCGCACGATAATGTGCGTTGTTCCGAAGTGAATGGTCCTAGCTTGACTATTTGCGATCGGTTTTCCAAAAAAGAGGAGAACCAAGATAGATCGCTTTCTGCGACTTTGGCTATTTTAGCCAGCCGAGTCAATAACAGCTTGTGATCAACTGTATCAAAGGCTGCGCTTAGGTCCAGCAGAACCAGAAGAGAAGATTCTCCTTCGTCTGCGGCCTCAAGAACGTCGTCCCATATCTTAAGCAATGCTGTTTCCGTCCCGTGTCCGGGACGGAATCCTGATTGCAATGGGTCGAGTAAGTTGTGGGTATCTAGATGCTGTTGCAGCTGCTGTACCACTGCTTTCTCCATTACCTTGGAGAGAACATTTAGGCCTGTTATGGGGCGCCAGTTGAGTGGATCCTTAGGATCCAGGGTGGCTTTCTTCAAGATGGGTTGAATGAAGCCCTCCTTCAGCTGGGAGGGCATTTTGCCCTCCCTGAAGGATTGGTTAATAAGCTGCGTGACAGGAGGTGCCAGGATGTCGGCGCATTCCTTCAGCAGTTTGGTGGGGATAATATCATTTGGCGCAGTGCTGTTGCGCAGAGTGCCGATGATATTTTTAGTGGTCTGAATGGAGATGGGTTCCAGCGTGAACTCCCCAAACTGTGGTGAATTGTTGCCGGTGCTGTGTAAATGACTACGGGGGGGGCTGGGAAGGCAATTGTTCCGCTGAATGCTTTGCCGGATTGCCTCAATTTTGTTAATGAAGCAATCCGATAACTCATCGCAAAATTCTTGTGTATCCGAGTTGGGGGCTTCAAGACATCCTGGATTCATGGTCTGAGTGACCAGCTTGAAGAGTTCGCGGGGGCGATTTAGGGCACCGTTGATAGCCTCAGAAAATAGTTTTTCTTGGCTTCGAAGATTTGCTTGTAGTATTTTCTGGTTATTGCCTTGTAAATCACGAGGTTCTCATCTGAGGAGCTTCTTTTCCAGGCTGCTTCTGCCCTTCTACGCTCTTGCTTCAGTAACGCCAGCTGGTTGTTGAACCAGCCGGAGTTATTTTTCCTGATCTGGGTCTTTCGTTTCGGCGCTATCAAGTCAGCTGACTGCAATAGTGCTGTGTTTATGGCCTCTAGTGTTTCTTCCGCTGTTAGGTGCGGCTGAATTGTGTTTATTTTTTCCCCTAACGTGGCTTTGAAGAGTTCCGAGTGGAGCTTCTTCTGACATCTGGTCCAGTGTGTTGTCACTGGATTTGATGTTTTTGTTAAGGGGGGGAATTCGGAAATAATGAATTTAATTGCATGGTGATCTGTCCATGGCAATGGTTCATTTTCCAAGATTTGTATTTCCAGATCTTGTCTGAAAATAAGATCGAGCGTATGACCTGAAGCATGTGTGGGCCCACATACTAGTTGCTAAAGCCCTAATCCTTCCAGGTGGTCGATGCAGGCGTCGGCAATGGGGTCTTGCGGGGAGTTGGCCCAAAGGTTGAAGTCCCCGAGCAGCAAAAGGTGTTTGCTATTCAGGGTATAAGTGGAGACAAAGTCCGTCAAAGATGGGAGCAGCTGCGACTTGGGGCCAGGTGGCCTATAGCAGAGTAGAATCCGGACGGTCTCCTGGCCGTTTACTTGCAGTTGAAGAGTAAGGTTTCCATGAACGGAAGAGGGTTTTGGAGGCTTGGTTTTGTGATCGCAAGACGCGTCTTATGGATCACTGCCAGTCCTCCTCCTCTTTGCCCTATTCTGTTTTCCGTTATAATACGGTAGTTTTCTGGCACCAATTCTCCTAGAATGGTGTTACAGTCGGCTGTGAGCCAGCTCTCTGTAATGAAGAGGCAGTCTAGGTCGTGTTGTAGAATGAAATCATGGATTTCAAGTCGGTGTTTTACTGCCGATCTTGTGTTGATCAGAGCACATGAAATGCGCTTAGGTTGGGGTAAACGGCTAAAATTTTTGACGGTCGATCGAATCCTCAAAAGGTGCTCAATTCTTAGGGTCTTTTTGGTGATGGCTGGCAGTATTGCGGCGAAACGCCTCAAATTCCAAATGGTTTCTGCGGAGTACCGCAGATTAGCCATGGTCGCCATTCACCGGGGAAAAAAGTCGTTCCTTTTGGTGGCGATGATCAGCTGGTGGTGGGGAGAAGAATCCTTGAATCCTCTCTCCCAGCTATTTTTTATTTGGTCCAGAGGAAGGCAAAAAACACCCTGGCCCAGCTAAGCCAATATGCTGGGCAGGGAGAAAAAATTCCTTCCTGATCCCTAAGAGGCGATCGGTACAAACCCTGGATCAAATGCTGATACGATTGTGAGGGGCTGGGGTGAAAGGTATTCCTAAAGCTGGGGAAGGGGAGGTGTACCAAGATGGCCGCCGACAGAGGGCCCAGGCTGGGGAGCTAACACTGGCTGGAGACAGCCAGAGAGGGCTGGTTGGGTGAATCGGGGATGGCTGGGGTCTTCCAGGGGTGAGGGGGGGTATGCAGGGTGAATCTGGGGGTGATCCCGAGCGATGTTGCGGTGCGCCGGTAGGCCGCGGTTGAAGCCGCGGACTTTCCTGAACCGTGGATGCCGCGGACCTTGCATAGGCTGGCGCGGACCGCCGAAAAAGACAGAAATTTGCTGCGGGGGAGGGGTGGCGAGGGGGGGTGCCTCGGTTGTGGTCTGTGGTGAGGGTGGGCTGATTCCTGGCTTAAAACAAGCTGCAGCTTGTCCTGAAAAGGACGGCCGCCCTTGATTCCAGGGGGGGGGGGGCAGGTTTTACCTGCCAGATGGAGTCCAAAGTAGGTTTGATGGAGAGAGGCTGGAGGAGGCCCGGAGGAGGCTGAAGGAGATCCGGATCCAGATGCAGGTAGGAGCTGAGGCTGGATGGACTGGGGGAGACCCTGCCTGCCTGCTGCCTACGCCTGCCTGGAGCTAAAGCAGCACGCTCCTACTCCTAGGAGCGAGTGCCTATGGGGGCTCCTGCTGCTAATCCGCTGCCTGACTAAGGCTGCCTGCCCTCTCCTGGGGCCTCCTGGTAGCGCAACATCAGTCTACCGTATCCGAGCAGACGCTTCAGAAAGGCCTTAACCATTCTTACTCTAACGAGAGAGAGTGTAACCATTTTATTAGCTGATCTGAACACTGCCTGACCACATCTAGGGTCTTCTGGCAGCACACCAAAAAGTCAGATTTCTATATCTGAAACCTTCAGATAGATCTTTTAACTGCTCTCATCTCTATTGAGAGAAGGGCAATCATTTTTCCTTCCGCGGAACAAGGTTTTGAAAAAAAGAAGGCAAGAATATCTTGATTCAAATGAACATTAGATCCTTCCAGTAAATAAGGCTGGGTGAGGATTAACATCACCCTACTTGTAAGGATAATTAATTATGGCTCTATACAGAGAAAGTTGCCAATACTGAAACTCTCTTGCGAAGGCTACCGCAACCAAGAACACCAATTCCCTTGTTAGAAGGATGAAAGGAAATATGGTGCATCGGCCCAAGGAGCTGACCCTGTAAGCCGACAAAACTAGACCCAATCCTCCGAGCACAAGGGCGACTTTTACACGTTACCCCTTGCAGTACGGCCCGGATCAAAGAGCGTGAAGCCAGCGACCTTTGAAAATACTGACATGGTCGAGATTGGATCCTTGATGGAACTTAAGGCTAGCTTCATCTCCTTTACAAATGTAGGAAGGCAAGAATTTTACCTATGACATACTTCCAAGGATGCCACCCCTTGGTTTCCCACCAGGAACATGGGCCTTACAGATCCTAGGATATCTGGTCCCAGGGACCAGCTCTCCTGTATGAATTAAGGTAATTGCCGCCGATTCTGAAAGCCCTGATCCTCAAGAATGTGGGCTATAATAGCCAGACCATTAATTCACCTGTTTGCAAGACAGGATGTAATATCCCCTGCGAAGTAGGCCTGGACAAGACCCTGGGTACTCTACTACCACCCCTACTGTTCCTGCACAGTGAGGTCGCCTGGGTTATGCCGGAGTAATCAGGCCGGCTTCCGTTATCATCTGATGTTGCATAGAAGACACAAAAGATGCGGAACTGGGGGGAGAGACACAAACCAGTGACAACTGGTCCCCCAGGATCACTAACAGAGGCAATTTAGTTTGCATGTGCCGCGCTATACAAGTTTTCTTTCATTCACTAACATATCTGTCCCGCATGCGGGTGGATCCTTTGTCCTTGACACCAAGCTGTTCAATTTTCTTGTTGAACCTGGAACGCCAATACATTTTATGTACAGGGTACCCTTTCTGTGGCATTTGGTCAGAAAAAAGTCAGCGTGTAGAGGTCATTCTCCCAGAAACAACTGTTGACGGCTCCAGCGAATGGCCTGCCAATTCTGCATTGACGATTGTCAATAGGCAAGGCACAAGCTCCTCCTTGGTAAATGAAGTAAATCACTAGTATGGCATTGTCTGATTGTACTCCGACAGAACAATCCTGCCACCTAAACGTTCAGGCCTTTAAGCCAGATGCTCCATCGGTAGCTCTAGAATGCCGATGGATAAGGCTCACTTGGAGCTTGACTACTTCCCCTGGGCCGTTGTCTCTTCCAGGCCTGGCAATCCTTTAGTTAATAACCCATCAACTGAAATTCCACCATGTCTCTGGAACCAGACTCTTTGGATAATGCTAGGTTAGGATCCACTCTTTCTAGGCTGACAGAATAATGTTTATATCAGCCTTGAATAAAACTTAGCATAGGGAACGTTCTTGAATGAAGCCAGCATCTTCCCTAGCACCTTAAGAAAAAGGAAAAAGTAAGGAACTGTTCCTTGCCGTGACCACTCTCCTTTTTGGGCTGTGTCGCAAACATTCCAAGCTTCTTGTCAAAGAAAGAATGTACCTTTAAGGCCCGTACACATGGTCGGACTTTTTGCCAACAAACTTCAAAATCTGCAAGTTTTCAAATTTGTCCGATCGTGTATACGCTCCATCAGACCAACTTTTTTGGGTTTCATCGGACAAAAAGTTCGGTCTGCAAACGGACAAACTTTTCGGCAACAAAAGTCAGATGGTGCCTTGTCCGACCATGTGTACAGCAAACCATCGGACTTTTGTACAAAGTGCAAATACGCATGCTGAGAACCAATGTTAAAATCAACCAACAATAGCAGAAGTTAACCAAAGGGTGGCGGTAAAGAGCAGAAAAAACACATGATGTTGGGAAAGTTATAGAAAAGTTTGCAGAAAAGTCTGAGCGTGTGTATGCTATTGGTGTGACCGGACAACTCCCTTCGGACAAAAATCCAAGGGAAAGTTTGTTGGAAGTCTGACCGTGTGTACGAGGCTTTAGACTGTGATCCTAACCCAGGAGTTCCAGATACCTGACCACGCTGGACACCCTTAGGTCCAGCCATGCTACTGACTGATCCATCAGCAGGAGTTTGCCTCGGTGTGCCATTACTGCTATACCCTGGACCTTTAGACCTGCTAGAGGCGGGCCCTAGCACCCTGTCAACCCAGGCACGGTGGCTAACCCAAGGGGCAAGACCACCAACTGGGGACAGTGCTGTTCCCCTGCGGAACGCAGACAACCTCTGCAGTCCCATGTAAATAAACACATATGCAAATGGCTCCCCATATGAGTATGTGGCAAGTGTTAAAGCCATATGCCTCTATAAAAGCGTGATCATGGAAGCGTGTGTTCATGGAAGCCTGAATTCATACAAATATGTTTTAGGCAAAACATAAAAAAGGGTGCGCTGTATAGACGCATACATATAGCACGTGTGCTAAGGAACAAGTATCTTGCAAGCAAGCATGCGCTATGAACGTGTTATGTAACATTGTGCAACATGTACCCATGCAAACACGTATTCCTATACAAGCACAAGGAATCCTGTATAATTAAGGAAACTTAAATTATCATGCCTCATTAAGCAACCATGCAAAATCTAGGCCAACATGCAACTTTAAAGTAATCATGCATCCTTATGAGATTCAGCATCTTTCATGTGATCAAACATCTTATGCATTTTAAGCACTACTGTGCGGACAAGTACCCTTGTGTGACCAAGGACTCTGATCAAGCACCCCTGTGCGATCCAGCATCTTTATGCAATCAAGCATTTCTCGACTTTAGGCATTTCTGTGAAAACAAGCATCTCTATGTGATCAAGTATCCTTGGGTAATCAAGGCCTTGGTTGATCAGGCAACCATGTGTGATCTAGCTTCTTTATGCATTCAAGCATTTTTATGTGATTTTAGGCATTTCTGTGGAAACAAGCCTCTCTGTGTGACCAAATATCCCTGGGTAATTAAGGACTTGGGTGATCAGGTAATCATGTGTGATCCAGCATTTTTATGCGATTTTAGGCACTTTATTGTGACCAAGCATCCTTATGTGACTGTGTAAAAAAACCTGTAAAACCAAACGACAGAACATGTTTTATTGTTGATCACATAAAGATACATGTTTCTGTTACTTGTTTTTACCCCACATGCATTTTGAACATTCCAAACTCATGTTTTTTATGCAAACATGCGGACTGGTAAAGAGGAAGTTATCCTCTGCAGATGTGCGTTTCCACAATCATGAGACGTTAGCAATGTGCACCAACAACTGTGCATCCCCCAGTTGTGCATTTGGTTAGCCTGAAGCCAACACCAGGATGAGGACCCTATGGAGGTCTTTCTAGCAACCTATAGGAAAACCTCTTAAAACTCCAAGGAGGAGACAGTGGCTCTGGCCGTCTAGGCTGAGGGAAGTTATATGCAGCATTAATCTCTGAAAAAGACTGGAGGTGCAACCAGAACCTGTGGGGCTTCTGATAGCTTCTCCTCGTTGGGCTGCAGCTGTTCCCTGTCCTCTGACAGTGAACCTTCATCCTCAGGTCTTTTAATCCCTTTGCATAAGGATTTAGAGCAGGGAAAGGGGCACACCCTGTTTTTCTGCTTCTTGTGAGGATGCTGCGAATATAGCAGTTAACCTTTTATAATAGGGTTGTCCCGATACCACTTTTTTTAGGACAGAGTACAAGTCGCCGATACCGAATACCGATACCTTTTTTTAGATGTGTCCCCAAATGCAGCCATGTCCCCCACATGCAGCCATGTCCTTCTAGCCATGTCCCTTCAGCCATGTCCCTCTAGCCATGTCCCTCACATATGCAGCCATGTCCCTTCTGCCATGTCCCTCTAGCCATGTCCCTCACATATGCAGCCATGTCCCTCCAGCCATGTCCCTTCAGCCATGTCCCTCACATATGCAGCCATGTCCCTCCAGCCATGTCCCTCCAGCCATGTCCCTCCAGCCATGTCCCTCCAGCCATGTCCCTCCAGCCATGTCCCTCCAGCCATGTCCCCCATACCTTTGCCGCCGAAAGCCGCCACATGGAGAAAATCACAGAATTCATTTGAATAGCTGTTTTGCCCGCACGTATAGACACTCCCCCTTGCTCGGGATTGGACAGATCACGATCACCCATCCAATCCCGAGCAAGCGGGAGTGTCTATACGTGTGGGAACACTACAACTATTGAAATTAAAGCTATGATGTTCCCACACGCCGTTTAACCCATGCGGCGGCTTTCGATGCGGCGGCGCGATGCAGCGGCGGGGGGAAGTATTCTATTTAGGTATCAGGGGTATTTGCGGGAGTACAAGTACTCCCGCAAATACTCGGTATCGGTCCCGATATCGGGACAACCCTATTTTACAGACGAACAAATGCAATGCAAAAAGGCTGCAATGCCTGACAGGGCTGATGGCTCAATCTGTGAGCTGTCTCAAGTCTCTACAGGGGAGTATAGCATGATAAGGGCCACCAGGTTCAGGTGGCGATACCCTTTTATATTCCTACCCCAGACCTTTTTCTATGGGGAGACAAAAGTCCTAAGCTAAAAGCAGAGGAACTTAACCCAGGTGCATCAACTGCTGAACTTAGTCTGGCAAAAAACAATGCCTTCTAATGTGCACAGCTAGATGCCGAGTAGGCGACTTAGATGAATCTGTATCCAACACACACGAGGTGCTTGCGTGCCCCAAGCTATGTACCCGTGGCTTTACAGAGCTCTGAGGTCTGGGCCTTTTTGAAGAGCCCGCCCTGCGTCTGCACCATGAGCCGGCGAGCATGTGCGCCAACCACATCGATCCCGCCAAAGGAGTGCCGTGGACGCTGGATATTTGATACTTTCTATGACCGTTTCTACTTTGTTACGAGATCAACCCAGTCTTCCAGTTTAAAAGTCCCACTAAGGAAACTCACCCCTTTGGGGGTATATAGACAGTACTGTCTAACCAAGTTCCGTAGGTACCTCTTAACTTTCCACGCCACAGGGTATTGCCAAGAGGTCCAATCTTCACCCTTCACCATGGGTATCATCCAAGACCTTCAGGGACCGGGGTCCATGATAGGAACACCCACTCCCCTGGACCTATATAGCACCCTGGCAGCAGAAAAAAACATTTGGTGCTTGGAAGGCAATAAGTTCTGGAACCCAGGGTCCAGGCCACCGGAGAGAGGCATAGGCAAAACCTCGTTCTTCGTACCGAGGCCCGGATACCGTCCACTTTGGCTATGAAGCACCTTGGACGGATCCGGATTTATGGAGGCTTTTTACATCCAGCATGGATCCCTCCAGTGGAGCTCCTTAGAGCACATGTTCACTCGTGACCAACACCTTAGACAGTGGCAAAAAAACTGAGGCGCTCCCAGTATGGGAGGGGTTATCAGGGCCGATCCTAGGGTCACAGGCTCCTGGGTGCAGAAATATTTCTGCCACCCCCCCACATGGGCGTTGTAATTTTACTAACTCCTCCCCTTTACAAATGTTTCTATGGCAATGACTCCTCACATGATCTCTTAACAATAAACAAAATACAAGAATGGGACCTGGAGTGGGGCCTCTGATGTACACAGAGAGGGCTTCTGTTAGAGAGTCTGTTAGATGTTCAGCGCCCCCACCTCTGCAGGCGCCTGGGTGCAATGCACCCTGCCTAGGATCGGCCCTGGGGGTTATATAGGAAGGGAACCTTCTGTTCTAATTGATTACACCAGTGTTCAGCACCTGAAGGTGGAACATATAACCCACTTAGTAATGACGAAGACTGTGTCCCGTGATGTACGATAAAATGCTGAACACGCATACAGATTTTTTTTTTACTCAACACACAACGCTTGTTTATGCGCCTGTGTGTACAGGTACATTGCAAACATTGGGCTGCATTCTAGGTCAATAAAAAAAAAAAAAAGATACTGAGCCTTTTAAAGCTGCAGTGTGCAAGACACCTTATAGGCTTGTACCTTTAGGCGACTGGACAGTGGCAAGCTTTCGGGGACATGCCCACCAAGTGCCCCTATAACCCCAACCCACTTTGCGAGTCCTCCATTTTATACAAGCAATACAGTGTAATCAAGAAATGGAAGGGAGAGTGGCCTGTATTCTGTACACTAAAGACAAAAACAATCCGCGCTAACACCCCTTAAGTGATTGATATATGGATATAAAAAAACGTGAAAAAATTAAAAATAAAAGTGAAAAATGCTGCACCTTAATACAAAGAAGCCCAATATAGGGCTCCACTAGACATATATATACAAAGGAAAAAGGCGCGCAACAATGTAACATATATATAAAAATATGTTTTTACACAGCAACCTGAAAATAGTGAAAATAAATGCAAATAATGATGAGGAAAAAAGATATACAATGTCCCAAATGTGATTCCAAGTGTTAGGTGCTCAAAAACTTGTTTCCTAATGGCATTGAAACACAGTTCATAGGAAATTTCCCTATGGGGTGTTGTAGATAATTAAAATGGTGGCCCTCATCTGCTCTGTGCAAGGAAGTGATAGATGGCCGCTTACCGCAAAGTTGGACCCTTCCAGGGGTCAATAAACCACTCAAAGCACTTATCCGCGGCTGGATCCTAGGAATCACTCCACTGCTGACAGCTCAGGACTGCTCAGAAAGCTTACCAGCCGGCCGACTTGATCGATCGCACGCTTAGCTGGAAGCATCTGCACACACGATTTTTTGGATTCATGCTGAGAACTCTCATATGTGCAGGGTGAAGGACTGTTTTTAATTTTGTCAGTGCAAACTGAATAAATTGTCAGTTTTTTTAAACCTGCTACACTATGGAGTTCTTTCTTTCCCTATCTTTTATGATATCCTCAATTAAGCTGAGCATCTGAGCCACGTCTTGGAGTGAAAAACCTCTTCAGCCTTTCTGAGCAGTCCTGAGCTGTCAGCAGTGGAGTGATTCCTAGGATCCAGCCGCGGATAAGTGCTTTGAGTGCTTTATTGACCCCTGGAAGGGTCCAACTTTGCGGTAAGCGGCCATCTATCACTTCCTTACACAGAGCAGATGAGGGCCACCATTTGAATTATCTACAACACCCCATTGGGAAATTTCCTATGAACTGTGTTTCAATGGCATTAGGAAACAAGTTTTTGAGCACCTAACACTTGGAATCACATTTGGGACATTGTATATCTTTTTTCCACATCATTATTTGCATTTATTTTCACTATTTTCAGGTTGCTGTGTAAAAACATATTTTTATATATATGTTACATTGTTGTGCGCCTTTTTCCTTTGTATATATCTGTATTCTGTACACCAAGGTATGGAATTTACAGGCAAGTCAAAATATTTCCCATACCCTCCATCAGCACAAGCGCCCCACCCTACCCCCAGGACAAACCGTTACCCCACTATCAGCACAGCCCCCCCCCCCCCAGGACAAACCACCCCCACCATCACCATGACCTTAATTCTCAAGCATAGGCTCCAAGATAGAGGTTTTTATTTTCTGGAAGGAATTCCCTTTAGTTGTTCTTGTCCTGAACACATGCCAAAGTATTCCAAATGCAGAGAAGGCTGAAGAGCCGATTTTGGAAAATTGATCACCCAAGCGAAGGCCGGATTGTCCTGTGGAAATTTGCAGATAGCTGCTTGGAGGCAAGCGAGTCCATCAGAAGAAAGTCGTAAAGGGGGGGCGTGGCCGGCCGGAGAAGGACATGGACGCCTGAACTCTCAGCTTCTCAGCCAGGGGAATAGATCCAACGACTACGGCCACCATCGAGCCAACATCTGTACCCAATCTTGCTCCAGACACAGCAGAGATCCTCCCCAGCATGTCCAGGAAGAGATACCCGGAGTACCAGCCGCAGAAACTCACTGAATTTGCCTACAAGCCGGCGATGCGGAACGGAGGTGTCCAAGATGGCGCCGGCCATGCCGAGCCGCGCGACTCCTACACGGACCTCCCGGGCGAATCTACGGGGGAATCGCCCCACTCAGGTACCGATTCTGCACTCTCCCACCCCCAAGAGAGTGACCCCCTTCTCCGCAGCCCAGCAAAAGCCAAGATGCGGCTTGACACGCCGCCACGACCGCTCCACCCGCAAATCGAGGCCCAGGCCTTTAACCCCCTCCTCTCCAACCAGCCCTTACATTATTCCATGGCATCCTTCCCCACCTCAGGCCAGCCAGTTATGGACACCACCTTGAAGGACATGGTCCTCTCACTGCAGACATCCCTCATGACAGACCTCTCCTCCCCGTTTGCAAAAGTCACCTCAGACATACGCTCCCTAGATGACAGAGTTACAGTTGTGGAGAGAGGAATGTCTGATTGCACGTCCACAGTAAACGGCATGATAGACGCCTATGATGAGGTGAAGGAAGAACAGGCATGGCTGCGCGCCAAGCTGGCCGATTTAGAAGACAGGTCCCGCAGAAATAATGTTAAACTAAGAGGGATCCCAGAATCCATTCTCCCTGCGGACCTGACACGCTATGCCAAGGCACTACTGCACCTCGTCATTCCTGATGCAGCCCCACGTGATTTAATTATAGACAGGATCCACAGAATCCCCAAACCTTCTCACCTGGCAGCCTCAGTCCCCAGAGACGTCCTGATGAGGGTCCACTTCTACCACATAAGAAAAATTTCTGATGGGAGTCAAAACCAAAACTCCGCTGCCGGCCCCTTACGCTGGTGTTCAACTGTTCCCGGACCTTTCCAAGTTCATGCTTCAGCAAAGACGCCACCTGAGTCTGATTACTAAGGGTCTCCAGAACCACAAGATACCTTACAAGTGGCGTTACCCTGCCACCCTCATCGTGAGAAACGGCCAATCCCACAGCATCAGTACGTTAGATGACGGCCTGCGAATGCTCCACACTTGGGGAATCCTGCTGGAACCTCCTAAATCCACCTTACCCCGCGGGGGACCGAACCCCCCGAACATACGTCTGGATCATAATCTCACCTGAATTGTTGCTATACGCCTTGGCCACACATTGATCACACAGCTCCCCTGTGCTCTGGCTTGTTGTATTTCCTATACACCCGACTCCTCGAGTTATTAACTGTTTGTTACCCCCACCTAGAGGCTTCTGTGGTGGATTACACCCCCTCTAAGAACCTTTCCTCGATTGTTGTTACTGACATTGTGTTCTACCTGAGTTGTCTTCATACCGGGTCGTATTGATCACCCTTTTTATATATCCTTATGGTTTAAGCTTTTTTATTTCTATCTTTTTACTTTCTCCATTACTTGAGTAGATAACTTGTTGCTCCATCTGCAGCTCTCCCACTTATTTTACTTCCAGGACCAGTGTATGCCAATCTTCTACCGATCCATCTCCATCCCAAGGACCACAAATCGGCTCTACAGCGACAATCCCTGTTTGGCTCACCCGCCTCTGGTCTGTTACATTCCTGCTTCAAGATTCTCTTCCTACGCCACACCTGATCTGGCCTACGACAACTATCTGTAAGTGATATCCCACTGCACACATCGGGCCGCAGCCCTCAAGATGCCGCTCACAATTCTCTCACTGAACGTGAACAGTCTGAATCATCCTGCCAAACGCCACTCACTGTGAAAGACCGCTACGGCCCTCCGCAGTGACATTGTTTGTGTCCAAGAAACTCACCTGTTGCCATCAGACACGCCCCTCTGCTCTCATCGGCAGTTTCCCCACGTCTTTCATGCCTGCCACACTACCAAGACTAAAGGTGTCATGACCTCATTCAAAGACACGTTAGACTTCCAACTCCTTGATTCCGTTGCAGACTCTGAAGGTCGTTTTCTAATAATTGTTTGTAACAAACCGTGTTACATATACCCTTGTAAACCTCTATGCCCCAAACTCCCATCAGTTGAAATTTCTTCGTAAGGCACTCGCCTGCGTCAAACCTATTCGAAAAGGTCACCTCATATTGTGCGGGGACTTCAATATGGTTCCGGATGTTATTCTAGACTCCACCTCGGCTGCAAAAGGCGAGGTTCTCCCCTGAAAAGCTTTATTCTCCGGCACGACCTGTATGATGCATGGAGGTGTCTCCACGATTCGGAACGAGACTTTACTTTTTTCTCCCACAGGCACTCCTCATACTCCAGAATAGATCTGATGTTAACTGACAAATGGATTTTACAAAAAATATGTATGTCTAAGATCCACACCACAACATGGTCAGACCACGCCCCAATATCGATAACGATCGATGATTCCAAATCGCAAAGTCCTACATTCATCTGGCGGGCTAATAACTACCTTTTTCAAAATGATGGCTATACGCCAGAAATCTCAGAACAGATGGATAACTTTTTTTATGGTGAATAGGGGTTCCGTGTCTGATCCTGCGATGGTGTGGAGCGCCCACAAGGCGTATATGAGAGGAATGTTGATAAGATTGAGCTCCCATTATAAGAAAAAGAGAACGCAGCGTTTAGATGACCTGACTTCCCAAATAGCTTCATTAGAATCAACTCACAAGACCAATACTATGGACTCACAGACGACTCTCCTATTGTCCCTACGACAGGAACTTAAGACGCTACTCCTCCACTCCTATGAATTTCTCCAGAGAAATTTTAAAGCGACGTCATATTCCACCTCCTTGCACAATGCCTTAGGGGTAGACGCGCAAAAGCTAGGATTCCCAACCTAATCCACCCCCACTCAAACCTCACTTTGACGAACCCACAGGACATAGCTGACGCGTTCAGCGCCTATTATAGTGATCTGTACAATCTGAAACAAGACCCCAATACCCCACAACCCACACAGGACGACATTGATAACTTCCTCCATGATATAAACCTACCATCCCTGACTGGACTTCAACTGGATGCGCTTAACGCCCCGTTCACGGAACAGGAAATTAGCAAAACTATAGCCTCCCCTCCTAGTGGTAAGGCACCAGGCCCTGACGGTCTGACCGGAGAATACTACAAGCAATTCTCCTCCTCTCTAGCTCCGTATCTCGCTGAATTGTTCAATAACGCTGCCTTCTCTTCTACCTTTTCGAAAGAATATTTAACAGCATTGATTAGAACCCTACCGAAGCCAGGGAAGGAGCCCAACGTCCCCCAAATTTTCGCCCAATATCCCTTCTAAATCTTGACCTCAAAATTTATGCCAAATCCATCGCCTCAAGACTGCTCGGAATAATGCCCACTCTAATTCACTAAGACCAAACAGGATTCACAAGGGGCAGGCAGGCATCAGATGCCACCAGGAGAATGCTCAACCTAATCCACCACGCAGAATCCACCGGAGTGCCTTCTCTGCTGCTATCTTTAGATGCAGAGAAGGCGTTCGATAGGGTAACTGGACTTACCTTAGAGCAGTTCTCCAAAAGTTTGGTTTTAAGGGTTTCATCTTAAAAGCCATCTTAGCACTCTACACCAACCCTACGGCCCAAGTCTTCATGGAAGGCATGCTTTCCTGCCCCTTCTCAATTACAAACGGCACACGCCAGGGGTGCCCACTATCCCCACTCCCCATCATTTTTAACATGCTCATGGAACCCCTGGCGGAGCGAGTTCGCACCCACAACGTCGTCACGGGCCTCCAAATTGGTCCACGGTCCCATAAGATCAGCCTTTTTGCTGACGATGTCATTCTCATCCTCACCAATCCAACATCCTCCCTGGCAGACGTACAAAAGTTACTGAACTGGTTTAGCTCGGTGTCATATTACAAGGTTAACACGACCAAGTCATACATTCTTGACCTAAACATCGACGCTACAACCAGAAACCTCCTACAGCTCCAATATCCATTTAAATGGGCACACAACGACATATCCTACCTGGGCATCCAATTGCCGAGAACTCTTAAAAACCTCTACTCCTATAACTTCTCACCACTTCTACAAACCATACAAACAACTACACACCAATTAGCGAAACGTGAACTCTCCTGGTCAGGGAGACTTGCGGCCTTTAAAATGATTTGCTTGCCCCAAGTCCTGTATTTTTTCAGAACCCTTCCCATTCCATTACCTGCCTCGTTTTTTAGGACCTTACAAACGGTCTATAATAAATACCTGTGGAACGGCAAAAAACCTAGGTGCACCCACGCGACACTGACCAAACACAAACTAGCTGGAGGTGCAGGATCCATAGACTTTAAAGACTACCATACAGCAGCCATTCTGGCTCAGCTGCCCTCCTGGTTCCAACCCCTCCTGGCCTCACCGTGGGGGTAAATAAAGACCCTGACACTTAACCTAACCTAAAAAGCTGGCTACTAAGTTCCCCTCTAGGCGCCCATGTTCCAACATCCCTCCCTCCGACCATGAAAGCGTCGGTCCAAGCCTGGGGAAAATTGATCTCCATGCTCGGCCCAATCCCCACCACAACTCACTTCAAGATTACTCCGGAATCCCTCCGGTTCCTGTCACCGGACCTTACACTGGCAAGGTGGTCCATCAATGGGATCCATCATATCCAAGACTTGGTTCAGGACGGTAGCCCTAAGAATTTCTCACAACTAGAAGCTGAATTCACACTCCCAGACGCTGAATACTTCACCTTTTTGCGAGTCCACCACTGCCTGTGCACCATTCCCCTCCCCCTCTACAATCTCCCCCCTACATCGTGGAGTTACCTTACCGATCCCGCTTCCACCATCAAGGGCATCTCCCACTTTTACAACACCCTTCGCAACAAACGCACCTTCCTCAAACTACCCCCACACTGCAAATGGGAATCTGACCTTGCATGCACCTTTACTGAGGCTCAATGGCAGCGTGCTTTTCAATCGGTTTACCAAGCCACCAAATCGGCAGCCCTTTGGGAACTTACGCAGAAAATCTCACTGCGCTGGTACCTTACACCCAATAAACTGGCATCTTTTGCCACCCAAAACTCCAGCGACTGCTGGAGATGCAAGGCCGCTAGAGGGGACTTGCTACACATCTTTTGGAAATGCACCAATATTGCAGAAATATTGGGACGACACCTTTAAGCTTTCTCTAAAGTCACCGGCGCCCAAATCTCGCCATCCCCTGCTCTTCAACTCTCAACCTTACCATTGATGACATCCCTCGCCACCTGAGACACGTAACCACCCACATACTGCTGGCAGCTAGGCTCACTTTAGCGAGGCACTGGAAGTCGGACGTGACCCCATCCGTAGCCCAAATCATAGATCTAGTGGCATTGCACTTTAGTTACGAGACCACAATGGCCATCAGTATTGGACGCACCACCATTACACAACAACACTGGCTGCCCTGGTCCACCTGGACGAAAGCTGCGAACGTCCCATAACGACAAGTCTCCATGACTCATATTACGCTCTTTCTTGACCGAGCAACACCTTATCCTTCACTTTGACTATCTGTTTTTTCTCTCCCACTTTGAGTTACAGCTATGCAAGGTTCCATATGCGATACCCCCATTGTTATATGTTTTTGTGACCTGTATCTCCCCTCCACTCTTGTGGCACCAATGCTCCCTTTAGGGATGCCACATCAGAGGAGCGGACGAATTTGCTTACATTACCTCAGTGATTTCCACCTTGTTTAGTATACTCATTACTGTTAGCGACACAACATGTTCTGTTGTAATACATATTGTAATGTTGTTGCATGACGTACAATCCTTAATTGTACTGTAAATCCCCTTTTGAAACTACAATAAAATATTTGAAGAAAAAAAAAAGAAAGTCGTAAAGGTGACCTGTAGCCCTGAGAAGGGCATGAAGAGGTGCCAAGACCTATGCAAATATGATCTTGAAGCAGAGGATAGGCCAAAAGGCAGTGTGACAAACTGGTGCAGAAAGCACTGATAAAAAGGAGGATAAATAGGGACATTAGGATGGGCATCTTGGATGTCTAGAGATGCTAGGTATTCCTTTGGTCTCAGAGAGGCAATGACCGACCTTGCTCATTCCATGTGACATTTTGTATTGTGAAGCTATTTGTTGAGGGATTTTAAGTGCAGAATAGGAGTGGAGTAAAAACCCTTCAACCTGTTGGAGGTACTGGCACAACTCCTCCCTGGCATAAGAGATGGTTCAGGTCATTGTGCAAATCTGACTGTCTTTGGGCAGATTTTGGTTGATTTCAGAGAAGAAAACTGAGGGGGTAGAGCTTTGAACTCTTTCGTAACCCTCCAAAAGCATTGGATTGAACCCACAGGTCTGGGGTGTCTAACTTAGAAAGGCAGATTGTAAAAATTGTCCCCCTATTCTTAGGAGTTGCGGACCAAGTCTTTCCTAAAAGGGAAGGGTTGTACTTAGGTTTGGAAGTTGAAGCCTGGGTAGAGCAATTAGGTGCAATGAATTTTGCAGAGATAGAGGCTCCTGAGGAGGGCGTTTTGAGATTGTCTGCTGTGGAAGTAAAAGCTTCCCTGCCTTGACATTTTTAATGAATTAGTCAAGTGTCTCCATAAACAGATCCTTAAAAAAGCCATAAGTGTAAAGGTTCTTCAGTCAGCATCAGCTGTCCAGGCTTGTAGCCACAAGATTCTGTGCACGTACATGCATGTGCAATTTGCCTTTTGACATGTTCTAGTGAATCCACACAAAAAAGAAAAGCAGAAGGCAACTCTTAAAAGCACAATCCTGCAATACTGGTCCAATTAGCTGCAGTTTGACATACTGAAATTGCAGTGAGCTGGTTGCAGGGATGGGCCTGTGAGAGTTGAGAGCCTTTAAGGCCCCTTTCACATGGGGCAGTGGAGGTGCGCTGGCGGTATAGCGTCGCTAAAAATAGCGGCGATATACCACTGGAATTGCCGTGAGTTGCGGCCGGTAGCGGTATTAACCCCCGCTAGTGGCCATGAAAGGGTTAATACCGCCAACAATGCGCCTCTATAGAGGCGCATTGCGGGTGGTATTGCCGCGGTTTCACATTGTTCTCAATGGGAAGGGGCGGCATTACACCGCTCCAAAGATGCTGCTGACAGATTTTTTTATCTCCCGCCAGCACATCGCCTTACATTGAGGTTGCTGGGGCAGGAGTTTGTCAGGCGGTATAGCAGCGATATTTTTAGCGCTGTACCACCTGAAAAACTCCTCAATGTGAAAGGGGTTTAAGAATGTCTCAAACCTTCCATCTGCAAAATATTTGATAAGGGCTTCAAAAGTAATAGTAAAATGTTTAAGACAGAGTTGCCAGGATCAACTAAAGCAGTGATCTACAAACTGTGGCCCAGTGGCCCTTTTCTTGCTTTTATCTTCCCCCTGGGGCACTTGTCTTGCCACTGATGCAATACACTATTCCTCCCAGTGACATCAGCAAAGGGGCATATTTACAGTTACCAACATCAATATTCTCCCATTATCACCAACGATGGGCCACCATTCCTCCCACTGACAGCAGAGGTATATTTCTATATTGGTGGAGCACTATACATCTTTGAGTGCTGGTAACCTCTAAAGAACATCTAAAGTCATGGTCTGGGGTGCCACAAACGTATCTATAAGAACACAGAATGCAAGAGAAATTTCATATAATTACCTGGGATATATTGGGAAAAAAAAAAGTCTTGTGTAACTTACCAGTAGATGTAATAGTACTCATGCATGCTGTACAGTTCCAGTTCAAATCCACTGAGCAGGTACTGAATCATTATCCGCAAGTTATGATAGAGAATCCAGGTTCCCAAGCATGCCAGGTGTTGTCGCTGGGGCTCCTGCTTTAGCAGCATGCTGTGGAGAGCTGCATCTACCTTCTCCGCCTTACAAAAAGTTACAGCATGACATTACAAATGCTGCATGGAAAATGAATACTAAGTATCTATAAAAAAATTGTTTTTTATCATAAGATTATGTAGGACTTTGTCAAACATTTTATTTTACTTTGCATATCATGAATGATATTCAATACGGTCATCTTTCAGGTTTACCAGATGCATACAATTGTACTTAGAGCAATTGTAAAGCTTGGTTTTGTTTTTAATTAACAAACATGTCATACTTCCCTCCACTGTGCAGCTTGTTTCGCACACAGTGGCCCCGATCCGCGACTTCTGGGGTCCCTCTGTGGCTCTTCTGGCTCCTCCTCACATCAGATAGCCCCCTAGGAAGAGCACTCTTCCGGGGGGTTACCTTCGCTCCCGAGTCATTCATTCAGCGTCCATAGAATGTATGACTCTGCCCCACTGCCCAGCTGGAAGGAAAGAGTATGTCATGTGACATTTCAGCCATTCAGGAAATGCCTTGTTTTTGCTCTAAATAAAAACAAGGCGTTCCATCTCGTCCTCATCAAAGATGGATGAGGTCACAAGATCCCCCTTTGTCAACATGCAATTCATTGATGAAAGTACAAGGCTATTTCGGAATGGCTGAGATGCCTCAAAACCGATTTATTCTCTCCAGTCACAGAAGGGAAGTGTGTAGGATTCAGCCAGGATGGCAGCAAGGCTATGTAGCACAATCTGCTGCACTGTATGAAGGCAAAATGAGGTTTGCAGGCACTTGGGGTGATGCTGCCACCTCCTGATGCCTGTTCTTTATTTTATTTTTTAATTGAGGAGCAGCAATTTTGCTTCATTCAGGAGGTGATGCTGCCACCTCATGCCTGTTTTTTTGGCTTAAATATAAAAAAATATATATGTTATTACTTGGTTGTGATCGCAGCACAGCTCCATTTATTTACAGTGTATATAAAAAGTCTACACACCCCTGTTAAAATATCAGGTTTATGTCATGTAAAAAAAAAAAAAATGGAGACAAAGATAAATCATTTGAGAACTTTCCACATTTGTGATCTATAAACTGTACAACTCAGTTGAACAAACTGAAATCTTTTAGGTGGAGGAAAAAAAAAAGTTGCATAAGTGTGCATACCCTTAAACTAATACTTTGTTGAAGCATCTTTTGATTTTATTACAGCACTCAGTCTTTTAGGGTATGGAGTCTATCAGCATGGCACATCTTGACTTAGCAATATTTGCCCACTCTCTGCAAAAACACTCCAAATTTGTCAGATTGCGAGGGCATCTCCTGTGCACAGTCCTCTTCAGATCACCCTACAGATTTTCAATCGGATTCAGGTCTGGACCATTCCAAAACTTGAATCTTCTGGTGAAGCCATTCCTTTGTTGATTTGGATGTTTGCTTAGGGTCGTTGTCATGCTGAAAGATGAAGTTCCTCTTCATGTTGCGTTTTCTAGCAGAAGCTTTAAGGTTTTGTACCAATATTGACTGGTATTTTTAACAGTTCATAATTCCCCCTACCTTGACTAAGGCCCCTATTGCAGCTGAAGAAAAACAGCCCCAAAGCATGATTCTGCCATTACCATGCTTCACGGTGGGTATCGTGTTCTTTTGGTGATGTGCAGTGTTTTTGCGGCAAACATATCTTTTGGAATTGTGGCCAAAAAGTTTAACCTTGGTTTCATCAGACCACAACACATTTTCCCTCATGATTTTGGAAGACTTCAGGTGTCGTTTAGCAAAGTTTGGTCAGGCTATGTTTTTCTCCATAAGAAAAGGCTTCCATCTTGCCATTACCCATAGCGCAGACAAGAAAAATATGGGAGATTGTTGTTACATGTACCACACAGCCAGCACTTACCAGATATTCCTGCAGCTCATTTATTGTTGCTGTAGGCCTCTTGGTAGCCTCCCTGACCAGTTTACTTCTCGTCTTTTCCATCAATTTTGGGGAGATGTCTAGTCTGTGGTAATGTCACTGTTGTGCCATATTTTCTCCATTTGATGATGACTGTCTTCACTGTGTTCCATGGTAGATTGCATGCCTTGGAAATTCTTTTGTACCCTTCTCCTGACTGATACTTTTTAACAATGAGATCCCTCTGATGCTTTGGATGCTCTCTGCAGATCAAAGACCTACTAGAACAGCTGCACTCTATTTGGGGTTATTCAGAGGCACTTAATGTGATAGCAGGTGTGCACTCGCTCCTATTTAACAAGAATGAATGTGATTGCTTAATACTGAACACAGCTACATCCCCAGTTATAAGAGGGTGTGCACACTTATGCAACCACATTATTTTGTTTATTTTTACTTTACACAACCACCCCCCCCCCCCCAATAAGATTTTTGTTTGCTTTTCAATTAAGTTGTACAGTTTATATGTCACGTTAAAGGTGGAAAAAGTTCCGAAAATAATTATCTTGGTCTCTTTTTTTACATCACAGAAAGCTGACATTTTAACAGGGGTGTGTAAACTTTTTATATCCGCTGTACATGGGTGAATTTGACAGGTGATGCCACCTGTCAATTTCAACATCTAGAATTAATTGACATATCATGATACAAAAGCATCACAACAATGTGTAATCCTTCAAGTGGCACCATCCTCTGAGAAAGGAGTCTTAGAATGCTTTAAAAATCTTTTGTGTAACAAACTTTTGTGTTATTGTGTAATAACAGATTTTTAGGGCCATATTTTTTTAATATGACACATTCACATATTCTAGACATAAAATAAAGAGAAAATACCTCATCCTGTAACGTGGCAAAATCTTCAAGGATATGACCAAGTTTATCTCTCTGCCGAGCTCTGTTGTGCCCATGGATTTGAATTAGACTACAAAAAGGCTTAAAAAAAATAAAATAAAAAAAAAAGACAAATGTGGCATGATTTTTAATTTGATAATTCTCTTGTATAATGCCTCCTCCCTACCCCCTAAACAAGGTACACAGGCAATATATCATAGTAGTCCTGATCTGGCCAACTTTGTCTCGATATGACAATATTCCTGATATTTTAGGAGTTCTAGCTCAATAACTCTTTAGGATTTGTTAAAAGATCAGGTTTATTTGTAAGTACATACAGTCAAGAACATTGTGGTGTGGATTTACTAAACGCAAATAGTCTTTGAAAATGCAGTTGCACTCATTTTCCCCAGTTTAGTAAACATGGCAAAGCTGCACTTACCCAAGCATGTGCAAGGAAAAAACAAAACAAAAACAAAAAAAAAAAAACAGCATCCAATCAGACGCATGCATCCGATTGAATAGAAAACAGCAGACCCTTACCACATTTTCTGAGCTCTGGGGATTTAGAGTGCAACTGCACTAGCAAAGTGCAGTGTCTTTCCCTTTAGTAAGTTCACCCCTATGTTTACTGAAAAACACTATGGACGACTCTTCCATTGGCCAGAATCTCAATTTTAAAAGTAGATGATGACCTTGGATAATGCTCGAATAAAATAAATTAAATAAAAAATTGAGGTTGGCCTTTAAAGAGAAGGGCAACTGGGAATACATTATTTTCAAGGTGTAACAAAATTTACCTGTACTACATTTACACTTCACAGAGCTCAGATGTACTTATAGAGAAAAACAAACAAAACACTTATGATGCTAGGTCAGTTACACAAGCGAAAAAAAAAAACAATATACTCACCCGTACACAGTGCGTCACAAAAGAATCAATGTAGTCTTTTGCTTGATGATTATTGTATAAACAGCACCTAGAAAAAGGGCACATTCAGTAAAGCAACTCCCATATACAAACTAATCCACAAGGAAAAAGGTTATCCTTACTTAGAAGAAAGGACAGGGGGGCTCACAAAGGAGCGTAGTGCATCTTTTATCATATCTTGCATCAGATGCGTGCCAAACACCTTCTTGTTGTCCACCAAGAATGTTGTCTGAAGTGAGAAGGAAATAAAAAAATAGACTGGTATTAATGAACCAACGTTTGCTGAATAACCTCAGAACATACATATCAACTTTAGGTTAAGTCTATAAAAATAAAAAAAAAAAAAGAAGAATTTTGCCCATAGCAAGCAGATTCTATAGACTGCTCTTCTGAATCAGGTCTCCAGATGAAGAAAGTAGTAGGTACAGTTGAACCATGTCCACAATCAACTACCAACTCAAGCAGCGGTGTTGAAAGTTCCATTATATAAAATAAAGAACCTCTGCAAAAACAGAGGTTGTTCTTTATTGCTCCTAAAATAATCTATTCTAGCTACAAGCAGTTATTGAGTATACCAAATAACTGCAGAATTTTGTTTCTATTATGTTTAGCAGTAGCCAACATGAAAACTCAGCATCCTTGCCTGTAGTGTGGGTTTCAGAACAGAAAATATAATATATTTTAATTATAGTATGATAGATATACATTATATATACATACACACACACACCGTATTTATCGGTGTATAACACATAAAAGACTTTCCACAGCCCCCTGCGTATATATACACACACAGTACAGACCAAAAGTTTGGACACCTTCTCATTCCAAGGTGGCTACTTTGGAGAACCTAGAATATGATATATATTCTCAGTTGTTTCACACTTTTTGTTATGTATTTAATTCCACATGTGTTAATTCATAGTTTTGATGCCTTTAGTGTGAATTTCCAATTTTCATAGTCATGAAAATAAAGAAAACTCTTTGAATGAGAAGGTGTGTCCAAACTTTTGGATATATATATATACATACACACACACACACACACACACACACATATCTGCCATTAAGGCGAGGCTAGCAGCTCAGGTGACACCTTTGAAGGGAACCCCGTCAGGTCAGAAAAAGGTGTAGCTCCCAAAACAGTGTAAAAGTCTGGTCAACTTGTGTAAATAGCAGTGTTTTTTCCAGGGCAGCCATATTACTGTACGATGCTGTGGAGCTGCACTCTACTTAAAAATTCTGACCACATCTGAAAAAAAGTTATGGCAGCCTCCCAACATTGGCTACAATATATAGCTCTTCTGACAGGCTCTCACTGAAGAGCGGGAGAGGCAATCACACATGCATTTAACGGAATATTTACCTGTAAGAGGGATCTTGAAAGAACACAAGGTGACTGTTCACTGAACTCACAGAAAAAGTCCTGGAAAGCACATTAATTGTTAGTATGGCATCCCCAAGTCATATGTACTAAACTTCATATTATAAAATGATTTTTTTTAACAGCCTATTCAAATAGTATAGAGTCCTAATGAACCAGGCCATCAAGAGGAGGCAAAAATTTAGTCTCCTGCAGAACATTGTAAGGGCAAACCTCAGAATCTGGTCACTTCGCCGTCTCTGCTTCCCAATAGACACTAGGAGAACACTTAAAGTGTTACTAAACCCACAACAGTAAAATCAGTCTGTAGATGCAATAAAGCATGTCCGTTATACTCCCTTAATCCTTTGCATGATGTATAAAGGCTGTTTGATCCCATCTCTGATCCTCCTCTTCCTCCACGGTCTCCAAAAAATATCCAGATCTTTACAGAGCCAGGGGACAGGCTGCACATGCTCAGTTTGGTGTGTATTACTAGTTTTTTTTTCTTGGGGGGGGGGGGTGCATGTGGTCAGCACAGGGCAAAATCAGCACTGTACCGAGGATCAGGGGAGAATGAAAACTGTCTACAAGCTTTACTAGGAACTAATAGAAGTAACAAGGCTGCTATATACTGCTGATGAGAAAGGGTATTTACCTGTTTATATTTACCAAAATAAAGACATTTCCATGTTCTGTGTACTGTGGTAGACCAGATATAGCATAATTTGTAAAGAGCCACTGACATCTGTCCTGCAGCTGCTCCTGATGTGCTGTCGACTCACTGACAGTCCCATTCACTTTAAAGGGATAGCTGGTGATACAGCAGTGTAGGACATGGCAACAGCAGGTGAGTGGATGCCCACTAACAGGCACTGCCATGATGGATCCAAATTCACAGTTGCTCTTTAAATGTAAGGACTTATTCTTGCTGTTAGTTAGAATCTTAATAATTTGCAAACAAAATGAGGGGTTCCCATTTAGAATAATAAGCTGCCAGATTAGTAAATATTCCCAAACTGCGTCCCTTTTACAGCCTGCTGCCATTTTGCTCCTTAAGGGAGGAATAATGCACTTCAAGCTACGTGCAGAAATATCACAAGGTTTATAAGCTGCTTGGAAAGTTTCACTTTTATTTTTTACGGCTTGTCCTTTCTTCCTCACACTCCGAGCCAGGGACAAATGCAATTTCTCTTCAAAACAATCACAGTTTGTAGTGTAGATTTGCAAAACAATGGGCTAAAGGAATATTACTGAACTTTGTTTTATCTTATAGTTACTGTGAAATTGTGTGAATGCATCAATGCAGTGCATGTTATCTCAGCTTGCAGTGCTTGGATTAATTATATGAGCTTACCAAAACCGTAAATACTGCAGAATATACAGCCTCATGCTACATATCTAAGCTCCATTTCATGCTGGAAAAATGTAATCAATGTATCTTAAATAGATATTTACACCAAAAGCATTTCATCAAAATACATTTTGATTTAAAAAAAAAAATCAAAAAAATAATAATCATAGAAACATAAAAAGATTAATTTGTTTTTTAGCTATTTTTATCCATCCTAATATATAGTGAATGCAGGTTCTGGGTTTAGTAACCTTTAAGTGATGTACAACTACTTTACTACACAATCACCAGTGTCCACAATTGAAGGCCTGGCCACACCAAGACAAAACTGAGGCAGCATTGGAATAAAAAAAAAAAAACCAACAGGTAAAGGCCACTCCTGTCTATAGGCAACAATACAACAGTACAGCCTATAAAAAAATCAGCACAGTAATCCAATAATATACAATATAACCAAAATTGTGATTGCTGCCAATATATCAACCAGTGTTTTTCACTACACCTCCTTATACATATACCATACATTAGCGGAATCCAAACAAATAAAACAAAAAATATTAAATATTCTATCTTTAAATAATATCACAAGTGCCCATAAAGTCCTCTTCTATGTCATGCTCTTAATATTTCCGTCCAGGTGTCACATGCAATCATCATGTGCTCATATCACACACTGACCTTTTATTGACCCCAATATTATATAAAAGGTCATAACACTGCCCCACCATGGACCAATAGGTTTCTGCTCTTCTTCCAAGTGCCATGTTAAAAACTTAAAATAACATCAGTCATGGTCAATGCATCCACATCCCCACAGTGATATCTCACCAATGTGGCACGTTATGCTCCTATTGTGAGCCTCCTAAGAGTCGGTTCACACTGGGGCGACTTGAGGTCGCCTCAAGTCGTCCCAAGTCGCGCTGTAGAGAAAAACAATGTTAGTGAATGGGAGCGGTGTTAATACACACTACTCATGTCGCTCCGACTTCAGAAGAGGTTCCTGTACGACTTCAATCCGACTTGTCGCCTCAAGTCTGATCACTAGCTACTTGGAAAGATAAGATAACATACATTTCTCACAGGCAAACCTCTCCCTCCCCCTCCCTCTCCCAGAGCTGATTGTTGTTTTATTGGCCACTGGAATGTCTCCTGTCCTGGAAGTCGTGCTGTAAATCGCCCCAGATTGCCCTGTGGTTCATGCTCAAGTCGTGTCTAAATCGCCTCTGGAAGTCGTGTCGCCCCAGTGTGAACCGACTCTTAGTGTGATATGATCACATGGTGACTGCATGTAGGACCTGGATGGCAATTCTTAGAAGTCAAGAGGAAATATTAAGCGCACGGCACAACAGTGAAGGATTCTATGGACACGTGATCTTATTTGAAGACCAAATGTTTAATAATTGTTTAGATTGTGCTACATCGAAAAAAAATAACAAAAAAAAAAAAAAAGTATATATATATATATATATATATATATATATATATATATATATAACCCTGACACAAAAAAAAAAAAAGATAGGACCATTAAAATAAAAAAAAATTATGAGAACTTACCAAAATACTGTGAAGGTTTGACAAATTGACAACTTCACACACAGTTTTTATCCGATCTATTAGTTTATAAAAATAAGTCACCATTTCTTCCTTTTTAATTATTTTGGCGTAGCGTGGAAATGTTGGTGGAAGTAAACGTTGATTGACCAAAGGCTCAAATCCCATCATAATTGGATGATCTAAAAATGATAGCAGTTTGTTGATTCAACTAAATATACAAAATGTATACATTTCTCAATTAATCCTAAATTCCCAATCATGAAAATAAAATAAAAATAAGTATATTTTTTTCCTTACAGAATTCCTTCACACCTGTGAAGTAGGAATGCTTTCAAAAATATATATTTGAAATGGTTTTATCAAAATACAACATGTCAAGTGAACAGAAGACAAATCTAAATCAAAATGTTTGGAATTACCACCCTTTGGCTATCAACTAGCATCAGTCTTTTCAGGTACACTTGCACAAAGTTTTTGAAGGAACCTGGCAGGTAGGTTGTTCCAAACATTTTGGAGAACCACAGATGTTCTTTGGATGTAGGCTGCCTCAAATCCAGGGGTCTTAAATTAACGGCTCCAGCTGTTGCAAAACTACAAGTCCCATGAGGCATTGCAACACTGACAGTTACAAGCCCTCAGGGAACGGCATAATGAGACCTGTAGTTCCTCAGCAGCTGAAGGGCCACCAGTTTGAGCCCCTGCATCAAAGCCTCCTGCCTTTTCTTGTCATCCCAGGCAGACTGATGTTGAGATTAGGGCTCTGTAAAGGGTCAAAACATCACTTCCAGGACTCCTTGTTCTTTACGCTGAAGATAGTTCTTAATAATGTAGGCTGTATGCTGGAGGTCATTGTCCTGCTGCAGAATACATTTGGGGCCAAATAAACCCCTCCCTAAAGATATGGCATGATGGATAAGCATCTGTATTACGCAGCATTGGGACCAACATTGATCAAACACTGAGGACTGTAGAAGCAGTGCTCAGCCAAGTTTAGGGCTGCATTTCTGCAAATGGAGGTGGAGATTTGGTCAGGATCAATAGTGTCCTCAACGCTGAGAAATACAGGCAGATATTTATCCATCATGCTATACCATCGGGGAGGTGTGTGATTGGCCCCAAATATATTCTGCAGGACAATGGCCCAAAACATACAGCCGTTATTAAGGACCATCTTCAGTATAAGAAAGAACAAGTGATGTTTTGCCCCCACAAAGCCTCAATTTCAACATGGCGTCTGTCTGGGATTCTATGAAGAGACAGAAGAATTTGAGGCGGCCTACACACACAGAAGATCTGTAGTTAGTTCTCCATGTCTCTAATAACCAACTACCGAGTTCCTTCAAATAGTGTGTGCAAGTGTATCTAGAACAGGGGTGGGCAAACTTTTTGACTCGAGGGCCGCAATGGGTTCATATATTCGACCTGGGGGCCGGACCAAGAGTAGATGGACGGTGTGTTTGTGTGAATTAATATAAATTACATTTTAATTTGTAACATTAAATGTTTTGATTAATTTAAGGTAGAAAAGCATAAAAAGAGTTATTTTACAAAACTACAATTGATGGCACAGTGACTGTGTTTGATGGCATGGCACAGTGGCTGCCTTTGATGGCATGGCACAGTGGTGACAATTGATGGCACAGTGATTGCTTTTGATGGCATGGCACAGTGGTGACAATTGATGGCACAGTGGCTGCATTTGATCGCATGGCACAGTGGCTGCATTTGGCATAGCACAGTGGTGACAATTGATGGCACAGTGATTGCTTTTGATGACATGGCACAGTGGTGACAATTGATGGCACAGTAGCTGCATTTGGCATGGCACAGTGGTGACAATTGATGGCACAGTGATTGCCTTTGATGGCATGGCACAGTGGTGACAATTGATGGCACAGTGGCTGCGTTTGATGGCATGGCACAGTGATGACAATTGATGGCACAGTGGCTGCGTTTTATGGCATGGTACAGTGGTGACAATTGATGGCACAGTGGCTGCGTTTGATGGCATGGCACAGTGGCTGCATTTGGCATGGCACAGTGGTGACAATTGATGGCACAGTGATTGCTTTTGATGGCATGGCACAGTGATGACAATTGATGGCACAGTGGCTGCATTTGATGGCATGGCACAGTGGCTGCATTTGGCATGGCACAGTGGTGACAATTGATGGCACAATGGCTGCGTTTGATGGCATGGCCCCACAGCTCTGGACCCCCTGCATGTTACACAGACACCCCCCTTAGTGAAACCCCCAGTGCAAACACCCCACCCCCAGTGAACCCCCCCAGGTGCAAACACCCCCCTCCCCATTCAGTACCTCAGATCAGCGCAGCGACGATCACAGGACATGGACAGAAGGTCCCCTCCCTACACACAGAGAGGAGGGGGAGGTGGTAGCGGCTTTACTCGGCTGTGCCTGTGTTCCTGAGCATCGCTAACAGGTCGTGGCTGTGAGAGGAGGGGATGGATGGTTTCCCGCGGTGTCACCCCCGCAACCCCCCCTCCTCTTGTACCACGGCGCTGGCAGATAAATGTCCCTCCGATCCCCCTCACTTAGTATGCCTCTGGGTGGCACCGCCCTCTCAGAGGAATTCCCCAATCCCACGGGGCGAGAGGTGGCCGGAGGCGGAGCGCACACAGCCTATCTGAGCTCGCCTCGCTCCAGCCCCCTTTGAAGCATAGGCCGCAAAGCCGCGGCCTCAATTAGCGGCGATCGGGGCAAGAGGAGATCACCGGTGGGGGCCGGATTTAAAGGTCTGCCGGGCCGTACACGGCCCGCGGGCCGTAGTTTGCCCATCGCTGATCTAGAAGAATTGATGCTGTTTTGAAGGCAAAGGGTGGTCACACCAAATATGGATTTGGATTTCCTTTTGTTCATTTACTTTCAATGTTAATTGATAAAAATAAATCTATTAACACTTCTATTTCTGAAAGCATTCTTATTTTACAGCATATTTCAGACCTGGCAAACTTTTGCACAGTAATATACACACACACACACACACACACACACACATACATACACACACACACAGTACAAGGAATCTAGCTGCCATTATGGGCAATAACACCAATAAAAAAAAAACTTTGCATATGAAGCAGAATGTGGTACGCTAAACATTCCTATAAAATGAACAATGTGCCAGTAAAGAAAAGTTATTAAAAGAGAACGTTTTTCACTTCCATGTGGACCTGTCACCATATGCATAAACATCTAGTTGAGGTAAAGATGTAGTGGCATACATAACTATTACGGTCTTGTATGTAAAGCTGTGTAAACTGAACTGCAGTTTAACAAAACATACTCATCAGTGAATATAGTACTGGTCTCCATTGTATGCAGGCAATAGTTTGAATCCAGGGAGCCAATTGTTTAGGAAGGCATAAAAAATAAATGTATATAAAACTTGAAGCAAAAATAGCTGCCACTCAATATGTGAGAACTATTCATTGTTTTTTATATGCTTTGAACTGCATGAAAACAACCACTACCACTACTGTCAGTACCCTATTCTGAGGTAAAGGTGGGCCACGAGCCTCCACTGCATTATTAACTCAAATTCTGCCTAAATGAAAAAATATTTAACTGCTTACAAAAAAAAAGGAGCGCACACTAGGTGCCAGGCAGTGTGTTGCAGGGGTGTTCTTGGATGAGGTCACGTGTGCTCTAGGGTGTTGTGTCTGGAGCATTGAGCGCATTTTCTATTTTAAATTTGTGAGTGGCCAATTTGCATTTGATTTTAACATTAAAGCTTTTAACTCTACTGCACTTATTGTGCGCTCTTCTTGTTTAGGGCAATCTACAAATGACATGCAATCTTGTCAGAAGCAGCACCAAAAGGCAGCAAAAAGTTTTCATTACTCTTTATTCCAATGCCTAGACTAATGCCGCGTACACACGGTCGTTTTTTGCGATGAAAAAAAACGACGTTTTTTAAAACGTCATTTAAATTGATTGTGTGTGGGCAAAACGTCGTTTTTTGTCTTCAAAAAAACGACCAAAAAAAAATTCCAACATGCTTGAATTTTTTGTGTCGTTTTTCAAAACGTCGTTTTTTGTTTCACAAAAAGTCACCGTGTGTAGCAAAAACGTCTTTCAAAACGACGTTTTTCAACCCGCGCATGCCCAGAAGCTAGTTATGAAGCGAGCTTCAATGGAAAAGAGTGGTGAACGTAACCTCGCTTTTTGTGAAAAAACGATGGTGTGTATGCAAAATTGTCTTTGAAAAGTGACGTTTCAAAAACGTCGTTTTTTACTTCACAGAAAACGTCGTTTTTTTTCATCGCAAAAAACGACCGTGTGTACACGGCATAAGATTTGTGGTGTAATCAACTTATGGACATCAACTTTTTTTTCTGCTGGACTTGAGCTTTGTTTACCATTCCAGTTCTCCCATTTACATTTTTATAGTTACAAATAATTTGAGTACATGAAAAAGATTTGAGTTTTACTTTAACCTCCCTGGCGGTATCCCCGAGCGTGACTCGGGGTGTTTTTTTTTGCAGAGATCGGTATCCCCGAGTCACGCTCGGGGTAGCCATGCAGAGCCTGCAGCGCGCGCTGTCTTACCTTCTTCCTGGATCCAGCGATGCATCCCCGCTGTGTGAGCGAGCGGGTGCTCGCTCGATTCACACAGCGTCCCCGTGTGCCGCCGATCTCCGTTCCCTGCGACGTTACGACGCACGGGAGCGGAGAACGGCGCCAAATTTAAAAAGGTAAACAAACACTTTACATACAGTACAATGTAATCTTATAGATTACAGTACTGTATGTAAAAAATACACCCCCCCCTTGTCCCTAGTGGTCTGTCCTGTGCCCTACATGTCCTTTTATATAATAAAAACTGTTCTTTCTGCCTGGAAACTGTAGATTGCCCATAACAACCAAAAGTGTCCCTTTATGTCAAAAATGGTTTTAGATCAGCTAGAAAACAGCGATAATAAATTATAATTACTTTCAGAATTGAGCGATAGCGATTTGTGGGGAAATTTGTCATAAAAAAAATAAATAATGACAGCGACAATTCTGCAACTGAGCAAATTTCAGTGTTTTTGAGTTGATTACATTATTGAATATTTTTTATTATAATTTGTTATAATTATTTATAGTTTTTTATTATATAAAAAATTATGATTTTGTTTTTCAAACTTTATCATACCCGGGATGTCTTGTTTGGACAGATTTAAGCAAGTTATTCCTAAGAATTGCAGGCCTACAGTATAAAACGCCAAACTTCCATGCAAATAATTGTACCGCTTTTGGTACGTAATTCCAGACAGAATCATACCGCCAGGGAGGTTAACTGCTTATTGGCATTAGAAAAGCCTCTTGCAGACAACTGTGTAATGCAACACAATTATTTTAATTCCTGAAGCATTTGTAGAGACGCTAATGATATGGTAGTAAGCAATTACCGGTAAATAAGAACTTGACGAGCCGGGCCATCCCATTACTTCTATATTAAACAGTGTTGTAATTGTACTGCCCCCGTTATATTGTAAAGCTCTGCACAAACTGTTGGGGCTATATAAATCCTGCATAATAAAAATAGCTCTGGATTTAACCAAGAGAATATACATTTGACCATGCTGTGCAAATCTATAGTAAAAAATGTTTTGTACCTTCTGAGATATGCCTACAAGTCCTCAATATGCAAATAAGTTCCCCGGCAAAAGCAACAACCAGAATAATTAGTTGTCAGCATATGAGTCATGGCTTCACTCTGGGGAAACGAAGGAAGGGAGTTATGTGAATTCTGGCATCTCAGCATCTCTAGAATGCAGTTTTCCTATTGGTGGTGAGGATCATATGCCTGTTATACCCACAGCACCATCTAGTTGTTAAAGCAGATCTTTTCATCTCTAGGGAAGCAAGGGATGCCAGGTTTCATCTATCTCTGTAAAACTGTGTTCGACCCCTTTCACACTGAGGGGGTTTTCAGGCGTTTTAGCGCTAGAAATAGCACCTATAAACCACCTCCAATTCATTTCAGTGTGACTTTTCACACTGGGGCGGTGCACTTGCGGGACATTAGGAAAAGTTCTGCATCTTTGGGGCAGTTTGGGAGTGCTTTTAACACCTTCTTCTGCTGCTAGCAGGGGTTAAAAGCATCTCGCTAGCGGCCGAAAAGCGCAGTTAAAATGAGCGGTGCTTTGGTACTTTAGCGCTAACGCACCAACACCCCCAGTGTGAAAGTAGCCTTCAACAGAATTCACAAGAAACAGGGAAGCCACACATGCATGCTGCATATTTAAAGTTTTTAGCATCTCAGGAACTGTTTCAACCATGTTGGATTTTGGTCAGTCTAGCTACACTGTTTCCTGGAGTATTACAAGGGTCTACCTAAACAAGCTGTTCAATTCAAATCAAGCAGCCCCTTATAGCAAATGGTTTCAGATAAATACTGGAAAAAATAATAATATCAGACTGTAAAGCGTGTAGCCATCTTTACAAAGCAGCAGCAGCTTCTGCTCTAAAGCCAAGCCACCTGAACTGTATATTAATGCTGCAGAGAAGAAAACATACTGTTCACTGTGGTCAATCTATTCACATTAAACATATTCTGCAAAATAAAAATAAGGGTTGTGTTCTTTACATAGCGCTGTCACTTTGCACTATATTGGTAAAACGGCAGACTACCCTCAATTATATCATCCTCCAGAAGCAGGTATAGTTTAATTGTATAACTTGTCAATTGTACATTTGACATAAGCATTCTCACCGCCTTTTGTGGTATCGTTCTGAGCTTGGATGCCAAGTGAAAGTGAGTGTTGAATAGCAGAGAGGAGGTCAGCAGCTTGGATTATTAGCTTTGATGCTTCTACCACCGCACTTGTCTAGACAACAGGAATAAAATAAAATAGTTAATATACACAATACTGCCACAGACCTAAAAACAAAAAGATAACCCAGCTTACCTCTTTTTTGGTAAAAGCTATAAGGACAGTCAGTAGAACTCGGGTAAACTTTACTCTGCTAAATACTGCCAAGCATTGCTGGTGCTGAAAAAGCAAATACAAAAACACAAGAATAAATGCTAAACATTTCTATGCTTGTCTAAATATGTAAAATCAAGCACAGCATTCCAGGCAGAAATAAAAATGGAACTTAAGTGATATTAGGGCAAAAATAATAGGTAATACTTACCTGCTCTGTGCAGGTGCCTTATCTCCCCTTCTTGCAGTCTCTACCCAGTGCTGTTCGCTCCTCCTGAGTACTGGCAAGCCATGCCCCCAATCAAGAATTTGACCAACCGCAACAAGAGCCTATGCCTCCCACTGCGCTCAGTGTCCTGTGAAAGCAGGAAGTGAGAGGGTAGGTGCTGCAGCCAAGACAGCACAGGAGTAGGGTTCGATCCTCTGCTGTCAGAACCAGACAGAAACTGGGCATCTTGACTACAAAGCCTTGGAATGCAGTAGAGGCCCTGGCTGACAGGGAGGACTCCGATGACCAAGACCCTTAAAATCATAGGGTAACAGAATTTAAGATGCAGGTACAGGACCGCCCCCAAAGTGTCAAGAAACAGACAGGTTGCGATTGCATAGTGGTAAGGCAACCAAGCCCCAGGTATAAAGCATGGCCTCAAGCACTCATGAAATCCAGAAAGCTGGTAGATTGGCCTATAGCCAGAGATTACCAAAGTCACTGTAGGAGGGAAGTAGGAATGTACCGGAGATCAGATTTCCCACATTGCAAAGAGCCTTGTGGAGCAGCAGAGGGACAATGCTTCCTTGATGCTAAATTGCAGGAAAGGGAGCCCATAGACACTCAACCTAGCAGATGTCAGCACAAAGTTCCTCAGAATTGGTTGCTAGCAGTTTAGACATTAATGGCTGTGTGTCAAGTTATTTTGAGGGGACAGTGCACTGTTGTACACTCACTACTTTATATTTTAGCAAAGTGTAATTTCTTCAATGTTGTCGCATGAAAAGATAATAAAATATTTACAAAAATGTGAGGGGTGTACGCACTTTTGTAGAGATATACTGTATGTGTACACATGTTGCCTTGCATAGATCACTTCCTTGTTTCCGCCTTTCACCTTGTAACTTACTATAAAGCTACAATGTGCAATTTCTGAACGGAGGAAAGGGATACTAGGGCTGGTTCACACCAATGCAGTCCAGTATTTTCAATCCCCATTGAAAACACATGCAATGTTTTCCAATGACCCAGCTGAACGGCAATTAGAAAGTAAAAAGACGCTTTTCCATAAGAAATGCAGACGTCCTGAATTAAGATGGAAAAATAAAAGGCACTGAAATACATCAAAACACACAAATTGTGGCGTGAACAGTCCTAAACAACATTCTTCTTGCCTACATGACTTAATACATTGTTTGTCCTCTCAGCCCAAGCAGTTTACTGACCTTAAACTTGTTTTTAACCACTTCAATACCAGGCACCTGCACCCCCTTTCTCCCCAATTTTTAGCGTTCTGTGCTGTCGCTGTTTAAATGACAATTGAACGGTCATGCACATGTACCCAAATAGAATTTTTAATGTTTTCCTTTTGGTGGAATTTGATCACCTCTGCGATTATTTTTTGCAAAGACTAAAAATGTTGAAAAAATACGTTTTTGTTATGTTGTAAATAACAGTTTTCTCCTTCACTGTGGGCACTGATAAGGCAGTCACAGATAAGCTGGCACTGTCGGGACCAACGATGGGCATGATATGCGCCCTGATGGGCACTTAGGCGGCATAAGCACTCATGGGTGGCACTGGAAGGCTGCAATCAGGGCCGGCCTTTGGGGTGTGCACGTGCGCCCGCACAGGGCGCCATGCCAACAGGGGACGTTTGCGACCAGCACAGCTCGCAGATGGTCACCTCTTCCTCCTCATTGTCGCTCCCGGAAAATAAGGGCTCCGGAAGTGGGGCGCTCAGTGCGGGTGTTATTAGGTGCAGAGTGTCATGCAGCTTCCCCCCCTCTCCCTCCCACGGCTTTTACATGCTGGAGGGAGAGGGACAACCAGTGTGTCAGGCAGCCAATAGCGCTGCTCTTCTGAGTGGGAGGGCGTGACTTCTAGGTTGTCCGCCTATCACCACCCCCTTAGCCAATCGATTGCCCAGCCCACCACATTTGACAGGAGAAAATGGAAGTGACGAGAGCCGGGATAAACCAACTGAGAATGAAGGTGGTATGAGATTCTTCTTGCCTGTGTGTAGATTAGACAATGATGGAGGGAGACTTCCCCTCCATCTTCTCACACTGCTTCTTACTATGTTTTTATTTAATGCACACAGCACTGAAGATTGACTTTGCAAGACTCTTCAAAACTGAAGCTGTTTCTATAGCTATGTGTGCTGGAGTTGGTATTGATTTATCAACTTTCCTTGTTATCTTTGAAGAATTAGCTGGTAGGCTGGCTGTTTTACAAACCTGTTAACCATTTACTGTCCTCCTGTGCTTAAGAAATGACTGTTAGAAAATAATATTTTTTTTAGGCACTTGTTGAACAAAAAAAATTAAAAGCCAGCAGCTACAAAACTGCACTGCTGACTTTTAAATAGGACCTTACCTGTCCTGGGTCCAGCGCCTCCGCAGCAGAGGACAAGCATCGCCTTCCCTGCTGCCGCCCCCCGCCAACCTCGGTAAGGGAACCAGGCAGTGAAGCTTCACTGCCTGGTTCCCATGCTGACTGGTTCCCGCTGTGTTTGGGAGCCGAGTTTCCCAGAACACAACAGGGGGAAGGGGGGGGGGGTTCTGCAGTCCTGCCCACAGGTATCTGCACCCCCCTCCCCCTGAAAGGTGCTCCGGAGGGGGAGAGGGTTCCGATGAGCGGGAGTGGAGGTGGAGCTCCGCTTTAAAGTTAATTGTAAACTCATGTTTGCAGTGATCAATGTTTTTCCACATGTCACTGTTAAGACACACTTGTATAATGTCCCCAGTCTCTGACCATGTCTCCCTGAACCATGTCCCCAGTCTCTGACCATTTTTGAACCATGTCCCCATTTGACCATGTTCCCACATCCCCATGACCATGTCTCTCCTGAACCAGCTTTGACCATGTTTCCTGAACCAGGTCCCCAGCCTCTGACCATCTTCCTGAACCAGGTCCCCAGCTTCTGACCATCTCTCCTGTACCAGGTCCGCAGTCTCTGACCATCTCCTGTACCAGGTCCGCAGTCTCTGACCATCTCCTGTACCAGGTCCGCAGTCTCTGACCATCTCCTGTACCAGGTCCGCAGTCTCTGACCATCTCCTGTACCAGGTCCGCAGTCTCTGACCATCTCCTGTACCAGGTCCGCAGTCTCTGACCATCTCCTGTACCAGGTCCGCAGTCTCTGACCATCTCCTGTACCAGGTCCGCAGTCTCTGACCATCTCCTGTACCAGGTCCGCAGTCTCTGACCATCTCCTGTACCAGGTCCGCAGTCTCTGACCATCTCCTGTACAAGGTCCGCAGTCTCTGACCATCTCCTGTACAAGGTCCGCAGTCTCTGACCATCTCCTGTACAAGGTCCGCAGTCTCTGACCATCTCCTGTACAAGGTCCGCAGTCTCTGACCATCTCCTGTACCAGGTCCGCAGTCTCTGACCATCTCCTGTACCAGGTCCGCAGTCTCTGACCATCTCCTGTACCAGGTCCGCAGTCTCTGACCATCTCCTGTACCAGGTCCGCAGTCTCTGACCATCTCCTGTACCAGGTCCGCAGTCTCTGACCATCTCCTGTACCAGGTCCGGAGTCTCTGACCATCTCCTGTACCAGGTCCGCAGTCTCTGACCATCTCCTGTACCAGGTCCGCAGTCTCTGACCATCTCCTGTACCATGTCCGCAGTCTCTGACCATCTTATGTTTATTTCTGCTAAAGGGGGCTGCACATAGGTGGTGAGGGAAGGGCTAGGTACTGATATGAGGGATGGAGGGCAGGCATGTTGGGTTTTTCCCTTTTTGTGTATGTTTAGGTGACCAGGGGGCGCCACAGGATTAGCTCGCACAGGGCGCCTGAACACCTTAGGCCAGCCCTGGCTGCAATGATGGGTACTTATGGTTGGCACTAATAGGCAGCACGGATATGCATCCCTGGTAGCATTGATAGGCATTGTGCATGGGCACCGATTGGCAGCTGCCTGGGCACAGACTGGCATTTCCCTGATAGTATAGGGGGCATACCTGGTGGTCCAGTGTGGTGGCCATCCCTGGTGGTCTCGCGCTGATAAACTATCGGTACAGACCCCCTCCCCCCCGTCAGGAGAGCAGATGATTGGCTCTCCTCTTCTCATGTGTCAGACGCGAGTGAGAAAAAGCCAATCACCACGATGCGCACCTCCACAGGTGTGCATCGGCTGTTATCCTGCTGGAGGTCATATGAAGTCCAGTCAGGATAACTGAACCACCGCCCGGCCGTCATTTTCCTATAGGCAGGGCGGGAAGTGGTAAAGCAAACGAAAAAAAGGACACTGTTTTTAACCACTTAAGGACCGCCTTCCACACATTTACGTCAGCAGAATGGCACGGCTGGGCACATCCACGTATATATATACGTTGATTTTTGTACCCAGCCGTGGGTCGCAGGCGCGCGCCCGCGACTCGGTCCGAGGCTCCGGGACCACGGGACTCGCGGACCCGGTCACCGCTGGAGTGCGGCGATCGGTCCCCGGAGCTGAAGAACGGGGAGAGCCGTGTGTACACACGGCTTCCCTGTGCTTCTCTGTGGCCGCAGCATCGATCACGTCATCCCTGTTATATAGGGGGACGTGATCGATGATGTCACACCTACAGCCACACCCCCCTACAGTTGTAAACACACACATAGGTCTCACATCCCCTACAGCGCCCCCTTGTGGTTAACTCCCAAACTGCAACTGTCATTTTCACAGTAAACAATGCAATTTAAATGCATTTTTTGCTGTGAAAATGACAATTGTCCCAAAAATGTGTCAAAATTGTCCAAAGTGTCCGCCTTAATGTCGCAGTCATGAAAAAAATCGCTGCTATTAGTAGTAAAAAAATTATGAAAATGCAATAAAACTATCTCTTATTTTGTAAACGCTATAAATTTTGCAAAAACCAACCGATAAACGCTTATTGCGATTTTTTTTACCAAAAATATGTAGAATACGTATCGGCCTAAACTGAGGAAAGAAAAATTGTTTTTTTATATATTTTTGGGGGATATTTATTATAGCAAAAAGTAAAAAATATTGAATTTTTTTCAAAATTGTCGCTCTATTTTTGTTATAGCTTATATGCTATAGCGCAAAAAATAAAAACCGCAGGAGGTGATTAAATACCACCAAAAGAAAGCTCTATTTGTGGGGAAAAAAGGACGCCAATTTTGTTTGGGAGCCACGTCGCACGACCGCGCAATTGTCAGTTAAAACGACGCAGTGCCGAATCGCAAAAAGAGGCCTGGTCCTTTGGCAGCATTTTGGTCCGGGTCTTAAGTGGTTAATGAGACTACATGTGCTCCAAATTTGATCTGAGATATAAAACTGGTAGTAAAAAAAAAATACATTTTTTTATTTATCCTACAGTGGTAGTCACAACCTGATTGTTAGTAAGACGATTTTTGATGGTGGACCATTCATTTCATGAAACACCACCAGAAAATGCATAAAGAACCAAAAAGCACATATCCAGAATTTGTTTTACCTCAAGCTCCACTTCTGGGTCCCTTGCCTCTCCTTGCCGTATTCTTGTACTCTGGAACAACACGTAAGTTGTAGACTAATGTTATTGCTACACAAAAGGCATTTTGATGTTACACAACGGGTAACACAGAAACATGTTTTTTTCGCCAAGGAATATTACAGCCTACAAAGAATGCAGTGGAAACAAGCAAACTGATTGACCACAATTCAACTGTAGCTCTAGAGCCACACACCTTCATGCATTAATCTTGCCCGTTCACACATTAGCATCAAAAGAATGTCACTGTGTTAGATATTTTTACCTACCACTCAGGAAAATTATACAAGGCATAAGGGGAAAGGCACTGCCCTGTGACAGGACACATTTACAAACAGCCAAGCAAAGAACATGACAAGAATTAACTGTCATCTAATGCTTTTATTTCCCATGTAAAAGTAGCACTTGGTTGTGAATATGAAGGTTAGAAGACTCAGCATATTTAAACATGAAGCCCAGTCTTTAACAAGGAAGTAATGGCAAAAGCAATTTAGAATGTCTGCTCTGTGGATCTAAAAAAACACTAAATGAGTTAAAAAGGTCCTAGTTTTTGTAAAAATACAGCTAAAATAGTTTTTCTAATCTTAATTAAGAGGGAAGGTTAGAACTGTCAGGATCTTACTGCTGCCCATGTACTAATGAGCGATAATTATCACTTTCTGTCCTGAAAACACAAGAAGAATTTTAGAAGCGATCCCACCTTAAACAGTTGTAAATAGGTGTCCACCGAGGGAGGAGATTTCCCCTCTACTTTTGTTTTGGGGACGCTAAAACGTTAGATTTTCCTTTTCGTTTCTTGTTCTGATGAGTAATCATACAGACACAGAGCCATATTTCACAGACCGCAATAGAACATTTGACAGATGTTCTAACCCATCCTGACCATATCCCAAACTAGGAATAAAGTTATTTGCTTGAGCCCCACGTTAATTGTATATTAGCATTTAGAAGAAGTCTCACCAAAAAAAGTTTCTTCTGTCCCATAGTGCATGTAGCGCATTGTCTCTTTTTATAGGTGGTGTGGATGCTAAACTAGCATGTTCATAAGAATGCCCCCACTACTTTGATTACGCTGCTTGGTACAAACAGCTAATGAGTTTTAACTGACAGCTCTTGTCCATTGCACTAGACATTGGCCAAAACAAATTTGCTGTCGCTAGGCCACTCCTATGGTGAGAGGGAAAGTCAGGAGAATGCCGGAAAAAAAAACACACACACACAAAGATAGGTGAGCTCCCTGCAGAAAAGAGAAAAACAATAAAATAAAAATAGAGCTCTGCTTGAACTACCCAATAGTGATGCCCAAAAATGGCAATGACAGAATAACACCACATTTGTAATTCCAGCATATGGTTCCTCCAAATCTAGAAGTAGAATTAAATGCATGTCAGACATACCTTAACTCTCCTCTGCAAGTCATCTTCAACATCTTTTAACATTCCTAAAAATGCAATTCCAGAGTCAGTCAATGGTGTGGGAAGAAATGTTTGCACATATAGCACATAAACAACAAAAAAAAAAAAAAATGTATCACCTGTAACTCTGAGATCTGTCACACTGTTGGCCATTTTAAATCCATACGTCATAGACTGGAAGTCTTCCTAAAAGATAAAAAAGGTTTACAGAACTTGTGAAGTTCCTTCATGATACACTGACTATTTTGTCTCAAAGATGATGTACCTCTTCAAATACAGCAGCCTTGTTCACTTTCTCTCTGGCAATATCACAGATCTTGAGGATCCCTAGTGCAAATGCTTTCATAGCTGGGTCTTCTATGAGATCCGGATTATGAACATATAGGCAAGTGAAAACAGTCTGCGCCAACGAATGACCTTCTAACCAGGTAATCTGCAAAAATAAAGATTTTTTTTCCCCACTTGATTTAAAGATGAACTTGACACACATACTTTCATTTAAATATAATCCCCAGTAGCCACAAATCGGTTTTATATAATTTATATGAATAAAATGCATTTTGTAATGCCAGATAATAAATGGGCTGCACATAACATATGCAGACAGCGGAGCTGTAGGCAGGACACCACAGGTCAAACCACTACAGGCTGCTTTCAGAAAACTACATTGGGGAGCAGATACAAAAACAGTCACCTTTCACAAGGACAGACAACAATGGTAGCTGGTCTGTGTTCTCGGTAACTAGCACAAAGACAATTTAAAGAGTACATTTATAAAACATTTGTTGGACAAATCAACACACAATATAAAAAGATACACAAAAAAATAAAATAAAAAAAAAAGGATAGAAGAGGGTCTCTAACAAAATTTTGCAGGTGTGGAGATTCAGGAACACAAGTTCTTCACCACCAGAGTCCCAGTGAGATAAAAAAAAAAAAAAAAAAGAACACCACCACCATCATTAGGTGAAAACCACCACCCTAATTAGGTCAATGTACACTCCAGCACCCACTAAAAATGAAACCACTTTTTAAATAGTCTAACCCTTCAGGGTTCATTCACATAGTATTAATGCAAATGTTAACACATGTATTACAATTTCACCTAAAGTACTGAAATTAAAACTCACCAGACAACAAAAACAAGTGTCCATAATTCCTATCAGTTCAGACCATGATAAATCTTTAATTTTAATGGTGCCATCCTTTAAAATAAACAAAAAAATAAATAAAAAAAGCATTAAAAACAATGGCTATAGTGGTTAATACAGGATTAAAAAAAAATGGTTAGAGCTCAGTCTTAAATTCATAATTTTCCTTTCAACTCCAACAACAAATTCAGAAAATAAAATACATTTAATTTTGTAAATATTTGCTACAGAGCTGCGACTAACCTTTATTGCTTGTTCAAAGTTTAAAATCTTACGATTAACCTGATTGCCAATCATTCCTGCATCCATTTTAGGATCCATCATCTCAATAGCTGACATAGCCTCAAACAGACCAAAGCTGAAAGTCCAAAAAAAAAAAAAAAGGTCATTGGTCACAATTTTTAACAATGCCTTAAAAGAAACCACAGTTTTGCCCATAAAGGGCAAAGAAAGTATTTGCTTTAAAGAATATGAACTATACACTGCAAAGCTACATTAAAAGAAAAACATTAATGTGAATAAATGGGTCACTTCCCCCACTAGCATATATTCACGCTTCCTTGCTTTTAACTCCACCCTGCTGGCCGGTGCGACAGGAGAAAGAGCCCTTTGCAAAGCACTAAACCAACATGTTGGAGCTTACACAAGATTAGGGACTCCTACCGCAATCCATGTGACCGCAACCACACGGCATATACTGTAACTTTACTCCTAGGGCTCTTCACACTGGCGTTGAAATGTGCTGGTTGGGTCGTGTTATTGCTTCCCGGTTGCCTATCAATGTCACACGGAATTGTTAAAATATGGAGGTGTTCACACTGCAGCGCTAGCATTGCTTCAAGTTGTAGGGAGGCAAAAATAATGCTGCATACAGAGTTTAGCAAGCATTGATACTTTGTAACTGCCTCCATTCACTTTGATTGCAATACAAAACAATCGCACTGTAAGCGCGCCTATGACATTTACAGTGCCTTTGCTGTGTGGTAGAAAAATGTCAAAAGTGATTATTTCCCTTTCTGAAAGTGCACCAAAACTGTGCGACACAATAGAACTCTATGGAAAAGCACAGCTAACCCGCACAGAACCAAAGGGGAACACCGTGCTACACCCATCAGTGTGAAAGGGGCCTTAAAAGTTAATTTCACTTGCTGCCATTTGTGGCACCATTAGAGAGATTTACCCTCTTCATCTTGCTGCAAATCCACCACTGCGACAAAGACAGAAATAAAAATCTGACAGGGGTTCTATCCTTTCCCTACTTTACTATATAACATTTTTTTTTATAATGGTCTGTGTTGCTGTTGGAGAGTTCCCCTTACTTCCCATCAGGTAAAACCTTGTCACCAGGAAGTATGGGTAACCAACGCTGGCCATACACAATAAAATCAGATTGCATGATCTCTTAGATTTACCAAAACCACGTAGTTTGCTTGTTGGACGACAATTCTTCGCAGTTTGTATGCAAGACAAGTTTACGGTCAATGCCCTTCGGACAGAAGTCTTACGCCTTGTCCGTGGAAAATCCGATTATGTGTACCAGGCTTTAATAGAGCCCTAGATAACACCAAAATCTGATAGGAATTCTAATCCTTCCCCCACTCTGTCTAAAACATTTCTTACACTAAGAAAGATAAATTTTAATTATGATCCTAGTTTACCAAGCATGATCAAATCTTTACACATGTGCAATAAGAATGTGTAACGCACAATGGTTCACAACAACCTTACTGCACATTTTCTGAAGTTCGAACAGTTCAATTCTAACTAAAGACCATTTGGACAGAGTGTCAAGTTTTTGTGCAAGTTATAGGGTACCCATACTTACAGTTTGTCATGAAGGAGTTCTCCCAGCCTCAATTCTGTAAATGAAAGGAACATCTTTTTCAGTTTACTTTGTACATATCATCCAATACCATTAGATTGGCCAATTCGGACATTTGTCACATACATGTAAAAATATGAATTTTTGCTAGGAAATTACTTAGAACATATATATTGTAAGCAGAGCCCCTGGAAAATAAAGGCTGAATTCCATGTTTCCCGTTACTCTTAATGGTTCATTTTGACCAAGCTGGTCCAAACAAACAATTTCCTTTACAAAGTGCTGCACTGGCTCCATATGCTGTATGAACTGTATCTAGCTTCAGCTACATATAGTACAGTACTGGATTCTGGCTGTGAGACAGAATTTACTTCTCACACGTGGTACAAAAATAGAGTCGGTCTGAACAGCGCTCAGCGGTTTAGAGGCAGATTTGTATTCTGTGAAGACTTGGCCAATCAGAAAAAGCTTTGTATTCATTCACGGAATACAAAGCTGCCCCTTAACGGCTGAGCGCTGCTCAGACCGACTATTTTGTTCCAGGTGTGAGAAGGGGAAGTCAGTCTCACAACCAAAACCTAGCACTGTATGCGATACAGTTCATATAATGCTTAGAGCCAGTGCAGCACTTGGCAAAGGAAGTCATTTAGACAAGTTTGGGGTCCTATCCACCTTCTGTAAAGTGAAGAAGGGGCCCATTTATAATGGAGAGCAATTACATGTTTCTTTTGGAAACCACAGGGTTTACTCTACCCTATAATTGCCTTTATTATTTCTTTCATGCATTATAAAAATGCAGGTCATGGTGTGCAGCCCGTGATGTCCATTGGAACGTTTCCTTCATAACATTGCAGTCTATGATTGGAAGAGAGGCCGGTTACGTGACTACATTTTTTCACTGTAGGCATCAAGAGCCCTGATGCCCCCTGTGTCCTGCAGATGATCGGAGATAGTATTTCTTATCTGCATTAGAGCAGATTCCGGCACACACTAAAGTGCAGAACCTGGAAGCGCCCAGTGCCGTTACCTGCAGTTGCTGTGTGTAAGGGAGAGCAGTGATGTGTCATTCATGGATCTCCTAACTTAGTAACCTGATCACTGAAAGCTGTCAATATAACACCTGAGACCTGCACAATACATGTCCAGGACTTAGCCGTCACTTGATAGCCAATATCAGTGTGTTTCAGGAGCTGCTGTCATTGCTGCATACACAACAGGCAGAATATGCAGCGACATGCAGGAACCGTATACAAGTTGCAGTGTTTCTGGTTATAGTCAACTTAAATTGATTTTCTTTTAATACATATATAGTTAGGACTACAATTACCACTACAAGCATTTCTGAATTCCTGAGTGATGTCTATCCAGTTGGAATTGCTCTTCCCCATCTTCTCCCGCATGGAAATGTCCCATCCTGAACCATCTTCATCCAGGGTAGTCTTCATTCCAAGGGCAGTACGCACTAGTAGAACACAAAGGGAGCATTAGTCTCTGCCCATTTTGAGGGCATATCTATCTATATGACCAATATAGAACAGACATAGTAGCACAATCTTTTTTTAAGCTGGCAACATGTTTCTTCCTATCAGCTATGCTAGAAGTGACTTTTTTGTTACATACGTAATGCATGGGATTTTTATTTTCAATGTTTTTGTTCAGATGAATAAATGAAAAGGCAGAATCTGAATTCACTGGGAGTTCTTCCTTTAGACACTTTGGGGTCGAGAAGTGCAAAATCTGGTGCAGCTCTGCACAGAAACCAATCAGCTTCAGGTTTTAGCCCAGGTTCACACTGGGCTGCGGGAGTGAAGCCGTGCGAGTTCATCTGAACTCGCACGGCTTTACTCCCGCCCGGCAGTCCCGATTTCGGCTGTGATTTCAGAGACATCTGTGAATGTTTCTGCACAGATGTCAATGTAAATTGCGGCCCCAAATCGCAAAAAGTATTACAGGAACTACTTCTTTAAATCGGTGCAGCGCCACAGGTGCGGCGTCGCACCGATTAGGACGGTGCCATTGCGGACAATTGCCGGCAAATGCCGCCGATTTGAGATGCGATTTGACATGTGAAATCGCATCTCAAATCATACCCAGTGTGAACCAGGGTTTACTGTCCAAGCTTAATTGCACAAGCTGACGTTAAAAGGCGGATTGGCTACCAATGCACAGCTGCACTAGATTTTGCACTCTCCAGTTTTAGTAAATCAGCCCCATTTTAACTGGCTATTCTTGTAGATGTGTTATATAACAGGACCATGGGACAGTGTAGAAAAATGTATAGATTTTAGTTTTTGTCATGTTTCCGAAGGCCTAATTACACCATAGCATATGCAATAACACACAAAACCTACAGTGCATACCAGTGCTGTAATTATGCATTGCTATTCATTCTAGTATTTAAAAAATAAACGCCCCATGCTATAAAACACCAAAAAACAAAAATGTAAATGCTTTTTGCATTGTGGTACACTGTGCTGTCAATAGTGCTAGTGTAATTTCCAATGCTTTGAAGTGTGTGCATGCGCCAGACTTCAATGCATGAGCCACACCGACCCACTGTAGTAAGCCATGTGGTAACCCCAGTCTGATCTTTAACCAGGCCACACCCCCAATGCAACAACACACTTTGCTCTGCCCCTCAGAGCTTGCACATGGGGATGGGAATTATAAGAGCAAAGCCCCCCCCCCCCCCCAATATCATTTCCTGAGGCCCAACAATGACAGTACAAATTCCCCCCAAATTCCCCTTTTTTAGAATGTAAAAAGTCCAAGGTATTTAATAAGAGACATGGGTTTTTGGAAGTATGCAGCTTTGGTGTTCTGACTTCAGTTGTCACCTGCTTGTACTGCAACCCAGGAACCTAGCCTTTCAGGAGAGATCAGCAATGGCACACTACATATTTCTATTGGGATTTATACATAGTTCTGTTCTTACCTACTGCCAAATATCAGAAATACGTCTATGATTCTGCTAAAGACAAACATCACCTGCTTCAACACCTTGTCTGAAAAGAGAACGCCTTGCATTCATTTGGAAAATGCAAGGCGTTCTGTCAATGGCACCCTTGCCAAGCAAATTACCCCGTAATTCATACGCAGTAGAGCAGCTGGACAGCACTGGAATTGGAAGACAGTAGCGACTACTACAGCAATTCTCTGTTTCCACAGGTATATGCATACTTACATTGGATGGACCAGTGTAACTATACAATAAAATCTATACCTGGAGTTTAGCTTTGAAGCAGAACTAATGCATCCAACAAAGGAGTGGGGAGAAGCAGAGCTGTATCCCGGCCTAGGCCAACAAGGCCCAGGCCTAGGGCAGCACTTTGCAGGAGGGCAGCACGAAAAGAGTCCCCGCCATCTTGCGCTACACTGTTAGGAATACTAGTCTAGCGCCCTCATAAGGTGGCCGCGCTGCTTCTGGTATGCGGGCGGCCGGCATTCCGCAACTGTGGGGGGGGGGGGGGTGTTCTAATTTTGACTGGACCACAAACCTTCCTCACTGTGCTATATCTTTCTGCTGCACCAGCTACTTAAAGTAGAACTATAGGCAACACTTTTTTTTTTCATTTTGGGTAGAGTAAGGGAGGGTTATAGCCACTGTCAGTTCATTTTTTACCATCCCTGCCCCATTGAGAAGATTTCCCTTCACTTCCTGCTCTATGGGCAACCAGGAAGTAAGAGGAAATCTAAGTAAATTAGGGAATCCATTGCCCAACCCCCCCCCCCCCCCCAGAACTAGTGTTCTCACTCAAAAATTTCAGGGCAGGTCTTAAACACAGGGTGTGGCCATGACAGGAAGGGGTGGGTCATATTTAAATTAGGGGGTGCACGAGTTTAGTCAGGCCTAGGGCAGCCCAAAACCTAAATACACCTCTGGGGAGAAGGCATGCCATTATTGCACGTGACAGCGCACCGATATCTACCTACCTGCTTTCAGTTTTCTATGACATGTAAACTGACCTCAGCTTACATTGTCAGCACAGTCCCTGTGTACCGGGATGACTGACTCCTGCACAGCAGTTATGTCATCCAGGGAGAATATGCCTGTAAGGGACATGGACCATTAGAAAGAAAGGCAAGTTCATTGCCTTAAAGTAGTTCTAAAGGCAAAAAGTTTTTTTACTATTTTGTATTAAGGTGAAAAAAATTCTGGGTGCAGCCTCTCCCCTTAGCCCCCCCCCCTCCCTTTATACTTACCCAGGCCCTTTCTGGATCCAGCAACATGCATGAAAGCAGTGGCTTTCCCAGGTCTCTCTCTCATAGGCTCACATATCAGCGGGAGCCACCAAGGAAAGATCGGGAGCGGGGCTGAGCCACGCTCTGTGTGTGAATGGAAAATTACCATTCACAGGATCGAGAATGCTTGAGTGCCCCCATAACAAGAGGCTTGCTGTTGGGGCACTTTAAAGGGAGGGAGCCAGGAGCGCCAGCAGAGTACTGAAAAACAAGAACCAAGGCTGCTTTGTGCAAGACCGTTGCACCAGTAAGCGATAATACCCTGAAGGCACTCGATAGTAATACAATAAAGGATTTAAAAAATCCATTTATTGAATAGAAAATAAAAAAAATTAAAAATCTAGTGTGAGCAGCGGTCACATAACCACCTGTGACCTTTTTTAGTTTTTAATACAACATGGAATTTACACATGTACATGACTGGAACAAATACAATTGATACCCTATTACCCCTGATGAAGAAGAACACAAACTCTGAAACGCGTCGGCGACAGGATGTCAACCTGTATTGTCCAGTATCATTGTTACGATGTACTTGATTTGTCCATGATTTCTTCTTTAACAATTCTATTTCTATTCAATGAATTGATCTTTTAAATACATTATTGTATTACTATAGAGGGCTTTCAAAATCCCACCTCCAGGGTTTTTAAGATTCCACCCCCAGTGAATTTCTCGCTTTCTAGCCATCTAGGAATGGGGCACGTTAGGGAAATTATAATCACCAATATCCTTCCATGTGCGACTCAGTAAACATTTACGGCTCTGATCTGTGCCACGGTGATACGACTCCCATGTGTATTTGTGGGAGTGGCATCATCGCAGGCTGGCCCATCAAGTGGCTAAAGGCACAGGACCTGGAAGGAAGACCGGGCAAAGATGGAAGTGCCGGGGGCTCGCCAGATATGGTCCCAGCGCTGCACTGGAGGGCACCATATGACAGGCAGGTCTGCCATACTGTACCAATATGCTGTGCATACTAGTACATTATGGCATAACCCATCTGGGGGGGGGGGGGGGGCAATGAAATGATAGTGGACCTTACTTCCGCTTTAAATATATAGTGTCACAAAATACCAGTACATTACCAAAGGTGGAGCAGACAGGATCTGGAGTTGCTGTACAATGCAACCAATCAGCTACTACCTTCAGCTTGTTTCTTTAAGCTGTGGCAATGAATGACAGCAGCTGATTGGTTGGCATGTACAGCTGCTCCAGTATTGATAAATCCCTCTCAATACACAGTGCCCTGTGTGATTAGAAATGTGTCATGGAATCTTTTGTGTCCCATGACAAGGTGGGTGACAGGGACACCACAAGGTATAGTAGAAGAAGCAATAGCTGTGTTCTTTCTAGTGACAGACATGAACCCTGCTCCCCCTTTCCCTGTATAATAACATCCAATACTAAGCCCCCCTAAAATAACCCCACATTCCCTCTACCAGGCACGAGCCCCCCTCACCTCCTTCACCGGCTTACCAAGCACTCTGCCTCCACGTTACGCTAGGGGCAGCGTGATGACGTCACGGGGGTGAGCAGCGACCCCTGTCACTCATGAGCAGAGATCAATACCGACATACAGTCCTCCACCGAAGTCAATGGCGGCGATGTCGTCCTAATTAGCGACATGCAGGAAATTAATATTAGGAGTTAGCAAGGGGCGCACGCTGACTGTATGCCGGACATCGCGAGGTTTCCTCTTCTCGCGATCCCTTGCGGTGTCATGTGTAGAATGGTTGGGTCTGCCCTGTCAGTGACGTCGCGGGTCAGATGAGAGAACAGCTGGTGGAGGAGTGCTGTGAATGTCATTGGCTGTCAGCGTAGGTGGGCGCGGGGGGGACAGCATATATAGAAGGATCGGGGGAGACACTGCATATAGAGAAGGATCATGGTGGTGGGGAGACAGTGCATATAGAGAAGGATCATGGTGGTGGGGAGACAGTGCATATAGAGAAGGATCATGGTGGTGGGGAGACTCTGCATATAGAGAAGGATCATGGTGGTGGGGAGACACTGCATATAGAGAAGGATCATGGTCGTGGGGAGACAGTGCATATAGAGAAGGATCATGGTGGTGGGGAGACTCTGCATATAGAGAAGGATCATGGTGGTGGGGAGACTCTGCATATAGAGAAGGATCATGGTGGTGGGGAGACAGTGCATATAGAGAAGTATCACAGTGGTGGGGAGACACTGCATATAGAGAAGGAACCATGGTGGTGGGGAGACTGCATATAGAGAAGTATCATAGTGGTGGGGAGACTCTGCATATAGAGAATGGGCATGGTGGGGGGGGGGGGGGGACTGCATATAGAGAAGGATGATGGGGGGGGGGGGGGGGACTGCATATAGAGAAGGATCATGGTGGTGGGGAGACTCTGCATATAGAGAAGTATCATAGTGGTGGGGAGACACTGCATATAGAGAAGGAACCATGGTGGTGGGGAGACTGCATATAGAGAAGTATCATAGTGATGGGGAGACACTGCATATAGAGAATGGGCATGGTGGGGGGGGGGGGGGACTGCATATAGAGAAGGATGATGGGGGGGGAGACTGCATATAGAGAAGGATCATGGTGGTGGGGAGACTCTGCATATAGAGAAGGATCATGGTGGTGGGGAGACACTGCATATAGAGAATGAGCATGGTGGGGGGGGGGGGGGCTGCATATAGAGAAGGATGATGGGGGGGGGACTGCATATAGAGAAGGATCATGGTGGTGGGGAGACTCTGCATATAGAGAAGTATCATAGTGGTGGGGAGACACTGCATATAGAGAAGGAACCATGGTGGTGGGGAGACTGCATATAGAGAAGTATCATAGTGGTGGGGAGACACTGCATATAGAGAATGGGCATGGTGGGGGGGGGGGGGGACTGCATATAGAGAAGGATGATGGGGGGGGGGGAGACTGCATATAGAGAAGAATGATGGTGGGGAGGGGCAGGGGGGGAGACTGCATATAGAAAAGGATGATGGTGGGGAGGGGCAGGGGGGAGACTGCATATAGAGAAGGATCATGATTGGGGGGGAAGAGACTGCATATAGAGAGAAGGCTCATTGGGGAGAAGGGTTGTCACCTACTTCTTAGAATTAGCCCTACATGGGATTTATTTACCTGTGTGAAGAAGACGGTGACACTTTGTTGGTTGCCGTCACAATAGAAATTGGATTATCACCCTATTTATACCCATTGTACCATAGCAACATACCTGTGTTCACATTGTTTCGGAAAAGCACTAATACTTTGCCCCGTTTCATGTGCATTTTCTGTTTGCCTGCCATCAGCCTGCGAAAAAAAAGGACATGTGAAGTTAATGCGTTTTCCATTTCAATGGGAAGTTGCGTTTTTGGTGCATTTTTTTACCACAAGGAACATACATCAAAAATGCAGTAAGTGAACTTTAAGGCTCCATTCACACCAAAGCGTTACATTTTTTTTTTTTTTACAAAAATATTTTTTTTTTAACATGGGTCCCTGTGGAACACGTTCACATCAATGTATATTTGTGCCTCTGCATTTTTGGAAAGGGTCAGGGACTTTTTTTTTAAATGCAAAACGCTGTTTTTTTGGTTCAATAGACTTCAATAGAGATGCTGCTGGAAAGCATGTAGTGCGTTTTTAGCACAATTTTGCCAAAATTAGCATTTTTAAATCTGCCCAACAGATTTGCCTAACCAAAACAAAAAACCACGGAAAACCCCAGTTAGTCTTACCGGTAACGGTATTTCCAGAAACCTTCCAGGACAAGCTACGAGAGATGATTGGCTCCAGCCTCTACAGGAAACAAATCAGATACAATTTAAAAGGCCCCTCCCTTTCCTCTGTCCCTCAGTTGTCTAGAGCAGTGTTTCCCAACTCCAGTCCTCAAGGCACACCAACAGGTCATGTTTTCAGGCTTTCCATTATTTTGCACAGGTGATTTGATCAGTTTCACTGCCTAATGGCCCATACACACGATCCGAATATCGGACGAAAACGATCGTCCGATGATGGATCGTACGATTTTCGGATCGTGTGTACACTACTTTCGACAGCCGATCACGACCGTTCATCCGATTAAATTCGATCGGACAAGCGCGGAAATTTTTCTCGTCCGATGTCCAATCGTCCGATTTTCGTTTAGTCAGTACAGCCGTCGTCCGACAATACAATACAAATACATTACAACGTGACATCACTTCCGATCGTTTTTTTCTATCGTACGAGAATTTTCGTGAGTTTAAAAACCTATTTTATTTTACTCGCGATTATTAAGCGAAAAAAGTCGTACGATCCGTCGGCCGATATTCGGATCGTGTGTATGGGCCATTAGTAATCACCACAGCCATTTCATCTGAGGGAAATCCTGAAAACTTGACCTGTTGGTGTGCCTTGAGGACTGGAGTTGGGAAACACTGGTTTAGAAGATCAAGTAAACCTCCAAAGTGCACTTGGCAGAGGAAAAAAACAAAACACCACTACCAGGTGAAATTAAATAGGGTGGGAATATATAGACGCTGTCCTGGAAGGTTCCTGGAAATACCATTAACCAGCAAGTCCAATGGGGGTTTTCCCCCCTCACCTTCCAGGACAGCTACTTGAGATACGCAAAATACTATACCTTAGGGAGGGACAACAGCCTGAAGCACTTTCCTACCAAAGGAAAGGTCCTGGCTAGAAAGCATCAACTCTATAATGTTTGAGAGGAGGACCAGACTGCAGCTTTAGAAATTTCCTCCCATTGATGCCCCCGCTCTTTCTGCCCATGACGTAGCCATGGATCTCGTAGAATGGGCCCTAATTCTAGAAGGAGGGATACGACCTGATGCTTTGTAAGCTTCGCAGATAGTTTTTCAAATCTATCTAGCGATATCGCTTTTAGACGCTTTGGACCCTTTTTTGGGCGACTGAATGCTAACTGTTGGGAGGAACTCCTAAAACCACTGGATTTCTCTAGATTAAGCAGAAGACCTCTTTACGTCTAAAAAACGAAATCTTTCCTCCTCCGCATTTTTGGGAGAGGTACAGAAACTAGGAAGGACTACTTCCTGGGACCTACGAATGTTATAAGATACCTTGGGTAAATAGAAAGGATCAGGGCTAATCACTACCCTGTCCTCTAGCATCCTCAGGAAGGGATCTTTACAGGAAAGGAATTGTAGATCAGAAATCCTTCTCCCTGACGTAATAGCTAAAAGGAAGGAAATCTTTAAGGAAATACATTTCAGGGAAGCTTCATGCAAAGGCTCAAAAGGAGCCCTTGTTGGAGCATTTAACACCAAAGATAGATCCCAAGGAGGCACATGTTTGACGATCCTGGGAGCATGCCTAGATCTGGCTGAAAGGAACCTCCTGCTTAAAGGATCTTCTGCTAGCCTCTTGTCTGAAAACACAGACAGAGCCGCAACCTGAAACCTAAGGGTGCTGACAGATAGTCCCTTCTCCACTCCTCTGTAAAAAATCCAATACACAGGGAGTGGAAAAAGAATCTAAACTGGATTTCCTTTGCCAGGAATTAAGTTTTCCAAATTTTCCCATAGATTCTTGTAGTTACCAACTTGCGGCTGTCCAGGATAGTTTGAATAACTTTCTCTGAACACCCTTTCAACTGTAAGGTGCGCCGCTCAGCCTCTAGGCCGTCAAATAGAAGGTCTGAGGGTTTGGATGCAATGCTGGTCCCTGATGGAGTAGATCCTTTCTATCTGGTAGGGGCCAGGGAAGATCCACCGAGAGGGTCCTCAAAGAGGAGAACCAACTCCTCCTGGGCCACCAGGGGGCAATCAGAACCACTTCAGCCTGATCCTGAATAATTTTCTGAACTACCAGAGGCAGGAGGGGAAAAGGAGGGAAGGCGTAGGCCAGCGTGAAATCCCACGGGAAGGAGATAGCATCTGTCCCCAGGGACCCAGTCTCCAGTGAGAAAAATGCTGGCAGCTTTCTGTTGAGATTGGAGGCAAAAAGAACCACTGCGGGAAGGCCCCATCTTAGCACAATCTGCTGTAACGTGCCTTGATGTAACTCCCAACAGCTGGAACCGACGCTCACTCTGCTCAGATAGTCCGCCAGAGTATTCTCTGAACCCCTGATGTGGACTGCTCTGATTGAGGTGACATTGATTTCTGCCCAGGACAGAATCTGCTGTGATAGCGTTAGAAATGACTCCGAACGAGTGCCCCCTTGCTTGTTCAAACATGCCACTGTAGTGGCATTGTCTGAAAAAAACAATAGATCTTTCAAACTGAGCCTCTCTTGCAGAGCCTAGAGAGCTTTCCCTACAGCTAGTAGTTCCCTGAAATTTGATGAGCAGCCTGCCTCCTCTGGTAACTAAGCTCCCTGGGCCTTCCAGCCCTGAGAGTGCGCACCCCAGCCTGGCGTCTGTACCAATCTTCACTGGAGAATGTTGCGCCCATTTCTTCGCTCCCTGCAGGTGTTCCCGCTGCTCCCACCAGGAGAGATTGAGAGAATCCTCTCTTGGTAGCTGAACTAGCCGATCTAGGGAATCCTTCCTGCAATCTCAATGGCGCAAGAGAAACGCCTGAAGGGGCCTGGAGTGTACTTGGCCCCAGGGCACCCCTGGGATGGATGAGGTCATTAGACCTAATAACTGCATGATCCGCCGAAGCAAGGTCTGTTGGAGCAATCTGAAGGCCTGCACGGCGAGAAGAAGTTTCAAAATTTTCTCCTCTGGAAGAAAAATCTGAGCAACAGTCTATTGGATAACCCAGAAAAAGTATGTTCTGGAAGGGTACCAGACAAGACGTCCGTTGGTTGACTTTCCACCCCAGATTCTAAAAGGTACGCAAAACCAACTGCAGATCCCAGATAAGGGACTCTGTCTCGGGCAAAGATCAGAAAATTGTCCAGATATGGGACGGTCTATACACTCTGTATCCGGAAAAAAGAGCATGACTTCGACCATGATCTTTGTAAAAAAATCTGGGTGCTGCCGAGAGACTGAAAGGGAGGGCATTGAACTGCCAATGACTCAGCCCGTTGTCCATGAGAATCGCAAATCTGAGGAACTTTCGGTGGTTCTGGCAGATTGGAACATGAAGATAAGCGTCCTGAAGATCCAGGGTAACCATGAATACCTCTGACCACAATAGATTCCTTACAGAATAAATGTTTTCCATCCGGAAACATCTGTAGAGAATATATTTGTTCAGGATGCTTCAATTGATGACTATCCGGAAGCCACCAGAGGTTTTCTGAACCAGAAAGACGTGGAAATAAAACCCCCAGAAGTTTTGATTTTCCGGAACAGGGAAAATTACCCCTTCTGTTTCCCACATGGAGACTAGATTCAACATGGCTTGGCTTCTCGGCAGATGAGTAAGAAACAATCTCGGGGGGGGAGACTTGAATTCCAACCTGTAACCCCTTTCCAATGTTTAAAGGATAAAGGAATTGTCGGAAGTCTCTGCCCATTCTTTGAAGAAATGGGACAACCTTCCTAGCATTCAAGTACTTTGTTTTATGTTGCCCAATCGGTGTTCGGCAGTTTTAAACCGAACTCCCACAACACATAACCCCAGACCCCAGCTATCAACCGACTTTTCCCTCGTGCAGCAATGCCTGATGGGAGAATTATCCAAAATGTTAAGTTCCCCATCTGGTCCACCCTGTATTACCCCTGTTAAATCTATTTGGCTGTTTGGAAACCCCTTGCATGGGGAATTCTATAAATATGGAAGCCTGTGAATAAAAAGTCAGTTGACTCTCAGAGCTGTGTGTCGTCTGGTTACTGAGGGAGATTTGGGACATTGCCTTACTTGTCAATGCTGACTGTGGATTTACCCTGGTTAGCAGCGGAGATCGTGGAGTTTAATATTGCTCTCCGCTACATTTGGTGGCAAGCGACGGGATCCAACCTTACAGCCGATAAGCGCAATTCGTGCAATGTGAACTACCGATGTAAATGGAGACGGATTATTCTAGGCTAAAGCGGCAGACATTAAAGGAACTGCTGGAAGCCAGGGGTAAGGTAGCCAGCAACAAATCCAAAGCTGTACTAACTGCCGAGCTGATGGAGGGAGACAGAGCCCGCAGCGCTACACCACCAGCAGCCATGGAAGAAACCCTCTACCAGAGAGAAATGAGGACCAGGCTGGAATTTTTGCCACAGCCTATATCAGATGCCATGCTGCATATGGTAATGGCGAATGTGCAGGAGTACGTGATGGCACACAGTCCGCAGTATACACAGTCTCGAGCAGAATCCACTACTGGGTCACTCTACAACCAGGTAAAACCCAAAATTCCCTATCATGCCTTTAAAATGTTTTGCGAGGAGAAGGATGAGATTGATGGGTATTTACAGGATTTTGAGAGACTGTGTGATTTACATGACTTGGAACGGACAGTATGGGTCCCATTGCTAGCAGGCAAGCTGGCAGGTCGGGCAGCAGAAGCATATCGCGCTGTACCCAGTGAGGACAGCAAGGATTATGATAAAGTGAAGCGAGCGATATTAGAGAGATACGCCATTACTCCAGAGGCATACCGGCGCAAGTTTAGAAACCTACGCAAACCAGAGAAGGATTCACATGCTGAATGGGCACACAAGATGGACCAAGCTTCCCAAGGGTGGATACAAGCCAGCCAAGCCAATACTATGGAGGAATTGAGACAGTTAATGCTGTTGGAGCAATTCTTCAATGGTTTGTCCCCAGAGGCACAAGAATGGGTGCGAGACAGGAAACCTCTCACCCTAACCGAAGCGGCTCGATTAGCGGATCAGCATTTTGATGCAAGGAGGCATCATGGGCCCCTAACCAAGAGTTATCCTCGACCCGCGGGACCACCCAGTACTCAACCACCCCCCGGTCTCACAGCCTCCCCTTTTCGTCAATCCCAAGGGACTTTACCACCACCCTCCAGATATAACGGACGTGCCAACATCCAATGCCACACCTGCAAACAGTGGGGACATATGGCACGCGAGTGCACCCAAAACCAAGGCAGACCCGCCTGGAACCAAGGCCGACCGAACCCGGCACCAAGGGCTGCTGCCCATCATTATCAACGGGAGCCGGCCACTCAAGAGATGTTGAGCATTCCAGCGGAAGAACCCCTGGGAATCTTGCATGAGGTGATGACAGTCCGAGCCACGGATAACCGGCAGCATCATCGACAGCCAGTGACCTTGGAGGGGAAAGAAGTCCAGGGACTTCGGGATTCAGGAGCTACTTTAACCTTGATAGCACCCCATTTGGTCCCTGACTCGGCACACACTGGCGGATCAGTGGCAGTACGAGTGGCAGGGGGAGCAGTGTACCGACTACCCATTGCCAAAGTACATTTGGATTGGGGTGTGGGGGGGGGGGACGGTAGAAGTGGGCCTCATGCAAAATTTACCAGCAGATGTTATGCTGGGAAATGACTTGGGCCAGATGACCTCTGCTTTTGTACCCCAGGCCCCATACCAGGAAGCCCATCCAGTGACCACACGGCAACAGGCTCGCACCACGGTTCCACCGACACACTCTGAGGCTCCGGTAAGAGACCATGACCCCCACACGACACGTATGTCCTGGGATACCCCGACTAAGTTTGAGGCCGAGGTGAGGTCAGACCCCACGCTACAGGTATACAGGGACAGGGTACACGCTGACCAGGCTGGGCTAGAGGGGGAGTGGTACACCTGGGAGAAAGGGCTACTTTACCGCATTGCTGAAAGAGGAGTGGGAGGGTCGGCCACAGTAACGACTAAACAGTTAGTGGTTCCCCAGAAGTATAGGCAAGAACTGCTTCGGATTGCCCACGACATTCCCCTGTCTGGGCATCTGGGGATGACACGTACCCGATACAGGTTGACCCACGCTTTCTTCTGGCCAGGGATCTCCAAGGATGTGAGGCAATACTGCACCTCCTGTGACATTTGCCAGCGAGTAGGCAAGCGAGGTGACCGCCACAAAGCCAGTAGGGTGGCCGTAGATATGTGTGGGCCCTTAAAAAGTTGCAGCCGTATTTGTATGGACAACCTTTTTCGCTACTCACAGATCACAACCCGTTGGTGTGGCTAAACCGTGTGGCGAGAGACAATGCCCGGCTGCTGCGGTGGAGTTTGGCGCTGCAGCCGTTTGACTTTACAATCCACTACCGACCAGGGAAGCAAAACGGTAACGCCGACGGGTTATCTAGACAAATTGAACTTGAAAAGTGATCTGTGAGTACTTCCCCGGACATCCCCAAGCCGATCCGTTGGGATCAGACTGTGTATGCCGGCTTGGTTCTGGGGGAGCATTGTGGCAAACCTAGCCACTTCTAAAACACTGGACGTTACATGTCAAAAGGTTGTCTGTGTTATATGCTATGTATTCTGCTGGGTCTTATGTGGGCATAGTAATTGGTATGCTGGCAGCCGTAAGCCACTAGCATTCAAGTACTTTGTTTTATGTTGCCCAATCGGTGTTCGGCAGTTTTAAACCGAACTCCCACAACACATAACCCCAGACCCCAGCTATCAACCGACTTTTCCCTCGTGCAGCAATGCCTGATGGGAGAATTATCCAAAATGTTAAGTTCCCCATCTGGTCCACCCTGTATTACCCCTGTTAAATCTATTTGGCTGTTTGGAAACCCCTTGCATGGGGAATTCTATAAATATGGAAGCCTGTGAATAAAAAGTCAGTTGACTCTCAGAGCTGTGTGTCGTCTGGTTACTGAGGGAGATTTGGGACATTGCCTTACTTGTCAATGCTGACTGTGGATTTACCCTGGTTAGCAGCGGAGATCGTGGAGTTTAATATTGCTCTCCGCTACAGGCTTCTTATTCTGTGGCTTATTCTTTTGAGAAGGGAATGTTTACTCTTCTCAGAGGAACGACCTAGGACCTCCAAGGAGGAACCGAATAAGAGCTTACCATTAAAGGGGATGCCGCAGAGATTGTTCTTGGAGATAATGTCCCCCCTCCCAAGACTTAAGCCAGATCACTTGCCTGGCTGAATTAACCACTTGCTTACTGGGCACATAAACCCCCTTCGTGCCCAGGCGAAATTTCAGCTTCCGGCACTGCGTCGCTTTAACTGACAATTGCGCGGTAGTGCGACGTGGCACCCAAACAAAATTGGCGTCCCTTTTTTCCCCACAAATAGAGCTTTCCTTTGGTGGTATTTGATCGCCCGTGCGGTTTTTATTTTTTGCGTTATAATGAAAAAAAGAGCGACAATTTAAAAATATATATATATTTTTTACTTGTTGCTATAATAAATATCCCATTTTTTTTTTTTTTTTTATATTTTTTTTTCTCAGTTAAGGCCGATACGTATTCTTCTACGTATTTTTGTAAAAAAAAAAAAAAAAAATCACAATAAGTGACTGCTTTGCGCAAAAGTTATAGCACCTACAAAATAGGGGACATAATTATGATTTTTTTTTTTATATTTTTTTTTTACTAGTAATGGCGGCGATCTGCGATTTTTATTGGGACTGCGATATTGCGACGGACACATCGGACACTTTTGACACATTTTTGGCGCCATTCACATTTATACAGCGACCGGTGCTATAAAAATGCACTAATTACTGTATAAATGTGACTGGCATTGAAGGGGTTAACACTAGGGGGTGAGGAAGGGGTTAAATGTATTGCCTGGGTGTGTTCTAACTGTATGGGGGGAGGGGGGGTGACTGGGGGAGGTGATCGATGCTGTCTCCCTATGTACAAGAGAAACAGCATCTGTCACCTCACTGACAGGACGTGAAGCTCTGTGTTTACACTCAGAGCTCCACGTCCCTGCTGTCTCACCGACGATCGCGTGTACCTGACGGACATCGCGGCCGCCGGGTACACGCATCGGATCCTCGGTGATGCGTCGTGACTGTTTTTCCCCGCCGCGCGGGGAATTACAAGCAAATCACGTCCAAAGACGTGACCCCGGCGCCTCAGGTCCGCGCTGTTCACGTCTTTGGACGTGATGCGGTTTCCAAGTGGTTAATGAGAGCAGAAGACCTAGCTGCATCAGCCAAGAAGGCTACTGACTTTGCAATGAGTGTGAGGGACTCCCCCCAATTTCTTTTTTGGGGGGTGTCGGGTGAAATTAGATCATCCAGGCGCTGAACCTATAGATCCAAATTCCTAGCCACAAAGGTGGATGCTACAGCTGGACCCAAGGACAAAGCTGCAGCATCCCAGGCCTTACGCAGCAAAGAGTCTGCCTTCCTATCCATTCTTTCAGGTTCTTTCCATTCTGAAAGAATCATACCTTTACGTGACTGGTGAACAGGGAAAGTCCTTGACTTTGGCCCCTGAAGCCTCATATACATTCTATCCTGCACATATTGGATTTGCTGTGGCATCTCAATCTGTTCCGAGGCATAAATTGATTTTAAAAGTTCATCAATATCCTCTGCTGGAAAAAGAAACTTAAGGTTACCCGCCTCCCCCACTGATGCGGAATCCCCATCAGATGAGGAGCTTGGGTTCTCCCCTTCTAGATCTGAGGTATAGTGTGAATCACTGATCTCAGACCGAGGAGGGGGTCTAACTGAAGGCTCTTGAGTTCTGGGACCAGAGGAAGGCCCCAGACCTGCTACCCTGTCATTGAAAGACTGGAAGGCGGCAACCACCTCCTTCATAGAAGATATTAACTATTTAAAATAGGTAGTCTCTGAACTAGCCCTAGATGGAATACAATCTTCACAACAAAAAGTATTTTATATCCATCAGGCAGCCTGGCTCTACAGTTTCCGCATTTCTTTTTCATGGGTCCATCCTAGAAAAAAAACACAAACAAGAGTCATAAGAAAAGAAGGCCTATACAAAAAAAGGTCCCCTGCTGCATAATTACAGACCAGGCCTTACCTAGGAGGTAGTATGGGAACCGGAGGCTGCCGCTGGTTCCATCTGAGCGGGTGCTCCTTCCTCAGGCGTGTCCTCAAGCTCCATTGGTGAGTGGAGATCAGCCGGGGAAAATAAACTGCTGTCCCAGACAGCATGTCCTCAGTGTACTCTGCCGTGTTCCTTATGAACACGGCCCCGCGAAGTGCGTCACACGACTTCGGGTTCCAGCGCCATCTCGCCGCATCACCGGAAGTCCTCAGACGCCATTTTGGTACACCTCTGTGAAGCCAAGGAAGACCAGGCTTCCACCAGGCAGAGCTGAAAAAACCTGAAGGAAGTTGCCACCACCTACACAGGTAAGCAAGAACATCCAACAGGGAACCCTTCTGGCCGAAAAAAACGGGACTGAACAAACCCAGGACTTGGTCACAACCAGTACTGGATGTTGCCAGAGCAGGGGTGTCTGCCAACCACAGTTACCAGACCTAGGAAAAACAAAAATGTGTGGGTGCTCCTGGAGGGTCTGGCAACACAAAACAACTGAGGGTCAGAGGAAAGGGAGGGGACTTTAAATTTTATTTTATTTGAGTTTCCTGTAGAGGACGGAGCCAATCACCTCAAGTAGCTGTCCTGAAAGGTGAGGGGGGGGGAGCACAACAGAAATGCTCAAAAGCAACATGCATAGGTGTGGAGACACGTGATTTCAAATGGCTGCAAACGCAGGACACGTTTGCAATGCCATTACTTCCGATGACACCCCAATCATGCCATGATTTTGCTACACTTGTCTTGTGTCCACTATGTCTGGTCTCCCACAGAACATGGAAATGCAATTACAGTAAAACCTTGGTTTGCGAGCATAATTCGTTCCAGAAATATGCTTGTAATCCAAAGCATGTGCATATCAAAGCATTTTTTTTTTTACAGGGTATAAAAGAGAAGAGAGGCACCTCTAAGTGTAGCAATAGGTTGCTAAATGTTGTACCTTCATTAAATGTAACCATATTGCTACACTTAACCACTTCCCGCCCGGCCAATAGCCGATTTACGGCCGGGAAGTGGTTATGAAATCGTGACTAGACGTTCTCAAACGTCTAGCACGATTTCATGCCGCGAGCGCCCGTGCGGGCGCGCAGCGCGGCGATCGGTGATGCGGGGTGTCAGTCTGACACCCTGCACCTCCGATCTCGGTAACGAGTCTCCGGCGAAGACTCGTTACCACGTGATCAGCCGTGTCCAATCACGGCTGATCACGATGTAAACAGGAAGAGCCGCCGACGGCTCTTCCTCACTCGCGTCTGACAGACGCGAGTACAGGAGAGCCGATCAGCGGCTCTCCTGACAGGGGGGGTTCGCGCTGATTGTTTATCAGCGCAGCCCCCCCTAGGATCGCCACACGGACCACCAGGGAGTGCCCACACTAGACCACCAGGGAACATAAAAAAAGGAAAAAAAAAAAATGACAAAAAAAAAAGACAAAAAAAAAAAAGTCAGCAAGAAAAAAAAAAAGGGGCAGTAAAAAAAAATGATGCCAATCAGTGCCCACACATGGGCACCGATTGGCAACATTGATCCATCAGTGCCACCCCTCAGTGATCATCAGTGCCACCCCAGTGTCTGTCAGTGCCACCCCACAGTGCCAATCCATGCCCAGTGCCCACCTATCAGTGCCCACCAGTGCCACCTATCAGTGCCCACCAGTGCCACCTATCAGTGCCACCTATCAGTGCCCACCTATGAGTGCCCACCAGTGCCACCCATGAGTGCCCACCAGTGCCACCCATGAGTGCCCATCAGTGCCACCCATGAGTGCCCATCAGTGCCACCCATGAGTGCCCATCAGTGCCACCCATGAGTGCCCATCAGTGCCCCATACCAGCGCCACCTATCAGTGCCCATCAGTGCTACCTAATCGGTGCCCATCAGTGCCACCATATCAGTGCCCGTAATTGAAAGAGAAAACATACTCATTTACAAAAAAATTAACAGAAAAAAATAAAAACTTTTTTTTTCAAAATCTTTGCTCTATTTTTAGTTGTTGCGCAAAAAAAAAAAAAAAAAAAAATCGCAGAGGTGATCAAATACCACCAAAAGAAAGCTCTATTTGTGGGGAAAAAAGGACGCCAATTTTGTTTGGGTACAGTGTAGCATGACCGCGCAATTGTCATTCAAATTGCGACAGTGCTGAAAGCTGAAAATTGGCTTGGGCGGGAAGGTGCGTAAGTGCCTGGTATGGAAGTGGTTAAAGGCTCCTCCTCTTTTTTATACTCAGTTGTGACATGACGCTACTCTTATATCAAGACATCACTTGTATATCAAGGCAAAATGTATTAAGACATTTTGCTTGTCTTGCAAAACGCTCTCAAACCAAGGTTTTACTGTACAAGGTATAAAAGGATCAGAAGATTTGAAAAAAAGTCCTGACAACATCAGACCACCAGGGGGCTCAAGCACAGAGACCCATGAGTTTAGGTATGTCCCGGGGCATGAGAAGAGTATGTCCTTACACATTTTATTCATTGTTAATGAATTTGTTATAAACTAGTAAAATATACTTTGTGATGCTGCTTTTAAAGTCCAGTCTTTCCAAACCCAATGTCTTCAAATAAGGCTATAGGACGAGGCAATGAATACTCTGCCCTGCCATCCACAATGCCACCCTGTGGTGATGACATATATACAAGTCATGTTCAGCTTGCCGCTATAAAAGTATAGGTGAGTAACTAGAACATTTGGTCAGTCTTTACCAAAACTTTTTTCCTTGTCCACCAGATCTTGGTTGCTTGTATCAATCATCTAACAAATCTTGCACTCTTTTTTTCAAAATGTGATCATTCATTATCCAAACCTCACGTGACTTTGTTCAACTAAATTAATCCTCAAAAGTCAGATTTTTTACCCTGATAGCTGACTTTAGTACTTTGGTCTGATGCTCCGTTCTGATAACACCTGCCAACTGGACCTTACCCCAATGGATGACTGGCACATGATTATAATACCTTACTCTGCTACTTGCCTCTGACACGCAAATTATTCCTGACTTGCATGTTTTTGATGCCTTTATACTACATCTAAAAAGGTCACTTGCCCTGCAAACTTTATTTAGGGCAGGTTCACACTAGAATTCCCTGTGAATTCTCACTGCATCAAAATGGCAACCTGTTCATGCAAACTGATTGCAGAGTGTATGTTAACCACTTCAATACCAGGCATGTTCTCCCCCACCCCTTCCTGCCCAGAGCAATTTTTAACTTTCGCAAACTACATTTTTATAATTTTCTTCCCACAAATAGAACTTTTTTTTGGTGGTATTTGATCACCACCAGAGTTTTTAGTTTTTGCTAAACAAAAAAAATAAAATTATGTTTTCTCCTTCACGGACAGGCACCGATATGTAGAATTGATGGGCAGTAATATGCAGCACTGATAGTGCCCATGAGTGCCACCTGTCAGTGCCCACTGATCATCACTGACAGTTGTTGGCATCTGTGAAAGACACTGATTGGCAGATGTGGTGGGCAACTGATAGCGCATTGATTATCAGCTCTGCCCCTGATTATCAGTGCAGCCCCCCCCCCCTTTGACAGGAGAGTCCCCGATCGGCTCTCCTGTCAGCGCAAACCAATGAAAAACATTTAATGGCACTTCCTGGTTACACGCCGTGATTGGTCACAGCTGATCACATGGTATAGAGCTTCCGTCATAGGCTCTTTACCACAATCAGAGTTGCGGTGTGTAAGAGTGACACCACCGATGGGAGCGAGATCGTGGCTTATCCTGCTCAACATCATATGACGTTCAGTCAGGAGAACGTAACCACTTTGCGCACATCAATCTATTATATGGTGGGTGGGACGTGGTTAACGACACCCCATAGTCAGTTTGCAAAACGCAGCGCAATTTGCAGAATTGGATCGCGTAGGTGTGAACGTGCGATTCGATTTTGGTGCAGACAAAAAAAAAAAAAAACACGCGTTTCGCCCAAATGCGATGCAAATTCAGCCAGTTTGTATGGCGACTATGCATAGCACAGACATCGCCTGTGATCCGTACAGCAATGCAGTGAGAATCGCATGCAATGTCTGGCATCGCACTAGTGTAAGCCGGCCCTCAGTCTCAGTTCACATTATGTGTGGTGAGAATTTGCAGCAAATTCTGCACCGCATGTTAAGTTACCGACACCTGAAAACGCAGTGCGATTTGCAGAATCTGATCGCATGGGTATGAACACCCATGAGATCCAATTCTGGTTGCAGACAAAAAAGGGTCCTACACAAATTTGGTACAAATCCATGGTTCAAATCGCACCCGAGACCCGCATGCAATTCGCACAGAAATGTGCTGTGATTTATGTGCAAATTACGTGCGGTGTACTGCACCACATCAGCGTGAACCCGGGCTCAGGCATAAGATTCTATTGGCAGATGTTAGAGTCAAATGTCAGTATCAGGTATTAAAGCCAGTTATCAGAACTGGGTCTCGGAACCAAGTATAATGCTGATCACACAGGTTTAGAAGATTGTTTGAAAAAGCATCCGATAAGCTCAATCATTAGACCTTTGAAACGGGTGTGCTAATTTTGATCAAAATGCAACATTTGATGCCAAAAAAAACAACATGTTGGATTTTTTGAGCCCAAGGGCATTTTCTCACTGGGGTGAGCATTAGCAGTAAAGCTTTTCGGCCACTAGCACCCACTAACAGCCGAATAAATAAGGGTTAATAGCGCTTCCAATGGCAGGGGCGGTGGAGGAGCGATGTATACAGCGCTCGCTCACCGCCCAAAATATGCTACTTACAGAACTTTCCAACGTCCTGCAAGTGCACCGCCCCATTTGGGCTCTCACACTGGGGCTGCAGGGGAGGCGTTTTACAGGCGCTATTTTTAGCCCTTTAGCAACTGAAAAACGCCTGTGAAAGGGGTCTAAACGATAAATTTTCTAAACATTAGTAGTATCGATCGAAAACAATTTGAAAAGATCTACAGTGCATGCACGCATTAAAATGTAACCCCAGATCGTGCAATTTTGTGATAATTTTTTTTACCAATTATCAATCGATATGTTGATAATTCAGAGACATATATTGATACAATAATGGCATCATCGCATGCACGTTGAACAGATATTTAGAAATCTGACTTATTTCCATATCTGTGTATGGCCAGCATTTGTGTCAACCGCCAGGTGTTAGAATCAGAGGCAGGCAGTGACGTCATATTAGAGACTGACAAACTAGTAAAAATAATCCACACTCAACTGGTTTCTTATTACTTTTATATTCTGCCTTAGTTTCTCCCCAAGACTACTCTAAACCTAAATATATACTTGACTGGGGACGTGATTTGGGGAAATCTTTAGAAATTTTTGAATGCTTGCTCCATTAACCTTAGGTGTTTTTCAGATTTGGTGTTTGCAAGACAGTTTTTTCTGCTAGAAAATTACTTAAAACCCACAAACATTATATATATATATATTTCTAACACCCTAGAGAATAAAATAGTGGCCATTGCAATACTTTTTGTCACACCGTATTTGCGTAGCGGTCTTACAAGCGCACTTTTTTTGGAAAAAATTCACTTTTTTTAATTAAAAAATAAGACAATAAATTTGGCCCAATTTTTTTATGTATTGTAAAAGATAATGTTACGCCGAGTAAAATGATACCCAACATGTCACGCTTAAAAATTGCGCCCGTTCGTGGCATGGCGTCAAACTTTTACCCTTAAAAATCTCGATAGGCGACGTTTAAAAAATTCTATAGGTTGCATCTTTTGCATTACAGAGGAGGTCTAGAGAGCTAGAATGATTGCTCTTGCTCCAACGATCGCCGCGATACCTCGCTTGTGTGGTTTGAACACAGTTTTCATATGCGGGCGCTACTTGCGTATGCTTCTGCGCGCCAGCTCGTCGGGACGGGGCAATTTAAAACATTTTTTTTTTGTTTTCTTATTTATTTTATTATTTTTTACACTTAAAAAAATTAAAAATATGATCACTTTTATTCCTATTACAAGGAATGTAAACATCCATTGTAATAGAAAAAAGCATGACAGGTCCTCTTAAATATGAGATCTGGGGTCAAAAAGACCTCAGATCTCATATTTAGACTTGAAAGCAAAGAAAAAAAAAAGTAATTTGAAAAAGAAGTAAACAAAAAAAATGTTTCTTTAAAAAGCTGGGCGGGACTGACGTTTTGATGTCACTTCCGCCCAGCAGAGCTATGGGGACGGGTAAGGGACATTTTTCCCTCACTCGCATCCCCAGTCAGCTGCCGAACAGACCCAATCGCCTCTGCCGCTAACGATGGCAACGGTAAGTGGCAGAGGGCGCGGGATAGCGGCGGGAGGGGGGCCTCTCTCCCGCCACAGATAACGGTGATCTCGCAGCGAATCCGCCGCGGAGACCGCAGTTATCATTTAAAGGACCCTGCGCACTAAAGATGGATACCTCGGTTGTGGCAGCAGCTGCTGCCGTTACCGAGATATCCATCTTTAAAATTAGGACGTGTATATATACAGTGCAGGGTCCTTAAGTGGTTAAGGCCGGGTTCACATATGTGCGGCCGTGGGTTGGTACCTGACCACTCGCAACTCGTCAAGAGGCTGAGGCGGGTGCCAGATCTTGCCCGAGCCCGAACCAGCCCTGTGATGTCAGCCCACTGTCTGCTGAAAACAGGTCACAGGAGTGCAGAACAAACTTTTTAGCCCTAGAAAATACCTTAGCCCTAGAAAATACCTTAGCCCTAGAAAATACCTTAGCCCTAGAAAATACCTTAGCCCTAGAAAATACCTTAGCCCTAGAAAATACCTTAGCCCTAGAAAACGTTCATAAATTGAATGAATAATTGAATGACTTGTATAGCGCAACGCATGCGAACTGAATCGCCTCTGGGCGCTTTTTCCAGCCAGTGTCTGCTTGGCTGGTGCGGTCATTTTTACCCCGTAGGATCTTGACACGCTAGGGACACACAGTCATACACACATACACACATATATACTAGGCCAATTTTCATGAGATCCAATTTACCTACCCGCTTGTCTTTGGAGTGTGGGAGGAAACCGGAGTACCCGGAGGAAACCCACGCAGGCACAGGGAGAACATGCAAACTCCAGGCAGATGGTGTCGTGGTCGGGATTCGAACCAGCGAACCTTTTGCTGCTAGGCGAAAGTGCTACAATATGCCCTACTACTTTTTCTTTGGAATATGAGTTTTAAGAACGTTGTGAAATTCTCTCCTTCTGCATCCTCTGAGCATGTGACATTCCAGGCACCCTATTCCACATATGGGGGCATTGCCCTGTTCTATAATTATTAATCCAAGTTTATTAAATGATTTGCATCACTGATAGACCCATAACGCATAATCCATGGGAAGCATTACTCCATAAGCCCAATTTGAATCTAGCGAGGACAGAGAAAATGGACAACATACATTTTTCTGGCGACATGCCAAGCTATTGCCAGAGTTTAAAGACCCCCCACCCACACCGTTATTTGCACTCTGTACCTTCCTCCTTTTAACTAGGCTTGAACAGATTTCTCATGTCCCCCGATCTCCACGCAAACCTAATAGAAGACTCCTTGCACCCTCTTGTCCCACATTTTTGGGACTTTCAACCTTCCATGCTGTAATGAACATCCCACTCTGATTGAGTGCTTCCGTCATATACCGCTTCCTATCAGTGTGGATATAGATATCAGATATTCCAGCTGCCCTCAACAGACAACGAGACTTGTCTGTGTGCCAAGTATGGAGTCTTTAATAGAACCAAGAATACAGCCTTATATACAGTAAAGAGGAGGTAGCCAGAACATAAATTAACATGAGTTAATTATCTAATCATTTACCCAGACGAGGTGAGTAGACTTCACGTCTCCTCATTCACCTGCTATACAATACACATTATCTTAAGTGTAAACACAAGGCATCTTCACACACAATAGCAGGTCAATTAGCACAGAGAACAAACAAATGGTTGGAGGTAAGGACATTAACATCTATGAATGAGTCACTCATTAACCCATTGAGTTAATAAACAAACATCAAATAGTCCTACAGATATCCTGGGATATATTGTGGATAATAAATACATAATAATCCCATCTCAAGTAGTCCAAGATATAATTTCTCAGTCATCCTATGCCCCTATTGGACATAGGATGATTTTAGACATAAGATGGTTCAGGGATGTCCCGGGTGAGTCTGCCACACATGCTCATTTCCCTAGTCTGTTCTTCCCGATCATCTCCTTAAGGCAGGCCATAAACGGTCGAATTTCGAACAAATTTTATTTTCGAAATCAGAAAGTTTGTTTTTTTGTGATCCGATGATGCGACCATTGATTTCCGAAATTCGGCCGACAAAACCTTCATGTTGCTGGGAATCTTCGTTTCTCTCCGGGAATCTTCGTTTCTTGCAAATGCGTATTTTTTTTTTCTATTTCTTGTACGATTCTCCCATCATTGATCCAGAAAATTGTTAATTTTTCCCAAAATGTTCAACATGTCGGATTTCTCCAATTTGTTTGCCGCACGAAAATCGGCTGTTGCTGCATCCCACTAACGGTGCGAAATTCGTACAAAAATTCTTTGGAAATTCGAACCGTGTATGGCTGCCTTTAGTCATTCATTATTTGAATTTGTTTTTTAATTCAGAATTAAAAAATTCTACAAGATGGTCTTATCCAGTGGATCAATATTCTTTTTTATACTATGGACGACTAAAAACAGCAAATTATCTGTATTGAAATGTTTGTATAAAGATATGAAACCGCCCCTAATATCCTGAACCACCAATGCGCCAAAGAAAAAAAATTGAAAATTATCTGTAGTATAGATTTCTCTATGAAGCACATGATCAGCCAAAAATATCATGCCATGTTTCAGTAACAAGACAATGTAGAATAATCCCCTATGGCTGGTAATATTTTTTTGTCTCTGCTTTCTGTAATCTTGTTGAATTTCTGTAAATAAAGAATTAAAAGAAAAATGCCTTTGGTGTTCCTTGTGCACCCATGCACACCGTCCTCACCTATTCCTTTCTATAGGAGTGCTGATAGAAGCTCCTATGTCATAAGCCGATACAATGTTTACGATGTAAAGGTTGTTACAATCTTCATTCACCAATACATTGTAACAATATTTTTGCAGTGTACTTTGTTAGTTTTTCTTTTTTTCAATGTCAGTTCCAGCAAACCAATAACAAACTAACTTGATGACATTTAGTGCCAGTTCACACAGGGGCAACATGACTTTGCAAGGCGACTTCAGCGCCACTTCAGGACAGGCAACTTTGCCAGTGGGCAAGCAAACAATCAGCTTTGTGGGATTGCCTGAGAAAACAATGTTCTCTTCCTGTAAAGTTGCTTCAGTTAAGACAGGGGATCCAACTTGGAGCCGACTTCCATTGAAATCAATGAGTACAAGTCATCTAGAAGTCACCTCGTAGTACAAGAACCTTTTCTGAAGTCAGAGCGACTTCAGTAGTGTGCATTAAGACGGCTCTCATTCACTTCCATGGAATTTGTTATGTCACGCAACTTGGGGCAACACAAGTCACCCCCCAGGTCATCGTAGTGTGAACCGGCTTAGGCAGCTATGTGAAGTTGGCACCCTATGTTTGTAAAACCTCAATAAAAATATACCATTTGTTTTTGCCACATTTGTGCCTCATTAAATGTAATGTTTAATATCTCAGAAACCGAACCGGCATAAACCAGCACAAACACGGCACAAACAAATGGTATATTTTAGAGCTGTAGAAATTAATTCATCAATTAATCTTACATTTTTTGGATCAATCAAAATTCTATTGATTGGTACTCACCTCTCCGCTGGATTCCGGGCCTTCAGGGAGTTCTGTCGGAGATCCGGTGACGTCACGGACATTGGGGTTGCAGTGTCCATCTGAAGGGCTCCTTTGCTATTCCTTCATATCTGCATGTCGGCAGGACCTTCCCATCTGTCACACACAAGGGCTGTTACACTTCCCTCTATCAATCAGGAATTCTACAACCATCTACTGAGAGTTGTGATAGTTCCCTTCACGGGACATCTACATGCCAACGAACTGATGTTAACCTCTCCTCATCTGGATTCAGCAGTGGCATCATTGTACCCATTTTTATACCAGTATCATACTTGGCTACATGTTTTTATGACTGCTTTCGCTACTGTTTGGTATTACTCACACCATTTTTACAGTTTATGTAGCTACATCAATTTTATCTCCAGTGAAATATTTATTTTGTTACCTACGTGAAGACTATAAAAGTTTTAATGCTATTCCCATTGAGCACTGCCTTTGTGTGTTTTTTGTATCCTGCTATCCATTTTTTCCAGTGGTTGGTAGCTGCACTGGGAATCAGCCTGAAAGATCATCAGCTAAAAGTAGTTGGATCTGTATGTGCGTTATAATTAATTGAAATTAGTCAATTAATCGATTAAAAAAAAAAAAAAAACGATTAATCAATTTTAATCAGTAACAGCCCTAATATATTTGTATTCAGGATTTACAAACATGGGGTGCCAGCTTCACACAGCTCATTTAGTCTCTGTTCACACTGCCGCCACACGACCATGTCAAGCAACTTCCTGGTGATTTGCTAGCAACCCAAGTATGACTTTGAAGCAACTTTCAGGGAATGTCTGGGTAATCTTCCTGTAATGTCCAAATCACATCAATTTAGATGAGGATCAATCTTTGTGGGCAACCAAAAAGGTGATTATAAAACGCTGGCACTGTCCACAGATGGGGGGTGTTAAATAGCACTCCCACAGACCAGCAATGTTAGAAGTGGGGGTTTTAACAGCACTGCAACTGACCACCAATGCTGGGGGGTTATTGCTGTCACTAATGTCGGGGGCTAGGATCGCCGCCACTGGCACCAATGCCGGGGGGGGGGGGTTAGTATTGCAACTACTGCCATCAATGCTGATAGTTATTGTTGCCACTTACACCAATGCTGAAGGTTTTGATTGCAGCCACTGATACCATTACTGGGGTTTACCAATACTGTCACTGGTAGAAATGATGGGCATATTTTACCCCCACTTTCTCTTTAGTGTGTATTGCTAAAAAAAAAAAAAAAAAAATGCAGCAGGACTGTAATTTTGCAGTACATCAGTCTATTCATATGGAGTGGGCTTTAACTCGATGCAATGCACCACAATGTACAAAAACACACCACTATTGTGCCATCACCTTGAATTGTTGGGGGCTGCACTTGAAGCCCTTTATAATATTCAAGTTAGTTACCATTGATTTATTGCATCTAAACATTCAAAAGTCAAAGATCACCGGGTATAGTGTCACTGCCTCACACCATATTTAAGCCTTCAATTACCGTACTACCCTGTTGCAATTAAGTGCATTGCACGGCAATCATAGGTTTAAATCAGGCGGGAAGAAGGCAACATATCGCCTCCTCTCCACCTCCTCTCCAAACACTTGGATTGCTTTTTAGAGGAGCAGCAGTGCCTGCTGCACTTGTGAACAAGCTCTTAGTTGCATTCGGCAGCGAGACCCTAAAGCTGGATACACACTACAATTTTCTTTAGATTTACCAAAACCATATAATACGAGGTCAAACCTAAACACTGTCAATTTGTATGCAATCAGGCAGGCCCATGCACTACATAGTTGAAGGTAAATCTAAAGAAAATCAAACAAAAGTTGTAAAGTGTGTATCCAGCTTTAGGGCTCGTTCACACAAAGTTGGGGGTTGTAAAACCCTGCAGTTGAGACACATTTACCACCCCCCTTTAGCTGCTGAGGCAGCAGCAGAAATGAAAGCTCCGGTTGCTTTTGATGGGTGCTACCGCCTGCAGTGTCGCCATCAGGAATTATGGGGCCCCTTACACAGCTTCAGGGGCCGCCGCTAATTAAGAAAATTAAACAGCGGGGGGGGGGGGGGCCTTTACAAAAATGCTTCTGCGGGCTCCAAATAAATTAAGAAAAAAACAACGCTGCCCGTTTTACCCCTTATTTCCTTATAAAGGGGGGCATTTGCACAGTATCCTCATCGGGCCCTTTAATGGGTCATACGGCAGGTGCTAAATCCACCAACAAAACGTGTAAACTGCTGTATGCGACATTTTTGGTGCAGCCAAAAAAAAACAAGTCTTAACTATAGATTTTTACTACCCCACAAACTACAAATGAAAATGGAACCTTATTGCTCCGAGCCCCCCTATAAGGCTGCTTTCACACCGATGTGCTATAGTTTACCTGCGCCGCAGGTATAGTGCATAGGACCTGCGACTTTTTTCTTCTTGCCATAGATTTCTTTTAATATTCTGCAGGTGTGGTGCACATTCTGGAAGTGCACCAAAACTCCTGCATTCAGAAAATGCACCAAACCTGTAGGATAAAATAAAAGTATAAGGCTAAACACAGGAAAGCTGCAGGAACACGATTCTGCAGCCGAAGTGTGGGTAAATTGCAGGCCAGGTTTGCAAGATAACTGAAATACATCACAGGTGATCGCAATTGCTGCTCAGTGATTGCAGTATTCTAGTCTGCATCTCCTTATGGCCCATACACACGATCCGAATATCGGCCGATGGATCGTACGACTTTTTTCGCTTAATAATCGCAAGTAAAATAAAATAGGTTATTAAACTCACGAAAATTCTCGTACGACAGAAAAAAAGATCGGAAGTGATGTCACGTGTTGTAATGTATTTGTATTGTATTGTCGGACGACGGCTGTACTGACTAAACGAAAATCGTACGATCTGATATCGTACGAGGAAAATTTTCGTGCTTGTCCGATCGAAAAATAATCGGATGAATGGTCTTGATCGGCTCTCGAAAGTAGTGTACACACGATCCGAAAATCGTACGATCCATCATCGTACGATTGTTTTCGTACGATATTCGGATCGTGTGTACGGGCCATTAAGGTAATACTTAAAATCTGGCCTGTTAGCGGGCCCCGAGGACCGGATTTAAGAACCACTGATTTAAACCCTTTAAACCACCAAGCTCCACTCATAAGTGAGAAACAGTTCTTACTTTTAAGTACTTCCTCCCAGTGACAGCAGCAGTTTTTACATTTCAGGTGTAATTAGATAGAAGTCTGGATGCAGCTCAGTATGTAGAGATTAGACAGTCATAGTCTCACAGGATTAACATTCAACATAGACTTTAGGGCTCTTCACATGTGTTATCACACCTATAGCGTTAATTAGGGTTTTGGATGTGTTCAGAGCTTTTTTTCTCAGAAAATAGGTGCAGGAACTCAACCACGACCCGTTCAGATTTCACAAACAGTAGAAGGGTCTTAAAGGGGCATTAAATACCAGAATTGCATTACATACAGTGTGCAGAGTTCAGGGGGTTACAAAGCAGTCACTTGTAAACACAGAAACCAGACTTCTGTGTTCACAAGTGATTGTGGTGAGCGGGCACCAAAGGGTCTGAGCCAAAGGTGGTGGAACTGAGTTCCACCAAGTTCCCCCAGAAAAAAAGCCCTGGATGTGTTGCACTGGCAGTCATGTGTCAGGCAACGCTCTTCAAACTCCCTGGAAGATGTGATTTAAAAAAAAATATATATATATATATATATTATATATATATATATATATATATATATATATATATATATATATATATATATATATATATATACGCCGATACACGCTTTCCCGCGCCGATTTTGAATACTGCGCCGGCATATACCGAGCGCAGTACACTCGTATATAGTCGGGCAGGCTCGGCTCCTCTCGCGCTCAGGTCCTGGACGTACAGGACATGAGCGCGAGAAGGCCGAGCCTGCCAACTATACGCAAGTGTACTGCGCTCGGTATATGCAGGCGCAGTATTCAAACTCGGCGCAGGAAAGCGAGAATCGAGCGGGGAGGACGCCGCAGAAGGACGCCGGACCCGACGAAGAGGACACCCGAAGCCGCCGATGGACGCCGCGCAAGACACCAAAACTGTAAGTATAAAAAAAAAAAATTTCCACAGAAAAGGGGGACACTTTAGGGGTGCGCGCTATACCCCAATAAATACGATATATATATATATATATATATATATATATATATATATATACACACACACACACACACACACATCTATATATCTATATGTTTACAAGGCTAAATTTTTTGGCGCTTTACAACCACACCTTAAACATACTGTAAACATCATAGGAATATTTGCAGCACACTTGTGGTGCGCTCCAATAGAAGTGAATGGAGGCAGTTGCAAAGCATCAAACTCTGCAGACCGCATGTTTGCCTCACCACAAAACAAACGCTGTAGTGTGAACGCCTCTATTCGTGCCCTATTTTAACAGTTCTGAGGAACATTGATAGGTGTCCAGGAAGCGCTAAAAACTCAACCCGACCATCTATTTTCAATGCCTGTGTGAAAGAACCCTTAGGCCCGGTTTCCACTAGTGCGACTTGGGACTGCAAGTCATATGACAAGTCATACCCCACGATTTCCAATGAGTACTGTTCATGTCTGTGCAACTTCAAGTTGCAGCAACTTCAAATTAGTCTCTGCACTACTTTGGCCCACTTTGATGCAACTTGAGGTCCATAAACATCAAGAATATACAGGCATTGCTTCAAGTCGCATCAAAATCGTGGCAATAAACACGCAAATTTAGGGTTGCAATAGTGGAAACAGAGCCTTAAGCCCCATACACACGTTTAGATTTTCTGCTGATTTTTGTCAAAAAACATAAAATATGAGGTAAAACCTTAAGAGTTTCAATTTGTATGCAATCAGGCAGGCCCTTACACTACATGGTTTTGGTAAATCTAAAGCGAAAAATCTGCAGAAAATCTAAGTGTGTATGTGGTTTAAGGCTACATTCATATGGGCAATTAGGGGAATAAAGCAGATTCCTGTGGCTACCATCAGTGGTCTCTTGAACCTAGGAGAACAGGTACATGCAAAAGCCTGTACAAAGTAATGATAGGGCAACAGGGGCTGCAGCTGTACATCCAGTGGGTTACCTGTTGTGATTAGTCACGGATGTCTGACTCTGGGCACAGTGGGGTTGATTTACTAAAACTGGCGAGTGCAAAATCTGGTGCATTTCTGAAGAAACAGAACCCAATCAGCTTCCAGGTTTTATTGTCAAAGCCTAATTGAACAAGCTGACGTTAGAAGCTGATTGGTTACCATGCACAGCTGCACCAGATTTCACACGCTCCAGTTTTTGAATCAACCGCACAGTCTTTCTCAGACACTCAAAGGAGCAGCTGAATTGTTTTGTGAATGCTCTGCACACCTAAAGATAACGTTCCTTACTCATCCATTACCTACTAACACACCTTGAGGTATTTCAAAAAACGTATTAGCTTCATTCACACATAGCCGTCCGTCGCAGTCTCACGGAGTCCGCCTGTGTTCCAGTCCGGGAGATCAGTCCGCGCTCCGCTGAGCCCGGATGACAGCTCCCCTCTGCTCACAGCGGGGTCAGGTTTTCAGTCCCGCTTTCCATTATGGAGCGATTTGAAAACACAGCATGTGATTTGATCAGTTTCACTGCCTTAGTAATCATCCGCATGGACGGATGGGGACGTGAGCCACGTTTGTTTTTAGCGGATCGGATCATCGGATGAGGGAAATGTCTCCTGAAAACATGACGCTCCTGTTGGTGTGCCTTGAGGACTGTTCAAGTCCGCCTGAAAAACACTGCATTACCTACTAACACACCTTGAGGTATTTCAAAAAACGTAGGCCTTAGGCCCAGTGTAGCCTAAAATAAGAGAGGATTAGTAAGTGTACATATACAATCAATAAGATAATACCGTTACTTAGAGAGATTTGGTTAAATACCTGCAGTATTCTGATTACAATAAACAAAACTGAACTAAATTTACCTACTGTAGTATACGGTATAAAGACAGTCCTAACTTGCTTACAGTATATAACCAGTGTTAATTTTGACATCAAATTTCAATTTAGTTTTAGTCAAAGTCTAAAATGCCATTTTAATTTTAGTCATCTGAATTGTTTTCCTTTTAGGCTCGGTTCACACTGCTGCGCTGTGAATTTGTTCCGTTTTTTTTGTCCTGTGTGAGATGCGAATTAACCGCGAATTTCAGGAGTTGGACATAGCTGCGATTGATGTTCTAGCTAATGAAATCATAATGTTAAAAAAAAGGTGGTAACTTCCTGTGTACTTCCTGGTTTTTGTGAAGAGTAGTGTGGTGGAATTGGCACATATGTGAACCATCAATGCGATTCCAAAACGATTTGCATTGATGTCTATGGAGACTAAACTCACAATGCAACGCTGTAAACTCGCGTTTTTTTTAACTTTAACTTTTTATATCGCATTTGTAGAGGAATCGCAACGCATGTATGTGAATGACTGTCATTGAAAACAATGACTTTATGGATAACATGCAAATTTAGAATGTTTTTTGACGCATCACATTTGTTGTGAACCCGCAACAGTGTGAACCAGGCCTTAGCCCTGGTTCACACTGGGCTGCGGGAGTGAAATCGCGCGATTTCACTCCCTCTGGCAGTCCCGATGTTGGCTCGATTTAGGAGACATCTGTGCAGGTTTCTGCACAGATGTCAATGTAAATCGTGTCCTGAAATCGCAAAAAGTGGTACAGGAACTACTTTTTGAAATCGGTGCAGCGCGGCAGATGCGGCGTCGCACCGATTAGGACGGTGTCATTGCCGGCAATTGCCGCCGATTTGAGATGCGATTTCACATGTGAAATCGCATCACAAATCGGACTAAATCGTACCCAGTGTGAACCTGGGCTAAGTCATATTTTGGATGACTAAAATCTCCAGTACGCGGGATCATACCCTTAGACTGCTTTCACACTGAGGCAGTTTTCAGGCATTTTAGTGCTAGAAATAGCACCCCATGCCACTGGAATGTGAAAGCCTGAGTGCTTTCACACTGGGGTGGTGCACTTGTGGGACATTAAAAATAGCTGTATACAACACACCCAAAACACCCCTGCCCATTGCAACACAGTGGTTTTAACCCCTTCTTCGGGCCGCTGACAGGGGTTAAAAGCACTAAAACAAGCGGCGATTTAGGCTGCATTCACACTATAACGCTGCGTACACGGCGTATTTTGCCGCGATTTGTAAACTTTTTTTTTTCCACAAAACATTTTACATTGATGTGTATGCCAAACGCCGAATGCCGCCTGAAAAAAAGGGTCCGGGACTTGTTTTCAGACGGCAGGCATATGGCGTTTCGGCGTGAGATGTGAACCATAGACATCAATGTAAATTCGCCCCTCCAGCGGCACGAGCGTCGCGCTTCAGGCGTATATACGCCTAGGTGTAAATGGAGGCTTAGAGATATTGTGTGGGTGGCCCCAGTGTGAAAGAGGGTCTTACTGTTCTGGTGTCAACCTACAATTTGATTTATTTTATTTATTTTTTTCATTTATTTTTCGATAATAAGAGACACAAGACAAATAGAGAGGGGTGGGCCACACATGTCCAATTTTCTTGTACATTTTAATTTTAGATTTACCTTAAATTTTGTAGTGGATGTATGGCCAGCCTAATAATTCCTCTTAATGTGGACATCAGACAGCAATAAAAACCTGACAGGTGTTCTAATCCCTTTTGATTCTATCCCAAAAAAAAAATGCCGTTATACCCTGTCATTGGTTTGGCATTTTTTTGCACACTGTACAATGCACATTTTAGGTCTGAAGATTGCATCAACCCCCCCAAACTATGATATATTTTCTGAAAGTGGAAACCCTGGAGAATAAAATGGTGGCAGTTGTCATTTTTTAACATTATGCATTGGTCTGCAGATCAAAATTTCCTGTAAAAAATGCATGTTTTTTCATTTCGATGCACACAGACATAAGGCTTCATTCACACTAATGCATTTTTTTAATGCATTTTGCAGAAATGCAGGGACATTTTTTAACATGGTTTCCTATGAAACATGTTCACATTAATGCTTTTTTGGAAAGGGTCTGGGACTTTTTTTTTGCAAAAAAGCAGCGTTTTGCATGTAATAGAATTCAATGGACCCGCATCCAAAATGCAAGTACAGCGTTTTTTCCCCGCGATTTTCGGTTTAACCTGTTTATAGCTGGTTGTTAAAGGAAATGTAAAAAAAAAAAAAAAAATGGCAGCTAAAAAAAAAAATTCATAAAAAAAAATGCAAATCGTGGTAAAAACGCAGCAAGCACTGCAAAAAGCACTGCAAAAACACTCAAAAGCAACATGCATAGGTGTGAATCGAGCTTAATGCCCAACTTTTGGGATAAAATATAGAAGATTTAGGTTGCTTGGTAAATAGTACCAACTTTGTAGCCTTAAAATTGTGCGCCTGTAAAACGATGAATAAATATTGTATTCAAAATTGTCTTTAGGCAACCACTTTAAAAGTCTTTACAGGCATCAGTTTATAGTTAAAGGGGTGTTCCAGCCCAAAAATGTGTTTATTAAAAGTCAGCAGCTACAAAAAAGTGTAGCTGCTGCTTTTAATAAACACTCACTTACCTGCTCCTACGTTCCAGCGACGCGCTGACCGGGGCTCCGCTCCTCTCCCCCCCTCCCCGGCCGGCGTCTCCATCCTACTGTGGGCACCCAGCCGTGACAGCCTTCGGCTTCACGGCCGGGCACCCATGCGCATGCGCAGCCGCAATGCGCGCGCGGCGCGACTGCCTCTGATTGGAGAGGCGATCGCTGGGACCTTAGGTCCCATGTGATCGCCTACAGGGAGGGGCTGGTGTAGGCGATTAAGCTTAATCGCCTAACCAGCCCCTCGGCGGAAGCAGGAAGTGGGACAGGAAGTCCCACTCCACTGAAGCCCCCACTCCCCCCCAAAAAATTACATCATGTGGCAGTTGGGATAAGAGGAAGTTCCAAATTTGGGTGGAACTCCTCTTTAAAGTCAGGGCCGATCCTAGGGTCACAGGCGCCTGGGTGCAGAAATATTTAGATAGATGTTTGGCGCCCCCACCTCTGCAGGCGCCTGGGTGCAATGCACCCTGTGCACCCTGCCTAGGATTGGCCCTGGTTAAAGTAGAACTACAGGTAAAACTTTTTTGTTTTAGATGGGGTGGAGAGGGACTAGAACACCTGTGACTTTTTTTTTATTGCTGACTGTGTCCCAATTGCGGAGAATCACCAAAAAAAAGTTTTCCTGACGCATTCATGGCAGCACACACTGGTTGTGACTCCGCCCCCACAACCTGACAGGATTGGTTAGCTATAAATTTGAAGGGGAGACGCCCTGCATCATTCTCTTTTTTTATCCTCACCTGACAAGATTGGACGAACAAGCAAGAAGCATGCCTCTTACCGCAAATCGCCCCAGCAGGTTCAGCCTCTCCTGTTTGGAAGTCCCTCCTGTACAGTCTCTAAATGAGCTTTATGGTGGGAACCCCGTTCTGGTGGTCTCAGGGGCTCTGGAATTATACTGGCATCTGTAGCAAGCTTTAAAAAAACTTCAAATCTCGCAGTGGCCCCCCACTTTCGCTCTGTCTTTCCTTCCAGTGCAGTGTGTGCTTCCACAAAGGTATTTGTATCATTACATTTACCACCTAAGGTTAGTCCGTTTTTTACCTTTGTCTGCCTGTTGTTTTTTTCTCAGCTCTGCTGAGTCCTGTGGTTTCTCTGACACCCCATACTCTCTGGGTCACCGCTGCGTACCCCTTGGTGCTCTGCGCATGCGCGCAGCTCAGTGATGACGCCGCCTGTCTCCTCTGCCCTCTTCCAAAATGGCGCCGGGCGAGCGGGACGCTTCTGCGCATGTGCGCGTCATTAAAAAAAACAAAAAAAAACAAAGGAAAAAAGAAACAGTCCTATTGCTCTGTAGTTCTGGCTGCCGCACTGCTCTGCTCTACTCAGAGTGAAGATTGCACCAGGTGTGTGCAGGCATGTCCCAGATCAGCCTGGGCTAATTGATTACACACAAAAAAAAAAAAAAAGGAATAAATAGGATAGAAGATATAATACAAGCGCCCAGAGGCGATTCAGTTTGCATGTGCCGCGCTATATAAGTTTTCATCATTCATTCATTCAATACATTTATATATTAATTTATAACATACCATAGGAGAAAGTGTATCCATAATTAAACAATTAATAAAATCCAAAAAAAAAAAAAGGATAGATATATGTATATAAAATTATTATATTAATTTAATAAATAGAAATGTTGGGGGGGAACATATTGTAATGTTTTCCCTTCTCTCTTTTTTTCCCACCTTTTCGGGCTGTCTCTCTGCTATCCTCATTGGGGCCACTGCCCTCGCAGACCACCATCAGCTGACCAGGTATAGAGGCCGTCCAGAAGGTAATAAGTAGAGGGGAGACAAAAAAGAGAGCCTGGCCACTGACGCTACAGTTTTGGTAGCCCTATCGGGTCAAGAGGCGCAAGTTTGCGGCACACAGAGAGATTCTAGCCATGCTTCCGGCAGAAGGCGCAAGAAATCACTCAAGGTTACCCTCTTGATTTCTTCAATCAAGGCATAGCCGCTCGCGTCACAGCACTCCCGTCATAGTCGGTCCCACCGCAGACGATTACCTTCATCCCAGACAGAGCTATCTTACCCGCACCACGGCAAATGTTTGCCAAATATGCGGGGCGCCAGCCTTGCCAGGGGAATTGGCCTGCCGCTCGTGCTTCATTGAAGTAACCAAGGATTCAGAGGCCAGAGTAGATACTGAGCTCCTAGGAGAATCGCCACAGGGATCATATGTGGGCGATCCTTCCCCAAGCACATCGCCCGGCCGTTATGCCAGGGTGCAGTAACCCTCTCTAAGAATGAGGAGTGTGAGCAGGCGTCGGACTGTCCCTTTTTGGTTGAACCATTTGCCCATTCAGTCAAGGAAGCGATCGGCTGGGAGGAGGTTATGGCAGAACTTCTTAAGGTTCCGAAATATTTCCCGGTGCTAAAAAGGGGGTCCTGAATCATTTCCCTTCATCGAAGAGCTGGAGAACCTCATAAAGGATAAGTGGGGGGGTCGCATAAGCGGCCCAGTATGAGCAACAAGTTTGCAGATTGTACCCCTTGTGGGAGTCTAAGATCGATTCTTTGATCAATGCAACTACGGTCGATTCATCTTTAACCACTTAAGACCCGGACCAATACGCTGGTAAATGACCCAAGATTCGGCACTGCGTCGCTTTAACAGACAATTGCGCGTCGTGCGACGTGGCTCCCAAACAAAATTTGCGTCCTTTTCTTCCCACAAATAGAGCTTTCTTTTGGTGGTATTTGATCACCTCTGCGATTTTTATTTTTTGCGCTATATACAAAAATAGAGCGACATTTTTGGAAAAAAAACACTATTTTTTTACTTTTTGTTAAAAAAAAATCAAATAAACTAAATTTTAGTCAAACATTTAGGCCAAAATTTATTTAGCCACATGTCTTTAGTAAAAAAAAAAAATCGCAATAAAAAAAAATAGCTACCTAGCGGGAACAGCGACACTAATACAGCGATCAGAAAAATGATCGCTTAGTGACGCTGGCAATAGGGAGTGAAAGTTAACTAGGGCGGTGATCAGGGGGTTAAAACTTTATTAGGGGGGGTGGGGGGGCTATCCTGAACCTAACACTAACTGATTTTTACAGTGCCTGTCACACTGACACTAAATGCAGTGATTAAATCACTGCATTCAGTAACACTGTGACAGGGGGGTGGGGGGGGCGATCACAAGGGGTTAATATGCCTATGTGAGTGTGTGTCAGTGTTGTGTTGGTGCACACTTACTTGGCATGTCTTCTCTCATCAGCAGCGCTGGGAAACAGCGCTGCGATGAGAGAAATGATCATTTCCTCCTTCCTGTGTAAACACAGGAGGAGGAAGTGACAGCCTGGGAGCGCGCTCCCATTGGCTGGGAGCGATCGGATAACACGGACATCCGCCCGCAGATCCCGGATCGCTCCCAGAGGTAGGGAGACCCCCGCACGCCGCGGAGGGGGTCCCGATGGGACCCCCGAACCGCACTCAGGCGAGGACGTAAATTTACGCCCTTGTGCCTGTACGAGCCATTCTGAGGCCGTATATGTGCGTGCGGGGGTCCTTAACTGGTTAATGCGACTCGCTAGAGACGTTTCTCTACTGATTGAAGACGCAGTTACCTTCCGGGACGCTCTTGATCGTAAAATCAATATAGAACTGAAGAAAGCCTGCTCCACGACAGGAGCCGCTTGTAGGCCGGCTATCACCACAGCAGCAGTCGCTAAAACTATCGCTGCATAGGCAGCTAATGTTGAGAATCCCATTCTAGAAGGAGCCGACCAGGGGAAGATATTCTCCTCCCTGCAGGAATATTAGGTTAGCTTACGGCTCCTAAGGGGGCGACTGCATGGCTGGGAAGAGCCTTATGGCTGAGACCCTGGATAGCGAAGGCAGCGTCAAAATTAACTGGTGCAAAATTCCATATGGCGGCTCAAGTGTATTCGGCACAAAGATGGACTCGGCCATCTCCAAGGTTACCGGGGGAAAGTCTGGGCTGATTTCTCCGATAGGAAAACCAGAGCCCCAGAAGGGCCCCGCTTACAGGCGTGATCTTCCTGTCAAGTACAGGGATGTTGGATCCTACCGCCCCGGCAGGGAATTTAGGAGGGACTGGAAGACTCGACCCTCCTTCATGTAGATACAGTAAGCCAATCACAGCTGGGGAACAGCAGAAGTCCTTTTTGAGGGTCCGTCTGCCCACCCAGCTCAGGTGAGCACCAGACTCAAGAGATTCGCTCGGATATGGGCAACTCGTATAACAGATCCATGAACACTATCCTCTATCAAGACCGGTCACAATTGGAAATTCATGGGCACATTGCCAGGGAACACATTCCAGCCTACCAAGTACTTCCGCACCAGAAAGGGAGGGGTTTTATTCCCCTTTATTTCTGGTACAAAAAAAATAAAAAACGGGGATCTACGTCCAGTCTTGGACCTAAAGAAGTTCAACAGACGATCAAAATAGAGGCCCTCAGATTGGAAAAGCCTTCAGTCCATTTTGTTGTCAGTGGACGTGGGAGACTGGATGCTATCTCTAGATTTTCAGGCGTTTACCTTCACATCCCAGTTCATCTTACCTTCCAGAGGTCCCTTCGGTTCTCAATCGATCAATCCCATTTCCAATTTTGGTGCCCCCCATTCGGCATCGCCTCAGCACCTAGAGCATTCGGCAAGTTAGGGTGTTCCTAGGGGCAGAATAAAATACCAGGTTGTACCGGGTGCAACTCCCTCAAGAGAGGCTGAAGCCCTTGCTCCAGAAGATACAGAGTCTGCTATCATCCAGACGTCTAACTGTCAGAGCCTTCCTCAATACCCTGGGGTCCATGTCAGCATCCATACCCTTGATACAGTGGCCCCTGTGGCACATGCAAGTCTTACAGAACTCCTTTCTCAGGCAGTGAAATAGAACGTCAATACTCCAAACCATTCACATCCCGAACTGGGTAAAGCAATTAGTATGGTGGTGGACACACCTGTCCGACCTCGGAGTCCATTCCAAAAGTTCCCCCAAGTCCAGAAGTAGTAACATCGGACGCCAGCCAGGGGTGATGGGGTCCACACTATCTAGACTGAGTAGCCCAAGGACAGTGGCATTTTCGGGCACAGGGCATAGTGTCAAATATTTTAGAGCTCAGAGCAGCCTTTTAGGCCCTCCTGGCCATTGCGCCTCTTCTAGAGAGGAAGAGTGTCCTGATCAGGATGGACAACAAGTAGCGGTGTCATGTATCCAGAGACAGGGGAGCATCAGGAGTCGCACGCTTCAGGAGGAAGTTCGCCCATAATGGAAGGGGCACAAGTGCACCTGTTAGATCTGTGGGGAGTATGCGTCCCAGCAACACAGAATTCGTTGGCCAACTACCTAAGCCGAGAGACACTTTCAAACAACGAACGGTCCCTGAACCAACAGGTATTCTCCATTCTTACGAAAACTTGTGGAGTACCAGAAGTCGACCTAGCGGCCACGCCAAAGAACTCCAAGTGTCAGAGGTTCCAGAGCCCACTTTCCATTATCTGAAGGGACAAACTGCCTAGTTCTTCCATGGAGCTGCGAGCTAGGGTACATTTTTCTTCCAACTTCTCGGATTACAAGATTCCTGTCCCGACTTCGGAAGTCCTCAGCCACAGTTATTGTACTAATACCGTTCCGGCTGAGGAGGCCATGGTTTACGACCCTGCTACAACTAGGTACGCGGCCTCCAATACATCTTCCAGTAACCTGGGATCTCATACATCAGAGGCAATTCTTCCATCCAGCCCAGAGAAGCTGCATTTGCCAGCTTTGAAGCTGAGAGGGCTAGGTTAGGGGAACTAGGATACTCTCAGGAGGTAATATCAACCTTAGTACAAGCTCTAAGGAGCTCCACTGATGTCACCTATACTAGGATCTGGGAGAGGTTCGTGTCATCGCAGCAAAGAGATTGGAATCCCATCTCAAATTCTTGAATTTCTTCAGTCAGGGTATAACAAGGGCCCGGGCTTGGGTACCCTGAAGGTGCAAGTATCTGCCCTTTCAGCCATGACGGGTACTAGATGGACTCTTCATCATCCGGTCACTCTGTTCCTCAGGGCCTATGTAAGATCAGACCACCTAGGAGGCCAGCCTTTCCAACAGGGGATCTCTGTGTAGTTCTCGAGGCCCTGTCCAATCCACCTTTTTCTCCATTCAACTTAGTCTCACCGTGGAACCTAGCTCTGAAGATGGCTTCCCGTATTGCTATCACCTAAGTTAAGAGGGCGTCGGAGATACAAGCACTTATGGCTATAAGTGTTCTTCCCTGACAGAGTGGTTCTGAAGCCCTCAGACCATTTTTATCCAAGGGTAACTTCCTCCTTTCATTATAACAGGACATCGTCCTTTCGTCTTTTACTAATGAGAGGGGCGAGTCCCATGACTAGGATGTCAAGTCTACCATCTCCAGTTACGTCACAGCTACATCTCAGGAAGACAGATTCTCTCTTGATTATCCCACACGGGAGCAGACGAGGTCAGCCAGCTACCTCCCGTACCATTACCTCTTGGTTGTTAAAGCTATCAAAGAGACCTATTCCATCCAGCAACTTACGACTCCTATAGGGCATTAGGGCTCATTCGACAGGGGCAGAGGCCACTTCTTGGGCAGCATATTGCGGGACTTCACCGGAAACCATAGGCAGAGCAGCAACTTGGTCTTCCCAACACATCTTCATTTCTCACTACAGAGTGAATTCTGCTCTCCTGGCTACCGTCGACTTCGGCAGATCTGTTCTTAGAGCCAATTCCTCAGCGCTATAAAGAATAAATATTACTGTTTTCTTGCACCCTCCCGACTGGCGAGTTATATCCCAGTGTGTGCTGCCATGAATGCGTCAGGAAAACGGAAAATTGTATACTCACCTTTCCGTAATTTTCCTTTCCTGACGCATCTTCATGGCAGCACACAGATGCCCACCCTGCTGTTTTATGATGATATATACAGAGAATGATGCGGGGCGTCTCCCCTTCAAATTTATAGCTAACCAATCCTGTCAGGTTGTGGGGGCGGAGTCACAACCCAGTGTGTGCTGCCATGAAGATGCGTCATGAAAGGAAAATTACGGAAAGGTGAGTATACAATTTTCCGTTTTAATTGCCTGGACACCATAAAAAAGCCTTTGGGAAAGCTTGCTGGCTCTGAGCTGAGGTGCACTCTGAGGCTGGATTTACACCTATGCATTTTTAGTGCTTTTTGCATTTCGCAGATATGCACTACAGAACATGTTCCATAGGAAACTATGTTAAATGGACTGTAGTGCAAATCTTCAAAATGCAAAAAGCACTAAAAATGCATAGGTGTAAATTCAGCCTAAGACCCCTTTCACACTTAGGAGTTTTTCAGGCGGTTTAGCGCTAATAATAGCGCCTAATACTCCTGCCCTATGGTCTCAGTGTGAAAGCCGAGTGCTTTCACACTGAGGAGATGCGCTGGTGGAACCGCTCCAAAAGTCCTGCCAGAAGCATCTTTGGAGCGGTGAGAGGAGCAGTGTGTTTACGGCTTCTTCCCATTGAAAATAATGGGACACCGCGGCTATACCGCCGGCAATGCGCCTCGCCGGCGGTATTAACACTTTTTCGGCCGCTAGCGGTTGTTAAAATTGCACCGCTAGCGGCCGAATACAGCTGCTAAAAATAGTGATGTCAAATCACATGCCAAATTGCACCAATGTGAACCAGAGCTTCTAGTAGGATGCGCTTTGTCATACAGAAAAGGGGACACAATTATAGGTCTAATTTAAGCACACCTGTAATATTTCAAATCGGATATATGTAGATTTAAATATGTAGCGCCCCCTTACTGTAAGTAAGGGACGCTGTTCAAATTTAGTGGGGTGAGAGACTTATTTGCTCTCACCCAGGTTGATTTATGCTAAATTAGGCTGCTGTCAGCCCTGAATTATCCTGTGGGTCATTCTGTGCTCCAGGGGATGCAGTTCCATCTCTGGGCGTCAGGTGGCGCCAAAGGAATTCAGGAAGAGCCAATTGGAGGAGTGTTTCCCTTGCGGGGCATGCTGGGGGAGGGTGTATCTGTGGCAGACACCATTTTTCGGGGTCTTCGCAGGTTCCGGGTGCGGCACCCACCTTCAGAGTGTGCGCACATCGCGGGCCCCATCACTATGGCCTACCTGGCCGGGGCCCGTCCTAAGGACTGTTTTCATCGGTTAACCGATGAAGCTGTCTGATGTGCCTACACACCATCGGTTAAAAAAAACAATCGTGTTAGAAGGCGGTGACGTTTACGTGTTTTAACACAATGATGTGCTGAAAAAAACGAAGTTCAATGCTTCCAAGCATGCGTCGACTTGATTCTGAGCATGCGCGGCCTTTTAACCGATGCTTTTGCATACTAACGATCGGTTTTGACCCATCGGTCAGGCGTCCATTTTTTTTTGACCGAAGGATAACTGACCGATGGGGCCTACACACGATCGGTTTGGACCGATGAAACGGTCCTTCAGTCCGTTTTCATCGGGTTTTGACCAATCGTGTGTACGCGGCCTTAGTGTTGTTGGAAGCAGGACTGTTTCCCTTTTGATACGCCTGAATCTGCTAGTTCTCCTTCTACTTCAACTCTTCACAAATGTTATTGTTTTTACCCGGCTGGGTAATAAAGACCACAGAAAAAAGACATGCCATCCAAAACAAACCAGCAGCTCCTTCGGGGGTAGTGCTACATAAATGTAAAAAAAAATCAGTTTAGGCCAATATGTTTTCTTTCTATATATTTTTGGTTAAAAAAAATTGCGCAAAAGTTATAGCGTCTACAACATAGGGGATACATGTATTATTATTTTTTACTAGTAATGGGGCCAATGGCAATTTTTAGCGGGACTGCCACATTGCGGTGGACAGATCGGACACTTTTGACACTTTTTTGGGATTGGCAGGGAAGGGGTAAACGGGGTGCTCAAGTGGTTAAATGTGTTCCCTGAGAGGTGTTTTGACGACCTCCTTTCACACTGAGGTGCCTTGCAGGTGCTATAACACTAAAAATAGTGCCTTTAAAGTGCCCTGAAAGAGCGGCTCCATTCAGTCCAGTGTGAAAGCCGGAGGGCTTTCACACTGGAGCAGTGCGCTGGCAGGATGGTAAAAAAAAGTCCTGCTAGCAGCATCTTTGAGACGCTGTAGGAGCGGTGAATGCACCGCTTCTACAGCTCCCCTGCCCATTGAAATCAGTGGGCAGCGCCGCTGCAGCGGCACTTTGCGGGCGGTTTTAACCCTTTCTGAGCCACTAGTGGGGGTTAAAAGTGCCCCGCTAGTGTCTGAATAGCGCCACGAAAACTGCGGTAAAGCGATGCTTTACCACTGATTCCCCCAGTGTGAAAGGGGCCTAACTGTGGGGGGTGTGACTAACTGGAGGAGGAGAGAGATTGCTGTTCCTAATCGCTAGGAACAGCAGTAGGGATGAGCTTCGAGTTCGAGTCGAACCCATGTTCGACGCGAACATCGTATGTTCGACCATTTGACAAATTTCATCCAAAATAAACCAGAAGCTCCTTCGGGTAAGTGCTACATGTATATATATCTATACACTGCATTCAGTTTAGCTAGATCTGTTCATGTTATTATTTTCATAATATACTGACAGGCAGGCAGGTGATTGTACTAGCTGCAGTATTTTCACTTAGTTATCACCAATCCTTGTTCCACTAAAAAAAACTAATTAAAAAAACAAAAAAACATTTGTCATTGGAACAGAAAGTGAGGTGTAATTTTCTGAGCAGATGCGCACAGATAGCAAAACAAATGTTACAGGGGTGATAACCCTTCCCTATATTTTCCAAAAAGCTTAAAAATAGATTTTTTGGGTGGAGATACACTTTAAAAATGTACCGGTTCAAAATTACAAACTGATTCTACTTAACAACAAACCTACAGTCCATGTCTTGTTTGCACCGCCTGTATACTGCTGTTCACAGTATATCGGTCCTGGGGGCCCCACGCCTTTCCTTTTTTTAATTTTGATGCAGGGTTCCCTAATATCCATACAAGACCCAAAGGTGCTGGTAATGGCCTGGGGGGACCCATGCCATTTTTCTCAGTGATTTTCATCCATATTGCCGGACCAGACATTACATTAAAGCCGCAAGCAGTTTTAAATGACTCTTTTCCTATAGAAATGTCATCTTGTGCAGGGACAGTTCTAAACAAGAGAAACACATGCAACTTCACAGGCATACTATAGACGCCCAGCAGGTACCATATTTAAAGGAATGTTTCACTTTTTTTTTCCATTTTAAGCATCATTAAAATCACTGCTCCCAAAAAAACGGCCGATTTTCAAACTTTTTTTTGCATTGATACATGTCCCCTGGGGCAGGACCCGGGTCCCCAAACCATTTTTAGGACAATAACTTGCATATTAGCCTTTAAAATTAGCACTTTTGACTATAGGTAAATGTCATGCATGGGTGTTTACTCCCACCTTAAGAACTATCTTCAGTGTAAGGAAGGACAAGGTGTTCTGGAAATGGTTGGGCCCCCACAAAGCCCTGATTTCAATATCATTGCGTCTGTCTGAGATTACATGAAGAGACAGAAGGATATAAGGCAGACTGCATCCACAGATGTTTGGAACAACCTACCTGCTGAGTTCCTTCCAAAATTGTGTCCAAGTGTACCTAGAAGAATTGATGCTGTTGTGAAGCCTAGTGTGGTCAGTCACACCAAATATTGAGTTGATTTGGGTTTATCTTCTGTTCACTTTCTATGTTGTTCATTGATAAAAAAAAAAACACTTCAATTTCTGAAAACTTTCTTAGTTTACAGCATTTTTTCACACCTGCCTATAATGTTTGCACAGTTGAAAATGTATACTTTATTTTGCAGGAAAATTTGCATAAAACAAATATTTCAACAGGGTACGTTCCACTCTGTACTGCATCGCAGCACATAAATACACCACATAACAATACATTTCCAAGCATACAAATAAATTGCATTCATCCTGCGGTATGATGCCCGATGTGTTGCGCAGAGTAATAGTACCCCGAAACATCACATTATGCATGACGCCGCATTACCCTAAAGCAGTACTTCAAAAAAATGTCGCAGTATATGTCATATAGTTATACTGTCAAAAGAAATGTCGCAGTATATGTCCTATACTGTCAAAAGAAATGTTTGCACAGTACTGTAATTTAAATTTATTTTTGTTTTTGAATATAGTGGAGAAGGGTTAAAACAACTGTCAGGCTTTTTATTGCAAAAAGTGAAAAATATTGCATTTTTTTTTTATTTTTTTATTGTAGCTCTATTTTTGTTTATAACGCACAAAATAAAAACCGCAGAGGTGATCAAATACCACCAAAAGGAAGCTCTATTTGTGCGAAAAAAATAAGTACATTTTGTTTCGGAGCCACGTCGCACGATCACGCAATTGTCAGTTAAAGCGACACAGTGCCGAATTGCAAAAAGTGGCCTGGTCTTTGGCCAGCGAAATGGTCCGGGGCAGAAGCGGTTAATGAAGGTACAACATTTAGCACCTCACATGGTTGATGATTAAAACAGGCACATCTAAGTATGCAGGCATATAGTGTATGCGCCTCGTTCTAGGGTATTTCATAATGTGCTAGTATGTGATGCATACTAGCACATTATGCTATTGTCTTGGAGGGTTTTCCTTTTTTTGTTCAGCAGTTTATGACCTCTTTAAATACACATTTTGTATTCCCATCCTTTTATTGTTACAGATCTGTGTGAAGGTGTCCCTGAGAATGATGGCAATGCAGTAAGCCTCCCATAACAGGAGGAAGAAGAACACGTGTATGCAGCAGACAGATCCAATGCTGGCACTCGCTCCGACACACCCCTCGGGCGAATAGAAACACAACCGTCCGTGTCATGTAATGTTGTTTGCAGCAACCACAAGAGCCCGCCTCCCCTCCCGCACTAAGCACCAACTACATCTCTCAGCCCCGCCCAACACATGCTAAACCACGCCCACCGCGTTTACCCTTCCTTCTTGACAGCTCCTCCGATCATAGAAGGTAAAGCCCCGCCCCGCGCCCTGTAGTGTGCACCGCCCAGTTGCCTATTATCGGTTCCAAGCTGGCCCATGATCTGTCGCTCCTCCTCTGTTTCCATCTTCTGCTGTGTGCTGTACAGGGAAGGAGCGGAGGGGAAGCCGGAGCGGTGCTGAGAAGAGAGGTGCACGGATCAGGTGATGAGGCCTGGGGCTGGGGGGGAAGGGATGGGATGTGTGCTGGCTGCAATGGATAAGCTGCTGCATTGGATGGGGGTGACAGTGCGCCTTTCCCACCCTGACATGTCTGTGTTGTCATAGAGACACAAAGCGTCCCCTTCATTAGTAATGGCTCTCAGCCTAAAGGGGTGATGTCAGGGCTCCTCAGTGCAGGCTGTCATGTCACTTCTCTATAATGCATCCTTATGGGAGATGCAGGAAAAGCTGCTGTGTCAGGGCCACTCACTGGTGAGGTCAGGGCTCATTCACACCATACCCCTAGTATAGATCAGCACATAGAACACCATAGTACCCTGATCACTGCACAATGTATGCATTTTGATACATCATAACTCGCTGTAATGCATCACAAAAGGCTGCAGTGCACAGGGCTGAATGAAGTGTCATTTTGTGACACGTCAATAAAGTTAGCGAAACTACACAATAGCCTCATTCTCCAAAAATAATCCATACACATCTACTACTTAAAGAGGAACTCCGGCCTACCTCCCCATTTATTTTTTATTTATTTTTATTACTTGATAGTAGCGTCTGCGCTTATCAGATCCAGTGTTGACCCGCTCAGATCCTCTCATGCCCAGTGACAGTGTCGTCCCCGCACCACTGTGTTCTCTCTGACATCGAGAGGCCTCCCGGCTCTTCCGGGTCCTCTTGATGACATGCAAATAGGCCCCACCACCTCCTGCTGTTTTTAGATGAAAGGCTATGCCTCCTGGGGATATGTGATGTAAATAGCCAGAGAGGAATAGTGGGCAGTGTGTGCGTCATTCACCTACCTGCACGCCCCTGTTTGTGTCTGGGGGAACATGACACTTCCAAGGCGGGGGGCAGAGGACATTACAGTGGGGGCAGAGGACACTGCTATGGGGGGAAAGCAGAGGAAATTACAGTAGGGGGTTGTGAAGGGGCAGAGGACACTACAGTGGAGGGGGGGGGGGGGGGGGGGGGGGGGGTTGTGAAGGGGCAGAGGACACTGCTATGGGGGGAAAGCAGAGGAAATTACAGTGGGAGGGTGTGTGTGAAAGGGCAGAGGACACTGCTATGGGGGGAAAGCAGAGGAAATTACAGTAGGGGGTTGTGAAGGGGCAGAGGACACACTACAGTGGAGGGGGGGGGTTTGTTAAGGGGCAGAGGACACTGCTATGGGGGGAAAGCAGAGGAAATTACGGTGGGAGGGTGTGTGAAGGGGCAGAGGACACTGCTATGGGGGGAAAGCAGAGGAAATTACAGTAGGGGTTGTGTGAAGGGGCAGAGGACACTACAGTGGAGGGGGGTTTGTGAAGGGGCAGAGGACACTGCTATGGGGGAAAGCAGAGGAAAATAACAGTAGGGGTTGTGAAGGGGCAGAGGAGACACTACAGTGGAGGGGGGGGGGGTTTGTGAAGGGGCAGAGGACACTGCTATGGGGGGAAAGCAGAGGAAATTACAGTGGGAGGGTGTGTGAAAGGGCAGAGGACACTGCTATGGGGGGAAAGCAGAGGAAATTACAGTAGGGGGTTGTGAAGGGGCAGAGGACACTACAGTGGAGGGGGGGGGTTTGTTAAGGGGCAGGAGGACGCTGCTATGGGGGGAAAGCAGAGGAAATTACAGTGGGAGGGTGTGTGAAGGGGCAGAGGACACTGCTATGGGGGGAAAGCAGAGGAAATTACAGTAGGGGGTTGTGAAGGGGCAGAGGACACTACAGTTGGAGGGGGTTTGTGAAGGGGCAGAGGACACTGCTATGGGGGGAAAGCAGAGGAAATTACAGTGGGAGGGTGTGTGAAAGGGCAGAGGACACTGCTATGGGGGAAAGCAGAGGAAATTACAGTAGGGGGTTGTGAAGGGGCAGAGGAGGACACAGTGGAGGGGGGGGGGGGGGTTTGTGAAGGGGCAGAGGACACTGCTATGGGGGGGAAAGCAGAGGAAATTACGGTGGGAGGGTGTGTGAAGGGGCAGAGGACGCTGCTATGGGGGGAAAGCAGAGGAAATTACAGAGGGGGTTGTGAAGGGGCAGAGGACACTACAGTGGAGGGGGGTTTGTGAAGGGGCAGAGGACACTGCTATGGGGGAAGCAGAGGAAATTACAGTAGGGGGTTGTGAAGGGGCAGAGGAGACACTACAGTGGAGGGGGGGGGGGTTTGTGAAGGGGCAGAGGACACTGCTATGGGGGAAAGCAGAGGAAATTACAGTGGGAGGGTGTGTGAAAGGGCAGAGGACACTGCTATGGGGGGAAAGCAGAGGAAATTACAGTAGGGGTTGTGAAGGGGCAGAGGACACTACAGTGGAGGGGGGGGGGGTTTGTTAAGGGGCAGAGGACACTTCTATGGGGGGAAAGCAGAGGAAATTACAGTGGGAGGGTGTGTGAAGGGGCAGAGGACACTGCTATGGGGGGAAAGCAGAGGAAATTACAGTAGGGGGTTGTGAAGGGGCAGAGGACACTACAGTGGAGGGGGGGGGTTGTGAAGGGGCAGAGGACACTGCTATGGGGGAAAGCAGAGGAAATTACAGTGGGAGGGTGTGTGAAAGGGCAGAGGACACTGCTAGGGGGGAAAGCAGAGGAAATTACAGTAGGGGGTTGTGAAGGGGCAGAGAGACACTACAGTGGAGGGGGGGGGGGTTTGTGAAGGGGCAGAGGACACTGCTATGGGGGGGAAAGCAGAGGAAATTACGGTGGGAGGGTGTGTGAAGGGGGCAGAGGACGCTGCTATGGGGGAAAGCAGAGGAAATTACGGTGGGAGGGTGTGTGAAGGGGCAGAGGACGCTGCTATGGGGGGAAAGTGGAGGAGCAGAGGAAATTACAGTGGGGGGGTTTGTTGAAGGGGGCAGAGAAACACTACAGTGGAGGGGGGGGGTGTTGTAAAGGGGGCAGAGGACAATGCTATGGGGGGGAAAGCAGAGGGGCAGAGGACACTCCAGTAGGGGGGGGGGGGGTCTTGTGAAGGGGGCAGGGGACCCTGCTATGGGGGGGCAGAGGGACAGCAGACATTACAGAGGGTGATATAAAGGTGGCGTGATACACTTACAGTTAGGGGATGGTGATGTGACGGTGGGGGGGGGGGGAGAGACAACTGGGGGGTTGTGAGAGGGGTGTGGTACACTATATGTGGTGGGTTGCATCATACAGTACTGTATTGTATTATACTCTCTAGTGTCTGAGAACAGTCTTCGGTGTGACACACTATGCTTTCTTCATACAGACTTTTTATTGGGGGGGGGTCGGATGTTTGTGTTTCCTCCATATTGCCCAGATCTCAACCTCTGAAAAGTTGCCTACCCCTGTTTTACAGGAAACTACCACCAAAAAAGTGCTGTAAAAACTGTATTAATTTTCCTTCACCATGTTCTATAATCATCAGTGATGTGCCGAAAATAGGCTTCTCAGTATTGTGCTGAAAGGGGGAAAAAAAAGGGGCTGATAATGGTGCTGCCAAAACGCTTTTACCTGCATATGTGCCGGTGATGTCACCGGCTGCTACGTATTTAGGAGATATTCATTGTACCTGCAGGTAAGCCTTATTATAGTAAACGTATTCTAAATAAATTAAACAATGGCGCTAAATTCACAATAATAACGTAAAGCAACTTAAATAATAAATCCAATGACACCAAGTAAGAGTGAAAACTGAAAAAATTACAAAAAAAAAAAAATTGGTGTATATTATAGTGAAACAAAGTCCAAATCAAGTCCATAAAAGGTGATCGACTTCAAGTGATTAAACTTGGTGGCCAAATCTTCTTATAAAACAAGTATGTACACCTTCTTCCACCACACCGCTTGTGACTGTGATTCCGCTCCCCTTATGAAACGCACTCACCGAATATGATTGCCCTGCACTCTCATGCCTGGCAAAAAAAATGCTTTAAACCCTTCCCGGGTTAATCAAACTTCCGATATTTGACCGTGCTCATAGACCTGCAGATTGCAGCAAAGGCTGTTTTTCCAGTGTGGTATTACTCTTTGTGAGTTGTGCTTTAAGCTTTGGATACAACCTTGACAATGAAATTAATATGTTCAGAAAACTTTTAGTTACATTTTAGGCTGTAAGCCACCATTGAGGTATACAACAGGCACCTCCATGGGTGTAAAATTCAGGGTCTGTCAAGCCATGGTCGTGAGCTTATTCTTTGTCTGAGTTTGAATATACAATTGAAATTTAGCGACATAGGGGGAGTTGATTTACATGTACACTTATATTCTTAACAAATTGCCTTCAGTCCAGGTAGTTCAGCTAACTTCCTTATGCAATTTTGCCCGGGGATCAATTCTGCTAATGTGATGATGAAGAAGCAATTATACCACTCCTGAGTGAAACAATATCATATCTGTGTTGTTAAAATGAACAAATTTACGGAGTGCCGATGCAAATGCTGTTTAGTATATAGAAAAACATGGCCCGCTGTAACAAAGAAAGGGTAGATCTTCTCATCTGGGTACACAGAGACCTTTACATGGGCTTCCTTAAGGTGTGACCCCCAAGTTTTCTAATGTAAAATATTAAGAAGTGTGTGTGTATGTGTGTATATATATATATATACTAATAGAAGAGATTATTCAGCGCTGGGACAATTAATAAAACAAAAACAAAATTTATGCAAGCCAGCACTTGAGGACAAATTCATAGGAAATCCCAAAACAGTGATACAAAAAGAATAGTGCAGCGCAAATATTATACTAAAAACAATAATGTAGTGAAAAAAGCATAAATGAACATATGCAGCAGTGTGAAAATAATAAATAATGTCCTTGGAAAGAAGCAAGAAAGAGATTCCAAAATGCAACTCCCAAGAATCCACATAAAGTGAGAGTGAATACGATGACACCAAACTAATCCTCCACCGTGTGATAGATGGCCTCGACTCCACTTATAGATTCGACCTAAAATAGGTCACACAGCATGTCAGCAAAATCCCAAGGCAGATGACATACGGCAGACATCCATAGGAGACAAATAGGAAATAGCAAACTCTAGGATCCGGGCTCAAACGTTCTCCATAATAACAACAAAGGAAGACAAGAAACAGGGATCTAGTGCTCTCTGGTATAACCATTTAATTGAGACATCAAATGTATTGTAAACACACTCACATTTAGAAACACTCTCCGCTGAGTGTTAGCATACAGGCATAGGCTATCCGTGGCGATCATGGGTGACGTCCTGCGTGACTCCTCCCTCCGTACGCGTTACGTCCTGTGCGGGACTTCTTCAGCGCGGGATAGGAAGTACACACACTGGACGTCCCCATAGACTAATATAAATACGTACTCGCGAAAGCCCGCCAGCCAATCACCACTTGAGATGCATACAACCAGTCAGGAAGCAAATACATCACATCACGGAGAACACTTCCCCCAGCAGTGATTGCACGGGCCAGCAAATACAAACGAAACAGAATCCAAACAGGAAGAACAGAGAATTAGCTCAAAGATATGAGCGGGTTTGCAAATGACATACCAGCACCCGCACAGCACAATAAAAAGGGAATAACAAAAAAAATGCCAGGTGAAATAGAATATCATATTTGCATTACTCCAACTTCTTGAGCATATATATATTTGGAATTCCCATATTATACGCTACAATTGTGTCTGCAATATATATTTAAAACCATGGACGCCATCCACAATCGCCACAAATAGCACTGCTAAAAAATACATATCATCAAGCGCAAATTGAATACAAAAAAATCCATAGATTAAAATACAATAAATAAATACATGTACACATGTTATAGTAATACCTTATGTATATTAAAAATATATATATTAAAAGATTTTAATATGGTATAAAAATAAAATTAAAATAAAATAAAAATAAAAATAAAAATAAAATAAATAATAAAAATAAAAATAAAAAATATATAAATAAATAAAATAAAATACAGTTATTCCAATTCATCTATCCGAAATAAAACAGTTTAGATCGAATTCAACATTCAAGCAAGCCAGAGAGGCTACTTTTAATTCAAAATCCAATAGGATTCACTACACGACGCTGAGTTGACGTATATAGTGCCCACGCCCACCCCTCCAATGTTTAGACACTCGCTCTATACCCCAAAATTTCAAACCTTTTTTGGTTCCGTTGGTGGTGATTCCTAAAATGGCGAGAGACACTGTGCGTTTTTTACACCCCTCTTCTGATGCAACTCATATGCTCTCCTCCCTACCCGCACATGTAGCGCACGTGATGTGCGACCCACATATTGGAGGCCACACTCACATTCCAACATATATACTAACAACTACACCCACAGTGGTGCAAGTAATAAGTTGTTTAATGGTAGTTGGCATGTGTAACAGAGGAAGTAAATGTTTTGGCGCTTCTTAACATTATTTTTTAGCTTGTTTACAAGTCGCACATCTCCCACATGCGTAAAAGCCAGACAGGAAGTTAAACATTTTTGGTTGAGCAATAATTGGTGGGTCAATAACTCCAGGGGCAATACTGTCCCTTAGAGAGCTGGGGCTTTTCTATAAATGAATTGTGGACGGTCGGGAATAACAGGACCCAACACAGAGTCACCTTTTAAAATAGGCCAATTTTTTGGCTACTATTTTCCTCAAATTTTTTTGTGTTGGATATTGAAATCCAAAAGCATTTTGTAGCCGCTATTAGTATTAATGGGCACCGAATCTAATGGTTTATCCGCAACTATAATATTCCTATCCATATTCCTCACTTTTTCAATTTCAGAATTGATAGAGGACACTGAATATCCTTTCTGGATGAATCTAGTAGCCAATACTTTGGACTGTGAAAGGAAATCTGCTTCCAATGTACAGTTTCTACGTAGTCTCACAAACTGTCCTCTTGGGATGTTACATAACCAGAGTCTGTGGTGACAGCTGGTGAGAGGTATAAAACCATTTCGATCTGTGGTCTTGAAGTGATTCCTAGTATGTAACTTATTGTCCCTCTTAAAGATTTCCAAATCTAGAAAAGAGATCTGATCACTAGCCACTGTCCGTCCGTCCACAATTCATTTATAGAAAAGCCCCAGCTCTAAGGGACAGTATTGCCCCTGGAGTTATTGACCCACCAATTATTGCTCAACCAAAAATGTTTAACTTCCTGTCTGGCTTTTACGCATGTGGGAGATGTGCGACTTGTAAACAAGCTAAAAATAATGTTAAGAAGCGCAAAACATTTACTTCCTCTGTTACACATGCCAAACTACCCCATTAAACAACTTATTACTTGCACCACTGTGGGTGTAGTATATATGTTGGAATGTGAGTGTGGCCTCCAATATGTGGGTCGCACATCACGTGCGCTACATGTGCGGGTAGGAGAGCAATATGAGTTGCATCAGAAGAGGGGTAAAAACGCACAGTGTCTCTCGCCATTTTAGGAATCACCACCAACGGAACCCAAAAGGTTTGAAATTTTGGGTATAGAGCGAGTGTCTAAACATTGGAGGGGTGGGCACTATATACGTCAACTCAGCCGTCGTGAATCCTATTGGATTTTTGAATTAAAAGTAGCCTCTCCGGCTGGCTTGAATGTTGAATTCGATCTAAACTGTTTTATTTCGGATAGATGAATTGGAATACTGTATTTTATTTTATTTATTTATATATTTTTTATTTTTATTTTTATTATTTATTTTATTTTTATTTTTATTTTTTTTTTAATTTTAATTTTTATACCATATTAAAATCTTTTAATATATATATTTTTAATATACATAAGGTATTACTATAACATGTGTACATGTATTTATTTATTGTATTTTAATCTATGGATTTTTTTGTATTCAATTTGCGCTTGATGATATGTATTTTTTAGCAGTGCTATTTGTGGCGATTGTGGATGGCGTCCATGGTTTTAAATATATATTGCAGACACAATGTAGCGTATAATATGGGAATTCCAAATATATATATGCTCAAGAAGTTGGAGTAATGCAAATATGATATTCTACACCTGGCATTTTTTTTGTTATTCCTTTTTATGTCGGGTGCTGGTATGTCATTTGCAAACCCGCTCATATCTTTGAGCTAATTCTCTGTTCTTCCTGTTTGGATTCTGTTTCGTTTGTATTTGCTGGCCCGTGCAATCACTGCTGGGGGAAGTGTTCTCCGTGATGTATTTGCTTCCTGACTGGTTGTATGCATCTCAAGTGGTGATTGGCTGGCGGCTTTCGCGAGTACGTATTTATATTAGTCTATGGGGACGTCCATGTGTACTTCCTATCCCGCGCTGAAGAAGTCCCGCCCACAGGACGTAACGCGTACGGAGGGAGAGTCACGCAGGACGTCACCCATGATCGCCACGGATAGCCTATGCCTGTATGCTAACACTCAGCGGAGAGTGTTTTCTAAATGTGAGTGTGTTTACAATACATTTGATGTCTCAATTAAATGGTTATACCAGAGAGCACTAGATCCCTGTTTCTTGTCTTCCTTTGTTGTTATTATGGAGAACGTTTGAGCCCGGATCCTAGAGTTTGCTATTTCCTATTTGTCTCCTATGGATGTCTGCCGTATGTCATCTGCCTTGGGATTTTGCTGACATGCTGTGTGACTATTTTTAGGTCGAATCTATAAGGTGAGAGGCCATCTATCACACGGTGGAAGGATAGTTTGGTGTCATCGTATTCACTCTCACTTTATGTGGATTCTTGGGAGTTGCATTTTGGAATCTCTTTCTTGCTTCTTTCCAAGGACATTATTATTATTTTCACACTGCTGCATATGTTCATTTATGCTTTTATTCCACTACATTATTGTTTTTTAGTATAATATTTGCGCTGCACTATTCTTTTTGTATCACTGTTTTGGGATTTCCTATGAATTTGTCCTCAAGTGCTGGCTTGCATAAATTTTGTTTTGTTTTATTAATTGTCCCAGCGCTGAATAATCTCTTCTATTAGTGCACTCGTTTAATTCATTTCTATTTAGCAGCAGGGATGGAGGTCTTTTCTTACCTCGAGAACCGGGAGGGTTACACTTACAGATGTCTTCTCTAAAACAGCAAATTTCCTCTGATCAAGGGATATTAATGTTTTCAATTAGGAAATTGGGATATCTGTTTGATAAGAAAATCACAACCTGGTGGGATATAGTTTCTTTTGAACAGTATCTGGCAGAAAAAATTATCCCCAGACGTCTAAGGTGGGATCTACCACTAATGATGGACTAATTGATGATGAGTCATACAAAGAATGGTAATGACTTTTTTACCAACAAAGGTTTTGAATTATTAAGATTATTACTTTCCCGTAAACAACGGAAAAAGAAATGGTTGGAGGATCAGATTAATGCTATCACAGATCGTATTGAACCCAGCAAAGACTCACCCGAATTTATCCATCTTTCGGGTGAATTAAAAACTAAATTAGTACGTTGGGATAAAGAGATACAAGATAAAAAACGCAAAAAATTTCTGCGTGACCTCAATGATTTTGGATCCATCATGCCTTTAAGTGGCAATCTCTAATCAATACTCAATCCGATCACTCTCACCAGTCTATGGACACCACGGAACCAGTTTCAGAGGAGTCTACTCTGGTCGCACAGGCCCCTCAAATTTCTTGGGCAAGGGTGGTTGAATCCCACCCCAAGCCTTCTAGATCTAATACCCCCTAGAGAACAAGGTCCAGTTAAAGGTAAAGGAAAGGGGAAGGCCAAAGGCAGAGGTGGTTACCCCCAATCTGCTAATGGCCATCCTTATTCACAACCTCCTACCCAACATGATAACCCTCAGTGGAGAACTGTACCCACTAGGGAAATGGACACCAAAGGGGCAGAGGTGGATACCCTGTGAGGGCCCCCCCGTTGCCCACATACAATCACTACGCTCCTTTACATGAGTACTGGGAAGGGTCATCACCTAATCCGCAACAACATTTTTTAGGTCAGGAGAGGACCCCCTGGAGGGGTCCTCCACCTCATACCCCAGTATGGGGGGGAGATTGGAGGGATCGCAGATCCCCCTGGGACCAATCGGAAACGGACAATCAAATTTAAAAAGGAAAAACCGAGAGGAACCAGGGGGGGGCGACGAGTCCAAAAGGCCAAAACCATATTAGGCACAGGCATTTTTAATTTAAGTGGCATTCCTCTTTCAGAGGACGAAATCCGTGTTCTAGATAGGGGCCTGAAATTTGCCCCTATCAGGAATTTGAACAAATTTCAAACATATGTTAATGTCCACAGATATGTTCGAAGTTTGAACATCAATCCTATACAGAAAAATATTCCTACATCTGTATCACAGCATTCCAACCTCAGGAATAAATCTGTATTCAATCCACAACTTAATGACAACAGACATCTTGAGGTTTTTAAAAATATGGTGTGTAAAGATCTAGAGGAGTTAAGAATAAAAAAGGTTTGTGATTCCCAAAACATTAAACGAGGAATTAAATCATTGGAACAAAGAAATGACATTGTCATCCGCCCGCAGACAAGGGGGGTGGGCTGTTGTGCTTAGTAAGGCCTATTATCAAGAGGAGATGACTAGACTTCTAAGCGACAGTAAACACCTACCTACGTCTGAGGGGGCGACCCAATGGTACTTTTTAAAAATGAATTGCACTCCCTGATAGAAGGGGGCAAAAAGGGGGAATTCTGAATAAGAAAGAGGCTTCATACCTTGATCCTTATCATTGTCGCACACCCATTATATATTTCTTGCCTAAGTTGCATAAGGATTCTGTACGACCCCCTGGTCGCCCTATAGTCAATGGTATAGACTCTGTCACTTCCAGGCTGGGCCAATACCTTGACTTTTTCCTTCAACCTCTAGTCATTAAAATAAAAGCCTATTTACGGGATACTAAACAAATTATTCAGATTATAGACACTTTACCATGTACATCTAACACCATTTTGATCACTGCAGATGTAGGATCCTTATACACTATTATAAGTCATGAGGCTGCTTTGGCTTCGGTTGTATGGGCATTAACTAACCACCGATTTTAATAGCCAACATACACAGTTCCTTTTAGACAGTCTTAGTTTCTGTCTCCATAAAAATTATTTCTGGTACGATAAGGAATTTTACCTACAACAACGCGGGGTAGCGATGGCGCGCCGTTTTGCTCCCAGTGTGGCCAATTTATTATCATGGCCCACTGGGAGGAGGAGATAGTCTTTCGCGATCGACCACCGCAACTTGTGTGTTATAAAAGGTATATAGATGACTTAATTATGATATGGGAAGGTGACATGGTTAGTCTACAACTCTTTATGGATAAACTGAATTCCAATGATCATAATATTGTCCTTACTTGGACAGTGGCTAGTGATCAGATCTCTTTTCTAGATTTGGAAATCTTTAAGAGGGACAATAAGTTACATACTAGGAATCACTTCAAGACCACAGATCGAAATGGTTTTATACCTCTCACCAGCTGTCACCACAGACTCGGTTATGTAACATCCCCAAGAGGACAGTTTGTGAGACTACGTAGAAACTGTACATTGGAAGCAGATTTCCTTTCACAGTCCAAAGTATTGGCTACTAGATTCATCCAGAAAGGATATTCAGTGTCCTCTATCAATTCTGAAATTGAAAAAGTGAGGAATATGGATAGGAATATTATAGTTGCGGATAAACCATTAGATTCGGTGCCCCTTAATACTAATAGCGGCTACAAAATGCTTTTGGATTTCAATATCCAACACAAAAAATTTGAGAAAATAGTAGCCAAAAATTGGCCTATTTTAAAAGGTGACTCTGTGTTGGGTCCTGTTATTCCCGACCGTCCACAATTCATTTATAGAAAAGCCCCAGCTCTAAGGGACAGTATTGCCCCTGGAGTTATTGACCCACCAATTATTGCTCAACCAAAAATGTTTAACTTCCTGTCTGGCTTTTACGCATGTGGGAGATGTGCGACTTGTAAACAAGCTAAAAATAATGTTAAGAAGCGCAAAACATTTACTTCCTCTGTTACACATGCCAACTACCCCATTAAACAACTTATTACTTGCACCACTGTGGGTGTAGTATATATGTTGGAATGTGAGTGTGGCCTCCAATATGTGGGTCGCACATCACGTGCGCTACATGTGCGGGTAGGAGAGCATATGAGTTGCATCAGAAGAGGGGTAAAAACGCACAGTGTCTCTCGCCATTTTAGGATCACCACCAACGGACCCAAAAGGTTTGAAATTTTGGGGTATAGAGCGAGTGTCTAAACATTGGAGGGGTGGGCACTATATACGTCAACTCAGCCGTCGTGAATCCTATTGGATTTTTGAATTAAAAGTAGCCTCTCCGGCTGGCTTGAATGTTGAATTCGATCTAAACTGTTTTATTTCGGATAGATGAATTGGAATACTGTATTTTATTTTATTTATTTATATATTTTTTATTTTTATTTTTATTATTTATTTTATTTTTATTTTTATTTTTATTTTATTTTAATTTTATTTTTATACCATATTAAAATCTTTTAATATATATATTTTTAATATACATAAGGTATTACTATAACATGTGTACATGTATTTATTTATTGTATTTTAATCTATGGATTTTTTTGTATTCAATTTGCGCTTGATGATATGTATTTTTTAGCAGTGCTATTTGTGGCGATTGTGGATGGCGTCCATGGTTTTAATATATATTCAGACACAATGTAGCGTATAATATGGGAATTCCAAATATATATATGCTCAAGAAGTTGGAGAGTAATGCAAATATGATATTCTACACCTGGCATTTTTTTGTTTATTCCTTTTTATGTCGGGTGCTGGTATGTCATTTGCAAACCCGCTCATATCTTTGAGCTAATTCTCTGTTCTTCCTGTTTGGATTCTGTTTCGTTTGTATTTGCTGGCCCGTGCAATCACTGCTGGGGGAAGTGTTCTCCGTGATGTATTTGCTTCCTGACTGGTTGTATGCATCTCAAGTGGTGATTGGCTGGCGGGCTTTCGCGAGTACGTATTTATATTTAGTCTATGGGGACGTCCAGTGTGTACTTCCTATCCCGCGCTGAAGAAGTCCCGCCCACAGGACGTAACGCGTACGGAGGGAGGAGTCACGCAGGACGTCACCCATGATCGCCACGGATAGCCTATGCCTGTATGCTAACACTCAGCGGAGAGTGTTTCTAAATGTGAGTGTGTTTACAATACATTTGATGTCTCAATAAATGGTTATACCAGAGAGCACTAGATCCCTGTTTCTTGTCTTCCTTTGTTGTTATTATGGAGAACGTTTGAGCCCGGATCCCTAGAGTTTGCTATTTCCTATTTGTCTCCTATGGATGTCTGCCGTATTCATCTGCTTGGGATTTGCTGACATGCTGTGTGACCTATTTTAGGTCGAATCTATAAGGTGAGAGGCCATCTATCACACGGTGGAGGATTAGTTTGGTGTCATCGTATTCACTCTCACTTTATGTGGATTCTTGGGAGTTGCATTTTGGAATCTCTTTCTGCTTCTTTCCAAGACATTATTATTATTATTTTCACACTGCTGCATATGTTCATTTATGCTTTTATTCACTACATTATTGTTTTTAGTATAATATTTGCGCTGCACTATTCTTTTTGTATATATATATATATTTTTTTTTTTAAGATATTTTTATTGAAGTTTTTAAACAAATTGACAAACAGAAAAAAAAGAATACACACAAAGAAAAAACACGATCACCGTACCAGATGGACTGGTTCGAAATGGTAGGCAATATGCTCAGACATAGGCAAATAAAGAGATGCCAATTCAAAGGATATACAGTAGGAACACCGGGAAAAGGTGCATGTAGACTAATACGGGCACAGCAAAGGTGGGAGTCTATACATTAGAGATCCTTAGAGCACTGTCCAACACTAGCCAAACAAGTGTACTTCCGTTAGTGCTGAGAAAGAGTAAGTGGGCTAGCCAGCCACCTGCCCCAAATTCTATGAAATGTTTTGGTCCATTTCCGAATTTCAAAAGTAAGCTTGTATAGTGGCATGGTGTCATTAATAAGTTTGAGCCAAAGGGCTTTCAAAGAGGTCTGTGCACCCTTCCAGGACAGTAGACTGGTCTTTTTAGCATAAAAATAAAGTATACGGAGCAGTCATTTGGCATGCGTTGACGTGTGTAAGTCACCAAAAATGTCTAGTAGGCAGTTCTTGGGGTGAATTATATTTAGGAGGCCCAACACCGAGGAGAAAAATGCACCCACCTCCCCCTAGTAGTCCCAAATTCTTGGGCATGACTAAAAACAGTGTAAGAAATCAGCCTCTTGGCCGCAGCCGTGGAAGCAAGCGGCCGAGGACAGGAGACCCATCCCTCGCAACCTCGGCGGAGTAAGGTGGGTCTGGTGGAAAATCTTAACTTGTATGATTCGATCTCGGGGCGCAATGACAGACGTCTTGTAGGTATCACTGAATTCCGACCAGTCCTTGTCCTCCAAGGAAATGCCCATAGAGGTCCATTTGTCCTGAGCTCTATGGAATCTGGGGTTAGAATCGGTCAGCAGGGTTGCATAATAAGTGGAAATAAGTTTAATGGGATCCGGCTGTCGGAGCAATTTTTCCAGTGGTGGCAGGTCAGTGGGGTCTTTCAGGGAACCAAACTGGGCCTGTATAGCATGCCTAAGCTGGTAGTAGTAAAATAAGTATGAGTTTAGTAGGTCAAAATGTAAGCGTAGTTGAGAGAAAGATTTTAAAGCACTGAGTGTTATACAAGTGACAGGTATTTAACCCCCTTGGAGTACCAGCGATTGGGATTGAGAAGAGAGTACAGTTCCTGCAGGTTAGAGTTGAACCACAGAGGGTTGTTAGGGGACTGCAACCAGGTATGCGTGGATACCTTCTTGCCAATGTAACGGAAAGATGAAAGGAAGGTGGCCAGTAGAGAGGTTTTCGGAGCGGTCAGGGACCCGTCCCCTGTAGTCTCCAGGGAGGACGCTATAGCCCCCTCCGCAGAGGTACATTCATTTGCCAGGACTGGACACAGCCAATCATTGACATGCACCAGCTGGGATGCTAAGTAATAGAGGAAGAAATTCGGAAATGCCAGGCCTGCCAAGTATGCCGGTAATCTTAATGTTTCAAGTGCCACCCTGGGGGAGCCGCCTTTCCACAGGAAAGTTGTGCATTTTGTATCTATGCGTTTTACAGATAGCTTTAGGCACCTTGCAAGGGGAGTTAGCAAGGATATTAAGTAATCTTGGTAAGTAAATCATTTTTAAGACATTGGCCCTTCCCATGAGGTCCAATGGCAAGTCCATCCACTGCTTGGTCTGCTGCTGAAGGCAGACCAATAGGGGATCTAAGTTATTGGCGATATAGGAAGATAAAGGGGTTTGCACCACAACCCCAAGGTACCTAAAGGAGGACATTACTTCAAGCTTGGAATCCGGGTGAATTAGGGGGGGCACAGCCACGTCCAGAGGAACAAAAAACTGGACTTATCCCAATTCACCCGGAAGCCTGAATAATCACCAAAAGTGGTAATCTCCAACAATAAAGCCTGCAGTGACCCATCTGCATCAGCCAATGTGTCATCCGCATATAGTGAAATACATTCTTCTATAGTGGCAATTGGGAGTTATCGGGAGTTGACCCGCACCCGAGCCACCGGGAAGTGTAAAGCAGTTTTACCCATGCTATCACCTGAGGGCCGAAGCCATACATTTTGTAGTACCCGAAAAAGATATGGCCATTCCACACTGTCGAATGCCTTGCATGTGTCCAAGGACACAATGGCACGGGTGGGAGGACAGTCGTGTGGATACTGCAGGTTGTGGAACAGCCTGCGAATATTCATTCTGGTGGACCTACCAGGAATAAAGCCCCCTTGATCACTGTTAACTAGGGATGTTACTACATCATTTAGGCGGTTAGCTAAAATCTTGTCCAAAATCTTAACGTCCACATTGATACGAGAAATGGGATGGTAAGATTCGCATTTAAGTGGGTCCTTACAGGGTTTTAAAAGAAGCACTGTCAGAGCCTCCCACATCGTTGGGGGGAGGACCCCAGCCTCTAGAGCTTGGTTATATGTCCGCAAAAGGAGGGGGCAAAGATGTATAGTATACATATACTTCTGTTTATGGCCATATACACACTGTGCCTTTAGCCTGTGTGCATCCAATCCCAAAATGTTTGTGCGAGCGGGAGGCATAGGTGTATCGTCCAGTCGCACTGTCTATGGGCCGTAATACTCTACACACGATCACTTTTTGTGATGAAAAAAAAATGTTTTATGTGACGAAACAAAACAACGTTTTTCAAACTTCATTTTCCAAAACGACATTGCATACACACCATCGTTTTTCCAAAAAGCTCTAGCAAAGCGTGGTGACGTACACCACGTTCGACGGCACTCTGTTCCATTGAAGCTCCGTCTCATAACTTGCTTCTGAGCATGCGCGGGTTTTTTCATCACAAAAAGTGATCGAGTGTACGCGGCATTAAGCCTAATACACACAATGGGCCAGATTCTTGTAGAAATGCGGCAGCGTAGCGTAAGCCATTTACACTACGCCGCCGCAACTTAACAGAGCAAGTGCCGTATTCTCAAAGCACTTGCTCCATAAGTTGCGGCGGCGTAGTGTAAATGGCCCGGTGTAAGGCCGCATAATTCAAAGGGGGCGCCTTGTATTTAAATTAAGCGCGCCCCCGCGTCGATCGAACTGCGCATGCGCCGGCCGCAAAATAGCCCAGTGCGCATGCTCCAGCTCACGTCGGAAAACGTGAATGAAACCGAAGTGAGCGTCGTTTACGTAAATCCCTATTCGCGAACGACTTAGTAAAATGACGTAACCGACGGAAAAAGACGACGCTGACCCGACGCCACTGACCTGATGCCATACTAAACGTGGCATACGACGGAACTTCGTAAGGTTACCCCTCATATTAGCAGGGGTAACCTTACGCTTGGGGAAACAACGTAAACGACGACGGGGCGGCGTAAAAACGTTTGGGAATCGGCGTATTGGGCTCATTTGCATAGGCAAATGAGAAAACAACGTAAAGGCCACCTAGCGGCCGGCGTTGTCATTACATCTACGATCCGACGGTGTAATTGTTTTACACCTGTCAGATTTTTAGTGTATCTATACGTAAGTGATTCTAGGAATCACACGCATAGATACCCATTGAAAAAAACAGATATACGACGGTGTATCTGAGATACACCGTCGTATCTCAGCTGAGAATCTGGCCCAATAAGATTATCAGACAAATGATCGTCTGCTTTTTTTTGCATGCTAGCCTTCATCTTGAAAATGAAGAGGTTACTAAAGTACAACAATTCTCGTACAACAGAATAACAATTTGGAAGTTATGTATTGTATTTTTGGATGAAAACTGTACTGATTAAACGAAAATCGTACGATCTGATATTGTACATTAAAAATTTGTATTTTGTCCCTTTTTTAGAGCTGCACAATTCTGGCTAAAATTTCTGGCGGTGTAAATTCTTCTTTCATATTATACAAAAATTGGGCTAACTTTGCTGTTTTTTTTTTTTTTTTTCATTAAAGTGTATTTTTAAAAAAAAAAAAATTGTTTGAAAAACTGCTACGCAAATACGGTGTAACATAAAATATTGCAACAACCAATTATTCTCTAGGGTCTTTGCTAAAAAAAATATATATATCATGTTTGGGTGTTTCAATTAATTTTCTAGCAGAAAATAATGATTTTTTTACTTGTAAGCAACAAATGTCAGAAAAGATTTGGTCTTTAAATGGTTAACCATTTAAGGACCGCCTCCTGCATATATACGTCGGCAGAAGGGCACGGCAGGGCACATCCACGTACAGGTACGTCCTGTACTAGTACCCAGCCGTAGGTCGCGGGTGCGCTCCCACGACCCGGTCCGAAGCTCCGGGACCGCGGGACTGCAAATGTAGCTACGAATAAGCATCGCACGATGTGAAACATGTCAGCTTTTGTTCTGTTGTCCACTCCTTCTTTTTGACTGCAGCAAATTTTGGTTGTTTTTTGATTTTCAATTTTTGAATAAAGACGTTTTTAAGGTGTGCGGCAGTCCAGGATTCCTTTCATCCTATGCATTTGTGCAAAGCCAGCACCCTTTTGGTTCACTGGGACGGAAGCAAACGGGATTAGCAGTTTTCTGAGCATTATACATCTCTTCACTTTCAAGAATACATACCTAAACGCATACAGCAGTAAATGCAGTACCACTCGGGACAGCGTCCAATGTCTTCACCCTGCCATGGACTTTAACAGACAGCAGGGCTGGGTGCTGCACCGGTGCCTCCCGGGCATACATACACACCTGGATTGGATGCACATGGACTAAATGCCTATTGTGCATGTATCTTTAGGATGCAAACTAACAATCTGTAACCTTTCACCTGCTTCTGCTCTCTAGTTTCTGGTAGCTGCTTCACCAACTTCCTTATTTTGCTTACTTCTGCTACTTTAACCGAAAGGCAAAAAAGCATAAGTTTGCTAAATAAATACTATTCAAATTAAACCTCTTGTTGTCAATGGGAAAAAATGTGGTTCCCTAAGGGCACTTGACTAGTTTTTTAGATTAAATATAGAGATTAAACAGGATTTTTAAGGTGCAAAAAAAAAAAAATTTTATATCAAAAAATAAATTTTATCATACAAAAATAGAAAAGATATAAAAATCCATCATATATTCAATATAATTTCATAAAATATAAAGTAAAAAGACAACATACTATAAACACATAATTCAAAAATACACAATGTATAAATAATGACTTATGATCTGGTCATTATTTATACATTATTGTGTATTTTCGAATGTGTTTATTTTTTGTATTATGTTGTCTTTTTAATTTATATTTCAGTAGTGCGTGACAAACTTCTGAAGAAGCCAAATTATATGGCGAAACATGTCGAGAAAATTGTCTGCTTGCATTTATGAAATTCTTGTAAATATATGATTGATTTTATATCTTTTCTATTTTTGTATAATAACATTTATTTTTAATATACATTTTTGTTTTTTGTTGCACCTTTAAAAATCCTGTTTTAATTTCTATATTTATTCTTCAAATAAGGGATGCGGTGCCTACTTATAGTTGACAGGTAATTCAACAATTCTCCTAGTTTTTGAGATTGTTTTATTTTTTATGTGGCTAATACTGTACATGCTAACATTATAGATATAGGTTTGGTTAGAGGTTCACTGAATGCTAATTTATAACATAAGTGATTTGTCTTCTTAAAGTGGTTGTAAACTCGAAAAAAAAAAAAAAAAATCCCCTGTAAGACAAAGGCATAATGAGCTAGTGTGCATTGCATACTAGCTCATTACAAAATACTTACCTTAGATCGAAGCTGTTACAGTGGCCCTGCACATCGATATGACCGCCGACATGTCTCCCAGAGTTGTTTGCGGGCTCCAGGGCTGTGATTGGCTGGAGCCGCGATGATGTCACTCCTGTGCATGCGCACCAGACCCGCCGTGCATGGCTGCTGAAGAAACATCACGAGCGGGGTGTTTTTTTTCAGTGCACATGCACCGATGACGTCAGTGCAAGGGTATATGGTAAATATCTCCTAAACCGTGCAGGTTTAGGAGATATTTACAGTACCTACAGGTAAGCCATCTTATAGACTTACCTGTAGTAGGTACAAGTGGTGTAACTAGGTTTACAACCACTTTAACTGTGTACAGTATTGTCAACAAATATCAATTTACAGAGATCTTTATCTTTTTATTGGTTTATTTTGTAAGGGTAATAATGACTGCTGAGAAGCATAGGCTTATTTATGACCAACTAATAAACCAATACCTTACCCCCCATAAAGGCACAGAAGATGGTTAAGTTGGAAATAGGGCAAGGCCACAGCTTTATTGAACTTTTCAAAAGTACAACTCTCCAAATGTACCAAACAATGCCAGTCACAGTTCTACTATGAACATTCATAAAACATAAACTCACATAGTCTAAGACGCTTGTCCTTACAATCAGTGCCAGACAGCCATTAGACTGACCTCAGAATTTGACTTGAAGACATAGCCCATAAAGCAACATCAATGGCTGGCAACGTCAAAACCGCCAATAAAGCTGCTAAAAAACATCACAAGGGGCGGGAGGGTGGTCAGCTCTTGTGACAGCTGAATCTTCTTAGAGCAGTTGGATGTGACCCAGCGTAGCCTTTTCTTAGGCCGCGTACACACGATCAAATTTGTCTGCTGGAAACGGTCTGCCTGACCGTCCCAGCAGACAGATTCGATCGTGTGTACGGGCGAGGCCAACGGATTTGGCCAGCCGACAGATTTGAAAGCATGCTTTCAAATCTGTCGGCTGGGAACCCGTCTGCCCGACATGTTTGCTGGTTAGTACGCTAACCAGCAGACATGTCTTCTCGCACACGCGTCGAATGGTTTCGACGCATGCGCGGAAGTGTTTTACTTCCTGGTGCGGTGACGTGGCGGTGTCAACGTCCCCGCCACGTCAGCGCGCCGTCTGCCGGTGGGGATTTTGGTTTGATCGTGTGTACACAATCAAACCAATACGTCCCCAGTAGACAGATTTGTTCAAATCGGTCTGTCTGACCGATTTGAACAAATCTGTCTGCTCGTGTGTATGGGGCCTTAGAGTTCAGGCATCACCCAGTCACCTCAGTAGCCAATCCTAAGGGAGACCCCTAAAAGGGGAGTAAACTCTGTTACACCACTTGTATCTACAGGTAAGCCTATAATAGGGCTTAACTGTAGGTACTGTGAATATCTCCTAAACTTGCACAGTTTAGGAGGTATTTGGTGTGCATTCAGCCGATTACATCACCGATGCATGTGCTCTGAAGATCCGGCTTACAGTGCCGTCCCTTCAGAGCCTGTGCCATAAACAGCGGCTCCTGCACGCATGCTTGGGGTGACGTCATTGCGCCCCCAGCCACTCATACTAGCACATTATGACATTGCCCTACAGGGATTATTTTTTTTTTTTTGTAACCACATGCGGTTTACTACCGCTTTAACTTCCCTTTTAGGTTTGCGCCCACAGTGATGCCATGCTTCCAGCTGTCAAGGCTTTCTTTCCCTAGAGGAGGTTGAAGGGGCCTTCATTATATTCACATGGACAGAAATACTTGAGGAAATGACAAACCCTATGGAAGACATGAAAGGAAGAGTTAGATCCCATACATGATTACAGTCTTAAGAGGCTTAGTATAAAGTTGCAATGCAACAGACACAGTCAAATGTTCTATGGCTGAGTAATGACTTTTTTGATAACACATGGGCAATTTTTCAGTTTGTAGAATTGCAATATTTTAGTGATATTATTAGAGTGATCCTTTGTTAGGCCTGTTCAGGGCAAAGCTACAAGTTCATTATAGAGACAGGCAAAATCACTAAATACAAAGCTCAGAGACACCCTGTGTATGTAGAGTAGTGTTACCCAGGGATGGACTGGCCATTGGGACTACAGGGAGTTTCCCGGTGGGCCGATGGCTCAGTGGGCCAGCATCAGTGACAGCGGACTGCTGTCCCCCTCTGCTCCTCTGTCTCTCCCTCCCTGCAGCACTCACCTGGGGGGAACAAAGAAGCAGGGGGAGGACCAGAGGAGCAGGGGGGATGACAGAGGAGCATGGGGGGAGGGGACAGACAGCTGACTCAACGGCTATGGCCTGGGAGTTTCTCACTTCTGCCTAATCTTGTCCCATAAGGGGGGCACCGAACTGATTCTTTGCCGCCATGGGAGAGACCTGTCAAAGTGGGCCAGTCTGGATGAAGTCCAGGGCCAAATTTCTGTCCCAGTCCAGCCCTGGTGTTACCTGCCAACTGATTTGTATTTCTGTCAACCCAGTCATAAGATTTACAAAGTTCTGCCTTGTCTGGTAGGGCGGCTTCACCTTCTGGTTCCATTCTGCACATGTGTCTGTCGCGCTGCGCTATCTCACTGGTCTCTTATGTCTTCTGGGACCTGTGTGTTTCCCAGAAGACAGTGCGGGGGCGGAAGAGGGGCCGGACATGGTGTAGATCGCCGCGGATACTGCGGCCATCTATGCCTTATGGAGCAACAGGGGTTTTAAAGAAGGGTAGGTATATGCCTGGTGGGGTAAATGTTTGTTGTAAAGTAGTTGAACAAATGAAAAATTATACTTGTTTGACCCCTCTGTAAAACAGAGGACAAGTGTGTTTTCTAGATGATGCCTTTCCTTTGATGCATTTAGATTTGTGCAATATTAAAGTGCACCCTCACCCATGACAATAACTTTTCTGTCCTGGCTCCCCCCCCCCTTCCTTCTTGCATATTTGGAAAATGTTTCCCCCTTAAAAAAAAAAGTTTATACCTTTTTTTAGTACTGGCCATGGCCTACGCAACATCTGTGCATGTACAGGGAATACCTATGTATGTACATGATGCAGGGGTCTACAAGGTCCCAAATACTAGAATCCAGCAGCACATGTTTACTTACATGCATGGGAATTCCTCACGTGTGCTCAGATGTGCCGCAAGTCTCTGCTGGGTTGCATAGACGTGCGACACATCGGTACATGTGTGGGATATGTAAAGATGTTGGCATGGAAGAGGACCCCCAGGGCAAGAACATTGCAGACGTGGGGTGCCTCTTTAAATTATATCAGCCGTGAAATAACTGCAAATATAGCTAAATAATTTGGGATTAAAGTTCTAACGTGTTTTATCGTTTTCAGGGAATGCCATGGTGGAATAAAGACACACATTCAAGATGAATAAAATAAAAGTGCCCACAGAAAAATGGTGAGTCATGTGTTATCAGACATATTGTTATATGAACAATTACAGTATATGCGATCAGGTGGTGGTAAGAGAGGCAGCTTCTGGGAAGTGATGATCTGACTGCTCATATTTCAAGCCGCACTTCCAGTGCATGGCACAAGGGAAAAGTTTTCAGCTATCCTGTTGTTTCTGTTGAAGTGACTGTAAACCCAATTTTTTATTTTATTTTTGCTGTCACAATGTAGAGTATAAGATTTCCTATCATCCGTGCCCAGTCTTGCCACAAAGAGTTAATCCAGCTCTGAGCAATCCTCTTTTCTTTTTTCAGCGAGATAAACGGACAAACAGGAGAAAACTTTTATCCGTTCTTTCCCCTTGCTATGAATGACAGGTTATTTACATATCCCATGCACTAGCCTGGAGAAAGGCATTATTTTTTAATTCCCACCCCCACTCCTTTTCTGAAGTCATGTGGTTACTTTTCTGGATTTTGACTGGATGTTAGTGATCATAGCAGAATTCAGTGTAAGGGGAGTGTAGAGGTAGGCAGGGAGTCTACTGACATCACGACTCCACCCACCGAGCTCCAGAAACAGACCCACCCACAGTATCTGCAGTTTTTCAGTTCTCATAACAGACAGAGGGGAGACATTTGACAGGTAAGGATACATGCAGGAGGCATCTATATCCTTATAGATCAGCACTATGGCATTAGTTTAGAAAGGATGAGAGCGGGTTTACATCCACTTTAAGTCATATGACTGAGTGATGGTACTCACGACCTCTTCTCATGCATTCGCTGATCTATACCAGAGGTGATTGCAGGATAGGACACTAGTACAATCTGGAGGAGAGAAAGGCTGTTCCAGTGAGGTGGTTTCTGCTAGATGTAATCTGTACCACTGGATACTAAATTAAAGTACTATACGCTACTAATGTACAGTTTATATGAACAAGTTTGGGTTCAGTCGTAAATTTAATTTTCATTACTGGGCCAATGAGTGACAGCAATTGGATACAAACAGTCAATGCTCAAGTGGAAAAAGGGATCCAATCTTGCAGGAAAACTGTGGAATTTGTCATTCCAGATAAATGCCCTCATTTGTTGTATTACACGGTATCCATGGCTTTGCTGCTTTCTCCATAACAGGAATCTTTATAAACACAGTAGAACAAACAGTGCATTAGGATCATGTGACACTTTCATAAAACTTTTATTAAACCAGTCAAAACTGCTACTCGCAAGTCTTCTTTGCAAACTTGTTTTGTTATATACACTTGTAAAACATCTTTAGAATGTAAGCTTTAGCAAGCAGGGCCCTCTTAACTGTCTTGTTTTGAACTGTATTGCAACTGCAAACAGTTGATGCTATATAAATCCTGTATAATAACATCCTGGAAGAGAAAAATCTTTATAGCAATGTTTGAGTAGATCCGTTCCCAGTAAGGATTAGCTGAAAGTTCAGTCCGAACCTACAGTTGGTTTCCGACTGAACTTTGGCTAAACACCCATGGCCAGATTTAGTAAGAATTCCGACGGCGTATCAGTAGATACGCCGTCGTAACTCAGAATCTGTTCCGTTGTATCTTTAAGCGTATTCTCAAAGTGACATACGCTTAAATGTTGCTAAGATATGTCCGGTGTAAGTCTCCTACGCCGTCGTATCTTGGCTGCCTATTTACGCTGGCCGCTAGGGGCGTGTACGCTGATTTACGCCTAGAATATGTAAATCAGCGAGATACGCCTATTCACAAACGTACGCCCGGCCGTTGCAGTACAGATACGCCGTTTATGTAAGGCGTTTTCAGGCGTAAAGATATTCCAACAAAAAGATGGTGCAGCCAAAGTATGGACGTCGGGACCGCGTAAAAATTTAAAAATTTTACGCCGTTTGCGTAACTGGTCCGTGAATGGGGCTGGACGTAAATTATGTTCACGTCGAAAACCAATGAGTCATAGCGGCGTCATTTGGAGCATGCGCACTGGGATACGTCCACGGACGGCGCATGCGCCGTTAGTAAACAAACATGGGGGCACACTTAATGTAAATAAAACACGCCTACATCAAACACATTTGAATTCAGCGGGCTTACGCCGGCCCATTTACGCTACGCCGCTGTAACTTAGCTTGGTGAATACAGCACTTGCCTCTCTAATTTACGGCGGAGTAGCGTATCTGAGATACGTTACACCCGCATAAAATTATGCCGCTCTACGTGAATCTAGCCACCAGACTTTAGCCTGCTCGCCACTCTGTTCAGTAGGAGGCAAAAATCACACATAGGGCCAGATTCAGGTAGAGTAAGGCTGGAGTATCAGTGATACTCCAGCCTAACTGTCACTTTAAGCCGGCGTTTTTGTTTTCTGTAACCAGAAAACAAGAAACGCCGGGTTGGAGTTCCGATGCAAGCGGCGTAATTGAATTTCGCCATCGCATCGCAACTTTAATTTAAAAATGGTGCTGGGGGCGTTCCCGCTGATTTACGCCGAAAAAATATGTTAATCAGCGGGAATAGGCAATTCACGATCGTATTCGGGCGCGATGCAGTGACTTTCCGACGTTTCCGTAAGCGATACGCGGCGTAAAGATAAAGCAGCCCCCTAGTGGAGTATCCTATGTTAAGTATCCTATGTTATAGCCGTCGTCATCGCGTCGGGAAAAAAAAAAATCGCGTCGCTTGCGTAAAACGTCCATGAATGGGGATTTGACGTCATTGACGTTCACTGACAGAATTTGGAGCATGCGCACTGGGATGCATTGACAGTCGACGCATGCGCAGTACGTTTGCCGCGGGATCGCGCTTAGTTTAAATAATACACGCCCCGTACCCGCCCAATTTGAATTCCGCCGGCTCATTTGCGATACGCTGCCGCAACTTTAGGAGCAAGTGCTTCATGAATAACAGCACTTGCTCATAAAATTTCGCCAGAGTAACGTAAATGAGAAGCGTTACTCTAGCTTAAAGATGCTCCCATCTACCTGAATCTGGCCCATAGAGTATTTTTACTGCTTCTATATGTGAGGCGCCGTACACACGGCCGAGGTTCTCTCTGAAAATCAGCGAGAACCTCGCTGGAATGCACATTCCAGCGAGGACCTCGGCCGTGTGTACGGTCTCAGCGAGCTTCCCGTCGAGCACGCTCTCTATTTCCTCGACGGCCCGCCTGGAAGAATGGCTGGTTGCCATTCCCGACGGGCGGGTCGCCGAATTCGACGGCCGGGAGAGAACCTCGACGGGCGGAACGATGTGTTCTGCCCGTCGAGGTTCTCTGCCGTGTGTACGGCGCCTGACAGTTCCCACTATCAATGGTTCCTAAGGATGCAGCAGCATCCCTTGGAACCATTGACGTCACAGGGGATAGCAGTGGCATCACTGCCCGAATTTGGCCACTGGTTAACCAAGTTTGCAAAGAATGTTTGTGAGTACTAGTGTTTGTTACTTTTAGTTTTATAAAGGTGCCACACAATGCTTGTGTACTTTTTATTTGTTTTATATAATAGTTAATATTTTTCACATACAAATAAATTATGTTGCCAGCAGATTTGCCACTACTATCAGGGATTATTGGAAAGCAAAGAACATAGGGGGTAATTTACGAAAGGCAAATCCACTTTGCACTACAAGTGCAAACTACAAGTGCAAAGTGCACTTAATATTGTACTGAAAGTCCACTTGGAAGTGCATTCGCTGTAGATCCGAGGGAGACATGCAAAGAAAATAAAAAAACAGCATTTTAGCTTGCACATGATTGCATAAGAAAATCAGTAGAGCTTCCTCTCATTTCAGATCTACCCCTCGGATCTAAAAAAAGGTTCTTGTACGACTTCGGGGGCGGCTTGGAGCGATTTGCATTGACTTCTATGCAGAAGTCATTTTGCTAATCACCTCTGAAGTCGTCTTCAGGACGACTTGCAGGGTCGCCCCGAAGTCGTGCCACGGAAGTGTGAATAGGCTCTAAGGGTCCATTTATTAAAAGCCAGCAGCTGCAGTACGTGTAGCTGCTGGCTTTTATTTTTTATTTTTCCCGGACCTCCGCTTTAATGTACTAAATGCTATACATATGTTCAAGGGTTTGCAAGTGGGCTTTGATACATTTTTAATTTGTTTTACCTTGTTTGTTTTTGTTTTGTTTTTTACTGAAAATATAGATTAGATAAGCGGTAGCGCAAATATTGTGTGACAAAAAATTACAACTTCCACCATTTTATTCTACAGGTCTCTGCTTTTTGAGTTTTGAGTTTTTTTTTTTGTAATCTTCATACTTAAAGTTACAGATTCAGTCTGCTCTGGTTTTAGTAAATTCCCCCAATTTGATTTGAAAATAACAGTCACAGGACTAAAGTAACACCATTTTTATACAAGTTATTTTTGTGTTTAAAGCTTTGTGAATTAAAGGGGTTGTAAAGACAAAAATATTTTCCCCTTAAATTAAAGTCTGACAGTAGCTGATAAAGTAGAAAGTAATGTTTTGCATTATAACTAGTTTGATACCTTTTGAAATCGAGCTGTTTTATTCACCCCTGTCACTCCTGAATTGTTATTCTCACTGACTTCCTGGTTTGCGGTGCGCATTCATTCTTGCTACATCACAGCCTAATGGGAACTACAGTTCCCATTATGCTTAGCCTCCATGCCTGTGAGGGATAAGAGAGCATCTCCACGCAGGGCTGTAGTCATAGGGAGGTGGTGAGCACGTCTGCTTTCCACCATTCAGATGCTGGTGGAAAGCAAGAAGAGGAGAGACAGGAAATGGCATTTTCAAACCTGGATTACTGTATTTTGGAAGTCAAAAGGAAAAACGAGGTAAGTGATATTTAAATGCTCTAGCTCACAGCAATCAATTCATCTAATAAAAAACAAACCTTTAGTGTTCCTTTAAGTCCCTACTTTTCTTATGATTTTAGTCTACTATACATTTTTGTTTCACTTTTTTTTTGCTTGTTACTGGAATACAAGGTATAATGGTGATTATAATGCTACACTTGTATCCAATCAAAAAACCTAGGTCATGTGGCTTATGAAATGCCCTGAAGTAATAACCTTGAATCTGGTTCTTAGAGATTTGTTTACTCTGCTCCTGATGTAATTGGCAAAAGATATCATATCTCCCTAAAGCTCCAAGTAGATAGCTACACAGTTGAGATGAATAACTGCAAACTATTTTAGCTGTCTGCTAATCTTGTGGTCCAGATAGCACAGCCACATTCAGACCTTCCAGCAGACTACATGTCCCTTAAACAATACTGTTTGGCCCTGAACCTGTAGTGGCACCCTGATAAGATTATGCCTGGCTCTTTCCATGTCTAGTGTTGTCCTGACGGGATTGTGCAAACCAGTAGAACCCTGATTCGCTCACACTGTTCTCCCTTTCCCAGTCTGAGTTTGAATACACAAGGCATTTCCTCACCTATTTATTTTTCAAATTCTCCTTAAACCAGGGCTCGACAAAATCCGGGCGCCCGGTCGTAATTGCGACAAGAAATTGTGACCTGGCGCCTTCACCCACCAGTAATTGAAGCCGCAGCCTTCACAGAAGGAAGCTTAGGCCGCAAAGCCACGGCCTCAATTACCGGCCGGCGCGGGCCCGCTGCGATCACGTGGCGGAGGAGGTGGGGGCGCATCTCCGTGCGCCCCCGCCGGTAATTGAGCCCGCGGCTTTGCGGCCTCCTGCAGGCCTTCTGTGATCTGGCGCCATCTTGTGGTGGCCGTTTGGCATTAAAAGTAAAACCGTTCTAGCAGTTCTAATGTGTTTTTTCACTGCCATCTCCTTCCCTCTAATTAGAACCCCCAAACATTATATATATTTTTTACTCTAACACCCTAGAGAATAAAATGGCGGTCATTGCAATACTTTGTCACAACGTGTGGTTTGAATACCCTGTACATATGAGGGCGCTAATCACATATGTGTTCGCTTCTGCGCGCAAGCTTGGCGGGACGGGGTGTGTTTTCTGGCTCCTAACTTTTTTAGCTGGCTCCTAGATTTCAAGCAAATTTGTCAAACCCTGCCTTTAATATACCTAAAATCAAGGAGTATTTTGTCTGGTTATGTGATGTCTCGGGTTGTCTTTTTCTTCTAGTGATGGTGGTGGGCAGTTTTCCCTACTGCAGGGAGGAGCACTGGTGTTGTAATGTGTGCATCACTCCTTGCAGTACTCTACTCTAAGGCCCCTTTCACGCTGGGGTGGGAGGTGCGGTGGCGGTAAAGTGCTGCTATTTTTAGTGGCACTTTACCGCTAATTTCGCTGCGCTATTCGGCCACTAGCGGGGGTGGTTTTACCCCCCTGCTAGCAGCCGAGAAAGGGTTAAAACCACCCGCAATGCGCCTCTGCGGAGGCGCATTGCTAGCGGTATAGCCACGCTGTCCCATTGATTTCAATGGGCAAGAGCAGTATACACACCGCTCCTTCACCTCTCCAAAGATGCGGCTAGCAGGACTTTTTTTTTTTTCCATCCTGCCAGCACACTGCTCCAGTGTGAAAGCCCCCTGGAGAAACAGCAGCCACTGTTTTCTGGACGGTTTGCAGTCTCTATTTATAGTGCCTGCAAACTGCCCCTGTTTGAAAGGGGTCCAAGGCGCCTTTCACACTGTCACGTACCTGGGTGAAGTCCGAAGTGACGAGGTCAGCCTCTCTTGAATCTCCGGCCCTGGTCCCGCTGAGGGTGGTGACAGGGAAAACCAAGGGCCTGGGGAGACACGAGTGCCCGCAGATGGAATTCAGGAAGCCCGCAGTAGGCGATGCGAATCTTGAAATGCAGGGAGTCACAGCAGGTTGCAGGGACAAAATCGCAGCAGGTTGCAGGAACGAAGTCGCAGGAACCCAGGAAGTTGAGCGGAGCCAGACAGGAGGCAGGAGCGTAGTCACATGGGAAAGTGGGTTCAGCAACGAGCGGGCAGCAAGGTACAAAGTAATCAGGCAGAAGGCAGGGTCACGTGAGAAGCTGAGATCCGGAACCGAGGGTCAGAGGTGAAGCGAAGTCCAAAGGCAAGGTCAGGGAAGCCGAGGTTCAGTAATTGAGGTCAGGAGTGCCAGGAACATGCACAGAAAACAGGGACCAGTACCGCTGAGATCCGTCGGCACCAGGCTAGGGTCAGTGCCCATTAAATAAGCTAACTGGCGCCAAGAGAAGCACGTGCGTGCTCCCGTGGATGCGCGTGAACAGCCCTAACAGTTCTCTTACACACACAGTTTTTTTTTTATGTGCTTTGGCATTAAAAAAGCGCCTGTAAAGTGCCCTGAAAGAAGCTGCATCTGCAATGCCAATGTGAAAGCCCGAGTGCTTTCTAAGCCCTTTCACACTGCCAGCGTCCAAAAAACGCCGGTAAAGCTCCGCTAAGACCCCTTTCACACTGGGGCATTTTTCAGGCACTTAGGTGTTTAAAAAAAAAAAAAAAGTGCCTCAATGTGAAGGGGCGCTTTTGGAGCGGTGTATTCACCGCTGCAAAGAAGCTGTTTGCAAGACTTTTTTTTTTTATGCCCTGCCAGTGCAGCACCTCCGTGTGAAAGCACTTGGGCTTTCACGATGGGATTACAGATGAGGCTTCTTTCAGGTGCTTTACAGGCGCTTTTTTAACGCTAAGACACCTTTCACACTGGGGCATTTTTCAGATGCTTTAGTGTGAAAGCACTCTGGCTTTTACATTGGGATTGCAGATGCAGCTTCATTAAGTCCAGGGTCACCATAGCCGTCTACCAGGAGATTTTGGAGCACTTCATGCTTCCTACCCCAGACGAGCTCTATGGGGATGCTGACTTCATTTTCCAGCAGGACTTGGCACCTGACCACACTGCAAAAAACACCAAAACCTGGTTCAATGACCGTGGGATTACTGTGCTTGATTGGCCAGCAAACTCGCCTGACTTGAACTCCATAGAGCAGGGGTGTCAAACTCAATTTAATTGTGAGCCGCATTATGATTGCCCTCAAATGGGTCAATTGTAACTGTAAGATTAGATGTCCAGAACATCCCCTCCCCTTTACATTAGAGATCAAGAGCCACCCCACCATCAGAAGTTTAGCCCCACACTCTCCCTTACATCACAGTGCACCCCCTCTCCTTATGCTGCTGCTGGGAAGAAGCTGGATGCATTGCTTGAAAGCAGGGGTCTGGGGGGGCTGGAGCTCTCCTGAAGCAGGAGAGGTGCGAGGGCCACATGAAATGACCTAGAGGGCCGGGTTCGGCCCGCGGGCCTTGTGTTTGACACCTGTGCCATAGAGGATCTATGGGGCATTGCCAAGATGAGACTTGAGACCGAACAATGCACACCGGCTGATAGCTTCCATGCCACGCCGCATTGAGGCAGTAATTGCTGCAAAAGGGGCCCAAACCAAGTACATATGCGAGCTTATACTTTTCAGAGGTCCAATGTTGTTCTAGGTACAATCCTTGTTTTATTGATTGCATGTAATATTCAAATTTTCTGAGATTGTGGATTTGGGGTTTTCATGAGCTGTAAGCCATAATCATCACAATTATAACAAATTAAGGTTTGAACTATCTTGCTTTGCATGTAATGAGTCTATCTCATATATTAGTTTCACCTTTTTAAGTTGCATTAGTGAAATAAATGAATTTTTGCATGATGATCAAATTTTGACCATTGGCGTACAGAAGATCTCCAAAAAGATTTTAGACATTCTCCGGAACAAAAATGTAATTTTTTTGGTGAGATATGGTCAATTACAACTTTGCTCATCAGAACACTGAAAGTGCGTTAGCCGATTATAATGAACCAGTTACTCCTATTCAGAATCAGCATGCAAAGACATGGTCTAATAAACAGCTATTCCTTCAGAGCAGAAACTAGTAAGACTCATCCGCAACATTTTGTTAACATTTTTTTTTTTTTTCTCTCAACAAAAGTGGGATTACTGTTTAAGTCGGTAAATCTAGGAAATATGCACACAGGTGTCAGTTCACTACTTAGTTGTTACTAACTGTACTAAGAGTGAGAAGCTTGTCGTTTTAAAAGTTAGCAATGGCAGCTACCATAGTTTTGCTTGCTTACATTCTGTTTGCCTATAACTATAGTAGTGACAGCAAGTTAATATGAGGGGTGGGTAGGTACGTAACGCCCAGGGGTCAAGTCCTGGGGGAAAAAGTGTGGGAACTCCCACCCAAGATCCACTCCCCCACCAAAAATGTTTTATTCCGTCACTTCCTCGATGCCGCAATGTCTCCTGGGAGCTTTTGTCATTGTTTCCAGGAGACATTGCAGAGGTCTACTGCGAGTTATCACAGGTTTAGAATGAACTTTTTAAGCAAGTTCTTTCTAAATCCCGCAATAACTCGCAGCAGACCTCCAATGACCAATGAACAATGACAAAAGCTCCCAGGAGACATTGCAGCATCGAGGAAGTGACGGCCCGATGAATCCATATACAGGAAGCGGGCAGTAACATAAAGGATTACTAAGGTTTGCCTTCCCCTGACAGTGACTCGAGCTGGGCATCGCCGCTTCGTGAAGGATTGGCTCAGGCGGCTCGGCAAAAAAGTGCAGGGATCTGTTCCCACACGTTCCCGCAGGACTTGAGCCATGGTAACGCCCCTTCTACATGGGGCAGGCTCTGCAAGGAGTCTGCTAGCTCAGTGGGGGATCTGTCTGCTGATCCCCGATGAGCAGGCAGATGGCTGATTTGTGTCCGCTCTGCCTATGCAGAGCGGACACAGACAGAGTTTGCTCTCCTCTACGGGTGGTCAGATGTTAACTGACTGCCTGTTCATTTACACCTGACATCCGATCTGATCCACTAGACCAGGGGTCTTCAAACTTTTCAAACAACGGGCCACTTTATTGTCCTTTAGACTTTAGGAGGGCCGGATTGTGGCCAGCAGGGGCAGAAAATGTCATGGGCCCAGCATCCGTGAGAATAAATATGGCCTCAGGGTTGGTGGTCAATAGGAGGAGGAGTATTCCCCCTATTAGTAGGAGGAATAGTATCCCATCATTGGTATCCGTGGAACATATAGTGTCCCATTGTTGGTGTCAGTGGGAGAAATAGTGCCTCATATTAGTGGAAGAAATGTGTCCCAAGGGCCGGTTTAAGACTAGCAAAGGGCCACATCTGGCCCTCGGGCCGCAGTTTGGAGACCCCTGCACTAGACCACAAGTCCCCATCTGTCTGTTTTTATTGGATTGGATGTCGGCAGGTGTCAATGAACACATGTCCGTTAACACCCATTGCTACATAGAGGACAATGAATGGTTCAATCTGGTCCACCTGAAAAAATGATGGGCAGACCCAACCGGTCCACTCGTGTGAAATCATATGATCCGTGGATGCACCTCCATCCCTTTACACATGTAGGAGCTTTCTGAAATGTAACCTTGGAGTATTATATAAAATTCGGGCTAAAGTAAATTTGAGTAAACCTTTAGCAGAGCTACTGTGTTTTTTGGATAACATTAAAGGGGTTACTAAGCCCACAGCAGTAAAATCGGTCTGTATATGTAGTAAAGCATGCTTGTTATACTCACTGTGGAACCTAAGGGATTAATCATCTGCATTGTGTAAAAAAGACTGTTTGATCCTGTCTTCTCTGATCCTCTCCTTCTTCCACTGTTCCCAATCCAGGTGTTCAGTTTGGTATGTATTGTTAGAGTTGTTTTCTTTGGGAGAGTGCATGTGATTAGCACAGGGCCAATCGGTACTGTCCAGACTGAGGGTCAGGGGTCATGTAGCCTCATAGGACAGTGAGAGCAGAATGAAAACTCCTCCTACAAGCTTTAACCAGTGCTCAGCCAGACACTGATAGAAGTCACAAGACTGCTCTATACTGCTGATGAGAAAAGGTATTTACCAGTTTATATTTGCTAAAAGAATTGCATTGTCATGTTCTGTGTACTGTGGGAGACCCAGTGCCGATCCTGACCTCCAAAATGACATGTCACATTAAAAATTAGAAGGGGGAGGGCGCTGTCATATTAAAGCTTAAAGTTGAGAAGTGGGGGGAGGGGGTGTTCTGCTGTCGGAAATTGCATCTTACATTAAAGTGAGAAGCGGGGGGTGCCGACTTCTTTCCTCCTCTTCTCCCATGGAGCCGGGTGAGGGCCTCTAGTAATTTGGGGGGACCTCCGCAGCTTTGTGGGGCCCTAAGCGGCTTGCATAGTGAGCCTATAGGGCTGATCGGCCCTGGGGAGACCTGATATAGTGAATACAGGATCCTGGATTTAGTAACACTTTAACACATATAACTGATTTTATTGATTATCTTTATTTTAACATTTACATGACCTTTTTAACATTATTATTACTGCAGTAGGTTAAACCTCTCTTGAGTCAATGTTAATGATAATGTCAGGCAAGTATACCATGACTTCTATAACAGTTGATCATTGTCAGCCTCCATTACATGACTTTGCTAGCAAATAACCCCCAAATCATTGTCTTTAATATGGCCATCCTCGCAAATGTTCTACAATTGAGGTTTTAATGTGTGAGGTGGCTATTTTTGGTTGATCACTGCTGGTTGTTCCCCAGGTGATTTTAGGGTTGTGTGAAAATGTGTACTTCCTCTGTTGCCCCTGACCAAATGAGTCTTCTGAAGCATTGCCAAATAGTTTTTTAGTATATGCATATTAAAACAAGACTCGGTACATCAAATGTAGAATGAAAGGAGCTTTGCAGTTATGTGATTGGAGACTTTAAAACTTTATGTGGAAAATGACTGAATGAGCTTCAGACTGAATAATGAACTGATAAGCATCCTTCAGTTATTAAAATAATGTTCTAGGGACTGTTCCTGGAAAAAACATAAAATATGAGAAGATGTCATTCTTTTGCAGCCTAAGAAAAGTAATTAACTGCTTATGATAAAATAGTTTGTGGTCGGTCCTTTCCTGCAGAGCATGACACGGCACATGCTGGAACAGCTGCTCTTTCTAGTCAAACACAAATTCCATATTCCTAAGGAGTGTGTAAAGAATACTGCTGAGTGTTTATTCATGTGTACCACTAAAACTGGCTGTATTTGAAAGCAAACTACATTTCTAGGGGAGGGTAATGTCCAATTTTTTGTTTGTACACTTTTTTTTTTACTTGTAGCCATAGATGTATTGAATTTCCAACACATTTGGCATCCTCACTAATGGCTGATTGTACGTCTGATGACCATTAGCTGCCACATACTGTTCATACCAAGATCACTTTGTTTTTTGTACGCACTGTAAAATCCCGTAGAGTTCATTTGAGGGACTCCGTGTTATGAAATTGGGTTATCATGCCAGCTACAGGAAGTTTGGACACTAAAAAGGTTCAACCCTGTTGCCCAACCCTGGGGGGTGTAAATTCACCTACATACACCACGGTTCATTTGCCTAAACATTATTAAGAGCAAATGATCATAAGCATAAGAAGGCCCATGTCCTTCTAAGGATTCTGTCACGTACCTGATGGGAGACTGAGATGACGAGGTCGGCCTCTCTTGTATCTCCAGCCCTGGTACCGCTGGAGATGGAACAGAGGATACCAAGGGACAGGAGGAACACGAGTGCCTGCAGGTGAAGGTTCAGACAGCCATGGCGGGTCATACGGAAGCCGGGTCAGATAGCTGGCGGGCAGCGAGGTACAAAGCAGCAGGCTGTAGAAGTGTCAAATGGGTAGCCAAGATCAGAAACCGGAAGTCAGACGATAACAAAGTTCAAGATCAGGGTCAGGGCAAGCCGGGTCCAGCAACAGGAAGTAGGCAGGGTAACAGCAGGAATACTGGGTGCCAGGGTACTAGCTGAAGACCAGTCAGCAATGGGTCCAGGTCAGAGCACTTCCTTAAATAGGCAGTGAGTGCCAATTGGCGCTAGGGGCGCGCACGGCGTCCGTTGCGCGCACGAGCGCGCATTGGCGCGTGTGCACGCACTGGCGTGCCCGTGTGTGCGTGCTCATGCGCATTGGTGCACCTAAGTATTTCAGGACGCCCGTGTGCGCGCGCATGCGCATTGGTGCGCCTAGGACAGAAGGTTACAGTTCTCTTACAGATTCAGAGGAAGACATTTTAAGAGGAGTACAAACATTTAACCTTCTCTGTTGTTCATTGATGGACACAGGATGTAGAAACAAGCAAGGTGTCCAAATGCAGTCTACCAGAAGGGTGGGCACACAACAACACAGGTAAGAGGCTCAACATGAGAGGAAAACTGGGCGGCTGATACTTTGCATCTAAAACTGGCATTGGAAGAGACTGAGACATCCACCTGGTAAAACTGAGAAAACATTTAGACAAAGGGTCAGGTGGCAGCCTTATGACTCTTAAGCCCCGTACACACGGCAGAGAACCTCGACGGGCGGAACACATCGTTCCTCCCGTCGAGGTTCTCTGCCGGCCGTCAGAATCGGCGACCCGCCCGTCGGGAAAGGCAACCAGCCATTCATCCCGACGGGCCGTCGAGCAAATAGAGAACCTGTTCTCTATTTGCTCGACGGGTTTCCCGACGGGCGGGGCTCGCCGAGAGCGTACACACGGCCGAGGTTCTCGGCAGAATGCGGCTCCCAGCGAGGTTCTCGCTGGTTTCTGCCGAGAACCTCGGCCGTGTGTACGGGGCTTAAGACACGACTGGTTTTCTCGTCGGAAAACCTGCGATGAGAGCTTTTGGCTGGGAATCCTGGCCGTGTGTATTCTCCATCGCAGTTTTTACGACGGGAAAACTGCCGGTATAAAAGAGAGTAGGGTTTTTTTTTCCCGTTAGGAAAAAATCCTGGCAGGAAAATCGTTCGTCTGTATGCTTCTCCGACGGTTAAAAAACCTGCGCGGTCTCGGAAACAATTCGACACATGCTCGGAAGCATAGAACTTCATTTTGCCGGCTCGTCATTGTCTTTACGTCACCACGTTCTTGGCAGTCAAAAGTTCACCAGACTTTTGTGTGACCGTGTATATGAAAGGCCGGCTTGATAGAAATTCTGTCTTGAAAACCGTTGTTTTTTTTATCTGACGGAAAAAACGGTTGTGTGTACGAGGCATTAGAAATAGAAGCTTGATGCCAAAATGTCCAGGAAGTGCTCACAGTCCTAGTGGAGTGCTTCTTCACAGGAAACGGGTGAACCATTTTCTTTAGATCATTGGCTTGAACAAAAAAAAAAACGATGGATCCATGTAGAAGTGGAAGAACTAGAAATCTGAAAGCCATTCATTACTCTCCAGGATGACAAAAAGTCAGTCTTTCTGATTTAAAGCCATAGCTGACAGATAGAAGAGAACAGGTTAGACCACATTAAGGCAATGAAGAATAATCTTCTTTTATTAAACTGTAACTTGACACAAGGATGGTAAAACAATACCTGTTGAGGTAAAAGGGGGAGTTCACATTAGTTAAGACAGAAGGCATAGCTCTCAATTACCAGATTTTTCTGAAAGACCAAAAATGTTTCCTCACAAGTCAAGGTCATCAATTTAGATACAGTACCTGCCTGGCTGAAGTGATGGTAACAAGGAACGCAACCTTGTGGCGTGACAAAAGAGGAGAATGTCCTAATTGACTCAAAAGATTCAAAACCATGGTAGCAGAGGGGATTATACAGGGGAGAGCCACATGGGTAACAACTTCCATAAACAAAGAGTGAGATGCTATCAGTCTCTGAAAGAGAATGGTTAAAGCACAGACTTAAAACTTGAGAACCAAACACTGGTTCACACCCAGGTGCAGAAAGGAGTTTCTGGTGTTAAAGTCCCTGGAGTCCCACCACTGAAAGTACACCTTCCAAGCCTAATCGTACACCTTGCAGAAAGTGCACATGCATGCCTGCAGCTTTGTAGGGATGAAAAACTCCAGGATGCCCCTATCCCCCCCAAACTATGAACTTTAGCAACCTGCTTTTAAAGCCAACAACTTAGAAAAGCGGTGAAGTGTTGTTCCTGTGAGAGCATGTCACATCTGAAATTACTTGCACAAGGTGGACATACTACCCTCTCCTGGGCCAATCTGCAGCTAAAAGGACTACTGGATTGTCCTCATCTTCGCTCCCGTGGACAAGATGAAGAAGCAGTTTTAGGGGAGAAAATGATTCAGTGGCCAATTTCCCTGCCAATTTCTTACCCCTAAGATGTACATTTCAGAGATGGCTGGAACGTGTTGTTTTGCCCAGGACAGAAAGGACTCTACCATTTTTTTGATGTAACAAGCCTTCTTGTTCCTCCCTTATGGTTAACATATGCCATGGCCATGCAGTTTTCCAACTGGTTGCAGACAAGGTACCCTTTTGAACAATTAGTCTAGTGTAGGAGAGACCGTGGTATCTTGTGGAGCTCCAAAACATTAATCCGTAACCAAAACTCCAGGTACCAACAGGTTGCCGAGGACTCTACCTGAAAACTTGCATTATTTGTTAGAATGGAAGCCATAAGCCACAACAGTGACATCTTGATACTGGGGTGTAGGCAAATCGACCTGGCCAGAGACGGGGGTGATTTGTCCCATGTTGGCCAAGTGTTCTGCTCCAGGCTACTTGAGTGTAACTGAACAAAGGCAGCCATCTTTAACAAAGCCATTAGTCCTCATGCAGAAGATTAGTGTTGGATCAAGGAGAGCAGACCTTAGACCGAAGATTGACCAAAGTGAGCCACAGACTGTTAGTGGCTTACAGTAATTCAAAGATGGCACTGGTGTTCAGGATAGATGGGTACGTGAAGATAGACATTTTTGATGTCCACCTTGGCTGAAAAGTCTCCTTGATGGGTGGAGGCAGTAATTAACCTGGGATTCATTATGAACTTGTGGGCACAGATGACCATATTCAAGGCTTTGAGATCTAGGATGAGCAAATGCCTCTCTTTGTTTTAGGGACTGTGAAAAGGTGCAACTGTAACCCTGTGTAATTGAGACATGGATCTGAGTGATGACTCCTTGGTCCAGGTAACCCTGAGAAGTTCAGTGGATTTCCGTCAGTTGTTACATGGACACGGAAAGTTTGGAGATGAGGAGACTGGGAGCAAAACTCTAGATTTGTATCCTTGGGGCACCACCTCACGCACCCAAGCATCAGATATGCAAGACTTTGATGTCTGCAAAAACCAGTAAATGTCCCCATCTCCCCCTGGAAAGAAGAGGTGTTGTTGGAGGACTTACTGTAGCTGTCTTGGGATGCCAGAATTGTTGCAACAGAAGTAGGTACGTTTTGAAAAGAAGAAAACTTGGAGGAACAAAAGAAATCCTTCAGGGAAGAAAAAAATGATCGCAGACTAAGGACGGCGTACACGCGTACGAGAACCTCGACGGGCGGAACACATCGTTCCGCCCGTTGAGGCTCTCGGCCGTCCGTCGAAATCGCCGACCCGCCCGTCGGGAATGGCAACCAGCCATTCATCCAGGTGGGCCGTCGAGCAAATAGAGAGCCTGCTCTCTATTCGCTCGACGGGATTCCCGACGGGCGGGGCGAGCCAGGAGCGTACACACGGCCGAGGTTCTCGCTGGAATGCAGCTCCCAGCGAGGTTCTCGCTGGTTTCTAGCGAGAACCTCGGTTGTGTGTACGCCGCCTTAGGAGATTGCTACTTACTTACCATTCTGAGCATTTGTTTGAAGGTTGCCCTCAACCCTAGTGACATTCTTGATGAGCTCTTTCAGCAATGCTTCAAAGATGTGATTACTGACAGGATACACAGAGAAGGACACCAGCATCTGTCAAATTTATTTTATAGAATTTCAAACAGTCGGGATGTTCTGGACAAAAAGCTTCAGAATGGGATACATAGCAGAACCTGCCAGGGTAAACAGACTGGTACAAGGCTTCTAACTTTTGGGCTGTGATCAAGCATTCTCCACCAGAATAGCCCTCTTTTGCTTAGGTAAGACGCATTGTGGGATCTTGCAACGTAAAGTATTACTAAACCCAGGAGCCTGCATTTACTATAGTGAGGGAAAAAAGTATTTGATCCCTCTGCTGATTTTGTACATTTGCCCACTGACAATTTCTTTGTCAGTCTATAATTTTAATGGTAGGTTTATTTTAACAATGAGAGACAGAATAACAACAAAAATATCCAAACATTTTTTGATTGATTTGCATTTTAATGAGTAAATATATAGGAAAAGACGATCAATGACGTCATAAGTCCAGCCCCGCCCCCTACAGTTAGAAACACATATGAGGTCACACATAACCCCTACAGCGCCCCCTAGTGGTTAACTCCTAATGCAATTTTCATTTTCACAGTAATCAATGCATTTTTATAGCACTTTTTGTTGTGAAAATGACAATGGTCCCAAAAATGTGTCAAAATTGTCCGATGTGTCCGAAATAATGTCGCAGTCACAAAAAAAAATTGCTGGTTGCCGCCATTACTAGTAAAAAAAAAAAAATTATTAATAAAAAAGGCCACAAAACTATTCCCTATTTTGTAAACGCTTTAAATTTTGCACAAACCAATCGTTAAACGCTTATTGCGATTTTTTTTTTTTTACCAATAATAGGTAGAAGAATACGTATCTGCCTAAACTAAGGAAAAAAATACGTTTTTATATCTTTTTTGGGGATATTTATTATAGCAAAAAGTAAATATTGAATATTTTTCAAAAACGTCGCTCTATTTTTGTTTATAGCGCAAAAAATAACTGCAGAGGTGATCCAATACCACCAAAAGAAAGCTCTGTTTGTGGGGAAAAAATTAACACCAATTTTGTTTGGGAGCCACGTCGCATGACCGCGCAATCGTCGGTTAAAGGGACGCAGTGCTGAATCGCAAAAAGGGGCAAGGTCCTTTAGCTGCATAATGGTCCGGGTCTTAAATGGTTAAGAGAGGCCTGTACATGTGCTTTCTTGAGCAGGAGGACCTTGTGGGCGCTGCAGGATTTCAATTCTTCACGACGTAGTGTTACCAATTGTTTTCTTTTTTTTTTTTTTCTTAAAGTGTATTTTTGTGCGTGAACTCGAGAGAGGAGCTGGACTGCAGGGAGCTGGACTGCAGGAGTTGGGAGTAGGCAGGCCCTCCCCCCAGAGGCAATCTGCCATCCTTCTCCATGCCCCCGGTGGCAATGGCGGGTGTAAGGGAGGACCTCCCCCTCACCCCGCCCTACTTGCTCCGCTTGGGAGCCCAACGGGGCAGAGGGACTCCCCCTATGAGGAAGTGAGGGGGCCTAGCCCGCTCAGCCAGCCCCGTAGGTCCTTCGCCTCTTTTTTTTAGGAGACCGCATGGCCAAAGTGCGTGCGTGTTAAACCAATTTCGTGTGCGTGCAAGTGTGGTGGTTTTTGTGGGAGGGGGGTAGGCGTACTAAGCACAGGCTTACCTTGCATAGCACACCCACCGGGAGCCGGGCTGAGACCACCAAACTCAATTCACATGTAGCCGAGACCGGGATCCGAACCCTTGGCTGCAGAGGTGAACGGCTTATCAGCGCAGTGCCCATCACGTTGATCCACCACAGCTCCCTCTCAATTGTTTTCTTGGTGACTATGGTCCCAGCTGCCTTGAGATAATTGACGTGTATTTCTGGGCTGATTCCTCACTGTTCTTATGATCATTGAAGTGAGATCTTGCATAGAGCCCCAGACTGAGGGAGATTGACAGTTATTTTGTATTTCTTCCCTTTGCATGACCCCTGACCCTCTGGACAGTGCTGATTGGCCCTGTGATCACATGACCCCCCCCCCCCCCAAAAAAAAAACCTCTAACAATACACAGCAAACTGAGCTTGTGCAGAGGGCCTCCAAGGTTCTGTACTATCCGCAGATGGATTGGGGACACTAAAAGAAAGGGAGGATCAGAGAAGACAGGATTAAACAGCCTTTTTACACAATTCAGAGGATCAACCCCTTGGGTTCCACAGTGAGTATAACGAGCATGCTTTACTGCATATACATACTGATTTTACTGTCGTGGGTTTAGTAACACTTTAAGTGTTGTGTGCACTGCGTCAAGAAGAGTGGAGAGGAGTTTCTTCTCTGTTTAGTGGTAATTAATGTGGTTTGTGAATTCTCAAGGAAGAGCTCTTTATCCATGAAAAATCAGAGTTCGATTAAGGATCAGCAACCAAATTAGTGTAAGTAGCAACAGCAACTGGCAAATCTGGCTCCAATAAAGCAGCCAAGGGCAAAGCCTAGAGCCTGCAGCCTCTATATTCAGATCATGAAAAACTGAGACAATGAATATACAGGCCAATAGCGTTGTTGTGTACAGATGTAAACATTTTTGCAAAAATACTGGCTGTTGTGTTAAGGGAAATAATTCAGAACCTGGTCCAGATGGACCAGACAGGGTTTATACTGAACAGGTCAACTAGTATTAATATAAGGAGGGTATGGTTAAACTTACAAGTTTCGACAATCCACGAGGGATCAAGAAAATAATTGGATGCCTTTTCCTGGCAGGGAAATTGATGGTAAGGAAGTGGCCGGCATCAAATCCACCAACCTGTGTAGAATGGGAGGATGAAGTTAATAAAATAATAAGACAGGAAAGATAATAGTGTATAATAAAAAGGGGAAATGCCAAAATGTTCAAAAAAATATGTGAATTTTGATCTAGTAGATAAGGGAAGGGTGTGATGCAAAATTAAGGTTAATGGGGCCTCGGACTCCCAGAATCTTCTTTTTTTTGTTTTTTTGCTTCTTGGAAGGATGTATAGTAAATAAACAAAAATCGTATATAATTCTTGATAGATGGGGAAAAATGAACTGTAGTGCATTATATGAACACATTTGTGTTTGGTAAATGTTAGGGTGGTGGTTTAAAAGCGAATGTGAAAGATGTATACATTTTTTTTTTCTTTTTATAAATACTCAAAAAAAAAATAAAAAAAAAAAAAGAATTCACAAAACACAGTTACTGCTTAACACCACTCTAGAGGACAAAAAAATATCTGCTGGCCTGTAGATGTGGTGTATCTGTATTTTGCAAAAGCATTTGACACAGTTCCCCATAAACGTTTACTGTACAAAATAAGGTCCATTGGCATGGACCATAGGGGGTGAGTCCATGGATTGAAAACTAGCTACAAGGGGGATTTCAGAGGATGGTGAAAGATGGGGAGTACTCTGAATGGTCATGGGTGGGTTAGTGGGGTCCCACAGGGTTCTGTGCTGGGACCAATCCTATTTTATTCATAAACGACCTGGAGGAGCTCAATCTCTGTATTTGCGGATGATGCTAAGCAGGGAAATAACTTCTGTACAGAATGTGGAAACTTTGCAAGAAGATCTGAACAAATTTATGGGATGGGTAACTACATGGCAAATGAAGTTTAATGGAGAAAAATTTGTAATAATGCGTTTGGGTGGTAAAAATATCTATATACTAGGGGGAGAACCTCTGGGGGAATCTAGGATGGAATAAGACCTGGGGGGTCCTAGTAGATGATAGGCTTACCTAATAAAACTCCAATTGCTTTTATCTCCATTGATGGAGAACTTGTCAGAAGTTATCAGGCTGATAACCGAAGAACGGAGCAGGAGAAAGCCACAGGACACAGCACAGGACCAGAGATAAAAAAAACCTGCAGATATAGGTGCCTAGCTCAAATTTCTTTTTTTTTCAATTAACATTTTTTTATTTATATGAAACAGTTCGCAAGATACAGATAAATGCAGGTAATAACAAAAAGCCAAAGCAAAGACTTATCCAAGAATACAAGTATTACTCTTGCCCTTTATGGGTAGAGAAGGGATTAAGTTCCCGACCCATTGGGCTCTGATCTAAAAGCTGGCTCTGCTGCCAGTCGTGTCAACAAATTATACATTTCAAACCGTTTTCTAAACGCTGGTGTCAACGGTGACACCGAAACAGTAGATTGTATAGGAGGAGAGAAGGGTCAAGAAAAGAAAAGGGGAGAAGAGGGGGAAGGGAGAATCAGGTCACCGCGTCTGACACCTCGTCCGCCCCCGGCGAGTCCTCCCGCCGATGCCACTCGCTCCAGACCTCGTCGTGGGCATCCATGCCATTACGTATCCTAGCTGTCATCCGCTCCATCAGCTCTACGTCCTTGATCCTAGCGTAAAGGGCCTCTTGGGATGGGGGTGTGGATTTTTTCCAGTTAAGGGCTACCAGGCATCTAGCCGCCGTTAGTATGTGTCTAAGCAGTTTTTTATATGGTTTGGCCAGGCGGGGTTGGGAGATACCTAGCAAAAATAGTTTAGGGGTTAGGGGGATTGGCATCTCAAAGAGACCGGTAAGCAGCTGTTGTGTGGACTGCCAAAACGGGGTGATAAGGGGGCACGTCCAGTAGATGTGGAAGAGAGAGCCTCTGTCCTGATGGCATCGCCAGCATCGGTCAGAGGTGGAGGGAAATATTTTGTGGAGTATGTCCGGGGTTTGGTACCAGAAGCACAACATTTTATATGAGTTTTCTTTATACAGGGTGCACAGGGACGATTTAGCAGCCTGCCTCCAGACGGCCTGCCAGGCCTCCATCGGCAGTGACTCCCCTAGTTCTCTCTCCCACTTCAGCATATATACATGCTTCCCCCGCCCCTGCCAATCATATGCGTTCAACAGCTGGTAGATATCTGTGATCAACCCCTTTCTATGGCGCCCCTCCAGGACTATACGTTCAAATGGGGATGGTTGTGAGAATTGGAGCTTTGGGGCTATTGTCTGGGCATAATGCCTTATTTGTAGGTAACTATAAAACACCTGTCTGGGCAGATCGTGTTTCACCTGGAGCTCCGAGAATGTCAGCAGCCTACGGGACCTGGGGTCTACCAAGTGTCCAAAATGAAATAGGTCTCGAGAGGCCCAGGGCCAAGACATCTGGTGGGTCAGGCTGTCTGGTATTTTGGGGTTGCAGACAAAAGAATTCAGCAGGGAGCACTCGGACTGAAGCGCCACCTCTCGAGACATCTTACGCCAGAGACCCCTAAGTAGGGACATCGAGCCTAACGAACGGTCAGGCTCCACCCTCACATCAGCATCCCATAAGAGGCTATTTGGGTGGACCGGGGCTAACCATATCTTTTCTATCTCCGTCCACTTATTGAAGGACCTCTGGGGGAACCAGGAGACCACTGCACGCAGCTGGGTAGCTTGGTAATATTTAACAAGGTTGGGGAAGGCCAGGCCCCCATCCCCCCGTGAAGTTGTCATGACCGACCCAGGGATCCTGTGCTTCTTATAGTTCCAGACAAACTTCAGCATATCACTCTGGAGTTTGCGGAGGTGGGCGTACGGGATCGGGATGGGTAACGTTTGAAACAGGTAAAGGAGTTTGGGGAGGATGACCATTTTTATAGCCGCCACGCGGCCTAGGAGTGAGATATGATGCGCCTTCCATTTTTGAAGAAGGCCCCTAGCCGTTCGATATAGGGGAGGAAAGTTGGCCTGGTACAGGGAGCCGAAGGAGGGCGTAATGTGGACCCCAAGGTATTTAAGGGATGAACTCTCCCAGGTGTAGGGGAAGTTCGACTGCAGGTGATGGACCTCAGTCTCTGGGATGTTGATCGGGAGGGCTGCTGACTTCGAGGCGTTTGTTTTGTAACCCGACATTGTCCCGTATTTATCTAATTCAAAATGAAGGTTAGGTAAGGAGATTCTGGGTTGGGTCAGGGTGAGAATAATGTCGTCCGCGAACAGGGATGTCTTAAATTCCTTTCCCCGCACTGAGATACCCCTAATGTCCGGATTTCCCCGTATGGATGCTGCCAGGGGCTCGACACATAGAGCGAAGAGCAGAGGTGAGAGTGGGCAACCCTGGCGCGTACCGTTGGCTATCTGAAAGGGGGAGGATGTGGCAAAGGGGGTTTTAACTTGGGAGGTAGGGTTTGAGTATAGGTGTTGTATCGCCCGTAGGAAGGGTCCTTTAAACCCCATGTGGTGCAGGGTAGCAAACATGAAGGGCCAACTCAGGCGATCAAAGACCTTTTCAGCGTCTAGGCTCAATATGAGAGCTTCCGCACTGTCCCTGTTGGCTACATCAATCAGGTCAATGACCTTTCTGGTGTTGTCCCCTGCCTGGCGTAGCGGCACAAAACCTACTTGGTCCTTATGGATCAGGGAAGGGAGAATAGCATTCAGCCTAATCGATAGAAGTTTAGTGAATATTTTGAGGTCTGAATTCAGTAGCGCTATGGGCCTGTAACTGGCGCAGGAGGCTGGGTCTTTGTCTGGTTTTGGTATGAGGGTCAAAAAGGATCGCTGCATGTCACTCGGGATTGGGGTCTGGTGGAGAAAGGCATTAAATAGTGTGGTCATGTGGGGGCTAAGTAACGGGAGAAAGGTCTTGTAGTACTCGTATGGCAGTCCATCCGGGCCAGGGGATTTATGGGCTGGGAGGCCCTTCACTGTCTCTGCTATCTCCTCCGCCGATATGGGCGCGTTCAGGCCCTGTAAATCCGCTGCCTTAAGTCGGGGTAGACCCGTTTGCTCTAAGTATTGGGTCATACGGGCCTCCAGGTCAGGAGATGGGGGGTTATGTGGGACTTCCGGCTTGTTATATAGGTCTGTGTAATAGTCTGCAAAGGCTCCCGCTATGTCCCTGGGATGTGTCAGGAGATGGTCCCCCCTGTCTTTTATCTGGTGTGGGATAGAGGTGAGGGCCCGGTCTGCCAGTTTCCTGGCCAGAAAGGCTTGCGCCTTGTTGCCCTTGTCATAGTAGAGTTGCTTCAGAATGTGTATTGGCGATCTCCTGGATGGAGAGCTCGCCACACATCAAAGAGTGCATTTTTCCTAGTCAGCTGGCGGAACAACTTTGAGTCCCTAAGGGCCCGGGTTTGCGAGGTCTGGGTATTTGCCACCAGGCGGTCCTAGGTGGCCGAGTGTGCCAGGTTGTAGTCTCCTCCTATCACCAGAAAGTCATGGGACTCTCGGAACAGTCGGGCATGGACCCTGGTTAGGAAGTGGTGTTGATGTGTGTTGGGTGTGTAAACTACGCATAGGGTAATGGCCTGTGACTGCCACAGGCCCCTAAGGATAAGAAAGTGTCCCCGAGGATCTAAATACGTGGAGGAGCATGAAAAGGGAGACCCCTTTTTAAAGAGGATGGCTACCCCCGCCCTCTTATGTGGTCCGAAAGCCTGGTATACCTGGGGGAAGTATCGGGATGCAAACGTGAAGGAGTCCCCCCTATCAAAGTGGGTCTCCTGCACCATAATAATGTCTGCCCCCGACTGCCTAAACTCTCGGAGCGCCAGGTGTCGTTTCTTGTTGGAGTTCAGCCCATGTACATTTAACGAGAAAATTCTAGCCATAGCCTAGGAGGGGGTGTGCTACTCGTATACTTATCTGATGGAGCAGGTGATGTGTCCGGGTCAAGGAGCGTGACATCCGCGTGAGGAAGGCCGGGGGCCAACGGGGGCGAGGCCCAGACCGCGGCGACCAGGAGGAGGGAACTCTAGAGGGGGGAAAAGAAATGAGAGTGAAAACACACAGAATAAACACAGTGAACATTTGCGTACATGCCCTGGCTGACCAAGAGGTCGCGGGCCATATAAGTTCCAATCGGACTCCCCGGCCGGGAGATTTAAGAAGTCCGGGCCGGGGAGACTCTGAGGGACCAAGGTCCAGGGGGGAACTCTCTGGCGGATAGCCACCAGGGGGGGTCAGCATCCAAAAAACCGATCAGTCCAGACAGGGGCCGCCTCGGGACAGCCCGACAAATAAAAAACTAAAATGTGGCGAGGGCCTTCGGGGGAGAGGCAGGGATATGGAGCTTGTGAGCTACCAAGAAAGAAAAAGGGACCATAACGGACTAGCACCAACAGGGACAAAAAAAAAAAAGAAAAAAAAAGGTGATACAAATCGGTACTCAGTGTTGTCTGGCCAGGCAGGTCGGGTTGCACAGGTCAATCAGCCGGCCATCAGGGAAAGGGCCTTCCAACTCCGGGGCCCCCGGTTCTGTGTTTAGGGGATCGACGGGAGGGCTCCGGGCCCTTGGGGCGCTTGTTTGGTGGAACTTTCTGCCATACCACCGGGGGTGGAGGGGGGGTGGCCACCAAGTCCCAGTCAGGTAGTGTTGGGATAGGGATGTCCAAGGCGTCGCAGAAGGAGTCTAGGTCCTCGGGGTATCGTAGAATCGCCGACCTCCCTTGATGTTTGGCCGTCAGGCTAAAGGGGAAGCCCCATCTATAAAGAATGTCCCGGTCTTGCAGGGTGCGCAGCAGCGGTTGTAGGAGTCTCCGCTTCTGGAGCGTGATCCATGAAAGGTCTGGATATATTTGTATCGGGGAGTTGTCAAACACTAGGTTGCGGGCAGCGCGGGCTTTGCGCATAATGGCCTCTTTCAGTGGGTATGATTGTATTCGGCAAATGACATCCCGTGGTTTTGAAGCGGGGCCTTTCGGGCGTAGGGCCCTATGAGCTCTGTCCATTTCGATACGTTTGTCCAAGGGTGCCCCTATGAGGTCATTAAACATCGTCTGGAGCGTTTTCTGCAGATCTTCAGCCTCTTCCGCCTCAGGGAGGCCTCGCACTCTAATGTTATTGCGGCGCCCCCTGTTGTCCAGGTCCTCTAAGTGGCGCTGCATGTCCCGTAGCATAAGACGGTGATCGGAACCCTGAAGTTGGGTCCTATGTACGGCCAATTTAGTCTCCTGAATCTCTTCTTCAGCCATCTCTACTCTATCGGCCAGGTGCTTAAGGCCTGCTTGAATGGTTTGGATTTCGGTCCTGCATGTGTCTTTTACGTCTGCAATCAGTTGCTTAAAGTCCTCTTTTGTAGGGAAGGCTTGCAGAAAGGACTGCCAGGGGGGCTGCTCAGCGCCATCCGGGCCCCATGGCTGGTAGGGGGATGCAGGGTTCACGTGGCGGTGGGACTCTGCAGTAATGATCTTGGTACGGGGCCGGGGGTGTTCAGGTGGGAGAGCACCCGGATCAGTCCATGGTACGGTCAGGGGGGGGCTGTAGGGTGGGCTCCGGGGACATGTCCCCCTGAAGTGGCGAGCTGGTCTGTGCCATCTGGGCATAGGAGGGGTGGGGGTGGTGTGTTGCCTCGTGTACCTCTGTCAGGAGCAGGTCTGTAGAGTGTAAGGCTCTCTGGGCCTGAGGTGGATTCGGAGCCCACATAGAGGAAAAGTCATGTGCCTGGGGAGAACCAGGCCTCACCATCGCGTGGGGATGCGATGGGTTTGGCAGGGCCGGGAAGTCCAAAAGTGGATCCGGGGGGGAGGATGGACCAGTAGTGGTGTCCTGTGATCCCGGAGCCTGCATCGCATGGTGCGATCCGGGGGTGGGCTCCGCGCCCTGCCGCAACTGCGACGGAGGATGCGTTGCGGCCTGGTCCGCGTGTTGCATGTGCGGGTTTTGAGGCGGATGGCTGTGGTCACTCACCCCCTGCTGGCCCGATGTCCTCTGTGGGGATGGCGGTGTGTCCCTGGATGCCGGCGGATGAGCGGTGCTCTGTCCACGCTGCGGGGAAAGGTCCCGGCGCTGATAGGCCTCGGCCTCCGGCGCCATCTTGCTGTGGCTGCCCGGCGGCATGTCGGGGACCTTGAAGTAGTCCCTGAAGGACGTGGAGGCTCCGGAGAGCGGCAGGGCGAGTCCTCTGGATGTGGAGGATCGAGTGGTGCGGGAGGCGCTCATCAATCCGGCAAGATTTCCCCCGAAATCGGCCTGTGTGCTGCGGGCTGATGCGGAGCTCCTAGGCAGCACGTCCGTCCAGCTCGGCTTCCGGTCACGCCCCGCCCTAGCTCAAATTTCATGAACTGGGTCTACATCAGGGATATACAGTCAGGGAAGGCAGGTGCCATGAACATTAAAAAAAAATCGAGCTTTGAGGGTCATAGCTCGGTGACCTGGGGTCACAGAGACCCAAAATGAACCCCACCACTGGTAAAACTTTGGGGCTCTTATGACCTATGGTTCCAGAGATATGTGGCTCCTTGCAGCCTGTCAGAAGCTAAATACAGAGCGGCCACCTTAAATACACATGTACGTGAATTGTGGATGCTGCACACCCCAATTTGTAGTATTTTATGAAAGATCCCTCAAGGTTTTTTTTTAAAGTGTATTTTGTGCGTGAACTCGAGAGGGGAGCCGGACTGCAGGAGTTGGGAGTAGGCAGACCCTCCCCCCGGAGGCAATCGCCATCCTTCTTCATGCCCCTGGTGGCAATGGCGGGTGTGAGGGGGGCCTCCCACTCACCCCGCCCTACCTGCTCCTCTTGGGAGCCCAACTGGGGCCCAACGGGATCCCAACGTGGCAGAGGGACTCCCCCGATGAGGGAGTGAGGGGGCCTAGCCCACCCAGCCAGCCCCGTAGGTCCTTCGCCTCTCTTTATTTTAGGAGACCGCATGGCCAAAGTGCGTGTGTGTTAAACCAATTTCTATTTGTGAAGAAATTTTGTTTGGGAGCCACGTCGCGCAATTGGCAGTTAAATCGACGCAGTGCCGGAAGCTGAAATTTCGCCTGGGCAGGAAGGGGGTATATGTGCCCAGTAAGCAAGTGATTAATATTCCTCTCTATATGCATTGCCCATTTTCAAAATGTTGTAAAATGTTGTAAAATGGTATCACTTACAAAGAATTCACAAAACACAGTTACTGTAACTCCAACTCAAGGTTTTTTTTAGCAGCAAGATAAATATTGAAAAGCAAGAGATGTTACATAAAAATTGGTATTTATTTATTGGTTAAATGATATCAAAAATGGAGTTGTCATGGCTGCCATCCACGGTGTGTCCCGGCTCCTGGCTGGGCTCCGTGTCCAGCGGACACCGGGCCGCCTCTATTCCGTCACTCACCTGTCTGTACCGGAGAGGAAGAGGAACGAGGCGCTCCAGGGCGGCGGGAAGGCGAGGATTGAGGCCCAGCATAAGAGGGGAAAGCTGACGGCCCGGGAGAGGATTAGTCTGTTTGTGGAACACCGATGTGCAGATTTCGGAATGCAAGAGGACAAAAACAAGTATCCCGGAGACAGTGTTGTCACAGGACAAGGCCGCATTAATGGAAGGCTGGTGTATGTTTTCAGCCAGGACTTTACTGTGTTTGGAGGCAGTTTGTCTGGAGCTCATGCACAAAAAGTCTGCAAGATCATGGACCAAGCTGTTCTGGTGGGAGCCCCAGTGATTGGACTTAATGACTCTGGAGGAGCTCGTATCCAGGAGGGTGTGGAGTCCTTGGCAGGCTATGCAGACATTTTTCTGAGGAATGTGCTGAGTTCTGGCATTGTGCCTCAAATTTCTCTGATTATGGGTCCCTGTGCTGGAGGTGCTGTCTATTCCCCCGCCCTAACGGACTTTACATTCATGGTTAAGGACACGTCCTACCTCTTTATTACTGGTCCAGATGTAGTGAAGTCAGTGACCAATGAGGATGTGACACAGGAAGACCTAGGAGGAGCCAAAACCCACACTGCCCTATCAGGGGTGGCTCATCAAGCTTTTGAAAATGACATAGATGCCTTGTTAAACCTGCGGGAATTTTTTAACTACCTCCCGCTAAGCAACAAGGATGCAGCACCAGTCAGGGAGTGTCATGACCCAAGCGACCGTCTCGTATCTGCATTAGACACCATAGTTCCCATGGAGTCCACTAAAGCCTATGACTTTTTTGAGATTATGCCGAACTATGCCAAAAATATTATTGTGGGCTTTGCCAGGATGAATGGCGGAACAGTTGGCATTGTTGGAAACCAGCCGAAAGTGGCATCAGGCTGTTTGGACATCAATTCTTCTGTTAAGGGAGCTCGCTTTGTAAGATTCTGTGATGCCTTTAATATACCAATTATCACATTCGTTGATGTACCAGGATTTTTGCCAGGCACTGCTCAAGAGTATGGAGGCATTATCCGGCATGGAGCAAAACTTTTGTTTGCATTTGCTGAAGCTACCGTCCCGAAGATCACAATCATTACTAGAAAGGCATATGGTGGTGCCTATGATGTCATGAGCTCAAAGCATCTGAGAGGTGATGTCAACTACGCCTGGCCCACAGCAGAGGTTGCTGTTATGGGGGCAAAGGGAGCTGTAGAGATCATATTCAGAGGAAAACATAATCAGGCTGAAGCAGAGGCAGAATATGTGGAGAAGTTTGCCAACCCTTTTCCGGCAGCAGTCAGAGGATTTGTTGATGACATCATCCAGCCGTCTACTACTCGCATGCGCATTTGCCGTGACCTTGAAGTACTTGCAAGTAAAAAACAAGTAAATCCATGGAAGAAACATGCAAATGTACCTCTATGAGGTGAATCTGTTACAACACGGTGCATTCCTGTCTGGGAAATGACAAAACAGACTGGTTTGTGTCAAACTGGAAAAGCAAACCCTACAACTGTTTTCTATGGACAAGGAGATGTGATTTCCTGCAGACTACAGCCACTGTAAATGTCTGCTATATTAAATGCTGAAAATACAAAAAAAAAAAAAAATATCAAAAATATTTTCCATAATTACATAGAAGTCGTAAAAAACAGTTCTGGCCCTAACATTGACAACATACTCATTTAAAAAATTGGATAACTTCACATAACTCATGTTGTGTAAACTCTTTGTAATTTTGTAGAGCTTCACATAATCCCTACGTGTTTCGACCTTTCTTGGTCTTCTTCAGGGTATAAATTACTACGTGAGAAAAAAAAAGGTTTACAAAACTATTATGTTTATAGATACATCATTTTAATATAATTTAGTATATTCTAATATAACAGAGTAGTACAGGGGTGGGCAATTATTTTTTCGATGGGGCCACATGAGAAACTAAAAATTTTTTTGAGGGCCGGGCCAAAAGGCTAAACTCAATACTGCATAAAATCAATTGTATTTCTTTATAAAAAGCAGTAAATATCATTGTTGGACAACTGGTACGAGTACTTGTTATATAGTTAAACACTGAAAAAGTGAGGTTGCCTTACAAGAAAAATTTGCTTCTTTCAGTTCTCAGAGGCCTTTTCAAAACTGAAAGATGCAATATGATTGGTTGCTATGGGCAACTCAGCAACTTTTCCTCTGGACAGGTTTTGATAAATCTCCCCCAATGTTTAAAGGAAAATGTTTTTCAGTTAACTACCCCTTTAAGCAAGATACATCATATTGAACTGTCACTAAACATCACTACTAACAACATTTCACTACTAACAACATTTGTAGTCTTTGGTGTTTTAAGTTCTCTTTTCTTGTTCAGTGAGAGAAATCTAGTCTCTGCTGGGCTTTAACAAGTGCATCGAAGTCAGGTTGAATGTCTGAGGTGGAGATGCGAAGCACAGCTGACAGATGATCATCAGTGAGAGAGGATCTATACCTGGATTTCGTGAACTTCATCATTGAAAATGTTTGCTCACATACGTATGTAGAGCCAAAGAGAACCAACATCTTCTGAGCACGTCTCCTCATGTTTGGAAAGTTCTCCTCCTTGAGAGAAGAGTAGAAATCTAGCAGAGATCTTGACTTAAAGTGCTCTGCCAGTACTGCATCAGACTGCAGGTCGATGAGTTCCAGTTGAACATCACTGGGTGCATTATCCACACTGCAGGTAAAGGGAGAGGAAATCAGGCACATTTTGTCTTCGATTCGTCTGAGATCTTCAAATCGCCTTGAAAACTCACCATGCAATGCTCCCAACATGGATGAGTACCTGCGGAGGTGATCAGCTGGTGGTGTGACTTCTTTCAGGGTTTTCATGTGAGTTATATTGTTGCTCTCCAGTTGTCTTGAAATAAACTGTAACTTTGTCATCAAAGCCTTTACCAGGCTGTGCATTTCATGAACAAAAAGGCCATTGCCTTGCAGTTTGGTGTTCAGTTCATTCATCTGTGCAGTCACATCAACAGAAAATGCAAAATCTGCCATCCAGTCCTCATCTGAGAGCTCAGGGAAGTCTTTGCCTTTCTTCTCACAATACTCCCGAATCTCTGCTTTCAGGTCCCAGACTCTTTTTAGCACTTTTCCCAGACTGAGCCATCTGACAGCTGTGTGGTAGCTGATGTCACGATGCTCGGTCTCATGCTCCTCCAATAGTGCGACAAACTGTCTGTGGTTCAATGCTCTTGCCCTGATGAAGTTTACTATTTTAGTAACAACATCAATGACATGGTCAATTTTTAGCACTGATTTGCATAACACATGTTGGTGTAGAATACAATGCAAAAATACCAGTTTCTGATCCATGTCGATTTCAGTCACTTTATCTTGCATACGTTTCAAAAGTCCGACATTTTTTCCGGTGAGATTTGGACATCCGTCCGTTGTGACGCCTGTCAGTCTGTCCCATTTCAGTCCCAGCCTGTCCATGCACTCATTTACCTCCGTGAACAGATCACTCCCTGTCCTCGTTCCTTTCATCGACCGCATTGCTGCCAGCTCCTCCGTAATCTTGAACTCGGGGGTTATTCCGCGGACGAATACAAGTAACTGGGCTGTGTCACGGACATCACAGCTTTCGTCCAAAGCCAAGGAGAAAAAGTCGAAACGTGCCACTTCACGTTGCAGCTGAAGCTCCAAATTCCCCGCAATGTCCTCGATCCTTCTAGTCACGGTTCGCCTGGACAGCGGGACTTGCTCAAATGCCGCTTTTTTTTCAGGGCATATTAGTGCTGCAGAGTCCACCAAGCACTCTTTGATAAACTCCCCCTCTGAGAACGGCTGCTCTGGGTTGCTGCATCCCTGGCTGCGTGAAGTTTTGTAAAACAGCCTTGCTGCTTTTGCAACTTAGCTAGCAAAGCTTCCGAAGTCTGCACCCTTTCTGCGTCAGTCAAGTTTTTTTATATTTTACAGCATGTTTTGTCTCGTAATGCCGACTCAAATTGTAGTCCTTAAAAACGGCGATCTGCTCCCCGCAAACTAAACATGCGGCTTTACCTCTGATTTCGGTAAATAAATACTTAGCAGTCCAATTCTTTTGGAAGACTCTGCATTCAGCATCTACCTTTCTCTTTTCAGCAGACATTTTGAGACCTAGAGTCCTGTTGTGACAAGGATCCAATCACGTGCACCCAGGGCTGCCTATGCAACCAAAAACAAAATATTAGGTTGGTTGCATAGTTCCCCCATATTTGTAGCATAGTTTCCCTATATTAGGTAGCAGTTCCCCCACATTATGTAGCTGCAGCAGTTCTCACAGATTTGTAGCATAGATTACCCCCAAACACCCCCCCTCCACCAATGCCGTTTTATTTTTTGCTTGCAGGCTGTAAGCAACAAATAAAATGGCACAGGGGGACAGGGGGGGGATTTGGATGCCCCCCCCCAAAAAAAAACCTGCTACACATTTCTGTACAATTATACCTTGTATGACAGTCAGACAGTTACTTCCCCAGCAGCGGGCCAGCGCTCAGTCATGGCTTACTTACTTTCCTCCTTCACCTGGCTGAGGGCTCTCACAGCACCGTGGCACACACTCCTCTCGCAAGGCCTCATAGGACGCCGGGGACGTCACGCCGCCAGGACGTCAGTGCTTGTGTTTAGTACTGAAGGGGAGGAGCATGCTCAGCCTCGGCGCACAGGCACCGCCCGGGCTGCAAGATGCTCTATTGTTGTGTATAATAGCCGCGGCTCGCGGCTCTGCTGTGTAACTATGTTAGCTGCGGCCCGCGACCCACGATTAAATGATGCTGAGCAATATCGGGCCTATGAATAATGCAGCTGCCTGCTGCTTGGACAATGCGGATCGATCATGTATTATATAGCGGCCGTCGGCCGGACACTGTGAGAGACATTTGGGCCTACATTGTAATGGGGGCCTGGAGCTGCAGCTCCATCAGCCCCATTGTTAATCCGGCCCTGTTGCTAGCGATCCGCCCGGGGGCCGGATTAAAAGGTCCGCCGGGCCGTATACGGCCCGCGGGCCGTAGTTTGCCCAGCTCTGGAGTAGTAGATATATCTACCACTTTTCAGTGAGGAGGCCATGTCCTATGGCCAGACGAATCGCTGTTTCTTTAAAAGCACACCAAGCCTCAACACACACTGCTCGCCTGCCCTTCATGGACGAGCCCCCACTTTCATATCACTTACAAGAAGTCACCCCTTTATTGAACTGGGGGATGAACCGAGGGAGATGGAAAGGCACCCACCGTTTTCCATATTACACAATTTGATAATTACTGTTATTGTACTATAGCTCAGGGGATGCTGAAAACAAATCCGTAATGGCTTTGCAATATCTGTCGGTCAATGACAGTGTGGTCTCTTGTTAATATAGTTGTTATTATTTTATTATTATTTTATGATCTTGTGGCTGATCCAGGGGTACATGCACATGGTCGAACGACATGGTCCCGATTTTTGGGGGAAATTTGAAAGCTGTTTCATCCCCCTCCCCATTGACGGGAAGGGATGCTCATGTCATTTAGCTAATTGTATGTTGAAAACATTAAAATAAAAGTATTTTAGCAAAAATGTTATCTCTTAGGAGGGTATATTCCTTGAAAAATGTCAGAACTCTTGCATTGTATTGTGCAGTGCTGTAAGGTCTTCCATATTGGTTATCCAAGTCCTATTTGAGGTACTGCTATGTAATTTACTACATGCTTGTGAATGTACACATTTTGTGGGTGTGTGTTTTTTTTTTTTTTTTTATATATATACTTTTTATTAATAAATGGTGCTCCCCCTTTTTTTTTCTTTAGAATTATGGTTTTCCCTAATCTGTAGCAGGCTGCAAGGCCTTGAACCAATTTGGAGGCATTGTACTGAGTTAATGGACTTCTAATTCCCCTTTTTAAGAACCTTTTTCGAGGCCTAATGCTTTGGGCGCTGATTTGTTGTCCTTTTTTTTGGGGGGGTGGGGGGGATACATTTTATATAATTTGAGCCTAAGGCCGCGTACACACGATCGAATCTATCTGCTGAAAACGGTTCGACGGACCGTTTCAGCAGACAAATTTGATCGTGTGTACGGGCGGACCGACAGATTTTTCCAGCAGACAGATTTTAAAGCAATCTGTCTGCTGGGAACCCGTCCGTCCGACATGGTCTGCTAGTTTGTACGCTAACCAGCAGACATATCTGTCCGCACATGCGTCGAATGGATTTGACGCATGCGCGGAAGTGTTTTACTTCCTGGTGACAGTGACGTGGCGGCGTCAACGTCACCGCCACGTCACCGCGCTGTCTGCCGGCGGGGATTTTGGTTTAATTGTGTGTACACGATCAAACCAATCTATCCCAGCAGACAAATCCGATCAAAACGGTCTGTCAGGCCGATTTGATCGGATTTATTTCATGGTGTGTACGCGGCCCTAGAGTTTAGTTTACATTGGCTGTTATGTGCAGAGTTTTTAATTTTTTTTAATTTTAACATATATAATCATGGCTATGATATTTCTAGAGCTTTTTTACACGCAAATGATACATTTAATGATATCTGTTTAATTTAGCAGTTATTGTTTTGTGTCTCTATTTTTGTCTATATTTCCATTTAAAGGCAAATGTTTAGAAGCATGGACTTCTTGGCTAGACGTTGTTATTAAAGCGCAATGAATAAGCATGCTCCCTTTTCATGTCCTGCATGGCACATTCTGGCACTGTCTACCTCTGCGTTTAGGAAAAATGAATGCGATAATTAATAATGGCTGCTACTGGCTGAGCAGATGTTTGCTCTTTGCGTCATAACAGTGAGCAGGGTTTTCCTCTTGTTAGTGTCTACACTACAGCAATGGGATCCAGGACATAGTTTAGATATCAACATTTGCAAGAGGCAAAGCCTGTTTAATAACTTTGCCAATCGTCCCTCTGTAGATGATGATCAGTGGTAATTTGTTATGCAATGCTTTTACAATAGCTGGCACAAGCCCTTTACAGTTTTAGAGTCTCTTAAATAAAATCTTGAGAGATGGTAAGATAAACTACCTTTTTGAAGTGGTTTTCCAAGCAATATGATATAACGAACTTTGAATATTGGATTATTAGAGACAAGCCTTCTATTGCTATTTAAACTAGAAGTGTGCATAAAAGCTAATTGTATATGTGTGTGTGTGTGTGTATATATGTGTGTATATATATATATATATATATATATATATATATATATATATATATAAAATCATACAGCATGACCTTCCTTCACTATCATTGTTCTCATTTTGTTCCAGTTAAAGCACCCATGTTAATGTCCAAGGGGAAAATTCTTCACAGATATTGGGACACAAGTGGTGCTATAGCTGCCAGGTTTACCAGTTCGCAAATATCTGAAGATGGTAGCATGCTGCTTCTTGGCTTCTGTTCAAGCACCCTTGGACCCCAAATGCTGAATGGTCTATACTGCAAATACCCAATCAAGATGTTGTGGCTAGGGAACTTGCCCTTTCCATTGCATGTGCCTTAGTATTGGTTAGTAATGTGCCCCTCACAATAGTAGGCTAACAGTGTACAGTTTAAGACCCTGTTCACATCTAAATATAGCATAATCTTCTGGAATGCGCTAAAAATGTGTCAACATATGCATTTGGGTGCCATTCATTACTAATAGCACCCCAAACGTGCTAAAGAAATTGGCGTTTTGATGAAAAATGTGCTATTTAAAAACATGCCAATATCAGGTCCAAAAATAGGTACAGGAGGAAGCAATAGATGGACATGGAGGAGAAGTGTCATTTACCACTGTGTATGCTCCCACATGTGTGAGTCTGTAGTCGTGTGCGCTGCGCAAGAAGAACTTAGAAGGGAACTTAAATTGAGCACGCTCTCTAGTGGACACCATCTGGTCTACACAATCTCAGCCTGCAATGGGGACACAGAGAATATGGGAGGGACAGCCTAAGGCCGGATCAACTAGGTCGATGGCACTATACATAAAAATAAAAAATGCTTTAGTGGCTTTGTGAGTATGAAGAAAAAGGGAAGGGGTAGGGACAAAAGATGTCCCAGGATTGCATCAGGGGGTCAACAACGGTATGATTCAATTATACTGTAAACTTTATTGATGAATGAAAAAAGTTTAAATGAATCCAGCTGTGGCACTATGACCGCCCAAGTAGGACACGTTCCTCCAGAGTATCAACCTACAAATATAAAATACTATATACTGTAGTAATAAACAATGTTGTATGATTAAAAAATAAACGCTGAGCAGAAACCCGATAGTCCAGAGTGAAAGTTCCCTTCTCCAATATGGAGAATAAGGATTGAATCTGACGTGTTATTGTGAAATAGTCCTTCCTATTCGTAGCAAGTGGTCTTGAATGTCGCATCCATAAAGTTTACAGTAACAGTATAATTGAATCGTACTGTTGTTGACTCTCCCCTTGATTGCAATCCTGGGACATCTTCTGTCTCAATCCCTTCCCTTTTTACTCAATGCTTTATTGTCCAGACACGGAGCCCCGACCCGGCCCCGTCCTCTCTCTTCCCTGATTAGCTAGCTGACTTTGACAGCAGCAGGAGCCAATGGCGCCGCTACTGTGTTTCAGTCGATTAGGAAGGCCGAGGAGAGGAGAGGGACCTCAGGTAGGTGATAGGGGAGGCTGCTGCACACAGAAGGCAGTAAAGATGAAAAACCTTCTGCCTTTACAACCCCTTTAAGTTATGATATGTTATAAGGATTTTTCTCCATGGGCAAATGATTTTGATATTAGTCACGTGAAATACCCATCTATGTAAAGACTTTTCGTTTTATCTTATCTTTTTATCACCCTACATTTACCGTTGTTACGTGTACAGGGCTTGAAAAGGGGAGAATATGAAAAGTGTTTTGTCATGCAGAATTATTTGCTGTATGAGGACTATTAACAGTGAAGCAGCTATATCTTTCTGTTTTTCACAAGGTTTTGCTCTTAAGGCCCCTTTGACATTAGCGTACCGATGGTGTCTGCCTGTCAGTTTTTCAGGCAGACCGATCGGACCCTCAAGTCTCCTCAATGGCGTGGCGGGTGTAAACGGATTCTCCCCATCCATCTGGCGGATTGGATGGCAGTCGGGTGTGAATAGACAGGTTGCCCTGTTACATCCGACAATCCATAGAGGAGAGCAGGATGTGTCTGCTATGCATAAGTGGAGTGGACACGGACTAGCCATCCACCTGTTCAGCGGGGATCAGCAAACCGATTTCCTGCCGAGCAGGCAGGCTCAAAGAGAGCCAGCCATGTGTGATAGGGGCCTAAAGCTACAGGAAAGAAAAAAAAAAAAAAGTTTACATGGGGTTACATACAGATGTTATTTATATAGTAAAAAAACAATTCATTATATGATTTGGACCAGTACACAAACCATGTTCCATAAAGACATGAGTGAGTTTGGGGTGGAGGAACTTGACTGACCTGCACAGTCCTGACCAGAGGTCGACCGATATATTGTCTGATATTCAGCCATTTTGGAGAAATCGCCATCAACCGATTTATTATCCAAATCAGGCTGATAGTTAACACAGCCCGCACCTGTGTCAGCAGAGTGTGGAGAAGGGAGGAAGAGCGTGGAGTTCCTCGTCTCTTCTCCACACTCTGTTTGCATAACAGCGCCGCGGTGTGTAAAACATTATGTAGAGAGAGAGAAGGGAGCTGTCATTAGTGAGGTTGAATGTCGGGATGGGCGGGAACCCGGTGTGGGCGGGATCCAGCTATCTAACACCAGCCAATGGGATGGGATCTGGGCGGACCGCTACATGTGGCCCCACCCCTTTCTTTAACGCCCCGATCATTGGCTGGATAGCTGCTACGGCTTGCCCACCCCGTTTCCTGCCCACCTTCGACATCACGCTGAATCTGTGAGCTCCTCTCTCTCACTCTCCATACAGTTTCACGCGGCGCTGCAGAGAGCAGTTTCACACAGTTACATTATCGGCTGCGAAACCTTGCCAGTGCCACCTGCCAGTGCCATCTAGTGCCACCTGCCAATGCCACCCAGTGCCACCTGCCAGTGCCAACCAGTGCCATCTGCCAATTCTAACTAGTGCCATCTGCCAGTGTCAATTAGTGCCACGTGCCTGCCAGTGCCACATGCCAATCAGTGCCATCTGCTAGTGCCAACCAGTGCCATCCAGTTCAACCTGCCAGCGCCAATTAGTGACACCTGCCAATTGGTGCCATCCAGTGCCACCTGCCAGTGTCAATTAGTGCCACCTGCCAGTCAGTGCCAACCAGTACCACTAGCCAGTGCCACCTATTAGTGCCTGCCAGTGCCACCTGCAAATCAGTGCCATCTTCCACTGCCAATTAGTGCCATCCAGTGCCACCTGCCAATCAGTGCCACTTGCCCGATAGAACACCTTTGGGATGAATTAGAGCGGAGACTGCGAGCAAGGCCTTCTCCTGCCTCAATCAGTGCCTGACCTTACAAATGCACTTCTGGAAGAATGGTCAAACATTTTCATAGACACACCCCTAAACATTGTGGACAGGCTTCCCAGAAGAGTTGAAGCTGTTATAGCTGCAAAGGGTGGGCCAACTCAATTTTGGACCCTACGGACTAAGACTGGGATGCCATTAAAGTTTGTGTGTAAAGGCAGGCGTCCCAATACTTTTGGCAATAAAGTGTCCGTTTGAGGAATAGTCATTGGTGTTGGTGGGAGAAAGTGGGAGGAAAAGTGCCCCAAGCGCCGGCTAAAGCCAGCAAAGGTCCGCAGTTTGGAGACCACTGGTTTAGCACAATATATAAATATTAAACCTGCATTCATCCAAAACACTTCTTTAGATATCGATTAAAGATATTTTAACATTTTTGTTTTGATTAAACACTGTCATCTTTTATTTCTGTAATGCACGCTAAATTAATTGCGATTGCTTTTGTCTGCATCTATTTCCTAAAGTGGTCACAAATATTATCCATGCCTTGTATTTATTTTCCTGCATATAAAGCAAGGGGATGACAATGGATCTGGTTTATTACCAGCGGGCAACTATTGGAAACATTAGCTGAGTGCCAGGCACTTGTATGAGATGGATGCAGGGGAAGTGGTGTCAGTGTGTTTATATTTCAGGTGTCAGTATCTACTCCTATAACAAAGATTACTAGCTGTACTTTCGTCAGTTATAGCTTATGTTTCACAAGCCCGCCACTGTCGTTCTGGAACACCAAAAGATTGTTCTGCTTTCAACAGTATCTAGCAAGATTATGTATGGAAATTCTGGCTGAAAGACCATACTTATTCAGATTCCTTGTGGGTATTATTATAACTAAATATGGTAGTGGCTAACTTAAGCTCTAAAAATGATATTTTTAACCCAGTATTTGTGTTTTCTTAATAACGGATATATCCTTAGAGGGACTTTGATAATTTTTACTGGAATGTTAACTGGTTGTGCGATTGCCTTAATACAAACAGACCTCCATTTTTTATTTAGTTTTTGCTTTTGCTATAAAAAGAACAAACGATTTCCCTTAGCTGGGTATTTTTCCATTTTAAGACTTCACCTAATAAGTGGAGCATTGGGGCACTGTGGCTAAACATGATCCTGTTAAGTAAAATAGGGATACTGGCTTCTATAGCATTAAAAAATGTCAGTCTCAGGAAACATGAGCATTTATCAAAGTGCTAATGGTGTCCAGAAAACCTTTGCTCTTTGAATAAACATTAGAGCTTTAGCGGCCCCCCCGAGCCCCCGTTTACTGGGTCTTGGTCGGCTTCCCGGCTCATTCATTGGTTAATTGAAAGCAGTGCAGCCATTGGCTCGCGCTGATGTCAATCATATCCAATGACGTGGCGTGCCAGGGGGCGGGCCAAGTGATACAGTGAGCGGCTAGAGCCGCCGGCTGTATCACAGGAGCGCGTCTGCAAAAACTTGCCAAAATGCAAGAGAGCTTGCATGAAGTAGGAAAGTTCTTGCGAGGGGAGCAGAGACAGCCACCGAGGGACCCCAGAAGACCAGGTTTTGGGCTACCCTGTGCAAAACGAGATGCACAGTGGAGGTAAGTATAACATGTTTGTTATTTAAAAAAAATATATATCTTTAGTGTTCCTTTTAAGCCTCTTGCATGCGATCGGATTTTCCAACAACAAATGGTGGCATGGTTTTGTCGAAAAAATCTGACCGTTAGTATGATCCGTTGGACAATTGTTGTCAGGATTTCCGACAACAAATGTTTTATAGCATGCTTTCAAATTTTTTGACAACAAATGTGTGCCGTCAGATTATCCAATTGTGTGTACATCAGAAAAAAATCCAAAGTACAAGCACCAATGCTAACCATAAGACAACATTAGCAGAAGTTAACCAAAGGGTGGCGCTAAAGAGCTGAAAAACCACGTCGTTTCATGTATGTTGGCTGAGAAAGTTCTGCCATCTGTATGCACAAGTTCACGGCCAACGCCCTTCGGACAAAATTCAACAGATTTGTCTGATGGAAATCCGATCGTGTGTACGAGGCTTAAGACTAGCAACAGTTGCTGTCTTCCATGCTAGATAGGTTACTGCTTTGAGACTATTGACTCGGGTATTGCTGTTAGAGGGGATGGGCACAGCAATTTCTGTGGGTGGATGGGCGATCTTTATAAACTTGAGTTGCAATTACCATGTATGGGGAGGTGGGATGGGGATGATTGGCTGTGATGTTTGGGCACTATGATTTGGTGGAACTGGAAGCCATGACATGTATGTAAAACATTTGTTCTTTTAATAAACTTGTTTTTGATTTAAAAATAAAAATCCCTGCATCTGTAGACACCAGGGATCTAACGCGAATCTCTCTATTCCTGTAAATAAAACAGTAGACATGGCTTTTTGGAAGCCGATCTGACCCGCTCCAACCGGATCCCACGCTGAGCTGTCAGCCGCTGCTTCATTGTAGAGGCGGGTGCAGAGGAGATGGATGACAACAGAATCCCCATATTAACTCTATGGGTGCTGTCACTTCCCATTAATTTCACAGTCGTTGTCGGCCGTGTCCTCTGCAGAGCTTCTGCCGCTGGAGATCGGGTCGGAGTGGGTCATATGGGCTTCCAAAAAGCTATGTATACTCATGTATTCTTTACAGAGATAGAGAGATTAGTGTTACATCCATGGTGTCTATAGATGCAGGGATTATAGTTTTTGCATGGACTTCCATTTTAAAGGATCTGCTACTGGCATCTTGGTGCCAGATACCACAAAATACCTTCTGAGGTGTAGTGGAGTCCATGCCTTGACAGGTCAGGGCTGTTTTTGACAGCAGAAGGGGGACCTACTCAATATTAGGTGGGCTGGTTATAAAGTTATGACTGATTGATGTAATTTTGGTAGGATTTTATAATTTGCCTGGCCTCTCTGTTAAAAGTTGAACCCAGATAGTTGGAGGAGTGTGGGAGCTGTGATGTGACGTTGTTATTTACAATGTTTTTATTTTTACACACTTTTTGTGGTTTATTTTTATTCAATTAATTTTATTTACCGGGTGTTTGTCTCAAAGCAGCTTTTTAATTATATTTACAGTAGATACTGCGTAACTCATGTCAGTGGCAGATGAAGCTGGTGTCAGAACAAGAAAATTCCTGCTTTTAATAAATACTTGGCCCCTCTGTGTCTTGGCTTTATTCTTGTATGTGAGGCACATTTTGCTACTGCTAACTAGGAATTTTTCCTGTGTTTGCCAAGACCACAGAGCAAATGCCTTTCTGAAGTGTACCACATGACAAATGTCATTTTGTTCGCTCTAGAGTCTGTTTTACAACTCATTTAACATACAGAGAAACCGAAAAATCATATGTTGGCTCTAAGCTTCTAGACTTTTTACCAGTAATACAGTATATTTCATCATTCTTTGTTGTAACTGAGCAGCAGGTACTCACAAACGACAAAAACCTATAGTGCCAATCTCTGATTAAATGAATGGATATATTTTGTTTCCAAGCATTTGACACATTCTAGAATGAATAACTTTTGGTGCAATTCGATAAGGATAGAGCAGACTTATTGGGGGCCTGGCCAGTCAATATATGTTGCCAGTCAGTGCTGGTAGAAACGGAACCCACACTGATTTAGGGTATGAGTGAGTAAATTGTATAGCGCTACAAATGCAAACGAAATTTCTATCGCCGTCCAGCCACGCTTCAGACCCGATGGTTTTCTTCCATCTGAATGTCTGTAGGTAGAGCGTTCCATAGCCGTGGTCCTTGGACTGCAAATCTTTGTTCTCCTTTAGATTTGTAGGTATCCACTGACCCATATGCATAGTGTTAGTTACAGGAGGGAGTATAAGGAATGTACCATTGCTGGGTGATGTTTTCCAGTGACTGATTTTTGTAGCTTACGAATAATAAATAAACTTGATATTTTATATCCTTTAAAACCACATTTGCTTCAACCAATCTGGTGACAGGGTAACCATACCCGAGCACCTGATTGGCTGAGAGGGCGGGTCAGTGCTAGGGAAGTGAATAAATCGCTTCCCTAACACAACACTGAGTCAACAGCGAATGCACAGCTTTGCGCCCACTGTTTACCAATTTGAAAGCCTATGGCTCTAATCAGGAGCTTAAAAAACAAAAAACGCTGCTGTAATTCAGATGCCTAGCACCCGACAAGGGGCCGGACACTTGAATAGGGGGCGGCTGAGGCAACAATAGATGGATTCATGCAATGCATGAATCTATCTATTGATGATAGACAGGTGCAGGAGAGAGGGGGCGGCACTCCTGCTCCCTTTATGGATGCACCGCCACTGGTAAGAAGTGGAGTATAGCTGGGCTCCAAACAGCTAAAGCAGTGTTTCTCAACTCCAGTCCTCAAGCCCCCCCAACAGGTCATGTTTTCAAAATTTCTCTCAGATGAAAAGGCTTTGGGAATTACTAAGGGAGGACTCCACTGCCGCCCTACTTGTATACAAGCATTTTTTATTCAGCTAAAATGTAAGTTTGATAGCTGTAAATAAATATTTTATTTTTCTACTTAAACGGGATTACGCTATGTGGCCACTTCTTTCTCTTATCTCTTATACAAACCATTTTCTATGAGAATATCCACTTGGTGATCGCACTCCCAGCTGGGCTTCATCCATCCATCCCACGGAGGTTCTGCTGACCATTCAAAGTATTGCCTTGCCAAGGAGCCCATTGTGATATCAGCTACTACAAGCCTAATTTGACTTTCAGTGGCGTAAGCCATCTGAAGTCAACTGGTTCTGGTAAGCCTGCATTGCTTTCGGTGGTGGGAACAACACAGTGGAGAAGTTATTCATTATTTGTTATTCACCAATCATCAGATTGACTATTACTTATTTACATCAGGATTTGTTTTATTTTCCTTTCACGGGACATTATTGCACTTGGCAGGCAGTGGCCAATATTTTACACATGTCTTTCTAAAGAAATGAACAATCACTGTTGTTTTTCAATGTATATATGTTTCTATATGTGATTAATTGTATCCAACAACGGGTGTCATCTCACTAATAGATTATTTTCACACTGTTCATCACGCACGAGTTATACAGTGCTTGTCCCTGGATTTTCCAGGGTCCTTTATTTGTTTTACTCCACACAAAATTTGTTTATTCTTTTTTTGTGCAAAATAATGGAAATCCTGAAAACCTGACCTGTTGGGGGGCCTTGAGGACTGGAGTTGAGAAACACTGAGCTAAAGGGACGATATTTGACAGGTAAAGATACATGCAGGAGGCATGTATATTCTTATAGATCAGCACTATGGAAGTAATTTAGAAATGATGAGAGTGGTTTTACATCCACTATAAGGTACATTTTTTTTACATATCGGCACCCCCCCCCTTTTACTTACCTGAACCCTCATTCTATCCAGCGCCGTGCATGCCTGCAGCTCTTCTCTCCCCTCACTTCTGGTTCGTGCTGTTTTGGCTGGGGCATTGGGAGCCATTGGCTCCCAGAGCTATCAATCAAAACCAGTGATGAGGGAGCGGGCCAAATAGCGTTGTCTGTGTTAATGGACGCAGCAGCAGGGCTTGAGAGCGAGCATGCATGAGTGTCCCCATGGGAAACTGCTTCCCATGGGGGCACTGGACAGAGAGGAGCGGCCAGGAACACCGGCGGGGGACCCAAAAAGAAGAGGTTTGTGGCCATTGTGCAATTCCATTGCACATAGCGGGTAAGTATAGACATGCATTTTTTTTATTTTTACCTTTACAATCACATTAAAGCAATTGTAAACCCTTACATACTGTATACTCAGTGAAATGGATGGTCTCAGAAGATATAACAAATCTTCCCACATAACTTGTACCAGTTTATCTGTAGTCTTCTCTTCTTAATGTCCCTTCAATGTCCAGAGTATATAAAGCTTGTCTGGGCTGTCAGCAAAAAAGGGGTGGAGGGCCAAAATATAACTCTACAGAGCCCAGTGAGGAGAGCTCTGAGAGCTGATTGGAGGGAAGGGACACACCCCCTTCAAACAGGAACAGAGCTGAGGCTGTCAATCAGCTTAAGGACCCTCCTCTGTCACCTTTTTTTCTCTCTCTCTCTCTTGGCATCTGAAAAACGTATCAGAAGTGACTCATGCTGATAGCAGAGAAACTAGATTGCAGACAGAAATGACACTGACAGTGCTTTGGATTGAGACAAGTACATGCTATAGAAGGATACACTTTGTTCATATTTCATGTCTGAAGTTTACAATCACTTGAAGGTACATAGGTTACAGTGATTTTGGCTCAGGCTGTTTGTCACACTACTTTGCCAGGATTATTTATATTGTGCAAAATCTCACTTCTGTATATATCTATACCCTTTGAAGAATACATGAAGTAATTTGTCAGTCATGTCTTATGTACTATAAGCTGTGCTGTGGACTTCTAAGAGATAATGAACTGAGCGTTTGGGTTGTCGGTACATACCAAGAAAGTTCATATCTGGGAACTGGCCATGAGAATTTCATGCCTGTACTAGCAGAACACTACCTACTGGAATATTTCTTGGGACAAGTAAGGAACTTCAAAAATGATCTAAAGGACAGCACAGCTATTCACGACAAATAAAACGTCCCTGGAAGTGATCAGTCCTCCTGGCATTTTTTTCATATATATTTATACACATCAGGAAATGATGTGTAAATATACTCCCTCAGGAACCGCTGGTTAGATGTGGGATTGGCATAAGTTAAGTTACCTTTGACGAGTCTAGGGAAATTGATTGCAGAAACTGTGAGAGCAGTAATAGAATGTCCAAGCCAAAGGTTGACATTTTCTAAATTCTTTATTCCTCGGTCAAACACGACCAACATCAACAGGAGGTAGACAGGACAGGTTGATGAAGTGAAGGAATCTTGCAGTATCAGGCTTGGATAAACATGAAAGCAAGCCTGCTTTCAGTAGAGATAGTCACTATTCGTCGCCACTCTAGCCAGAGTGGGTAAAGTGCCCCCGGACAGACTTCTGCCACAAGCCTGGCAGCCGAAGTGTCACTTTAGATTGCTGGGAGGTAACAGGCCCCTGCCACAGACCTGGCTGTAAGGATGCCTCTGCCACAGGCCTAGTACTTTGTAGTTTCTGATTGGGTGAGCAGATCCTCCCAGTAAATTGAGCTAGGGTCACCGATTGACAGTCACTACCTGTCACTGCTCAGTCACCAGATCCTCGATGGTTCGCTCAAGTCACTGGGGCCCCTTTCAGTATTCGCTTGGAACTCCGCGTAGCATGTGGCCCTGGGGGACCTGGAAGGCCATATCGCCGGGGCCCGTTGGATGCACACACCCTAAAGGTGGGTGCCGCACCTGGAACCCGCGAAGAACCAAAGAAAATGGCGTCTGCCACAAATATACCCTCCCCCAGCATGCCCTGCGAGGGAAAAACTCCTCCAATTGGCTGCTAGGAAAAAGTGGCTCTGTTAGAACTCCTCTGGCGCTATCTGTCATCCGGGGGTGAGACTGACACCCCCGGAGCGCAGACTGACCCACAGGACAGTTCTAAACTGACAGCAGCCCAAACCTAAAATTAAGAATTACAAAATTAAGAGTGAGAGCAACATAACTCTCTCACTCCCCCACTTACTTTAGTGTAGTGACTCTGCAGAAACAGAGACTTCCTGGAGTGTCAGATTCTCAGTCCGCCACTAGGTATTTCTCCTACCAGTCGTGCCACTATTGTGTCCTGTAGTGGCACTCTTGAATGGTTTAGGAAGCTTCTTTTTGTCAAAGAAGCATTCAGAAGTAGGAGAGTCACTTATTATCTTCCATGCAGGGATCTGTTATTCAGTGTTTGATTTTAGTGACCGAGTTGCTTTGAGAACTGAAATCTATCCTTAAATATTCTAATTAAAAATGCACTTTAAAGTTTGAAACATAAGATGTCCTCTTTGAGGTGGCCAGCAGTACATCAAAGAGAACAATAAATTCCATGTGGGGTGAAGTAATACCAGTAATTGGCCGTTGCTAAAGTGCTATGGAGCACTTAAAGCCTGGTTGCTCAGTATTCTGGCTTTTAGCACTTGATGTGCAATCTTTGATTCCCAGCAGTTGGTTGTGAGAGCATTGACTTGTCAATTGGCATCAGGCCCGGACTGGGACAAAAAATAGGCCCGGGCATTTTAAACTGAGCAGCCCGGGGAGGGGGGGCGGGGCGGGGGTTAATGATGGGCTGTGGGGTGAGATAAAGAAATATAGATAGACAGATAGATAAAAGGAAGAAATAAGATTAGTAGATAGATAAATAACGGGAAAGAGAAAGGTAGAAACAGGGGAGGAGAGAAAGAAAGAAAGGAAGGAAGATGGATAAAGAAAGAAAGATAGATAAACATAGAGAGTAAGAAGGTAAGGAAGATATATAGAAATAGATAGATAGATAAAGATGGATAGAGAAAGATAGATAGATAGATAGATAGATAGATAGATAGATAGATAGATAGATAGATAGATAGATAAAAATGAAGATAGAAAGAAGGGAAGGAATGAAGATAGATATATAGATAAAAAGGAAGATAGAAAACCCCTGATGGATGAGTTGACCTGGCCCCCCATGCCATCTGGGTCACTGTATATTGCTGCTCATGGACTTTAGTCTGCTGAGATCCTAACTGTTTGAGACATTTGGTTTTGGAGGGACGCTGGGCTGGGGGGGTGGTTGGACTGTGGGGGGGCGGCGTCCTCCCCTCTTTCTGCGCCCTCTCCGGCCTGGGGGCCCCTGGTTTCCCCTTGGATCATATCAGCGAACTGTGCCTTGACCCATCCCAACTTAGGCGGGCCACCTCCCGCCTCTCCCTTCCCTATGCTATTTTCTAGAAGTCTCACCCTTGTTACCAAGGCGTGTTCAGATGTTTACCACATTACCCTGTAGAATGCAGATCTACCAATGTACTTAGGAGGGGGATATCCCCCATGCTTAGCGTGCATGTTATCTTTCAGCAAGAAGTCCCGCAGGGGTTCTAGTTAGTTATGAATACCGTTATTGAATTTTTGTAAATGTTTGATGTTTAAAGTGTGCGGGTGCCTCTCCATGCGGCACTCACGTTACCCCACCTAGGACCTTCAGCCCCCCTTGCGGTGTCAGTTGAAATGTTGCTAGCAGCAATGTTAGTGCGGCCACTCCGGCCCAATGTTTTCTGTGTTTCCCTCTTTATCCTTTTCTCTTTACTTTACCCTGGGTCCTCCACCCACTGCCGCACCTCCCCCCCCTTCTCCATGCTCTGGAGACGGTGTGCTCGTTCCCGGTAAGTTGCTTTTACCCCCTTCTACTGTTTCACTTATGGCCTCCTCTAATTTCCTGACAGTATCCTCCCTGAACTGCAGGGGTCTTAATGTCCCGGAGAAGCGAAGGCAGATAGTATTCCATTTCCATAAATTACGTACCAAGATCCTCCTTCTCCAAGAAACTCACTTCAGATCTGATTCTGTCCCCACCCTTCTTCATAAGCAATACCCCACTTGGTTCCACAGCACTAACCCGTCTGCAAAGTCCAAAGGGGTCTCCATTGCATTTCATGCCTCCTTCACACCAGATGTTCTAGATACCCTCATAGACGCTAAGGGGCGATTTATTTTTCTTAAATTGTCATACAAGAATGTGATATACACTGTAATTAACGTGTACTCTCCCAACCAGGACCAACAGCAGTTATTCGCCTCCATGACATCCCGCTTGAGGAAATTTAGCACGACCAACATGATCCTGGGCGGTGACTTCAACGTGGCTCTGGTACCCCGCATAGACATGTCGGCTGGTAAGTCCTCGCTTTCATTGGCTTCCCTGACCAGGCTGCGCACTCTCCCTACTGATCTCTCCCTGGTGGATGTCTGGAGAGTCCTTCACCCCTCCGCCAGGGACTACACATACTATTCCCCTGCCCACTCCACATACAGCAGACTAGATTATATACTCATTTCACAATCATTGCTGGACCTCTCGCCTTCTGCTTCCATTGGTCTTACACTTTGGTCGGACCATGCCCCGGTACATGTGGAGCTAGGGAGGGCTCCCCCCCCCTAGGCCCAGAACCTCATGGAGGCTTAATGACAATCTCCTCACAGACCCGACCTGCACGGACGACATAGTTCAAACCATTGCGAACTTCAACGCAGATCATGCCCATGATGACACCAACCCACTTACGAAATGGGAAGCCCTTAAATGTGTTCTTCGGGGTAAATTCATCCAACATGGCTCCAGACTCAAGAAAGCCCGTTCGGCGAACGTATCCCGCCTTCTGGCTACTATCTCGACCCTGGAGGACTCGCACAAACGATTGCCTGATGCAGCCACTTTGGTGAAACTGACTGGTGCAAGACGGGACCTGTTACAAATTTTCTCTGACCGCTCCTTGGTAGCGAGAGACAAGGGCCGCTTCACCCATTACTCTCAAGTCAACAAATGCGGTAAGCTTTTAGCGAACACTCTTCAACCACGGCAGGCTAGAAAACATATACCCTTCATTGCATCTCCCGGTGGGGGTAAGGTGTTGGCTAATTCCGCCATAGCAGAGGAATTTCGCCACTACTATTCCGATCTTTATAATCTCTCCCCCCAACCCGCTAGGCCCTGCTCCATTCCCGGAGACTCCCCGGCAGATCTAGCCTCCTATATTACGGACACCGCGCTCCCGTCCATACCAGCCTCCGCTGGTGAGGAGCTGGAGTCTCCTCTGACCGAGGCCGACTTCCGTCTGGTTATCAAAAAACTTAAGAATGGCAAAAGCCCCGGTCCAGATGGTTTTACAGGACGCTTTTATAAGTTGTTCGCTCCCCACCTGGCTCCCCTACTAGCAAAGGCCTTTAACGCCATAGAGGAGGGGGTGCGTCCCTCCCCATCCCTGCTTTTGGCCCAGATTGTAGTCCTCCCCAAATCGGGTAAAGACCCGTCTCAATGTTCCAATTATAGGCCTATCTCTCTCCTTAACATTGACCTGAAACTCTTCACGAAAATTCTATCCGATCGGCTTTCCCCCCTATTGCCCACTATCATACATGGTGACCAGGTGGGCTTCGTCTTGGGCCGTGAGGCCCGTGACAACACTACCAAGACCCTGCATCTCATCGCCTATGCCCAGAGACACGGACTACCATCTTGCCTTCTCTCATGTGATGCAGAGAAGGCTTTCGATAGTGTCAGCTGGTCCTTCCTAGAAGCTACGCTCCGCCAGATAGGATTAGGCCCAAAAATGCTCTCGCGTATCCTTTCCCTGTATTCCACTCCCTCTGCCTCTATCTTGGTCAATGGCACGCAGTCAAGCATGCTATCGATCAAGAATGGTACACGACAGGGGTGCCCCCTGTCCCCTCTCCTGTTTGCTCTGGTGATAGAACACTTAGCACAGGCGATTAGGGCTAACCCAAATATTCATGGGATCCAAACGCCCTCCCTTAACCTCCCTGGCGTTATGATTCTGTCTGGAATTTTGTACCAAAAGCGTTGCAATTGTTTTGCAAGGAAATGTGGTGTTTTATACTGTAGGCTTGTAATTCTTAGGAATAACTCACTGAAATCTATCCAAACAAGAGTCTAATAGGCATCCCGGGTATGATTTTTTTTTTTTTTTATCAAAAATTATAATATAATAAATAATTATAAAAAATTATAACAAATAATAATATAATTATAGTAAAAATTATTCAATAATGTAATCAAATCAAAATCACTGAAATTTGCTCAGTTGCAGAATTTTTGCTGTCATTTTTTTTTTTTTTTTATGTCGAATTTCCCCACAAATCGCTATCGCTAAATTCTGCAAGTGATTCTGATTTATTATCGCTGTTTTTTAGCTGCTCTAAAACAATTTTTGCCATAAAGGGACACTTTTGGTTGCTATGGGCAATCTACAGTTTGCAGGGAGAAAGAACAGTTTTTATTATATAAAAGGACATGTAGTGTACAGGGCAGACCACTAGGGACATGGGGGGTGTGTATTTTTTACATACAGTACTGTAATCTATAAGATTACAGTGTACTGTATGTATAGTGTTTGTTTACATTTTTGAATTTGGCGCCGTTCCCCCCCTACGTCGCGACGCTCGCAGGGAAGGGAATCGGCGATACACACAGCATCAGGCGGACATCCGGCCGCCGTGTACTGCGGGGATTCATCGCTGGATCGCAGAGAAAAGGTAAGTAAACTTTTTTCTGCATCCAGCGAGGCAAGTCCGTGTGTGGCACGGGGTTAACGATCGTAGCTTAAAAATCTCACCCCGTGCCACACACGGGAAGACCGCCAGGGAGGTTAATTGCAAGCTCTCCCTTTACGCAGATGACCTGCTTCTTTATGTCACTCGACCCCACTTGAGCATCCCATCCGTTCTGGCAGAGATTGACAGATTTGGCAGACTCAGCAACTACAAACTAAACTTGTCCAAAACGGAAGCGTTAAACTTATCCCTACCACAGCGTACCCTCGCCCTTCTCAAATCTAATTTTTCCTTCCATTTCCTACTTGGGAACTGCCATACCAGTGCACTTGTCCGAGATATCCGCTTTAAATTATACTCCACTCTTAACCAAGCTCCGGCTCCTCACGGAGAAGCGCATGGACCTGCCGGTGTCATGGTTTGGGCGTATGAACACTCTAAAAATGGACGTTCTGCCGAAGCTGCTGTACCTGTTCCAAGCGCTCCCCATAGCTCTCCCCTCAGCTTTTTTTCGTACATTGCGCTCTATGGCTATTCGGTTTGTGTGGCAGGGGAAATGCCCTAGGCTGAAACACTCACTGCTCTGCTCCCCCGTCTCTAATGGGGGTACGGGTCTCCCAGACTTTGAACTCTACCACGTGTCTGCGGTGCTTTCTCGACTCTTGGAGTGGTTCGCCCGCCCCCTGACTAAGATCGCTACCCAGGTTCAACAGGACTTAACTTCAACTGATCTCCGTGCGCTTCTCTGGGGACACGATGGGGGGTACCGGTCTATACCAGATTTGTCTCCCCTAACCAAAGATGCCTTGGGGCTCTGGTACCGCAGAAGGGAGGCCTGGGCACTTTCAACCGACCCCAGCCCACTGACTCCCCTGTTTGACAACCCAGCCTTCCCCGAGAGTAGACTGACCAGGGCTCTGGGCGACTATGACAGGGCTTCCTGGCCGACGGCACGTCGCTTCGTGCATGCCTCCACAGGCTCCTTTGTCTCACCTGGGGCTACCCCTTCAGCTAGATTGACCTGGCTCACCCAAATGCACCTGACGACCTATTGTAGGACACGACACCTTTCTAAGCAGGTCCACAGACCCCTGACGGGCTTTGAACATTTATGCTCATTGCCAGAAACCCAAAGGCACACCCTCTCGTTGGTATACAAACTAATTACAGAACACACCCATGGTTCCCTTCCTAAATTCACTGCAGCATGGTCAGGGGACCTTGAGAGGCACATCAGTGAAGCGGAATGGCGTACAGCCTTTCTCTTCACCCATAAGTCCTCAGTGTCCAGTTATGCGCAAGAAAAAAATTATAAATTACTGTCTAGGTGGTACAGAGTCCCTTCCGCCCTCAGGATCATGTTCCCATCGGCTTCTGACTCCTGCTGGAGATGCGACCGGGCTATAGGTACGTACTGTCATGTCTGGTGGGACTGTGCCTTACTCCGTCCGTTCTGGAACCATATTTTTGAAATATATTCTGAACTATACGGGGATCCCCTCTCCCCATCTCCCTTTATTGCCCTTCTATCTATTCTCCCGGGCTCCATTAAATTTCAAAAGAATTCCCTCCTGAAATGTTGTCTTAGCGCAGGTAGACAACTGATCTCCAGGCACCGGAAGTCACCCTCCCCTCCGACTTTGATTGAATGGGTAAGCGAAATGAATGGTATCATGCTTATGGAAGAATTACAAGCTAAATCCCTAGACAAATATGATAAATTCTCCTTTACTTGGAGCTTATGGAGACACTACTCCACATCGGACAAACTAAAGGCCAGACTTTCGCCCAATGTACCCCTGCAGATACTAGACTCCAGCCCGCAACCGTGCACTTAGAAGTGGAATTGGAGTGCAGTCTCCTTTGACCCCTTCTCTAGGCTTGGTTTCTTTTACTTTCAAAGATTGTTTTCCCTAGGCGGGAATGGAACACACCGTCTCCCCAACCCCCCCCCCCCTCCTCCATCTTCCCCACCTTCTTCTACCCTCTTTCTTATTATTCCTCCCTCTTTCTCTCTACTGGTCTTCTTGGCCTCCCCTTGGGTCGCTCTTGACGGCCGACTAGTTACCCACGGACACTCTGATGGTACACTGGGCCGATCACATTTTATGGAAGTGGTACCGTTATATGGCTGTTCGGTAGCTATCAGCACTCCAGCTCAGTTTTTTCTCGCCCTTTGAGCTACATTATCTTTTACTTCCTTGGCTCTCGGGCGCAGCAGGATCCCGAAGGGGCGCCCGGATCAAGCTCGACAAGTAGTTCTCTTTTTTATTTTCTTTGGATGCTGGTTTGATTTATTGATTTATCGATGTGTCCACCCACAATATCCATATTGTGAATATTTGTGCATGTTTGTGCGTGTACTTTGGAGTGTCTATGTCTTATGTTTTGTTTTTGTTTTGTTCTTTCTTCTTCTTATGGATCTGGCTCCCCTGTGTCGGAGGTCTGGTCCAATATGTTCATCTTGTTTATTTTCACTGTCTGAAAACCTTTAATAAATACTTATTGAACCTAAAAGGAAGATAGAAAGAAGGGAAGGAATGAAGATAGATAGATAAAGATAGATAGATAAATAGATAGAAAGGAAGGAAGATAGATGAGGAAAGAAAGATAGATAAGGATAGAAAGAAAGAAGGGAAGGAAGGAAGGTAGAGATAGATAGATAAAGATAAAAAGGAAGATAGATAAAGATAGAAAGAAGGGAAGGAAGATAGATAAAGAAAGATAGATAAAGATAGAAAGAAAGAAGGGAATAAAGGAAGATAGATAGATAGATAGATACTGTAGATAGATAGATAGATACTGTAGATAGATAGAGAAAGATAGGTAGATACTGTAGATAGAGAAAGATAGATAGATAAAGATAGATAAAGATAGATAAATACAGATAGATAATAGGGAGAAAGAAAGGTGAAGAGAGTGAGAGAGAGAGAGAGAGAGAGAGAGAGAGGGGAATGAAGGGCACCCCTACATCAGTGTACAGTGTACTCACTCAGAGGCAGGAGGGACTGACTGGATGGATGGATATCAGACTCCATCTTTCCTTTCTGTTTGGCTTTAGTTTAAATATTCCCGCCCACATCCCTTAGGCAGCAGAACAGTGTCTGTCTGGGAGAGTGGGCGAGGCAGACACAGGACAAGAGGAGGGAGAGGAGCAGCTCCTCTCCTCTCACTGGTTGTGGAGGCAGCAAAGGGAGGGGTAAAATGTCAGAGCTGATCTCAAGTTCAACTTTCTCTATCTGGCCCAGCTCATCTCTATCTGGCGCTGTGTTGGTGGCGGGTAAACTGGGCTATTAGGTAAACCGAAAGTCCCCTCTTGGCCTGCAATCCCTTGGTACACGCCTGGGGAGACATGACATGTGGACTATTTGCCCGGTATGCCCTATGGCCAGTCCGGGCCTGTCCCTCACCAAGGATGACGGCAGGGAGAGCCGAGCAATAGCTCGTCTTCGGCTTCTGACATCGCGGGCACCCTGGACAGGTAAGTGTCCATTGATTAAACGTCAGCAGCTGTCGTATTTGTAGCTGCTGGCTTTTAATATTTTTTTTTAGGTGGACCTCCGCTTTTATATTCTAATAATAATGAAAAAAAAATGTTATAGCATTTGCAGCTTACCAAATCCTTAAGTGTGCTGCTGCATTCGTTTTTATTTCACACATTTTATTTTTTTTACCTAGAAATCCTGCCATTAACTCCCTTTCTGTAATAGGGTGACAACTGCACTGAACAGCATGGTCTCCCTAGCCACTTGCTGACCAAGCCTTTTTCTGACATTTGTTGTTTACAAGTAAAAATCTGTATTTTTTGCTAGAAAATTACTTAGAATTACTAAGAACCCCCAAAATGCGATATTTTTTACTTTTTGCTATAATAAATATCTCCCAAAAATACATAAAAAAAATATATTTTTTCTTCAGTTTACGCCGCTACGTATTCTACATATTTTTGGTAAAAAAATCGCAATAAGTGTTTATTGATTGGTTTCCCCAAAAGTTATAGCTTCTTCAAAATAGAGGATAGTTTTATGGCATTTTTATTAATATTTTTTTTTACTAGTAATAGCGGCGATCAGAGATTTTTATCGTGACTGCGACATTATGGCGGACACATCGGACACTTTTGACACCGTTTTGGGACCATTGTAATTTTTACAGCGATCAGTGCTACACTGGCAGTGAAGGGGTTAACCTGTAGGGGGTGCTGAAGGGGTTAAGTGTGTCCTAGGGAGTGCTTGTAACTGGTAGGGGATGTGGCTCCTAATGACAGGGAACACGATCAATGACAGAGTCACCTAGGCAGAGCACGCTCTCTATTTCCTCGACGGCCCGCCTGGAAGAATGGCTGGTTGCCATTCCCGACGGCGGGTCGCCGATTTCGACGGCCGGCAGGGAACCTCGACGGGCGGAACGATGTGTTCTGCCCGTCGAGATTCCCTGCCGTGTGTACGCGGCCTCAGAGTCATAATTATTTTCACTGTGTTATTTAATAGTTAGTCACCAAGTGCAGACGTTTTTTACACAATCGACAAAGACAGTGAGGCTCTGGATCGAGCGCGCACATGTGCCCTATAGCAGGCAGGGGCAGGAGCGCTGACAAGGGGGACCTGAGGAGGATCAGGGCTGCTCTGTGCAAAAACCATTACACAGAGCAGATAAGTACAATGTGTTTATTATTTTAATGAACATTTTTAAAATCTTTACAGTCACTTTAACCACTTAACCACCAGCCGCCGTCAAATAACGGCGGCAAGGTGGTTATAACGTCCTCCGAGAGTCGCGCTCCCGCGTGCCCCCTGGGGCACGCACACGGGAATGTCCGTCATCGCCGGAGTCCGGAGGACCCATTTGGATCACGAATTGCGGTAAATTGCCGCTGATAGCGGCAGTTTACCATGTGATCGCTCCGTCCAATGACAGAGCGATCACATGTAAACAAACCGGCATCATTTGATGACGCCGGTTTCTCCCTCCTCTCTCTGTACCGATCGGTACAATGTGAGAGGGGGGAGCGCGGGTGTCAGCAGCGCTGTGGCTGGATCTGTGACTATTGCAGTCACAGATCCAGCCATCCCTGCTCAGCCATCCCTGCATTAACCCCTGCAATACTCTTCCTTCCTTCCCTGCGCAATACTCTGCAATACCCCCTGCGCAATACTCTGCAATACCCCCTGCGCAATACTCTGCAATACCCCCTGCGCAATACTCTGCAATACCCCCTGCACAATACTCTGCAATACCCCTGCGCAATACTCTGCAATACCCCCCGCGCAATACTCTGCAATACCCCCCGCGCAATACTCTGCAATACCCCCCGCGCAATACTCTGCAATACCCCCGCGCAATACTCTGCAATACCCCGCACAATACTCTGCAATACCCCGCACAATACTCTGCAGTACCCCCTGCGCAATACTCTGCAGTACCCCCTGCGCAATACTCTGCAGTACCCCCTGCGCAATACTCTGCAGTACCCCCTGCGCAATACTCTGCAGTACCCCCTGCGCAATACTCTGCAGTACCCCCTGCGCGGTATTCTGCACAATACTCTGCAATACCCCCGCACAATACTCTGCAATACCTCTGCACAATACTCTGCAATACTCCCCGCACAATACTCTGCAATATCCCCTGCACAATACTCTGCAATACCGGACCAATACTTTGCAATACCCAGAAAATACTCTGGGGAAAAAAATGTGTTTTAACCACTTCCCGCCCACGTCATATGACGTCCTTGACTTTGTGCAGGGATATCTAAATGATGCCTGCAGCTACAGGCATCATTCTGATTTTTTTCAGCCGGTGATTCTCTACACCATAAGAACGATCATGGCGGCTGTTCCACCTCTTAATCATTCTTACGGGAGGCAAAAGGGGACGTCCCCACTCCCTTCACCCTCCGGTGCTTCTTCCGACTCACCGCTACGATTGAAGCCAGGTTCGTTTTTTTTTCCAGGCTTCCCAGCCTAGAGGTGAGATGTGGGGTGTTATTGACCACATAACTCACTGTAAAGAGGACCCGTCATGCTATATTCCTATTACAAGGGATGTTTACATTCCTTGTAATAGGAATAAAAGTAATCAAACATTTATTTATGGGGAAAAATGTGTCAAACTAAAAATAAATAAAGTAAAATGAACAATAAAAAAAGAAATTCATTTTTAAAGCGCCCCTGTTCCCACGTGCTCATATACAGACGCGAACGTGCACGTAAGTCCCGCCCACATATGAAAACGGTGTTCAAACCACACATGTGAGGTACCGCTGCGAACGTTAGAGCGAGAGCAATCATTTTGGCCCTAGACCTCCTCTCCAACTATAAAGATGTAACCAGTAAAATCATTTAAAGCGTCGCCTATGGGGATTTTCTAAGTAGCAAAGTTTGGCGCCATTCCACAAGCGTGTGCAATATTAAAGGGTGACATGTTGGGTATCTATTTACTTGGCGTAACTTCATCTTTCATATTATGCAAAAACATTGGGCTATCTTTAATGTTTTTTTTTTTTTTTTTAAGCACAAAACTGTTTTATTTCCAAAAAAAATGCGTTCGAAAAATTGCTGTGCAAATACCATGCGCGATAAAAAGTTGCAACGACCGCCATTGTATTCTCTAGGGTCTTTGCTAAAAAAGCATATATAATGTTTTGGGGTTCTATGTAATTTTCTAGCAAATAAATTATGATTTTTACATGTAGGAGAGAAATGTCAGAATTGGCCTGGGTGCTCCAGAACGCCTGATGGTGAAACGCTAATATGAAACTTTTGTGGGGAAAAATAAAAAATAAAAAAAATATTGATTTTGCAAAGAATTGTGGGAAAAAATTACAACTTCAAAAAACTCACAATGCCTCTTTCTAAATACCTTGGAATGTCTTCTTTCCAAAAAGGGGTCATTTGGGGGGTATTTGTACTTTTCTGGCATGTTAAGGTCTCAAGAAATGAGAGAGGCTGTTAGTACATCAGGTATAATCAAATTGATCAATTTTCATTAATTGGTACCATAGCTTGTAGACCCTATACATTTAACCCAAACTAAATAATATCCACATTTTTTTTGTTTTGTTACCAAAGACATGTAGCAGTATACATTTTAGGCCAAATTTATGAAGAAAAATTACTTTTTTGCAAAATTTTATAATAGAAATTAAGAAAAATTCATTTTTTTACAAAATTGACGTTATTTTTTCATTTATAGCGAAAAAAATAAAAACCACAGAGGTGATCAAATACCACCAAAAGAAAGCTCTATTTGTGGGAAAAAAAGGACAACATTTCATTTGGTTACAGTGTTGTACGACTGAGTTATTGTCATTCAAAATGTGAGAGCACCGAAAGCTGAAAATTGGTCTGGTTATTAAGGGTGTTTAAGTGCCCAGTGGTCAAGTGGTTAAGAAGCAAGAGATTTTAAAATTGAGAATTGTACAATTATAATGGAGCCTGGAGAAAGGCTTAATACTAAAGTATAGGTTGTGAGGGCAGAAAAACTCTTCTTCTGAAAAGAGCAGATTCTAGCCCTGGATAACAGGAAAGAATTCCCTATATATTTTGTTAAAGCGGAAGTAAAGCCATCCATAAAACAGTTTCATTTCATGCCAGAAATGTAACACTCCCATTGGTTGTGCTCTCAACCAAACTGTGAAACCATCCAATGGCTGGTGTCTTAACTGATCACATGGCAGTTGTAGATTAAACAGAGGCAAATATGGCAGCTTACACTTTAAGGGGAATATAAAATTGATTAAACATTTTAAACATTTATATAAAATTCACTGAGAACTTGATATATTTTCCTAGTTAGGGGAATGTTTCATTATAGGATTTAACCCTATATCCTGTTCTTGGGGTTAAGCTAGAAGACCTCTGATGTCTCTATCGAGAGGACCTTGTCACTACTGTCACATAAGGGGCTTGTCAGTACATAGATATATACAGTACATGGTTAGGACACATGCTAATACATCCACACCTATTACACATCCCTTTACACACCAGAAATGGAAGAAGTAGCCATAGAGCCTCTTCCAGCCTTGCAAATGTGGCCTGTGCATTCAAGTGGTAATGACCCCCCCTCCCCCCTCTGTCATGAAAGGATTCAATAAAAGAGGAAGTAATTCAAATTTAAATATACCACATTTTTATTGTGTTTTTATGAAAATATAATTATGGACCTATACACATTTTTTCCTTTTCCAACTATATATATTCTGATTAAACCAAGAGTCCTTTGGTAAAATCAATTGGCCAGAAGTGAAGATCTAGTGATCCTCTCGCCCATTTGCTGACAAACTTTTGACCAAGAGATTCCAAGCCTGCCCACCACGGCAAGGTAGACTCTTCTAGGGCAGGACCTACACTAACTACACTAAGCTACGCTACTGGATGATAGTCATCGTTTTTCTAATGTTGGGTGTATGTTTGTAGTACGGCCTCATCCTCTAATCTGTGTATGTGATCTACTCTCTCCTAATTTGGTTGTCTGTCTGTGTGCATCTATCTAAAGCATGGAGCGGTCAGTTTATGTACATCTGGACATCCTCTGTTAGTGTAGGTCAGTGCATGCCAGTAAATAAATATTAGTCAGATTCCTCCATTCACATTGATCGATGTGAAATCGAAAAAGTGTGTATTAAGCCCACCATTAGAATACCGCCCTGCATCCACCCACTTCTAATGATGGGCATGCATGCACGCAGATTCCTCCATTCACATCGATGTGGATGAAGAAATCTTTGCCAAGAAAAGTGAAAAAAAATATATGCCTAGCAACATAACAAAGATCTACTGCTCCAAAATGTTCGCCCTTTTTTTTGTTTATAGCACAAAAAATAAAAACTGAAAAATAACTGAATAACTGAAAAAAAATATGTCCCCCACATATGCAGTCACGTCCCCCACATATGCAGCCACGTCCCCCGCATATGTAGCCACATATGCAGCCACATCCCCCCACATATGCAGCCACGTCCCCCCACATATGCAGCCATGTTCCCCATACCGTAGATGCAGATGCCGCCGCTGCCTAGTTAATCAGCGCGGGGAACATTACAGCTTTCATTTGAATAGCTGTGTGTTCTCCGCCGCGCCGCGTATAGACACTCCCCCTTGTTTGGGCACTTTGATAGACAGATCACCCATCCGATCCTGTGCCCGAGCAAGGGGGAGTGTCTATACGTGGCAGGGAACACACAGCTATTCAAATGAAAGCTGTAATGTTCCCCACGCTGATTAACTAGGCGGCGTTGCGGTATGCGTCGGCGTTTCGGCGGTGGGGGGGTAGTATCGGATCTGGCATCGGGGGCATTTGCGGGAGTACAAGTACTCCCGCAAATGCTCAGTATCGGTCCCGATACCGATATTTGTATCGGGACAACCCTAATTGTAATGTTCAGATTTCTCCATTCACATCGATCGATGTGAAGTCTAAAAAGTACGTTGTATGCCCACCATTAGAATACCGCCCTGCATCCACCCACTTCTAATGATGGGCATGCACGCACTGTTCTTTTTTCAGTCAGCCTATTGGGTGAGTGAAAAAAAAGAACCTAACGGATTCCTCCATTCACATTGATCGACATGGATGAAGAAATCTCTGCCAAGAAAAGTGAAAAAAAAAATATATATATATATGCCGAAGCATAGTGGTGATCTGCCCTCTGTCCACCCCAGCCTCTATGCTTCAGGACCCTCCCTTCTATCGAGGGCCCCCTCAGCCTGCAGCCAGCACCCAAGCCGAGTCAGAGCTCAGTGTATTCATTCAGACACGGGGCCCCGACCTGGTGCCACCCCCCTCTCCCCTGATTGGCGGACTGACTTTGATTGACAACAGCGGGAGCCAATGGCAAAGCTGCTGTGTCTCGGCCAACCAGGAGTAGTGTCCCGGATTGCTTAGACACTCGTAGACATCACTGGAGAGAGATGGTTTTCATGTAAGTAATTGGGGGGGGGGGGGGTGTTGGGTTGGCTGCTACACACAGAAGTTTTTTTTATCTTATTGCATGAAACTTTCTGCAACTCCTTTAACTGCTTGCCGACCAGCACATGACGATGTACATCGGCACAATGGCACGGCTGCGCAAATGGGCGTACTGTGTGCTCGCCAGTTTACCAGAACTCCCTCTCTCTCTCCCTTCTCTCTATCCCCTTCTCTCTATCCCTCTTTCTCTTTTCCTTCTCTCTTTCCCTCTCCTCTCTCTTCCCCCTCTCTTACTCCCTCCTCTTTCTCCCCCCTCCCCCTTTCTCTCTCCCCCTCTCCCTCCCCGTCTCTCTCACCACATCTCTCCCCTCTCACCCTCCACCTATCTCCCTCATCCCTCCCCCTATCTCCCTCCTTCTTCCTCTGCCTCTCCCTCCCACTTTCTCCCTCCCCTCTCTCTCCCTTCCCTCTCTCTCCCCTCTCCCTCACAGTCTCTTTCTCCCCTTTTCTCCCTTCCCCTTCTCTCTTTTCCCCTTCTCTATCCCCCTTTCCTTCTCTCTCTCCCTCCCCTCTCTCCCTTCTTTCCCCCCTTTCTCTCTCCCCCATCTCTTCCTCCCCCGTTTCTCCCTCCCCTCTCCCTTCCCATCTCTCCCCTCTCTCTATCCCCCAGCTCCCTCCTCTCTCCCCCTCTCTCTTTCCCCTCTCACCCCCCCTATTCCTCCCCCTTCCCTATCTCCCTCCCCCTCTCCCTGCCTCTCCCTCCCCTATCTCCCTTATTATAAGGTGTGGACTCTCCCACAGCAGTGGTGAGTCTAAACAGCGTAAGAGTAATGCCTGCTTCTTCGGACGATCCTCCCAAGGACAGCTGAGAAGTATCTCCAGGTGGTAATCCAGTCGGTGCTCGATATCACAGGTAATTTTGTGGTGAACAACGTAAAAAAATGGGTGGCCCCTTTGGAGTTGGAGTCCTCCTTCTTCTGTTTGGCAGAGCGTTCCACGGGACTATCATCTTTCCTTGCTTTTCGTTTATTTACATCAGTCCTGGTACTAACTGTTGCTGCTCTTGTGTTGGAGCGAGGTTCGGTAAAATCTTCCTTTGTCTCTTGATGTTGGAAAGTAGAGTTGGAGACAGAGTCCTTCTTCCTCTGTTTGGCAGAGCGTTCCATAGGACTATCATCTTGCCTTGCTTTTCGTTTATTTACACCAGTCCTGGTACTAACTGATGCTGCTCTGGTGCAAGAGCAAGATTTGGTAGACTCTTCCTTTGTCTCTTGATGTTGGAAAGTAGAGTTGGAGACAGAGTCCTTCTTCCTCTGTTTGGCAGAGCATTCTTTGGGACTATCATCTTGCCTTGCTTTTCGTTTATTTACACCAGTCCTGGTACTAACTGTTGCTGCTCTGGTGTTGGAGCGAGGTTTGGTAGACTCTTCCTTTGTCTCTTGATGTTGGAAAGTAGAGTTGGAGACAGAGTCCTTCTTCCTCTGTTTGGCAGAGCGTTCCATGGGACTATCATCTTTTCTTGCTTTCCGTTTATTCACACCAGTCCTGGTACTAACGGATGCTGCTCTGGTGTTGGAGCAAGGTTTTCGTGCTCCGTCTTCACTTACAGATGTCACATTCTGAAAAGAAAGATTTTTTTTAAATGCACCTGAAGGTTTATGTTCCTAGAAATCACATTTTATAATTCAAAATTCTCTCAGGCCCCGTACACACGGCAGAGAACCTCGACGGGCAGAACACACCTGTTCTCTATTTGCTCGACGGGTTTCCCGACGGGCAGGGCTCGCCGAGAGCGCACACACGGCCGAGGTTCTCGGCAGAATGCGGCTCCCAGCGAGGTTCTCGCTGGTTTCTGCCGAGAACCTCGGCCGTGTGTACGGCGCTTTATAGGTGTATTCAGCAATGCTGCAGATAATTTGACTGAGCGTGTTATTGACAATAATTTTTTTATTGGTCATATCTAAAATCTCTGGGGTACATTTTTTATCATAAAAAAAATACATCAGCCACTAAACTAACTGAATTGATGTGCTGTAAATGGTCCTGTTCCACCACTAAGAGCCGGTTCAAACTGGGGCAGCACGACTTGCCGAGCGACTCGGCAAGGCGATCTGCCCACGACTTCAGAGACGTTATACAAAATGACTGTATTGCAGTCAATGCAAGTCGCCCTGAAGTCGTCCCAAAGTAATACAGGAACGTTTTTCTAAGTCGGAGTGACTTGAGTCACTCCTATTAGAACGGTTCTATTGTATAGAATGGAGTGCGACTTGACAGGAGGCTAAATCACCTGACGAGTCGCGCCTGTGTGAACCGTCTCTCAAAGTAAAGTGGTAGTAAATGCTACTTTTTTAACGTGTACCTACAGGTAAGCCTCGTTTAGGAGATATTCTCACTGCATGCATCCAGTGACATCACCAAGCTCTATGCCATAGCCAAGGGAAGACCAAGGAAAGATGAAAGCCCTGACAGTGCGATGCATACTAGCACATTATGCAATTTCCTTTACTGGGGAAGTTTTTTTTCTTCAAACTGCGGTTTACTACCGCTTTAATTTGGAAGTCAAATATTTAACAAAAGGGTGGAAAGGGTTTTAAGAGTTTACTGTTGTGTGTGCCCCAAAGCATGCTTTAGTATTTCCATACCCACTATGTACTGAATTCTACACATGAAAATATTGAAAATTAGTTGGTGCACAACCCTCTTAGCTGAGTTAAACTGATATATCAGTGATAGAAATTCATAGAAATTGATTTATCAGTGATGCCAGTATCAGTAAGAACCTGTTGTAATTCAGTGTCCTTTTGCATGTATGACAAGGTTTATACAATATTGTGATGACAATTCCTTACCTCCTTCTGTGGTCTCAAGGTTGTTTGATCAGACGAGTTGGCCCTCTGGGAGCAACTGGCCTGTTGCTTTTTGCGCTGCTCAGTAGGTGCCCTAAAACAGATAATTGGTTATGATAATAGGAAACAGTAAAGACGGTAACATGAAATAACAAAAAGTCACAGTAAGCTGTATGACAAATCATATTGTGAAAAAGCATACCTCATGTAAAAGAGCAAATAGGCCTCCTCCTGATTTAGGACCTTATTAACGTCGCATGGAGTTACCTGTTCATCGTTCATCAGGTACCATTGATCATTTCTCGCCTAAAAAAAATAAAATAATAAACTTGATTAGCAAGTACATTAACAGGCAATATATCTGCACAACATTGATTAATCAACATATTTATAATGTTGGGGTGAATTTAGGGTACATTTGTCTACAAGTATTCTACACAAACATATTTGTGAGAATGATAATATGAGAAAATAGACCCATATACCCTTGTGGGGTCGGGGAGTGTTTCTGTTTTTTGTGTGGTTGGATCAATCACAATTGCCCAAAGGATTTATGTTGCCTTTCTCTGGACCAAAACTAGAGTTGTGAGAATTAAAATGGCACAAGTCTTATTGGAGCCGAGTTAACTTTGTAAGTGTAAATGTAATTTTTAGTGCCATAAAAATCGAATATTTAAAATGATGTTAGTGGGATGTTTTAGTATTGTTGGTTGCATATAAAAATCTGCACATTTCTAGGATATAACAATGGAATGGTGGAACTGTTCTTGAAGTTCCAGATGAGTTAGTAAATATGGCACAAACAAACGTTTACATTGGCTGACTTTGATGATGTGATTGAATAGTACTCCAATTTGTCTGCCATATATTCCTACCCTTTGGCCAACAGCTGTATATACATAGCAAGCTATTAAAGATGATATCTGATATATGCACAAAAGCTTAAAAATGTTTCCATATTATACTTAATACTTACCTTAACATAGGCATAATAGTGTCCACTTTGGCAACTGTAGCCCCTGTGTACCAGCACACCATATAGATTGTAGTTGATGTCCTCCTTACTTGTGGTGTACTGGCTGACGTTAAGAATCTCCGGGTAGCTTATTTTCTGGAAAAAGAACAATGTATTAGTCAACGTGATTAGAATAAAAATTTGGAAAATTTCTAAATTTGACACAACTGGTACGATTACAAGTCTATAATTTACTCTAGGCTTACCTTTGTCAGCTTTGCTCTAGTGAGCACATCAAATCTCTTCAGGCACAGTGGTAAGATGATCGGAACCTCATGGATCATGCTCCTCATTTTGGCTGTCACCAACTGGTTACACCTAAAAAAGCAAGAATTGTACATGAGACTATAGCTACAAACCTTAATACATTAGAACTTAAAACTAAAGATAACAATACTTAGGGCTCATTCACACCTTGTGCGCTTGACTGCACATTGCTCAACACAGTCCCAGTGGAAATACAGAATAAATAGCATTGCTTCCAATGATATCACTTCACATAACACCCTGTGTTAGAGAGTGCTGGTACATGTACATTTACATTGTATTACAGCATGCTGCAGTGCAGCGCAATACACTGCAGTGCCCAATAAACAAAAAAGTGACTTAATGAACTTCAAAAAACCACACATGTTGCATTGAGTTAAATTGAATTTACATGTGAATGCATCCTTATTGAAAAAAAATACAAACAATATTTACTTGAATGCCCTAAAAAAACATAAAAAAATCCCCAAAACCTTTCAATGATTAACTTTTTTTTTAGTTTTGGAGTGGAGTGGACACTTTCTTCAATCTACAGGATGATGTACATCAGAACTGAATCCTCCACTGCTCTAAAGGATAGGTTACTCCTTAGTAACACGTTACATGTTACACCGATATTTACGGTGTGACATATAACATGTTACTTAATAAGCAGCCCCTGCCAAGTTCCCGTTGTGACAGTTGGCTGGGGATCTTCTCCATGCACCCCCTGTCACAATTAAAAAAAAAAAACGATTTGTTCATCCCGCCACGTCATTCATTCATAGAGCTCTGTGAATGGGAGAACTGCAACTACTGTCACCATTTGCATCTGACGGCTTGTAGTTCTCAATGTACTACAAGGGCGCTGATTAGCGCTCCAGGTATTTCATTAAATCTTCCTATGTTTCAGTAACTGCCTGCCTGTACAAGCCAGCAGGATGCCTGAGATTGCACCCACAACCTGCTGATGCAATGCTATGTAATCGCTTGGTACGATGCTTTACAAGCTTGTAATAAAAAAAAGAATAAATGCACATGTTTTTACCTGCAAAAAAAATGTGCATTTATTTTTTATTTTTAAAAGGCGAACTTATCCTTTAACCAAATATCTTCTACAGATCTATAGAATGTATATGACTAAATACCCAGAAAAAAAAGACTTACTGGCCACATCCCTCCAGTGTTTCATCTTTCACAAAATCCTTTAACGCTTCTGGAACAGTATTTGAAGACTAAAAAAAAAAAAAGAAAAAAATATCCATAGGTGATATCAATACATAAACATTGTTTCCAATGAGCAGAAGTCATTCATATTTAATATGCATGTCAAAAATGTATGTACATTTTTTTTTTTATTATTTAAACTTACAGAAAGGTTTAAACAAAAACTTGTTGATGAAATAAGTCAATGTAACTTTTTAGTTGGTCTCTATTTTACGTTATACCTCAGGACCAAAATTTAGTAAGGCCCCATACACACGAGCAGACAGATTTGTTCAAATCAGTCGGACAGACTGTACACACGATCAAACCTAAATCCCCCCTGGCAGACGGCGCGCTGACGTGGCGGTGACGTTGACGCCGCCACGTCACCGCACCAGGAAGTAAAACACTTCCGCGCATGCGTCAAAACCATTCGACGCGTGTGCGAGAAGACATGTCTGCTGGTTAGCGTACTAACCAGCAGACATGTTGGGCGGACGGGTTCCCAGCCGACAGATTTGAAAGCATGCTTTCAAATCTGTTGGCTGGCCAAATCTGTCGGCTCGCCCGTACACACGATCTAATCTGTCTGCTGGGACGGTCTGGCAGACCGTTTCCAGCAGACAGATTTGATTGTGTGTATGCGGCCTTAGTTCTTTTAAAGTACCACTTTACCCAAAATATGTTTCACAGTTTCAGGTGGTGCATGCTGGGGCTCACACAGCTTGTACTGTACATAGTTAGTCTGAAACCTTTCTTTTACTAAAATTCTCCGGGTTGAGTTATGGAACCATTTCATTTTCTATTGAATTGTCTATAATCTGACTGTGTGTTCAATATATATAGATAAGAATAAAAACAGCCTAAAAATGGACAGGTAATCCTAGTGTAGCACCATGGAGAGCAATTGTTGGCATATACACTGCTATAGTAAGAGCTATACTTCACAGCTACTGTATAAATTCCATGGTGGTTTACCAAATGCTGCATTTGTCTGGTGCACATTCGTCCTATTCTAAATACGGTGAATGTGACTATGGAATGTTGCTGCACTATTTAAGTAAATGTCAGGAAAGTATTCACTTTGTAATAGATTCCTGTGTTTTTTAAATAAAAATAAAAATGATTATATCTATTATAGTTTGACCTCTGATGTATAGGAAATGCTAAATTAATAACAAAAAATGAAGTCTAATAGTTACATTAATGTCCAGTCCGATGTCCAGGAATTTCTCGTATCTGTCGGATGTGTACTGACAATTCTGGCAATCCACTGCAAAAGAAACAAAAATATTTTTTAATTAGCATTGTTAATATATTTGAACAAAGAAGAATATAAAACGTTTAGAGCATCTTCTAAATAAAGAAATGGAACAAGATATGGTAATATGTCAACTTACATTGTATTCTCAGAGAGCCTGCAAATAGGCTGTCCATCAGATTGGAAGTTCTTCTTTGGCTGGAGCTAAAAGACAAAAATAACAATCAGTTACACTCTGTACCTCTTTTTACACACAAGTCTTAGTCAAAATACACAGAACTGAACTTAGTGGATATTATTTTGAAGTGTGCATGAGATCCTGTTTAGGTCTGGACCTGTAAATCAGCTTTTCCAAAGGTAAAAGAAAATCTTCCTTAAGCCCAGGCTCACACTTAGCTGCGGGAATGAAGCCATGCAAATTCAGCTGAACGCGCACAATTTCACTCCTGCATGTCAGTCCGCGATTTCGGCCGTGATTTCACAGACATCTGTGTGGGTTTCTGCATAGATGTCAATGGAAATTGCACCCCGAAATCACAAAAAATATTACAGAAACTACTTTTTGAAATCGGTGCAGCGCCACAAATGCAGCATTGCACAGATTAGGACGGGGTCATTGCCGCCGATTTGACATGCAATTTGAACCAGGGCTTAAAGCCCAAATGGTGACAGAAGCCTAATGGCGGCCACCCTCTGTACAGTTATACAAAATTGCTATATTCTAAGCCAGGTTAGGACCAGTAAAAACAGAAAATTTTTAAAAAGGGATTTTAGTAGATGGGTTATGCCTTGGGGAGATTTACTAAAACCGGGGCACTAAGAATCTGGTGCAGTTGTGCATAGTAACCAATCAACTTCTAGCATCAGCTTGTCCAATTAAGCTTTGACAATAAAACCTGGAAACTGATTTCTATGCAGAGCTGCACCAGATTCTGCACCTACCAGTTTTAGTAAATCTCCCCCAATAGGTGTACAGAATTTAGTAATACACATCTGACCTGAACACATCTAGGAATCTTATTGTTTGCTTGGTCAGGTTCACTCCAATTTAGGTATACCCATAACATGTCTCATGACATTTGTACAGTGTCGAGGTTGTTGAATTTACTTATGGACATTTTTTCCGAATATTTGTACATTATGGCCAACTTAAACTGACCTGCTCTATGCAATGGTTTTGCACAGAGCAACCCAGATTATCCTCTTCTCAGGTACCCTGCTGGCGTTCCTGGCTCCCCCTCATCCTGACAAGTGCCCCCCATAGCAAGCCACTTGTTATGGGGGGCACTCATGCATGTTCGTTCTTGTGCTGTGCTCTGTGTGTTCATGAGGCACACAGAGCGTGGCTCGGCCCCGCCTCTGCTCCCTCCTCACTGGCTGTGATCGTGAGTGTATGAGCCAGTAAGAAGAGAGATAGCCAAGAGAGCCTCTGTTCTCATGCACATCACTGGATCAAGATCCAGTGAAGGTTTTTTACTTTAATGCAGAGAATGCATTAAAGTGGCGGTCCGCCAACATTTTTTTCCTAAAAGTCAGCAGCTACAAATACTGCAGCTGCTGACTTTTAAAATATGGACACTTACATGTCCAACGCACCCGCGATGTCGGCACCCAAGGCTAACCCGTCGCTGGGTCCTCAGATGCTGCCAATGCTATCTTTGGTAAGGGAATCAGGAAGTGAAGCCTCGCAGCTTCACTTCCCGGTTCCTACTGCTCATGCGCGGGTCGCGCTGCGCAATCGATATGGTCCCTGCTGTCTTCTGGGACTTGTGTGTCTCCCAGAAGACAGCGGAGGGATGGGAAGTGGCGTAACCCCTGCGGGGTCCTATACCCTGAAGTGGGTGCAAATACCTGTATTATACAGGTATCTGCACCCCCCTCCCCCTTGAAAGGTGACAAATGTGACACCGGTGGGGGGGGGGAGGGTTCCCAAAACGTGGAGGTTCCATTTTTGTTTGGACCTCCGCTTTAAGGTAAAAAAAACCTTCAGCTTTCAGAAGCATTTTAAGATTGCAGAACACATGAACTTTTCTGAGGAGTGCTGCTGATCTCAATGTTCACCTCCATAGGTTGGTGGAAACAGTCTAGATGCTAATGTTAAAATGTTTGATTGACAGTCTGATGTGTAACTTCAGTTCAGCAGGGACCAGCTGAGATTCGATCCATCTTAGGGACGGCTGATTGTATCCAAGTTCCATCAATCAACTTATCAACTTGGACATAACAAGCATGTTGGATTTTGCTAGTGGCTATAGCTATTACTGTGTTCTCCCAGCAGGGATGGCTCCCCACACCCCTTCTCCCCCCCCACACCTTACTCTGTCCCCCCACCAAAAACACAATAGCTCCATGGGAAGGATTCCCCCATTGATCCTCACTGTGCTAATAGGAGAATAAAGCTATTTTCTTTCCTGCAACCCATGGGAAAGAAAATCCCATAATCTATAGCTTGCCTAAATGCTTGTATTCTCATTATGTATGTGCATCTAGGAAAGAAGATCCTTTGTTCATTATGTACAGTAGTTTTTATATGTCCAAGCACCCTCCAGCTAGCATTATAAAAGTAATTGATACTTACCTTATCTCCAATGGATTATCATAGATACACGAATTCTGCATTTTATCAATAACAAAAAGCAGAAATTCATGAGCATCTTCATAAGACCACCTTATAACATACTAATATACTGATAGATGAGTTGAAGAGAATAGGTAATGAGAATCTGTCACGTGGACTATTCTGGTTAACAGGCTCATTTAATAGCTTCCTCTTCGCTCTCCCCCACACACTTCTGGTGTGATCAGCCGATTACCAGGTCTGTCACGTGCAAGAGGAGGAGTAGGTTGTTAAGCCTGTATAAGCTCCAACACTGTCTGGTAAAAAGTTTACAGGGACTGGGCCCACCAGTCCAATAGAGTGGAAGAAGAACCCGGAGAGGGGATGTCACTTTTTCATTGTAAATCTTTGTTGTTCTTGTGCAATGCATTAGTGAATGTGCAACAAAACTAGTTGTCAAGCACATGAGTTGTGTTAAAGCACCCTATTCATTTTGTAAGCACCATAGAGGGCAAGGAAAACTGGCTATGCAGTATTTTTAACTGTGACACACCACAACGCACAGAAGTGTGTCACTATGTATTGCAGTTGCGGCTTTAGCTAAATATTTGGGGGGTGGGGGAGCAGCAAACAAACCTGCCCTGCTCACTCACACTAATGCCACATATTAATTTGCTAATGTCACACAACTGGGTGGGCTCAGGGCGCAGTGCTCTGCACCCTCAACCCACCCTTTTTGTAAGCCAATAACTTCCTCAGGCTCTAATTGTACTTAAAAACAAACAAACATTGAAATCCATGAGTCCGGCTCCCTGCATATAGGTTAGGGGTCGGACGCATGGATTACAGGGGCGGCGCCCTTGCACCCATAATGGAGCGGCCACCACTGATGTATTGTAATGCAACACATGTGTATCAGCACTGCATAGCCTTATTGTGTTGGGGTGTCCTTCCAAATGAATGACACTGCAGAGCGCTAATGCACATAATGATCGTATGAGCATACAAAGTCTGATGATTTGGCCCGAAGTTGAAAACAATACACTTCAAAGAGGAAGCCTAAAGATATATGTTCTACATAGAAGATTAGAACATATTAGAAGTGTCTTGTTAGCTCCATCTTCTGTGTCAGTTTGTGATGGCATCCATTAGAACTAGTATGTACCTTAACAAAACACAGGGGTGTCAAACTCAATTTCATTGTGGGCCACAAATCGGTAGGATTGCCCTCAAATGGCCAGATGTATCTGAAAGACAATGTATATACTTTTTTTATTATTTAGGAGTGCACAGTTCAGGAACATGCTACGTACAGGGTGCAGACTTCAGGGTTGCCCTGTGTACAGAGTGTAGGTTTAGGGGTGTGCTATGCACAGTGTGCAACACCAAACCCCCACTTCCCCAAAGCTTCTCTGAATCTTTACTCTCTCCTATCTCTCCCTGTGTAGGCTGCATTGCTTTTCAGAGAGATCATTCTCCATCCCACATTCTAGTGCTCTGTTCCCGCCATGCCCTGCTGTGAGGGATTTGTTACATCCTGAAGCCACTGAAAGCAAAGCTTTCCCTTGTAAACACTGAAGGCTTCTGTATTTAAAAGTTACAGCGTGAAACAGAGGGTGAGAGCCGGAGGTGTAGGATTAGAGCTCCGTCGCAATCCAACTGCAAAACTGGGTGGGAGGGCAACATGACAAGGCCTAGTAGGCCAGATTCGGCCTATGGGCCTTGTGTTTGACATATGCGTTTTAGAGGAACTGCTGTCTGTAAGACACATTCCTACATGTCAATAGATAATATTAAACTTAGTGCTGCTCCTTTATTAAACTTATATTAACCAAACTATAAATAAAGTGCTCATGCAATCAACAAGTAGACATTCCTACATGTGTATTTTACAAGAGGATATGTGCCAACGTCTTCCAGGTATACAACAAGTAACTCGAATTTCTGCCAAATCATCAGACCAGTTCTAATGGTGGTAGTTATAAAGTGAGACATTAATAGTGACAGTGTACAGTGAGGAAAGAGTACTTACTTTGCAGATGATTGATGACTATATCCGGACTCATAACATCTGAATCATTGAAAGCCATGTTGATGTGAATCTCCATTGTGCACATCATGCAGAACGTATCCAAACGGCCTAGAATCAAACAGATTTAAAAATTCATTAATGACAGGTAAAAAGCACAGAATCGTAGATATTCAGAAAGTCAGCTTCAGGATCGTTGTGCTCTGATATTGTCTAAGTCTGGCTTCACACCATTGCCAATTGGATGCCGATTTCCCCACTTCCAATTCCAGAGCTACAATCACCCAACAGCTATAAGAGGTAGAAAGTTGTGAAGAGGTGTACTTACATTTCTGAGAATGCTCACAAGTGAGCATGTAGTCTGCGATCGGATGAGTATGAGTAAGGCATTGCAATACAGAGTTGGCAAAGCAAGTATTGCCCAGGTTTACAAGACCGGCTCCAACAGTCGGCCCTTGCTGCAATGCAGCTATGAAGTCGGTAAAAGAAATGATTTGAGTCATTCTTTCCGTAGTTTTCTAAAATAAAAAAAGACAATAAATATGGTTAGAATATGAACATCAGTAAATATTAACAATTATTAACTTTCTACAGAGCCTAAGTGCTTTTACTACTATGCTATACCTAGACTACACCTGGAGGATCTCACAAACAAATCATTCTGTAACTTTCTATAGCGTATGGAAACCCAAGAATAAAAATTGATAGTATAGTAGCTCAGCATTCCTTAGATCCTTTGCTTGTTTTTTTTTTACACTTTTTTTTTTTTATTCTACCCTAGAAATCCTGCCATTAACACACTTTCTGTCCCAGGATGAGAACTGCACTAAGCAGCCTGGTCACCCTAGGACAGAAAGTGTGTTAGAGCTACAGAAACCTGTGTTAGGACTACATAACACCTCCCTCTCTTCTCCGTAACAGGAGAGGTGTTTTGTAGTCCATGGAGATAGCAGGAGCAATACAAAGTAACAGTCCAGAGCCAGAAAGCACAGGAAGATATCAGCTCATACAATTTTTACCTAAGAGATGAACAGCTACTTTATTTTTGCACTTGCCAAACATTTATAATAAAACACTTTCCATCGTATATTTACCAGACCAAAATGGAGCAAGTAAGAGAAATATATTGTTGGAGATTATAGACACTTGGGGCCAGATTCACGTACAGTGGCGCATATTTTGACCGGAGTAGCGCACCTCCTTTACGTTAGACCGGCGCAATGTAGAGGCGCAAGTACCGTATCCTCGTAGTATTTGCGCCGGTGCAACGTAATTTCCGAGGCGTAAGGCAGAGTGACCAGGACACGCCAGGGGATCGCCAAGAAGATTAATGACCTCCGGGGTGTGGTCCGTGGGAAGCTGGGCAAGATTGCCGCCCATGCCAGGGGCACTGGAGGAGGCCCACCATGCCCTGTTAGGCTGACTGAGGAGGAGCGTGCGGTGGCCCAGACCTTCAACAGGCAGCAAGTGGAGGGGCTGCCTGGCTTTGAGTCCAGTCAGGAGGCCGTGAGGACAGGTACGTTTTTTTTTTTTCTTATCTGGTGTGTAGCATGTGTGGGGGGGGGGGGGAGGGAATATGTGGCAAGTGTGTGGATCCTCCAACCTGTGAATGTTTTGTGTCATCCACAGATGTGCAGGAGGGTGCTGGGCCATCTGGCCTGACCGCACCATCCCGGGACAACAGCCTGATGAAGACCCCCAGACAAGGCTGGAGTCCTCGGAGGAGGTTGAGGAGGAGGAGTTTGAGGAGGAGGGCTTGTCAGGGAATGGCTTGTTTGTTTTGGAGGAGTCTTCCCCTTTGGCTGGCAGCAGCCAGGCCTCCATTATGGGTAGCCCCTCCCACTCCTCCCCCAACAGGGCAACCCACAAAACTAGGGTGGTGGCAGAGTTTCTGCCCGCCAACCTGAGAAGGGACCAGGCCCTTCAGACCCGCCATCTGGACAGGTCAGACAGACTTTGGGGCGGATGGAGGAGAGCCTGTCCTCCATAAAGGATACACTTGGGGACATGGCCTGCAAGTCCCTGGTCAATTGCCTAAATAAACAGCAGGCTACCACAGCAGGCATTTGTCAGGATGTGCGGGCCCTTGGTCAGGATGTGAGCGCCCTCACCCAGGCTATCCAGGCCAATACGGCAACACTCAATGTTGGGCTGACTCGCATTGCCGTGGCCTTGGAGGGCAGACCGCCAGGTAGCAGAGACCAGGGGATGCTCCTTCTTCCCCGGATTATCCCCCCTCCATGAGTTGGCTCTGAGGAGCCAGGGCCGTGGGCGCCCCAGGCGTGGGTCACGCCAGCAGCGTTATTTTTTTTTTCAGATTTTTTTTTTTTTTGCTGGTAATTTTTTTGGGTGCTGGACAATTTTTTTTTTTTGGGCTGTGAATAATTTATGATTGTGGGGGTGACATTCCTGCTGGAAAAGGGGTGTCGCCCCCATTTGTGGTGGAGAAGGGATCCCCAGGACCAGGGAGAAGTGATGCCCAGGTCCGTGTGAATGGTGTATGAATGTACAGTGACATAATTGGAGCCGTGGTGTGGCGTTGCTGCTCACAAGTCCTGCATGGTGGGCTTGTGCCAATCCAATGTGATGAGGATGTGATGTGTCTGTGATAGGGACCACAGTGGTGTGCATGCATGCATGCTCATTGTGCCATGATTATTGTGTGTGTTTAATGTGCAAAGATGCCTAATGTGAGCTGTCTCCTGGCTGCTCTTCCCTCAGAAGACGGGGTAGCCTCGGTTAGGGGGGGATTGTCTGGTTCAGGGGTCAGGTCATCATGTATGTCAATCTCCAGGCCCTTTCTCATTGCAAAGTTGTGCAGCATGCAACATGCACTGATGATCTGACATACAAAGTTGGGGGAATACAACAGGGTACCCCCAGACTTATCCAGGCATCGGAAACGTGACTTCAGGAGGCCAAAGGTGCGCTCCACGACTGCACGGGTTTTGGCGTGGGCTTCATTGTATCTTTCCTCTCCTGGGGTTTAGGGGTTCTGGATAGAAGTCATGAGATGGGGTCCCAGTGCATATGCAGAGTCACCTGAAAGGGAAAAGACAGGAGGATGTTAGTAGTGCATGTGCCCCTTGTGATGTGTGCATCATGGGGGGGGGGACCGTCATGCCTACCACCCATGTCACTCACCAACCAGCCAGCTGTCCCCATACATGTTCTGTTCGAATTCCATTGGGATGGGGCTATGATTGTATATGTAGCTGTCATGGCTGGATCCGGGGTGTTTGGCACGGATGTGCCATATGAGGTCTTGGGCATCGACTATCGCCTGTAAGTTGATGGAATGCCAATGCTTCCGATTGCGGTATATGTGCTCTGTCTCACGGGGGGGCTGGAGTGTCACATGTCTGCAATCAACGGCCCCCACAGTGCGTGGGAATCTGTCAATTCTGTAGAAATCTGTCATTGCCTTCAGCCGCAGGTCCTCAGTGGTTGGTTTGATGATTTGGTTGGCCATGCGTCTGAGGATTGCAGGGATAACCTGGTGCACACATCTGCCCATGGAGGATTGTGACATCCCAGCCACCACTCCACTTTTTCTTTGAAAAGAGCCAGTGGCAAGGAAATGGAGTGTTGCCAGGACCTTAACCAGTGGCTGCACTGCATGTGAGCGGTGTGTTCGGCTGGTGATGTCCTCCTGCAGCGTTGTGGTTAATTCCATGATGGCAGCAGGGGTGAATGTGAAGATGCGAGACACCTCAGAATTACTCATGCCAAAGATGTCTATGCGTGTGCGGTATATCCTCTCATGTGCCCTCCTCCGTGCCCTCCTCCTTCTGCGCTCATCTAAAGTCAGTAGTATAGCTATGAGCAAGGATGCCCCTGGCATGTTGGCATACAGATTGTTGTCCTGCAAGTGTGGCTGCTCAGCTCGTCCCTAACAGTGTTGCTTTAGCTGACATGTAGACAGATTGTCTAATTTTAAGCAAGCTTTTATATTGCCTAATTTTAGACAGGACGTGCAGCTGATGCGCACAGCGCGTAGCCTGCGTTGCACAAACTTACTTTTGTGGATCGCCATAACTCCCTCATTTGCATATTTGCCTAGCAAATCAATGGTGTGTCTAGCGCAGTTTTTGCGCGCACGATGCGCCGGTCTATTGAAATTACGCCGTTCGTAAAAAACTAGATTTCTGTCGCATATCGTTTTGTGGATACGGCGCATAGATACGAAGGCGCATATTTCCAATTGCGCAGGCGCAGCTCCTGATACTCCAATGTAAGTGCTTTGTGAATCTGGCCCTAACTGTCAGGTGAATTAATGTGGGATTACTATAATGAGCTCAGAAGCAGAGTATTCTCTATGGAGTAGGACATGGGGTAATGTTGGAGGGCCTGGGTTAGCCCTGGTTGACACCAGTGTGGCTTTGAAATTGCGCTACTTTAAAGCCGCAGATCAGTGAGATTCGGACCGGCAGTTTCATTGCAGCTCGTGACTTCATGTAACAGAAGTCTATGCAAGTCTCAATGAAAGTAGTGCAGGAAACTTTTTCAAAGTCGCTGCGACTTTAGTCGCCACAATATAAACGGTTCCACTGCCCAAAATTGGGTGCGACTTGCCATGCGAATTTGAACTGTCAAGTCTCATTGGTGTGAAAGAGGCTTAGTCAAGGAAAAGGAAAGGAAGATTCGAAATGGCCACACTAGGCAATATAGACTGCGGGTAACCCCAGAAAAGCTTTTTTCAGTGAGACACAGGGGGGGGGTTCATTTACTAAACATGGAGAGTGCAAAATCTGCTGCAGCTTCAAACCTCAATTTTTTCAAAAAAGCGTTGGCAAAAAACCTGGAAGACGATTGGTTGCTATGCAGGGCTGCACAAGATTTTGCACTCTCCAGTCTTAGTAAATCAACCCCAATGGTGAGAACGATTATCATGTGTGAAATGTAGTAAGTTTAGTCTCCATTCACAAATCTTCAGCATAGGGATAACATAGCTCCCAACTGTCCCTGATTTGGTATCTGTCCCTTTTTCTTCCTCGTTTGTCCCTCATTTTGGTCTGATCTTTATAATTGTATATCAATTGCACTTTTTATCTTTCAAAAAGTATTTTCCAGTGCAAAAAAAAAAAAAATCTATATCTAGATAGATATCTATATGTGTATATATATATCTCTCTCTCATATATATATATATATATATATATCTATAAATATATATCTATATGTGTATATATATATGTATAGAGATATATAGATATATATATATATATATATATATATAATCTCTATATCGATATGGGATAAAGTCCTTTATTTTGGACATGTGACTCTCATATTAAAGTCTCATTAGACTCATCTGAATACAATCTTACGTTTTTCAAACCAGCCAATGACCAAGCCAGCTAGCACTATAAATATCCCATCTGTTTGGCGTGTATAACTGAATTTTTCGAATGAACCAAAAGTACATCACATAGACCAGGGGTCTCAAACTGTCAGCCCTCCAGCTTTTGCGAAACTACAAGTCCCATCATGCCTCCGCCTGTGGGAGTCATGCTTGTAACTGTCAGCCTTGCAATGCCTCATGGGACTTGTAGAAATGTAGAAATGTATGGCGTTAGTCCCTTCTCATCATAATCTCTATGGTTATGCTGCCTTGTTGGCTCCCAATCCCTACTCCATAGAAGCCATGGTCTCCATACACGGCACTGATGATGACCAAATAGCCTCAATCAGCTGTATACAGTTTGGAATAAATTGCTATATAATATTAGACTCGATTTGCATTAAAAAAAAGTGCTTTTGGATGTGGATCTGGCCAATAGGACATAAAGAAATGATTTCCATGGCTTCCCCCATTGTCCTAAAATGAGGAACGATTCTCCTAGTTTTGGGATATGTGAAGGAATGAGACGTGAATAATCTGTAGGAGATTTTATTGGAAACCAGCAGAGAAAGAATAGGGTGTTATCACATGGAGCTCAGCAATGGCAGCCCAAATAGTCCTCCTATGATGGCTGTGCTGCTAGGGCAGTGATGGCGAACCTTGGCAGTTGGCATCCCAGATGTTTTGGAACTACAATTCCCATGATGTTCAACTACACTACAGAGTGCATGAGCATCATGGGAAATGTAGTTCCAAAACATCTGGGATGCCAAGGTTCACCATCACTGTTCTAGGGTGTACATGTATCACTAATGGTCACACACACATTTCCTATTACATGTACCTACTAAGTTCAGTTTACAAGTCTTCCCTCAAGCCAAACTATTGTTTTCATTAGGATTATATTCCAGTTTGAGAATTGAGCTAAACATATTTATTGACCAAATCATGAAAAAAAATCATCAGCAATTAAAATAATAATCTCACCTTTTGTGTAGAATTCGCACACAATATAAAATATAGTAGAATTATTCAGCAAAAAAATGCAGAAATTCAAAATTTAGAGCAGTGGTATCGCACAGGTCTAACCCCTAGCTAAGTCACTAACACTCTGTGCTCAGCACTGGCTCTGCTCCTTATATACTGCAGCCTCTGGTGTTGTCATGGCGACAGTTTGTTTCCAACTGCCAGTTTTTTGTTAACCCCTTCCTGCCTGGAACAAGTTTAAAATGATTCACATACATGTAAACACCTGCATTTTTTTGTTTTTTGCTAGGAAATTACTTAAGACCATGATATGTTTTCTGAAAGTAGAGGTTCTGGAGAAAAAAAATGGTGACTTTTTCAGTCTTTAATGTCCCACAATATTTTCACAGCTGTTTATCAAACGCAAATTTTCAGGAAGAAAATACACTTGCATGAATTTTAGTGCACACCGACACAATGTAATACCCATAAAAGATGAGTGTGATTGGTGGGGTTGTTACCATGTGATATGATGACAACTGTTTTGTATATAATATAAAATCAATAGACTTTATAAAATAAAATAAATAAATACAAATTGATAGTATTGCAGCTTACCAAATCCTTAGGTGTGTTTTGCATTAGTTTGTTTTTGTTTTTTTTCACACTTTTTATTTTATTTTAACATAGAAATCCTGCCATTAACTCCCTTTCTGTAATAGGGTGACAACTGCACTGAACAGCATTGTCACCCCTAGCCACTTGCTGACCAAACCCTTTTCTGACATTTGCTGTTTACAAGTAAAAGTAAAGTAAACATCTGTATTTTTTGCTAGAAAATTACTTAGAACCCCAAAACATTTTATATGTATATATATATATATGTGTGTATATATATATATATATATATATATATATGTAGCGCCCATGTACTTCCAAGTACAGGTTCTATTGAAATTTAGTGGGATTTATCAGAGTGTAAGTGACTCTGATCTCAATTCTGATTAATGTAAGGCTCTCTGTTTCGGCCTGGCTGTGCTGTGGGCTCATTCCGTTGTATCTGGGGTGGCAGCGGTGGAACCAAAAGTACATCACATAGACCAGGGGTCTCAAACTGTCAGCCCTCCAGCTTTTGGGAAACTACAAGTCCCATCATGCCTCCGCCTGTGGGAGTCATGCTTGTAACTGTCAGCCTCGCAATGCCTCATGGGACTTGTAGAAATGTAGAAATGTATGGCGTTAGTCCCTTCTCATCATAATCTCTATGGTTATGCTGCCTTGTTGGCTCCCAATCCCTACTCCATAGAAGCCATGGTCTCCATACACGGCACTGATGATGACCAAATAGCCTCAATCAGCTGTATACAGTTTGGAATAAATTGCTATATAATATTAGACTCGATTTGCATTATACAAAAGTGCTTTTGGATGTGGATCTGGCCAATAGGACATAAAGAAATGATTTCCATGGCTTCCCCCATTGTCCTAAAATGAGGAACGATTCTCCTAGTTTTGGGATATGTGAAGGAATGAGACGTGAATAATCTGTAGGAGATTTTATTGGAAACCAGCAGAGAAAGAATAGGGTGTTATCACATGGAGGTCAGCAATGGCAGCCCAAATAGTCCTCCTATGATGGCTGTGCTGCTAGGGCAGTGATGGCAAACCTTGGCAGTTGGCATCCCAGATATTTTGGAACTACAATTCCCATGATGCTCAACTACACTACAGAGTGCATGAGCATCATGGGAAATGTAGTTCCAAAACATCTGGGATGCCAAGGTTCACCATCACTGTTCTAGGGTGTACATGTATCACTAATGGTCACACACACATTTCCTATTACAGGTACCTACTAAGTTCAGTTTACAAGTCTTCACTCAAGGCAAACTATTGTTTTCATTAGGATTATATTCCAGTTTTTTCCAGTTTGAGAATTGAGCTAAACATATTTATTGACCAAATCATGAAAAAAAATCATCAGCAATTATAATAATAATCTCACCTTTTGTGTAGAATTCGCACACAATATAAAATATAGTAGAAATATTCAGCAAAAAAATGCAGAAATTCAAAATTTAGAGCAGTGGTATCGCACAGGTCTAACCCCTAGCTAAGTCACTAACACTCTGTGCTCAGCACTGGCTCTGCTCCTTATATACTGCAGCCTCTGGTGTTGTCATGGCGACAGTTTGTTTCCAACTGCCAGTTTTTTTTGTTAACCCCTTCCCGCCTGGAACAAGTTTAAAATGATTCACATACATGTAAACACCTGCATTTTTTTGTTTTTTGCTAGGAAATTACTTAAGACCATGATATGTTTTCTGAAAGTAGAGGTTCTGGAGAAAAAAATGGTGACTTTTTCAGTCTTTAATGTCCCACAATATTTTCACAGCTGTTTATCAAATGCAAATTTTCAGGAAGAAAATACACTTGCATGAATTTTAGTGCACACCGACATAATGTAATACCCATAAAAGATGAGTGTGATTGGTGGGGTTGTTACCATGTGATATGATGACAACTGTTTTGTATATAATATAAAATCAATAGACTTTATAAAATAAAATAAATAAATACAAATTGATAGTATTGCAGCTTACCAAATCCTTAGGTGTGTTTTGCATTAGTTTGTTTTTGTTTTTTTTCACACTTTTTATTTTATTTTAACATAGAAATCCTGCCATTAACTCCCTTTCTGTAATATGGTGACAACTGCACTGAACAGCATTGTCACCCTAGCCACTTGCTGACCAAACCCTTTTCTGACATTTGCTGTGTACAAGTAAAAGTAAAGTAAACATCTGTATTTTTTGCTAGAAAATTACTTAGAACCCCAAAACATTTTATATATATATATATATATATATATATATATATATATATGTGTGTGTGTATATATATATATATATATATATATATATATATGTGTAGCGCCCATGTACTTCCAAGTACAGGTTCTATTGAAATTTAGTGGGATTGATCAGAGTGTAAGTGACTCTGATCTCAATTCTGATTAATGTAAGGCTCTCTGTTTCGGCCTGGCTGTGCTGTGGGCTCATTCCGTTGTATCTGGGGTTGCAGCGGTGGAGTCGGGACTTGGGTGTTCTCTCCAGGCGACCAATCAGGAGGCTTGGGCCTTGCTGGGCATGCTGAGAGAGGGTACTTGTTATGGCCTACCTGGCCGGGGCGTGGGTGCTACGCGTTGTTCCTGGATCCTGGGCCATCCGGGCCTGGGACACTCACACAGGCAGGGACTCAGTGATCGACTGAGTTCCCACTTCAAAGATCCCAAGCGAGTTTAGCTGTTCTGTGGTGAGGTCCAGTTGAGGAGCGCCATTGAGAGGCTGGTGGTCCAACAGTATTGAGACAAACCTTTGGGGATCGAGGTACTTTACACTGAGGGATTGACTCCTCTCTCAGTCAGTACCTGGCTGACGTTAACGGAAGGATTCAGGCCAAGCGTTACCAAGGAGGAGCTTCTCCGAAACCACAATCAGGGAAGGCCTGTGGCAGAGGCGCTTTTCTGAAGTTCACCCTGAAAGAGTCTGTGAGAGAGACTTCCTTTCAAGTTCCGAGTGATACTCTGGCTGCCAGGTCGGTGAGAGAGACCTGTCCAGGTATGCTATACCCACTCAGGCTGGAGTGGCGAAAGAAGCTAATTATTCACGGAGACAGGACTGTTTTCATATTCAAGGCCTGAATCTGCTATTCTCCTTCCAACCTTTATCTATCCATTTCCATCACCTGTTAACTGTTTTTACCCAGCGGGGTAATAAAGAGCACATATAAAGAGACTTCCTATTTGTGGACATTCCTTTACTGCTATTGCATTTATCGCTCACCCTAGACACTTCACCAGAGCCACGAGATAACGCGCCATCCCATCATAACCAGCAGCTCATTTGGGGTAGTGCTATATATATATATATATATACCAGAGACCCTAGAGAATAAAATGGTGGTCATTGCAATATTTTATGTCACACTGTATTTGCATAACAGTTTTTCAAAGGTAATTTTTTGGGGAAAAATATACTTCAATTAACTAATTTCTAGATGCATTCCAGGCGCTTTTTTTTTCACTGTACTGGGGTCCAGTGTGTTTTTGATGCTTTTCAGTGCATTCTGGTGCATTTTAGCTAGGAAATTACTTAAAACTATGATATATTTTCTGAAAGTAGAGACCCTGGAGAAAAAAATGGTGACTTTTGCAATTTTTTATGTCACACAATATTTTCACAGCTGTTTATAAAATGCTAATTTTTAGGAAGAAAATACACTTGCATGAATTTTAGCGCACACCGACACAATGTAATACTCATTGGGTGGAGCGTGCACTGATGTCACCTCGAGCTCCAAATGATCCCCCAGCAGGATGGGTGTCTGGATTTTGTGTACCGGCTGGCACACCAGATTTAAGGCCTCTTTTTCTGCTATATTTGTAAGTGTAACACTTGTCCTTTTTAATACATTTTTTTATACGTTTAATGTGCTATGTGGAGCCATTGTTTGTCTCTTGCATGTCGTTTATATATGCTGGTGATCCACAACTAATATTGGATGAGATTCTTAGCTGTAAGGCTGAATTTGTCTGGATTTCGTCACAGACAGGCCCAGACTGGGAAAAAAAATAGGCTGGGCATTTTAAACTGAGCAGCCCGGGGGGGGGGGGGGGGGCGCGGTGGGGGTTAATGATGGGATGTGGGGTGAGATAAAGAAATCTAGATAGACAGATAGATAAAAGGAAGAAATAAGATTAGTAGATAAATAACGGGAAAGAGAAAGATAGAAAACGGGGGGAGAGAGAGAGAGAAAGAAAGAAAGATAGGAAGGAAGATAGAAAGAAAGAAAGAAAGAAAGAAAGAAAGAAAAAGAAAAGATAGATAGATAAATAGGAAGGAAGATAGATAGATAGGAAGGAAGATAGATAAAGAAAGAAAGATAGATAAAGATAGAGAGAAACAAGGGAAGGAAGATATATAGAGATAGATAGATAAAGATGGATAGAGAAAGAACGATAGATAGATAGACAGATAGATAAAAAGGAATATAGATAAAGAAAAAAGATAGAAAGAAGGGAAATAATGAAGATAGATAGAGAAAGATGGATAAATAGATAGAAAGGAAAGAAGATAGATAAGGAAAGAAAGATAGATAAGGATAGAAAGAAAGAAGGGAAGGAAGGAAGATAGAGATAGATAGATAAAGATAGATAAAAAGGAAGATAGATAAAGATAGAAAGAAGGGAATGAAGGAAGATAGAGAGAGAGATAGATACTGTAGATAGATAGAGAAAGAAAGATAGATAGATAAAGAAAGATAGATAGAGAAAGAAAGATAGATAAAGACAAAGAGAAAGAAGGAAAGAAATGTGAAGAGAGTGAGAGAGAGAGAGAGAGAGAAGGGAATGAAGGGCACCCCTACATCAGTGTACAGTGTACGCACTCGGAGGCAGGAGGGACTGACTGGATGGATATCAGACTCCATCTTTCCTTTCTGTTTGGCTTTAGTTTAAATATTAGGGGCAGACACAGGACGAGAGGAGGGAGAAGAGCAGCTCCTCTCCTCTCACTGGTTGTGCAGGCAGCAAAGGGAGGGGTAAAATGTCAGAGCTGATCTCAAGTTCAACTTTCTCTATCTGGCCCAGCTCATCTCTATCTGGTGCTGTATTGGTGGCGGGTAAACTGGGCTATTAGGTAAACTGGAAGTCCCCTCTTGGCCTGCAATCCTCTGGTACACCCCTGGGGAGACATGACATGCGGACCATTCACAGGCCGTTCGCGGGCCGCCATCGGGTATTTTCCCGGTATGCCCTATGGCCAGTCAGGACCTGATTGGCATGCAATAGAAGTTGTGTTCTCTTGCAGCTCCAAGTAGTGTGTGTCCAGTCTCTGTCTGTCTCCTGTGCCACATTTCTATACTCTAACCTCTCCTGTTCCCACTTTGTACCATTTACATATACTGTACTTAACATTTTATGCAGCCTATCAATGACATCAGGAACTGCAATACATTGAAGTTGACTATGACTGACATAGAACCTTTCAGATATGGTACATGTATTAAAAACCATCAAATAAAAATAAAGCTATTCCACAAAAATATTGTCTAGACCAGGGGTGTCCAAACTTTGTTTAAAGAGGGCCAGATTTGATTAAGTAAACATACATGAGGGCCGCCCATTTTGCCTGACATTGTTTCAACCATTAAAATTCGGTCTTAGTTTGTTCATCCGAGCACTAATACATGGCCCAACAAGAATTCTCTTGTCTTTGTGGCTGTGTGTGGTGAAGAGATGAGCCTGGGCGTGTTATTTGGATATACTGTATTTATCGGCGTATAACACACAACCTTCACTTCACTAAATAAAGAACTGTGAAGCAAAATAAGGGTCAGTGCCCATCAATGCAGCCTAATCAGTGCCCATCTGTAGCCTCACCATTGCCATGAATGCAGCCTTACCATTGCCATAAATGCAGCCTCACCATTGCCATGAGTGCAGCCTCACCATTGCCATCAGCGATCAATGCCTATCTGCAGCCTGGGGGCGGGACGAGCGCCGACAGATTTACATGCAGGAGAATCTCCTGTTTACAGGGTGGCCTCTTTATTACAGTCCCACCTCTTATGATAGATAGAACAGTTGTCTAATGGCAGCCCAGGAGACAGGACTTCCTATTACAGAGGCCGCCGAGTAAACAGGAGATTCTCCTGTATGTAATCTGATGGCGCTCATCCCTAGGGGCCACAAAAGATATATATATATATACACAAATTACCAGGGGGGCTACATTAAACCGGAACGGCCCACGGGCCGGACTTTGGACGTGCCTGGTCTAGACACCAGAAGGAGGCAAAACTCCAGTGATTATAGTGATGTGGCACTGATGCAGGGAGGCACTGGTGTGATCGGCTTCCGTGGATGAATGTAATAAAACGCCATGCTATACAGAAGAGAAATCTTTGCAAAAAACGTCAGTGAGTATATGAGTCGATCTGTTTCGAAATGTTTTAAATATTTAAATAAAAAATGCTGTGTATATGTGTAAGTAATGTTGGAATGCCGCAGCTTTTATGATTCACAATATGTGCCTCAAGAAAGGAAAAAAAAAACCCATAGAAGCGGTAACCTCCTAATATAACCGTGCATAGAGCAGGGGTAATTAATTAAAATTTAAAGTGGTCTAGTTGCTAAAATGTTTTTCCTCTTTAATAAAACATCAAATTAAACTAATCACATCCACAGTTCAAGTAAAAGAAAAAAGAACCACCTTTTTATAAGGTGTCCCCATCAGAGTTCCTCTTAGATCAATTGTCCCTATTCGAGTACACCTTTAGATCATTTGCCGCCATTATAGTACCCCTTTAGATCAGTTGCCCCATCAGAGTACTTTCTTACATCAGGTATCCCCATCACAGTGCCCCCTTACATCAGGGGCCCCCACCAGAGTGCTCCCTTAGATCAGTTGCCCCCATCACAGTATTCCCTTATACAGTATAAGGTGTCCCCTTACATCAGATGCTCTCCATCAGAGTGCCCCCATACATCAGGTGTCCCCATCACAGTGCCCCTTATATAAGGTGTTCCCATCAGGGTATCCCCTTGCATATGAAGTCTCCATTGGAGTACCTCCATCAGAGTAACCACATAAAGCAGGAATCTCAATCAGAATACTCTCATACAGTATATCAGTTGGCCCTACGAGAATGCCCCCTTACATAAGATGTCCTCCTCAGAGTGCCCCCATACATCATATTCTTACTATAGATTAGTCAAGTTTATTAGAGCCATCTAGATGATTCATATATTTTTTTACAAGATTACCATCTATACGCATTAAAGTGCTTATCACTATTTTTTTAATGGTTTACTTTTGAGCTTCAGTGGATGAAGCAAGAGGTGGTGCCATTTTTTATTTTGGTGCATATAGGAACTTTACACATATCAGAAATAAGATTTAGTGCTTTATATATCAACACTTCTCACTGTAGAAAAATTATGTAAAGGGTATCAATTTTGGGTAAGGCTTGCGACAGATAAAACAAATAATGCATTTATTTATATTTTTTATTTTATTTTATCTACCGTGGCACCTTCAGTGCCGGTTCATACTACCAGGACTTGGGATCCGACTTGTGTTGCCCCAAGTCGGGTGACATGAGAAATTCAATTGAAGTGAATGAGAGCCGTCTTAGGCCGCGTACACACGATCAGTCCAAACCAATGAAAACGGACTGAAGTTCAGTTTCATCGGTCCAAACCGACCGTGTGTACAGCCCATCAGTCTTTTGTCCTTCAGTCCAAAGTTTTAAAACTTGCTTTAAAATCGGACTGATGGACGCCTGACCATCGGTCAAAAATTAATGGTTAGTATGCAAAAGCATTGATTCAAAACCCGCGCATGCTCAGAATCAAGTCAACGCATGCTTGGAAGCATTGAACTTCTTTTTTCACTGCACGACGTTGTGTTTTACGTCACCGCGTTGGACTCGATCGGTTTTTGAACTGATATTGTGTACGCACATCAGACCATCAGGCCGCTTCAGCGGTGAACCAATGAAAACGGTCCGTCGGACCAGTCTCATCGGATGGACTGGTGGTGTGTACGCGGCCTTAATGTACACTACTGAAGTCGCTCCAACTTCAGAAAAGGTTCTTGTACTACTTCTAGGCAACTTGTACCCATAGATTTCAATGGAAGTTGCCTCCAAAGGTCGAATCACTGTCTTAACAGAAGCAACTTTACAGGAAGAGAAAATAGTTTACGCAGGCAAACCCCTCCCTCCCACAGAGCTGATTATTCTGTGATTGGCCACAGCCAAAGTTAACTGTACCTTGCAAAGTCGCGCTGTAAGTCGGGTTGCCCCTGTGTGAACCGGCTTTAACTGCAAATACATTTTTATTCAACAGGTGACCTTGGGTCTTGTTGTCTGGACTGTATTGTTATGTGACTGTAACTTTAGATTAAGTTTTGCACAACAACTTGCACAACTGAACATAATAGACTCCCTTGGTTTTGTATTGCAATGACGATTTTTGTAAATTAAAAAAACAAATAATTAGACCTTAGAATTAACCTTTAAAAAAAGTCAGATGTGTGGCGCTGCATTCTCCTGAATGATTTATCTCAGGCAGGGCCGGCGCTAGCAATAGGCGGGTCAGGTGGCTGCCTAGAGTGCCAGGGTAGGGGAGGCGACAATATCCGGATCCCCAGCCACTTGCTGGGGATTCAGATTATTAAAATACCCACATTTTTCTTAAATACATGTTTTATGGCGGATTGGCGCCAGCCGCCAGTCAAGGGGGCGCTTGCGCCTGTTACTACATGCCGGACAGACCGTCCGCTCTATCACCAGCCTGCAGTGAGGAGATGAGGGGAGAGAGCCGGGACGAGGAGCCCTGCATGTACTGTAACTATGGCGGGCTTGCCGCGATATCCGCTCCCCCCTCCTCCTGGGCGCCCGGGATCTGGTGTCAAACCCGGGGAACGGCCCAGATTTCAGCGTGGAGAGCCGGCGCGAGGAGGAGACAGGAGCCGAGCTTGAGGAGAGAGATGCCGGGCTACACAGGGAGGAAGCTTCCCCGACCAAAGACAACACGGCTCTGCCTGCTCCTCTCACTGCATCCCCCGGACTTCTACCAGCAGCAGCAGCAGCAGAAGCTACCGCTTCTCACCCTCCCTGTCTGCCTCCTCCTCCCTCCCTCCTTCCCACCTTCTATACAGACCCCATCCCTCTATACACCTTCTATACAGACCCCATCTTTCCATCCTTCCCTCTCCATCCATCCCTCCCTCCATCCTTTCATCTCTTTACAGAGCCCCATCCTTCCATCTCTCCCCCATCCTACCATTCCCATCCCTCCCTCCATTCTTCGATCTCTGTATAGAGCCCCATCCTTACCTTGATTCTTACATCTCCATCCTTCACTCCATCTTTCCATCGCCATCCCTCCATCTTTCTCTATACAGAGCCCCAGGCTTCCACTCTCTCTCTCTATCCTCCCATCTCTATACAGGGTCCCATCCTTCCATCTCCATCCCTCCATCCTTCTATCTCCATTCTTCCCTCCTTCCTTCCATCCCTCCATCTCTGTACAGATCTCCATCCCTCCCTCCTTCCATCTCCATCCCTCACTCCTTCCTTCCATCCCTCCATCTCTGTACATAGCCCCATCCTTCCATCTCCATCCCTCCCTCCTTCTATGTCCATCCATCCCTCCATCTCTGTACAGATTCCCATCCTTCCATCTCCATCCCTCCATACATCCTTCCATCTCCACCCCTCACTCCTTCCTTCCATCCCTCCATCTCTGTACAGAACCCCATCCTTCCAACTCCATCCCTCCCTCCTTCCATCTCCATCCCTCACTCCTTCCTTCCATCCCTCCATCTCTATACAGAGCCACATCCTCCCATCTCTCCCTCCATCCTTCTATCTCCATTCCTCTCTCCTTCCTTCCATCCCTCTATCTCTGTACAGAACTCCATCCCTCCCTCCTTCCTTCCTTCCATCCCTCCATCTCTGTACAGAACCCCATCCTTCCATCTCCATCCCTCCCTCCTATGTCCATCCCTCCATCCTTCTATGTCCATCCCTCCCTCCAACTCTCCAGCGATACTCTCCTGGAGTAAAGTAATCACCAGCCGCTGGCTCAGGTATAGTGAAAACACAGGCAGCAATAAAACATTGACTCTGCTTTTAAGTTAATAGTGCATTGCACTGTATACAGAGGGGAACACAGACATGCAGGGGGATACTGATATGTGGGGGGCAAGCGTGCAGGGGGGGACAGATGTGTGTGGGGGGACAAACGCGCAGGGGGTACTGATATGTGTGTGTGTGGGGGGACAGATATGTGTGTGGGGGGGGGACACACATATCTGTCCCCCCACACAAAATTAGGTATCGCCTAGGGTGTCAAAACTCCTTGCACCAGCCCTGATCTCAGGTACCCCAGTAGCTAAATAATCATGTGGGCAAACATGGGTATAGGGAATGTTTGGTTTGGAACCATAAACAAAAACCTTTACAACCAATATACCCTGTAGCTGCCTAGAGTTCTTGTGGGAAATGTAAAAAGGGTCAAAATCAAAATGCTGATTCACTGCACTCCAGTTGAGACAAAGTTTGCCTCCGACTCTTCTTTCGAATTCCCTTTGTCAGTCAGCATGCAAATGCTTTATAGCTGGATTTCCAGGTATGACCTTTTTTTACATAGTTACATTGGTTTAGCTTGGACTAATGTTAGGCCAGGCATGGCACATGCATACTATCGCCATGAAATCTTGAAATGACTGTAGTAGGCACTGCTACTACATTGCCTCTGGATTCTGGGTTTTGTGCATAGTGGCTGCCCTGCTGCTTGGCAAACTCAGTGTGGGTGCCATCCAAAGAACACTTTACATTATCTCAATGAATGCAAAGCTTTCTCTGATTTGAACAAGTTGGAGCTGACCCACCCCTTCAGAAAGAATGCATCCGCTCAGCACACAACCCAGAAGTGGTGCCTACTACAGTGATTTCAGCTTCCATGGGAATTGATCCGATGCTGCAACTGTTCGCCGGCGCCTCTGCACTGAGAACTGAGCGATCAAACACTTCAAGACGTAGGTCAAAGTCGGATCCACAGTCGTACGACTGTCGCGTCGTACCAGTGTGAACCCGGCCTGAGGCAGAAAAGTGAATATTAATTATATCCCAACATTGAGAAAGCATCTTTCCAATGTAAATGCTGTGCAAACTCTATATATATATGAAAAAAAAAAAAAACGTTGATGCACAGATTTTCACACTTTGACAAACTAGGCTAAACAGCCAAGTGGTGACCCATCATAAACATTTCCGCAACCTAATTTGGTTTCCGACCCATAGTTTAACCACTTGACTTCCAGAAGATTTATCCCCCGTCATGACCAGGACACTTTTTCGCAATGCAGCACCTGGAAGGATTTACCCCCTTAACGGCCAGGCTTTTTTTTGTGTGAAACGGCACTGCGTTAGTTTAGCTGTACCCAAATAAAATTGATGCTCTTTTTCCCCAACAGAAATAGAGCTTTCTTTTTGTGGTAATTTATCACCTCTGCAGTCTATAAACAAAAAAGAGTGACGATTTTGAAAAAAAATAAGTGTTTTTTAGTTTTTGCAATAATACATATCCAATAAAAAAAGTAAAACAAAAAATTGTTTTCAATAGTTTAGGCCAGTGGTCTCCAAACTGCGGCCTGAGGGCCAGATGTGGCCCGTTGCTTGCCTTTATCCGGCCCTTGGGGCACTATCCCTCCCAATGACACGAGACACTATTCTGCCATCTGACACTGACAATGGAGTACCATTTCTCCCCCTGACACCACTAATGGGGCATTATTCCTCCCCATGATACCAGCAATGGGGCACTGTTTCTCCCCCTAATACCAGATGTTTACGCCCACTGATGTCAGGAAAATTTTCACTCCTGCTGGCCAAAGTCCGGCCCTTCAAGAGTCTGAAGGACAATAAACCGTCCCTTTGTTTAGAATGTTTGGAGACCCCTGGTTTAGGCCAATATGTAGTATTCTACATATTTTTGGTAAAAAAATAAAATAATAAGCGTATATTGATTGGTTTGCGCAAAAGTTATAGCATTTACAAAATAGGAGAAAGATTTAGGGAGTTTTCATTTTTTTTATTGTTTTTACTAGTAATGGTGGGGATCAGCGATGTTTAATGGAAGGGTGGAAAAATCTCACCCTAACTGACACTTTTTGGTGACCAGTGACACCAATACAGTGATCAGTGCTATAAAAATATACTGATCGCTGTATAAATGACATCAAAGAGTTAATTGTTTCCTAGGAAGGTATTTTTTTAACTACCAGGAGGACGTACTGACTGGGAGTAGAGAGAGAGTGCTGTTCCTGATCACTAGGAACAGCTGATCTCTCTCTCCTCCCCTGTCAGAACGGGGATTCGCAAGTTTGCGAATTGGCTCCTGAGCCGTGTCGCACATGTCCTGTATCTGTTACATTAACCACTTAACCCCCGGACCATTTTGCTGGTCGAAGACCAGAGCACTTTTTGCGATTCGGCAATGCGTAGCTTTAACTGACAATTGCGCGGTCGTGCGTAGTGGCTCCCAAACAAAATTGGCGTCCCATTTTTTCCCCCACAAATAGAGCTTTCTTTTGCGCTATAAACAAAAATAGAGCGACAATTTTTTAAAAAAAAATTATATTTTTTACATTTTGCTATAATAAATTTCCCTCAAAAAAAAAAAAAATTTCCTCAGTTTAGGCCGATACGTATTCTACTACATATTTTTCATAAAAAAAAACGCAATAAACGTTTTTTGATTGGTTTGCGCAAAAGTTATATAGCGTTTACAAAATAGGGGGTAGTTTTATGGCATTTTTATTATTATAATTTTTTTTTACTAGTAATGGCGGTGATCAGCGTTTTTTATTTTTTTTTGGTACTGCGATATTATGGCGGACACTTTTGACACATTTTTGGGACCATTGACATTCTTTTAGCGATCAGTGCTATAAAAATGCATTGGATTACTATAAAAATGCCACTGGCAGGGAAGGGGGTTAACACTAGGGGGCGGGGAAGGGGCTAAGTATGTTCCCTGGGTGTGTTGTAACTGTATGGGGGGGTGGCCTCACTAGGGAAAATGACTGATCACTGTTCATACATTGTATGAACAGATGGTCAGGAATTTCTCCCCTGACAGGACCGGGAGCTGTGTGTTTACATACAAAGCTCCCGGTCCCTGCTCTGTAACTAGCGATCGCTGGTGCCCAGCGGCGATCGCGCACGGGAGTCAGGGACGAGCGTCCCTAGTGGCCGATTTGAGAGCCGACGTAGAGCTACGGGCTCTTGCGCAGGGGAGCCGACCTGCCACTGTAGAACTGCGGTGGCTGGTCGGCAAGTAGTTAAACAGTGTACAGGTACATCTTTCGCGTAATAGAGCTGCCCTGCCACAGTATATGTGCAGCTGGGGGGTCCTAAAGTGGTTGAATGACAATTGCACTGTCGTGAAATGCTGTACCCAAATAAAATGAATGTACTTTTTTCCTACAAATAGAGCTTTTTTCATTGGTATTTGATCACCACTGGATTTTTTTTTTTGCACTATAAAAAAAATAGGAATGACAATGATTTTTTTTTTTTTTCAATTTCTTCATAAATTTATAATACAAAAATAAGAGTATATTGATTGGTTTGCTCAAACAAAAAAAGCTATAGTGTCTACAAACTATGGGATATATATTTTTGATGTTGTTAAACTAGTAATGGCGGCAATTGGCTAATTATAGCAGGACTGCAATATTGCAGCAGACATTATGACACTAACTGACACTTTGTGGGAACCAGTGACACTAATACAGTAATTAGTGCTATATGTACTAATGACACTGGCTGGGAAGGGAATAAACATCTATGGCAATCAAAGAGTTAGCCGTGTGCCTAATTGTGTTTTTGTGTTTACTATGTTGTGGTTTTACTAAGGGTTGTGGTGAATTTTATTTAATTTCACTTCCCCGCTGACCGGACAGTGCCTTATTTACATAGGCAGAGCTCTGTCCTGTCTCTTTTCTCGCTGATTAGCTGGTGCCAGCAGACATCATGCCAGGAGTCTTTAGGAGGGGCTTTTCTCAGCTAAGAACACCCTCCTGCCTGCATGCTTGAGCTAAGAGCAGATGGATTCCAGGAAGTAAATGCTACATTATCAATCTGCCCTTGCTCAAGATGGCCACAACCAGAAATGTGTTTTTTAAAGTGATTTTTCAGCAAAATAAAGCAAGTATATGAGTGTTTGCTTTAAATATTAAAAATGAATTAAATGGTGTTTTTGGTTTGTGATGGTCAGATACAGCTGGGGCTGGCGAGGAGCTGGGCTGCCTGGGAGGGGGAGGGGGGCGAGCAGACGTTCTCCCAGCGCGATGTGGCAGAGGAGTTGCTAGATGCAGTGTTCGGAGAGCTCTCTCTCATACAGCGTGTGGTGACAGACAGAACATCACATGTTTTTACCACAATTTTGGCTGCGTTTTTTGCCCCGATTTTGTACAGGTCAAAAGGTCAGCAATGTAAAAAGCAGAAAAACGCCTGTAATCTGCCTATAAAGAAGTTCATGTACTTTTTTGAGCTTAGGCTCTGTTCACACCCAGGCCTTTTTTGTCATTTTTCTGCCCTCAGCCATAGCTGTTCACATCTGAGCGTTCTGTCACCTAAAGCAAAACGTCTGTTGCTCAAAAAAGTACAGGAGCTTTTTGTTTGGCAGATTACAGGCGTTTTTTATTCTTGTACATTGGTGATTTTTTGACCTGTACAAAATCATGGAAAAAATAGCGTGACTTTCTGCCTAAAAACTATACGCTCAGATTTGAATGTAGCCTCAGGCATTTTACTACAGGCGAGAAAACGCTCAGATGTGAACAGGGGCCATTTAATTGAATGGGATTTTGCTTGTTGGATATTTTTCATGCATTTTTGATTGCATTTTATGAGCTGAAAACACTCAGGTGTGATGTAGGGTCAGGAGGAGGCGGGGCTGTGTGAGAGTGAGCAAAGCAGAGACAATGTCACCTGTTACAGCGTGTTTCACTGCTCTGCGATCCTGTGGCTTTCCTCTTCCTATATGCTCTCTTCCACAGGGGCGATCACTCTGGGAGATCGTCTCCCGTGGCTCTAATCTTCCTCCAGTCATGTCCTGGCCGCCCTCTCACTTCCTCCACCCTGGCGATGCTGCAATTTGAGGCACCGTGAGGCTGGATTTTGGGGCTCAATGACAGTGAGGCTGCAGTGTGGGGCACGGTGAGGCTGCAATGTGGGGCACAGGTCACGCTGCAATGGTGGGCTCAGGTGAGCCTGCATTGAGGGGAACTGAAAAAGTTGTTGCTAATATTTAATTTATGAGGGTGTGATTAGGGGCGGGGCAGGGTAGAGGTTGGGCGGGGCAACTGGTGGCGAGTAACCCTTGAGGCCTGGCTAGTAGCTCAGGACTTGACATTTTGAGCCCTGGCGTAGTCCAACTTTAACCACTTTCCGCCCGGTCAATAGTAAATTGACGTCCGGGAAGTGGTTCTGTAATCCTGACTGGACTGGTCTATTGACGTCCTGCATGATTACATGCCAGCGCACACCCGTGGGGGCGTGCATCGCGGCGATCAGTGATGCAGGGTGTCAGTCTGACACACTGCATCTCCTATCTCAGTAAAGAGACGGCTGATCACGATGTAGACAGGAAGAGCCGTTGATTGTCTCTTCCTCACTCGCGTCTTACAGACGTGAGTAGAGGAGAGCTGATCTGCGGCTCTCCTAATGGGGGGTTCGCGCTGATTATCAGCGCAGCCCCCCCTCGGATGCCCATACTGGGCACTGACTGTAGTGGCACTGACTGAAGTGATGCCCAGCAATGCCATCAGTGCCACCCCTCAGTGTCCATCAGTGCCACCCCTCAGTGTCCATCAGTGCCCACCTATCAGTGCCCATCCGTGCCACCCATAAGTACCTATGAGTGTCCATCAGTGCCGCCTATGAGTGCCCAACAGTGCCGCATACCAGCACCGCCTATCAGTGCCGCCTCATCGGTGCCCATCAGTCCCGCCATATCAGTGCCCGTAATTAAAATAAGAAAACGTACTTCTTTACAAAAAAACATTTTTTCGGTCTTTTTTTAGTTGTTGCGCAAAAAATAAAAATTGCAGAGGTGATCCAATACCACCAAAATAAAGCTCTATTTGTGGGAACAAAATGATAACAATTTAATTTGGGTACAGTGTAGCATGACCGCGCGACTGTCATTCAAATTGCGACAGCGCTGAAAATTTGCTAGGGCAGGAAGGTACGTAAGTGCCTGGTATGGAAGTGGTTAAGGAACACTGACCTGCACCACTGAACTAAGCTGATATTTATAGCGCACATTTCTAGATTCTGAAGCTCCGTATTTTATGGTCACCGAGTCCCAATGAAACTACCTTGTGAATAAAAGCCGCAATATAACCTCGGTTTTGTTAGAAATCTGAATATCGCGTCGCGTTTTGCAAGACACTTTAATGGAGTTGCTTTGGCTAGAATGTGCCACACGTTCCTACAGTTTTATCTCCCAAATCCCATGATACCGTGCTAAATATTGTTGTGTCACCTAGTATTAGCTCCTGGCTGGCACATTAATATATTAAGCATTAACACAAGGACAGCTAGGCCAGTGAGCCTGTATAGCTGATGCAGCAGCTCCAAAGACCTGGAACAGGTGATGATTGCTGAGAATAACATTGCCTGCTAAAGTGCTCTGCTGCAAATCTCTGGGAACTTTCCTTTGGCAGCCTTTACACCTCAAGGACATATTTGATTCTAATCCAGAACATGTAATTATCAGAGATACAAACCCCTGCCAATGTACTTTCTTTGCACACATGCTCTACAGTATTTGTTTCTTCTGTATTAAACATCCACAGATTCTTTTTTGTAAGCTTGGCACTGTATGTATAACAGTACATACAGCTTATTGAGATCTACATGTCAAAACCTAATATTGGTGACCTATATGACATGATATTTGGATGCTAGGGTTCAGTTCAGTGTATCCATTAATGGATTTTCTTTTATTCTAATGTACTCCTTGTATGACGCACAACTTTTATGCTTTGTGCACAATTATTAGGCAAGTTACCCGTATATACGCGAGTATAAACCGAGGCACCTACTTTTACCACAAAAAATAAATAAAAAATAAATGGGAAAAACGTATTGACTCGAGTATAAGCCGAGGGTGAGAATGCAGCAGTTACTGTAAGTGGAAAAGAGGGTCAACAATGCCCATTTGCATGCCTCACTGTGCCCATTGCAGCCAGACCTCACTTGTGCCCATTGCAGCCAGAGCTCACTTGTGCCCATTGCAGCAGCCAGACCTCACTTGTGCCCATTGCAGCAGCCAGACCTCACTTGTGCCCATTGCAGCCAGACCTCACTTGTGCCCATTGCATCCAGACCTCACTTGTGCCTATTGCATCCAGACCTCACTTGTGCCCATTGCAGCCAGACCTCACTTGTGCCCATTGCAGCCAGACCTCACTTGTGCCCATTGCAGCCAGACCTCACTTGTGCCCATTGCAGCCAGACCTCACTTGTGCCCATTGCAGCCAGACCTCACTTGTGCCCATTGCAGCCAGACCTCACTTGTGCCCATTGCAGACAGACCTCACTTGTGCCCATTGCAACCAGACCTCACTTGTGCCCATTGCAGCCAGACCTCACTTGTGCCCATTGCAACCAGACCTCACTTGTGCCCATTGCAACCAGACCTCACTTGTGCCCATTGCAGCCAGACCTCATGTGTGCCCATTGCAGCCAGACCTCACTTGCGCCCATTGCAGCCAGACCTCACTTGCGCCCATTGCAGCCAGACCTCACTTGCGCCCATTGCAGCCAGACCTCACTTGTGCCCATTGCAGCCAGGCCCATTGCAGCCAGACCTCACTTGTGCCCATTGCAGCCAGACCTCACTTGTGCCCATTGCAGCCAGACCTCACTTGTGCCCATTGCAGCCAGACCTCACTTGCCTATTGCAGAATCACTTTGCCATGTACCTGAGTCCATGACATGCAGATGGTGGCCGGGCAGTGTTAAAAAGTCGCACTCCTCCATGTCCTGTTCCGTGATAGGCGGAACACTCAGTTTCCCAGCAGACACTGTGTTCAGTGTTCTGACTATCAGACGCCCTCTCGTCTATCACAACGGTTTGAGGGTGGTTTGTACCCTTTTTCGGCCCCTAGCCGGGGGTTAAAAGCGCATTGCTAGCGGCCGAATAGCGCCGCAAATCCGACGGTAAAGCGCCGCTAAAAATAGCAGCGTTTTACCGCTGACGCTTGGGGGGGGGGGGGGCACAGTGTGAAAGGGCTCCAAAAGATAACTCTACTTTTGCGGAGAAACCCATGAGTACAGCATATACAATTGCTACACAAGTATATATACTAATATAATTAATTAATATAATTGAATGTTATTAAAAATGATCTTTCCATTTCAATCTGCAGCTCCGTAATTTTCTGACAAATGCAATGCAATATGGCTACCTGGAGGTGTTCTGTACACAGATGGTGTACAGCAGGGGTGCCCAACCAGTGGCCCGGGGGCCACATGTGGCCCGCGGAGCCCTCTGATGTGGCCCACGGCCTCCTGCTCTGGGATAGAATAGAATACTGTTATTAAAGGTCAGTTTATTACTAAAATTACAGTGTATATATGGGCATATCTGTTCTCTGGTGGTTTCTGGGTTGCTTTTGAACAAAACCGCAGATGCAGAGCAGTGCTGGTGTGGGTTATTTGCACTGAGCCATAGACTTCTATTATTACTTGCGAGCTTGGTGAGCTTTGTGAAAGTGCACCAAACCTTTCTAAATATAATAGAAGTCTATTGCAAAGTGCATAAAAGCCAAATGTACACTGTTGCACCACCCATGGTGAGAGTAAACCGCAGCACATCAGTGTAAAAGCAGCCACGGTCAGTCCGACCCAATTGGACCCTCCATTCACCTCTAAGGAGTGGCATCCGCCCGCTCCGCTCATTGTGGCCCGCGACAAGTTATCAAGTCGCTTAAGTGGCCCTTGCACTTCAAAAGGTTGGGCACCCCTGGTGTACAGAATGCACCCCAGAAATATAATTTCCTACTTGTGTGATTGGCTCACTGATTTTCCCAGAAGTCCAAGATACAAATCAGATTTTGGGCATCCCCTGCAACAAAAAGTGTCATCTTTGGTGAGCTACTCTCAAAGGGAATTCAGACCCTGCCACTTTCCGCAGAACCTTGCAGGTGCAGCAGCTGATTGAGAATTATAAAAGCAAATATAAAAGCAAGGGCCAATTTACACCACTAAAATGTCCTCCAGATCTGCCCCCGCCTTTTTTCCCCACTGTACTGGGGCTGGTGCATTTCTGATGTGTGTAGGTGTGTTTTTGATGCGTTTTACCGTGCAGAAAAAAATGCAGTAAGTTTTCCTATTTTTTTTTTCTTGAACCAGAATGCATCGGAACTGCATGCTCTGGTATGAACTATGCCATTGAAAACCATGTAGCCTACGTTCTATGTGTTTTAGAGACAGAAAGAAAAAGCACTGGATCGCATGTGGTGTGAACTAGTCCTTACTTTCCGCATGGACACAGACAAACACACAGGGACTTTTTCAGAATAACAAAAAGTAGGACTCTGCAAAAAAAGTTTGTTAAAACCCTTGCAATGTGCATAGATCACCCAGAGGCGATTTTTATTTTTATTTTTTCTCACCAAAAGTGGAGTTACTCTTAAAGTATATATTGGTATTTTATTTTAAATAGACCCAGTTGCACGCCTGATATTTTTATTTGTCTGTTGTTTTATAGCCTTTCAAACAACTCCCGGATTGTGAGTCTCCTGTCACAGCTGGAGAGGATCAACTCGGAATCAGCCTTGGATCCTGAGAACACCAGATTTGTCACAGCAAAAATCCTCCACTTGGCACAAACTCAAGGTACAGAACTTGCTTAATTAAATTGCTTCAAATAATATTATTACAGCTATGCCTTTTGGAATAATCAATTTTTGAAAATAAAAGGTAAAGAACAGCGGTTTAATAAAATGCTCTTTTGTCAGAACCCATATAAGCAATACTGTGCTTTATGTCCCACGTGCTTTACTCTATTTAGTGATTGACCTCATTCATTCAAAGTCCCCCCTGACCAAACTGTCTCTCTTTCTGTCCACATTTGGGATGGAGTCCAATTACTTATGGTGCCTTGGGCCACATCATTCTTTCTCATATTTAACCACTTAAGACCCGGACCAAAATGCAGGTAAAGGACCTTGCCCCTTTTTGCGATTCGGCACTGCTTCGTTTTAACTGACAATTGCGCGGTCGTGCGACGTGGCTCCCAAACAAAATTGGCGTCCTTTTTTTCCCACAAATAGAGCTTTCTTTTGGTGGTATTTGATCACCTCTGCGGTTCTTATTTTTTGCGCTATTAACAAAAATAGAGCGACAATTTTAAAAAAAATGCAATATTTGTTACTTTTTGCTATAATAAATATCCCCCAAAAATATATAAAAAAACATTTTTTTTCCTCAGTTTAGGCCGATACGTATTCTTCTACGTATTTTTGGTAAAAAAAATCGCAATAAGCGTTTATCGGTTGGTTTTCGCAAAATAAGGGATAGTTTTATTGCATTTTTGTTAATTATTTTTTTTTTACTACTAATAGCGGCGATCAGCGATTTTTTTTCGTGACTGTGACAATATGGCGGACACTTCGGACAATTTTGACACATTTTTGGGACAATTGTCATTTTCACAGCAAAAAATGCATTTAAATTGCATTGTTTACTGTGGAAATGACAGCTGCAGTTTGGGAGTTAACCACAGGTGGCGCTGTAGGGGATGTGTGACCTAATGTGTTTGTTTACAACTGTAGGGGGGTGTGGCTGTAGGTGTGACGTCATCGATCGCGTCCCCCTATTACAGGGATGACGCGATCGATGCTGCAGCCACAGAGAAGCACGGGGAAGCCGTGTGTACACACGGCTCTCCCCGTTCTTCCGCTCCAGGGACGGATCACCGCACTAGCCACTGTGCCCCCACTTGTAGCCACTGTGCCCAGTACCCCCCCCGGCACTTTCATTTATGGCTTCTACGTCCCTCGATGTCCCTCGTCCCGCCCTCGATGACACTTCAGCCAATCAGGTTACCTGATTGGCTGAGACGCCTGTCAGTCTTATCCTCGGACGCACGGCCGGCACGTCCCGAGGATGAGCTTCAGGAAGCCGACTACAGCCTCAGGGCTGTACTCGGACAGCCTATCAGGGCCGCTGGCCCTGATAGGCACTTCCACTCAGCCAGCCAGCTCAATGTCCGATCAGCTGAATAGTGGGCGGCAGCGGCGAAAATATACAGATTCATACAGTGTACGAATCTGTATATTTTACTGGCTGTGAGCGAGCCAGAAGGGGCGGCGCTCCTGCGTTCCTATGGACGCACCGCCACTGGGTGGGACATTGGTGAAATACACTTCCACTATTACTATTGTTTAAGGGTCCTTTCACACTAGCGGACCGTTCATCCGTTCATTACAAGTCCGTTTACGGACTTGTAATGAACCCCTATGGGAGCGGATCCGTTAGCGGATGATGCATCCGCTAACGTCCGCCAGATCCGCATCCGTTATTGCGGACGGAAGAATGTCCTATTTTTCTTCCGTCCGGCCAAACGGATCGGATGCAAACGGACAGACGGTCCGTTTCCATCCGACTCCCCATAGGGGAGAGCGGAGGAGAGACGGGGCGGTCCCTGCACAGTGTGCGGGGACCGCCCTGTCCGCCCGACAGCTCAGCGGAGACCCCCCGCTGAGCTGAGGGACACACGGAGCGGACCGAAAAACGGACCGCTCCGTGTGTAAGGAGCCTAACAGGGATTTATTATTTACAATTTATTGTTTTTTGGGGGGGATTTGTGGGACAGTGTGGCTTTGTTTACCTTGTTGTACAGTAGGCTTAATGTTGTCTCCCTGTACGCTAATGCCACGTACACACGATCTGAGTATCCGATGGTCTAAAATCCGATGGATTTTTTCATCAGAATTCCGTTCAAGCTGTCTTGCATACACACTGTCAGACTAAATTCCGACCGTCCAAAAAGCAGTGAAGTAAAACACTATGACTAGCCGAGAAAAATTAAGTTCAATGCTTCCGAGCATGCATCGACTTGATTCTGAGCATGCATGAATTTTTCCCGACGGAATTCCACACAGATGATCGGCATTTCCTATCGGATTTTTTTCCATCAGAGGAAAAAAAAGTTCTATTTTTTTACTCCGATGGAAAAAAGTCCAATGGGGCCCACACACAATTGGAATTTCCGATGAAACAAGACCATCTGACTTTTTTCCATCGGAAATTCTGATCGTGTGTACGCGGTATTAGTGTTGCACTTTTCTGTAAATATTTTCGACAATGAAAAACTAAATCTTTCTGTAAAAGAACTGCACTATGCATCCTTTATATTGATAGGAAAAGACAGAATCTGAGTACTTGTGTGTTCTAATAGACCTATCGAGGAAATGGGAATTTGTCCATAACTAGTCGGATTCATTTATTTTGTAGGTTAACTCATAAAAGGAAAAAAAAAATGAGAGAGAACAGCACAAATCCAAATGTACAAAGTGCACTAGGTACACAATGCAATGTAATTAGTGTCATAACTTGCTGTAAACATCACATGTAGTGGAAAAAATCATGATAGCTAAAAATAATTTAACATGGGATAGACAGGGGGCTATGTGCCATTCTCAGTAGGTGTGGCTTGGCATTTGTCGGCACTTGTCAGAGTGTCAGGGGTTGTGTTATTGAGCAGTAATACAAGCTGCACCTTGCTGGGTTAATATCTATGAGCAGATTTCAGTGTGATATCCGTAAGCCACTGATTGTGGAAGGTAAGCATGTGCTTCAGGCACTGACATTATTCTTCAGATCTTAACACTGACGATCTGCCACCAGTATGATCACTAGATTTGTAATACAGTATATTTATATAACTTCTTACGCATAGTGTTGCAATGTGCTTCTAAAATAGAGAACATAACATATGGGGGTTATTTACGAAAGGCAAATCCACTTTGCACTACAAGTGTAAAGTGCACTTGAAATTGCACTGAAAGTGCACTTGGAAGTGCAGTCGTTGTAGATTTGAAATGAGGGAAAGCTCTGCTGATTTTATCATCCAATTATGTGCAAGCTAAAATGCTGTTTTTTATTTTCCTTGCATGTCCCCCTCAGATCTACAGTGACTTCCAAGTGCACATTCAGTGCAATTTCAAGTGCACTTTGCACTTATAGTTTGCATTTGTAGTGCAAAGTGGATTTGCCTTTAGTAAATAACCCCCCATTGTGCTATTTTGGTATTGTCTTTGTCATTTTCAGGGATGCCATCATCTTTGGCCTAAGATTTTGCTCCTAATTTACCAGTCCTGTACTTGCAGTATATTCTTATCAAATAGGACGCGTACACACGATCGGTCCAAACCAATGAAAATGGACTAAAGTCCAGTTTCATCGGTCCAAACCGACCGTGTGTACGGCCCATCGGTCCGTCGTCCTTCGGACCAAAGTTTTACAACCTGCTTTAAAATTGGACTGATGGACGCCTGACCATCGGACCAAACCGATGGTTAGTACGCAAAAGCATCGGTTCAAAAACCTGCGCATGCTCAGAATCAAGTCGACGCATGCTTGGAAACATTGAACTTTGTTTTTTCAGCACGTCGTTGTGTTTTACGGCACCGCATTCTGACACAATAGGTTCAAGTCGACGCATGCTTGGAAGCATTGAACTTCTTTTTTCACTGCACGTCGTTGTGTTTTACGTCACCGCGTTGGACTCGATCGGTTTTTGAATTGATGGTGTGTACGCACATCAGACCATCAGGCCACTTCAGCGGTGACCCGATGAAAACGGTCCGTCGGACCATTCACATCGGGTTGAACCGATCGTGCGTACGCGGCCATAAAAAAGCATCGCATTTACTTGCCCTTTTTCCATTCCATTTTTGCTGCTTTAAGCCTCTTGCTTGGTAGCACTTTTCAAGTTTTTTTAAATCGGCAGAATTATGGTTGAAAAAGACACAAGACTCCAATAGAGGTGTTTTTTTTTTTTTTTCCATGTGGCTTATTCACACCGATAGCAATTGCTACCTGCAAAGTGCCCAGTACACAATAAGAAAATCGGACGAAAAATATGACTTTCGACGCAATCATCCGATAATCTGATCATTAGTACGCAGCTTTCAAGAGCCGGTCACGACCGTTCATGTGAAAATATCCGAAGGGACAAACGTGAACGTTTTTTCTCGTACGAAAACAGAATGAACGATTTTTGTGTAATTGGTATGGTATTTGTATGAAAAAAATTGTGTGGCAAAGACCATGCGTGCTCGGAAATGAATGAATATCTTACATCACTTCCGAAGTTGTATTCTGTTTTTCAAATTTTCGTAACTTTAGTAAACTCTTCATTTTCAAAATAAGACTAGCATGCAAAAAAATCAAATAAAAACAGATAATCATTCATTTGATATTCTTATTGTGTGTATTAGGCATACTGATTGAACTGTCATTTTATGAAGAACAATCTCATGGTTAGATGCACTGTGCACCACATCTAGTATGGGTGTGTGTGTAATATATATATATATATACGCTGTGTATGTATGTATGTATGTATGTATGTATGTGTGTGTGTATATATGTGTATATATGTACATGTGTGTGTGTGTGTGTGTATTATATATATATATATATATATATATATACACACACAAAAATATGTGTGTGCGTGTGTATATATATATATATATATATATATATATATATATATATATATATATATTTGTGAGAGATTAGCTTGTGGGGATCGCGCTTTCTGGAAATCAAGGTCAGCGCGCAGACAGTTTCTTTAAAATCTGGTGGGTTGCCAGCTTTATTTAGAAGAGGTTTGCAAAATCGGGAAAAAAGAACAGTAAGGTCAGTCAGTAAAAACAGTAGTCTCCTCTCTATACGGAGTGGGGCTGGTCCCCGTCACCCACGAATATGTGGAAAACCAAACCTTCTTTTTAAACCCCAAACAAAACTCCTCTATCTCAGATTCCCTGCTGAGTCTCAGGCCAAAGCTCTCCTGTGCTCTCTTCTTGCTCATTTAAAGAGAAAGTAAACCTCTCTAAAAAAAATAAGATAAAAAAAACACCCTGCAAGACAAAGGCATAGCATACTAGCTCATTATGTAGTACTTACCTGAGATTGAAGCCCCTGCAGTGGTCCTGGGTGACCACCTCCGTCCCCGCCATGATACCCGGAGTGACTTCTGCGTATTGTTGCTCCGGCGCTGTGACTGGCCGGAGCGGCGATGCCATCACACCCGCGCATGCCGCCACTAACGGCACGCTCAGTGCGCCTACGCCTAATGCTGGCATCGGTATTTTCTGCAAATATCTCCTAAACATTTTAGGTTTGGGAGATATTGGTTGCACCTACAGATAAACCTTAATCTAGGCTTACCTGTAGGTTAAAGTGGTTGTAATGGGTTTACAACCACTTTAAGGTCCAGCTTGAATGTGGACTCAAGTGGACCACAACACCCAGACCGGAACCAAGCCTGCCACAGAGGCTGGAAAAGCCCGGGCCGGATTCCGGTTCAGGCTCTTACAACAGAATGCACGCAAGGTGAAATATACCAATTATCCATTACCTTGCCCTGCATACTGTCAATAAATAAATATATATACACACAGGGCTGGACTGGGACAAAAATGTGACCCTGGACTTCATCCATACCGGCCCAGGGCACAACACATCAGGGTACAGTGCACATCAGGGCATGGTACAGAGCTCAGCACATCAGGGTACAGGGCACAACACGTACAGGGCACACCACATTGAGGCACAGCACATTAGGCCACAGGGTACATCATGGCACGGGGCACATCAGGGCAGGGGGCACATCGCACATCAGGACAGGGGGCACATATCACATCAGGGCACATGGCACATCAGGGCACGGGGAACATGGCACATCAGGGCACATGGCACACGGTGGCACATGGCACATCAGGGCACGGTGGCACATGACACATCAGGGCACGGTGGCACATGGCACATCAGGGAACGGGGGTACATGGCACATCAGGGCACAGGGGCACATGGCACATCGGGGCACATGGCACATCAGGGCACGGGGGACATGGCACATCGGGGGACATGGCACATCAGGGCACGGGGCACATGGAACATCAGGGAACATAGCAGCACAGGGCACATAGCACATCAGGGCATGGAGCACAGGGCACATAGCACAGGGCACATCAGGACACAGGGCACTTAGCACATCAGCACACGGGCAAGGGGCGCACATCAGGGCACTTTGTTTACCAGACAGCATGCAGAGTAGCGCAGGCAGGAAGCGTGTGTAATAAGTTCAGTGTCTCATCATATGTCTCGCTGGGGCTGCTCCCTGCACGCGGTGGCCCCTCCTCTCTTCTCGTCCATCCTAGATGATGTCACAAGCAAACGGGGATGGACGAGAATAGAGGGGGGGTAAGAAGCAGCCGCAGCGAGACATATGAAAAGACACTGAACTTATTACACACGCTTCCTGCCTGCACTACGCTGCATGCTGGCTAAGTGGCTAAATCTCGATCTACCCGTCAAGCGCCAGCTATCGGCGATTGACGGGTAGATCGCTGCTGACCTACGCCTGGCCCACTGAGCCATCGGCCCACTGGGAATCTCCCGGTAGTCCTGATGGACAGTCCATCCCTGTGTGTGTGTGTGTGTGTGTACACTATTAATATATTACCAAAAGTATTGGAACGGACGGCCTTTACACACACATGAACGTTTAATGGCATCCAAGTCTTATGCCGCGTACACACAGTCGTTTTTTGCGATGAAAAAAACCCGACGTTTTCTGTGAAGTAAAAAATGACGTTTTTGAAACGTCACTTTTCAAAGACAATTTTGCATACACACCATCGTTTTTTCACAAAAAGCAAGGTTACGTTCACCACTCTTTTCCATTGAAGCTCGCTTCATAACTAGCTTCTGGGCATGCGCGGGTTGAAAAACGTCGTTTTAAACGACGTTTTTGCTACACACGGTGACTTTTTGTGAAACAAAAAACGACGTTTTGAAAAACGACACAAAAAATTCAAGCATGTTGGAATTTTTTTTTGGTCGTTTTTTTGAAGACAAAAAACAACGTTTTGCCCACACACCATCAATTTAAATGACGTTTAAAAAACGTCGTTTTCTTTCATCGCAAAAAACGACCGTGTGTACGCGGCATTAGGCCTCGTACACACGATCAAATCTGTCTGCTGGAAACGGTCTGCTAGACCGTCCCAGCAGACAGATTCGATCGTGTGTACGGGCGAGCCGACGGATTTGGCCACCCGACAGATTTCAAAGCATGCTTTGAAATCTATCGGGTGGGAACCCGTCCGCCCGACATGTCTGCTGGTTAGTACACTTACCAGCAGACATGTCGTCTCGCACCGGCGCCGAATGGAATCGGCGCATGTGCGGAAGTGTTTTACTTCCTGGTGCGGTGACGTGGCGGCGTCAATGTCACTGACACGTCAGCGCGCCGTCTGCTGGCGGGGATTTTGGTTTGCTCGTGTGTACACGCGAGCAAACCAAAATCCAAAGAGACAGATTTGTTCAAATCAGACAGTAAGTAGTATTTTCTAGCAAAATTAAGGCACATTGGAAGTAAATTATTTATGGAAAGAAAAACATTGTAAGTAAGCGTGTAAAATAATCCATTTTCTTTTTTTCTGTAAGTTGGTGACAGGATCTCTTTAACACACTCTTTCTGTAGATGGGAGCATATTTTAAATTTATATTATTTTTTAGGGATGCAGCAATACCATTTTTTTTTTAGTACTCGATAATACGTTTTGTTTATACTTAAGCTGTCAGAAATGGTACAAAGCATTGGATAGATTTTTACAAATAAAAACCACTTTTTTCAATGTGACACTTGTAAATATATGTTAGGCCCCTTTCACACATGTGGACCGTATGTCCGCTTTTTTATCCACCCGTTTACGGATGAAAAAGGGACATACATTGATCCCTATGAGATAGCGGGTGTCAGCGGATGTTCCGCTGAGACCCGATCTCATCCGGGTCCGCAATCCTCCGATTCTGCAGATGGAGGAAAACCCTATTTTTCCATCCGTCATCGGATCGGATGGTCCGTGTTCATCCGATCCCCCCATCAAGTCGACGTATGCTTTGAAGCATTGAACCTAATTTTTTTCAGCACGTCGTTGTGTTTTACGTCACCGCGTTCTAACATGATAGTTTTTTATCCCGATGGTGTGTAGGCACATCAGACCTTCGGACCGTTCTCATCGGATGGACTGATCGTGTGTACAAGGCTTAATAGTTTATAAAAATAGTGAAAAAAAAATCAGTAGGAAAATAATAGTTAAAATATAGAAGGAGAATGAAGAGTTCATTAAGGCTGATTAGAGTAAAATAAGGGGTTAAAACAGAAGAATATTTAATTAAAAAAATGCACGATTTTAGTGCGACTTTGGGTCCGACTTGAAAGAGATCTGTGCGACTTCATGCACGGATGTCTGTTGAAGTCGCCAAAAGTAGTGCACCGATTTGAACGGTGGCATTGCCGGCAATAGGCTGCGACTTGCCTTGCGATTGCACAACAAATCGCTCCAATGTGAACGAAGGTTAAAACTGACTTCATCTGCAGAGGGAAGTTCATCCCTTTGATCCGTAGATGAAGAAATGGATACAAAAAGAAACAATGTTTTTTTTTTTATCTCTCGGTTTCAGCGGCTGATCAATGTTGATAAACATTGCCCGGCTGCTATTTTTTTTAAAACGGTTCCAATTGCTGGGACTTCGTTTACACTTCAGCTGTCAACTGGGGAACCCCACTGATGGCTGAAAAAGTAATTGGTTGTTAGGGACGTGGCAGCCCTCCACCTTAACAACCGCTAATTGACGTTTTTTTTATTTTTTTACATTTCAGCTGTCAGTGGTGGAATCCCGCTAACAGCTGAAAGAACCAAGCCTGATGGTATCGGTTTTAGGTATCAGAGCATTTGTATGAGTACTGTTATTTATGTAAAACTGTGTCCCAAAAGACAACATGTTTGCTGTAACTGCTTATAAAGTGTAAGCGTTTGGATTCAGTTTGCTAGTGGTTCTAAAGTCCATCAAATACTCCCTTTCCCCCTAGACTGACCATGCTGCTGTCCAGAGGTGCCCCATTTGCTCATTCATAGGCACGCTAATACAGGAGGTGTGCTACTGGCCAGATCACCAGATGAAGACAGAAGGGGGGAAAAAAAAGAAAACAAATGCATCCACCTCATCTAATGACTGGGAAGCTGCAACATATTACATATTTAGTTTTTGTGTTCAATACCACTTTATGTATCATTTTGGCACATCAAAGCAAAAAGGAAACCATGCTATACGCTGAAAATGCATGGTATCACCTCCTCTCTGCATGGAACAATGGACAGCTACATTCTCCCTAAAACAGAGCAGTTTTATACATTGGCATGTGAACAAACACTAAAGTTTCTGATATTTCATATTTTTATAAAACTATTACATTTCTCATTAAAATTAGTTATTTGTTGGGTGACTTTCTTAATTCTGTACTGAGTTTGGTAAAAGTAAAAAATATATTTTTATCATTTCTTCTGCATGCAGAAAAAACAAGGAAGGAAATGACAGCCAAAGGTTCCACCGGTGTAGAAGTGATACTGTTCACACTGGAGGTAAGCCTATACGTTCTGTGACATGTGTGGTCATTTCTTTCTTTCTTTCTTTTTTTAACTGGTAAACCTTTAATTTTGGCATGCTTCAATGTGCACACTACTGACTCGGCTGTCTTAACATTTACTATGGGGTTTAAGCTGCTTGAAAATATGTGATGTAGTAATCCAGGATGTCAAATTCAATTTCATTGTGGGCCACATCAGCATTATGATGGCCCTCAAAAGGGCCGGTTGTATCTGTAAGATTAGATGTCCAGCACATCCCTCCCCTTATATTAGATGTCAAGAGCCACCCCACCATCAGAAGTTGAGTCCCCCCACTCTCCCCTTACATCACAGTGCACCCCCTTACCTTATGCTGCTGCTCGGAAGAAGATGGATGCATTGCCTAAAAGCAAAAAGTAAGGGTCTGGAGGGGGACCAGAGGAGGGCTGGAGCTGTTCTGCAGCTGCAGGAGAGGTGCGAGTGCCACATGAAATGGCCTGGAGGGCCGAATTCAGCCCGCGGGCCTTGTGTTTGACACATGCCTAGTAATCTATAAGGCTCCTTGCAGACTGGAAGGACTCTGTCAAGTGGATCTGTCTGCTTAGTGGGGGATCTCTGCTAAACAGTCAGATTACCGGTCCGTGTCTGCTCCACTGATGCAGAGCGGATACAGACACAGCCCGCTGTTCTCTATATGACGGTCAGATGGAAATAGACCACTTATCCATCTTTTATCTGACTGTCCTCCAAACTCCCGGACGGATGGCGACTGTATCAACATCCATCTGTTTTTATCGAATCGGATGCCAGCGGGTGTCAGGGGCCATGTCTGCTGACCTCCAACGCTCCATAGAGAACAATGGGTGGTCCGATCGGGAAAATACAGCTTTTGATGCGATTGTACGATAATTGGATCGTTAGTACTGAGCTTTCGAGAGCCGATCACAACAATTCATCTGATATTTTCCAATTTGGACAAGCCTGAAAATTTTCCTTGTACGATGCCAGATCGTACGATTTTCATTTTAGTCAGTTCAGTTATTGTTCGAAAATACAATACAAGTACACAACACATGACATCACTTCCGATTTTATTTAATTTTTTTCTGTCGTACGAGAATTTTCGTGACTTTAGTAACCTATTCTGTTTCTCCTTACGACTGGTAAATGAAAAAAGTCGTACGATCTATCATCCAATTTCTTTCTCGTACATCACGGGACACAGAGCGGCATATTCATTACTATATGGGTTATATGGAGTACCTTCAGGTGTGGACACTGGCAATCTCAAACAGGAAGTCCCCTCCCTATATAACCCCCTCCCCTAGAGGGAGTCCCTCAGTTTTTTCGCCAGTGTCTTAGGTGTTGGTCACGGAATAGCTTTGCTCCACATCCTTGGGATTAAGGGCGGGCTAACCGGATCTGTCCAAGGAGCCTCAGTGCCAAAGTGGACAGTACCCGGGCCCCAAACCGTGGGGTTTTGCCTATAATGCTCCTCTTTGGAGGGCTGGACCCTGGGCCCAGGACTTGGAGTTTGTAAAAACCATGAGTTCCTGTTTGCCAGGGTGCTATATAGGTCCAGGACAGTGGGTACCTTCATAGGACCCCAGGGCCTGAAGGTCTACTACGCTACCCACGGAGATGGGAGAAGATTGGATCGTTTGGCTGGATAAACATCCTGCAGCATGGAGCAGGTAAGAGGGGAGCCTGCGGGACTTGGTTCGACAGCAGGCTCTCCGGGGTAACCCAAAAAGGGGGGTAGCCTAAGTATGCTCTGCATTGGCAACCTTGCTCACTATGTCTGAGAAAGACAGGATGACCCCTTTTCCCCCATTACTAGGTTCCCCTGTCTAAGAATGGTGTTGCTAGCTACCTGCTGCTTTCTTCCTAGGACTGGTAAGGATCCCTATGGGGCCTGTTGAAGAGTCCTACCTGGCCGGGGGTTTGAATCTGCCGCCTGATTCTGCAGTCCTGAGTCTCCAGCAGCGCGGCTCCTCCATGTTCCTCCTGCTCCGGCATACGCGCGCGCGCGCGTGCGCGCGCACGTCTTATAGACGTTTTTCGCGCCGTTCGGAGAGGAGGGCGGGGGGGGGGGGGCGTGCCTGCAGCGTCATACAGGGGTGCGCCTTGTGCTGTTATAGATCAGCAGGCATTGTCAGTGCTCAGTCTGAGGCTGATCTCAGAGGGAGAGGACGCAGAGCGGCAGAACAGTGACTCCCGGTGGCGGAAGAGGGGTAGTACATGCTGGACTTTGTTCCAATGCCTTTTTTGTTAAGCCAAGAAATTCCCCTTTTTTGCAGCAGGTTGGAGGCTGGCAAACTAAGTTTGGGGTCACTGTATGTTTGAAAAAAAAAAAAAAAAAAAGAAAGAGACTTATATATATTTAAAAAAAAAAAAAAAACATACGGGGCCCCATCAGTTTTTGGGCATTAGTGATCTATTGTCCCCTAAGCTCTAGTTTTGTACTCCTGGCCACTACAGTCTGTTGTTGTTGGCGGAGTCCCTCGATTTTGTATTATGGCTTCCAAAGGTTCGGGGTCAAAGGGTACAAAAAAGACCAAAAAACAAAGGGGTTCCCCCTCTGATTCTGATGATATGCCGATACTTTCCCCGCAACTTATTCCCATAAAGGGCGCCTTGGATGAGCCATTAGGGGGGTCTGGTGCGGAGGCTGGCCCAGATCAGCCCAGCCCTGTGTTTATCACAGAGGAGATGCTAGCCGTATCCCTAGGGGGGCTAGAAGAGAGAATAGCAGCATTGATCGCTAGAGCTATTCCTGGCAAGAAACGGGTTAGATCCCCATCACCAAGAGGTGTATCCTCAGATGCTGAGATTCTCTCTCCGGAGGAATTGGAATCGCAGGAGGATCAACTAGACCTGAACCAAGAGGGTTCAGGGATTGAGGGATCTACCTCTGAGGAACCATTTTCAGACTCCCAGACAGAGAGACTGTGGGTACAGTCTTTGACGGACATGGTCCGCTCGGCATTTAGTTTACCATTGCCAGAGCCTCAGGTTCCTCCGGTATCCTCTCTGGGCTCTTTGAAAGCTCCGTTAAGCAACGCAGTTTTTCCGGTCCATCCTCTCTTGGAGGAATTGATCTTTCGGGATTGGGTACGGCCGGACAGGATTTTTCTGCCACCGAAGAGATTTGCGGTCATTTACCCCATGGAGGAAAAATTCTCCAAGAGGTGGAGGCTCCCAGTGGTGGATGCAGCCATCTCATGTGTGAATAAATCACTAACTTGCCTGGTGGAAAACATACATATGTTTAAAGATCCGGTTGATAAACGGTTAGAGACACTTTTAAAAGCATCCTTTGCTACGGCAGGAGCAGTGGTACAGCCAGCTGTGGCTGCAATTGGAGTTTGTCAGGCGTTAAAGGACCAGACAAAAGAAATGTTAAAGGACATGCCTACCCAACAAGCAGAAGAGTTTTCTGACATTCCCAGAGCTCTGTGTTTTGCTGTAGATGCTATAAAGGATTCCATCCAGCAGGCCTCTCGTTTATCACTATTTTTGGTGCACATGAGAAGGCTCTTATGGTTGAAGAACTGGGCGGCGGAGCCCCCATGCAAAAAGCTTCTGGCAGGGTTTCCCTTCCATGGAGGACGACTCTTCGGGGAGGATCTGGATAAATACATTCAGACTATTTCAAGTGGCAAAAGTACCCTTTTACCGGTCAAAAAGACATTCCGGGGTCCTACATTTAAAAGGCAGCTCTTTCCTGTCTCAGGGCCCTCAAATTCCAGGCAGTATCGAAGGCCGCCTGCACGATCCAACGTTAACAGTAGATCGCAGGGACAGGCCCCTGGGGGTAAGAGGCCATGGTATCGCAAGCCGACAAAGACAGCCCCTAAGTCTGCCTTATGAAGGGGCGCCCCCACTCTCGCGGGTGGGGGGAAGGCTTCGTTTCTTCTCAGAAGTTTGGGAAGCCAAGATCCCCGACAAATGGGTCCGGGCGTCTGTAACCGCAGGCTACAGACTGGAGTTTCTAAACTTTCCTCCGCCTCATTTTCAAGAGTCAAGGCTACCAAAGGATCCAGCAAGGAAGGCCTCAATGCTGGCAGCTTTGGATCACCTGCTTTGCCAGGACGTAATAATAGAGGTGCCAGCCCAAGAGCAAGGGCTAGGTTTCTATTCCAATCTCTTTGTCATACCAAAGCCCAACGGCGATGTCAGGCCAATCTTGGACCTAAAGAGGTTAAACGGTTACCTAAGGGTTCGTTCCTTCCGGATAGAATCCATCCGGTCAGCAGCCGCCGCGCTTCAGAGGGACGATTTTCTGGCCTCCATAGAAATAAAGGATGCTTACCTTCATGTACCAATCTTTCAGTCGCATCAAAGATTTTTACGCTTCGCGGTGGGGCAGCGACACTTCCAATTCAGGGCGCTCCCCTTCGGGCTGGCCACGGCCCCCCGGGTATTCACGAAGATCCTAGCCCCAGTTCTGGCCAATTTAAGGATCCAAGGGGTCACAGTCCTAGCGTACTTGGACGACCTTTTAATCATAGATCACTCACGGCCGTGTCTGCAACAGGCAGTAAACCTCACGGTTCGGTACCTCGAAGGATTCGGCTGGGTCCTAAACCGGGAAAAGTCAGCGTTCCAACCTACAAAGCAGTTGGAATACCTCGGCATGAGGTTAGACACAGAACAGCAAAGGGTGTTCCTGCCCCTTGTAAAGATCGAGGCTATCAAGGGGTTGGTTCAGTTGGTTCTAAGCAAGAAAAAAACCAACTACTCGCCTGTGTATGCGATTACTAGGCAAGCTAGTGGCCACGTTCGAGGCAGTACCATACGCTCAGATCCACACTCGCGTCCTACAGGCAGCCATTCTAGCAGCCTGGGGCAAGAAAGCACATGCCTTAGAGTCCCCTTTGACGCTATCATCAAGGGTCCGACAAAGCCTGGCCTGGTGGTTGAACCCTCAGAATCTTCTAAAGGGAAGATCCTTCAGCCCTGTTGTCTGGAAGGTAGTTACCACAGACACCAGCCTGGCAGGCTGGGGGGCGGTCTTCGAGGGGTTCTCTCGCCAGGGAACTTGGGTGAAAACAGAGAGGCAGCTCCCCATCAATATCTTGGAGATCAGAGCTGCTCGCCTAGCCCTTCTGGCATGGACCTCCAGATTACAGGGGTTCCCGGTGAGAATCCAGTCAGACAATGCCACAGCGGTGGCATACATAAACCACCAAGGGGGAACCAGGAGTCAGGCCGCTCAGAGGGAGGTGAGCTTGATTTTTCAGTGGGCAGAGGTTCATGTACCCTGCATTTCGGCGATATTTATTCCCGGAGTGGACAACCTGCAGGCAGACTTCTTAAGTCGCCAGAGTCTGTTGCCAGGGGAGTGGTCTCTGCATCCCCAGGTCTTTCAGACAATCTGCCAGAGGTGGGGAATGCCAGACGTAGATATAATGGCATCCAGGTTCAACAAGAAACTAGACAGGTTTGTGTCTCGAGCGAGGGACCCTATGGCCTGCGGAACCGATGCGTTGGTTTGCCCTTGGCATCAATTCAAACTTCTATATGCATTCCCTCCGCTACAGTTACTTCCTCGCCTGTTGCGCAGGATCAGAGTGGAGCACAAGCCGGTCATTCTAGTAGCTCCAGCTTGGCCCCGGAGGACATGGTACTCACTAATCCTGAAGATGGCAGTAGGAGACCCTTGGACTCTTCCTCTACGACCAGACCTACTCTCACAAGGCCCGATCCTCCACCCTACATTACAACGTCTAAATTTGACGGCCTGGAGGCTGAATCCCTGATTCTCAGGGGTAGAGGTCTGTCTAGGCAGGTAATTCCTACCCTGATTAGGGCTAGAAAGCCGGCCTCCAGGGTGATTTATTACAGGGTGTGGAGGAACTACGTAGGCTGGTGTGAATCCAAAAGATGGAATTCCCGCAAATATACCATTGATAGGGTGTTAAGTTTTCTCCAGCTAGGAGTGGATAAAGGCCTGGCATTAAGCACAATCAAGGGACAGATTTCAGCTCTGTCAGTGTGGTTTCAGAGGCCGCTGGCCACCCACTCGCTGGTAAAGACCTTCATACAGGGGGTCTTGCGTATTAATCCTCCTGTCAAGTCACCAATTTGTCCATGGGACTTAAATCTTGTGCTGTCCACTCTACAGAAACAACCCTTTGAGCCGTTGGCTGAGATTCCTTTAGTTTTACTGACAAGAAAGTTGGTTTTCTTGGTCGCCATAGTTTCGGCCAGGAGAGTGTCAGAATTAGCAGCCTTATCGTGTAAGGAACCATATCTCGTTCTACATAAGGACAGGGCAGTTCTCCGGCCCCATCCTTCCTTTCTACCAAAGGTTATATCCAATTTTCACTTGAACCAGGATTTGGTACTTCCATCCTTCTTTCCGAAACCCACATCTAGAAAGGAGGGGTTGCTGCATACCTTGGATATTGTCCGGGCCATGAAGGCCTATCTTAAAGCTACAGAAAAGATCCGGAAAACAGATGTGTTGTTCGTTCTACCAGATGGCCCCAAGAAGGGGCAGGCAGCTGCAAAATCCACCATCTCGAGATGGATTAGACAATTAATCATTCAAGCCTACGGTTTGAAGAGGTTGCCTCCTCCTTTGTCGGTAAAGGCCCATTCTACCAGGGCCATGGGCGCCTCCTGGGCAGCACACCATCAGATCTCTATGGCTCAGATATGCAAGGCAGCGACGTGGTCATCAGTCCACACGTTTACAAAGTTTTATCAACTAGACGTGAGAAGGAATGCGGATTCTGCCTTTGGACAGGCAGTACTACAGGCTGCAGTTTAAGATCCTCGGGATCAGAGGCACCCTTGGTTGTAAAAAAAAAAAAAGTTTTTTCTTGACTAAGTTGGAATTATTATTATTTGAGTATACCTCTAAATTGAATCCTTCTTTGGAAGATGTCTCCCTCCCCTCATTAAAGCATTGCTTTCGGACATCCCATATAGTAATGAATATGCCGCTCTGTGTCCCGTGATGTACGAGAAAGAAAAAGGGATTTTTAAATACAGCTTACCTGTAAAATCCTTTTCTTGGAGTACATCACGGGACACAGAGCTCCCACCCCTCTTTTGGGGAACATTTTGGGAGGCATACTGCTTGCTACAAAACTGAGGGACTCCCTCTAGGGGAGGGGGTTATATAGGGAGGGGACTTCCTGTTTGAGATTGCCAGTGTCCACACCTGAAGATACTCCATATAACCCATATAGTAATGAATATGCCGCTCTGTGTCCCGTGATATACTCCAAGAAAAGGATTTTACAGGTAAGCTGTATTTAAAAATCCCTTTTTTCGGATGCTGTACGGGCCAGTAGCCTCGATTTTATCCTTTTTCTGATTGTAAAAAATCAAGTCCAATGAAAGTTTCAATTACAGTCACAGACCGGTGTTTTAAGCTTTTGTGAGCTTATTGTCTTTAATAAATAACTTAACTGCTTCCCCACTGGGCCAATAATTACACTTTTCTCATACATGTAAAAATCTGTATTTTTTTTTTTTTTTAGCTAGAAAAGTACTTGGAACCACCAAACTTTTGTAACACCGCCAAGGGTGTTAGAGGTCTAAGGAGAAGTTCATCCTGCAAAAGTCTCTGAAAAACTGTCTGTGTAGCAATGCTTTTCAGAGGGCGGCTAAGCTGCAGCTAAATAGACACAGATGGCAAGAAAAATAATGACAGTGGCTTTAAGCCTCCCCTGCTTTATTCAAAAGGAAATAAAACATTTTGGCTTTACATGCACTTTGATTCTAGTCTATTATAGTCCACCTATGCAGCTTCCTGTCATGGGGTGGCAACGATGCTGCACTACCCTAGAATGTGCTTGCACTCTGGGGTAAAAACAATGTTGCAGGGGGTGTGGCTATCAGCGTTTTCACTGCTGATTCACAAGCCTGTAGCTTGTCAATCAGAACTTGGCCACCTCGTCAATCCCACTGAATTGGCAGCACTGCCTTTGTTGTTAAAATCCTCCTACTGTGAGCTGCAGTGTCTGGGAGGGGGAGAGTGTGAGAAACAAATAGAGAAGGATTTGGCTTAGTGAGGTAAAGGAAGATTTTTGTTATGTTTATCATTATCTTTTTAGACTGTCATACAGGTATCTTTACATCATTAGGGATGCACGGGTGCCACGCCCCCATCCATATGCCTGGCCCACTAATCTACTTTGAGGGTGCTGGATGCATGGATTCCAATAAGGGGGGGTGTTTTTTTTTTTTTAAGCACGTATTTAGAGCCAGAGACTCCAATAGGCTTCAAAATAGGGTGGGCTCGGGGGGCAGAGCACTGCGCTCCAAGCCCACCCATCTGTGTGAGAATAGCAAATGAATATACACTATTTTTACACTGATCCTCCTCCCGGTCAATGAAGAAGCGGGTCGTGAGACCCCTCACCCGATTGGCTGAAAGGACAGGCGATCCTATTGAACGTAGCGTAAGTATGGACAGAAAGTATATTTCTCCTGTGCTCATAAAGGCGGTATTGGTGCGAAGTGGTAGTAATTTCAGATGGTGAGTTTGTGTAGGATAAACATGCAAATCCCACTGCCTAGACTGACCTGGGGTGGTCCGTAGATAGCCAAGAGGAAAAAGGCGAGTGATTTAACGCATGGATCAAATGGATACAGTTCATTAAAGCCAAGTAGATAAATAAATAAATAAAAAGAAATTACTATGTTTTCCTAGAGACTAGGTTACAAAATGTTCATTTAAAATGATTGGGAGTTGTATCACATAATGGATGTTAAATTCTCATGTGATACAACTCCCAATCAGTGACCCCGACCCCCCCCAAAAAAAACAGCTGCCACTGCTTAAGATGTATGGTAAAGTTTTTAAAAATGTTTTAAAATATTTTAATCATCGGTAGAGTAAAGTGAGTCCTCTAGTGTCACGTATCTCTTGAGGACGCAGCTACAAATTCTCTTTTTTGTGCATCCTACATTATGAAAAAAAAATTAAAAATCAACTGGGAGAGTGGAAATCTCATGTAATGGCCTCTGCAGATGTGCAGGCATGGGAATCTGAGCACAAAATCTCACCAGTGGAATTCCTGATGGGTATTGTTAACCTTTAAGACATTTCCTAAATAAGAGAGGTTAAAAAAATTATGCATCATTCATCTGTAAGTGATTTTATTTTTATTTTTTTTTCATATTGTTTTCTACTTATACTTTAATGGCTGTAACATTGACAGTAGCATACTTTCATTTCATGAAGCAGTCTCTTTTTAAAGCTGATAGTGAGGACATCCTGCCTATTCTGCATAATTTGATTCTAGCATAGGGAAAAACGATTCAACTCCTGGGAGCTTAAGAAGATACGCTGCCACTCAATGAAAATGGGTGAGAAGCAATTTAACCATAACCACTTGCTGCCTGCCCGCAATGTACTGCAGGCGATCGGTGGCTGTAGGTAAAGTGACGTACCCATATATTGCCACCTACTTCCGGGTTTAGGGCTCGCAGGACCAGCAGGAGCCTGTTTGCAAGTCCCGGCCAATGATACACACCTGGGACCTGTGACATTCAATGCAGAGCTCTGTACACAGGGAGTGATTTGTCTATTTCTCATCCCTCCCTCATCCCAGGGATGAGAAACTGAGAGATCATTAGTAAAAAGTAGCACACATTACACATAGGCACATAGTTGGGCACATATTTAACCCCTTGATTGCCCTAGTTGTTAACCCTTTGACAGCCAGTGTCGTTAGTACAGTGACCATAAATATTATTAACACTGATCACTGTATTAATATCACTGGTTGTGACAGTCAGTTCCCCCCCAGCGTCAGCTAGTGTCAGATTGTCCGCCGTGCTATCACAGTCCAATTATTAAAGTCATTGATCATCGCCAGTATTAAAAAAAAAAAAAAAATACAGTTATATCTACCATAGTTTGTAGGCACTATAACTTTTATGCAAACCAATACACTTATTGGGAATTGTTTTTAAACAAAAACAAGTAGCAGAATACATTTTTGGTCAAAACTCGTATAGAAATTTGATTTAATTTTTTTTTTTAATGTTCAGTATTTTTTGTTTGTATCGCATACAAAAAAAAAAAAAAAACAGTGGCGATCTAATACCACCAAAATAAAGAACCTATATTTGTGTGAAAAAAATTATATATTGTAAATTTTGTTTGGGTACAGCCTTGCCTGGTCATGAAGGGGGGAAAATCTTAGTGGTTAAAGTATAATTGAAGGCAAACACTTTTCTTCTTTTTTTTTTTTTGGATAGAGTGATGGATTAAAACACTGTTTTTTTGCTGTCTGTGCCCCTGTTAGGGAGATCCGTCCTGTTTACCATTATCATTAAAATATAAAAATCACACATTTTGGGTTGTCCCCAGAAAAGTAATAGAGGGGACACTAGATCTGGTGAGAGTAGAAAACACAAACAGTCTCCTGCGCTCAAGGGTGATGTAATGGTAATGAATTTGCTTGACAGCTCCAAAACATGCACTGGCTTTGCTGCCCTTTAAGGGTACCCAATGGAAACACTAAGAAAAACAGCTTTGCACATTACCCAAGTAGTGTTTATTAATGTGAAATAAAAGAACATATACTTACAAACAAATCAATCATAAAAGGAGATATACTCAAATTAAACATAAAAGCATATCAGGGGCCCCAGTGGACACAAAGTGATCAGGTCATGATACTGCTCCCAGTAAGTCGTAGGACCTTCCAGACAGCTTATGTGTTTCGAGGGGAGAGCCCCTCTTCCTCAGAGAAAATCTAAGGTGTTGAATGTTATACAGTCTTAATATAGAAAATGGTTGCAGTCACATGATGTTATGAAAACCCCTCCCACTAATAGGAGTGTGCCCTCTCTTCTTTTTCTTACTAGATCTGGTGACCTGGGGGTCACCAAGGGATTCCTTTTAATTTGCAGGGATTTCCTTTCACTTCCTGTTTGGCTATAGGACAGGAAGTGAAGGAAAATCTGCAATGGAGATTTTTTTTTTTGACAGGGGTTATAACCCCCCTTGCTATCCAAAATAGGAAAAGAAAAATTGCCTATAGTTCTGCTTAAAGCTGCGCAAGGGTTTCTTTACTGTCAGAGCCATAAAAATGTGGAACTCCCTTCCACAATGAGTTTTGTCAGCAGGAAGTGTCGATAGTTTCCAAAACCTCTTAGGTGTCCATCTTAACATGCAATATATTGGGATATGGGTATTGGTATTGACCTAAACACACACCTCCACTCAGGTTGGTGGATGGACTGGTGTCTTTCTTCAGCCTCTCAAACTATGTAAATATCTACCTTTCTATATTCCTATCTGCAGAATACCAAGGATCTCCAGACAATCTTAAATATTGTGAATATTCTGAATGAATTGATGTCAGTTGGTAAGTCACTGTGCATATATTATCCTTATTATATTGGCTTGTTTTTAAAAGCAAAGATATGTGGAGTTTCCATATGATTCCACAATGCCTTGAAAAAAGTATTCATACCTCTTGAAATTTTTTAAATTCTGTCATGTTACAAGCAAAAATGTGAATGTATTGTATTGGGGTTTTATGTGATAGACCAATGCAAACTGGCTCATAATTGAAACGTGGAAGATAAATGGTTTTCATTTTTTTTTTTTTTTTACAAATAAGTATCTGAAAAGTGTGGCGTGCATTTGTATTCAGCCCCCTTTACGCTGATACCCATAACTAAAATCTAGTGGAACCAGTTGCCTTCAGAAGTCACCTAATTTAGTAGCTAGTCCACCTGTGTGTAATTTAATCACAGTATAAATATAGCTGTTCTGTGAAGCCTTAAAAGGTTTGTTAGAAAACCTAAGTGAACAAACAGCATCGCGAAGACCAGGGAACACACCAGACAGGTTTAGAGATAAAATTGTGGAGGAGCTTAAAGCAGGGTTTGGTTATAAAAAAAATATTCCAAGCTTTGAACATCTAACAGAGCACTGTTTAATCCATCATTCGAAAATGGAAAGAGTGTGACACGACTGCAAACCTACGAAGACATGGTCGTCCACTTAAACTGACAGGCCGGGCAAGGAGAGCATTAATCAGAGAAGCAGGCAAGAGGCCCATGGCAGAGATCCACAGCTCAGATGGGAGAATCTGTCCACAAGACAAGTATTAGTCATGCACGCCACAAATCTGGCCTTTTTGGAAGAGTGGCAAAAAGAAAACCATTGTTGAAGGTGCTCTGGTCAGATGACACCATAATCCACCTTTTGGCCTAAAAGCTAAACGCTAAGTGTGACGGAAAACTAACACTGCACATCATCTCCACCGTGAAACATAGTGGTTGCAGCCTCATGTTGTGGGCATGCTTTTCTTCATCAGGGACAGGGAAGCTGGTCAGAGTTGATGGGAAGATGGATGGAGTCAAATGCAGGGAAATCTTAGGGGAAAACTTGTTGGAGTCTGCAAAAGACTTAAGACTGGGGTGTAGGTTCACCTTCCAGCAGGACAACGACCCTAATACGTACAGCCAGAGCTGAAATGGAATGGTTTAGATCAAAGCATATTCATGTGTTAGAATGGCCCAGTCAAAGTCCAGACCTAAATCCAATTGAGAATCTGTAACAAGACTTGAAAATCACTGTTCACAGACGCTCTCCATCCAATCTGACAGAGCATGAGCTATTTTACGAAGAACGAAATGTGAGTAGCTGGTAGAGACATCCCCAAAATGACTTGCAGCTGTAATTGCAGGGAAAGGTGGTTCTACAAAGTATTGACTCAGGGGGCTGAATACAAATACACGCCACATTTTACAGATATTTTAAATTTAGTAAAAAAATAAAAAATAAAACCATTTAGCATTTTCCTTCCACTTCACAATTATGTGCCACTTTTTTTTTGTTGTGTCACATCCCAATAAATACCAATAATAATCCCAATAAAATTCATTTACATTTTTGTCTGTAACATGACAAAATGTGGAACATTTCAAGAGATATAAATACTACATCAGTGCCATTCCTTGTGCTTATGAATTATAGTTTTACAGACAACTGACAGCTCAGAATAAACACTTCTATGAAACCATTTGAGAAGAAATTCTCAAGGCTGCTTTTAAGTTCAATATAAATAAATGAAAATTATATTTAATTTATTCCTGCAAAAACTGTAACAAACAAACATAATCACAGCTGAGACATCTGCCTTGTCATAAGATTGAATTACAAATATCCAGAGTTGCGTGTAAAATATAACCACTTATAATGGCAGATTTATTATAGTTGGGCAGGGCTTTTAAACTTTTTGTGTTGTTTTGGTAAGCATGCACTGAACAGGATTTTGAAGTATCCTTCAATGTTGTGGTTCAGTGTTATTTGTGGGCAATGGGATTCTCTAACCAGTGCTGGGACAAGGTCATCCGGTGCCCAGGGCTAAGATAGAAAACTGCGCCTCCACCCTCAGTGTTAAGAAACAGTCTGTGTCATTTTCAAAAAAAGAAAATACTTAGAACAATACAAAATTACATTTAGGTTTAATTTGATAATTTAATGTGCAATAATAACCCACAGCATTTGCATCAGTTTCTACAAAAATAATCCCCAGCATTGTTACTAGCTTATGTAATAACCCCCAGCATTGATGGGATTGTCTGCGATCCCCATTATGAACTGGCTGCAGTGGTTAACTATCTGGGGGGGGGGGGGGGGTGGTTTAATTAACCACTTGAGAGCTGAAAGATTTTGCCACCTTCATGGCCAGTCCATTATTTGCTATAAAGAAATGCGTTTTTTTTTTTTTTAACACAAATGAACCGTTCTTTCGGGGGGTATTTGCACACCACTGGGTTTTTAGTTTTTATTTTATGAACAAAGTAAAAAGCGAACATTAAAAAAAAAGTCTAAGGACAAAAATAAATAAAAATCTTCATATATTTAGTCAAAAATGTATTCTGCTACGTGTTTTTGGTAAAAAAAAATCAAAAGTGTATATTGATTGGTTTGTGTAAAAGCTTTATCATCTACAAACTATTGGATATATACTGGAATTTGTTTTTATTTATACACTAGTATTAGCAGCGATCAGTGACTTATAGTGGGGCTGTGATAGTGACACTAATTGACACTTTGTGGGAACTGACTTACTGGTACTGACATCACCAGTGACACTAATACAGTGATCAGTGCTAAAAGGGGCAATCAAGGGGTTAATTGTATGTAACTATATGTAATGTGTGCTGCTTTTTACTACCGATCGATTTGTTTCTTATCTCTGCTTTGCATGGGAAAGAAAACAAGGGATGATTCCCTCTGTACAGAGACCTGTGTTGATTGTCAACACAGTGCTCTGGGCTTGATTTGCCAGCCGGCAGCAGGTCCCAGTCAAAACTCTTGGCTAAGATCTCGAAATCCACCCTGTGCCCTTTTGGGTATAGGGGGCAGGGAAACCTAATAATTCATATTACATGAGATGGGACACCTGTCTTAATAATGCAACTTCATATTGCAGGACTGAGATATAAACAACACAAGGCATAGTAATTAAATCATGTGGTAGTTTAGGGCAAATAAATGCATAAAACAATACATGACCAGGTCAGCCAGTGAGAAAAACAATCATACCTTTTGTATAATAGGCTATTGAAATATCCTAAGGTGTTGGCTATTCAATGTAAAGACACCCACTCTCACTGCCATTGTGTGACAAAGCTGTATAGAGTTGATCGTGGATGCGTCTTATTCCTTCACCACTGCATAATACGGTGCCGTCATGTCTAGCTACCAGACAGCGAGACCAATTAAAGAATTATCCTCAGTGAGTGAATAGGGGGGTGGAGATTACATTGTCCTGTGATTAACCAATAAAGATATTCATACATTTTGGAAACTAGAGAACGGAAAAAATCATAGCGCTGTCTCGTTTATTCTGGGAAATGGAATGGATCATGTCTGCCTGGTTGTTGGTGTGTCGGATCACCAAAGCTGAGTGTCGTGGATGGATGGAAGGTTGTAAGCGGTGGTAACCGTTACAGTAGAGGGAGCCAGATCGCCGCCAACTAATTGACACTTTGTGGGAACTGCTCCCTCTACTTAACAGACCACTGGTCCAACTGACATCCAGCCGCACCGTTTGGTGAGTCCCCGACGGAGAGTTTTTGCTACGCTATAGTCCCAGTGATCAGGCACCCGCTAAAAGGGGCTATTTTTTATTTATTTTTAATCAAGGGGTAACACACTTATTTTTTCCGTATTGTTTCTGCCATCCTGTGCATTTAGTCGCACTATGGTCCCATGTAATACGCCCCCAGTGTGCACTTATCCTGCTTTTTACTACCTTTTAATTAAGATCGATTCGCTGTTTAAGAGCTTAGCATCTAGCACTTTGGGTGGAGCTTTGCATGGGAAAGAAAACAAGGGATCCACGATTCAACCCTCTGTCACTACATTTTGTGGCGAGACCTGTGTTGATTGCACATTATTCCCACTAACATATATCTATTTAATATTATTGTTTTTCTTCACTGGTGACCTGTTCATGATATTGTTTTATGCAGTTTATTTGCCCTAAACTACCACATGTTATTTAATTACGATATGCACTTGTGTTGTTTATAACTACTCACCCACCTAGTTGATGTTGCACTATAATTATAGACAGGTGTTACACTCAATTTATTCACTATTCACTACATCTTCCTATTTTCACTTTTTGCAGTAACTCACTGCACCACCGAGGAGCAGCTTAATTATTTAATATCTATTTCTCACGGTTAAATAATTTCATATATTTTTCTGGTTTCAAGCTCTAGGTAGCTTTACCAATTTATTGGCGCGGAATTCACTCTTCTTTTTCAAACCATGAAATAAGCAGTGACGTAGGGGTATATTCTGGGTGGGTGTTGGCAAGTGGTTATTTACAAGTGGTATTTTTGTAATATGCAGCATAAACACTGCCAGTGGCCACTAATTTAGCACAAATGGGTTACTTAACTACCACTTGGTCACTAATGCATCAGTGACAGCACATTAATCCTCATGCTGCATATTACAGAAATACGATTTGTAATTAATTAACCTCTCCTCAGCCACCCAAAACATTTAATCAAGAATAAAAGATTGCACTTGCAATAGTACAGCATAAAATCGCATGTAGGAAAAATAGCAGACCGACTAATACACATTCGCCCGTCTTTCCAGCATCACAGTAGCACAGTGACGTCAGCACGTCGCTCCACCATTTTTAATGGCGTAGCAATAAACGTAGTAAATATACAGCACAAAAAGTCCCATAAAGTTGTGTATTGAAACACATCCAAAATAGGTGAAAATATTTTGAATATATACAGTAAAGAACAAACAAAATTAAATCACCAACTCAATTTCATAGTGGGCCACATCGGCATTGTTTTCTCCAAAGAGGCGGTTGTTTTTAAGAAGATATACATTTATCTAGGGATTTCTTTCTAAGAGAATAGGTGAAGGAACTCAACCACATCGAACAGTAGGTGTGGTTAAACTGCAATTTGAGAGTGAGAGAATCTTAGAGGCAATAAATACCTGGATTGCATTATGTGTGAAGTTCAGGGATGTACAGAGTGCAGAGTTCAAGGGTGCCCTATGCACAGAGTGCAGGGTTTGGGGTGAGCTGTGAACAGTGCAGGGGTTCAGCTCTCTTTCTCAGGCTGTCCATACCTCACTTCCACCCCTCCCATGGCTCTGCACCACTCTCCCCTATCCCCCACCTCTGCACACACCTCCCTCACCGTATAGGCGGCTTTGTCTCTCTCACTTGCAGCAAGATCATTTGTTGGCATCTGTGCACCCAGTCACACAGATGGGGATCACAGTGCAGCCTACCACATGGTGCCCCATCCCACCTAGGACCACAATTCACCGACATCTCCTTTGTCCCCACTGTGAGTGCAGGGCACGTAAGGATCTGTGTGGGCCGCTTAGAGGAAAGCTGTCCTTGTAAACACAAAAGGCTTCTGTGTTTTCAAGTGACAGTGGTGAGAGGGAAGTGAAGAGAGAGAGATCAAGAGGTAGTGGATTGGAGCCACCTTTTGGCTGAAAAAAAGCCCTGGGTGCGAGGACCACATGAAATGGCCTGGTAGGCTGCATTTGGCCCACGGGCCTTGGGTAAAGCTTTGCAACTGCGATCAGCAGATTGCCGTGCCATGCAGGACTTGTCAGTGTATCTGTCTGCTTGTACCTCATATGACCAGGAAAATACACACTGACAGGAAGAGAGGATGACCTACTAGAGCGCTTAACAGCACCATAGTAGTTCAGTGAAACTACAAACTGTTAGCTCCAAAGGCTGTCGGTACTTGTAGTTTTCACATTGAGCACTGTGAACTAACGACGTGGCCAGGTGGAGCTCGCTGTTTGGCCACATTATTTTTAAACAGTGACAGCGTGCGCCTGGATAAGATGTACGCTCACTGTCAATGGGGAGGGGGTGAGGCTGCAGCCGCTGAAACATGTTACATGTTCTACCCTAAATAAAGGTGGAACATGTAGCCCATTCCAAAAGATGAACTTCACTATTAAGGGACAAGTGTAATTGTCTTTTGCAAAGTTTTTTAAATTGTTGCTCTGTTTTGTATTAATATATTTTAAGTGATTTGGGTGGTAAAAGAAAGCTATTCATTCATTCTTTTTCATTTCATTACCCATCTATAGCTTTCCTAAATGTATACCAAAACTAAACACATTTTTAGGCTACAGTACTGTAGAATGTAACCAAAAACAGAAAATGTATTACACATGATTTTGTTCTCTACTTTTTTTGCTGAGCATCCTCTTCTGAATAACATATATATCAAATATTGCATTTTTTTTTTCAGCGACTTGGGTCTTGTTTAGAACATGATCCAATTTACCATTAATTCAGTATCGAACACAAATACATTAGCCGTACACACAGTTCAGACGAGCTCACAGCACACAGTCAGCAACTCAGAACTGTTCTGTAGTCACTTGTTATAGAAGCAAGCCATTCTACACGCTGCACAGGACTTTAATTGTATTGCAAACCTGCATGGATTATTGTGTGTGTGTGTGTGTAATTTCTCCAGTGTGACAACCAGTGCTTAAACAACTTTTCATGGTTGAGTTAAGGCTTATTTACACCTGCTTTGCTCTCTGAAGATCAATTGGGTTTGGCTCACTCCTCAGAGAGCATTAGACAATGCGTGAGGAGGTGTTGTATTGCCTCCTCACTGTTTGCTTTAATGCCATAGGTAGTGTGCAACTGCACACGGTTGAGGGGTGGTTGCAGCACACACTCTTTCACTTTAAAGGCACGGCATGCAGTAATTCTTACTATGTGCAACACCTCCTGTGGCTGCGAGGCAAAGCATTGTGGCTACGACATGTGTACACCCCTTGGCGGTTGGGGGTGGTAAAATTGCAGCTTAAACACAGGTATTAAACCCCCCAATTGCAACTATAAGCTAGCCCTTGTACATTTGGTGAGGGGGAACATATAAGGGGGAGGCTGAAAAGTTCTAGGGCCGATTCCTTGCCCAACATGTAATGCCAGTTTTGTTATTGTAATTGTAAATAGTCATATTTCTGTTACAAAGGCGTTTTATTCATTTTTTTTAACAAAGGTATACAGCACCAGATAACCGTGCAAACAGTTGTGCATGCAATTGAAGTACATGAAAGGTCAGCACATAGGTCAAGGTCATCAAATGCTAGTAAAGATGGGAGAACACCATCACCATAACATTGGGTCTGCACTTCCGGGTCAATGAATGCAACTCGCAGGCCAGGGGCAGATGAAACAGCCTAAATGCCCTTCGTCAGCCAACATACAAGGGGGTGATAGATGCCCGAAAGGGGAAAAGAAAAAGAAGAGGGGATGGGATGAAGAAGGGAAAACACAAACGGTCTCATCCAAAGCTGCAGGTAACTAATTACATCAAGAGTAGGGAATGGTCCAGATTCAGCCAGTCCTATGCAAACCATGGTTCCCAAACTTTTAAGATTAAATTGTGTGTCATTCAAAATAGAATTCAGCTTCTCATGCATCATGGTCCCCATGAGACACTGTTTAACCTCAGCTATATTAAGAAACTGTTGGTGCCAAGCCCTTGCCAGCATCTGGCGGGCCACCAGGAAAGCTCAGTTCACCCACCTCCTCTGTGTCCTTGACAGGGTCATGATGGGTTTATGTAGTAAGGCCTCCCATGGATAAATAGTGATATTTCATATGATATTATGTAAATTTGGAGCATTAGAACTCTATTTCGGGAAAGACACTGGCTGTTTTGAAGGATTTAGGGTTTCACTGCGTAGAGTCCATTAACCCTATTTGGATTCAGTGGTCAAAACAGCAACGGTGCAGTTTTTCGCAGAGGAAACAAAATATTTTTTGGGAAGGGTTAAAGAAACTGATGATGTGCTAAGTGTGTTGAACTTGGGGGGAGAATATGTAGAAGAGCAGACAAGTTTTGTTACTCTAGCTCATTTCCTTCTTGGACAGTATGAGAACTTTTCAGCCCCCCCCCTCTTTTATTCCCACAGGCACACATTCTTCCACTCCAAATCTTGTAAAAAACCCTACCCAGAAGTTGAGGCTGTTACAGCCGCAGAGAGGCAATCAAAGTTCTGTTAATGCTGATGGTTTTGGAAAGAGATGTCTAACAAGCTCATATACCGGTGCTTCTCGAAAAATTTGTATATCAACAAAAAGTTCATTTATTTCAGTATTTCAATTAAAAAAGTGAAACTCCTATATTGTATAAATTCATTACACACAGCGTGATATATTTCAAGCATTTCTTTATTTTGATGATTATGCTTACAGCTAGTGAAAACCCAAAATTCAGTATCTCAGAAAATGTGATTATTACATAAGACCAATAAATAAATATATATATTTTTTTAATGCAGAATAGTTGGCTTACTGATTAGTATTTTCATGTACAGTATAGTATGCACCAAATACTTGGCCAGGGCTTGTTTTACATGAATTACTGCATCAATGTGGCATGGCATGGAGGAGATCAGCTTGTGGCACTGCTGAGGTTTCACGGAAGCCCAGGTTGCTTTGATAGCAGCCTTCAGCTTGTTGGCGTTGTTGGGTCTGGTGTCTCCTTTTTGTTTTGACAATTCCCTACAGATTCTCTATGGGGTTTAGGTTAGGCGAGTTTGCTGGCCAATCAAGCACAGTGATACCATGATAATTAAACCAGGTATTGGTACTTTTGGCGGTCCTGCTGGAAAATGAAATCGCCATCTCCAGAATGCTGGTCAGCAGAGGGAAGCATGAAGTGCTGTAGGATTTCCTGGGCTGGGCTGGGCTGACTTGATAAAACACCAGCAGATGACATGGCTCCCCAAATCATCACTGACTTTGTGGAAACTTCACCCTGGACCTCATGCAACTTGAAATCTGTGCCTTTCTACTCTTCCTCCAGCCTCTGAGACTTGTATTTCCAAATTAAATTCAAAATGTACTTTCATCCGAAAAGAGGACTTTGGACCATTGGGTAACAGTCCAGTCCTTTTTGTCCTTGGCCCAGGTAAGACGCTTCTGATGTTGTCTCTCTTCCAGAAGTGGCTTGACACAAGGAATGCGACAGTTGTAGCCCATGTCCTGTATATGTCTGTGTGTGGTTGGCTCTTGAAGAACTAACACAAGGCATAGTTCACTCCTTGTGACTCTCCCCCAAATTCTTGAATGCTTCACAAAAGTCTGTGGTTATCCCTATTGCTTGTGCACCTTTTTCTAACAAACTTTCCACTCAACTTTCTATTAATATGCTTGGATACAGCACTCTGTGAACAGCCAGCTTCTTTAGCAATTACCTTTTGTGACTTACCCTCCTTGTGGAGGGTTTCAATGACTGTCTTCTGGACAACTGTCAAGTCAGCAGCCTTCCCCATGATTGTGTAACCTACTAAACCAGACTGAGAGACGATTTAAAGGCTCAGGAAACCTTTACAGATGTTTTTAAGTTAATTAACTGATTAGAGTGATTAGAGACACCTAAGAGTCTAAAATATTGAACTTTTTCACAATATTAAAGTTTTCTGAGATACTGAATTTTGGTTTTCCATAACAGTAAGCCATAATTCAAATTAAAAGAAAGAAATTCTTCAAATATATCACTCTGTGTGTAATGAATCTCTATAGAATGAGTTTCACTTTTTGAATTACTGGAATAAATTAACTTTTTGACGATATTATAATTTTTTGAGATGCACCTGTAGGTGTGATGGTTAGGTTCCCCAAAGGGTGAAGAATGTAGACCATTCATTTTTTTTTATTGGTTTCTGTTTTCCCACAGCAGCAAAAGTGCAGCAAACCGTATCTATAGATAAAATTAATAAAAAAAACAAATAAAAGAAATGGGTGATAAACTGCATTAAGAATGTATACATTTACTAAAAGTAATGCACCTGTATTTCTTACTCCTTGTTTTCTAGGTGGAGGAAGACGAATAAATGTTCTAATATCTAAAGGTGGTACACAAATTTTGCTGCAGCTACTTCTCAGTGCCAGTAAGGACTCCCCACCCAACGAGGAGTTATTAGTAATTCTCCATAGTCTGCTGGCAAAGATAGGACCAAAAGGTTTGTCCTGTGTTTATAAAATCTTGAAATAATGTCCCTTTGCATTATTGATGACTAGTCTTCTAGTCATTATTTTATTTTCATACATCTTTGAAATTATGCCAGAATATAAAAAAAATAAAAAAAAGTTACTTGATTAGGAATTTTAGCTTTCTATCGAACCCTACAGTTAAAAAAAAATGTAACAGAATGGCAAGTGTGTGTGTATGTATGTGTTTATGTATGTTTGTATATTAAGCAACGGTCATTTAAAGTCTAGGAGCACCTTAAAGTGGTAGTAAATTATGCTTGCTGACTTGTACCTACAGGTAAGCTTATGTAGGTACAAGGAATATCTCCTAGAACGTGCATCATTTAGGAGATATTCGCTACTTTTGCAGCTGGTGATGTCCCCAGCGCATATGCATTTGCGCTCTGAATGGATGGCATGCTGTTCCTTTAGAGTGCTGTACTGCAGGCGTGTCTCCCATGAGCATGTCAGGGAGTGACGTCATCGTGGCCCAGCCATTCAAACAGCTGGAGCCTGCAAACCCAGAAGGAGGATCGGGTAAGATGAAAGCCCTGTCAGCAGTCACAGCGTGCCTCTGGAGGGCTTTGTTTTAAGGCAAGTCTCTCATAATATGCTAGTATGCAATGCTGTTAACTTGCAAGGGGAATTTTTTTTTTTGTTAAATGGCAAAATGATATTAGTACACATTAGCCAATTGCTTCCGAAGCCTATTCTGACAATACTCTTACAATATGACAAACAGCACAGAGAAAAGCCTCAAACCATCTGGCACAAAGTTATTTGGAGTGATGAGACCATAGGCGTGCACACATGGTGTGCCAGGTGTGCCCAGGCACACCATAATCACCCTGTGCAGCACACATTCTCCTACTGCCCTAGCTCCTCGCCTTCTCCCTACAGTACTTCTGGCTTCCCTCCTCTCCTCTCCCGCCGGTTGTTGCTGTGGGGATGTTTTAGAATGAGTGGGGGAAGGGGCCGGTAAGTATGTAATTTACTGGCCCCTTCCCTTTCTGAATGAAGATCGTGAGTGATCAGTAGTGTGTGTTTGAGCTTTGGGGTGCACACCCTAATGCAATAGGCTGCGCACACCTATGGATGAGACCAAAATTGAGCTTTTTGGCCGCAACCATAAACATTTTGAGAGGAGTCAACAAGTTCTATGATGAAAGGTACACCATTCCTACTGTGAAACACGGCGGTGGATCGCTGATGTTTTGGGGGATGTGTGAGCTACAAAGGTACAGGAAGTTTGATCAAAATTGATGGCGAGATGAATGCAGTATGTTATCCAAAAATACTGGAAGAACATTTGCATTCATCGGCCAGGAAGCTGCACATAGGATGTACTTGGACATTCTAACATGACAATGATCCAAAACACAAGGCCAAGTCGACCTGTCGTTGGCTACATCAGAAGAAAATTAAGGTTCTGGAGTGGCCATCTTAGGGCCAGATTCAGGAACACTTGCGCTGGAGTATTTCGATATGCCGCGTAACTGGATGTGCGCCGTCGTTTCTATGTGCCCGTACCCACCAAACTAGATGCGCCCAATAACGGGTCATTTGCGACCGGCGGAACGTTCCGACGCCAGAGTATCGTCAGCGCTTAATTTCGCTGGGCGCATCAGTCGCGCCTATTGATTTCCCCTGCAAATATGCAAATGAGGGATTTTTCCCAATTCACGAACAGATTAGCACCATACGCTGGCTACATGCGCCGCGCGTATCTCGTCCGTCCAGGGCAAAGTTATTTCTACAAAAGGCTGCTTTATCTTTACTCCAGATGGCCACAGGTCAGCAGGAGAGCAGCTACAGCAGCGTTACCGACGATAAGAGCTAGCTGAGCACCCCCACTTGCAGGACAACACCTCTGTCCATGCTTGTCTGTCAAATTTTACAGCCATGGAGGAAGACATCATAGGTCTCCATAGCCGAGATGATGGCTGACAGCTCCTGGCCATTAAAGTTCAGCTTTCTCCTGTGTGTTTGCGGGGAACGGGAGCAGCCATCTCAAAACAAAAGTAACATCACTGCGGGGAGGGGGAGCAGGATATACTTTAGTGCCGAAATGGCGCTTCTACGGGCGCATTTAAACGCCCAACGGATGGCATTGCGCTGACGTTTCCCGTGAAGTGGTGCCGACGGAAGTTGTGAGCATGCGCACAAAGGGGGCGAGTGGAGCCTCACTCACTGCGCATGCTCCGTGGTTGATGCGCTGAACGTAAGCCTCCGCGCTGGGCTCCGCCCATCATTTACATATGATCACACCCACTTCCCCTTGCGTCGGGTTACGCCAGCGCATTATCGTTACTCTGGCGCAAGTTTACGCGCAACTGCTATGTGAATAACAGTACTTGCGCTGAAAGGGTCGTCAGAGTAACGTAAATGAGAAGCGTTACTCTGGAGCAAAGATGCTCTCATCTACCTGAATCTGGCCCTATGTCTCCTGACCTCAGTATCATTGAGCCACTCTGATGAGATCTCAAACGTACAGTTCATGCAAGACAGGAAAAGAATTTACAGGAACTGGAGCCTTTTTTGCCAAGAGGAATGGGCAGCTTTACATCTGAGAAGATAAAGAGCCTCATCCACAAATACCACAAAAGACTTCCATCTGTCATTGATGTTAAAGGAGGCAATACACGATATTAAAGTGGAGTTCCACCCATTTTTTTATGTTTGTCTGTGCTGCATGCCCTAATCTCATAGTGTTCAGAATGGACAATTTTTATTTATTTTGTTGCTTGTAAATACCTTTATTTTGTAGTCCTTGATTACTTCCTCCTCCTCCTTATTAGCCTAGGCTATTAAGTCACAAGGCTATTTGTAAGGGTTTCTGGGATAGGCATCATGTTTCCTAGTAGTCCTTTGCAAACCTGATTGAAACCTATTACATTGCTTGTGCAGCACTGAGCATGTGCGAGATATGCAAAGCTGAAATCCAGGAAGTCATACAGTCTGGCTTCATGATGCCCACACTTAAGATGGCCACGGTCGATTTCTAGATTATAATCTAAATGCTGTAACAACCTAACAAAACGGACCTTAGTTTACAGACTAACTTTACTAGAATACATTAAAGGGGTGTTCCAGCCGCAATTTTTTTTTTTTTAAAGTCAGCAGCTACTAACAGTGTAGCTGCTGACTTTAAATAAGGACACTTACCTTGTCCTACTTGCCCGCGCTGATGGCCCCCCCGATGCCGATCCCACGATCGCTCCGGGTCCCGCGCCGCCATTCACACTATGGGAAACAGGCAGTGAAGCCGTACGGCTTCACTGCCCATTTCCTATTGCGCCTGCGTGAGTCTCACGCTGGCTTGTGAATGGGTGCGCTGCTCTCTGAGAACACACACAGTTCCCAGAAAGCAGCGCACCCCATTCACAAGCAGAAGAAGAAGAAAAGACACCGCGGTGTGGAAGAGGCAGATTACGGACTTCCGCATAGCAACAGGTATTTCGGGTGAGTACTTTTTTTTTAATTTCATTTTTTTAAGCAATATGGGCAAATGTTGTTTTCCTGGGTGGAACTCTGCTTTAACCTTGTGTATTACAGGGGTATTTATATTTAAAAAGTGAAATTGTGGGTGGAACTCCCCTTTAAGAACTGGGGTATGTAAGTTTTTGATCAGGGTCATTTGCGTAGTTTCTGTTGCCATTATGATTTAAAAAGAGTAAACACAGTTGCTTAATAATAAATGGCTTCAGCCAAATACTAACCATGAGTGAAAAAAGGTTTTGTGTTATCACCACAATTTACTTCAGCTTTGGAAGTGCACATCAAGGATCATGAGGAAAAAATAAATACAACCACAAAGTGTAATCCAGTCATATTGCTATGTTTATTCAAAAGTCAGAAGGTACTCCCAAGCCAGAAAAACTTTAAGGCATAAAACTTCACTCCATTCTACAGACATAATCGCGTCATCAAGCTAAGCTCTGTACAATGCATTTTGTCACAAGGGTATGTAGTTAGGTGTTGTACATAGGAAAGGATCAATGCACCAGCCACTTAGGAAAGGAATAGGATTATTTACTTAAAAATACATGTTCATGAAGTTAAATTCAAGTGTTTTACTGCGAGAAAAAGAGAAGTTTGAAATGGCTTTCAGTACAACCTTCTCATGCTAAATGTGATGTCCCTTTACAATTGCTTTGAGCAGTAGATGCATTATATTTTCCATTGTGTACAGTCTGGAATCATATTTGGTGTTTATTTTCCTCAGATAAAAAGTTTGGAGTAAAGGCACGAGTAAGTGGAGCACTAAACATATCTCTGAACCTGGTGAAACAAAATCTTCAATCTCCAAAGCTGCTACTTCCATGTCTTCAAGTGTTGCGGGTGTACTGTTTGAACTGTGAGTAGTATTGTAGCGAAAAAAAGTATCTTGCAAATGTAAGATTATTTAAGAAGTCAATTGTTAAATTGTACAGTTCAAACAACCAGGGTGTGGAAGGGTAATAGCAAGATGCTAGGCTGGTAGGCGCTCTTTTGAGGAAGGGGAAAAACAAACCCCCCCCCCCCCCAAATTTAGATAGAGAGGAGAGTTTTTGCCCTTGTTATGGAGATTCACCTTCTCAGTTTATCCTGTTTACCATTAACACAGAGCATAAAAGTGAAATAAAAAGCGTTGCCAAAACAGGAATACAAAGACACTTGTTTTGATGATCCTGGTGACAACCAGGCATTTCCTCATTTTGTTGGCATTGTTTTGGCTATTGAATAGGAAGTGGAAAGAAAATCATGCTAATGGGATACAGAGGCAAATAAAAAAAATGACATGGCTTATAACTCTCTCTTACTACTTAATCCGAAATGTATGAAAAGTGTTGCTTTTAGATTTACTTTACAGTGGTTCTAAAGGCTCGTGTTTTTTTTTACCTTCATATATTTTATGAAGGTCGGGCACTTAAGCAGCAAATGAAACTTCATGTTGTACTTCCCACACTCCACAAATGTATCTTTTGCTTGGTTAGCCTATGTGTTGGTGCCCTTTAGGATTCCATACCTGAATCTGAATTTGAACCCTAATGATAGCAATGTGTTAGTGTATTCATATCATTTTTTGGCATACTAGACAGGTTTTTGTTTTTTTTTAGTTAGGATAACATGGAGGAGTAGCTGTAAGCTCCTATACATCCCTTACAAAGAGGTATTTTGTGTTTCCAGTGTGTTATTCATTCCACATCCATGTTGACGAGTTTAGAAGTTCTCAGGCTTTTCAGTATCCAAGAATAAGACAAGAATCCCCTTGTTGCATGGTTCAGCTTCTTAATATAGTTTATTTTTTCTATACAGAGTCAAAGGACTGTAAGCAGTTTTGGATCTGCAGTTAGATTGAACTAATGTTTTTAGATTGAAGTTGTTTTTCCCAACCTCTCATTACTAAGGAAATTCCAGATTCTAAAAAAATGTACAAGAAAAAAAAAAAAAACTGCTTACATTTTAAAAGTGAAATGTGTTTAGGCATATTTTTGTTACAATCAATTTTATTACATTTTTTCTTTCCAAACAATAAAAAGGAAAATACAAGCATAGCAATATAATATAAACCTTATTACACACACACACACACAGCAACATAGGTAGGAAATAAAGATCAGAGCAGTGGGGTTGGACCACACGGTGGGTCCATTCTGGATATATCCAAGAGAAAAACAAAAGCTAGAAAAAAAAAAAAACAGGAATAATTAGTGGTCAAAAAAAAAAGGCGGCCTCGGAATTGTAATAAATAGTCTGGTCGCCAGAGAAAAACAGAAACACATTGGTCGTTGTAACATTATTCCAATTAAGAGATCAGATAACTGAATTGGGCTGGGTTTAGGCATATTTTTATGTCAGTCAGGTTTTTGTTTTGTAACATATGAACTCATTGAATATTTTTTTTTTATTGATTTAATATAGTAACCCATGACAATCAAACAAACAATCTTTTACCAGTCTAACTTCAGCAGAGTGACTTTAAAATAGAACAAAAGGCTTAACTTTTTTAATTTTGGATACAGTAATTTAAGCTTTTAACTACATTTTGTTTTTTTCTTTTGCCATCTGTGTCCCGTAAGGAGACTACCCTATCACTTCCAAAACAGGAAGTGAGAGGAAATCCCTCCACAGTGAGGGAATCCATGGTTGTCACCAGGATCCTTAGAGTTTGTGTCTCCTGTGGCAGATTTCCCTTCTATTTTTGTTCTGGTGACAGCCCAAAATTTGGAATTTTCATTTACTTACATTCTCGATGATAATGGTAAACAGGACAAATAGAGAGGAAGAGTCCCCCTAACAGGAAACAAAAGAACACTGACAAGTGTTCTAATTCCTTCCACTCTATTCAAAACCAACAAAAACGTTGCCTTTAGTTATAATTTAACCTCTTTCTGACTGCCCACAGTACATTTACTGTAGGCAGGTGGCGTGGCCAGGGTGGATCACATAAATGTACTTGATTCAGCCTGTTAGGGGCATGCAGTGTGCCGTTACTGTGACTGCTGTGTTCACTCGACACAGCAGATCACAATTACTGGGTATCATGTGATTGCTATGATTGGTCATAGCGATCACATGAAACCAATTTAAACAAACTGCCATGAATGGCTTTTCATTCATGAACAGCTTGCCAACAATTGTGATCTGTGATTGGCCTATCTCATGTGATTAGCTGTAGCCAAGAACACATCACAACCATAAGAAAGCTGTTCATAAATGATTTACCCTTTTATGACAGCTAAAACTATTGCTTATACAATGATCATCTCTAAAAAATATATATATATATATATTATTGAATATTTTTTTTAATTTTTTTTTTTTTTTGTGTTGTCACCAGTCAGCATCCCTGGTCACTGAATCACCAGTCATACGATGATGCTATACTGCACTGGGGACAGCATGTAAAAAAAAAATTGTGGGGGGGAAAAATTTACTAAAAATTGTGACAAAAAATTACAACCTTAAAGAACTTACCATGCCTCTTTCTAAATACCTTGGACTGTCTACTTTCCAAAAAGGAGTAATTTTGTTTTTTTGCACTTTCCTGGCATGTTTAGCCATCAGTACATCAGGAGTGATTAATTTTCAGATCTATATTGTAACGGAAGGGGCTGTGGGACCCAGAAGCTCTTATAAAGTGTGAGGGATTAACTCGGTAGCGGGTGTGTGTGACCCCCTGGATGGGTTCACTACGTGCTGAACTGTACAAAAAGGCAGTCGAGGATGATTGAAAACAAATGATATGGTTTATTTTTCCATATTGCTGGATACACGTGCAGGCATCAAACAGCATAACCAAAACAAAACATAAAATAAACCCTTGTCACTTGGGGCGTCTACCTTCCCAACACAGGAACCTACCTATGGAGTCTGGCACAGCCTACTGCTGGGCAGACACTGCTGGTCCTACAGCAGAAATCAACAAAAGGTCTCTTTGATATTTCTCACACATAAATATCCATCAGCACCTCACCTCTTCAGTAGGGTTTGTGACTGCTCCTTCACTCACACAGCCTCAGGATGCAGCAATCAGTCTTTATCCTTAGGCTGTCTTTATAAGGGCTTTACTTGCTTAATTCTGAACAGCTGAAACCTTTTAACGCCCCAAACCTCTCTGGCCATCTCTGCAGCCAACGCCTAATAATAATTGGTGTATTGTCTAAACAAGGCAGAAATATATCTCCCGTCTGTGACAACACACACACACACACACACACAGATTTACCTGACTTCCTGTCACAAAAGTATGAGACAGGAAATAATGGACATATGTTGGATTGCTTTAACATGGGTCTGTAATCCACAATATATTCAAGAATGTCTGTAAGAACTATTTACAGGTTGTTGATTCTGAACTCTACAGGTTAATTGAAAGAGTGATTCAATGTGGGAACACATACTGTTGTCTGCTACTGTGATGTAAATGAATCTTAGTATGGCTCCTAAGAACCTTTCATTGTGTTGTGCTAATGGACACTGTATTGTGTGAGGTTCTATTGATGATAAATGTGTATTGTGAGTTAACACAGTCTAAAGGTCAGATGTCTGAATTATCAGATATAGTTAATTAGCTCATGTAAATTGTCTACTAAAGGAATGTGTATTGTATAGCAGGTGTCTATCTGGAAAGGTCATATCTCGGAGTCACCTTGTCTCGGTAAATGATTCGTTAATTAGCTCATGTAAATTAGATCAAGAGCTGGTGCCAGAAGGTCTACCAAAAAGATGTGTATTGGGCTCCTTGTGTCATGTGGTGGGTGGAGTTGAGTCATTGTTAATTTTTGGTTACTGACTGTATATAAAGAGCCTGATTTTCTCATTAAACAGTCTATTCGTTTTGAACCAGAGAACAGAGCTATGTGTCACGTTTCTGGGGGAATCCGTGTGGGTCGTGTTCGCCGGATTGCGGATTGGGTTCAGAATGGAATATCTTAAACAGCGTTAACCCCTGTCCCATTTGGCGTTCCGTTACATATATATACCATAGTTTGCTATAACTTTTACACAAACCAATTAACCTACACTTGTTGGATTTTTTATTTATATATTTTTTTTATTACCAAAGATAAGTAGCAGAATAAATTTGGCCTAAGATTATGAAGAAATTAGATTTTATTGGATACGTTTCATAAGAGAAAGTAGAATAATGTGTGTTTTTTTGTTTATACAGTAGTACCTTGGATTAAGAGCATAATTTGTTCCAGAAGCATGCTTGTAATCCAAAGCACTCATATGTCAAAGCGAGTTTCCCCATAGAAATCAATGTAAACTCAGATAATTTGTTTCAGTGTCACTGCTAGTGTATGCAGCACAGGAGACACTCGGTAGCTCATGTGGTTTTGTTGAACAAGGCCAGATGGTCTTCTCCTTATTTGGTGTATTGTCTCACAGTGGTTGTAAGAGGTAATACTAACTAAGCATTATTGCAGAAAGTAGACATTGTTTACTTGGTGTAAACATATATAATGCCTTGTAGAATAATAATAAAAGTACTAATAATATTCAGTCTTGTTCAAAGAAGTGTTGTTCATTCTAGCTGTGAATGCTGTGTACCTCGGCAAAAATGGAGCAGTTGAACTTCTCTTCAAGATAACCGGACCATTTAGTAAGAAGAATACAAGCCTCATGAAGTAAGTATACCTCCTTCTACTGTCCTTTATCACAAGTTCAGGACGTTTTTTTTTTTTTTCCCCTGAGTGTGCTGAGTTTGTCAAAGATACAGTTTTGTCACATAAATGGAGATACTACACATTGTAGATGGTCCTTGTGCCTCTCCAGAAGGTGGAATGGGGATTTTAAAGTGCCAGAGCCCAGTAGACAGCGTAGTACAGTAGGTAAAATCACAATAGAATCAGAAAGGGAGCCCTAGCTGGTAGGTAGGTTTAGCACACTATACTGCTATACCCATGTAGGACAACATACTATGTTTTTTTGTAAATCTGAACTTACTGTACACTTTACATTTTTTACCTGCACCTTTCTTTGCCATGAAGGCATCTACTGTGGGCCCAAAAAATGTTCTGTAGTTCTGTAATGTTCTGTAGTTCCAGCTTGCAACACACATTAGGGATTGTAATCGGAGAATCAAGGTTAAAACAGACCGGGTGCAGCAACATGTTAAAAAAGTGATAAACTCTATGCACAATAAAACGTCTTCCCCTTCTAAACCATTGTGGACTAAAGGGCTGCTCTGAGGTCGCAGATTATGCAAAGTTCACTACATTTGTGCTTTTTAGGATTGTAATTGGAGTATGCTTGAGTTTTGGGTTGTTATTATTGGGGAGTTGCAGGCTTTTTTACTGTTTATTAAAAGTCAGCAGCTACAAAAAGTGTAGCTGCTGGCTTTTAACAAACAGACACTCACCTGCTCCACAGTCCAGCAATGCGCCGGTCGGAGCTCCGCTCCTCTCACCCTCTCCGGCCGGCGTCTTCATTCTAAGTGTGGGCACCCAGCCGTGACAGCTTTCGGCTTCACGGCCGGGCACTCACTGCGAATGTGCGTGTCCCAGGCGATCGCCTACAGGGAGGGGCCGCTGTAGGCGATATGTCGTATCGCCTAAGCGGTCCCTGGGCGGAAGGAGGAAGTGGGACAGGAAGTCCCACTCCTCCCGAAGCCCCCCCCCCAAAAAAAATTACATGCCAAACGTGCCATGTAAGGGGGCATGGAGTGGATTAAACGGAAGTTCCACTTTTGGGTGGAACTCTGCTTTAACCTACCAACTACTGTATTGCTCTCACTAGCTTCAGTAACTATTGACACTAATAAAACAATACAAAACAATGATACAATACTCATAATACAAAACAAAATTGACCCCGTCCACCATGCTACTATACTGTTGAAAACCTACACTTTTAATACACTTTTATTTTACATGTTCTCTTTTTGTTGTGCTACTGTCTCTCACCTATGGCAGCTAATGTACGCTGACATTGAATATCTGTGATATGCAGACAGAGTGTCTCTACTTTACACATATCTTCTATATTTACTGTTGTGCTGATGAAATTTCTAAGGCCTTCTAGCAAACACATTTCCAGACCACTTCCTCTTTTCTAATCCTCCTTTGCATTGCTACAACTTTAGCATATCATGTGATAACTCATGTGCAGTAATATTGTAATATAATCAGTATTCTAGCAAGCTGGTCTTTGCACTTTTTTTTTGATACCTATACTGGTATCAATATCGGCGCAACCCTACTGATAATGTGACTTTTTACATGTGTGCTGGAGTTCCATTGTCTTTGCTGTTGCACTCTTGGCATCTTGTCTTTCAATATCTGTCATCGAATATTTGCTTCCACAGGGATACAGGGACCAATTTGAAGACAAACACATACATACTAGAACCTCAAGGTTTTCTAATCACCACTCATTTTGGGATATAAGTATCTTTTGAAGCCTTTTATTGATGCAAATACACATGCAAAATGTAATATTCATTATTAGCGTGCTTACAGGGAGGAGGAGATATACATTATAATTGTGTAGATGAGCTATAAGCTCCTGGCCTGTTACTCTGTAATATGCACTGCTAGTGGAGATTACAAGCAACTGTACCTACATACATTGAGTGAGTACATGTTGGTACATGTAGACTGAAAAAGGCTGCAGGCAATCGGTAGCTTAGAGATAGAGATATATAAAAATGTATGAATAGGTGGCTATGTATATTATGGAAAAAAAAAAAGCAAAAAATGTAAGTACTGTATTTATTGGCGTATAACACTCACTTTTTTTACCCTGAAAATAGAGCGTAAACTGTGCCTGTGTGTTATATGCAGGGGGCTGTGGAATTATTTTTTCCTGAAATTTCCCTCTTAAAGTTAGGGTGCGTATTATACGCCTGTGCGTGTTATAAGCCGATAAATACGGACGTTTTATATACATTACTCTAATTGGCAAACTAAATGTCATTCAGTTAGGGTTTACAAGCTGAATCTTGTTTTGCAGCTCCCTTAGGCTAAGTTTACCATTGTAGTTGGGGGGGGGGGGGGGAAGGGGGCCAGTAAAAAGGAAGTTTGGCCATGTTTTCAACCCCCCCCCCCCCCCCCAAGCTGCAAAAGCAGTGTAACAGGGTTGTATACTTTGCTTCACAGCGCGGCAAGATTTTATTCCTGTCACAATTGGTGGGCGGTACCACCTGCTGAAGTTGACCCATGCATATGAATTGGGCTGCACATGGTTGTGTCCAAGTGGTGCAGGCTTTTAGGATTTAAAACAGTTGGTGATATGGCAACATTATGCCTCCTAGCAGCCTTTCAAGTGCCTTCTGAAAAGGAATTCAAGATCTCTTCTAAAAGAAGAGGAATCGGCACGCACGATGGACACATCATACTAATCTGTTAAAGTTCAATTTACTTGTGCTGATTTTAATTTTAGGAAAAAAAGTGTGGTTACGGTTTCTCATTTACTATTTTTGATGTTTTTTCAGGGTTTCCTTAGATACGCTTGGTGCTTTGGTAAAATCAAGTAAGTTCTTGCTTATATTTTGTGTACTGTGGTTATTTATTACTTTTTATTCATCTGCTTTTACATTTACATCTAGTGTTCTAATTACATTTTAAAAGTTGATTGGTGGAGTTCATGGGTGCACTAGAACTAAAAAATTAGGTCCGCTTAAAAAAAAAATACTGATGGCTCCTACCTTCTATAGAGAAAATCAGAAGACATTGTCAGGGGAAGTACTGTGATCTTTGTGAGAGGTAATACCTGGAAGTTTTGCACTTAGAGTAGCTCCACTTTCGTAGGGAAAAAAACTGCAAATTAGGAAAAAATAATATAGCGTTTTCAATTGCGCCACAAGTCATATTGTAATTGAATGTTATTAAAATTAACTTTCCTTTTCAATATGCAGCCGCTGTAATTTTCCGAAAATGCAATGCAATATGGCCACCTGGAGTTGCTCTGTATACAGAATGTGCTCCGAACACCCCCCCCCCCAGAAACACAATTTCCTGCTTGTGTGATTGGCCCACTGAATTTCATAGAAATCTGCCCAAGATGCAAATCAGATTTCAGGCATCCTCTGGAACAAAAATTTCATTTTTGGTGAGATACTCCCAAAAGGAACATGCCTAAAGGAATGCAGGACCTTTCGCTTTCCTCATTCGTGTTCTGAAGGTACACAGCTGATTGATATTCATGAAACCACTCCTCTTAGACCCAGCACAAGGTCTGGGGAACAGGCCTTAATTCCTTCAGAAAAATAAAAGGTAGGAATCTACAACAAAAGTTGTTATAATCCTTGCAATGTACATACGTCACCCAGGGGTGAATGTTTTTTTTCTCAACAAAAGTGGAGTTACACTTTGAGCTTGGCCATACATGGCCAGCAGACTGAACGAAAAAAAAAACTGAACCAGTTCACCTATCCACACATTCAAGTTGGGTGGAGAATCCTCCCTGCTCCTCTATTGTATTCTGACAGCGGAGAGACTCCCCCACTGTCGCAATACACAGATCAGTCTCCTGTCTGCAGCGAAGATCAAGCAGCTTTATTCAAACAGCACGGTTGAACAGAAGCCAATTTTACAGTGAGGCATGATTTCCATTAAGGCTTTATTCACACTTGTTGCATTGCAGTAACATTCACAAAATTATGTGTTTTCCTGCAGCACACAAAAACGAACTGCTGATTTATGGATGTGCGGCATTGACATTAATTCTTAATGACACTTTCTGCATCTTGCTAATACTTGTGTGTTTTACGTACATCAAAATTCATGGTATCACAGCGAATCTACTAAACGCAATGTGCGGAGAATACGCCGAAAAAAATAAATAAATGCTTGGTCGCACCATGGTGGTGTAAACAGAGCCTAAAATTTACTGTAGATTCAGCTAGTCATAAATTGCGTAGCTTTCCTAACAATTTATCTAGTGCCAATATTTTTACATAACCATCTCAATATAGCCTAAACACACACACACACACACACATACATACATACACACACACACACATATATATATATATATATAATTTCCAATAAGGTTGACCGTTTTTCTTTGTTTATTTTTTTTTGATCCTCTGTATTTTCTAATTGACTTTTATATCTGTCATTTTCAGAAACAAATGCCAGAAAAGCAGTAGATCGCGGATATGTTAATGGACTTTTAACAATTTATTTAGACTGGCATCGTCATGACACTCGACATAGACATATGTTAATCCGAAAGGGCATTCTCCAGTGCCTTAAAAATATTACAAATATAAAACTGGGTAGAAAAGCTTTTATTGATGCCAATGGTATGAAAATTCTCTATAACACCTCACAGGTATGTGTCCTACATTATATGTAAATTGAAAATATGTTCAGATACTTTATAATTGTGTCATAAAAAGGTGATGAAATGAATGGCTGGCTTCACAAATGTTCAGGTAAGGGGTAAATTGCAACACAGTTAAAAGATCAAAAGGTAGAATATTTTCCAGTATGATATTTACATTCTGCCTGTAATCCAATAGAATGCCAAAATCTGCTATTTATATGACACCAATATTTTATAATTGTAGCTAACAGAAAACTGTCAGCGGGTCCGGCGGCCGCAATGTCGCAGTGCTGCAAAAAATTGCAGATCACCGCCATTACTAGTAAAAACAATAATAAAATAATAATAATAATAATAAAAAGTCCCTAAATCGATTTTGTAGATGCTTTAACTTTTGCCCAAGCCAATCAATATAGGCTTATTAGGATTTTTTACAAAAAATGTGTAGCAGAATACATATTGGCCTAAATTTATGAAGGTTTTTTATTTATTTTTTCTTATATTGGGAATGTTTTATAGCACAAAAACATATTATTTTTTATTTAAAATCGTCCGTCTTTTTATTTTTATTTTAGCACAAAAAATTAAAAGCAGTGGCGATCAAATACCACCAAAAGAAAGATCTATTTGTGGGAAAAAAAAGAACATAAATTTATTTGGGTAAAGCGTCGCACAGCCGCGCAATTGTCAGTTAAAGCGACAGTGCCATGTCACAAAAATGGCCTGGTCAGCAAATGGGTAAAACCTTCCAGAGCTTAAGTGGTTAAGATCCTCCCACTGTCAGATTTGGCCACGCCCACCATTCAATGCAGTTCAGCGGGGGGGGGGGGGATGTTGGGGGGGGGGGGGGCGGTTAAGTTCCTGCACCTACTTTTTTGAGAAAAAAAAGCCATAATGCGTAATGCGCCCCACACTGAAATTGAGTTTGAAACCCCTGTTTTTAAGACCAGAGCAGCATGATTTTTGTGCACGGTAACAAAGGATAATGTTTTATTAATAGCAATGTGCCAGGATATCGGAGACAAGAATTCAGAAAAAGGGATTTGTTTTTTGAGATCCCACTCTGAAATGAAAATGCTATTGATCAAGAACAGTCAGTAGTCCTTTTCTCTATTGAAGTGTGCAGTACTAAAAAAACTTAAGAACTGAAATATTTTTCCAAAAAAGTTAGGGGACACCAAAAGAAAATGTAGTCTGCTATTGTACCCAATAGCTTTCATGGTGAAAAATCAAAGTTCTTTTTTTTTTTTTTGTATGTGCACAGGATCAATCCGAAACAGAAAGATTGTGGGTTTATCAGAAAGATAGTTGAGAGGATAACGGTTGTTCTGAATATGTTAAATCAATGCATTAGCAGATTATAGCACCAAGCTAAGCTAAGGGTACCAATAGACATTATTGAAATAAAAATAGGATGGAATAGGTGTGTTGGGATGCTCATAATGAAATGGTTGTTTAGATGAATGGAGACCTGACATGTTCATTTGATTTCTTATAGGAATGCCAAGCTGTTAGGACATTGGACCCTCTTGTTAATACATCTAGTCTGATAATGAGAAAATGCTTTCCGAAGAACCGTCTTCCCTTGCCAACCATCAAAAGTGCTTTCCATTTCCAGCTGCCTATTATACCTACAAGTGGACCTGTGGCTCAGATATATAATATGCCTCCTGAAGGTAGGTGTGCTGAAGTGTAATTTTAGGGGCCTCAATGGACATATTGCAGATGATCCTTATAATTAGGGTTGTCCCGATACCACTTTTTTAGGACCGAGTACAAGTACCGATACTTTTTTTCAAGTAGTCGCCGATATCGAATACCGATACTTTTTTTAAATGTGTCCCCAAATGCAGCCATGTCCCCCCACATTGCAGCAGCCATGTCTGTCCCCCCACATTGCAGCAGCCATGTCTGTCCCCCCACATTGCAGCAGCCATGTCTGTCCCCCCACATTGCAGCAGCCATGTCTGTCCCCCCACATTGCAGCAGCCATGTCTGTCCCCCCACATTGCAGCAGCCATGTCTGTCCCCCCACATTGCAGCAGCCATGTCTGTCCCCCCCACATTGCAGCAGCCATGTATGTCCCCCCACATTGCAGCAGCCATGTATGTCCCCCCACATTGCAGCAGCCATGTATGTCCCCCCACATTGCAGCAGCCATGTATGTCCCCCCACATTGCAGCAGCCATGTATGTCCCCCCACATTGCAGCAGCCATGTATGTCCCCCCACATTGCAGCAGCCATGTATGTCCCCCCACATTGCAGCAGCCATGTATGTCCCCCCACATTGCAGCAGCCATGTATGTCCCCCCCCACATTGCAGCAGCCATGTATGTCCCCCACATTACAGCAGCCATGTATGTCCCCCACATTGCAGCAGCCATGTATGTCCCCCCACATTGCAGCAGCCATGTATGTCCCCCCACATTGCAGCAGCCATGTATGTCCCCCCACATTGCAGCAGCCATGTATGTCCCCCCACATTGCAGCAGCCATGTATGTCCCCCACATTGCAGCAGCCATGTATGTCCCCCACATTGCAGCAATGGCCTGTCCCTCATACCTTTAGATATGATGATGCCGCCGCTGCCGCATACCGCCGTTAATCCCCTGCAATATCGTATAGCGCACATTACAAGCTTTCATTCTGAATACTTTTAAATGCCCGCGCTTCCATGTGTAGACACTCCCCTTCTCCGGATTGGAGGGATCCCTCCAATCCTGAGCAAAGGTGAGTGTCTATGCACGAATCCGCGTATAGACACTCCCCCTTGCTCGGGATTGGAGGGATCCCACCAATCCGGAGAAGGGGAGTGTCTGTACATGGCGGCGCGGGCATTTACAAGTATTCAGAATGAAAGCTTGTAATGTGCGCTACGCGATATTGCAGGGGATTGATGGCGGTATGCGGCAGCGGCGGCATCATCATATCTAAAGGTATGAGGGACCGGCCATCGCTGCAATATGAGGGGGGGGGGGGGAGTATTCTATTTTGGTATCGGGGGTATTTGCGGGAGTACAAGTACTCCTGCAAATACTCAGAATCGGTCCCGATACCGATACTAGTATCGGGACAACCCTACTTATAATATATTATTATATACAGCGGAACCTCGGATTGCGAGTAACGTGGTTAACGAGCATTCCGCAATATGAGCACTGTATTAAAAAAATCCTAACTCTGTTTGCCTCGCAAAAACGAGCAGGATTTAGGTCAGAGTGGTATGCAGAACCGTGTTTGGCATGGGGGGGGGGGGGGGCGGATCCGAGCAAAGCTGAACGGCAGGTAGGCTCGGCTGTGCGAAATCACATAATATTACGTGATTTTGCATTTCAGGCACTAGGGACGCTCGCCCCTGGTGCCGCTACGCGTGCCCGGCGGGTGCGATCACCCCCGGGCACTAGCGATCGCTCGTTACAGAGCGAGAACTGGGAGCTGTGTGTGTAAACACACAGCTCCTGGTCCTGTCAGGGAGAGAAATGACTGATCGCATGTTCGTACAATGTATTAACAGCGATCTGTCATTTCCCCTAGTCAGTCCCACCCCCTTCAGTTAGAACATTAGGAAACATTTTCACAGTAATCAATGCATTTTTATAGCACTGATCACTATAAAAATGCCAATGGTCCCAAAAATGTGTCAAAAGTGTCCGAAGTGTCTGCCATAATGTCACAGTACCATTACTAGTAAAAATAAAAATGCCAGAAAACTATTTTGTAGACGCTATAACTTTTGCGCAAACCAATCAATAAATGCTTACTGGATTTTTTTTCGAAAAATATGTAGAAGAATACGTATCGGCCTAAACTAAGGAAAAAAAATATATTTTTTTATATATTTTTGGGGATATTTATTACAGCAAAAAGCAAAAAATATTCTTTTTTTTTTTCAAAATTTCGCTCTATTTTTGTCTATAGCACAAAACATAAAAACCGCAGAGGTGATCAAATACCACCAAAAGAAAGCTCTATTTGTGGGAAAAAAAGGACGCCAATTTTGTTTGGGAGCCATGTCGCACGACTGCGCAATTGTCCGTTTAAGCGACACAGTGCTGAATCGCAAAAAGTGGCCCAGTCATTGACCAGCAAAATGGTCCGGGGCTGAAGTGGTTTAGATTTCCCTTCACTGGAACTAAGGGGGCAAGCCCAACCCCTGAAAAATACCACCACCCCATAACCCCCCCCTTCACTAAATGATTTGGACCAATGCACAAAGCAAGGTCCATAAAGGACGAGTTTGGGGTGGAGGAACTTGACTGACCCGCACAGATTTTTGACATCATCCCGATAGAACACCTTTGGGATCAATTAGAGCGGAGACTACGAGCCAGGCCTTCTCAGAAGCCTTGAATCAGTTATAGCTGCAAAATGTGGGCCAACACAAGATTGAACCATACAGACTAACACTGGGATACTATTTAAGGTCATGTGCGTGTAAAGACAGGCATCCCAATACTTTTGACAATATAGTGTGTGTGTATATATATATATATATATATATATATATATATAAAAATGTATATAATTTTTACCTTCTTATTGATTTTTGTGCTGCAAAGCAACAACACTTTCTGTTTTGCGGCCTAGACCGGGCCAGATTTATATTGCACATATAAGCTACAGTATAGTTCAGTTAACTCCATCTAACCACCCTATTCACGTAGGTGGCTTTTAATTCTATATCTGATAATCATTAAATGTTTGTTGTGATGGCTGATATTCATGTACGTGTTTCATGGCACTAAGCCACTTTATTGGGAGATATAATAGAATTTTTTCTAAACAAAACTGATTTTCCTCATGGATATATTGACAATGTGAACATCCCCAACATTTTGAAGGTGCCCTTGATATTGCACAGGTGATTTCAATTTTTTTCCCTATAGACACTGTGTTCAGTGTTCTGCCAATCACGGACACCCTTTCATCCTCGGACAAGAGGACTTCCGTGATTGGCGGATCACTGAACACGGTGTCTGCTGGGAAACCGAGTCCAAGGATGAGAGAACGTCCGTGATAGGCGTTTCTCAGCAGACACAGTTCCGCCTATCACGGAAGGGACCAGGAGGAGACTGTGACTTTTAAACAATGAATGGACGACCGCAGCCTTTCAATTTCAGGTACACCGACAACGGGCACAGTGAGGTTGGGCACACTGACAATTGGCACAGTGAGGTTGCAATGGGCACAGTGAGGTTGGCGCAGTGAGGTTGCAATGGGCACAGTGAGGCGTGCAAATGGGCATTGTTGACCCTCTTTTCTGCTTACAGTAGCTGCTGCATTCTCACCCTCGGCTTATACTCAATACGTTTTCCCATTTTTTTTGTGGTAAAGTTAGGTACCTTGGCTTATACTCGGGTTGGCTTATACTTGAGTATATACAGTAATAGTGACTTTTTTCTGATGCTCTCTGGAAGGCTGTCCTTACTATAGCCTAATACAGTACATTTAGCCTGCATCTTAATTGGATCCAACCTCCATTTGAAGCTAGCATCGTTAGAGCATTTTCTTTTAATCCTGAGGTATTGGCTATAGGGAATTGACTGTATAAATGGAACCGCATGTGAACTACTGCTGTGTAGAATGATTTTACTGTCGGTTATTTTTCTTAACTACTGGCCAGAGTGTTATACTGTTTTGTCCGTACCTGTACATGGAGAATGGAAATATTACTGTGATTACATGTTATAGTAAACTTCAAGTGAAACATTCTTATTGAGAAGTGTCAAAAATACATCCAAAACATTTCTGCCTCTGAGAACATCACTGATGCATGTTTACACATCCTCGCCTTTTTTGGTACATCAATGCTTTTGGTGTTTTTTGGTGTTGGCACAGAACATTACCAGTTTGTAGCCTTTCTTTATGGCCTGTTCACTGCACCTCGGATCTTCACCTAGGTGTTAGTTCCAGATCTTGCTCCTCGCTCTGCTTTATTCTTAAGGCATCCCACATTATGGGGTATTTGGACAACATTCTTCGAAGAGAACAATCAGCGCAGGCTCTGTCAAGCCAACATGAGACAGACTGTGCAGATGAAACCTGGAAGTTTGGTCTGGAGTCTCATTTCTGGGTTCACCTGAGCCTACCCCTTGACTCGGCCCTGTCTAGAGTTTTCTTCCCAAAGAATAAGCTTTTAAATATTTGCACACATGCTCTCATTCTACAGTCCAGGAGCCAACCAGCCCTCTGCATTTACATTAGGGTTCAGGGCTTGGTGGTGGCCTCCTTCGAGGATGTTCTGTATGCTCAATATCACTTCAGATAGTGGAAGTAAAACTTCTGGCAGCGTGGGACACAGACTCAGTCTCTGGACTGCTGCATCTGCCTGACCTGCCTCAAAACCAGGCTTACCTTTGCGTTGGTGGATTACAAGTTTGGTGCTGAAAACAGGAAAGTTCTCGCTCATGATGATCTTAAAGGTTCCCACAACACACCAGCCTTATCACCTGTGATCTGGCTCCCCTGTGTCACCTCAACACTTTCTTGGTGCAAGGGTCTTGGTCACCGGAAAAAGCTCAGCTCCCATTCATTATTCTGTAGCTCAGTATGATTGTTGTCTCTTGACTCTGAGGTGATCCAACTAGGATATCAACCATCAGGGAGAAGTCACACTGCTTAAAGAGAGGTGGATCTGATTCTTGCTTTTGTGGAAAGTAATGTTTCAACTCTATTAGCTGCACACATCCTGGGTACAGAAAATTGGTATGCAGACTTCCTCAGTCTGCTCTGGAGAGTGACCTCTTCACCCTTCTGAGGTGTTTGCTAGACCTCTGTCGAAGGTAGGGGATGTGACTCCTCTGACTTCCAGGTTCAGCAGAAAACTAGACAGGATTGTCTCCAGATCCAAGTATCCTCTGGTATTTGCAATGGATGCCCTGATGACTTTTTTTTAGGACCATTACAACCTGATTTATGCCTTTCTTCCTTGCCTGCTTGGGAGGATTGAGATGGAGCATTCTGTTAATTCCATTTGCAAGGAACGGGTCCAGGCGGATGCGGTACTCTGATCACATCAAGTTCTAGGCAGATCCTCTGCAGGTCCTCACAGATCCTCAAATCTTCTGTCCCAATGGCTGGTTAACTGGCCTATTTTATGGTCTCTGGCCTTAATGGCCTGGCAGCTGAGGCCTAGATCCTAAGGGATAGGGGCCTACCTGATTTAGTCATCCGTTCATTCTTAAAGGCTAGGAAGTAGACTTTTCTTAAAGTCCATTATCACACTTGAGAAGTGTATTTCTTCTGGAGCAAGACCATAAATTTCCATCTCATAAAGTACTTGACTCAGTACTTGACTCAGCAATTGACTTTGGGGTTCAAATCTCAGCCCTAGAGATTATTTTCAGAGACTGCTTGCTTCTTTCTTGTTAAAGCCTTCATATAAGGTATTGCCAACATCATGGCCCCTGTACCTCCCTGACTTCCAAAGTTCTTAACCTGATTGTCTTTTGTCAATAGGGGGAGAACTTAATGCGCAATACCTACAAACTAAATAAATAAACCAATACCTAAAATAATATGCAGCAGCCACCAGATATGTGCTCACACACAATTAACAGTATTAAATACGGAGGTATGGTGGCGCTTGCCAATAATGTAACAAACAAAGTAACAATAAAGTGAAAAAGGTGTCTCACTCATTAAAACTCCACCGTCCCACCAAACATCAACATCAATGATGAGGGGAGTGGAAATAAGTGATAATAAATAGAGAACAAATAAATAGGTACACCTATTAATAAGCAATGATGTGCCAATATTGAACAATATTAATACAAAGTGCAAGTGCTTCATATAACATCCAATGAGTGGTAAAAATAAGTCCAATATTAAGTGAATAAAATATGAAAAAATAAAGTTCTTCAAAAAAGTTCCAATGTGCAAAGTGATTAATAGAAATCCAATAATAATATTGCATCCAAAAATCCCTCGCATGCGTCGAATTGATTCGACGCATGCGTGGAAGCATTGAACTTCCTAGTTAGAGCACGTCAGTGACTACTACGTCACCGCGTTCTCTGTCCGCGGGGATTTTGGTCTGATGGTGTGTACACACATCAATCCAAAACATCCCAGGAGACATGTCCGATGAAAACGGTCCGACGGACCTTTCTCATGGGACATGTCTCCTTGTGTGTACGCGGCCTAAGAGGCTTAAATGAGCCTGATAGCAAACCTGCTGATATATATGGCAATATTTAACACCAATGCGGGTCTGCGTCCTATGGTCAGCCTGCTGGGTTGCTAGAAGTGAGCTGTCCAGCCTGCTCGGCGACCCGCTACTAGGTAACCGCAGTGCGGAGAGAGCCGCCTGAGCCTAGGACGAGAGGCGTGTATGTCTGCTGTCATTAATATTGTTCAATATTGGCACATCATTGCTTATTAATAGGTGTACCTATTTATTTGTTCTCTATTAATTATCACTTATTTCCACTCCCCTCATCATTGATGTTGCTGATTGTCTTTTGTCTCTTCAAAAACCACCCATTGAACATATGGGCAATATTCCTCCATTTGGCAATATTTGCAAGCTTGCCTTTTCCTTTCTGTGAGGCGATTTTCTGAGTTGGCATCCCTAACATGTAATGAACCTTTTCTTGTTTTACACAAAGACAATATTGTTTTGAGACCCAGGGCCTCTTTGTTTCCACCTTCCTTTTCCTTTTTTACAAAAAATAACTGCACATATTTTGCAGGTAAAAAAAATATGCTTTTTTTTTAAGGGACCTGTGAAACAGATCATTGTCCTGTAGACTGTCTCTGTAGCTGTCTGTCTGTACCTCCAATATGGGCAGGCAGTTACACGCTGACAGGAAGTTCAATGAACTAACCCAGCCTTTCTCAACCAGTGTGCCGCGGCACACTGGTGTGCCGTCAGAGGTTCTCAGGTGTACCGCGGGGGTCAGTGGAGAGAAGGCTGTCAGATGAGCCCTATCTCTTGCCGAACTGTGAGAAGCTCTGTCGGCTTCAAAAATTAAAGTAAAGTGCAGAGGAGTGTGCTGTGCTCTCTGCTTTGCTCTCTGCTTCCCCCTAGAGTGCAGTACCCGGCTAAAGAGAAATCTGGAAAGGTACTGAGCTAGAAGCTAGATTAATTTTAAAATGGCTTTATACATGTGTCTGTGTGTGTGTGCACATGTGAGTGTCTGTCTGTATGTGTGTGTGTGTGCACATGTGAGTGTCTGTCTGTATGTATGTGTGTGTGTGTGTGTGTGCACATGTGAGTGTCTGTCTGTATGTGTGTGTGTGCACACATGTGAGTGTCTGTCTGTATGTGTGTGTGTGTGCACATGTGACTGTCTGTCTGCATGTGTGTGTGTGCACATGTGACTGTCTGTCTGTATGTGTGTGTGTGCACATGTGAGTGTCTGTCTGTATGTGTGTGTGTGTGTGTGTGTGCACATGTGAGTGTCTGTCTGTATGTATGTGTGTGTGTGCACATGTGAGTGTCTGTCTGTGTGCACATGTGACTGTCTGTCTGTATGTGTGTGTGTGCACATGTGACTGTCTGTCTGTATGTGTGTGTGTGTGTGTGTGTGTGTGCACATGTGACTGTCTGTCTGTATGTGTGTGTGTGTGCACATGTGACTGTCTGTCTGTATGTGTGTGTGTGCACATGTGACTGTCTGTCTGTATGTGTGTGTGTGTGTGTGTGTGTGTGTGTGTGCACATGTGACTGTCTGTCTGTATGTGTGTGTGTGTGCACATGTGACTGTCTGTATGTGTGTGTGTGCACATGTGACTGTCTGTCTGTATGTGTGTGTGTGTGTGTGTGCACATGTGAGTGTCTGTCTGTATGTATATGTGTGTGTGTGCACATGTGAGTGTCTGTCTGTCTGTATGTGTGTGTGTGTGTGTGCACATGTGACTGTCTGTCTGTATGTGTGTGTGTGTGTGCACATGTGACTGTCTGTCTGTATGTGTGCACATGTGACTGTCTGTCTGTATGTGTGTGTGTGTGTGCACATGTGACTGTCTGTCTGTATGTGTGTGTGCACATGTGACTGTCTGTATGCATGTGTGTGTGTGCACATGTGACTGTCTGTCTGTATGTGTATGTGTGTGTGTGCACATGTCACTGTCTGTCTGTATGTGTGTGTGCATGTGTATGTATGTATGTATGTATCAGGGTTGCCAACTTTCAGTAAATTTACAAACAGTTTGTAAAATCCGTACTTTTTCCATTTGTCCATGAATGTCAGTTACAGATATCCAGCCTACATGTCCGCAATGGACATTCAAGGACAGATGCAAAAATTACGGATTTTACAAACTGTTTGTAAATTTACTGAAAGTTGGCAACCCTGGTATGTATGTATGTATGTATGTATGTATGTATGTGTATGCATGTGTAAGCCTGTGTCTGTATGTATGTGTGTATGTTAGTTACTTTTAATCCTGAAACCCCCCCCCATTCCTGTACCATGACAATGGATTTTGTAAGGCTTGTTTGATAGCAGCAAGGACTGCTGTTTCTCTGAAAAGCAATCCATGCACAGATCGCATTTCATAGGCATTTGACAGGTCGTAAAGAGCCATTATGTTGCCTCTTTACTACCTGTTTTAAGCCCGTAAATGCAGCATCACTACACCCCAACTGTGCAACGCACACAGTTGCAGGGTAGTTGCAGTGCACCCCCATTCACCCTCGGTATACCTCCAGTTGCAGCCACAGCATGTGAACACCCCAGCTGCTGCCTCTGCAGCTAAAGGTAGAGAAGTTGGGGGTGGTAAAAACGGCTCAACCATGTGGTTTTACCGCCCCTATGACATGTGAACAAGCCCTTGGTTCACATCTGTGCAGCTGCATGTAGGGCAGTCCATTCATTTCAATGAGCTTCTGTACCCACAAAAATGTAGGGAAACAAGTCCCCAACCTTCTTCTTTTTTTTAAATTGCACTGCAGCAAAAGCACCCCACATTTTCCAATGTGTGGGTGTACCATTAAGAATTAATGGTACACCTAAAGAGCAGAGCATTTGTCTGTGTGTCAGGAATGAGCGCGATTTTGCACGTGTTCTGCGACACACCGTAATGTGAACCAAGCCTTGGACTGGGACTGGGGTGCCTCAAGAATGAAAATACTTTTTAAGGGTGCCCCGACTGGAAAAAGGTTGAGAAACACTGAACTAACCTAGAGCAATCAACAGAGCTCAGGTAGTTCATTGAGAACTACAAGCTGACAGCTGCAGTTAAGAAGCAGAACAGTAAGATGGTAGGACCATGTCCTGGTTAAAGGATAAATTAATCTTTTGTAACATGTTACATCAATATTCATTGTGTAACATATGCACCGGCCCCTTCCTGGCCATGTCATCTATTCACTGTCGGCTTATAGTTCCCAATGAACTACCTGAGCGCTGTTGATTGCTCCAGGTAGGGCAGACATCTGCACAGGAGAAAAGATTTAGTATTTTTTTGTCGGTCCTACTTTTTATTTGTTGTTTCTGAAGGTCCCTGTAGGGAACTGCTTGCTTCTTATTGCACTATCACTATGTGAATTTGTTAGCTCATCGTTATGGCTTATGACCTCAGGGCCAAGACTCCCAATTTCCTGGTAAAATCACATCCCATTAGATCAGTTTCATCATCAGGCATTGTTTCAAGATTTTGCAAGGCTGCCACCAAGTCTTTTGTTCACATGTTCAACAAATTTTACCAGGTGGATGTTCAGGCCTCAGCTGATGCTGGCTTTAGTCATAGGGTCCTTTAGGTGGTGTTGTAGACTGCCTTGAGCTGTTCTTTTTAACCCATTTTTTTTTTCTTGTGTGTCTGTTAGCCTTTCATTTGCTGATGTCCACCACTTAGTTGGACTGATTTTGGACTTTCTAGTGTTTCAGAATTCTACACTGTGTCCTATAATATACAATTAAGAAAATGGGAATATTGTCTTGCCTGTAAAACATTTTCTTGCAGTACATTTTGAGGCACAGGTCCTCTTTTTGTTCTTTTAGTCCACTCTTTTCATAGCATGCTACCAATTTGAGGCATGTTTGGAGCAGGAGGGCTTATTCTTGGCTGTCCTTACAGCTTTGTTTGCCAGCATCCAATTTTCCTGTAGGTGGCAGTATGACCCAGTGTTTCAAAATCCTATCCTGTTTCCTGTAACAAACTTCAGGAAAATGATTTTTAAGTAAGGAAAAAACCTTGCACATGATTGGATATTCTTGGCAAAGTGAATATTAATTAGATTCACCATGCAAAATTAATATGGTCTGGTCCTTTAGCAAGTCAGCCACAATGTGTTAATAACATACTCGCTTAGAGGGAATTGTCCACTGCTATAACTAGTCAACAATTTTTTTATTCTCATAGTTGATGACGTAGTCGATGAAAGTGATGACAATGATGACATAGAAGCAGACACAGAAGTGGATGCTGAAAATGAAGAAGATGAGCAGGTTTTCAACGTACGTTTGCAAGTCCAGTTTTGTAAGCTGCTTGACTTTTATGTTATGCAGGATGATGTCTATTTGCCCATTATTTTTTTTATTTTTTTGCTACAATAATGCAATTAAATATAAGGGCTCAGGAAAGGGGTGTTTTGATATTATAAAATAAATAAAATACACCAATAGGTTATGGCTACCATGGATGCCTTACGCAGTATTTAAGGTTTCAACTGTGTGTAATATACATGTTATGCCCTATATGCATATGCTTGAATAAAGACAAATAAGCTCTTTCTTTACATCAGTATAGCATTAGCGTCATTGGCCCTAAGGCTGGGTCCTTGTACACCCAAAAGACCATCCTAATGTAAAAAAGTGCCAGGGCCAGAAGGTAAAATTCCAATGCTTTATTAATGAAAAGTCTATAGTATCATACAGCAATAAGAGCCCTAATGCATTTTGGATAAAGAGACCTAATCAGGAGGTAAGATCTGAACCCTCACAGCTGCATTAATCATTACATGCACAATCCCCGATTCCAACTGACCGGTAACAATTGCAACTGCCCATCATAAAACATTACTCTTTACAAAGATAAAATCCTAAAATATCTATAACTGATAATTACTATAAACTTCATCATACTCGTGTATTATCCTAATTTGTGCATATGAAATATATCAAAATTGCATTAAGTGAGATTGTTGTAAACACAATGGGGGGAATTTATAAGAACTGGAGTAGCCAGAATCTGAAGTAGTTGTGCATGCCAACAAATCAGCTTCTATCTTCAGCTTGTTCAGTTTAGCTTTAAAAATGAAAGATAGGGGCTGGACGGTTGCCATGCACCATTGCTCCAGATTCTAGCTGTTTAAGTATGGTAACTAATACACCCTCCATGCTCCATAATGGTAAAATGGTAAAATACCCACTTGCATGAATGTGGAGGACATCAAGTATGACTGGGTCCACCAAGTGACAGTTGTTTCAACTAGTGGATACCTGAGCTTTATAATGTAATGCTGTATATATTCAGTTTAAAAAGATGGGGTTGACAGCAATAGTTAGATTATTGGCCACGGGCCATATTGTCATTGAGGTAGAACTCATCCCTCTTAATAATGCATTATATTGCACACAGTGTGAACACAAAATATTGCATAAGCAATAGATAATAAAACATTGGAAGTTTACAGTTGGGCTCTGATATTTTAGTACATCCTTATATGCATTGTGTGTTTTAATTTTGTACATTTGATACAATGTTGTACAGTTTGATGCAATATACATATATTGGTGTGCCTGTGTTCAGAAAATCAGCTTTGGGATAAATTGAAAATAGACATCTGCCTAGAAGGTTAGTTAGAAACTATGGCATTTTAGTAATAATTTTGCTTGTTTTGTATAAAGGTGTTTTAAAGGTTCATGTTTTTTTTACAATAATGCATCCTATGCATTAAGGTGAAAAAACATCTGATGTTTTCCAGCCCCCCGGTTTTCTTACCTGAGCCCTTGAAAGTCCCACGTCGAGAACGCGCTTGATTTTGGCCTGGTCTTCCCGGCTCTTTATTGGATAGATTGCAATAGATTGCAATTGCCATTGCCTCAATCAACTCCAATGACGCAAGGGCCGGGGGACGGGGCCGAGTCCGGTAGTTGGCGGCTATGGAAGCTGAATAAAGGACTCGGGAGTGCGCCTGCAAGGTAACCCTCTTGGGAGAGCACTTTTCAGGGGGGTTACCAGAAGCGGAGAGGAGCCGAAAACAGCCGCAGAGGGACCCCAGAAGAAGAGTATAGGGGCTACTCTATGCAAAACAAGCTGCTCAGCGGATGTAAGTATGACCTATTTTAAAGCTTTTCAACCACTTTAAGCATTTGTTTAAAGCTGACTCCAGGCAGATATAAAAAATAAATGACATTTAAGCTGGTTTTATCTGTTGAAAGTATCTGAATCTCTTTTGCTATCAGTCCTGTGTAATCCCCTGCACCCCGGTACCCATACTTTAAAGGAGTTGTAAAGTCAGAAGTTTGCAGCAGCTCCCCTAATACTTACCTGAGGTCCCTCTCTGTCCAGCGATGTTCATGAGTGTCTCGGCCATCTGAGATTCTCCCTCCTGATTGGCTGAGACACAGCAGTGGTGTCATTGGCTCCTGCTGCTGTCAAAGTCATCTCGCCAATCAGGAGAGAGAGGGGGTGGGGCCGAGTCAGGCTCTGAGTCTGAATGGACACACAGATCTGTGACTCGGCCCGGGTGCCCCATAGCAAGCTGATTGCTGTGGGGGCGCTCAACAGGAGTGAGGGGCCTGGATCACAGAAGAGGGACCAGAGAAGAGGAGAATCCAGGCTGCTTTGTGCAGAAGGCTAACACTGAAACAGAGCTGGTAAGTAGAACATTTTTTTTTTTCCTATAAAAATAACAATCGCTTTAAGAGAAAGGGTCAGCACTACTAGTCAGGATCTTTTGTGTGCTGACAGGGAATATGCTGAAAATTAGAAGAATAGACTGATAACATCAGTGTGCTGGTGATTTTTTTTGCCATGACAGGATTGGGGGCAGGTCATAAACCAAGCACTCAAGTATTTTCAAGACCATAGCTTAAATAAAACTTTATATCAATATACAAATTTATTATTTCTATTTTATTAATCATTTTTTTTTTCTGTTTTACTGTTGCATTTTTTTTTACCAGAATGATGACATAGAGACTGACATAAGTAAACTCAAACCTGTACAAGAGTTGGGGCGATCTACAGAAGACCTAAAGATGTATGAACGCTTTTTTCCGGAGTTAAGAGATGATTTCCAGGTGAACACAAAGAACTATTACTTTGCAGAAATTGTCTTTCAGCTTCACAAGTTAGTGCCACTTATAGTAGATTGGCATCTCTACACATTCTACTTAACTGTTTGCATATCCATATTAGCCATTGGTCTTTCCATTTTTTGTTACTTTTCCTCAAATAAACCGGAAAAAGTTGTAAAAAGTTTACATAACAAGACATTGGATGGTGTTTTGCTTTAACATTTAAAGGATAAGTAAGTTTTTAAAAAAACAAAAAAACAAAGGCTGCAAGTAAACTGATATTTCTGTGTATTAGAAAATGTAGGTGAAAATGGGAGTAAATAAGTAAGGTCTATATCAGGATACCTATTACCCTATTACAGTACTTGTTACAATCATTTCAGCACAATCCCTGCTACTGTAATCCCTGCCCATTTTTCCTAGACATTAGTGCAAGAGCAAATGTAAAGACTTTTACAGGCTAACAAGTAGAAAAGCGGTATGGGTTACTTTGAGTTACTGTATATTCAGAATACAACGATTTCCTCAATATGAACACGAAGGGCACTTCTTAGAATGTCAGTCGCTACCATTCCCTTCTGCAGTTTTTGGTTCCTTCTACCAATCTCTAGATAATAACAGGATACTTGAGTCACAGATTTATGGGGAATGGGTTTGGGAGGGGGGGCTGGGAGCAGGCATCCAACACATTCAGAAGTATTCCAGATTTTGAAGATCTTTTAACAATATTACTTGCTATACATGGATTACTGTATTTATTGGCGTATATCACTCACTTTTTCACCCTGCAAATCAGTTCAAAATAGTGTATGCGTGTTATACGCCGATACTGTCATTTGGGCTGCCTCGAAGAGAACGGGGAGGGGGACGGGACGAGTGCCATCTGTAATAAGAAGTTCCGTCTCCTGGGCCGGCATTGGACGAGTGTTCTGTCTACCATAAAAGCCGGTTCAGGAGGCGGGACTTTGTATTAAAGAGGGCGCCGAGTAAACAGGAGATTATCGTTGCATGTAATCTGATGGCACTCATCCCGCCCTTTCCCTGAGATGGGCATTGATCAGGCTGCATTGATGGGAATGGGGAGGCTACAGATGGGCATTAATCAAGCTGCTTTGATGGACAATTTTGATTCTGCAGCTGGGCATCGATCAGGCTGCATTGATGGGCACTGACCCTTATTTTGCTTCAAAGTTCTTTATTTAAAATTAAAAAAAAAATCCTGAAACTTCCCTCTTAAAATGAAGGTGTGTGTTATATGCCGATAAATACGGTATTTATTTTTAAATTTCAAAAATGGCAAGAGTCACCTTACTGGTAATAAATAAAATGTAGTCATAGTTAAAAAAAATTGTTTAACAATATTCTATTTTTATCAATTTACATGATAATTATTTTTGTTCATATATTTTAAAATAAGGATACGTCATCTCATAGTTAGATTTAATTGCATGGACATGCAGTGCTCATTTGTGATTGCAATGCAAGTAAATATCTCACAGAATAATAGATAATATAGGAGTTGTATGTAACTTAAATGATATGTGCAGCCAAATCGTGATACTATCTACTGAATATTTGTTACATGTCCTCATTCGCATAGCAAAACCAAAAAAAAATAGAATTTGCAGCTTAATTTTTTAAGATCCTGTTTTCTGCAACTTCCAGCAAAAGAGCAATTCGGTTTAGACCTCTTTGTGATGAGGGGGGACTGGGAAGCTGTGTTTTATCATAATTAACCCTGTCTGGAGGCAGATATTTTATCAGTTGTACTAGATATGAAAACACTCTGTCTTAACAGGAGATTAAAGGTTTAAAGGGCTCCATGGTATGTCAATCTCTTCAGAAACACTTAAAAGGATAAGAAATAATTTTTAAAAACATTTTTAGGTATGCTGTGCAAATAGGAACACATGGGGCTTTCTCTAATTTGATTGTAAAAGTGGCAATATACTTTAAGCAAGCAATAATGAAATGTTTAACCATGTCGTTTATTGCTGTCTTTTGTCTTCTATTTATGCCAAAGGACTTTGAATTGGTCTCAAATGAACCAGTACGTGGTGCAAACCCTGGCGGACCCATCATTGTCCCAACTGCAGAAGAAGAACCAATTTACAAGCCAAGACATATCATTAAAGCACTGACCAGAAAAGGCAGTAATATTTCTTTAGAAGATGAATGTAATAAAAGACCAAACTTCTTAGATGTGCCAAAGAAAGAAATAAAGACTCAGGGTGATACAGATAAATCCTCATGCTGCTACTTGAACAGTGATGTTGTAAAAGATCTTGACAGACTCTCACTGCAGAAGTCTTCAGCCAATAACCTTTGCAAAAATGGCTCTGCTAAAGACAAGTCAAATTTTTTATCTCATACCTGCAGCAAACCTGTCCAGAATTCATGTGGTAATAATTTGTTTGATAAGCACTCGGTTACACTGGGTCCTTTGTGTTGCTCTACCGTTTTACCTGATGATGATGAAGACACTAGTCCATTAAGCAGTGAATCCTTACAGGGTTTGCTGGATACTGAAAACGTCTTGACCCTTCACGATCCTGAACTTTACATAGAAATTGTGAAGAATACCAAATCGGTTCCAGAGTATTCTGAAGTGGCTTATCCGGACTACTTTGGCCATGTACCACCATTCTTTAAAGAGCCTATATTAGAAAGACCTTATGGCGTTCAAAGGTGAGTAAATATGAGCCTTACAAGTACATCTTTTTGAAATAATTAGTGCATTTTCAAGCAGTGACCACATTAATTTTGGAAACCTATTGCTGTCTACATGCGTTTTGTTTATTATGCTACTGGCCAGGTTAAAGATGTTTGATCCCCACTGTAGTACAGGGGGATGGTTCCACTGTTGTGTATTAACTGAATTTCTGTAAAGTGGTAGCACACTTTTATTTAAAAAAAAAAAAAAAAATCATGCCTTACGATTGATGTACACTGTATAATATTTGTTTAGGAGTGGTAGTTTGTTTGATGCAAGTTTTGTTTACCCAAGGCCAGAAATAGGAATGTATTTTAAAGCATTCATTAATATTTCATATGCTATCCCTGCCCGTGTTACCTGTAATAAAGCTGTAAGGACAGCCTAACATGCCCTAGGTTTTTGCTAGTGTCCTTAGGAAAATGGACATCTTCTCTCTGTTATGAGAGTAGGAAACCATTTACCCTTTTCTCCTTTTCTTATCAAGATATTTTTCTCCTCAGTAGCTGCAGAACCACTGGAGCTAATTTTTGCAACTTCTACATCAGCTAGTCCTGGGCTTTGCTCTGGGGGGCCACATTCGAACCTTGGCAGGAAAAAAAAAATGGTGCTGCCCTCCAGACATTGGATCCTGCATTTGGTGCTCACCTGGTTCAATGTGTTGAGTTGGCCGCAAGGTGCTCTACAGGGCCAAGGCAGTGGTCCTACAGTGGTGGAGATATGGCCACTGGAGGGATGAAGATTGTCCAGTAGAGAGCATGATCCCTTTTGCCACTCTCCAGCCTGTTGACATTTGGGGGCTGCAAGACGAATCCAGGCCATCATTGTAGTAAGTAAGACCTTTTCTATTTAAGGGAGCCTGGTGTGTGCTTCTACTAACCGTGCCAGTCACACCTTCACAAGGGTAATACCGGAGCTCTGGCCACAGTTGTTTACAATCATGGCCTGGTAGTGGGAATAAGGTGTGCACGCTTGCGCTCCTTTTCCTGGATATGTGTGTGTGTGCACACTTATTGGGCCAGATTCAGGTAGAGTTAGGCTGGAGTATCTGTGATACTCCAGCCTAACTGTCACTTTAAGCCGGCGTTTCTGTTTTCTGTAACCAGAAAACAAGAAACGCTGGGTTGGTGTTCCGATGCGATGGGCGCAATTGAATTTCGCCATCGCATCGCAACTTTAATTTATAAATGGCGTCGGGGCGTTCCCCTGATTTATGATGAAAAAATATGTTAATCAGCGGGAATCGGCAATTCACGATTGTATTCGGGTGCGACGCAGTGACTTTCCGACGTTTCCGTAAGCGATACGCGGGAAAAGATAAAGCAGCCCCCTAGTGGAGTATCCTATGTTAAGTATAGGCGTCGTCATCGCGTCGGAAAAAAAAAAAATCCCGTCGTTTGCGTAAAACTTTCATGAATGGGGATGTGACGTCATTGACGTTCACTGACAGAATTTGGAGCATGCGCATTGGGATGCATTGACACTCGACGCGTGCGCAGTACGTTCGCCGCGGGATCGCGCTTAGTTTTAATAATACACGCCCTGTACCCGCCCAATTTGAATTCCGCCGGCTCATTTGCGATGCGCTGCCGCAACTTTAGGAGCAAGTGCTTCATGAATAACAGCACTTGCTCCTAAAATTTCGGCAGCGTAACGTAAATGAGAAGCGTTACTCCAGAGCAAAGATGCTCCCATCTACCTGAATCTGGCCCATTGGCTCCCAACCTCTCCAAGAAAACCCATCACCACTCAATCCCCAGAAAGTGATATCCATGGCTCCCTGCTGCCATGCAAAGACACAATTACTTTCTTATTAGGGGGCCACCTTCTACTTGACCGGAAGTGAAGAAAAATCATAAAAAGGGAAATGGACAACAATAAAAGCTACACGCCCCCATTTCTCATTTTCACAACGATAAAAGCTGCCAAAGGTTCTAGAATTTCGCTACTTAAAAAAAGAAAAAAAAGACAAAGAAAAAAACACCTTCGGTTCGTGTTGCCGTTGGAGAGATTTCCTCCGATTTCTTGTTCCTGTGATAGGCATTTTTTTTTAAGACAATAGTAAAGGACTCTCAAAGCCTCTGATTGTAGGAAATCCTAACATGAGTTCAAATCTTTTCCTCATGTACATAGTCTTAGTAGTATAGTTCCTATATAACAAATGATATCTTCTACAATTTGAGTGCTTTGTAAAAAAAAATCTTTCTAATCCTCTGAAAAGTGCTGTTTAACTTTGTTTCCATAGGACAAAAATATCCCAAGATATTGAAAGACTGATTCATCCAAATGATATAATAGACAGGATAATATATGATCTTGATAATTCTAGGTAAGTTTTTTTCAATAATGTTGCTGAAAATTCACTAAAACACATTGTAATAGGAGGGTGGAGTAGACTGCACTTTTTAGAGCAAATTAATTAGCAGCTTTTAAAGGAATAGCTTGGGATTATCTCGATTTGGCAAATATAGTAAGTAAATGAACCAAAGTAAGCTTAGCAGCAGAAACAGGGGTTTATTGTTTTTGCCCTATTTAATGTCCCCCCCAAAAGCCTATGCAGATTCTGAAAGTATGTATTTGCACATATTTAGTGCATGTGACATTGTTTGGGCCTGGCAATTGTCTCTTCAAAGCTCTGCATTGTGGAAGGCAGGGGAAAATGTAAACATATATGGTACACCCCAATGTATCGGGTCTTTGATAGCGCTCTTCTGGGTATCTGGAGAGCACTAACAAGGCTGGAGCAGGCTTCTCTATTTTGTCTGCTGCAATGCTGCATCGGTGGTTTTACCATTAATTCCTTCTCAATATAGTTGCTTTAGGAATTTGAATAGACCCGTATTATGTGGCAGAACAAAAAGCATTGTTTTTCTGAATAGTTAAAGTAGGACTATAGGCAAAACTTTTTTTTTTTTTTTTCATTATGAATAGCATAGGGAAGGATTATAACCCCTGTGAGATATTTTTTTCGCCACCTGTGCCCATTTGCAGAGATTTACCTTCACTTCCTGTCCTATAGCCAAACAGGAAGTGAGAGGAAATCCCTGCAAATTAAGGGAATTCCTGGGTCACAAGAACTAGTGTCCCCATTGAAAGATTTCCCCTCTGTTATTGTTCTGTGGACAACCCAACATTTGGGATTTTATTTTACTTTCAATGAAAATGGTAAACACGACAGAGAGGGTGTATCTCTGTAAGGCCTCGTACACACGAGCGGAGATGTCTGCTGAAAACGGTCCGATGGACCGTTTCAGCAGACATCTCCGCTCGTGTGTATGGGCTAGCGGACAGATTTGTCCACCCGACAGATTTCAAAGCATGCTTTGAAATCTATCGGGTGGGAATGTGTCCGCCCGACATGTCTGCTGGTTAGTACACTTACAAGCAGACATGTCGTCCCGCACCGCTGCCGCGCCGCCGACGAATCGAATGGAGTGTTTTACTTCCTGGTGCGGTGACGTAGCGGTGACGTGGCGGCGTCAACGTCACCGCCACGTCACCGCGCCGTCCGCCGGCGGGGAATTTGATCCGATGGTGGGTACACGCCATCGGACCAAACTCCAGATCGGACATATCCGATGGAAACGGTCCGCGGACCGTTTTCATCGGATATGTCCGATCGTGTGTACAAGGCCTAATAGGGGAGGGCAATAAAAAATGACAGGTGTTGTATTCCTTCTCCACTCTGCAAAAAAAAAAACTATTTTGACTTTAGTTATACTTTAAACATGTCATTGTCTATGTCTGTCTTTTTGTTTTTCATCTTGTCTTGCACCTGATTAATAAGTCCCAAACTAATTTTCAAAAAATTCTAGAGAAAATAACATAAAATATGTCATTAGTCTATTGAAGTAAGGCTTTTATGCGTTTTCCTATTCCATATTATGAACAATTTGAACTAATAGCGTCTAAAAGCCTGTAAACACGATCGGATTTTCCGACGGGAATTGTGTGATGACAGGCTGTTGTCGGAAAATCCGACCGTTTTGTATGCTTCATCGGACAATTGTTGTCTGATTTTCTGCCAACAAACTTTGAATAGTGTGCTTTAAATTTTTCCGACAACAAATGTGTCTTATCGGATTTTCCGATCTTGTCCGTTAGACAAAAATCCAAAGTACAAACACGCATGCTCAGAAACAATGCTCACCATAACACAACATTAGCAAAAGTTGCCCAAAGGGTGGCGCTAAGGTGCTGAAAAAACACATAGTTTTGTGTTTGATGGCCGACAATTACTGCGCCGTTTGTATGCAATACAAGTTTGTGCCCAACGCCCTTCGGACAAAAATCCTACGCTTTGTCCGCCGAAAATCCGATCGTGTGTACAAGGCTTTACAGTTTTTTTTTTATCCTGCAGAATTTGTGAAATGGACACCCTCTGCTTGTAGGACTAAATCTCTTCAGCATTGCAATCTTCTATTCATTTGTGATATGGTTTTGAAACTTTTGGACATTTATTCAAAATTATCCTTAAATTTTATCCTTGAATTTATTTGTACAAACATTCATGTTGGTTTGTAGCAGATGTTTGTAACGGTATGATTCAGATCCTTCTCATTATAGAGCAGTTTTTCTTAGCCAGATGAGAATTTGGCGTCTGTTTTGTTACCTCTATGCTATCCCAGATAAAAAAAAAAGTGAACTATTATTATTATGACAGTCATTATTGGGAAATATAAAGGTTAATGCTTTTCTTTTCTCGAATTCCTTGCAGCTGTGTCATTCCAGATGAGAGTGATGTCCTCAAGTTCAACTCCAAATTTGAATCCGGAAACCTGCGGAAGGTCATTCAGATAAGAAAGTGAGATTGTCCTTCTTCATTTTTCTTGCTGTAGAAAAAAAACAACGTTCCATATAACAAAAAGGTGCACTGTGATTTATTTTCTAGAAATGAATATGATCTCATCTTGAACTCGGATATAAACAGCAATCATTACCACCAGTGGTTTTACTTTGAAGTTAGTGGCATGAAACCTGGGACTGCTTATCGCTTTAACATCATTAATTGTGAAAAATCTAACAGCCAATTTAATTATGGTGAGATTAAAATGGTCAAACTGTGTGTGTGTGTGTATACAGTACAATCTGATGGAAAAGTGGTTATAGACCAATTTCATCCTCAGTTTAAATCCACTAAATACAGTGGGCCAGATTCAGGTACAATTGCCCTGGCGGCAGAGTATTAGAGATACAGTATGCCGCCGTATTTTACCTGGCTCTAAGACGAATTCTGGTAGATTTCGGCCCGTAAGGTACGGTGGCGTAGTGTATTTCTCGCGGCGGAATCGAAATACGCGTTTAGGGGAAGTGAAGCATTTAAATTAGGCGCGTCCCCACGGCGATCGAACTGCGCATGCTCCGTTCAGAAATTTCCCGCCGTGCATTGCGCGAAATTACGTCGTTACGTAATTTTTTTTTTGAGTGGCGTCGTTTACGTACATTCCTATTCCCGGACGACTTGCGCAAAAACCCCCAAAAAAATTGAAATTCGACGCGGGAACGACGGCCATACTTAACATGGGCTGTCTAACTATAGACCAGATTTTTGCTTCCCTAACTTTACGCAGCAAAAAGATGACTACAGATGCCGTAAGAGAATGCGACGGATGATCGTAACTTCGTGGATCCCTGGAAAAAGCTAATTTGCATACCCCGACGTGGAAAACGACGCAAACCCCACCCAGCGGGCGGAAAAAGATTGCAGCGTAGATCCGACGGCATACGGAGACATAAGCCTGTCGGATCGAAGCCCGAAGCCGTCGTATCATGGTTTGAGGATTCAAACGAATGATACGACGCGGGTAATTTGAAATTACTCCAGTCTATCAGGAGATAGACCAGAGTAATGGCTCTGTGAATCTGGCCCTGTATATTGTAGGGGCATCTGAACAAAAGATGTTCAAAGTCTTATGGTTTGTATCCTTTAAATTTCAGACACAGTCTAAATAGAAAAGCCTGTCCCTGTCAGCATCCTCAGAATGGAAACCTGTCTATTTGTGGAATTGGTAATCTACTTGCTTAGGCCTGACCCACCTCGTATAGAGCCTGTGCTCTCCAAACAGCTGTGAGCAGAAGTTTTGCTCATTGCTGAGTTATATGTTTTACTAGGGGGCATGTTGGACTGTTGCACTGAGACCAGGGGCGGACTGACCATTCGGGCACTTGGGCACTGCCCAAGGGCCCCATGTCACTAGGGGGCCCCATCAGGGTTGACAGCCTCAGTAAAACCAGGGACAGTGTTTTTAAAAAAATACCAAGATTATAGCTGCCCCGCCTCTCCAGTACCCTTTTAGTGTGTGTATGTGTATTCTGTGTGTATGTATACTGTGTGTGTATATTGTGTGTCTGTGTGTATGTAGACTGTATATATGTGTGTGTGTGTGTGTGTATACTGTGTGGCCCCATAATCTCCTATTGCCCGGGGGCCCCATAATCTCCTATTGCCCGGGGGCCCCATAATCTCCTATTGCCCGGGGGCCCCATAATCTCCTATTGCCCGGGGGCCCCATAATCTCCTATTGCCCGGGGGCCCCATAATCTCCTATTGCCCGGGGGCCCCATAATCTCCTATTGCCCGGTGGCCCCATAATCTCCTATTGCCCGGGGGCCCCATAATCTTTTATTGCCAAGGCGCCACATCAGTTGTCAGTCTGCCCCTGAGACCATTGTCTCCACATAAAGTGGCAGGGGTCCCACTCTGTAGCTGCTGGCAGGAAACAGGCGTTTGTAATCAGGCTGTGGTTGTTTTAGAAAGATAAAAAGCTGTAAGACAGTAAACTTTTTATTTTGATGCTTCTGGAATCTATAAATGGAATGTATAAATACTGATTTAAAATGAAGGTTCAGTTGGTGTTTAACGTATTCTTGTCTATAAACATGTCAAAGGAAGGTGAGCCATATCTGTAAGGAGTGTAATTCAATCAGCCATTTGCTTGAACATAGATATGCACATGTGCTAAATCCTCAAGTCTTCTCTGGTGTAAGCAATGGAGCTGTGTGGGGGTCTGGATCATCTATATTGACCTATCAGATTTCATTTGTCATTTGTCTATCTAACATCATTTAGAATGTGGGCGTTTTACTATTATTAATGAATCATATTTAGCCATGATAGTAAAGAGTGTATTGTCTTGTTTTATCCACAAGGCATGCAGCCACTCATGTATTCTGTGCAGGAGGCATTGATTTCCAGACCTTGGTGGGTTCGTGTTGGAACAGATATTTGTTATTACAAGTAAGTGTTAAAATCAAGTCTTGGCATCTTAAATGTACTTAAAATAATGGGTTAAGGTCTTGTAAACGCCTACTACTTTAGGTAATAAATGTGCTGCTTGTTGTGACAGAAACCTCAGTATTTGTATATTCCTTTTTTACATGTTTGGCTGCTGTTTGCAGTCAGTTTTTAAAAGGAGTCTGGTGCAGCTTTGTTCACCAGTTCATGTGTGACGCTTTATTTGAATTCCTAAACCGGCCTAAAATCCCACAGGACTCGTTTCAAAAACGGACCTCATCCGCCCTAGACATGTGTGAACCGGCTCCATTGCAAGCCGTTCATGCAGTTCAAAACGCATCCAATTGGCATATATGTGAAGCAAGCCTAAATATGAAAGCTGTCCATCATCTGCAGCAGGGATGAGCACCGGCGTGTTCGCACACTCCACGTGCAGAGCCCGCCAGGAAGTCGGCACTGCACTGGAGCTCATCCCTAATCTGCAGTATAAAAGCATACTGTGGGAAATTGCCATCATACAAATAAAATATTCTAAGCTATGTTCAATAATATTGGTACTGTTTACCAATGTTAATCAATGTTTTTTTCTTTCACAGAAATAATTTCTCCAGAAGTTCAATAGCTACAGGAGGTCAGAAGGGAAAGTCATACTATACCTTGACATTCACTGTCACTTTTCCACATAAAGATGACGTCTGTTATTTTGCTTATCACTACCCTTACACATATTCTACATTGAAGGTAAGGTTTGTCACTTAAAAGATATTTTTAAAGTTGGAATTATGTGTGTTAATTGTGGGTGTCTTATTGTAACGGTAGATTCAGCTGTTCTATAGAATCCTATTCAAATCAAGTACAGTTGAACCTCGGTTTACGAGCATATTCCGTTCCAGGAGTATGCTCGTAATCCGAAGTACTCGCATATCAAAGCGAGTTTTCCCATTGAAGTCAATGGAAACGAAAATAATTTGTTCCGCATTGACTTCAATGGAATGCAATACCGAATTTTGCCAGAGGTGGGGGGCGCCAGAGAGCGATGAAAACGGCCAAAAAGGCCAGAGGACACTTCGGCTCGTTTCCCACGCCCCTGTACCTCAGGCCAAATGAGGTACTGCAGGCCTATTTTCGGCTCTGCTCTGCTTCTGCGCCCGCGTACCTCCAGGCCAAATGAGGTACTGCAGGCCTATTTTCGGCTCTGATCTGCTTTGCGCCCGCGTACCTCCAGGCCAAATGAGGTACTGCAGGCCTATTTTCGGCTCTGCTCTGCTTCTGCGCCTGCGTACCTCCAGGCCAAATGAGGTAATGCAGGCCTATATAGCTTGAATAATTCTTGTCTTGTGAGTCAACACTTGTAAACCGAGTCAGAATTTAAAAATAAAGTTGCTTGAAAATCAAAACACTCTCAAACCAAGTTACTCTTAAACCAAGGTTCCACTGTATGTTATTTTGGCTTTGCCTTTATTTTCCTTTGTTTCAGGTCATGAAGTCAAAGCTCCCCAAATTTGTAAAACCTGTGAGAGAATATGTGACAATTGGCTAATGCAGGAACCACATTAGTCAGCCTGTAATTATCATTACTATGCAAGCTTATATTTCCCCCTTTATTTAACTTTGCATACTTTACATTTGTCTGACATTTTAGCTAGACTGTCATGTAAAGTTATTGTCCATCAGCACGGGCATCCACACACACACATTTGGAGACAACATGGAGGTTGGGCATTTGACATCAGGAACTGCCAGACCTCGTACCCCCTGACTGCTTTGATAGAATTTTTTAGGATGGATATATGTCCTTGTTGGAGGCAAAGTAACAAAAAAACATGCATCATATTCAACTACGCCAGTGGGAGTGGGCCACATTTGTATCCACCCATCAATTGCAGGGATGCATCTAAATGAACACCTCTGTTATACCCAGGACAAGGTCATCTGGCACGAAAATTGAAGATGCCAGTGTGTGCTCTCCCAACACATTTTTTAATTCAACGTCACAAATAATGTTCACATATAAATGATTAAAAAGCTAAGGGAACAAGAGACTGAAAGATTTTCATAGAAAAGAAGTAGGGCAATTTGGTTTTAATAAAGGGGCTAAAATGGTGTTTAAAATTAAACATAAACCTTTTTTTTACCATCCATTTAGCACATGACGTAGTTACCATAGCAAACTTTCAAGCCACCCACACATCACAACATATAACATTTAAAATGACTTTTATTAATATCACATTAAAGCATAACTAAAGGGGAAGTTCCATTTTATGCCCTCCCCCCACTACGGCCTTTTCTATTTTTGGCACTTTTGAGGGGGGGTGGGGGTTTATCAGGTATTAATATGTAACCACTCACGCTTCTGGTCCGATCGCTGCAGTGATCCACCCGAAGATCACCCTGCCCATTGCCTTTCATGACATGTCACCGAAGGCTGCGTGACCATTCACAAACCACGGCTTGTGCATCCGTAGTGGACAGCAGGCTGTGAATCCGCATAGAAGAAATATATTTTAAGTTAACGCAGTATTAATCATGTCTTCAAATATGTCCCAGTACTTATAAATATCCCCCTCCAGCACCCATTAGTTCTCATAATATTCATAGATCAACTCTTTTAGCACTCGTTTCTTAGAAAATTTCCATAAGATGGTGGGTTGAAAGTCCAAGTACCACCTCGATCACAAAGATATCTCTCCACACTTATGGTAAGATGTTTTTGAAGAGTTCTTTGGCTGCCCCAACAAAGTTAGTGTGTCTGTCTGTGCGACTGTGTCTTTTGGGGCTCAAAATGGCAATGAATTGTCTAAGGGCATTTATGAAACGTGTCAATGGATTTAGACACTTTGATGTGTACAGCTCTGATCATTATGAACGTGAATGACTGTCTAACGTTTGTGGTTTGCATGAAACGTGGCCACCTACTCTCAATAGACCATTTTCATTAACAAATTGGTCAAGCTTTCACTGGGTGCTCTCTCTGGGGATAGATTTTCTTTTTTATAATATGATTTTACTATCATAGCTTTCATACAGCACAGCATGGGTTATGACATCTCAAGCTTACTGATATCCTGCTGCTGATCGGACATCTTGGTATCGCTGCAAGCCTTATTACCAAGATCATTTGGTGTTATAAGGCATCTTTTGAAGGAACAAGCTATATGGGTTACAACTGTCCCTGATTTTGAGAGACTGTCCCTGATTTGGAGCAATGTCCCTCTGTCCCTTATTGCTCCTCATTTGTCCCTCATTTTGGTCTGATCTCTATAAATGTATATAAAATGCACGATTTAGCTATCAAAAAGTGCACTTGTAAATTCAATATAAAGGAATAGTAATGGTAAAAAGGCACTTGGGGGTTTAACCAATCTTGTTTTTTGTACAATTCTCCTTTAAGGGGGTGTGGCAGGGTGTGTGTCCTATGCCTGCATACTTTTGCTGATAGGTGTCCCTCATTCCTATCTCAAAAAAGTTGGGAGGTATGGGGTTAGATAAGCAATAGCTTGAATTAATCAATTCCAGCACAAGAATATGTTGAATTTTTGATTTTTTTGCCTTCAAAGTGGCCTGCAGCAACGGCTATTGTAGCATGGTCTGCAGGTTATAGGTCAGTAGAAACCAAATGTCATTGTGTTAGGTGGATCTGTCTAACCTAACACTACTTTGCTGTCGTTATAGAATTCAACATCTTTGAGTCTATATGCAATTCTTATGTGAAAAGTTAAGCTAACCTACAGCTTATTGTTTATTATTGTTTATTGTTTGTTTCTTATACAAGGCGCATAATTCACAAAACATGTTTGCATCGATGCGCCTGTAGGGTGACCAGACATCCCCAGTTTCAGGGGACAATCCCCTGATTGAGGACACTGTCCACGGACCAAGTCTGTCCCTGGTTTTGTCCCCAGATTGGATTTAATAGGGGCAGGGGCAATTTCAAAGACAGTCAGTGCAGAATTAAAATAAAAAAAATTGAATTACACTCCCCCACTCCGCCGTGCCTACTAGCATAGGGGGGTTGTATTTTTTCCATTATCTGTGCCCCTTTCTGATGATCATGTGCTGGTCGGAACGGAGGAAATATTTCTTCAGTTTCAGGCGCATGCCCATTCTGCTTCGCTCGCATGTTCTTCTGCCTTGGCTCAAATCCTGGCCAGCCGCCTGCCTATCTCCTTGCCTTCCCTGGCGGAGTGATCTTCCTCCGCTCCCCATTCAGTCATTGCCGGGGCCCGGAGAATAAGACTTGAGAGGCTGTGAGGTGGCCAGCGACGGGCAGAGAGTCACTGATTGTTGCCATTACTAGTAAAGAAATATGTCTCCGGATTTCATTTAAAAAATCTGGTCACCTTATAGTACTGCAGCACAAAGTTTTTTAGTCTGTGTGTAGTGTGCTCAAGATGTGGAGCCACTTTGCTTTGCCCAAAACACATCTTACGTGGCATTGTGTTTTGAAGCACACAGTTTTCGAGCAGGCAACAGCAATTGATGTAACGGAAACAAAAAATATGCATATTTTTTGCTTTGTGCTTCTGCGGAAGGGTATAGAACCGGGTAGTGGAGCTGCTCAGTCAGATTTTTTTCCTTGCTAAGTTCTTAAATTGTGACAAGGACTGCATTTCCTTATATATTTTACAGGCTGTTAATTGTGGACACCTCTGTAAGTGAAAGATTATTTCTTTATCGTACATCACGGGACACAGAGTGATGACAGGTGATGGACACTGGTGTAATCAATTTCACAGGAAGTTTCCTCCCTATATAACCCCCTCCCACTGGGAGTGCTTCAGTTTTTTCGCCAGTGTCTTAGGTGTTGGTCACGTCTAGCTGTCCCTCGGAGGTCTCGGGACCCAGGATAGCTAGCCGGATCCGTCCGAAGTGCTTCAAAGCCAAGGTGTACGGTACCCGGGCCCTGCTTGCGTGGGGTTTTGCCTATAATGCCTCTCCTTGGAGGGCTGGATTCTGGGCTCCAGTGCCTTAGTCTCTTCCAAGAACTAAACGCTACTGATGCCAGGATGCTATATAGGTCCAGGTGTGTGGGTTCCTTAACACAGGACCCCGGTCCCTGAAGGTCCAAGACAATACCCACGGAGATGGGGGAAGATTGGGCCTCTTGCATTTTGCAATACCCTGCGGCGTGGAGCAGGTAAGAGGGAGCCTGCGGGACTTGGTTCGACAGTAGGTATCCCCCTGGGGGTTCTGGGTCGGCTAATGGTATGCTTGTGCATCAGCCACTATCTCCACTATGTCTTTTGAGGCAGGATGGGATGTACTAATGTTTACCCAGATAACATGTAGGTATATGTATGCTTTTAAAGATATGTATTTGCTACTCCCCCCAGATCTGCCTGTTAGCATGATACTGCAGCCCCACGTGCTATAAGGAGGAAATGCTGGCAAAACTCCTGTTTCTTAGGAAGCCTATGGGGACAGCTTCCTCTATGTGTGCACTACAATAAGATTAGTGTCTTGCCTGGTGTCTGTTGGGTTGCTAGCGCTGGTCCATGCCTCTCCTCTGCTTTCTGCTTCCTCCATGTTGGTTTCAGCGTGGGGGGGGGGGCGCGCGCGTGCACGCCGCCTTTTACAGCGTCGGCGTGCGTGGGGGGGGGGGCGCTTCAGCAGCGTCAGGTCTCAGTTAAAGCAGCAAAGCATTTCCTGGCTGGTCATTCCCTCCTGAGAGCAGAGGAGTCTGAGGACACAGAGCGCGCAGCTGAGCCATTTCTGGCTATACAGTGACACCTAGTGGTGGTTTGTGGATCTTCAGGTCTGGACTTAGCTCCATACTGACCAGAAAAAAAAAAAAAAGTTTTTTTTTATTAAAGGGACTCAGCCTTAGATCTGGCAGTATCTGAGTCGGTGCAACCTTGGGCTCCAGCTAACGGGCATTGGTGTGGCAATACTCACAGGACTTCCTCGGTATTGCCGCCTTCTCGGGCTTATGGAAATTTTGAAAAATTTTACCATAGCCTGTTCTTATTAATGGTTCACTTCTAGCTACAACAGTTGGGTGTTGGCTTTAGGGGTGTCTCAAGGTTGTGCAATGGCTCCCAAGGGATCAGGACCAGCTAAGGCTGCAAAAGGTACCAAAAAACTAAAGGGGTCTCCGTCGGGGTCAGAGGATTTGGGCCAGGCTCCAGCGGTCCCACCCTCACCAGATAGACCACCGAACAGCATGTTGAAGGAGCCATTGAGGGTGCTAGGGGCAGAGGCGGCCCCCAATCAACCCATTCCCGTTTACGTTACGGAAGAAATGCTAGCGACCACCCTGGGTGGGCTAGAGGAAAGGTTAACTGCTTTAATTGCCCGCTCTTTGCCAGGTGGCGAGCGGGCTAGATCCCCGTCGCCTAGATTGGTGTTTTCAGATGCAGAGGTCCTCTCTTCGGAGGAATCGGACCCACAGGGGGATCAAGCGGACCCGAGTCCCGACGGTTCAGACATTGAGGGTTCCACTGTAGATGAATTTTTTCCGGCTTCTCAAGCAGAGAGTCTGTGGATCCAGTCTGACAGATATGGTTCGCACTGCTTTTAAACTTCCAGTGTCCGAACAATTAGCCCCCGCGGTATCCTCTTTAGGTTCCTTGAAGGCACCGTTGAGTTGTGCGTCTTTTCCGGTTCACCCCCTTCTGGAGAGCGTGATTTTTCAGGATTGGGCTCGACCTGATAGGATTTTTATCCCTCCTAAAAGGTTCACTATTCTCTATCCTATGGAAGAGGAATTTGCAAAGAAATGGGCACTCCCTACCGTGGACGCAGCCATTTCCTGCGTGAATAAATCCCTGACCTGTCCGGTTGAAAATGTCCAGATGTTTAAAGATCCGGTCGACAAAAAGTTGGAGACCCTACTGAAGGCTTCTTTTACCACAGTAGGTGCCGTGGTTCAGCCAGCGGTGGCAGCCATTGGCGTTTGTCAGGCTTTAAAGGATCAGACTAAACAAATATTAAGGGACATACCGGCTCAGCAAGCTCGTGAATTGGCTGACCTCCCAAGGGCTCTCTGCTTTGCAGTAGATGCTATTAAGGACTCCATTCAACAGGCGTCCCGTTTATCTCTGCTATTGGTTCATATGCGTCGTCTTTTGTGGCTGAAGAACTGGTCAGCAGAGGCACCCTGCAAAAGGCTTTTAGCAGGATTTCCCTTTCATGGTGGGAGACTATTCGGTGAAGACCTAGATAAATATATCCAGACCATATCAAGTGGTAAAAGTTCTTTCTTACCTGTCAAGAAAAGACCGCGTGGGCCCGCGTTTAAGCGACAGGCCTTCGCAGGCTCGGCCCCTTCAACTTCCCGTCAGTATCGACGGCCTCCCGGGCGTTCAGCATTTAATAGCCGCCCACAAGGACAAGCCACGGCAGGCAAGAGGCCATGGTCTCGCAAGCCGGTTAAACCAGTCATCAAGTCAGATTCATGAAGGGGCGCCCCCACTCTCTTGGGTGGGGGGAAGGCTTCGGTTTTTCTCCGAAGTGTGGGAGGCCAGAATTCCCGACTCTTGGGTACTGTCCGTGGTAGCCACGGGCTACAAGCTAGAGTTTCGGGAAGTCCCCCCTCCTCATTTTCAGGGGTCAAGTCTTCCAAGCGACCCATTAAAGAGGGCCTCTCTTGTAAAAGCATTGGATCGTCTCTTGCTCCAAGGAGTAATTGTAGAAGTACCAACCCAGGAATGGGGTCTGGGATTCTACTCCAACCTTTTCATAATACCAAAACCCAATGGCGACGTCAGGCCTATCTTAGACCTCAAACGCCTAAATCGCTTTCTAAAGATTCAGACCTTTCGTATGGAGTCCATGCGTTCGATGGCAGCCAGCCTACATCAAGACGACTTTCTAGCATCTATAGACATAAAGGATGCGTATCTGCACGTGCCGATCTACCCGACACATCACAAGTTTCTTCGTTTTATGATAGATCACCATCATTACCAGTTCGTAGCCCTCCCTTTCGGGTTGGCAACAGCTCCGCGGGTATTCACAAAGGTGTTAGCCCCGGTGCTAGCCGTCCTAAGGACAGAAGGCATTTTGGTCCTGGCATACCTGGACGATCTTCTGGTTATCGACAGATCAGCTTCCAACCTCAATCATGCAGTAGTTCGCACAGTTCGGCATCTAGAGGAATTCGGGTGGATTGTGAACCAAGAAAAATCGATATTGCAACCCACAAAGCAGTTGGAATATCTAGGCCTTCGGCTAGATACAGACTGCCAGAGGATATTTTTACCTCAAGCAAAGGTCAGATCAATAACTCAAGCAGTTCAAGTGGTCTTAGGCAAGAAGAGGCCGACTATTCGCCTATGTATGCAACTGCTGGGGAAGATGGTGGCCGCCTTCGAGGCAGTGCCCTACGCCCAGATCCATACCAGATATCTCCAGGCAGCCATTCTCTCTGCTTGGAACAAGTCCATTCAGGCGTTAGATCGTCCGTTAGTTCTTCCCCAGGGGTCCGGCGCAGCCTGTTCTGGTGGCTGGTCCCTCAAAATTTATCAAAGGGGAAATCCTTTTGCCCCTTCACGTGGAAGATAGTAGCCACGGATGCCAGCCTGTCAGGTTGGGGGGCAGTTCTAGAAGGACAGACCCAGCAAGGGCAGTGGTCGGAGGCAGAAAAACTGCTTCCCATCAATATACTAGAGATCAGAGCTGCTCGGCTGGCCCTGGTCGCCTGGACTCTTCCCCTTCAGGGTATGCCAGTAAGGATACAGTCCGACAATGCCACTGCGGTGGCATACATAAACCACCAGGGGGGCACGAGGAGCCTAGCGGCCCAAAGGGAAGTAAACCTGATTTTCTCATGGGCCGAAGCCCATGTACCCTGCATCTCGGCGGTGTTCATCCCAGGGATAGACAATTCTCAAGCAGATTTTTTGAGTCGTCAACAGTTGCTCCCAGGGGAGTGGTCTCTTCACCCCCAGGTATTCCAAGAGATTTGCCAAAGATTCGGAGTTCCAGATGTGGACATTATGGCAACGAGATCCAACAAAAAGTTGGACAAATTCATATCCCGAGCCAGGGATCCCTCGGCCTACGGGACCGATGCGTTGGTTTGCCCCTGGCACCAGTTTTCTCTCCTGTATGCGTTCCCTCCACTGCAGATGATTCCCCGCCTTCTACGGAGGATCAGGGTGGAGCGCAGGCCTGTGATCCTGGTGGCCCCAGCCTGGCCCAGGAGGGCTTGGTACGCACTCATCGTGAGGATGTCAGTCGGGGCGCCGTGGCCGCTCCCCCTGCACCCAGATCTGTTGTCTCAGGGCCCAATCTGCCACCCTGCTTCACAGCAGCTAAATTTGACGGCTGGGCGGCTGAATCCCTAATTCTTAAGGGCAGAGGCCTCTCAGCTCAGGTCATATCTACGTTGATTCAGGCTAGGAAACCAGTCTCTAGAAATATTTATTACAGAGTCTGGAGGACCTATGTGGAGTGGTGCGAGTCTCAAAAATGGCATCCTCAAAAGTTTTTTATTGACAGGATCTTGCGATTCCTCCAGGTTGGCGTTGACAAAGGGTTGGCTCTTAGTACTCTAAAGGGGCAGGTGTCGGCTTTATCGATATGGTTTCAAAGACCCTTGGCCACCCATTCGCTTATGAAAACCTTCTTGCAGGGGGTCTTGCATGTGAATCCCCCTATTAGAGCTCCCCTCTGCCCCTGGAATTTAAATCTGGTCTTGTCAGCTTTACAAAGGCAGCCGTTTGAACCTCTGACAGAAATCCCTCTTGTGCTACTAACCCGAAAGTTGGTTTTCTTGGTGGCTATGGCTTCGGCCAGAAGGGTTTCCGAGCTGGCAGCCTTGTCATGCAGGGAGCCATACCTTATTCTGCATAAGGACAGAGTGGTTCTGCGGCCTCAACCTTCTTTCCTTCCTAAGGTCATATCCAGTTTTCACTTGAATCAGGACCTAGTCCTACCATCCTTCTTTCCTACTCCCCAGTCCAGAGAGGAAAGACTGCTTCATACTTTGGACGTGGTTCGAGCCATGAGGGTCTATCTCAAGGCTACAGAGAAGATTCGGAAAACAGATGTGCTTTTTGTTCTTCCGGATGGCCCCAAGAAGGGTCAGCCGGCTGCCAAGTCTTCCTTGGCTAGGTGGATTAAGCAGCTGATTTTTCAGGCCTATGGTCTGAAGCGCGTTCCACCTCCCTTATCAGTTAAGGCCCATTCTACGAGGGCCATGAGTGCCTCCTGGGCGGCACACCATCAGATCTCTATGGCACAGGTTTGCAAGGCGGCAACCTGGTCTTCCGTACATACGTTTACTACATTTTATAAGTTGGACGTCGCAAAGGGTACGGACGCAGCTTTTGGGCAGGCGGTCCTACGGGCAGCAGTAAAGAAGCCTCTGGCCCGGGTCACGCCCCCTTTTTTCTGTTGGTGGAGCTACTTTACTTCCTGATAATTTTTTTGTTTGGCTATTCTTGGTCTTACGGTCTCCCTCCCTTCATAAAGCATTGCTTTAGGACATCCCATGTGTAATGGCTATGCGCTCTGTGTCCCGTGATGTATGATAAAGACAAAAGGATTTTTAATAAACAGCTTACCTGTAAAATCCTTTTCTTGAAGTACATCACGGGACACAGAGCTCCCACCCCTCTTTTGGGGAACATTGTGTAACCTCGGAGGAATTGCTTGCTACAAAACTGAAGCACTCCCAGTGGGAGGGGGTTATATAGGGAGGAAACTTCCTGTGAAATTGATTACACCAGTGTCCATCACCTGAAGGTACCCATATAACCCAAGTGTAATGGCTATGCGCTCTGTGTCCCGTGATGTACTTCAAGAAAAGGATTTTACAGGTAAGCTGTTTATTAAAAATCCTTTTTTTTTCCTTTCTGTTTGCTTGGAAGGTAAAGGAATTAGATTTCAGTTTTTCAGTTTCCAGAGAAGGCCTTGACTGCTTTGCTTAGGTAAATAGTTGGTCACCAAGTCAAAGGGTTTACTTGGTAAATAATTCACAATACAATTAACCAAATAAAAGGTGCATATACATTCTGTGCGAATGGTATTCGGCTATATCCTGTGCATTTTGATCAAACTAACAGAAAATACTGCATTTGGCCACTAGATAGAGCCAAGTCATAGGGATTTCTTATCAAACCTAGCCCCATCTTGTGGCCAAATTAGGTATTTTTAATTTAAAATATACAGTATTGTCAAAATAAATAAATAAATAAAGTATGCATGACTTTAAAGGTGCTCTCTCACCTTCAGCAAGAAATTGCTCATACACAGTTTTACCCATAAAAGCAAGTAAATGGATGATATCACATATAATGTTCAGTACAGTGAACCCCAAAACACCTTCCTCAATCTGAAAATTGCATATACATGCAATAATGATAATATTTTTAAATGATATGGTAGAGAAGGAAGGTGTCCTCTCCCTCCCACACTTGGGAGAAGACACCTTCCTTCTTTACAATCTAATTTAATACATTATCATTATTAACTGTTATATATGCAACTGGAGGTTTGAACAGAAGTTGATCAGTAGATCAACTGTACATGGATGGAAATTCGGCTGGTCCTTGCTAAACTGGCTAAATTTCAATCCATGTATGGCCAGCTTCAGACAGACCATGGTTCAAGTTTATGAGTGTGTTAGCAATTGTTTTCTTTGTCGCCCACCCCTCTTTTGGATAGCTTATGTATGTCCCAAAGGTTTAGGTCTCAATGGAGGTGACAAAAGCTAAAAACATAAAAAACAGGATTTTTGTACATGCTGTAAAATCCTATTGGAGGTACAAAGGTGCACACTTCAATTTCACTTTCATTTAATTCATAGATCTACAATCTAGCAGACAGAACAGATTTCTAAATGTAGTTACTGTTCAGTGCTTTTTAAATATACTGTAAATATCCACTTGCCGACCGCATAACTTGCATGCAAGGCGGCAGAGCTGCTCTTTTGCGCTGGATCACATACTTAGTACATGATCAGCACAAGCCGATCAGCAGGTCCTTGCCAATGATTGACCGCCAGGACCCGCTGATCAGCTCCATGATTCACTGACAGAGTTCTATGTAGTAACAGGCGATCCGCTAAGCAGCGAAAAAAATACAAGAAGCTCCCTTAGTAAAATCAACACATAGTACACACATTAACCACTTAAGCCCCGGACCAAAATGCAGCTAAAGGACCAGGCCCCTTTTTGCAAATCGGCACTGCGTCGCTTTAACTGACAATTGCGCGGTTGTGCGACGTGGCTCCCAAACACAATTGGCGTCCTTTTTTTCCCACAAATAGAGCTTTCTTTTAGTGGTATTTGATCACCTCTGCGGTTTTTATTTTTTGCGCTTTAAACAAAAATAGAGCGACAATTTTGAAAAAAATGCAATGTTTTTTTACTTTTTGCTATAATAAATATCCCCCCCCCCCCAAAAAAAAAAATGTCCTCAGTTTAGGCCGATATGTATTGTTCTACCTATTTTTGGTAAAAAAAATCGCAATAAGCGTTTATCGGTTGGTTTGCGCAAAATTTATAGCGTTTACAAAATAGGGGATAGTGTTATTGCATTTTTATTTTATTTATTTTTTACTATTAATGCCGGCGATCAGGGTTTTTTTTTCCGTGACTGCGACATTATGGCGGACACTTCGGACAATTTGACACATTTTTGGGACCATTGTCATTTTCACAGCAAAAAAATTGTTTACTGTGGAAATGACAGTTGCAGTTTGGGAGTTAACCACAGGGGGCGCTGATAGTGTTATGTGTTCCCTGTGTGTGTTTACAACTGTAGGGGGGTGTGGCTTTAGGTCTGACGTCATCGATTGTGTCCCCCTATAACAGGGATGACACGATCGATGCAGCCACCACAGTGAAGCACGGGGAAGCCGTGTTTACACACGGCTCTCCCCGTTCTTCAGCTCCGGGGACCAATCGCGGGACTCCAGCGGCGATCGGGTCCGCGGGTCCCGCGGTTCCAATCCCGGAGCTTCGGACCAGGTCGCGGGAGCGTGCCGCGGGCACGTGCCCATGACCCACAGCTGGGTACTAGTACAGGAAATACCTGTACGTACATCTGCTCAGCCGTGCCATTCTGCCGACGTATATGTGCAGGAGGCGGTCCTTAAGTGGTTAACACTTCCTAGACACACACTTTCTATCCAGTGTCATTAGTACAGTGATAGTTCATATTATTAGCAATCTATTAATGTCACTGGTGATGTCAGTGGCAGTTAGTCAGTTCCCACTCATTAACAAAAAACAAGAGTATATACAGTAGTATATATAACACCGCGCTGTTCAAGTAAAAATTTAAGCAGCCAACACTACAAAATAGATCAATTTTGAAAACATGTGAAACAGAAAAAAGAAAGTGTAGCGCTAAGAATAAATAAATAATAAAAGATAAACAGAGGCTACTGCTTATGTAGCTCCTTTAACACAAAATGTCCATGTATATAAAAAATCCAAATAGCAGTCCAGAAACTTCTATTCACCACCGATAGTGACACAATGGATAATGTGACAGGTACAGGGGGATCCACCACCAATAAAACGAAACCTTTTGAAGGCTTACCAGAAGATGGGGATCTGAATAAGCATATACTCATCAGATCTAGTAGGCTTCAATGAATATCCTCGATCCAAGTGTATTTAAGGGCTCCTGGGATATCGTCAGAGATGAAGTGAAGAATCCACGGGAACCATTTGGTTGTTTTTAGGTGAAAAAGCTCAAGTGAAGTGATTACCATGCACGGTAATAGTGACCAAAAAAATAAAAATAGAAGTGCACATAGCGTGATTCTGTATTACAGGTATAACATTTTAATAAAAAGTTGCACTTACATTGAAGTAGAATACAAACAAGCGCTTAGAAATACAGCAGTAAGGTCAATGGGGTCTACCGACGCGTTTCGTTCCCTTAGAACGTCATCTGGGGCACTGACAGACTGCTGGAAGACCCTCTTTATATAATAAATACCCCCATACCTCAATTATGGCTCCAGTGTGTCAGAAGAGAGTTTACAATAACTACTTCCGGTTTGCGGATACCATGTGAGTGGGCGTGAGTTCCAAACCTCGTTCTGAGATAATTAGGTCGGAACATTTGCTATAGACATTTCAGGTTCGCAGCTAACATATGAATGGGCGTGAGTTCCAAGCCTCTCTTTGAGACGACAGGACGGAACGTTCCGATTACGACACATCCGCCCAATACGCTCGACATTTCATGATGGTACCTAGGGCCCGGATGTGACGTGTGTAACGCCTAATATGCGACGTGCACCACGTCCGCAATGAAGGCGGAAACACTCGATCGTGTGTAACGTCTAAAACGCGACGTGCAATACGTCCGCAATAGAGGCGAAAACACTCCATCACGTGGACGCAACTAAAATATGACGTCATGCGTCACAATATGGCGTATGCGCTTCCAGAATGGCTAAAATAAAGGCGCAAAAAATAGACGGTGGCCACAAAAACATGAAAGCAAATTTAATGTCTAAGCCATTGCTGACATATGAAACGAAAATGCCTCAACGCTCTTAGATAAACTGAACTAAACTGGGTTGGCATCAACAAACCCAGTTTAAAATAGCACACTGGTTGCTGACATCAAGGGGGGGTTTTTCCCTATTTACTATAACTTAAAAAAGCCATCATAAACATAAAGAAATAGTTAATGGTGGTGACAAAAAAAAGAGGTTTATCGATTTAAAATAAACCATCTTGTGCAGTTAATAGTACATCAATTTAGAATGGACTAATACCCAAAATTAATTTTAAGAATTTCAGAATAGTTAGAATTGATGATAATCATGAATATAATAAAAATAATAAAAAATTTATAAAAATTATAAAAATTCACCTAAGAAAAACTAAGACGTGGGAGCCATAATTGGATATGGTGTATTTATGAGAAAATTAGGATACATTAATGAAAGCATTAATGTCCCATTCGACATTCAACCCATGGGGTACATAAGTCTGGAGCTCATAAATCCAATAGGTCTCTAACCTTGATACTCCTCTAGTCTTAGCCCCGCCCCTCCAGGGTGGCACATACTTGTCAATGGCAAGAAACTGTGTACCAATTGGATCACGAGCATGACATTCTCTGTAATGTCGAGGCACGGTGTGTTTCGTGCCACCACTGAGAATCTTGCTCACATGCTCACCGACCCGTACAGAGAAGGATCTAATGGTGCGGCCCACATACTGCTTCCCGCACGGGCAGGTGATTAAATAAACAATATGTGTAATAGCACATGTGCAAAAACTCTTAATCGGATACGTTTTCCCAGTAGTGCGTGATTGAAATTCCATAGTCTTAGTTCTTCCACTGGAATTTACGGCACACACATTGCACTTTTTACATGGATAGTAGCCCTTCATATCTTGGAAAAATAATAGCCGAACAGGAGGATCGACAATATTGGGGGCCACACTATGTCTGAGAGATGGTACTCCTTTAAAAATTAATTTAGCTTTTACAGGTAGTATGGGGCCCAATACCTTATCCTGTTTCAGCACACCCCAATGCCTATCCACAATCTTTTTGATATCTTTATGCTGATTAGAATACGAGGTGAGCATAGAGAGTTTAAATGACTCATCAGACTCACGGGGCGTCTTGTCTAGCAACAGGGATTCCCTACTTGTCAGAGCAACCCTGTTGAGCTCTAATTCTACCAACGAAGAGTCGTATCCCTTATCAGCAAATCTCTGTTTTAACATAGATGCTTGAGAGTGGTAGTCATCAATGTTGGTACAGTTTCTCCGAAGGCGGAGAAATTGGCTCCTGGGTACTGAATTTAACCATGATTTGTGATGACAACTATCTGTGGGAATGAAGCTGTTCCTATCCGTAGCTTTAAAATAAGTCTGAAACCTAAATTGACGGGATTCAAGACTGATTTCAAGATCTAAAAAGTTGATTTTGATGGGACTACAATCAAAAGAAAACGAAATTCCACGGTCATTGGAATTCAAAAGGGAGAAAAAATCACCCAAAGATTCCGATGACCCATCCCACAGGAGGAGGACGTCATCGATGTAACGGGCCCAAAAGATCAGGGCTGGGTTCCTGTCAGAGTAGATGACATCCTCCTCCCATTTGGCCATGAAGAGATTTGCAGATTTGCAAATTTAGCCCCCATCGCAACACCCTTCTGCTGCAAAAAATATTTCTGGTCAAACCAGAAATAATTGTGGGTGGTAGCGAATTCTAACAACTCCATAATAAAAGACTTTTGAGGATCAGCAATAGAATGGTCTTGACCCAAAAAATGCTTGACGGCCTCTATACCCAACGATTGAGGGATGCAGGTATAAAGTGATGCGACATCAGCCGTAACAAGCAAATAGTCCCCTTTGACATCAATGCCTTCGAGTAGACGTATGGTGGAAGTCGTATCTTTTAAAAAAGACGGAGTTAGTTTCACTAAGGGTTGTAGGTAATGATCAATGTATCGACCGATCCGAGACGTGATCGAGTCGATACCGCTGACAATTGGTCTCCCTGGAGGTTTAACTGGATCTTTGTGTATCTTAGGTAAAAAGTAAATGGTCGGAATTCTTGGAGCTATAGGTATCAAAAATGCTTTCTCCTTTTCGTTTAAAATAAAAGAGCTAAAGCCTTTAGTAACTATTCTATCCAATTCCTTCTTAAAAGCTTGAGTGGGGTCGTTAGGAAGGGTTCTATAGGTATCTTCATCCGCTAATATGCAGTTCATTTCCGCTACGTAGTCAATCTTGTCCATAATGACAATCCCTCCACCCTTGTCTGCAGGGCGTACTACGATATCTTTGCGATTGCATAGGGACTGTAGGCCTTCCTTGGGTATAGGGTGACTATAATGTTTTTTTACAGGTAGAGATTTAAGGTCTTTGAGAACCAACTCTTTAAAAACATTAACCGAGGAGGCAACGGGAACAGAGGGGTTAAACAAAGAGGGGTTTGATAGTCCTGAATGGACAGTCCCCGATGTTGCCGCTCTTTCCATAGGGGGTGCAGTGTTCGTAAGAAAATATCGTTGGATATTGATTTTCCTAATAAACTTATGAACGTCTACAAAGGTCTCAAATTTATTTAACTTTTTAGGTGGTGCAAACTTTAAGCCCTTGTCAAGGACTGCGAGTTCTTCTTTTGTGAGTGTTTTGCTACTCAAGTTAAAGAGGCCTTGTCCCTTCAAACCCTTCTTTTTTTTCTTTTCCCTTTGGCATCTCCTCCCTCCCCTACTGCCTCTCTTACGTCCGAAGGCCTTTTGAGGCCTTGTCCGTCCCTGTGAAAATCCTTCCGGGTACCAGAGCCCGAACCATAATGGTCCTGACTCTGATGTGGCCGCTGATACTCAGAGGGACCGTCACGATTATCTCGCAGAGGCAGGAATCTATTTTCGGTACGGACAGGGGGATAATTATGATAGTAAGGATCTGAATCATAGGTGGTTCTGGATTCATTAGATCTCCTGGGTGAGTCATCATAATTGTAGTAGTCGTTATGTTTCTGAAAATATGGAGTTCTGGGAGTAGGGTGATTACCCCTAGACTTCCCTCTGCCACCTCTTCTATTATGATTGTTACCGCCTCCCCTAGATGGAGTACCATAGCCGGGATGTCTTGCTCTACCAGGCGGGTCGACGGGAGGGGGAGGGGGAAGGGGTTGAGTATGGCGTGATGGTTGCCTATCCTGTTGTTGATTATTGGGTTGGCTCTCCATCTCTTCCCCCCTATCAGAGGTATCAGATGTGGATGACGCCAACAGTGTTTTCTGCCACTTAAATACCGTCCCCGTTTTGTAATCAACAGCATCTCTTGAATATTTTTTATGTTTTTTAATTTTTTGATCCCTATCCTCTTTCTCCAGATGTGCTTGGAGATTAGAGGAGAGGGCATTATATTCTGTTGAATTTTTAAAGGCTAATAGTTTATCCTTTATCTCCTTGATTTCTTTATCAAGAATAAGGAGCCTGTTTTGTTTTCTAGAGGTCAGAAATTCCAAAAAGTTGGTACCTGTTTCATTGAAGTAACGATACCATGAATCTAGATCTGGGTCCCCTTGTTGGGGTTGAACCTCCCACCTTAAGCTTCTGGGGACCATTCCTTCAGAAATATATTGTTGTAAAAATAAAATGTCCCATTGAAGGTGTAACTCGGATACCATGATATTTTTGAGTCTTAACTCATTGGCAGTTAGTGTCAGATTATCTGCCACACTATCACAGTCCCACTATAATGTGCTGATCCCCGCCATTACTAGTATGTATTTTTTTCCATTATATACGCCATTATTTTTAGACGCTATAACTTTCACGCAAACCAATTAATATACACTTATTGGATTGTTTTTTTTTACCAAAGACAAGGAGCAGAATCCAGTTTGGCCTAAATTCATGAAGAAATTCTTTTTTTCCCGCTAGGTTTTATAGCAAAAATTAAAACTTTTTTTTTTCTTTTTTTAAAACTTTCGTTCTCTTTTCGTTTATGGTCTGGACATGAAGGGGGGTAAATCTTCTGGAGGGCAAGTGGGTATACTTTCCTGAAACTAACAGTTGTGTTTTGAATAATATTGCCATATATTTAACCCTTCTATTCTGTTGCAAGTCAGTTTGACCCATTTCACTTTATAGCAGAACAACATTACCAATAAACGACTTTTTCTCTTTATTAGGAATGTTATGACTTTGGTTCATTTTGGGTCAATATCATACTGTATGACTGCCTTAGCCCGGCCACACACTGCTCGAATCTTGAACTATCAATGGGCAAGCTGAATGTACCAAGTTGATCAAGCAATTTGGGTATAACCAGCCTTCCAGATTCTCTTGCGATTATCGCTAGCAACTGCTATAGCAGCTAGCGATAATCACCACCTTCTTCCGGCGGGGACGGCTTCCCCCACCCATTCGCCAGGAGCAGACAATTGGTCCACAGGATGGATTCCCTCGTCAGAACTGTCTGTGTTGATGTGGGAACTTTGGGAATTCTTTCCTGCAACCTAAGGTTGCAGGGAAAAAAAAATTGCACCATGTATGGACTGCCTAATTGACTCACACTTCATTATGTATTAAAATCTTTAGTAGTCAAAAAAGCATGAGTTAATCTCTTTACTAACCACAATGCTAGACCTGCTCAAGAGAGAGAAGTTGGCAATACTCATGTATGCATGTGATAAATGGATAGAGATTCTACCTCTAATGTACAATACTGGACCCCACATTACAGAGGATAAAGAACTTGTGCCATTCAGAGGACACTATCCCTATAGGCAGTGAAAACCTAATAAACCTTTGTAATACAAGATCAAAATTTGGAAAGCTTGTGACGCCAAATCTAGGTATGCCTAGGTCCTCACTGAAAAGCCACCAGGGGTGGTGCAGCTAATAAGAGGCGAGGAATACGGCTATTGCGGCTGCAAGGTCACAATGTCACAACATCCCACAGGAGAGGGAAAATCACCATGTTGGGGACTGTGAGGAAACAAACCAGAGCTCTCCAAAGCTTCTAACTGGTGGGAAGACCTGTAACCCCTTCCAAGTTTGCTTTAACTGACACAACATTGCTGGTGTTATACTGTCCTAAAATGAACACGAATATCCTTATCAGCACTATGCATAACTATGCATCAGGCAGGTTATGAAACCTTTATTGATCCTAGACCACAACCATCAAAAGGAACCGTGTAAATCCTTTACAAATGGCAGCAATGAATAGCTACCAGCAAAAAAACTGAACGGTGGCCACAGTACGATGACTGTATACTGTATCGGAGAATCATTTTCCTAGAGCAGAGATAGAAAGACTGAGAGATGGGCCTGGGTTATGCATTCTTCTGCTGCTGCAACCATTTTAAAGGTTCAGACCAGTGTTGCCAGCCCCCCGAAGTGAAATTTACTGACAGAAAGAAAAAATGTATGAACGGCACCAATTTTTTACTGGCAAAAAAGCATGAAATTTACTGACAAATCTACATTTTTTACTGGCACTGCAAAAAAGTACCTACAATTGCTGTTTTTAGTGCTAAATAGTGCAAATATCAATATTTGAACTATAAACACATATCTAATGCTATTATCAATGTTTTAAAGTTAAACAAAAGTAAAAAAAAAAAACATTTCTCAATTTACATGAAGGTTGGGTTACTTAACCCAGCCAGCACAGAGTTCCCTCTTACATCAGAGTCTGCAGGATGCCCCCTTACAGTGCAAGGGAACTCTTATGTAAAGGGGAACGCTGCAGATCATGATGTAAGGGGAACTCTGATGTGGGGGGAGGGGCTCTGGTGAATAGAGACCACCTTCCGCAGAGTGAATACACCAAGGTAAGGGAGGGTTACTAATATAGGGGGGAACCTTTATATCAGTGCCCCCTTACATTATTGTATTCACTCCCCTCCTTAGATCAGTGACCCCCCCTCAGACTGGCCTGGCGGCACTGTCACTGACCTCCTCTCAGGTGCACCGTGTGGGGCTTAGTCAGATGGCTCCAGCTTGGCTGTTCTTATCTGCTCTCCAGTCCACACGTCTGAGTCTTCCTGCAACCCCCATCCCAGCGCTCCCACTCTTGGCTCCTTTCTAGGATCCCCTCAGAGACTGCAGACATGATAAAAGACAGGAGATGGTCAGAGGCTGTGGACATATTGCTGGAGGGGGACAGAGGCTGCGGGCATGACACAGGAGGGGGACAGAGGCTGCGGACATGACACAGGAGGGGGACAGAGGCTGCGGACATGACACAGGAGGGGGACAGAGGCTGCGGGCATGACACAGGAGGGGGACAGAGGCTGTGGGCATGACACAGGAGGGGGACAGAGGCTGTGGGCATGACACAGGAGGGGGACAGAGGCTGTGGGCATGACACAGGAGGGGGACAGAGGCTGTGGGCATGACACAGGGGGGGACAGAGGCTGCAGGCATGACACAGGAGGGGGACAGAGGCTGCAGGCATGACACAGGAGGGGAACAGAGGCTGCAGGCATGACACAGGAGGGGGAACAGAGGCTGCGGGCATGACACAGGAGGGGGACAGAGGCTGTGGGCATGACACAGGAGGGGGACAGAGGCTGCAGGCATGACACAGGAGGGGGACAGAGGCTGTGGGCATGACACAGGAGGGGGACAGAGGCTGTGGGCATGACACAGGAGGGGGACAGAGGCTGTGGGCATGACACAGGAGGGGGACAGAGGCTGTGGGCATGACACAGGAGGGGGACAGAGGCTGTGGGCATGACACAGGAGGGGGACAGAGGCTGCGGGCGTGACACAGGAGGGGGACAGAGGCTGCAAATATAATAGTGTCCTCATCCCCCTCACAGCAGTCTCCTCCTCTGTCCACTATCATATTACTTCTCCACATCATCAGTATGCTGTGTCCTCCTCCTGTGCCTCTTTCACCTCTCCACAGGTCAGGGCAGATCTGACCTGTGGAGAGGTGAAAAGGGCACAGGAGGAAGACAGCATACTGATGATGTGGAGATATGATGGTGGACAGAGCACATCAGTCTCTGTCCCTCCCCTGCATGATAGTGCCACAGCTTTACTCTCCGGGCTCCCAGTGATGTCCTCCTCTCACTTGATATCCCCCCAGTTGTACTCTCCTCCTGACCTCCTCCTCCTCCTCCTCCTGTTCTCCTCCTGACCTCCTCACACATGCTCGGCCGAGTGCTCGACTCCTCGAGTGCACTGCATGAGCCACTGAATAGCGGCGACCTTCATAGTGTCCCGAGTGCCGATCTATTAAAAAATGCCATTACTTTACTGCATATGCGCCACCCAGCCGATTGTATACAAGCTTTCCCGAGCCCGGCCAGCTTCGGAACGGCGCATGCGCAGTTGCATGGTCGGCTCGCAGTGCTTATCACAGGCAGTGAGATATTTCCTAATCCACGACTGCACAGATTGGAAAATGTCTCGCTACCTGTGATAAGCGCTGCGGACTGTCAGCTTCCTGGTGGGCACGTGGAGTTGCAAACATGCCTGAGCTTATCCTTCCAAGTCGCACTGACATGCGGCTTAGAAATCGTGCGATTTTTCAAGTGAGGTTGCACGATTTCAAAGCCAAAACACTTAGGGGGTATCAGGAACCGTACTTACCGAGGCCGAGATGCTAAGGGCGGCTCACCTTTGCGACCCAGTGCAGTCCACCCTCTGGAATGGGAACAGAGGAGGGAAGGCACAAGGAGGCACCGGTACCGGAGAGGGTAGTAGCTGAGCAGGTAAATCACTGATGACAGTTGAAGAGTAGGTAAATCACTGATGACAGCTGAAGAGTAGGCAGCTACTGACTCAAGTGTTCGTAGACAAGGGCAGGGGCTGGAGACAAATCAGGGAAACAAGCCGTAAGTCAAGGGTTGGTAGAAGGCAGAGAAAGTCTAAAGGTTCAGGCCAGGGATCAGGGGCTGGAGACAGCAGCAATCCAGGGTACGTAAGCCAAGAGGTGTGAAGTTCCAGGTAAGAGGAGAGTCATCAAGAAGTTCCGGGTCAAACAAGGTCACAGCAACAGGAAGAACACACAGTAGCTGATGACAAACCAGCAACCTGTCCAGGGGGAGATGCTGGTTTAAATAGGGCCATCAGGCCTCTGATTGGTTCCTGGTAAGAGGCAGCATGCCTGCGCGCCTGTGCACACGACGTGCCGCTGTACCGTACATGCGCGCTCGTAATTCGCGCACATGCATGTGCCGCTGTACTGTTCTACTGCGCATGTGCGCGAATCTGTCCGGAATGAAACTGGTACCCTGACAGGGGGAGATTTATTAAAACTGGAGCACTCAGAAGCTGATTGTTACTATGTACAGCTGCACTAGATTCTAAATCCCGCTTGTTCAATTAAGCTTTGACTATAAAACCTGGAGGCTGATTGGTTTGTATGAAGAGCTGCATCAGATTTGCACTCTCTAGTTTTAGTAAATAACCCGCTTACTGTCCAACTTGTAGACTGTAAAAAAAAAAAGAACAGAAAAAAGTAACAGGAAAAAAAAGAGGCCTGAATACCTGTAAGTAAGTTATTTTATTTGCAATGTGTATATTTATCAAAAGACAGATTTAGAAGTAATTTTTATGTTCTTTTTTTTGTTTGTTTGATGCCATGAAAATTGTTTTATATTCTTGATTGATGGGCAGCTAAAAACAAATAAAACATTCCTGTGAAAATGTTTTGATTATTTGACTAGTTTATGATTATATGTCTTGTGTGGGTCATTTTGACTCAATTTTTTTCCCTAAAGTAATAGGGGGGTTATAAGGGTTGTCTATTAACATAATCTGTGATGCCCTTTTAGCTTTGACAATGCGCATACTGTATGAAAAGATATAATATGTGCTAGTGCATAATGTGTATTTATATGTGCTTTCCTGCAATAGATGCACCTGCAAAAACTGGAGTCCCTGCACAATCCTCAGCAGATCTACTTTCGCCAAGACGTATTATGTGAAACTCTAGCTGGAAATGGATGCCCAGTAGTCACCATAACAGCAATGCCTGAGTCCAATTACTATGAGCATGTCTATCAGTTCCGTAAGTAGGAATAGTCTGAGAACAATTTTATATGTGTTCATCCATCATTCTGAAGATCATGTTTCATTTATATAGAATTTTCCTTTAAGAATACAGGCCATTTTCCTTGTTGACTGTAGCGCTTCAGAAAGCTAATGACAGATCTTTTAATTGGCTTAAAATGCATTAAGCAGCTTATTACAGTTTTGTCTAATGGCTATTACAAAGAAACTCTAGAACACTCAAGAGCTTGCATTTAAAATAATATTGAAACTCAGGAGAAGGTGATCTGTTTTGTTCTAACAGCTGATTCAATACTAAACGGCAGCTATATTAGACACTTTATACAAGGTCCATATATAAATTTATATATATGGACACAGGCACACTGTTAATTTTTATTTTCAGGTATTTAACAAAAGCTATTCAAGCTATAGTTATATGATGATATTGTCTGAAAGTGCACACTCTCAGGTTTAATTTGAGGGTATGTACATCCAAATCGGAGAAAGGGTTTAGGAATTGCAGCTCTTAAGAATAGCCATGCCCCCTTTTTCGAAGGACCAAAAGTAATTGGCCAGTTAAATCAAAATCTGTTTCATGGCTAGGTGTGGGCTACTCCTTTATTATTTCTTCATCAATTAAGCAGGTAAAAGGTCTGGAGTTGATTCAAACCCTTGGTTCACACCTATGCATTTTTAGTGCTTTTTTTTTGCATATTTGTACTACAGTCCAAATACCATGGTTTCCTATGGAACACGTTCTGTAGTGCAAATCTGCAAAATGCATAAGTGTGATGTTTGCATTTGGAATCTATGGCTGTGAACCTACATCCTGCGTTCAAAGGAGCTGTCATGCAAGTGAAACAGGCCATTGTAAGGCTTCAAAAAAAAAATGATTCAGAGAGATAACAGCAACATTAGGAGTGGCCAAATCAACAGTTTGGTACATTCTGAGGAAAGAAGAACGCACTGGTGAGGTAGGGGTATCATTATCAAAGTCTACAATCAAGAGAAGACTCCATGAGAGAAAATACAGAGGGTTCACCACAAGGTGCAAACCATTCTGAAGAATAGAAAAGCCAGATTAGACGTTGCCAAATAACATCTAAAAAAGCCAGACCAGTTCTGAAAAAGCATTCTTTGGACAGATAAAAATAAGATTAAAGTGGTTGTTAACCCATATAAGTAAGTCTATGCCAGCCCCACTATTAAAGCCTGGCATAGCACACTGTGTAAGTCTTCTATAAAAAAACAAGCCATATAATTACCTGTTTAGAGCCGTCTTCAGGCCGGTCACATGACTCGCGGCCACTGTACAGCTTTGATGGATGGCTTCTGCAGGAGGGGCCGAGATCTTTCTCTGATATCGGCTGGGGAGCCCACATGGCCACTTAGCCCCTCCTGCAGTAGACCTGGAAACAAGACGAGAGTTATGTGACTGGCCTGAAGATTGCTATAAACAGGTATTTGCAAGCATTGTTTTTGCGATGCCAGGCTCTAATAGGGGCTGGCAGTGACCATTTCAGCATTTTAATTTTACTAAGAGACACAGCAGGTAGCTTTATTCTGCACCAGAATGATGGGTAGAAAAAAGAGTAGAGAAGGCTTTGAACAGCTCATGATCCAAAGCACACAATGTCATCTGAAAAACATGGTGGAGGCAGTGTGATGGCATTGGGCATGCATGTCTTCCAGTGGCACTGGGTCATTGGTGTTGGTTGATGATGTAACGGTAGACAGAAGCAGCCCGATGAATTTTGCAGTGTTTAGCGCTATACTGTCAGCCCATATTCAGCCAAATGGAGCAAAGTTGATTGAACGGCACTTCACAGTACAGATGGACAATGATCCACCCACACTGCAAAAGCAACCCAGGAGCTTTTGAAAGAATAGAAGTGGAATCACCTGATCTCAACCCAATTGAGCATGCATTTCACTTGCTGAATGGAAAAATAAAGGCAAAAAGACCCACAAACAAAGAGCAACTGAAGACCGCTATAGTTAGAGCCTGGCAAAGCATCAGAAAGGCGGAAACCCACTCTTTGGTAATGTCCATGGGTTCCAGACTTCAGGCAGTCATTGCCAGCAAAGGATTCTCAACAAAATATTAAAAATGAACAATTTATTTATGATTATATTCATTTGTCCAATTACATTTGAGCTCTTGAAAATGGGGGGACTGTGTATAAAAATGTTAGCAGTTCCTAAAATTTGTACTTGATAATTGTGTTCAGCCCCTTGAATTAAAGCTGAAAGTATGCACTTCAAATTCCTTTGGATTGTTTTGTTTTAATTGTATTCTGGTGGCATACAGAGCCCAAAAAATTGTGCCTGTTTCCAAATATATACAGTAAGTTCAATAATTTGGTGGATAAAGAAAATCTCAAAATGTTGCACCTCATCCCGTGTAAGTATAAACAAAAAGAGGAAAGGGTGGGTACCTATGGACCCTGGGATTATGCGTCGGTGCAAATGGAATGTACTGAGACAAAAATTAAAATGATAGAAATTTTTTTAATTCATACAAAAATATATATATATATACATAAATCAAATTTATTTATGTGTATATATATATATTTTTGTATGAATTAATTTTTTTTCTATCATTTAAATTTTTGTCTCAGTACATTCCATTTGCACCGACGCATAATCCCAGGGTCCATAGGTACCCACCCTTTCCTCTTTTTGTATATACAGTAAGACCTAGCTGTAATTATGTGACATTCACGCTGAGACCTCTTTTGCCACTAAAACCAAAAATGACCATACACATAGGCATAGTGACATGGAAAACAAATAATTTTGACACACTTGGTCCTTAATTAATAAGTTGGAAGGTTTTTGACCGATTATCTCAGATTCTTAAGAGTGTAACGTCCTTGGAGAAGTTTATTGAAAGGGTTGAAAAAAAATTTTTTTTGGACTCCTTGAAAAATTGAACAACTTCGGTACAACCAACCTGCCGGATTATCTTACAATTATCACTAACGGCTGCTATAGCTAATAGGCGTAATCACTGTCTTTTGCTGGGGGGCGCCCCCCCCCCCCCCCTGCCTGCCAGGAGCAGACAATAGCTCAACAGGAGAGATTCCACTGTCGGGCACTGTTTGTGTTGATGGGGGAATCGTGTACATTTCTTTCCTGCAACCTGTGAAGAGAAGGAAATAAATTTGCACTGTGTAGAGCAGGGGTGGGGAACCTTTTTTCTGCCAAGGGCCATTTGGATTTTTGTAACATCATTCGGGGGCCGTACCCCTTTAAATTACACAGCACCCTGCACCTCTGGACCCCTTTACATTACACAGCACCCTGCACCTCTGGACCCCTTTACATTACACATCACCCTGCACCTCTGGACCCCTTTACATTACACAGCACCCTGCACCTCTGGGCCCCTTTACATTACACAGCACCCTGCACCTCTGGACCCCTTTACATTACACAGCACCCTGCACCTCTGGACCCCTTTACATTACACAGCACCCTGCACCTCTGGACCCCTTTACATTACACAGCACCCTGCACCTCTGGGCCCCTTTACATTACACATCACCCTGCACCTCTGGACCCCTTTACATTACACAGCACCCTGCACCTCTGGACCCCTTTACATTACACAGCACCCTGCACCTCTGGACCCCTTTACATTGCACAGCACCCTGCACCACTAGACCCCTTACATTACACAGCACCCTGCACCACTGGACCCCTTACAATACACAGCACCCTGCACCCCTTTACATTACAAAGCACCCTGCATCACTGGACCCCTTTACATTACACTTTACCCTGCACCTCTGAGCCCCTTTACATTACACAATATCCTGCCAGATCACCAGATGAATATAAAAGAGAAAACCTAAAAACAAAACTAATGCAGCCACCCATCTAAGAATTGGTAAACTGCAGTATAATAAATATTTTGCGTTAATACGACTTTATTAAAGTTAATCAAGTAATTCTGTTATACATCAATTTATAGGCAGATAATGGGAAGGAAGGAGTTAAAACAGGAGATAAACAGACTGTTGTTGGCAAGGGGAGAGAGAGATAAAAATAAAGAGCAAGGGGGTCAGGGAGAGAAAGAGAGAGCGAGGGGGTCAGAGCGAGGGGGGGAGAGAGAGGAGGAGGGGGAGAGAGAGAGAGAGAGAGAGAAAGGGGGAGATAGAGAAACTAGGGAGAGAGAGGGGTGTCAGAGAGAGAGAGTGGTCAAAGAGGGGGATCAGAGAGAGAGAGATCAGGGAGAGAGGGGGGTGTCAGAGAGGTCAGGGAGGGGGTCAGAGAGAGAGGGATAAGAGAGGGGGTGTCAGAGAGGGGTCAGAGAGAGATAAGAGAGGGGGTGTCAGAGGTCAGGGAGGGGTCAGAGAGAGAGATACGAGAGGGGGTGTCAGAGAGGTCAAGGAGGGGGTCAGAGAGAGGGATAAGAGAGGGGGTGTCAGAGAGGTCAGGGAGGGGTCAGAGAGAGAGATACGAGAGGGGGTTTCAGAGAGGTCAGGGAGGGGGGCAGAGAGAGAGGGATAAGAGAGGGGGTGTCAGAGAGGTCAGGGAGGGGTCAGAGAGAGAGATACAAGAGGGGGTGTTAGAGAGAGGTCAGGGAGGGGGTCAGAGAGAAAGGGATAAGAGAGGGGGTGTCAGAGAGGTCAGGGAGGGGTCAGAGAGAGAGAGATACGAGAGGGGGTGTTAGAGAGAGAGGTCAGGGAGAGGGAGCAGGAGTCTGGTCAGTGAACGTGTTTACTCACTTGGAATGGTCCCCAGAGGCTGGCTCACTGATTCATTGAACAGTTTTAGTGTGGATGTTGTTTTTAATCTTACCGCCCACCTCCCCTTCACAGACGATCACGGTTCTGGACACTGTGTACACTACAGGCATTGCAGAGGCAGGCAGGCAGAGCGGGGGGGGGGGGGGGGGTGTTCTGGACACTGTACAGTACACGCATTGCAGAGGAGACTGGAGGGGGGTGCTGGACAGACACTGTAAAGTACACACATCGCAGAGGCACAGCAGAGCAAAGAGGGGGGGTGCTGGGTGGATGTCAGAGCAAACAGCTGCGCGCATGGGGGGGTATCGTGGTGGCGCTGCTTCACACATGAAATGACAGTGCGGGATAAAATAACTAGCCGCCCAGCCCTGGCTGCCTGTCACTGCGCCACTGTCTCCACTAGGTCCTCTTCAGTTTCCTGTGACTCACACTGTCAGAAGAAGCCGGAACTACAAGGGAAACATCGGCTTCTTCTGACAGCTCCGCGGGGGGCCGGATGGAATGATTTTGCGGGCCGCATGTAGGTTCCCCACCCCTGGTGTAGAGTATGGATGGTATATTATAAGACTTGTCTAAATGGAAGGACTGTAGACTTAAACATTTTTATTACAGATATTTTTATAGTCCCAATAATTTACACAGCAAATTGACTATGAATTTGGAGTACTACTTTGTCATCGAATAACCTCCACCCAGTGCATGACATGCATGACATGAATTTAAAATTACGTTGCCCTTCATTAGGCTCAATTCACAATGCTAACACATTTTAAAAACAGTTAGTACGTTTCTGTTGAGCTCAATGAATTTTGAAAAATAAAGTGACATAGACAATTAGAGTGCCTTAAGCTGGCCGGTAACGTTTTTGAATTCAGCCTTTGTATGCCGGTTTCTCTCTCTGTACGTATGATGTGCACTGTACACAGTCTATGGCTGGTTCTTGCTTTTTCTTTGGGGCCCCCAGATTATTTTACTTGGCACTTGAGTCTTGCTTAAGTCTTTTGGAATTCTTTTAATAATTGGCACTCTGGGGGACCTCACACTTTGAAGATGTGGATTTAAGGCTTTGTCATAAAGTGTGCACAGGCTGTGTCGGGTGTGCCTGGGCACACCCTAATCACCTAGTGTGCATTGGCATTATTGCTCTGTTTAGCAGCAGAGAGATGGGAAATATCACCCTCTTACTGGCTCTGCCATTAGAGAAGTGATTACTCACTCCTCTTTTACTGTGGTGGCAGGGAGATCAGTGTGCCAGGGCCATATATATTCACACACACGCATGTGTGTTTGAGCTTTGGGGTGTGCACCCTAATGCAATAAGCTGCATTAGTCCCCTTTCACACTTATAAGACTTGTCCCACGATTTTGGACTGCAAAATCGTATGACAAGTCATTCTCTATTATTTTCAGTGACTACCATTCATACTGCCACGATTTTAAGTTGTGCCTACTTCAAAGTAGTCCTTGCACTACTTTGGTCCGATTTTGATGCCACTTACACAGGCATTCATTGAAATCGCGGCCGCGAAATCGCGGTAAAATCGTGCGACTTTGAAGTAGTACAAGTGTGAACGTGGGCTTAGGCTTTGTCTTTTATGAAAGCTCATGGATGAAGCTCTACCAGTGGCTTCCATATGGTGGTGCATATGGCGGGTCCCTACATGAATATATTTGGCTGTGTTTCTTGTGAAATGTTCCAAATTGTATTTTTTCAAGTTCTGCATACCTATGATTGGAATAGATTGACTGCACTATACAAGGGAGATTTGCACTACATGTTATTAGGCTCTGTAGCTATATATACACATTTGTTTTATCCTTGATGATGTACGAGGCCCTTATGTTTGCCTAGTATATGCTGTTTTCTGGTGAGAGTTTTTGCTTTTTCTCCCAGCCGACAACCTGTTTTTGCTTCTGAAGAAGCAGAACTACCTGAAACATGTTGAGCCTTTATGTAAATGGATGGTGGTATTTCCAATTACCGACATTCTATAATATCTATGATTGTTCTTAATACTATAATAAACTTTGATAGAGGCTACCATCCTAATCAACACACAAGTGAAATATGCTACAGTGCTTCTTGTGTTTTAACTGAATTTATTATTTTAATGTACATTTCATAAAATTTGTCTTTTTTTATTAACTGAATGTTGTGTACCCATAAAGTCCATGGACTGCGGTCCATAATCATTTATTTTGCTTCTTTTAATAACCATATATTTTTGTTGGCCTGTAATTTTTTGGCTTTTAGCAGTAACACTGTTGTGCAAAGAGCTTAACAGCTAATCATATTTAAGGCTACTGTACTATAGTAAGAAAAAGATTTTTAATTTGTTGGTATTGGTTACTGTGCTCAGTATTGCCACCTCGCCATATTGAATAAATCCAATTTAATGGTTGTATTTTGCATAAAAGCTGCTACTTGGTGACCATTGCTATACTTTTTAACTTATTTTTTTGGATATGTATCTATCACCACCATGTGGTGAAATGTAGGAATACAATTTATCCAAATCAGTAGTCACAAAATAAGGCATAACCATTGAGGGCCAGTTCACACCATATGCAGTCCACTATGTTTTTTTCTGCATCAAAAACATATGGAAAGTACAGTAGGTTAGATGGTTTTCAATGGCATAGTTCACACCAGTGCGTTCCAGTTCTAGAAAAAAAAAAAAGTAGAACATGTTGCATTTTTTCTGCACTGGACTGTACTGGGACACTTTACAACGCATCAAAAATGCACTGGAACATGCATGTCCTTATTTAAGGTTAAGAAAAAAAGAGGGGGAAAAAATGCACCAGACTGCATCAAAAACACACCGGAATGCTTAAAAAATGTGTCAAAAAAGCAGAAAAGCATCTGGAAAGCATCCGGACTGCGTTTTTTCTATGGTGTGAACTGGCCCCTACTCAGGGAAACCTTTGCCTCTTCTGAATGAATCTTAAATGCTGCTTACATACGATAGGTTAGTCTGATGAAAACGGTTTGACGGATCGTTTTCATCAGACCAAACCGATCTTGTGTGGGCCCCATCGGTTATTTATCCATAGGTTAAAAAAATAGGAACTTGTTTTAAAATTATCTGATGGATAAAAAAACCTATAGAAAAAACTGATCGTCTGTAGGTACGTCCATCGGTTAAAAATCCACGCATGCTCAGAATCAAGTCGACACATGCTTGGAAGCATTGAAATAAAATGTACATATATAATATTTGTAATGTATATAATAATGAACTGTATGCACTTTAACTACTCGAGATCTACGCTATGGACAAAAGACGTCCACAGCGCGGCTCTAAATTTTTATTTTATTTTTAAATTGGGATATTATTATAACAAAAAGTAAAAAATATTGTGTTTTTTTTACAAATTTTCTGTATTTTTTTTGTTTATAGCGCAAAAAATAAAAATCGCAGAGATGATCTAATACCACCAAAAGAAAGCTCTATTTGTGGGAAAAAAATTATAAAAATATAATTTGGGTACAGTGTTGTATGACCGCGCAATTGTCATTCAAAATGCGTCAGCGCTAAAAAGTTGAAAATAGGTCTGGGCACGAGGGGGGTTTAAGTGCCCAGTAAATAAGTGGTTAAACCTGATATTGTGTTCTGTGATGACCAGTTGGCATAAGGCGAGCCTACCATAGTGCTAACCCTTTCCATTCTGCCTAATAAAAGTGTTTTTATTTACTTATGTCTTGTCTCAATGGCATAACATAAAGTAAAGTAACATTTCCTGAAATAAAAATCCCCCAAAAAAAGAAGGGTTTTACTAAAATTCCATATTAAATCTTATCATTTCACAAAGCTTATACATTCCAATGATCATGGCGTTAAGGTGGGGTGTATTACATCCGCGTATTGCTACATCATTATTTTTTTTTTTCTTCATAGGAAACCGTCCCTACATCTTCCTTAGTTCCAGAGTTCATCCTGGGGAGACCAATGCAAGTTGGGTTATGAAAGGGACCTTGGAGTTTCTTATGGGCAACAGTGTGACTGCACAGAACCTACGGGAATCCTATATTTTTAAAATTGTTCCAATGCTAAACCCAGATGGAGTGATCAATGGAAAGTAAGAACTTCTGTTTGTTTTATCACATCACTACAGTGATATGTGTTTATAAGATTGATACAGTTTCTTATTTTGTTTACCATTGAATGTGTATTTTAGCTACTATCTCATGTTAAATATATAAGTCATTTGTTAGTAATGCAATTCAGGGTAGGTTTGGAAGTCTAAATACTTGCTTTTTTTCCTGTTTTGAGGTTTTGGTAAATTTTGGAAGTGTCGTCTTTAAGATCTAGTCCAATGTGTTTTGAAAGAGAATTACTAAAGACTCATTAATTAATTGATTTCCAGACACAATTTCTCAGGGTTAGCCATTTCTACTGGTCTGATTCCCAATTAAATGAGAGTGTGCTAACTCAGACAAAAAGATTCACATGCTCACCTTTCCAACATGATCAGCCAACAGAGACTGGGGCTCAGCCAGTTCTCCAGGTTTATTAAACATAAAACATCACAAAATGCATTGATTGGTCAACCAATACATGTCACACCCATCTCCCCCACCCAGACTCTTATTACACGATTCAAAGTTCCTTCAACCATCCCAAAGCAAAGATTTCCTTTCAAAGTCACGGGTTTAGGTCAGGCTAGTTTGCTGGCCAATGAAGCACAGTGATACCATGACCATTAAACCAGGTATTGATACTTTTGGCAGTGTGGGCATGTGCCAAGTCCTGCTGGAACCTGGGGAGCCATGTCCATCTGCTGGTGTTGGTCCACTTTGTTTTATTAGGTCCAAAGTGAGCACAGCCATCTACCAGGAAATTCTAGAGAACTTCATGCTTCCCTCTGCTGACCAGCTTAAGGCCCCTTTCACACTTGTGCGACTTCAAAGTCACAGCCGTGATTCATGGTCACGATTTCAGGGAATGCCTGTGTGGCATCAAAATCGGACCAAAGTAGTGCAGGGACTACTTTGAAGTCGGAACGACTTGAAGTCGCACTAATATGAATGGTTGTCATTGGAAATCATGAGAAATTACTTGTCATGCTACCTTGCCATCACAAATGGTGGGACGAGTCGTATAAGTGTGAAAGGGGTCTTATGGAGATGCCAATTTTCATTTTCCAGCAGGACTTGGCACCTGTCCACACTGCCAAAAGTAACCATACTTGGTTTAATAATCATGGTATCGCTGTGCTTGATTGGCCAGGAAAGATGAGCGGAAAGCCAATTTTAAAGAAACCTGGGCTTCCATACCACCTTAGCAGTCCCACAGACTGATCATCTCCATGCCATATCTCATTGATGCAGTAATGAGGTAAAAGGAGCCCTGACCAAGTATTGAGTGCATACTATACTTTTCCGCAAGCCAACATTTCTGTATTAAAAACCTTTTTTTTTTTTTTTTTTATTGGTCTTTTATGTAATATTTACATTTTCTGAGATACCAAATTTTGTGTTTTCACTAGCTGTAAGCCATAATCATCCAAATTAAAAGAAAGAAATGCTTGAAATATATCACTCTGTATGTAATGCATCTATATAAAATATATGTGTTTCCCTTTTTGAATTAAATTGCTGAAATAAATAAACTTTTGATGATATTCTAATGTTATGCAACTGTATATGCATAAATGTTTTGCATTGCATTTCTACATGTAAGGGTCCACAATACTTTACGTTCAGCTCTTTGATTTTGCTCTGTAACAACCACAATCTTGTTATGCTTTTTCTCTATTTTCTCACCAGTCATCGTTGTTCTTTAAGTGGGGAGGATCTGAACAGGCAGTGGCAAAATCCTAATTTGGATTTGCACCCTACAATTTACCACACCAAAGGCCTCCTGCAGTATTTGGCATCAATTAAACGAGCACCCATGGTAAGTTTTAGAGTATTGTATAGTACATGTAACTTTAGATGGACAAACAAGAGTACAGATATGTGTTTGCTGAGCGGACCTCGGCCCTTCTGTGCAGAATGATCAGTTTATTGAAAGGATCTATCATCTTGTACACGTTATACATGTGTAACAAAATTAATTCCAGGTTTACCAAGACCACATGTGAACAGGCTTGTTGTTCACAGCCAACAGGTTTTGCATTCCAATACAAATCTATGGGAATGCAAAGCCGGCTTGAAGCAAGTCAAAAGGAGGTCAGCTGCATGTCAAATGCTTCTCTTGGTGAACTTTGAATGATCTCAGAATTGACATAAGCCCAGTAGTTCAATACAGGCCCTAAGCGTGTTAGAAGATGGATGCCAATTATGTGTGCTCTGTTATGCCTTCAGAAATGCAGACCGTGTATTTCAAGAAATGCTTACAGTATAGCAGTATGCTATTACAGTGATTGAATAGGCAAGGATTTTTAATCAATTCCCTGCCGTAACAAATTTTTTAGATTTTTCATCCACATATTACAAACTGCATGTTTGCTATGAAACTGCCTAAACCCCAAAGCATTCTATTTTATTAAAGGAAGGACCATGTGAAATAAAATGGTGGTAGTTGCAATTTTACAGTCCTGTAAGAGTGATTGGGAGCTCTACAGCCTACTGGATAAGTCCCTACTACTTCAGCCGTAGTAGGTTTGTTTTAACCCCTTTTTATGCAAGAGCATTTATTAACGCCCCTTGGTAGACAAGAGGAACTTTAGCCGTGTCTGCAAAAAGTAAAAGTCAGTAGCTACGAGTTCTGTAGCAGTGGATTTTTTACGAAACAGGCACTTACCAGCCCACTGTAGTACATCGCTCTGTCTTCCTACAACTTTGTGTCCTTAGTGTTGTCTTCGGTCCCAGGCTGCCATCTTGGGTTCGGAAGCAGGCTGTGACTTCTGATGTGTGAATTGGTGGAGATTGTCCTGAAGCCTCCTAGGATGTGTGATATATTCCACGAGGTTGTAGGAGGAGGAGTGGACCCAGAAAATGTCATCTTCACCTAGGTGTGGTATAAGGAAGTTGGAGCAAGTACCCCATAGTGGTACTTGCCTCTTTTAAAGAGATAATAAATGTAATAAAGTGAGAGGGGAAGGTCTGTCATATGCAATCTTCAAAAAGTAGAATGACGGTCCTATCTAAGCTTGCTGATAAAAAGATAATCGTGCTGGTACATAGTGATTTCCTTGCCAGCCTTTACTTTCTAGTGCTGATGATTGCAAAAACTGAAAAAGTACACTCTATCTACATGAAACACAGCAAGAACAGTTTAATGACCAACATTTACGTTAAGACTACCCTCATTTTATTTCCGAAAAAAAGGGGAAAAGCATATCATAAAAATTAGACCTATTAGGTATGCTGTAGAGTTTATTCCATGTCCTTTGCAAGTATATTATGGTTGATATGTCAGATTATTTTCTCCTGTACCCTTTAGGTTTACTGTGATTACCATGGGCACTCTCGTAAGAAAAATGTCTTCATGTATGGCTGCAGTATTAAGGAGACCGTGTGGCACACAAATGCTAGTGCAGCTTCCTGTGACATGATGGAAGAAAGTGGCTATAGGGTGAGTACATACATTAATTATGATATTGGGATTAGCTAAGAACATATAGTAGTCCAAAAAAACTATTTTAGATTCAAAAAAATACCCCCCACACTATCCTTTAATATATTTATTACATAAACAACTATCAGGAGCAGCTCCCGCTAAAAACATGTAGTCAAAGCACATCAATAGTACATATATAGATGAAATATATTGAAGCATTTCACCTAGAAATTCAGCCTAGTTGGTCCTCCATCCCCTCCATCCCCATTTATTTTTCTTTTGTGTTTCTTCCCTGATCCTGTTCGCCTTCCCTCGATTTTTCTCCTTCCTGCCTGTTCCTCATATTTTCAGATTCCTAGATAAGTAAAACCCCCATTCATCCCTCAAGGTCTTCCACCTGCCTGCACACATGACCCTGCCATGTGTGCCTTTTCCTGTTTCTATGCCATCTGATGTTTGCTCCCCTACAAAATAAGTAAGCCGAACTATATATGCTTCAGTTGTGTTATTGGATTGTCTTATTAACCACTTAAGGACCGCCTCCTGCACATTTACGTCGGCAGAATGGAACGGCTGGGCACATGCACGTACAGGTACGTCCTCTTTAAGTGCCCAGCTGTGGCGCGCCCGTGACCCAGTCTGAAGCTCCGTGACCGCGGGATACGCGGACCCGATCGCTGCTGGAGTTCCGCGATCGGTCCCTGGAGCTTAAGAACGGGGAGAGCTGTGTGTAAACACAGCTTCCCCGTTCTTCACTGTGGCGCCGTGATCGATCGTGTGTTCCCTATAAGGAAACACAATCGTTGATGTCACACCTACAGCCACACCCCCCTACAGTTAGAAACACAGATGAGGTCATGCATAACCCCTTCAGCGCCCCCTTGTGGTTAACTCCCAAACTGCAATTGTCATTTTCACAGTAAACAATGCATTTTAAATGCATTTTTTGCTGTAAAAATGACAATGGTCCCAAAAATGTGTCAAAATTGTCCGAAGTGTCCGCCATAATGTTGCAGTCACGAAAAAAATAGCTGATCGACGCCATTAGTAGTAGAAAAAAATAAAAAAAATAAAAATGCAATAAAACTATCCCCTATTTTGTAAACGCTGTAAATTTTGCACAAACCAACCGATAAACGCTTATTTTTTTTTACCAAAAATAGGTAGAGAATACGTATCGGCCTAAACTTAGGAATTTTTTTTATATATATATATATATATATATATATATATATATATATATCTATATTTTATATACAGTGCAGAAAATAAGTATTTGAACACCCTGCTATTTTGCAAGTTCTCCCACTTGGAAATCATGGAGGGGTCTGAAATTGTCATCGTAGGTGCATGTCCACTGTGAGAGACATAATCCAAAAAAAAAATTCCAGAAATCACAATTTATGAATTTTTAACTATTTATTTGTATGATACAGCTGCAAAGAAGTATTTGAACACCTGTCTATCAGCTAGAATTCTGACCCTCAAAGACCTGTTAGTCTGCCTTTAAAATGTCCACCTCCACTCCATTTATTATCCTAAATTAGATGCACCTGTTTGAGGTCATTAGCTGCATAAAGACACCTGTCCACCCCATACAATCAGTAAGAATTCAACTACTAACATGGCCAAGACCAAAGAGCTGTCCAAAGACACTAGAGACAAAATTGTACACCTCCACAAGGCTGGAAAGGGCTACGGGGAAATTGCCAAGCAGCTTGGTGAAAAAAGGTCCACTGTTGGAGCAATCATTAGAAAATGGAAGAAGCTAAACATGACTGTCAATCTCCCTCGGACTGGGGCTCCATGCAAAATCTCACCTCGTGGGGTCTCAATGATCCTAAGAAAGGTGAGAAATCAGCCCAGGACTACACGGGAGGAGCTGGTCAATGACCTGAAAAGAGCTGGGACCACCGTTTCCAAGGTTACTGTTGGTAATACACTAAGACGTCATGGTTTGAAATCATGCATGGCACGGAAGGTTCCCCTGCTTAAACCAGCACATGTCAAGGCCCGTCTTAAGTTTGCCAATGACCATTTGGATGATCCAGAGGAGTCATGGGAGAAAGTCATGTGGTCAGATGAGACCAAAATAGAACTTTTTGGTCATAATTCCACTAACCGTGTTTGGAGGAAGAAGAATGATGAGTACCATCCCAAGAACACCATCCCTACTGTGAAGCATGGGGGTGGTAGCATCATGCTTTGGGGGTGTTTTTCTGCACATGGGACAGGTCGACTGCACTGTATTAAGGAGAGGATGACCGTGGCCATGTATTGCGAGATTTTGGGGAACAACCTCCTTCCCTCAGTTAGAGCTTTGAAGATGGGTCGAGGCTGGGTCTTCCAACATGACAATGACCCGAAGCACACAGCCAGGATAACCAAGGAGTGGCTCTGTAAGAAGCATATCAAGGTTCTGGCGTGGCCTAGCCAGTCTCCAGACCTAAACCCAATAGAGAATCTTTGGAGGGATCTCAAACTCTGTGTTTCTCAGCGACGGCCCAGAAACCTGACTGATCTAGAGAAGATCTGTGTGGAGGAGTGGGCCAAAATCCCTCCTCCAGTGTGTGCAAACCTGGTGAAAAACTACAAGAAACGTTTGACCTCTGTAATTGCAAACAAAGGCTACTGTACCAAATATTAACATTGATTTTCTCAGGTGTTCAAATACTTATTTGCAGCTGTATCATACAAATAAATAGTTAAAAAAATCATACATTGTGATTTCTGGAATATTTTTTTTTTATAATGTCTCTCACAGTGGACATGCACCTACGATGACAATTTCAGACCCCTCCATGATTTCCAAGTGGGAGAACTTGCAAAATAGCAGGGTGTTCAAATACTTATTTTCTGCACTGTAGATATATATATATATATATATATATATATATATTTTTTTTTTTTGGGGGGGGAATATTTATTATAGCAAAAAGTAAAAAATATTGCATTTTTTTCAAAATTGTCGCTCTATTTTTGTTTATAGCGCAAAAAATAAAAACCGCAGAGGTGATCAAATACCACCAAAAGAAAGCTCTATTTCTGGGGAAAAAATTACGCCAATTTTGTTTTGGAGCCACGTCGCACGACCGCGCAATTGTCAGTTAAAGCGACGCAGTGCCGAATCGCAAAAACTGTCCGGGTCCTTTAGCTGCCTAAAGGTCCGGGTCTTAAGTGGTTAAATACCTCTTATGGGATCGTAGTCTTGGTGCTCTTTGTCAGCCGTTCTTATATTGGAGTCTCTGTTGATGATTTACTAATTTGATATACAGTAAAACCTTGGAGTGTGAGCATAATTCGTTCTGGAAACATGCTTGTAGTCCAAAGCACTTGTATATCAAACAAAGATCCCCATAAGAAATAATGGAAACTCGGATGATTTGTTCCGCAACCATTTATTCATAAGTCCTTAAGTTTATAGTTCATATAAAAAGATTATAGCAATGTGTAACTATAAAATGTCTATCCACAAATGGAATCCTCCAAAAGGGGATTAATGGCAAAATCCAGCAGGAGGTAAAGAGTATAAGAGAGAAGAGAGGCACCCCTAAGTTTAGCCATATGTTGCTAAATGTTGTACCTTCATTAAATGTAAACATATTGCTACACTAAGGCGGCGTACAGACGATCGGACATATCCGATGAAATGGTCCGCGGACCATTTCCATCGGATATGTCCGATCGGGAGTTTGATCCGATGGCGTGTACACACCATCGGATCAAATTCCCCGCCGCCGGACGGCGCGGTGACGTGGCGGTGACGCGGCGGTGACGTTGACGCCGCCGTCACCGCCACGTCACCGCACCAGGAAGTAAAACACTTCCGCGCATGCGCCGAATCCATTCGGCAGCGGCGCGGCGGCGGTGGGGGCCGACATGTCTGCTGGTAAGTGTACTAACCAGCAGACATGTCGGGCGGACAGATTCCCACCGGATAGATTTCAAAGCTTGCTTTGAAATCTGTCGGGTGGAGAAATCTGTCCGCTAGCCCATACACACGAGCGGAGATGTCTGCTGAAACGGTCCATCGGACCGTTTTCAGCGGACATATCCCCTCGTGTGTACGCCGCGGCGCCTCTCTTCTCTTTTATACTCAGTTGTGACATGACGCTACTTGTATAGCAAGACATCGCTTGTATATCAAGTCAAAATGTATTAAACAATTTAGCTTGTCTTCCAAAACGCGCTCAAACCAAGTTACTTTACTGCATTTCCCTAATGTCTGTTGTTTCTATGACTCTTTATACAAATAAGGAATTGCCAAAAACATATTATTATCCCATGGTCTATGAATCCATTTCGGTGTACTGTACAATAAATATAAGAGAAATATTGCTGGACCTCTAAATTCCCTATCTTGAAGTAAAGTACAGGGCATATGCCCCACCCCTCTCTTCTCTGCAATCTCTTTATTGTTTGCTAATAAAACTGGAGCCTCGTTATATAGGGGATTTTAACCACACTATGGCCCAGATTCACAGAGCGATTACGCGTGCGCAACTGCTGTTGCGCGTGCGTAAGTCTAAATGTGCGCGTGCGTATAGTTGCACGCGATTCACAAAACAATATACGCCAGAAATATACGTTTTTTGGTCCGGCGTAATTGAGTTAGACCTTCGCTTCCCTTCGCGCAAAACTGCGCTAGACACACCATTGATTTGCTAGTCAAATATGCTAATGAGGGAGTTACGGGGATTCACAAAAAAACGCAGTTGCTGCGCAGGCTACGCGATGTGCGCAACAGCAAAATGTCCTGTCTAAAGTTAGAGGACCTAAAAGCTGGTCTAAATTTTGAAAAAAAGTCTACTTGTCAGATAAAGCAACACTGTTAGTGAGGAGTTCAGCAGTCACACGTGTTGCCCAACAATCTGTATGCCAACATGCCAGGGGCATCGTCGCGCATAGCTATACTACTGACTTTAGATGAACAAAGAAGGATGAGGGCACGGAGGATGGCACTAAGGAGGGCACGGGAGATGTTTTTTTTTTTTTTTTTGCTTATATAAAATTTACAATTTAATCTAATCTAATACAATATTCTTATCTGATACAAGCCCCTCACTCTTCACTTGATATATCACACACGCATAGACATCTTTGGCATGAGTGATTCTGAGGTGTCTCGCATCTTCAGATTCACCCCTCATGCCATCATGGAATTACCACAACCTTGCAGGAGGACATCAGCAGCCCAACACATGGCACCACCCATGACACCCACATATACAATCAGAGCCCCATCCCCACAGATTTCAAACAGAACATGTATGGGGACAGCTGGCTGGTTGGTGAGTGACATGGGAGTCAGGCATGACTATCCCCTCCCGTGATGCACACCTCACAAGTGGCACATGCATGACTAACATCCTCCTGTCTTTTCCCTTCAAGGTGACTCTGCATATGCACTGGTACCCCATCTCATGACCCCATCTCATGCCAGCTCACATTATGCATCTTTGCACGTTAAACACACACATTAATCATGGCACAATGAGAATGCATGCATGCACACCACTGTGGTCCCTAGCACACACACCCCACATCCTCATCAAATTGGATTGGCACCAGTCCACCATGCAAGACTGGTGAGCAGTAACGCCACGTCAAGGCTCCAATTATGTCACTGTACATTCATACACCATTCACACGGACCTGGGAATCACTTCTCCCTGGTCCTGGGGAACCCTTCTCCACCCAAATTGAGGATGACACCCCTTTTCCAGCAGGAATGTCACCCCCACATTCAAACATCATTCACAACCCAAAATATGCCAAAAATGTCAGCAAAACAAAAAAAAAAATGCAGAGAAAAAAAAAAAGCAGAGAACAAAAATAAAAATGGTTTCAAACCAAAAAAAGGGGGAAAAAAAATTAATGCCCTGTGCGTGAGCCACGCCTGGGGCGCCCCCGGCCACGGCCCCGGACCCTCAGGGGAGACGCATGGGGGAGGGGAAAAGCCGGGGAAGGAGGAGCAGCCCCTGAGATCTGCCCACCTGGCGGCCTGCCCTCCAAGGCCACGGCTATTCTGTCCAGGGCAGCACCAAGTGTTGCCGTGTTGCCCTGGATAGCCTGGGTAAGGACCCTCACATCCTGCCCAACGCCTGCTGCTGTAGTTTGCAGGTCATTTAGGCAGGTTGTGGAGGCCCGGGAGTGGGAGTCCAGGTTACCCAGCCTATCGTTGATGGAGGACAGGCTCTGATCCACCCGCCCCATAGTCTGGCAGAGCTGTCTCAGAAGGCGGGTCTGGGTGGCCAGGTTCCTTCTCAGACAGGCGGGCAGGAGATTGGGCGCCCCCCTGGTGCTCTGGGATGACCTCCTGGCTCCAGCTGATGGTTGTGGCCGGGGAGAAGGGGAGGCCCTTGTGAGGGGAGCCATGTTGGGGGAGGAGGGAGGGGGGGTTCACCCTTAGGGAGGGCAGGCTTCTTGCAGCCAGAGGGGAAGAGTCCGCAGAAACCAAACGTCCAGTGCCTGCCATGGACTCCTCCTCCTCATGATTCTCCTCCTCCTCATGATCCTCCTCCGCATGATCATCCTCCTCCTCTTGTTCCTCCTCCGCGGACTCTGGCCTTGTTGGGGGGGCCTCATTAGGCTGCTGTCCTGGCGTTGGAGCGGTCAGGCCAGATGGCCCTGCACCCTCCTGCACATCTGTGGATGACACAAACCATTCACAGGTTGGAGGATCCACACACTTGCCACATATTCCCTTTCACCCCCTCCCCCACACATGCTACACACCTGAGAGAAATAAAAACCTTACCTGGCACCGCGGGGACCGGACTTGTGTCAAAGCCTGGCAGGCCCTCCACTTCATGCCGGTGAAAGGTCAGGGCCACCACACGCTCCGTCGCTGTAAATCTAATCCGGCATGGTGGGCCCCCTCCTGTGCCCCTGGCATGGGCATTTATTGCGGCCATTTTTTTTTTCACCTCACGCCGGAGGTCATTTATTTTCTTTTCAATCCCAGACCGGGTCCGTGTCTCCCCCTCCCCCGATGAATTGACCTGCTCCGTGATCATATCCAATATCTCCCTCCTCCTGGCCGGGGTGGTGGTGGCACTCTGCGGGCCGTGGAGAAAACGCCCATACTCGCTAATGGCCCGGGCAAGAATTCTTTTTTCCCCCACTGTAAAATTAAGCTTTCTTTTTCTCTCAGTCATACTTCCAAACAAACTCACTAGCAGTCACCAAAAATCAGTCACAAATACAAGCACAACCAATCAGGCAAGAACACACACAAAGAGAAAAAGAACACCCAAAAATCACACTAGCACTCAGCAAGAAACAGTCACAAAAAAATCAGATGAAAAAATAAAGCAAGAAAACAAACGCTCAGAAATCTATCAATCAAACAAACAGTCTCAAACACTTATCAAAACTCACTTTCACAAAACTACCAACAAGCACTAGATCACACAGAACACTAATCTGACAACTACAAAACACACTCTAACGAACAACAGAGCAAAAGCACTTGATTCAATGGGAAGGGACACAAAGGGATGTACTTTTGCAATGGAAGTGCGTTTGTGTGTGTCTATTTATGCTGTCTGCGTAGTTCACAACGTTGCCCTAGTCCATTTCCAATTTCACTGATTGCGCCGCTCCCGAGTTGTGAGCATGCGCACAACGGAGCTGACATGGTTTCCTTCACGCGCGCATGCGCGAGTCGGCCGGCCCTTCATTTGCATGGGGTCACGGCTCATTTCAATGTAACACGCCCACGTCCCTCCCAATTTGTATTACTCCTCCTTACGCCTCAGGAAAAAACCTTACGCTTGCGCAATTTCTTGCGCAAAAGCTACGTGAATCGCGGGATTACGCGGCTAGATTGCGCAAGTCTAACGGAAAAGTGGTGCGCTACGCCGGACCTGATAATGCGCCGATCTACGTGAATCTGGGCCTATATGCCTATATATAGCACCCTTAAGGTAAGGGAACTACAAGACCTTTGTGGATATCTAGACATATAACAGCAGCTAGAGTGAAGACACTTACCATTCCACCATCCAGCCCACCATCTCAATACCCTAGAGAGACTGTCTTGTTTATCTTTGCCCATAACCCAGCACATAGATGCACTTGTTGAATAGGACTCATTGATACATTGTTTGAGTTGGACTCACTCACACTCCGTTTAGCTACAGCTGTAGCCACTTTATTTACCCATTTGTTTTTCACTTGGTTTTTACTTGTGTAGTGCCCACGCATCACATATCTGAAGCGCTTATCACATTATTTTGACTTTTTCATTGTTTGTGTATTGTGGACACTTTAGATACAGCTGCCTCAGACCTGTTGATGTCATCCAATCACTTTATCTGCATACTCACAGTAGCGCATTAGATTTTATTATTTATTTATATAGGGGACACTTGGGCGTGGAACCAGCAAAGCTTTTGCCAGCTTGCAATCACCTGAAGGTAGCTGCATTTAACCCATGGCCTACGAATGGATACATGTGACCTGTACTATACTTAAAGATGCCTAATTTACAGACCAAATACCCTCTTTTTCTGCCTTTATTCATCTATACATAATTTGTCTGAATATACATTTTGAAGCTGAGTCATGGTCCTTCTAAGACCTGTGCTTTGTCAGTTCCCTGAGCTATTAATATGCATGCTGTCTTTCAGTTTGTAAATAACAATAACATTTAATACAAAGCCATTTAGTTGTTTAAAACCCAAATTTGGTCTCTCCAACTTGCCCAGCATGTATTTTAGTACATCTAGTTGTCTTCTGGCTGGGTGACATTGGCATGCAGGGTCCTCTTCCTCTTGTCCACTTGTCCCCTTCTGGGCAGGTTTCATTGATGCAGTACTTATTACATGATATCAAGGCCACTCCCCTCATCATTGCATGTGAGGTGATGAGGTAGGTCCATGACTACCTGTACTCACAGGATGCAGATTGAATAGTGACAATAAATTAAATGAATAGCCATAGAGATGTCTTTATTTCTGATCCACACTGCACGGTTCATCTGAAGTGTGGATGCTGTAGACAACAGCTCCACTTTTTTTTCTTTTACTATTCAGGCCAATTATCTATGATATCACTTGAGTATGTCGCAGCAGAGGTTACATTTTCACGGGTACATTTGTTTTTTGCAGCAAATTATTAAAGCTAGACAGCAGGTTGTCTTTGACTTCTGGAATTTATTGAACATACTGTGAATTAAAAAATCCAATTTTTCTGATGATAAATCCTTGCATCATTATATATAAATACCTAAATGTCCACAATTTTTTTTCTTGATATTATCTGTTTATTATTTTTCCAGACTCTTCCTAAAGTTCTGAGCCAGATTGCTCCAGCATTTTGCATGAACAGCTGTAGTTTTGTGGTTGAGAAATCCAAGGAATCTACAGCCCGTGTAGTAGTGTGGAGAGAGCTGGGTGTCCAGAGAAGTTACACAATGGAAAGCACACTATGTGGCTGTGACCAGGGAAAGTACAAGGTAAGGGGTAGTATGAGTAGTGTGAATAGAAGTGTTGACAATTGACCTGCATATTTGGCTAGTTTAACTTGCACTGCAATGCCTGGTCTGGTTTAGGGCCTAATGTGTAACATACCCATACTAAGAGGTTCACTTGTATACAGTTGTGCTCATAAGTTTATATACCCTGGCAGAATTTATGATTTCTTTTGACATTTTTCAGAGAATATGATAAAACAAAAAACTTTTCCTTCACTCATGGTTAGTGTTTGGCTGAAGCCATTTATTATCAAAAAATTCCAAAAGAAGAATGGAAATACTGCGCTGTCTGGTGAAAAAAACGAATGTCAAAATATGCAAGCAGCTAAAAATGTCCTGGGGCACTGGAAGAAGTCTACAGAAGACGAAACAGCATAGGGTAGTGGCGTGCTGACGTCTTCACCGCATACTGAAAGTCCTGGAGTGAACGGGCTGTGCTAGCCAGCCGGCTACATTTATTCACAAAGCAAATTTTTATCTATACATTGTAAGTGCGATTTTAACCTTTTATTAAATGTTCCTTATGGGTTCACACTATGTCAGTTTTTTCTTTCATCTCGGTTTCAACTCCTATTGATTATCGGTGATCGGTGGGAGACCTACTGGACATTGGACTACTTGCCACACAGACCCCCAGGCTGGGTAATAAACCACATGCTATAGAAGGTCTCGAGCTGGGACCTTCCCCTCTGGTAAGAGGCTGCTTATTCAAAGGGTGGAGGCCTTCTTTTTCTATCCATGCACTTTTCTCAGGTTTTTGGTTTGATGTCACCGTTTATTCAAAGAAAGCAAGATTTACACATCATTCAAGTATCACGTGTCACATTTGATCAGTGGAATTAGACACATTTATGTGTTTTTTCCTTATTTGGACAATTCAATATACACTTTCCCAAGTAATTCTTTCATGTCATCTATATGGTTGCATCATATTATTTTGTGGTCAATTGTGTAGATCATGGGTCTTCAAACTACGGCCCTCCAGTTGTTCAGGAACTACAATTCCCATCATGCCTAGTCATGTCTGTGAATGTCAGAGTTTTACAATGCCTCATGGGATGTGTAGTTCCACAAAAGCTGGAGGGCCGTAGTTTGAGGATCCCTGGTGTAGATTCTTCACGTTTTTGCGCAGTGTGTTTTCGTTATATTTATTATCAATCAACTGTGTTTACTCTTTTTAAATCATGACAACAGAAACAACCCAAATGACCCTGATCAAACGTTTACATACCCCAATTCTTATTATCGTGTATTGCCCCCTTTAACATCAATGACAGCTTGAAGTCTTTTGTGGTATTTGTGGATGAGGCTCTTTATCTTCTCAGATGGTTAAGCTGCCTATTCCTTTTGGATAAAAGCCTCCAGTTCCTGTAAATTCTTGGGCTGTCTTGCACAAACTGCATGTTTGACTATCCCCAGAGTGGTTCAATGATATTGAAGTTAGGAGACTAAGATGGCCACTCCAGAACCTTCACTTTATTCTGCTGTAGCCAATGACAGGTCGTCTCGGCCTTGTATGTCCAAGTAGGTCCCATGAGCCGCTTCCTGGCTGATGAATGCAAATGTTCCTCCAGTATTGTTTGATAACATACTGCATTCATCTTGCAATAATTTTTGCCCCAAAATATCAGCGATCCACCTCCATGTTTGACAGTATGAATGGTGTACCCTTTATAGGCCTTGTTGACTCCTCTCCAAATGAAGCATTTATGGTTGCAGCCAAAAAGCTCAATTTTGGTCTCCTCACTCCAAATGACTTTGTGACAGAAGTTTGAAGCTAGGTCTTTTTGCTGTTTGGCATATTGTAAGTGAGATACTTCGTGGCCTTTGCATAGTAATGGCTTTCTTCTGGTGACTCAACCATGCAGCTGATCTTTCTTTAAGTGCCGCCTTATTGTGCATTTTGAAACAGCCAGACCACATGTTTTCAGAGAGTCCTGTATATCACCTGAAGTTATTTGTGGGTTTTCTTTGCATCCCAAACTATTTTTCTGGCAGTTGTGGCTAAAATTTAGTTGGTCTACCTGACCGTGGTTTGGTTTCAACAGAGCCCCTCATTTTCCACTTCTTGATTAGAGTTTGAACATTGCTGATTGGAATTCTCGATTCCTTGGATATCTTTTTATATGTTTTTCCTGTTTTATACAGTTCTACTACCTTTTCCCGCAGATCCTTTGACAATTATTTTGCTTTCCCCATGACTCAGAATCCAGAAACGTCAGTGCAGCACTGGATGAAAGATGCAAGGGTCTGTCAGGAGTACAGAAACTCATTGACCTTTTATACACACACTAATTACAAGCAAACAGATGACAAGCGAGGATGGTTACCTTTTAACAGACATTCAAATCCCTTTGTGTCAACTTGTGTGCATGTTATCAGGCCAAAATCACCAGGGTATGTAAACTTTTGATCAGGGTGATTTGGGTAGTTTCTGTTGTGATTATGATTGAAAAAGAGTAAGCACAGTTGAATAATAATATATGGCTTCACCCAAACACTAACCATGAGTGAAAGAAATGTTTTCAAGAAATCATAAATTCTGCCAGGGTATGTAAACAAGGTATGAGCACAACTGTAAGTAAAAATAGTAAACATCAAAATAAAAAATGTCCTCTACCCCCCTGTATGCACATTAAATGTTCTGTATGAAAAGCCTGTGAAAAAGATGGCCAGGGGTCTCTGGTACAGCTCAGGGTGTCCAACAAAAAAGAAAAGAGGGGGATGGGAAAACTCTTATACTGTGGTATTTCAAAAAATATATAAATTGCTTCAGAAAGGTAAAAGCCATGGGGAGTGGTTCCACAGTACAAGAAAGAAAGATAAAAATGGAAAAAGTATTCAAATGCCTTGAAATTTTCCACATTTTGTCATGTTGCAGCCAAAAAAATTAATGTCTTTTATTGGGATTTTATGTGATAGACCAACACAAAGTGGCTCATAATTCTGAAGTAGAAGGAAAATGATAAATGGTTTTCATTTTTTTTTTTTTTTTTTTTTTTTACAAATATCTGAAAAGTGTAGGGTACATTTGTATTCAGCCCCCCTGAGTCACTACTTTTCTAGAACCACCTTTCGCTGCAATTGCAGCTGCAAGCCTTTTTGGGTCTCTACCAGATTTGCACATCTAGAGAGTGACATTTTTGCCCATTCTTCTGTGCAAAATAGATTAAGCTCTATCAGATTGGATATAGAGTGTCTGTGAGCAGCAATTTTCAAGTCTTGCCACAGATTCTCAATTGGATTTAGGTCTGGACTTTGAATATTCAAATCTTGGGATTTTTTTTTATAATCTAACCCTGCTTTAAACTTCTCCACAAATGTATCCCTGACCTGTCTGATGGCCTTCATGATGCTGTTTGTTCACTAAGGTTCTCTAACAAACCTCCTGAGGGCTTCCCTGAACAACTGTATTTACACTGAGATTAAATTACATACAGGTGGACTCTTATTTATTAATTAGGTGACTTCTGAAGGCAATTGGTTCCACTAGATTTTGGTTAGGAGTAAAAGGGGTGGGAATACAAAGGCGCGCCACACTTTGAAGATTTTTATTTGTGAAAACATCTTCCACAATTATGTGCCACTTTGCCACTTTCGTTAGTCTATCACATAAAATTCCAATAAAATACATTTACGTTTTTGGTTGTAACATGACACAATGTGGAAAATTTCAAGTAGTATGAATACTTTTTTAAGGCACTGTAAATCTGTTGAGGCAGGGGTGGAGAACCTGCAACATTCCAAGCAAGCCAGTCAAAGCCTGTCTCCATCAACAATCAGAGTAGTAGCTCTCTATGACTCAGGAACTCCCACCCTGGCTTCTCTGTGGGGTTCTTATGTGGGTATAGGGAATCAGAAAGTGCAAGAAAAGGAGTCTGTGTGAAAAAAAGCCTGTCAGTGGTCCGATCAGCAGGGGTGCTCAGAGTGGTTTGCCTAAGAATGGGTAAAGAGTTGTCTGATTTATTAAAACATCTCATTTCTTTTTTTCACCAAATAACATTTTGTGGCTTTAAGTTTCTACAAACTGCACATTGTAATCTCATGTATTGGAAACACATTCCATTAAAGATTTAGAATTTCCTTTTATTACCATCTTTTGAGGTACCTAAAGGTTAAAGACCATAAATCAGCTGAAATGTAGCCACCGGTTACATGGTGACTCCCTTGTTAGGGAGCCACCATGTAACTAATGGCTACATTTCAGCTCATTGCAGATATTAGTTAGGTCATGTTAGATATACATGTCATGTTACATAAAGTTATCAAGACAAGTAATAATGTGCGGTTTCATATTAAAGGATTAGGAAAATACTATGTTAAGAAAAACATAATTATAATAATGATGATGAAATAATAATAAAAATAATAATTATAGTTGGAGTAATTAAAATATAATTTTGTAAAATTGATTTTTTTTTTATGTTAAGATGGTCTGTTGGTATAGATTGTTAGGATTTTTGTAATTTGGCTTCACCCATATGCCTTTATTGGGACAGGCATATTGAACGTGTATGTTAGCGTTTTGGAGATCTATGTTCATGAGTTAGTTTCAGTATAATCTTTGGAGTGTGTAAACATCCACCAGTGTTTTCATGTAGTATGGAAAAAATGTTTTCACTGCTACTGTTTCTTCCATTTTTATAAATGGGGTCTACTTTTTCCATCCAATCCTTGACTGTTGAAACCTGTGTGGATCTCCAGTGTAGAGGTATGAGGGTCTTTGCTGCTTTTAAAAGCTGCCTGGTGAGTGTTTTCTTATATTTGTTGTATATGAATTTATATGTAGTAGGCAGGCTGCTGTGTTTAGAACCAATTTAGCTTCATTGGCTTCAGCAATTTTTTTGATCCATTTTATAATTTGTTGCCAGTAGCCAAGGATCGGAGGACATGTCCACCAGATCGTTAAAAAAGGTACATTTTATTTATTCCGCATCTCTAGCAGGTGTTGGGTATAGTTGAAAACCACTTCCTGGCTTTTTGTGGCATTCTATACCATTGTCAGGATTTTGTAGGCAATCTCTTGAGTTTTTGTGCTTAGTGAACATTTATGAGCAAAAATACAGGCTCTTTTCCATTGAGCATTGGTTATTTTTGTTTTCAGTGCCAGTTCCCATGACTCCTTGTGCTTGTTATTGTCGCTATGATTTTTTAAAATGAGCCAGGGGTAGGCTAGAGAGGTTGTTTAATGAACTGGGATCCTGTTGTAGCAAATTTGCTCTGAGGCAGTCATAGGAAGTCAGTATGAAGCCTTAAATTGGCTATTCTGGAGAAAGTCATGCAGCTGTATGTAGAACCATTCGCCAGGGAGCGATTCCCCAAATTCCTCCATCATTGAGTTATATGATTTTTTTTCTGCCTTTGATGAACCAATGTGCCACTAATAAAGTTTTGCTGTGTGCAGGTTTTGGCATTTTTTTGATTGATTCCTGGTGGGAAGTCTAGGTTTTTGTCAATAGGTGTTAAAGGACCTGGTGAGGATGCTAATTTACACATCGGGTTTATTTTATGGAATATGTCTAAAGTTGTTTTGATCAGTGGTTGTTTTTTTTAGAGGTGTGGATAGTTTAGAGTTGCAAGTCCATGGGTAGTATGTCAGGTTTTGTAGGTCGTTTGAGATTTCTAAGGTTACCCAGTCTTTATTTCCTTCATGGCAATAACAGTCTATGAGTCTTGATATGTGTGTCGCTAAGTGATATCTTTTAAAGTCTGGCAGTCCTATTCCTCTTTCAGTTTTAGGTAATGTAAGTAGGCGGAGGTTGATTCTTGTTTTTTTTTGTCTGCCCATAGAAAGTTTCTTTGTAATGTGGCTAGTTTTTTAAAGAAAAGGCCTGGTATTGGTATGGGTAGGGTGTTAACTACTTGAGCCCCGGCCATAGTCAAAAGGTGGCTCTTTAAATCCAGGAGGACGTCCTATGACGTCCTCGAGTCCTCCAGCCACTGGGGGCGCAATCCCCGAGATGCCGATGCGCGTGGCTGACGGCCACAAGGTACCCGCAAACGGCAATGTCAGAGCAGGGACGTGGAGCTCTGTGTGTACACACAGAGCTCCACGTCCTGTCAGGGAGAGGAGACAGATGCTGTGTCCCTTGTACATAGGGACACAGCATCGGTCACCTCCCCCAGTCAGTCCCCTTCCCCCACAGTTAGAACACACCCAGGATACACATTTAACCCCTTCCATGCCCCCCTAGTGTTAACCCCTTCCCTGCCAGTCACATTTATACAGTAATCAATGCATTTGTATAGCACTGTTCGCTGTATTAATGTGAATGGTCCCAAAAATGTGTCAAAAGTGTCCGATGTGTCTGCCGCAATATCGCAGTCCTGACAAAATTTGCAGATCGCTGTATTACTAGTAAAAAAAAAAGAATACATTTTTTTTCAGAATGCTATCCCCTATTTTGTATTCACTATAACTTCTGCGCAAACCAATCACTATACGCTAATTGCGATTTTTATTTTTTTACCAAAAATATGTAGAATACAAATCGGCCTAAACTGAGAATTTTTTTTTTTTTTAAATGGGATATTTTGTATTCACTAAGCCATAACTACGCCGCCGCTCTGCGCAAGTGCTTGACTAAGCAATCGCACGTCGCGTAAATAGCGTAAACCCGCGCAATTCAAATGGGGCGGCTTGTATTTAAATTAAGCGCGCCCCCGCGTCGAACGAATGCGCATGCGCCGGCGGGGGAAAAGCCCATTGCGCATGCTCCAAAGGACGTCACATTTTCTCAATGTAAACGACGTAATCGCAGCGTACGCCAGCCCCATTGAAATCGACGTACGCAAACGACGTAAACGACGCACAACACGACGCGGTCCCGAGGCCATACTTAACATGGCATCCGACGGGACACGACGGCATCCGACGGGACCTCGTAAGGTTACTCCACATAGAAGCTGGGGTAACCTACGCGGAGAAAACGACGTAGGCGACGACGGGGCGGCGTAAAAGCGATCGAGAATCGGCGTACTACTTCATTTGCATATGCAAATGAAAAAACAACGTAAAGGCCACCTATGGCCGGAGTTGTCATTACATCTACGATCCGAAAGTGTAATTGTATTAATGTAAAGTATCTATGCAAAATGATGCTCAGCATCACACGCATAGATACGAGCCAAAAAAAAAGGCGATACGACGGGGTATCTGAGATACTCCGTCGTAACGCCTCTGAGAATCTGGCCCATTGTGTTTTTTTTTTCAAAAATTTTTCGCACTTTTTTGTTTATTGCATAAAAAATAAAAACCGCGGAGGTGATCAAATACCACCAAAAGCTCTATTTGTGGGAAAAAAAGGACGTCAATTTTGTTTGTGAGGCAGGTCGCACGACCGCGCATTTTTAATTTAAAGCGTCGCAGTGCTGAAAGCTGAAGTTTCATCTGGGCAGGAAGGGGGTATATGTGCCCAGTAAGCAAGTGGTTAAAGAAATGTATGGTAGTTTTAGAAATACTGTCATTTTCAGAATGGATGCCCTGCCAAACCAAGAGAATTGTTTGTGTCCACATTTTAAGGTTTGTTGCTATGGATTTCAATAGGGGTTTGAAGTTAGCATCATCAAGGGTTTCTATGTTTGGTGTCAGATTAATCCCTAGGTATTTTAGGGTTTTATGTTCCCATATATAGGTACAATTGTGTTGGGTTATATTTAATTGTTCAGGGGTCAGAGTTAGATTAAGTGCCTCTGATTTATTGTGGTGTATTTCAAAGTTAGAGATGTAACTGAATATCTTGAAGATCTCGTTTAGTTTGGGAATGAAGATGTGTGGCTGAGTAAGGAAAAACAATAAGTCATCTGCGTACGCCGCAGTTTTATATTCTTTCTTGTTTACCTGGAAACCGTGGATCACATTCTCTAGATTGATTGATCTAATTAGGGGTTCAAAGGTCAATATAAAAAGTAGGGGAGATAGGGGATACCCATGTCTAGTCCCTTTACGTATGTTTATTGGTTTGGAGAATGTGTTTATTTTCATTTTTGATTGGGGGGTTTTGGTAAAAAGCTTGTATCCAACTTGGCATGCTATTCCCCAGTCCAATTTATGAGCAAGTTAAGAACATATATTCCCATGATACTCGATCAAAGGCCTTTTTGGTGTAGAGAGCAAGAAGCCTTTGATCTTTGAGTTCTTAGCATGGAAAATTAGATTAAGTGTTTTGGTTATGTATGTTGTCCCTGGCTTCTCTTCCTGGCATAAAGCCTACTTGTTCTGGACCTATGATTTTAGAGAGCAGGGGTCTTATTCTATTTTCCAGGATTTTTGCTAGTAACTTCAGGTCCACGTTAAGTCTAGAAATGGGCATTAAGTTAGAGCATTCTGTGTGGTCCTTGTCCGGTTTTGGGATTTCTGTGATGTACCGTAAGTCATTAAAAAGGAGTGCGAGTCATTTTTATTTTTCGCTAAGTACATAAATGCCTTTAGGAGGGCGACCTGGGGGGCGTGGCTGGCCGGAGAGGGACATGGACGCCTGAAAGCACAGCTCCTAAGCCAGGGGAATAGAATCAGCGACAACGGCCAGAATCGAGCCATCATCTACCCACTCCTTTACTCCAGACATTGCAGTGATCCTCCCCGACATGTCGAGAAAGAGATACCTGGAGTACCAGCCGCAAAAACTGACAGAATTCGCCTACAAGCCGGCGATGCGGACCGGAGCTATCCAAGATGGCGCCGGCCTGGAAGAACCTCGAGACTCCTATACAGACCTCCCGTACGAAACTACAGGGGAATCCCCCCAGCCAGGTACCGATGCTGCCCTGTCCCACCTCCAGGAGAGTGACCCCCTCCTCCGCAGCCCAGCTAAAGCCAAGATGCGGCTTGACACGCCGCCGCGAGTGCTCCACCCGCAAATCGAGGCCCAGGCTTTCAACCCCCTCCTCTCCAACCAGGCCTTACGTTCCTCCATGGCGTCCTTCCCCACCTCAGGCCAACCAGTCATGGACACCACCCTGAAGGACATGCTCCTTTCGCTACAGACATCCCTCATGACAGACCTCTCCTCCCTGTTTGCCAAGGTCACCTCAGACATACACTCCCTAGACGACAGAGTTACTAACGTGGAGAGGGGAATGTCTGATTGCACATCCACAGTAAACGACATAATAGACGCCTATGAGGAGGTGAAGGAGGATCAGGCATGGATGCGCGCCAAGCTGGCCGATTTAGAGGACAGGTCCCGCAGGAATAATGTTAAGCTAAGGGGGGTCCCAGAATCCATTCTACCCGTGGATCTGCCTCGCTATGCCAAGGAATTGCTCCACCTTGTCGTTCCTGATGCAGCCCCACGCGACCTGATAATAGACAGGATCCACAGAATCCCCAAACCTTCCCACCTGGCAGCCTCGGTCCCCAGAGACGTACTAATGAGGATCCACTTCTATCAAGTTAAAGAAAAACTTATGATGGGAATCAAAACCAAATCGCCATTGCCAGCTCCTTACACTGACATCCAACTGTTTCCTGACCTTTCCAAGTTCACACTACAACAAAGGCGCCATCTAAGCCCGATTACTAAGGGTCTCCAGAACCACAAGGTGCCATACAAGTGGCGTTATCCTGCCACCCTCCTCATCGTGAGGAATGGTCAGAACCACAGCATCAACACTCTAGATGACGGCATGCGTCTGCTCCACGCTTGGGGAATCCTGCTAGAACCTCCCAAACCCGCCACTTCCCAGGGGGGACCGAATCCCCAGAAGAAACGCATGGATCGCAACCGCACCTGAATTGCCATTACGTGCCCTGGCCACTCAACGTTCACATAGTTCCCCTGAGCTCTGGCTTGTTACATCCCTTATACACCCGACTCCTCGAGTTAATAACTGTTTGATACCCCCACCTAGAGGCTCCAGCGGTGGCTTACACCGCCTCTAAGAATCTTTCCTTTGTTGATGTTGCTGGCATTGTGACCCACAGGGGTTTTCACTATACCGGATCGCACTAATCAATATCCTGCTTTGTTTTTTTCTTTGGTTTAAGTTTTTCATTTTATGATCAGATAACTTGTTGCTCTATCTGCAGCTTTCTCACATCCATTGCTTCCAGGACCACTGTCTGCCACTCTACTACCAGTTAATCTCCACGCCAAAGCTCAAGAACCGACTCTACAGCGACGATCGCTTTTGGGACCGCACGCCTCTGGTCTGCTGCTACACTCCCACCTCAGGTCATCCTCCCTAATCCACACCCGGTCTGGTCTGAGTCAACTATCTGTAAGTGTTACCCAGTTACACACACCGGGCCGCAGCCCTCAAGATGCCGCTCACAATTCTCTCACTAAATGTGAACAGTCTTAATCACCCTGCCAAGCGACACTCATTGTGGAAGACCGCTGCGGCCCTCCACAGTGACGTTGTGTGTGTCCAAGAAACACACCTGCTGCCGTCAGATACGGCCCTTTGCTCCAACCGACAGTTCACACATGTTTTTCACGCTAACCACTGTACCAAAACTAAAGGTGTCATGACAGCATTCAAAGATACATTGGACTTCCAACTCCTAGACTCTGTTGCAGACACTGAAGGTCGTTTTCTAATAACTGTTTGCAACATAAACCGGGCCACATATACCCTTGTAAACCTATATGCCCCGAACACCCATCAAATGAAGTTCTTGCGCAAGGTACTTGCTTACACCAAACCTATCCGGAAGGGACATCTCATAATGTGCGGAGACTTCAATATGGTCCCGGATGTTACTTTAGACTCCACCTCAGCCGCAAAAAGGCGCGAATCTCCTCTAAAAAACGTCATTCTCCGCCATGACCTGTATGATGCATGGAGATGTCTCCACGGCTCAGACCGGGACTATACTTTTTTCTCCCACAGGCACTCCTCATACTCCAGAATCGATTTGTTCTTAACTGACAAATGGATCTTACAGAAAATATGCATATCTGAGATCCACACTGCAACATGGTCAGACCACGCCCCGATATCAATAACGATAGATGATCCCAACTCACATAGACCCACATTTGTTTGGCGGGCAAATAACTACCTTATTCAAAATGACGAATACAAGCCAGATATCTTAGAAAAAATCGATGACTTTTTTATGCTGAATAAGGGCTCTGTGTCTGACCCTGCGGTGGTGTGGAGCGCCCACAAGGCGTACATTAGAGGAATGTTGATTAGATTGAGCTCCCATCATAAGAAAAAGAAAATGCAGCGCTTGAATGACCTGACTACCCAAATAGCTTCCTTAGAATCAGCACACAAAACTAACGCTACTGGCCCCCAGACGACCCTCCTACTATCCCTCAGACAGGAACTTAAGACGTTGCTCCTACACTCCTATGAATTCCTTCAGAGGAAATTCAAAGCGACTTCATATTCCACCTCCAACAAAGCAGGGAAAAAGCTTGCCCAACGCCTTAAGGGTAGACGCGCAAAAGCTAAGATTCCCTACTTAATCCACCCCCACTCAAATCTCACTCTGACGAACCCGCAGGACATAGCTGATGCGTTCAGCGCTTATTATGGTGATCTATACAATCTGAAACGTGACCCTGGTACCCCACAACCCACACAGGACGAAATTGACGACTTCCTACACAAGATAAACCTGCCATCCCTGACTGAACAACAACTGGAGGCGCTTAACGCCCCGTTCACAGAACAGGAAATTAATAAAACTATTGCCTCCCTCCCTAGTGGTAAGGCACCTGGCCCCGACGGCCTGACAGGAGAATACTTCAAACAATTCTCCCTATCTCTATCCCCGTACCTCGCTGAACTGTTTAATAGCGCTGCCTTTTCTTCTACCTTCTCCAAAGAATACTTATCAGCTTTGATTATAACTCTACCAAAGCCAGGGAAGGAGCCCAATATTCCCCAGAATTTTCGCCCCATATCCCTTCTAAATCTCGACCTCAAAATTTACGCCAAAACCATTGCCTCAAGACTGCTAGGAATTATGCCCACTTTAATCCATAAAGACCAAACAGGATTCACACGGGGCAGACAGGCTTCAGACGCCACCAGGAGAATGCTCAATTTAATCCACCACGCAGAATCCACCGGAACGCCTTCTCTGCTGCTATCACTAGATGCAGAGAAGGCGTTCGACAGGGTTAACTGGACTTACCTTAATGCTGTTCTCCAAAAGTTTGGCTTTAAAGGCTTCATCCTAAACGCCGTACTAGCACTCTACACCAACCCTATGGCCCAAGTTTTCACGGAAGGAATGCTTTCCTGCCCCTTCTCCATTACAAACGGCACACGCCAGGGGTGCCCACTATCTCCACTTATTTTCAACATGCTTATGGAACCCCTGGCGGAACACATACGTTCTCATAAGGCCATCACAGGCCTCCAAATTGGCCCACAGTCCCATAAGATCAGCCGCTTTGCTGACGATGTCATTCTCATCCTCACTAACCCAACATCCTCCCTGGCTGAGGTACAAAAATTACTGAATTGGTTTAGCTTGGTATCGTATTACAAAGTGAACACGACTAAGTCATACATTCTAGACCTCAACATTGACGCCACAACCAGAAACCTCATACAGCTACAATATCCATTTAAATGGGCACACAACGACATCTCTTACTTGGGCATTCAACTGCCAAGATCTCTTAAAAATCTTTACTCCTGTAACTTCTCACCACTTCTCCAAACCGTCCAAGCAACTACACAACAATTGGCGAAACACAAACTTTCCTGGTCAGGGAGACTCGCAGCTTTCAAAATGATTTGCTTGCCCCAAGTCCTGTATTTCTTTAGAACCCTCTCCATCCCGTTACCTGCCTCATTTTTCAGGTCCTTGCAAACGATCTACAACAAGTATCTATGGAACGGTAAAAAACCTAGATGCGCTCATGCGACACTGTCCAAACACAAATTAGCTGGGGGTGCAGGTTCAATAGACTTTAAAGATTACCACACTGCGGCCATTCTGGCCCAGTTGCCCGCATGGTTCCAACCCCTCCTCACTTCACCGTGGGGACAAATAGAGAGCCTGACACTCACCCATCCTGACCTAAGTAGTTGGATACTGAGCACCCCTCTAGGTGCTCATGTCCCAACATCCATCCCCCCGACCATGAAAGCGTCGGTCCAGGCATGGGGGAAGTTGATCTCCATGCTCGGTCCAGCTCCTGCCACAACTCACTTCAAAATCCTTCTGGAATCCCTACGGTTCCTCTCACCAGACCTTTCACTGTCAAGGTGGTCCACACATGGGATCCACCATGTTCAAGACCTAGTTCGGGACGGTCATCCTAAGTCCTTCACACAACTACAGGCCGAATTCAAACTCCCAGACGCTGAACAGTTTACCTTCCTACGAGTTAGCCACTGCTTGCGCTCCATCCCCCTCCCCCTTTACACCCTTCCTTCTAAGACGTGGAACTACCTCACTGACCCCGCTTCCACCACCAAAGGCATCTCCCACTTCTACAACAACCTCCGCCAAAAACGTACCTTCTCCAAACTTCCACCACATCACAAATGGGAATATGACCTCACATGCACCTTCACTGAAGCCCAATGGCAGCGTGCTTTTAGATCAATATACCAATTCACCAAATCAGCAGCCCTTTGGGAACTTACGCAGAAAATCTCGCTGCGCTGGTACCTTACACCCACAAAACTAGCATCTTTCGGCACGCAAAACTCCAGCGTTTGCTGGAGATGCAAGGCCGCTAAAGGGGACTTGCTGCACATTTTTTGGAAATGCCCAAATATCCAGAACTATTGGAACGACACCTTTAAGCTTATATTTGAAGTCACCGGTGCCCAAATCTTGCCATCCCCTGCTCTTGCACTCCTCAACCTCACCATCGAAGACATCCCTCACCACCTGAGATACACAACCACACACATACTGTTAGCAGCTAGGCTCAATTTAACGAGACACTGGAAATCAGACGTGTCCCCATCCAGGGATCAAATCCTAAATCTAGTGGCCCTGCACTTTAGTTATGAGACCATGATGGCCTCCAGCAATGGACACACCACTGTCACAAACCAACAGTGGCTGCCGTGGTCCACCTGGACGAAAGTTGCGAATGTTACATAAAGACAACCCTCCAAGACTCTCATTGCACTCTTTCTTGACCGAGCAACACCTTATTCTTCACTTCAAATCTCTTTTTCTCCTCTTTCAGACCTCGCTATACAAGGTTCCTTATGTGTTATCTTCAATGTTTTATGTTATCACGATATGTATCTCCCCTCCTCCCTTGTGGCACTACTGCTCCCAATGGGGGTGCCACATTGGAGGAGTGGACGCCTATACTTGATATGTATCTATAGCCTATACCCCACGCCTAGTATACTCATTATTGTTAGCAGCACAACCTGTTCTGATGTAACTCCTGTTATAATGTTTTTGCACAACGTACACTCTTTAATTGTACTCTGTACCTATTTTGAAAATCCAATAAAATATTTGAAGGAAAAAAAAAATGCCTTTAGGAGGTGCTTGGATAAAATCTGGATGCAAATTTTGTAATATTGCGATGTGAATCCATCGGGGCCTGGGCTTTTTCCAGCTTTTAAATCTTTGATTTCAGTATGTATTTAATTTATGGTTGCTTTATTTCTTCTTTTTTAAGGGAAGGTTTTCTTCCATCCAAGAATTTTTGGATAGTTTTTTGCATTGTGTTTGGAAGGTTGGTTGGGGGGTTTGTGTTGTGGTAGTAGATTGTATAGTTTTGTGTAATGTTGCTGCTATCTTTTTTAGAGATATTTTCCCGTGTCCCTTCTGCATTTTTAATAGCGTGTATACAGTGCCTTGCGAAAGTTTTCTGAATTTTTTTGTGAAGAATCAACAACAAGTGGGACACAATCATGAAGTGGAACGAAATTTATTGGATATTTCAAACTTTTTAAACAAATACAAAACTGCAAAATTGGGCGTACAGCTGTAAGTCGCTTTGGGTATGTCTCTATCAGTTTTGCACATCGAGAGACTGACATTTTTGCCCATTCCTCCTTGCAAAACAGCTCGAGCTCAGTGAGGTTGGGTGGAGAGCTTTTGTGAACAGCAGTTTTCAGTTCTTTCCACAGATTCTCGATTTGGATTCAGGTCTGGATTTTGACTTGGCCATTCTAACACCAGGATATGTTTATTTGTGAACCATTCCATTGTAGACTTTGCTTTATGTTTTGGATCATTGTCTTGTTGGAAGACAAATCTCCGCCCCAGTCTCAGGTCTTTTGCAGACTTCATCAGGTTTTCTTCCAGAATGGTCCTGTATTTGGCTCCATCCATCTTCCCATCAATTTTAACCATCTTCCCTGTCCCTGCTGAAGAAAAGCAGGCCCAAACCATGATGCTGCCACCACCATGTTTGACAGTGGGGATGGTGTGTTCAGGTTGATGAGCTGTGTTGCTTTTATGCCAAACATAACATTTTGCATTGTTGCCAAAAAGTTTGATTTTGGTTTCATCTGACCAGAGCACCTTCTTCCACATGTTTAGTGTGTCTCCCAGGTGGCTTGTGGCAAACTTTAAACGACACTTTTTGTGGATATCTTTAACCACTTAAGGACCGCCGCATGTACATTTACGTCGGCACAATGGCACCGACAGGCACATCAACGTATATATACGTTGGTGCCTTGAGGGGGTTCGGGGGTGCGTACATGCGGCGGTTCCTTTAGCTCCGGGAGCGATCCGAGATGAGGGGGCGGCGATTCGTTTTCAGCCACCCCCTCGCGATCGCTCCCAGCCAATGCGCGCGCCCGCCGCCGCCTCTTCCTGTGCTAAGTGTAAACACAGGAAGAGGGAAGTGCTGTGTTCCTCCTCGTGTCGGTCTTTTCGTCCGACACCGAGGAGAGAACACATCACCAAGTAAGTTGCACCTAACAGTACACTGACACAGGTACACATAGGCACACTTAACCCCTTCCTGTCACCGCCGATCACCCCCCCCAGTCCACTGTAACATTGTGTCACTAAATGCAGTAATCATTTTTTTTTTTATAACTGCATTTAGTGTCAGTGTTACAGTAAAAAGTGTCAGGGCAGTTAGTCTTAGCCCCCTTTAGGTCTAGGGTAGCCCCCTACCCCCCCTAATAAAGGTTTAACCCCTTGATCACTGCCTTAGTTAACCCTTTCACCCCCTATTGCCAGTGTCACTAAGCGATCGATTTTCTGATCGCTGCATTAGTGTCACTGTTGCCGCTAGGCAGTTAGTTTTTTTTGAGGTTCGCCGCCAGGTTCTATAGCGCTAGGTACCCCCATAAATAAAGTTTTTAACCCCTGATTGCCCCTAGAGTTAACCCTTTCACCAGTGATCACCATATAAGTGTCAGTGGTGAAGCAGGTTAGCCAGTTAGTTATTTAGGTTTTTAGAAAGCGTTTGGTACCCCCATATATTACCTAATAAAGGTTTTAACCCCCTGATTGCCCCCTAGTTAACCCTTTCACCAGTGATCACCGTATAAGTGTTACGGTTGACGCTGGTTAGTTAGTTTGCTGTTTATAGCATCAGGGCACCCGCCGTATATAACCCAATAAAGGTTTAACCCCCTGATCGCCCGGCGGGTGATATAAATTAAATTTTTGCGTCAGTCAGGGTCTGCGTCGCCCCAGGCAGCGTTAGGTTAGTGCCAGTAACGCTTACACCCACTCGCAAAGCATACACCCCCCTTAGTGGTATAGTATCTGAACAGATCGATACCTGATCTGATCAGATCTATACTAGCGTACCCAGCAGTTTAGGGCATTGTTAGTGGAATCAGCCCAGATACCCGCTAGCACTTGCGTTTTGCCCCTCCGCCCAGCCCAACCCACCCAAGTGCAGTATCGATCGATCACTGTCACTTCAAAAACACATCACACACAACTGCAGCGTTCGCAGAGACAGGCCTGATCCCTGCGATCGCTAACAGTTTTTTTTTAAGCGTTTTCTACATTTGCCTTTCTATAGCCAGGTGCTTTTTTTACCCGTGAATCATCACCAGTCTACGACTAAATTTAGAGCCCAAAATGGCAAAGCGGATGTACACTGGTGAAGAGGCTGTTAGGATCATGTGCATGTCGTCAGATGATGATGAGGAGGTCACGCATCTGACAGATTCGGGCTCAGAATACGATCCTGTTTACGACAGTGGCTCCATGTCAGATAGCTCTGACGACGGAGTGGTGGTCCCTGCTAAGGCCAGGCGTACCCGACCCCGTTCTGAGGTTGTTGAGGAGCAAGAACCGCAGGACCCTTGTATGGAGCAGAGAGCGAGTACTAGCGCCGCTATTCCTTTTGGTGGATTGGCAAGCACCAGCGGCCTAGTACACCCTGGTCGTTCATCCAGCACTGCAGTATCACGTGGTGACGTGGCGAGTCCCATAAGTGCAGTTCAAGCTGGCAAGGTGGCAAGCACAAGTAGTGTCCCGCTGCCACCAAGAAGAAAAAGACAGGCCCGTCGTGCCCATAGTGCCCTTCCTGCAGATCTCGCCTATCCTGATTGGGTCCCCGCCACTTCTGCAGCACCTGTACTTCCCCCATTCACTGGCCAACCTGGAATTCAGGTGGATACAGCGAATTTTACGCCACTTGATTTTTATTTGCTGTATTTCACGGAAGATCTCTATAGATCTATTGTGGACCAGAGTAATTTGTATGCTGGTACCTACATCGCCGCTAATCCCCAGTCCGTCCTTGCCAAAGAATGGAGACCTCTTACGGTTTCCGAATTTAAGACCTTTCTGGGCCTTACCCTCAATATGGGCATACATCCATTTCCTCAATTGCGCATGTATTGGTCCACACATCCAATTGACCAAATGCCCATATTCTCTGCTCACATGGCCAGGAAACGATACGAGATGATCCTGCGGTTCCTGCATTTCAGTGACAATGCACTCTGTCGTCCACGTGGAGACCCTGAATTTGACCGGCTCTACAAAATTCGGCCCCTCATAAACCATTTCAATGAACGTTATGCAGCCTTGTTTAATCCCCAGCAAGTTGTCTGCGTTGACGAGTCCCTGATTAAATTTGCTGGCCGCTTGTCTTTCAAGCAGTTCCTTCCCAGCAAGCGTGCCAGATACGGGGTCAAGCTCTATAAGCTTTGTGACAGGGCAACAGGCTACACATGGAGCTTTAGGGTTTATGAGGGCAAAGATAGTCACGTAGAGCCGGAAGGATGCCCAGATTACATGGGGAGCGCTGGCAAGATTGTCTGGGACTTGGTGTCACCCTTATTCGGAAAGGGGTACCACTTGTATGTGGACAATTATTACAGCAGCGTGCCACTTTTTAGTCACTTGTTTGATCATCAGATTGGAGCATGTGGCACCGTGCGACCTAATCGCCGGGGCTTTCCCCAGCGGCTTGTAGATGCCCGTCTTAAGCTGGGGGCGAGAGCCTGCTGCAGATGTAATAATTTGCTCGCTGTGAAGTGGCGGGACAATAAGAATGTTTTCATGCTTACCACCCTTCACGCAGACACGACAGTACAAATTCAAACGGCGACTGGTGTTGTGGAGAAACCCCTCTGTGTCCACAAATATAACCAAAATATGGGAGGGGTGGACCTCAACGACCAGTTGATGGCGCCGTATCATATTGCCCGTAAATCGAGATGCTGGTACAAAAAAGTGTCTCTACATTTATTCCAATTGACTTTGCTGAATGCTTTTGTGTTATACAAAACTTCAGGACAGAACGGACCCTTCCTCCAATTCCAGAAGGATATCGTCACAGAACTCCTGTATCCAGGCGGTTCTGCACCTCACCATCCCCTACCAAATGCAGTAAGCCGACTGCATGAGAGGCATTTTATATATGCCCTTGAGAGTACCCCTACCCAAAAAGCCCCCCAAAGAAGATGTCGTGTCTGTAGCAAGCGCGGATTTAGGTGTGACACACGTTATTTTTGTCCCCGATGTCCTGCCGATCCTGGTCTTTGTATTGGCAAAGGTTTTGAACGCTTCCACACACTAGTGAAGTATTAGCGTAGGGCAAAACATATCACAGGCTAGGCACACGTACACAGGGTCTCCCAAGATGCTGTCGCATTTTGAGAGACCCAAACCTGGAACCGAAAAGTTGAACAGTTACAAAAAAAAAGTGTAAAAAAGGAAAAAGTAAAAAAACACAAAAAAAAAATAAAATAAAAAAAAAAAAAAATAGTTGTCGTTTTATTGTTCTCTCCCTCTCTATTCTCACTCTATTGTTCTGCTCTTTTTTAGTCTATTTTATTCTGCAAAGTTTTATTGTTATGTTTTTTCATGCTTGCTTTTCAGGTATGTAATTTACTTTACTGTTTTCAGGTACGCCATTCAGCTGTTGCGCGGAGTTATTTATCTTGACAGCAACAGCGTTTGCTCCCACGATATATAAAGCCGTGACTCCAGTGCTGTAGGAGGTGATTTCACCACCACAGTTAAAAAAAGAGCATATATGCCGAAGCATGGGGGCATTAGGGGCGGAGGAGCGATTTTGCTCCTAATGCCGCGTACATACGGTTGACATTCCTACGGAGGGTTTCCCGTGGAAAAGTCTAACCATGTGTACACGGCATAGAAAAGTCTGACCATGTGTACACGGCATAGAAAAGTCCAACCGTGTGTACGCGGCATAACTTTTTTGCGGGAGGATGCCCCCATGCTTCGGCATATATATATTAGGCACAGGTTGCGTTAAAAAATGTTTTATTTTTTACTATGTTTTTTTTTATTGGTATTTGCTTTGCAGGTATGGTATGGTAAGATCTTACTGTTATACTGTAATGTTCCTACGGAGGCCTTACCCGTGGAAAAGTCTGACCATGTGTACACGGCATAGAAAAGTCCGACCGCGTGTACGCGGCATAACTTTTTTGCGGGAGGATGCCCCCATGCTTTGGCATATATAAATGGTGCATGTATGCCCATCATTAGAAGTGGGTGGATGAAGGGAGGTATTCTAATGGTGGGCATACCCACCGATCAATCCATATGTGGAATTACACCCCAAAATACATTCCGCTGCTTCTCCTGAGAACGGGGATACCACATGTGAGACTTTTTGGGAGCCTAGCCACTTATGGAACCCCAAAAACCAATCTCCGCCTTCACTCTTTCTAATGGTGTAAATTTTTGATTTCACTCCTCACTACCTATCACAGTTTCGAAGGCCATAAAATGTCAAAATAGCACAAAAAAAAAAAAAGACCCCATTTTGGAAAGTAGACACCCCAAGGAAACTGCTGAGAGGCATGTTGAGTCCATAGATTTTTTTTTTTTTGTCCAAAGTGATTGAATAATGACAAAAAATTTTTTTTTTCAAAAATGATATATTGCTCACACATGCCATGGTTATATGTGGAGTTGCACCCTAAAATACATTCTGCTGCTTCTCCTGAGTATGGGGATACCACATGTTTGGGAGCCTAGCCGCGTTCGGGACCCCGAAAACCAAACAATGCCTTCAGCATTTCTAAGGGCGCAAATTTTTGATTTCACTCCCCACTACCTATCACAGTTTCAAAGGCCATAAAATGCCAAAATAGCACAAAACCCCCCCAAATGACCCCATTTTGGAAAGTAGACACCCCAAGCTATTTGCTGAGAGGCATGTTGAGTCCATGGAATATTTAATTTTTTTGCCCCAAGTGATTGAATAATGACCAAAAAAAAAAAAAAAATGTACAAAACATTGTCACTAAATGATATATTTCTCACTCATGCCATGGTTATATGTGGAATTGCACCCCAAAATACATTCTGCTGCTTCTCCTGAGTACGGGGATACCACATGTGTGGGACTTTTTGGGAGCCTAGCCGCGTACGGGACCCCAAAAACCAATCACCGCCTTCAGGCTTTCTAAGGGTGTAAATTTTTGCTTTCACTCCTCAATACCTATCACAGTTTCGAAAGCCATAAAATGTCAAAATAGCACAAAAAAAAAAAATGACCCCATTTTGGAAAGTAGACACCCCAAGGAAACTGCTGAGAGGCATGTTGAGTCCATAGATTTTTTTTTTTTTTTGTCCAAAGTGATTGAATAATGACAAAAAAAATAAAAAAAATAAAAAAGTTGTCACTAAATGATATATTGCTCACACATGCCATGGTTATATGTGGAGTTGCACCCCAAAATACATTCTGCTGCTTCTCCTGAGTACGGGGATACCACATGTTTGGGACTTTTTGGGAGCCTCGCCGCGTACGGGACCCCGAAAACCAAGCAACGCCTTCAGCATTTCTAAGGGCGCAAATTTTTGATTTCACTCCTCACTACCTATCACAGTTTCAAAGGCCATAAAATGCCAAAATAGCACAAAACACCCCCAAATGACCCCATTTTGGAAAGTAGACACCCCAAGCTATTTGCTGAGAGGCATGTTGAGTCCATGGAATATTTAATTTTTTTGCCCCAAGTGATTGAATAATGACCAAAAAAAAAAAAAAATGTACAAAACATTGTCACTAAATTATATATTTCTCACACATGCCATGGTTATATGTGGAATTGCACCACAAAATACATTCTGCTGCTTCTCCTGAGTACGGGGATACCACATGTGTGGGACTTTTTGGGAGCCTAGCCGCGTACGGGACCCCGAAAACCAAGCACCGCCTTCAAGATTTCTAAGGACATACATTTTTGATTTCACTCACACAAATCTTGAAGGCGGTGATTGGTTTTCGGGGCCCCGTACGCGGCTAGGCTCTCAAAAAGTCCCACACATGTGGTATCCCCGTACTCAGGAGAAGCAGCAGAATGTATTTTGGGGTGCAATTCCACATATGCCCATGGCATGTGTGAGAAATATATCATTTAGTGACAAAGTTTTGTAATTTTTTTTTTTAGGTCATTATTCAATGACTTGGGGCAAAAAAATTAAATATTCCATGGACTCAACATGCCTCTCAGCAAATAGCTTGGGGTGTCTTCTTTCCAAAATGGGGTCATTTGGGGGGGTTTTGTGCTATTTTGGCATTTTATGGCCTTCAAAACTGTGATAGGTAGTGAGGAGTGAAATCAAAATTTTGCGCCCTTAGAAATGCTGAAGGCGGTGCTTGGAGTTTGGGGCCCCATACGTGGCTAGGCTCCCAAAAAGTCCCAAACATGTGGTATCCCCATATTTAGAAGAAGCAGCAGAATGTATTTTGGGGTGCAACTCCACATATAACCATGGCATGTGTGAGCAATATATCGTTTAGTGACAACTTTTTGTAAACTTTTTTTTTTTTGTCATTATTCAATCACTTGGGACAAAAAAAAAAAATATTCAATGGACTCAACATGCCTCTCAGCAGTTTCCTTGGGGTGTCTACTTTCTAAAATGGGGTCATTTGGGGGGGTTTTGTACTGCCCTGCCATTTTAGCACCTCAAGAAATGAGATAGGCAGTCATAAAATAAAAGCTGTGTAAATTCCAGAAAATGTACCCTAGCTTGTAGACGCTATAACTTTTGCGAAAACGAATAAATATACGCTTATTGCGATTTTTTTTACTAAAGACATGTGGCTGAATACATTTTGGCCTAAATGTTTGACTAAAATTTAGTTTATTCGATATTTTTTACTTGTTATAAGAAAAATCATTTTTTTTCAAAATTTTCTGTCTTTTGCGTTTATATCGCAAAAAATAAAAATTGCAGATGCGATCAAATACCATTAAAAGAAAGCTCTATTTGTGGGAAGAAAAGGACGCAAATTTTGTTTCGGTATAACATTGCATGACCGCGCAATTACCAGTTAAAGCGAACGCAGTGGCAAATTGTAAAAACACCTTGGGTCTTTAGCCTGCATATTGGTCCGGGTCTTAAGTGGTTAAGAAATGTCTTTCTTCTTGCCACTCTTCCATAAAGGCCAGATTTGTGCAGTATACGACTATGAACAGAGTCTCCTACCTCAGCTGTAGATTATTATTTCAATATTATCGCTTGCACAGTGCTCCTTGGGATGTTTAAAGCTTGGGAAATCTTTTTGTATCCAAATCCGGCTTTAAACTTCTCCACAACAGTATCTCAGACCTGCCTGGTGTGTTTCTTGTTCTTCATGATGCTCTCTGCACTTTAAACGGACCTCTGAGACTATCACAGTGCAGGTGCATTTATACAGAGACTTAATTACACACAGGTGGATTCTATTTATCATCATTAGTCATTTAGGTCAACATTGGATCATTCAGAGATCCTCACTGAACTTCTGGAGAGAGTTTGCTGCACTGAAAGTAAAGGGGCTGAATAATTTTGCATGCCCAATTTTTCAGTTTTTTATTTGTTAAAAAAGTTTGAAATATCCAATAAATTTCGTTCCACTTCATGATTGTGTCCCACTTGTTGATTCTTCACAAAAAAATACAGTTTTATATCTTTATGTTTAAACCCTGAAATGTGGCAAAAGGTCGCAAAGTTCAAGGGGGCTGAATACTTTCGCAAGGCACTGTATAGCTCGAGGCTTTGGCATCTTTAAGAGCTTTGGCGAGAAAATTTCCGCTTTTGTCGCTGTGCTCATACAAGATGCTTTTCTTGAACAAAAGTAATCTTTTGGTTTTCCGCTCTAGTATTTGTGTTAGTGATTTTCTACATTGAGTGAGTTATTTTTCAGTTTTGATGGTTAGAGATTGTTTGTTGTATTTCTAGTCTGGCAATTCTGGTGGATAGTGTTGTGATTTATTTTTCTCGTTCTTTTTTTCCATCTGGCACCCCACTTTATTAAATCTCCTCGGATGACGCCCTTGTGTGCTTCCCAAATGTTTAAGGCCGCGTACACACGATCGAATTTGTCCGCTGAAAACGGTCTGATGGACCGTTTCAGCAGACATCTCCGATCGTGTGTATGGGCTAGCGGACAGATTTGTCCACCTGACAGATTTCAAAGCATGCTTTGAAATCTATCGGGTGGGAATCTGTCCGCCCGACATGTCTGCTGGTTAGTACACTTACCAGCAGACATGTCGTCCCGCACCGCCGCCGCACCGCCGCCGAATGGATTCGGCGCATGCGCGGAAGTGTTTTACTTCCTGGTGCGGTGATGTGGCGGCGTCAACGTCACCGCCACGTCACCGCCACGTCAGCGCGCTCTCTGCTGGCGGGGATTTTGGTTTGCTCGTGTGTACACGCGAGCAAACCAAAATCCCAGCAGACAGATTTGTTAAAATCTGTCGGACGGACAGATTTGAACAAATCTGTCCGCTCGTGTGTATGGGGCCTTAGAGATTTGTTTCTGTGTTTAAGTTATTCTTAAAGTAGTCTTTGATAAAGTTTTGGAAATCTGTTTGAATTATTTGGTCCGAATAGTGCTGCGTTCAGTCTCCAGTTAAAAGTTGTAGAATGTGTTGACAGAGATTTCAGACTTAAGCAAGGCTCCACTGCCTGTTTTCCTTTAGTGAGGATGGCAGTGCCGGGACCTGCCACGATCAAGGGATCGGCCTCGGGGGCCGACAGAGCAAACGCCTAGGAAAGGTAAGTGTCCTTATTAAAAGTCAGCAGCTACAGTGTTTGTAGCTGCTGACTTTTAAAAAAAAATCGCAGCTGGAACACTGCTTTAAGGAGATGGGTGCATGGTCTGAAACTGAGATTATCCCTATTTTGGATTTGGCAATGCTTGTAAAGTCTCTTTGGGTTATGAATATTAAGTCTATTCTTGAGTATCTCTTGTTGGGTGATGAGTAAAAGGTGTATTCTTTGTCCAATGGGTGTCTACTAATGTTAGGGATTGTCAGAGTTTTTTGATACGTTTTAGTATTTTGTATGTTAGATGCATTTTGCCCTGTAGATGTGTTATGTTGTGGATTAATGGTATGTTAAAATCTCTGCCTAATATGGTGCAACCTGAGGCAAACCATTTCAGTTCATCGATTATTTTTTGGCAGAAAGTATTATGTGCATTGTTTGAAAAATAGACATTAGCTAGTGTAATAGGGTTTCCATTCCAAGTACCTTTTAAAAAAAATGTAGCGACCTTCTGTATCCACTTACTCTTGGTGTAGATCAAAGGGAGAGTTTTTGCTTAGTTGGATTGTGACACCCTTAGTTTTTGCTATGGGGTTGGTGGCGTGAAAGGCTTTTGGACTTTAAAATGTGTTTCTTGAAGGAAAACTATTTGTGGATTCGTTTTTTTGAGTTTGTTCAGAATTTTGGTCCTCTTTTATCAGTTTATCTGCTTTTCCTCCACTCGCACTGACATATGCGAGTAGAGGAGAAACTATCGGCTGCTCTCCTGACGAGGGGGGGGGGGGCGGGCTTATTATAAGTGCAGACCCCCCTAAGGGTGCCCACCAGGTATGCCCACCCATGACCACCAGGGTTGCCAATCAGCGCCCATTAGAGGTGCCAATCAGTGCCCAATTAGTAATGCCTATCAGTGCTGCCTATCATAGCCAACTATCAGTGCCACCTAGAAGTGCCCATCAATGTCGCATATCAGTGCCGCCTAACAATGCCCATTAGTGCAACATATCGGTGTCACCTATCAGTGCAGCCTCATCAGTGCCCATCAGGGAAGGAGAAAATTTACTTATTTACACAATTTACACAATTTAAGAACAGAAACAACGAAAAACATGTTTTTTTTTTTCGTTTAGCAATAAAAAAAAAAACAGTGGTGATCAAATACCACCAAAAGAAAGCTCTATTTGTCGGAATGATAAAAATTTTGTTTGGGTACAATGTTGCATGACCACACAATTGTCTGTTACAATGAGACAGCTCTGAAAGCTGAAAATTGGCCTTTGCAGGAAGGGAGGAAAGTGCTGAAATGGTTAAGCTTCACTGCTGTTATTCTGATTCTAACTTCACTACCCCAGTGAGGCATTGACCGAGTTAGGTTTAAAGTGTCAGGATCATGCGTACAAAATGATTTACATGATTTGAACAAGCAGCTTTTTGTAAAAAAAAATTGTCGTACATACTATTTTATCCCCCGGCTTCCGGGTATGATTCTTGTGGGACTGGGCGTTCCTAGTCGCAGGCTAATTGATTGATGTTCTTCCGATCGGCGCATACTGCGCGTCACAGCTTTCCAAAAGAAGCAGAATGTCGTTGCGCAGGCGCCGTATAGAGTTAGCATACTCTCAGTCTAACCAGTCAGCTCCATGTAATGTTAGAATTTTTTTTTAGGGTGAACCTCCACTTTAAAAAAAAAAGAGGTTCCTGCACTACTTTTGGTCCGACTTTGGTATGACGGCTGCACAAAAAAACGTACCTGTATATTGTGGCTTCTTCTGGGTCTGGGACGTGCACTGCTGGGGACCTCGCTCACGCTGTGATTGAACACTGATCATTGACAGAAGAGGCAGAACGGCGGTCTGCATATGTAAACAAGGTAGACCACTGTTCTCTTAGAGAGGAAAATGGAAATTTTGTGTTTCCGCTAAGAAAACATGGATCTTTCTCTTCCTCCAAATGCGCCATAACCTACACAGTTATAAAGCACTCCCTAGGAGCACACTTAACCCTTTGATTGCCCCTGATGTTAACCCCTTCCCTGCCAGTGTCATTGGTACTGGGAGGCCTCGTACACACGGACGGACATATCCGATGCAAACGGTCCTCGGACCGTTTTCATCGGAAATGTCCGCCGGGCTATTTTGGTCAGATGGCGTGTACACACCATCGGATCAAAATCCCCGCACCAGGAAGTAAACAACTTCCACGCATGCGTCGCATCCATACTGACCAGCGGACATATCCGACGGACATGTGTCCGGCGGAAAAGTTTCAAAGCATGCTTTGAAAATTTTCCGCTGGAGAAAACAGTCCGAATCCGTCCGTTTGCCCCTACAGACGAGCGGATTTTTCGGCTGAAAAAATTCCATTGTGTGTAATGGCATTTTTTTTCCGTCGGACTGGTCCTCAGAAAAATTTCCAGCGTCACAGTCTGGCTAAAAATTGCTGATCGCCACCATTACTATGATTTTTATTTTATTTTATTGGATATGTTTTATAGCAGAAAGAAAGAAAGAAATATATATATTTTTTTTTTACAAAATTGTCGGTCTTTTTCCATTTATAAATAAAAGCCACAGAGATGATCAAATACCATCAAAAGAAAGCTCTATTTGTCAGAAAAAAAGGACAGAAATGTTGTTCGGGCACAAGCACTGAAGTGGTTAAAGTGATCTGAATACAAAAAAATGTATTAGGGTGTAGTCCTTCAGGGGTTAACTGGTAAGAAGCAACCTCAGAAAAGTGTAGGCAGCTTGTTAAAGTTTTTTTAGTGCTTGAGAATATGTAAACGGTTTAATGTCCATAGTCTGGGCACAGGCACACTTGGAATACAGTATATCCGACATGATAAGATTTAAAGAAAGAAATCAAATATGTATACTGATAGAGGGTGGAGTAAGATGAAATTAGGGCTGATCAAGCTGCTAAATAATGAGAATATTGTTGGCTTACAAACACACCTGCTTATCCAGCGACCTAAAGTCTTTCACCAGTGTGGAATTCAACAGTTCAGCTAGGAGCTTGCTAGATGTTGCAAAAACGCCCCCACGCCCCCACTCATCCCCCGAGTCCCGCGCGCGTGCCCGGCGGGCGCGATCGCCGCCAGGCACGCACGCGCGCTCTTTCGTTACAGAGCAGGGAACAGGAGGTATGTGTTAAACACATACCTTATTCCTTCAGCGGGGGAAATTATCTTCTTTTATTGTATAAACAGGATATGTTTCCCCTATAGTCCACCCCCCCCCCATACAGTTAGAACACAAAGAACACACTTAACCCCTACCCTGCCCAAGTGTTAACCCCTTCACTGTCAAGCATTTTTATAATCAAATATTTTTATATTGATTTAAAAATGCCAATTCCCAAAAATGTGTCAAAAGTTATGTGTCCGTCAAAATCGCAGTACCGAAAAAAAACACTGATCGCCGCCATTATTAGTAAAAAAAAAAATATTAATAAAAATGCCAAAAAACTACCCCATTTTTTGTAAATCTTTTTGCGCAAACCAATCAATAAATTTGCGATTTTTTTTAACAAGAAAAATAAAAGCCACAAAATGTAAAAAATATTAGCATTTTTTTCAAAATAGTCACTCTATTTTTGTTTATAGCGCAAAAAATAAAACCCGCAGACATGATCAAATACCACCAAAAGAAAGCACTATTTGTGGGGAAAAAAAGCAATTTTGTTTGGAAAACACATCGCACGACCGCGCAATTGTCAGTTAAAATGACGCAGTGCCGAATCACAAAAAGTGCTCTGGTCTTTGACCAGCAATATGGTCCGGGGGTTAAGTGGTTAAAACATATCTCTAGATTTTTTGGGATCTGGTAAAAACTAACATTTTACAACCCATGGCTGCTATCATTAGAAGTGACAGCTATTATTTGGTTAGTCTGAAAAGCTACCACTAGAGGGCCCTAGTAATTTGTTTCATAATGAAGTGTGCTTATTTTGTTGCATATCAATTTTTTCATTTATTGTTTGTTTATTGTATGAGTTTAAGATTTGTGCTCTTTACTGTAATTTTTCTGAATAAGTCTTTACCTCTCAAAGAGCTTTCAGTATATTGTCCCTGTGACAATCCCACACAAATACACTTTTTAAGCCAGAACAATCAGTTTTAATACATTTTATATTTAATGGCTTATTTTGACTGCTTTACACTGTACTTTTACAGGTTTAATGGGAAAAAGTGTGCATAGCAGGGATTCTGTAAACCTATATCTCTGTTTTATGGCCATAGGTTTGTAGACCTTTTTATGGAAATGATAGAAACCCCCTGTTGACAATATCACCCAAGTACATTACTGCAGCTACTCAGACACACAAAGGTTTATGTTACACATTGTATACAACTACTGTATATCCTCATAATCGCTAAGTGGTTTTAGATGTGACAGAGACAAATTATGATCTTACTAGTGAATTGGTTCTAGATCATCCTTTATGTAGTCATCTGATTGATTGACCCTTATTGTATTCCGAAACCAAGCCTCATAAATCATTAGGTTGTCTATGACCACAGGTTCAGTCTGCTACATCACAACACCCAGTACATTTATTCATATATATATATATATATATATGTGTGTGTGTGTGTGTGTATATATGTATATATATATATATACACCTTTGTGTGTGTGTATAATTATTATCTTTTTTTTACGGTACACCTCGGGCAAAAAAACTTGTATACATACAATACTTGACCTATATGTTAAAAGTTTAAAATGTTTTCCTCTTTTGGTTTTATACAGTTACACTTTATCCCAGGTAGTTATAATAAAATATTAACTCTCTCTTTTCTAATAAACTTTAACCACTTGAATGACAATTACTCAGTAATGCAACAATGTAGCATATGACATTTTTTGTCTTTTTTTTTTTTCCACACAAATAGAGCTTTCTTTTGGTGGTATTTGATCACCACAGTTGAAAAAAGAAAGAACATCTTGTAAAAAAAAAATGAATTTTTCTTTGTTTCAATTATACAATTTTGCATTTTGTAATTTGCTTCATAAATTTTGGCAAACATTTATACTGCTACATATCTTTGGTAAAAATAACCATAATAAGTCTATATTATTTGGTCTTTGTAAAAGTTGTAGAGTCTACAAGCTATGGTGCCAATCACTGAAAATTGAGTACACCTGATGTACTGACAGCCTAATCCTAATTTCTTGAGACACTAGTAAGCCAGGAAAGTACAAATACCCCCCAAATGCCCCCTTTTTGGAAAGTAGACGTTCCAATGTATTTGGTATGAATCATGGTGAGTTTTTTGAAGTTGTAATTTTTCCCACAATTCTTTTTTCACAAAATTATCATAATAACAAGTTATTTCTCACACACAGCATATGTATAACACACCCTAAAATATATTCTACTACTCCTCCTGAGTATGGTGATACCACATGTGAGACTTTTACACAGCCTGGCCACATACAGAGGCCCAACGTGCAGGGAGCACCTATCAGGCGTTCTAGTGACATAAATTACACATTTAATATCTTGACTACCTCTTACATTTTTGAAGGCCCTGGAGCACCAGGAAAATGGAAACACCCCAAAATGGCCCCATTTTGTAAAGCAAGCACTCCAACATATAATCTATGAGGCATAATGAGTCTTTTGAAAATGTAATTTTTTTCCACAAGTTTTTTTTCTACGCAAAGGTGTCAATGTGTAAGATATGGATTTGGCAAGATTGAGCACTGGATGCGCACGGATGAGCACTGATGTGGCGTGGATGTGGCAAGACTGAGCTATGGATGTGGCAAGGCTGAGGCTAGATGAGCCATGGATGAGCATGGCTGAGCATGGTAATCATGACTGGAGCATGGATGGGCAGAGATCAGCGCTTGTGGGCATTTTAGATCCAGCCCACATCGCTGCTGCACCCGGCTCCCTTCTCTCCTCGCACGCTGTACTGATCAGTGCGAGGGAAGGAGCTGAACTAGACATGCTCCGGTCTGTTTACAACTGTTCGTTCCGTCACTGGGCGGGGCAATCACTTGGTAAAGTGCCGCTGTCATTGGCCCTTTACCCTGTTCCATCACGTGCCAGATCTGGAGGACCTGGAGGTCGAACAGTCCCGGGTGCGCATCCCAAGGGGGGGCGTTATAGTATGCCCTCCCAGAGTTATCCGACCATGCTGTAGCAGTCATTTGGCTATGGCTCAGTCAGCAACTGGTTAAATTGAAAAGAAAACCGTGAAATGTCTTTTGTGTAAATATATTTTTTAAATAATTCAGAAAATATTTTTTAAATGGATAACTATTTAACGGTAAATACTTTTTTTCTTCCCATTTCTCCTTCCTTTTCAAAGGTAAATACTTGATGCACTATGTTACATGCAGTATTTTGATTGTATGGAGAGTTGCTTGTGCTCAGCGAGTGTGCTCTTCTTTGCTATTTATGTCATTGTGGTCAGGCAGCACACTGGCACCTTTGCTTCCATGTGCTGAGTGTGCAGTGCGCTCCTGTCCCTTATAATGAGGGCTGGGCTACCTCCAGTCACCTGCCCCTTTTCTATCCATCAGCAGTCATGTGCTCCCACTGAGGAGACTTAAAATGCAATGTTATAGTTAGGACTGCAGTATACAGAGCACCTTGACGGGGCCAGCAGCTTACACATGCATTTGCAAACGCGTGCAACTAAACATCTGTTTTTAACGCACACAGTTAGACAGGTGAATTTGGTTGGTTGCTGATTGGTCGGTAAGTTTGAGTCTAGATATTCTATGTTTTTGTATTGCCTAGGAAGATTCTTAAAGGATAAGTTCACCTTTTGACAAGAAAATAATAAATGCATGTTTTTTTTGCATGTCAAAGAAATGTGCCTTTATTATTTTTTTGTTGTAGGAGCCTGTAAAGCATTGCACCAGTGATCAGCAGACCGGTGACTCAATGCAGGTCTCCAGGAGATCTGTCAGTGTATCTGTCTGCTCGTACCTCTTACGAGCAAGCCGTTACATGTTAACAGGAAGTATCAATGAACTACCACAGTGCTCACAGCGCCATGGTAGTTCATTGAGAACTACAAGCTGATAGCCTCTAAGGCTGTTGGGACTTGTAGTTTTCCATTCACATAACATGTGTGAAAGGACTAGACCCTGATCCCCCCACTAGCTGTCAAAGTGGGGGGAAGTGAAGTAGGGGCCGGTCCTTTCATTACATGTTACACCCTGAATGTAGGTGTAACATGGTATGAAGGGGGAACTTATTTTTAAACGTTGTAAATAGTATTACTCACCTATCCTGCAGATACCCAATTACCCCGATATCTAATTGGGCAAAGCTCCGAGCACTTCTGGTTTTAGAGCTGTTAAGCATGAAACGCATAGCAGGTCTCTTTTTTTCCTTTGTACTTGTTTCAAGACTTGCCATTTATATAGAAATTCTAAATTTAGTATAATGCTCATACTTTCTCGGCAATGAGCTAGATGTGCACCTATCATGGTTGTAGGCAAGGGTGGACTGACTTGGAGTGATAATTTGTGCATTATCTGCATTAAGGTAATAAATTCCCCGCTATCTAATCTACTCACCCCTATCCCTAAACACTTACCTGACTGAGTCACCAATTCAGCGCTGTATGGGCTGCAACACCACTCTATTTTCTGGTCTCACAGGAGATGCTGAGAACAGCCAGAGCTCTAGGGTCCTGCTGCTGTCAGTCAAACTCCTGCAAAGCATGTCTATGGATGCACACAGCCCGGTTAGGGAGTGTGCTCTTAGAAACTGGCCTGCTAAGGGGGCATTTGGAGAAAAAGGGAGTGGAAAGCGCTGGCGGGAGACTAAAAATTAATAGGGAAGGGGGACTGCTCTATGCAACATTGTTGCACAGAGCTAAGTATAACATCTTTTTTTTTTTTGTTTAATACATTTAAAAAAATAACCTGTATTATTTCTTTAATCATAGCATTTCTGCCCTTCTCAATAGCCACTTATTCGTTTTTTGTTTTTTTGCCTTACTGTTATTAACAATATATTTTGGGCAGCAAAAATCCATCCAGTATTCTTTTTAATCCCTCAAAAATGTAAGAAATATGGTGTAGTGATGCCTTATTAATTAAGAGTGTTACAATAAGGAAATACTGCACAGGAATTAAAATGCCTCATTCTTTGTGTTTTTTTTAATTAAGTTTATTGCGTTGGAGTTTGAGAACTTTTACATCTGCTTTTATAAATGTTTATTCATTTTTTTTTTTTTTTTAAGTTAAGTTAAGCCAATAATTGTTTTAGTGTTTCTGTCCCTTTTAATAAAATATTATTGACAAATGGAAACTTGGATGCAGTCCAAGTGCTGCAATTATTAATAAGGCATTAAAAGTATTTTGTGAAACCTATATAAACAAAATAAATCTAGATTTAATTTGTCAATTGGCATGCGAAGTAGTGATGAATGGAACACACTCCTGATGGTGTAGAAGGATGCTCCACTGGGGCAAATACCAAGGCCATTATTGTTTATTATACACAGAAATGACATCGAGGATGGAGCCCACTTTGTATAGACAGTCTCAGGGAAGATAATGGCTCATTACAACGACAAATGGGAACACTTAGCAGGTACCTTCCAACTGGTGGTGACCTGAAATCAATTTCACTTACTACAAACTCTGTAGCTTGAAAGTAGCAACTAGAAAATGTTTGCCATGTATTTAAGCTTTTCCTTTTTTTTATATATATATAATTTGTACCCCAATACAGGGGATATGTTGTATTTCATTGCATTTGGGAAAAAAATAAACATAGGAAAATGTAAGTCTATTTCTTTGTTTTAAAAATGGGATGCTTGAAATTAACATGTATGCACAATCAGAGGAGCAGCTGGTTTATACCAAAGTCCTGTGCTTGATCAGCAGGAGTGGAGGGCAAGGGGGTATTGGGGGTCTAATAGACCCCTGATGTCCCCATAAAGAAAAAATATTATTTAAACCTGTGCAAAAATGTAATTAATATGAATAAAAATAAAATCAAAAAGGAAAAAGGCAGGTATTTTGCCCTGTGCACACACCGGAATGCAAAAACGCATGTAGGGCAGGCATGTTTATGTAGACAATGATTGCACCACACATATTCGGTATTACCGTGAATACCCTTGTCAATAACTGAGCAGCATATTATATCACCTGTGATTTATTTCAGTTATCTTTCAAACCTGGCCTGTTAGTGGGCCCTGAGGACAGGGTTGATGACTACTGATGTATACTGTACATTCTTTAATTTGCAGAGATAATTTCTAAGCTATATTCCTCTGCAAATAATTGGCCTATGCAAGGGGGCATTTTGCAGTGGCAATAAGCTGTATTCAAGTAATGCTTGTAACCAATACCCAGGGCATGTGATGTGGTGGTACCAGCTTCTCATCCTCCTTGTTTGAAGTCCTACATTGGCTAACAACCCCTATGCTATAAATAAAGTAAACAAGTAATTGGTGCAAAGCCTAAGCAGAAGGCTAGGGACCTTCCGAGTCGCAGAGCTGTTAAATAAGCTTCATATGAGTATATACTGCCATGCTAATAATATGATAAGTATTTATGAACTGTTAAAGAAGAGCTGTTTTTCATATTGATGATATAAAATATGTTTTTGCTTCTTTTAGGGCTTGCAGATTGGGACAAAGGAACTAGAAGAGATGGGTGCTAAATTCTGTGTAGGATTACTTCGCCTAAAGAGACTGACCTCTCCCATTGAATTTAGCCTGCCTCCAAGCCTACTTGATATTGAAAATGATCTGATCGAGTCCAGCTGCAAGGTTGCAAGGTAATGTAATAAATTAGGTTTATGTTAAGCAGTCAAAATGTTACTTCGTTATATACTAGAACATCATGTATCAAGCATAGCACTGTTACTTCTGTTGTCATTTCTTGCGACCTCAGCATTTTTTAAACATTACAGATGCATGTGCTGTTCCACAGCTTTTAACTTCACACGTTTGATTACAATATGTTTGGCAATATAATTTAACTGAAACGGAAATTACTTATATACTTACACAGAAAGATTGCTATGTACACGTACTGCTCTAGGAAGGAGTGAGTTATTTTCTGTTCGCAGACATTGAGGTGATCTAGGATGCAGAGATTGAAGATTCAGTTTTAGCATATTGGCTGTATAATTGTTGCCGTTTATTTAAAACAACCAGCAGCTTTTTTTTTAGATTTAAAGATAATCGATTCTCAAATCTAAACACGTTTAACCACTTCCCGCCCGGCCAATAGCCGATTTACGGCCGGGAAGTGGTTATGAAATCGTGACTAGACGTTCTCAAACGTCTAGCACGATTTCATGCCGCGCGCGCCCGTGCGGGCGCGCAGCGCGGCGAACGGTGATGCGGGGTGTCAGTCTGACACCCTGCACCTCCGATCTCGGTAACGAGTCTCCGGCAGAGCCTCGTTACCACGTGATCAGCCGTGTCCAATCACGGCTGATCACGATGTAAACAGGAAGAGCCGCCGACGGCTCTTCCTCACTCGCGTCTGACAGACGCGAGTACAGGAGAGCCGATCAACGGCTCTCCTGACAGGGGGGGTTCATGCTGATTGTTTATCAGCGCAGCCCCCCCTCGGATCGCCACACGGACCACCAGGGAGTGCCCACACTAGACCACCAGGGAACATAAAAAAAGAAAAAAAAATGACAAAAAAAAAAAAAAGACAAAAAAAAAAAATCAGCAAGAAAAAAAAAAGGGGGCAGTAAAAAAAAATTATGCCAATCAGTGCCCACACATGGGCACTGATTGGCAACATTGATCCATCAGTGCCACCCCTCAGTGATCATCAGTGCCACCCCAGTGTCTGTCAGTGCCACCCCACAGTGCCAATCCATGCCCAGTGCCCACCTGTGCCACCTATCAGTGCCCACCTGTGTCACCTATCAGTGCCCACCTGTGCCGCCTATGAGTGCCCACCTGTGCCGCCTATGAGTGCCCACCTGTGCCGCCTATGAGTGCCCAGTGCTGCCTATGAGTGCCCATCAGTGCCGCCCATGAGTGCCCATCAGTGCCGCCCATGAGTGTCCATCAGTGCCGCCCATGAGTGCCCATCAGTGCCCCATACCAGCGCCGCCTATCAGTGCCCATCAGTGCTACCTAATCGGTGCCCATCAGAACTACCTCATCGGTGCCCATCAGTGCCACCTCATCGGTGCCCATCAGTGCCACCATATCAGTGCCCGTAATTGAAAGAGAAAACATACTCATTTACAAAAAAATTAACAGAAAAAAATAAAAACTTTATTTTTTTTTCAAAATCTTTGCTCTATTTTTAGTTGTTGCGCAAAAAAAAAAAAAATCGCAGAGGTGATCAAATACCACCAAAAGAAAGCTCTATTTGTGGGGAAAAAATGACGCCAATTTTGTTTGGGTGCAGTGTAGCATGACCGCGCAATTGTCATTCAAATTGCGACAGTGCTGAAAGCTGAAAATTGGCTTGGGCGGGAAGGTGCGTAAGTGCCTGGTATGGAAGTGGTTAAGCAGCTTCTAATTATTAGTGACATAACATGCAGTGGAGATGAAGAGGTTCTGCTTTATCACCCTAGAACTAGCATTCTGACTGTGTATTGGTGAATTATGTACTATATTAGAGATCTCTGCAAAAGAAGAGAAGGAAGTCCATCTTGATTTTGTGCATTGGCACACAGTGATTCTCTGTACACATATCTATATATTGCTGATCCCAAGACTACTTTAGGTGAATCCTGTTTTGAGAGAAATATGCAGTCTGCCACTTCTGACCTTTGCTTCTAAAAAGCTAGTTGCCTGGCATTCATGCATGCTGATCCAACAGCTTTAAGTTTAACCTAGAGCAAATATGCCGATCATTTGTTCTGACTAAACTTGCTATATATTTGTTTCACTCTCAGCATGTTTTAGTTTTGTAGAAAAGCAGTAGTGGGAGCAAATCAAAAAACATTAGTTTAGTTTTTCCATTAGTTAATTTCAGATTATATGGTAAGTACAAAAATCCTATTTTCTTTTATGTACATTAAGGGTAGGGGCGTTTCTAGGTCTGCAAAAGATCTGAGGCTAGAGCCCATAGCAGCGGTCACCAACCTTTTTGCGGGCGAGGGGGCAAGTGGTTGGTAAGCAATTTTTCACAGGCAATGGCTGGTGTTGGCTCTTCAATCATCACGGCCACACCTCTGAAATTAAAAAGGCCCGGCTGTGAGGGCGGAAGAGCGGTGTTGCTAGGGCGGGCGGAGAGAGATGATGCCATCTCTGCTCATCCGCCCATTTGCTTCTCACATCCGGAAGCCTGGATCTCTCATGCAGCCTGCCTGCTCGCCGCACTCTCCAGCCAGCTGCAGAGAGGCCACGGCCTGCGGTAAGAGACTCGGGGCTATGGGCCCCAGATTCGGGGCTATAGCCCCAATAGCCACCCCCTAGCGACGCCACTGATTAAGGGACACATAATTCAGTTATTCAGAAACAATTGGGATATCTGAAAGCTGAGAGGTGGCCAACAGTAACAAAAACACTAATGGGTCCACTTACCATAAACATAGAAAGTGCGATCCTCATGCAGCTCAAAGAGCTGTCTAAAGGACCTTTATAACTAAAACTGCCTTCAGGTGAGGCCTGAACATCCACCTCAAAAAACGTATGTGTAGCAGGACCAGCTGGTGGCCTTCAAAATCTTGGAAAGAGATGCCTGGTGTCAAAAGTGAAGAGGAGCACTCAAAAGCTTAGTAAAGTGCGCTTTTATAGGAAAAGGTAGGACGTTTAGGACCATAGGCTTAATCGATTTGTTTCAGTAACGAGAAATTTTGGAGCAAGAAGCTGTTTCCCCTTTAGAGAGACCACAGGAATGATAGAGAGTCTTTCTTATTAATGGAAACCATGACTGGGAGGTAAACCTACACAGCACAATCTACATCACAGAGATCATAATAGTACACAAAGAATGGCTATGAATGAAAGCCATTGTGTACTACTGACATGTAATTAATATATTTAGTCACAGCTATCACATATTGGAGCTGGTCCGGTACAACCATTTGTCTTCCACTGTGACAGATCGTGCCCCTGTGTGCCCAATGCGGTCCAGTGGGATGACGTCATATGACGTTCTCCCAGAATAACATTGCTCACATCTGGCTGTCATTTAGCAATAGGCCAGGCGGGAGGTGGTTAAGGTTTAGACTGTCTGCATCACATTGTACGTCTTAACTTGTGCTGACTGTTCCCCCAATAACAGAATGTCCAAAAATGTCCCAGTGAGAATGCTCTGGGAGCATTGTAAGGCTAGCATGGGTGTCAGCACCATGATGAACACTTGTGTAGAAGACAGACCAAATCATAGGGCCACAGAATAAGAATGTTGACACACACACAGCAAAATGGAGATAGTGTTGATGTGCTAGAAAAATGCATCCCTGATGTCCACAGAGGCTGGAAAGTCTCCCTGATGGTGAGAGACTATAAAAGACCTTGTAGATTTCATGCCAAATGTTTGGATTTAAATGATTGCATTTAAAGCCCTCAGATCCAAGATGAGGCAGCTGTCCCTTTTTGGTTTAAGAATATTAAAAAGGTTTGAGTAAAAACCCTTAACCACTTTACTACCGGCTGCCGTCAATTGACGGCAGCACGATAGTGCTCTTGTTCTCGGAGGACGACATATGACGTCCTAGCCTTGCCGAGCCATTAGGGGGCACGCGCGCCGCCGCATTACTGGGAACCCGATGCGTGTGCCAGGCAGCCGCGATGTCCGCTGGGCACCCGCGATTGCCCAGTAACTTAGCAGGACTGTGGATCTCTGTGTGTGAACACAGAGATCCACGTCCTGTCAGGGAGAGGAGACCGAAACTGTGTCCCTTGTACATAGGGACACAGATCGGTCACCTCCCCCAGTCAGTCCCCTCCTCCTACAGTTATAATCACTTACTAGGGTACACATTTAACCCCTTGATCGCCCCCTAGTGTTAACCCCTTCCCTGCCAGTCACATTTACACAGTAATCAGTGCATATTTATAGCACTGTTCGCTGTATAAATGTGAATGGTCCCAAAATAGTGTCAAAAGTGTCCGCCGCATTATCGTAAATAAAAATAAAAATGCTATAAATCTATCCCCTATTTTGGAGACGCTATAACTTTTGCGCAAACCAATCAATATACGCTTATTGCGATTTTCTTTTTTACCAAACATATATAGAAGAATACGTATTGACCAAAACTGAGGAATAAATTCGTTTTTTTTATATATTTTTGGGGATATTTATTATAGCAAGTAAATAATATTGCATTTTTTTTAAAATTGTCGCTATTATTTTGTTTATAGCAAAAAAATAAATAATAAATAAATAAATAATAAATTAAATAACACCAATAGAAAGCTCTATTTGTGGGGAAAAATTATTAAAATTGCATTTGGGTAAAGTGTTGCATGAACGCACAATTGTCATATAAATTGTGACAGCACTGAAAGCTAAAAAATGGCTTGGGCAGGAAGGGAGTGAAAGTGCCCAGTATTGAGGTGGTTAAAGCTTTCCACCATTGGAACAATGGAAAATAGCTACTTGGTTCAAAATATCTGCATAAGCAGCATGGAGGTATGCTAATGTGTGTGGAGACACAGGCTGGTTGGACATTATAAATTGGCAAGGAAGGCAAGAGCTGATGTCTGCCGTGTAGCCCCTGTTAACTGTGTCTCACACTCAGGCATCCAAGATGCTTGCTGTCCACATGTCCACAGAGGCCACTGTGGAAAGTGAGGGGTGTCCCTTAATGCCTAAGAGGACTAGTCAGCAGGCTTAGAGATTTGGAGGCTCAGGCCCGGATTCACAAAGCACTTATGCCGACGTAAATCACTTTACGCCGGCGTAGTGCAAATGTGCGGCCGGCGTATGTGTGCGCCAGAGTCACAAACCAACATACGTCCAAAAACAGACCATCCTACCCCGACGTATCTTGCTTACGCCGGCGTAGCGTGGGCGCAAATATGGTTTGGACGCATGTTGCTTCTCCCATTGATTAGGCATTCAAATATGCAAATGAGGGAAATACGGCGATTCAGGAACGTACATGCGCCCGACGCAGGCTACGTGCGGTGCGAGTAAGTGTACGTCCGGCGTAAAGTTATTCCCCATAGATGAGGCGCAACCCAGCAATAGACATGCAAAGGTCTGCCCCAGAGAACACAGGCCGGCGTATTGGGCGTACGTTACGTTCACGGCGTACGTAGTGATCCGGCGTAGCTTAGGCAGTTGTGCCGGCTTAGTTGTGAGCATGCGCATAAAGGTGCCGTTTCATGCGTCTACGTCACGGCGCATGCGCGTTCGTGATAAGCCGGGGCGTAAAACACTGCACCATGCTCAGACCATCATTTGCATGGGGTCAATCCCATATACACTTACGCTGGCCTGCGTCTTCGAAAATACGCTATCTTGGTGAGCAATAGCTTGCCGAATACAGTGCATGCATCTCCGCGCTTTGCCGGCGTAGCGTATGTGTGCTCGCTACGCTGGCTTAAATGTGCACCCACTCTCTGTGAATCCGGGCCCCAGTGTTTGCGATTGAACTTGTCCCCTGACATGGATCTCGGCCTGGAGGTTGAAATCTGGAATTAATAAAAGGAAATCTTCTTGGGGGAAGGGGGTCAGCCCTCCCAACTTGAGGCTTAGAAATTTTCCCCCCAGGGACATACTTTATGAGGGTGTCTAAAGAAGCACCAAAGATGGTCCCCATTAAAAGGCATTAGCAACGAGCATTTGTTTAAATTGCTGTACTAGTTGCTAACCAGCATTTCAGTCAGAGTTCTCCACACACTGACTGACAGGTGACTTTGTCTGAAAATTACACACAGTAATGACTAACCCATCTACTTAATAGTGTAGGACTCAATGCATAAGCACTAGGCGCTCTACAATTAAAAGGTTAGTCAGGATAGTAGCTGAATCCTGACATGTGGTTAGTCCATTTTCCCATTAAGAGGAATGGACTATGGCAGGTTGCAGAGCAGGGTCTGCTAGTTAAAATTATTTGAAAAGAATTACTAAAGTTCATCAACTTAAACACTGGTGCATCCTCAACAGGTATAGTCAATGTTTTAAAATGGGACATTGCTAGATCCACAGTGGCAATGTCCCATTTTTTTTAAACGTTTGGGAGGAGTGAATAGTTTATCCAGTCTGCATAGAACTACGTCAAGTGTATCTGAAAAGTTTTGATTGTCTGAAACTCCTCAGAGAAAAAGTCATCAGTCAAGGATTTGTTGGATAGAGCATGCAGATGGCTTAGAGGCTGCTACAGTATGTTGTGATTCTAAGGCTGCATTCACACCTGAGCGGCAAGTAACGCCGCATACGCGGCTTTACTTGCCGCGCTTCGATTTATTTTATTTTTTTTTTATTTTTTTTACAAATCTTCCCATTCATGTCTATGGGCGAACGCCAATGTCGCTTGAAAAAAAGGGTCCGGGACTTTTTTTCAGGCGACAGGCGTTCGGCGTCTCAGAGATGTGAACCATCTCTATAGACATGAATGGGAAATTTCCCCTCCAGCGGCACGAGCGTCGCGCGACAGGCGTTTTGCCGCTCAGGTGTGAATGGGCTCTAAAGGGCAGGGGTATAAGTAAGGCTTACAACCTCTGCATTTCAAGTCAGCAATCATATTTGCAATTTGGCACATAATATCCACCATGCATGGGGAAACCTCCTTCCTAGAAAAGGCAGTTGAGTGGGCTACAACTGACAGAACTAAGGAAGCAGAGGAAATGATCCAGGCAGTTGATGCCAGGTCTATGAGGAGGGACACTTTAGGCTGCCTTAGAACTTTTAGTAGATTGTGAGCTGGGGAGACCCAATAAATCAAGACTGTTCATCTTGCACTTACGATTAAACTACTTAACAGAGACAGCTTAACTGAGAACTCTAGAGCAGGGGTACTGAATTAAAATTCATAGAGATCTGGTTATTAGAATTTGTATCCAACAAAGTTCAGTCTCATGTTTGTGCTATTGACTCTGTTTCTTCACAGTCCCCCTCTTTACATTACAGTTTTCCTTTTAGATCAGTGTCACCTGTCCTTCCCTTTACATGACAGCCCTCTTCACATCACAGGCCACCTTTAAACCATATCACCCCTTTTACTTTGCAAACCCCCCTCTTTTTATATCATAGAACCCCCTACAATACAGCCCTTATTTACATTACAGTGCCCCCTTTACATCACAGCACCCCCTTTACATCAGAGCACCCTTCTTTACAATACAGCCCGTTCTTTACATTACAGTGCCTGCTTTACATCACAGCCCCCCTTTAAGTCACAGCACCTCCTATATGTAAATGTCCTCTGTCCCCCTTCACATCACAGAATCCACTCTTTACATCAGTTCCCTTTACCCCCCTCCTCCTTCCTGGAATCCCAGTCACCCCCCCCCTTACTTGAATCCCAATCCCATTTACAGCCCAGCCCCCCTTTCTTGAACCTCAGTCGACTTTACAGCCCACCTTACTTTCATTTCAGTACTTATCCCAGTCCCCTTCACAGCCCCCTCTTCTTTTTCTTTTTTTTTTTGTATAATGGTTCCCTTCACAAACCTCCTTCCTTCCTTGCAATCCAGTCCCTTTATATGACTGCCCCCCCCCCCATCCTCTTCCCAGCTCGCATTACATTTCCCCCTACCAATCACAATACTCCAACCTTTTTGATTCTACCTTACATAGCAGGTAGAAGGCAGAATCTGTGGCATATCCAGACTGAAGGCGGGACATGCTTTTCATGTTAACAGACAGGTAATTAGTTGCTAGGACCGTCCCACATCCTAGCAATAAATCACTGGCTTGTTAACTGAAAATCATGTCCCGCCCTCTGTCGCACCTTTTATCTGCTATGGTATGAATGTTGTGCCGGGGGAAGGAGGATGTCAGGTGGGAGAGGATATCCAGGCTGGTAAGTGGCGGAGCCATGGTCCAGTTAGGACTGTCATTCGGTCCGCCATTTAATGATGACTCTAAAAATTCAAATGGCTGGCGGTGACCAGGTCGCTGTAGGTGGCAGCAAGAACTAACCAAGCTGAAACCTTGTATCTCTTTTATTTGGGAGCACTGGCGGAAAGATAATATCCCACTGTAAAAAGGCGGGAACACTAGCAAAAAGATGTCCATCCCCCTAGAACACCAGCGAAAAATTAAACCATGCTAGGATTGGGAAGGATTATACCTGGATGGACACTGTGGAGTTATTTTTGGCCAGTGGCCAGATCTTCCTGTAGGCAGCAGTATAACCCAATTGTCTCTGAATAACTGAATCCTGTGTCCCTGTGAATGAGAAAGGAAATAGATTTATTTCAAGCTGATCCTTTTCATATCTATCAACATGCAGATGTACTTTATGACTATTTCTGATGCAGTAACAGCCTTGCACTAGACATACCGTATTCCTTCCTATTTGTTCCTCAGCAATTATCATCCTGCTTTTAAAGAAATAGGTTTCATATCCCCTTACCCATTTTATTATGTTCAGAATAAAAATTGTCATAGCCACTTGCCTATTGCTTTTTTATTATATTATGTGTTCCTTGGTTTCACATTACATGTCTACCATTTGTTGCATTTATCCTAAGTAATTTGTGATGGTCTCATTGATTCCCTATTGAGAATGAGCATAATTGATAGTGAGTAAGCACCAAACATAGCATTTGAATTATTGATATGTCGCTGTATTTATTTTGTTACTTTAATCCCACGTAATACCTACTATAATGGTGAAATCATTAGACCAGCAAAGAGCATGAGTTATATAGAGGGAGCATTAACCACTTCAGCCCCGGACCATATTGCTGTCCAAAGACCAGAGCACTTTTTGAGATTCGGCGCTGCGTCGCTTTAACTGACAATTGCGCGGTCGTGCGACGTGGCTCCCAAACAAAATTGGCGTCCTTTTTATCCCACAAATAGAGCTTTCTTTTGGTGGTATTTGATCATCTCTGCGGTTTTTATTTTTTGCGCTATAAACAAAAACAGAGCGACTATTTTGAAAAAAATGCAATATTTTTTACTTTTTTCTATAATAAATATCCCCAAAAATATATAAAAATATATATTTTTTCCTCAGTTTAGGCCGATACGTATTCTTCTACATATTTTTCGTAAAAAAAATCGCAATTAGCGTTTATTAATTGGTTTGCGCAAAAGTTATAGCGTTTACAAAATAGGGGGTAGTTTTATGGCATTTTTATTATTATTTTTTTTACTAGTAATGGCGGCGATCAGCGTTTTTTTTCGGTACTGCGATATTATGGCGGACACTTCGGACACTTTTGACACATTTTTGGGACCATTGGCATTTTTTTAGCGATCAATGCTATAAAAATGCATTGGATTACTATAAAAATGCCATTGGCAGTGAAGGGGTTAACACTAGGGGGCAGGGAAGGGGTTAAGTGTGGTCCTGGTGTGTTCTAACTGTATGGGGGGGTTGCCTCACTAGGGGGAATCACTGATCTTCTGTTCATACATTGTATGAACAGAAAATCAGCGTTTCCCCCGCTGACAGGAACGAGCGCTGTGTGTTTTCACACACAGCTCCCGTTCCCCGCTCTGTACCGCGCGAGCGCGGGGGCCCGGCGGCGATCGCGCCCGCCGGGCACACGCACGGGACTCGGGGGCGAGCGGGGGGGGCGCGCGCGCGGGCCGCCGGCGGCGCGCACGCGCCCCCTAGTGGCCGCGAAAGGCGCGACGTAGAGCTACGGGCTCTCGCGCACCCGTGCCGACCTGCCGCCGTATAACTGCGGCGGCTGGTCGGCAACTGGTTAATTGTACATTATTTAGTAATGTGCCATTTTTTCCCTAAAATAGCAGCATTATGTGTGGCTTTTCAGGTCATTGTCCAAGTTTTTTATCCGTCTCAAGCAAACCTCCAACGTTTTAAATACCGTATATGCCAGCCATTACATTGGTTGGTAAAGGTTTCTCACTTTTGCTTGCTCTATTTTAGAACCAGTAACTTAGTTTGATGTACCTTTTAAACCATAAACATCATATGCCTGGTACCCACGGTAAGTACAGCCCACTATGCTATTGTGTTTTGATAGGGGGACTTTCACCACCCCAACCCCCCCTTCCCACGGAACACACTGGTTAGTGCTTGCGGATGCTGATTGCATGCTGGTTTTCTAGCGTGGTCATTTGACAGAAGCCAGTTGTGAGATCAGCTTTATTTCTACTCGCTTGAGTCTTACAGCAAACTTATTGAAGTGGTTGTAAAGGCTCAATGTGTTTTACCTTCATGCATTATAAAAGGAGGATCGTAGCTGCTCTGTGCAAAATCACTGCACAGAGAAGGTAAGTATGAAATATTTGTTGTTTTTAAAAAAAACTGCTTTTAATATCACTTTAAATGTACTGATCAATCAATAGCTAAAATGACTCAGAACATACAGCAGAGAAGTTGGATAACATTTGGCATTGACAAAATTGTAAGGCGTTACTGTCCTGTGGAAGTGATTCTGTCTGTTCATTGTCTTTCACACAGATGTGAATAGTATTGTTGTCAGGAAAAGAAGCCAGCTATCGCTGTGAAATGATAGTGTGGAGGGGAGCTTTCGGGAATTGATCACCCCAGCAGCTCTGTACAGTTTTTAAGAGAATGGATTTATGTGCATGCTGTCCCTTTGAAACACCAGAACTATAAAACAGCTGCCTTGTTTGTAACTATGCCAATTCCCCATTACACTTTATACTGCCAAGCATTGGATAGCATGCAAATTGAACAAATAATTAATGCACAGATTGTACTTTTGTCACTTAGCCATACAGATCTGTTTAAAAAGGTGCAACCATATTGTAGGTTAAACACACAGACTAATGCCTGATGAAGTGATTACAATTAGATTTCTTTTAATGGTACTTAGATGACTGTGTTAATAAACAACCATTTGCGGATGACTATGCTTTTAATTTAAACGATCAGTGGCATTTTCTCAGGTTTACTTCAGCCTTGTGATTAACTCCATAAGCACAGGATTGGGCCCTGGTCCTATTCCGTTTAATACATGCTTTTAAATGCTTTTAAACACATCATTATTATTGGGAGAGCAGCTTAAAGCAGATTAGTAGGCAAACTTCGGGTCAAATCTGCATAAGACCTGGAAGTGTCTCAGTGATCTCGGTTTAGGAGATATATGCAGAAAAGACTGCACCAATGTTTACGGTGCATGCATGCCATAGACCACGGCGCACTGAGCGTGCTGTTAGTGAGGGCGATCATGCCGTCACTGACGGCTCCCGCGCGCATGTGCGGGAGTGACGTCATCACGGCTCCGGCCAATCACAACGCGGAAGTAACCCGGAAGTAACTCTGGTATCAATGGCGGCGGCGGAGGTGAGGAACGAGAGTCGATGCGGGGGCTTCGATCTCAGGTAAGTAATTCATAATGAGCTAGTATGCTATGCATACTAACTCATTATGCCTTTCTCTTGCAGGGGTTTGTTTTTAAAGAAAGGCTTTAGAGGGTTTACTTCCTCTTGAAGCATGCTCAGACACATTTACACGCATTTAACGTGAAACGCTTCTGCTACTGACTGCGCTGGCTGTGATTATTTTTTTTCTGCCGGTAAACGCCTATGTGTGCATGGTTACCTTGAGGGGCAGACAAAAATACCACAAGACACCTTTAGAAGTGGCGTTTAAATTGCCCAGTGTGCGTAAGGTTGTAAAATGGGGCTCTATACTTATTTGGGAGCCCACAACCAACACTTTTTATTTGTACATCATGCTTGCATATCATTTACAATTATGACTTGCTGAAACTCAAATACAGGAAAAAATTATGTTTTATGGGATCTGCATCCTTAAAATGGAACAGGACTTACTTTCCTGCAGAAATGTGATGCTACTGTGCTCCCTCGCCAGCACTGACATAATCTTACCCATTTATTCCAAGTTTAGCACCTTTGACCATCTAATTTGGCCTTGTCAGGATAATGTAACCCCCCGTGCATAGGCATGGGAGTTCAGTCAAGCACCCAGCAGAATTAGTGTACAGTTTAAGAAGTTTGGGAGTAGGAATGTAAGAATATTTTTTTGCACAAAACACATAGTAACTCTCTCCTTCCTATTTGCAAGTTTATTCATTTACGCTAAAAGTCGACTTTGCTTTTCTGCATTCTTCTTCTTTTTTTTGGACTGACCATACATTTTGGATGGAAGCAGAGCAAGATCCTATGGCAGAAAAATGTCAACAAAAGCGTTCTTCAAAAATAACCAACTTGTTCAGATTTCTTGCTTTAGGGCTGGCCTTGGGAATTAGACACAGACACAGGCTGTCACCTTGTTGGCCAATGCAAGGGATACTAAAGCATTTAAATTGGGTAGAGGGGTATGTTAGGTGACTTACAAGTAAGGAAAGTCAGGTCATAGTAAAAAAAGTAATAGAAAAAGTAAAAGGGTGCAAATCCACCAGTTATAAAGGTAAACATTATTTCACAGTTTTCATCATAAATGACATTCACACAGTATGATGTAACACCAATCAGAAAGTATCCTGCAGCGCACAAAGGTAACTGCTGAGATCTGGGTAGGCTCACTAGACCCGCTGTAAATGTTGTCAAATATCAGTGGCTGCTCTGTGAATTTGTGGAGGAACAGTAATAATGTGTGGGGTCAGACAGGACGTTTCAGGGTGATACTTCTTTTTTGAGCCAGCACACAATTGGTATTGTAAGGAATTTATATAGGCAGTATACATATCGGGACGTCAAGATTTGACAGCACTCAGCGCATATGCAGGCCACAGACACTGAGATTTGAGAGCTCTCACAGCTGGGTCCTGCAAGTCATTCCTATAGCTCCTAGTCATCACAACCCAACTCAACTATAGAAATTTGTCCCAACAGCTTTCCAATTGCTTTTTGTGAATGCATTTTCCTGTCTGTATTTTGCCTTAACCATTGCAAGTCCAAGCTAGCAAAACTCCTTTCCTCTGCTGCTTTATTCTTATGGCTGATCTGTACTCCCTAAGCCTGTGTAGTTACATGCAGGTCCTGTCTGGGATCAATTGCAAGCTAAACCATGGGCAGGGCTTTACATTTTAAGTTTTTCAGAATGGGGCTGGAAGTACCCTATTTACCTCTAGGGCCGAGAGAGGGTTTGGAAGTGCAACTTCACTTAAAGTGGAATTCCAGCCAAGAATGATTTTCTCTCCCATATTTCCATAATTACAGGCATCCACTTCTGTATTTTCATTTTTTATTTTTATAAATGTGATTAGAAACAACGCTATAATCAACCCATTTAGGACCCCCTCTTTTTTTGGACCACTAATGATTGCTCTGAGCAGGCAAATGTGACTGCTTACTGACAATTCCCCCGTTGTTGTTCCCAAATCTACCAGCCAGCCAGTCCCTCTCATTTCCCTTGATATGAGGTATGCATATCACATGCTTGTGTGCAGTTGTTTCAGTACTCCCAGCCAGCCAGCTCCACTCTGCCTCACTTAGTCTTGTCTCTTATCTCCCCTTTCACTCCACATGCCTTCTCATAAGTAATGGTGTTTGAAGATAATGTGCACGCCCACCAGCAACTTTGTGTTTGCCAGTGCAGGGGGACTGCGATCACGTGAAAGGGAGCAATACTGCATTAAAAAAAAGAAACAAAACCAGCAAACTTTTTGAGCCTATCAGGGAGGGTATTGAGGGTTGCAGTGGTTCTTTAATGGCATTGGGGCTTTACAACCATTTTAAAGTTAAATTGGCCTATTATAATTATCATTGTCTATGGTCTGTATAGTATGGTCTATGCAGTAGTAGTATAGAACATATTAGTACATTGTTATTGACATTTTTGGATCAAACACTGGAATGCACATTTTTTTTCTTGTCAAAAGTTTTGTAAATTAAATACTACATTTCCAAACAAACCAGGGAACGAAAGGCAAACTTTTTGGCCTAAAAGGGTTAATGAACAAGAAAAGCCATTGTGTTTAATCAAGTAGTTACCATAACAAGTTTTAAGCAAAGTAAGAGAATGTAGTGTTTTAGGTGAGTTCAGCATTTTCTTGTTCATTTTGTTTCTTTGATCCTTTATGGGGACACAACCTCCCGGAGTTCCACTTTATCTTAATTCATTCAGTCTAGCTAGAAAGCTTTTTGTGTAACCTTTAATCAGATAGCAATTGATGTCAACAATGACAGAGACTTTCCTTTGATTTTGTGTTTTTAACCACTTACAACATCTAAAAAATGTATTTTTTTTTCATCATGAAAGCTAAAAGGTTCAACCGCATCTTTCTTAGAGTTAAGTGAAAAAGAGATGCAAATGATTAGAATACAATATACCTATATAAATTGAAAAATTATGTTTAATGTTTAACTGTTTCCTGCCCAGCCTATAATAACTTGTCCGGTTGGGCAGGAGCTTCCTGGTTCCAGGAGGATGTCATATTGATGTCCTAGTCGCATGCCTGCTGCTGGCTGCAGCTTGAGCTATAGCCCACGTATTCACTGGATGTGGATGATAAATCGATGTAGCGGGCCAGCCCCGGTATCAAGTGATCACTGTGACCAATCACAGAAATCACATGGCAGCTGTACACCATGAATGGCTTTCATTATTATTCATTCATAGTTACAGTGATCACATGATACAAACGGAGCCAATCACACCACACTTTACCATATGAGTGCTGTGGCCAATCGCAGCTATCCCAGTAGTACATAATGGCTATGAATGGATGATCATTACTGTTATAAGCAATCGCAGTGTTAAATAATACTGATCGCCTCCCCATAATAGCATAGTGTCATGGTCATGGTATGTATAGCTATATATATACTTTTCAAAGTAGAGGAAAGCCGCACCCAGTCTTCAATTATTTCAATGCGATCTGGTCATCCCACTGACCAAATATAAGAAAATGTCCAGAGGATCGCTGCACTTATAATTTCTTTCAATAATTTCTTTAGTGAACCAAAGTGCAAACAAATCTTACATGATGTGTAAGTTCATTACGTTTCAGGCCCACAAGCTTACGCCCTTCTTCAGAACGCGCATCTAAAGTCAAAGTTACGCACAAGGCCTAAATACCATCATTTTACACATTTGGAATCAATTATGTGATTAGTAATCGATCTAATACAAATTAGATCCTTTTTTTATACATCTTTATATCACAGGTGGGGAAATGGTTAGCAAAGCGTAGAGCTCTCCTATATTTCAACAGAAACCTTCAACTCGTTTAATCTGTCAAAAAGCAACATGTACACAATATATCACTATCTGGCCATCACATCGAATGAATTATCACCTAGTTAAACAAATATAAATCCAGATCTGTATTCAACCCCTTGGGGGCAAATGCGTTATGTACTTGACTATATTTTAAACATGTGCTATAAAATTTTGGGCTTTTGTATATGTATCATGTGCTATCCATTATTTGGATTATTTATGAATTATGTATTGCTGTATGAAATAAAGTTTTTCATTCAATATCTTACTCTATACAGGTATTTAATTATATGTGTAGTATATTCATTTCTATTGAATATGAATATGAGGCAAATGTCCTACTCTTTTAAACATATTATAGATATGTTAATTATAACTCTATAAAACACTTGACCCTCTGCGTACTTCATTTAACGTCCAGCTTCCTTGTTTTTTTCTTGTATATTTTAATAGGGATGGAGGCTGATGACAGTGTTATCTCCTCATATAAGGTCCCATAGATCCCTTTTTTAGAAAATGAATTAAATACAACTTGACCCTTTAAAAAGAGCCTGTTATTTGTTCTCTTACATATCATAGAAGTCTTCTTAAGAATTCACGTTGGTGGGTTTGTTCTCTTCATTCATGCTCCTAATCACATCTGCAGCTCTGGGTTTGTCAGTAGCTTGCTGTTAATATATTAGGAATGCTTAAAACCTGTCTGTGCACAATGTTTGAGATCAATATAATGCACATTATTTGATTAGGAATAAAAATGAAGATGTAGCAGGCTGTAGAAGCTTGTCTGGGATACTTATCCGTTGAAATATTTAGAAGCACTTAAAGGTTCTCAACAATTGTATTTATCTAGCCCCACAGGAGAGCAATGAAACTGGGTGTAGGGAGCGCATTGTTTTTTTGGGTTTTTTTTCTAAGCAAACTCTGTATCCAAAAGCTTTGATAATTTTTTTTCCCCTCCAGTAACATTTATGGTTCATTAACTTTTACCAAATGCCTGTTACTATAATAATCTGACAAATACTGCTCTAAATTAGTTTGATTATACAGTTATGTGTTATCTAGAATAGGAAATACAGACCTCCCTTCTTTTTTTTTGTTTTTTTTACGTTTGTATATGTATATTTAAAGGCGAACATTCACAAATGTTCTTGCTTTAGAATGTTAAACTTAACCCTTTTAGGCCTCGTACACACGAGGCAATAGATTTGTTCAAAACGGTCTGTCCGACCGATTTGAACAAATCTGTCTCTTTGGATTTTGGTTTGCTCGCGTGTACACACGAGCAAACCAAAATCCCCACCAGCAGACGGCGCGCTGACGTGTCGGTGACGTGTCGGTGACGTTGACGCCGCCACGTCACCGCACCAGGAAGTAAAACACTTCCGCGCATGCGCCGAATCCATTCGGCGCCGGTGCGAGACGACATGTCTGCTGGTAAGTGTACTAACCAGCAGACATGTCGGGCGGACGGGTTCCCACCCGATAGATTTCAAAGCATGCTTTGAAATCTGTCGGGTGGCCAAATCCGTCGGCTCGCCCGTACACACGATCGAATCTGTCTGCTGGGACGGTCTAGCAGACCGTTTCCAGCAGACAGATTTGATCGTGTGTACGCGGCCTAACACCTAAGTGTAAAACAAATCTTAACACCTTCATGCCTAAGCTTTTTTCTGACACTTGTTGCTTACAATATAAAATCTGTATTTTTTGCTCGAACCCCCAAACATATATATTTTTTTTTAGCAGAGGCCCTAGAGAATTAAATGGCGATCGTTGCAATATTTTGTATTTGCGCAGTGGTCTTTTAAATGCATTTTTTTTAAATAAATGAACTAAAAAAAACCCTGTAAAATTAGCACAAAGTTTTTGTATCACGTGAAAAATGTTACGCCAAGTAAATAGATACCTAACATCTTATGCTTTAAAATAGCGCACACTCTTGGAATGGCGACAAATTATGGTACTTAAAAATCTCTTTCTACTGGTTACCTGTTTACAGTTACAGAGGAGGTATTATGCTAGACTTATTGTGCTAGACTTATGCTCGCTTTAACGATTGCGGCGATACTACACATATGTGGTTTGAACACTGTTTACATTTGCAGGTGTGACTTAGGTGAGCACAGAGAGATGGGGCACTTTCAATATTTTATATACATGTCTGCTTTGTTCTCTATGGGAAGTCCACACCAAAATGGCGGACGCAATTTACTGTGGATGATGTCGACTTGATGCGACGGCAGGCGAGCAGGAAGTGACGTCTGGACCGCACTTCCGGTCTATTCCCGGAACACAAACAATGCAGCATGCGTTCCAGATACCAGTCTGACCGCCAGAATGGGGCCAATGCAAAAACGCCATCATTCCTTTTCTGTGGCTCGAATCTTGGCCTTTTTTTAATGGGGCGTTTAGCAGAAGTTGGCCTGAATTACCATCAAGGGCCAGGTGTCTGCCTTTGCAATCTTCTTTCAGCGACCCCTAGCCATGCACTCTTTAGTTCATACCTTCATTCAGGGACTTCGACATGTGACTCAGCCTGTACGGTCTCTTTTGCCACTGTGAGATTTAAACTGAGGCCTCGTACACACGAGGGGATATGTCCGCTGAAAACGGTCCGATGGACCGTTTCAGCAGACATCTCCGCTCGTGTGTATGGGCTAGCGGACAGATTTCTCCACCCGACAGATTTCAAAGCAAGCTTTGAAATCTATCCGGTGGGAATCTGTCCGCCCGACATGTCTGCTGGTTAGTACACTTACCAGCAGACATGTCGGCCCCCACCGCCGCCGCGCCGCTGCCGAATGGATTCGGCGCATTCGCGGAAGTGTTTTACTTCCTGGTGCGGTGACGTGGCGGTGACGCGGCGGCGTCAACGTCACCGCCGCGTCACCACGCCGTCCGGCGGCGGGGAATTTGATCCGATGGTGTGTACACGCCATCGGATCAAACTCCCGATCGGACATATCCGATGGAAATGGTCCGCGGACCGTTTTCATCGGATATGTCCGATCGTGTGTATGGGGCCTTAGTGCTCTTGGTTCTCCAGAAACCTCCATTTGAGAATATTTGGGAGATTCTGTTGCCTACATTGTTCCAGAAGGTGGCACTCTTGGTAGCTATTACATTGACCTGTAGGGTGTCGGAGTTGGCGCATTGTCCTGTCGTACTCCCTATTTGGTAGTCTACAGAGATAAGGTGGTTCTTCATCCCTGTCCATCATTCCTACTTAAAGTTGTGTTAGACTTCCATTTGAATGAGGACTTTGTGTTGCCTTCCTTATGTCCCAATCCGGCTCATCCCAAGGAATTTGCTTTGCATGCCTTGGATGAGGTTTGAGCGATTCGGGTGTATCTGGCAGCCATGGAGTCCTTTTAAATATCGGACTCGCTTTTTCTGGTTACACAAGGATCAAGGAAACAGCTGGCCGCTTCTTCGGCTACCATCTCCAGGTGGATCAGACAGACAGTGATGCATTCTACTTGGGCGCTTAGTACTTCTTGGGCCTTCCGTCATTAAGTGTCAATATGTCAGATTTGCAAGGCGACCACTTGGTTGTCGTAGCATACTTTCACCAAATTCTAAAAAGCGACCATGCTTCTTTTGGCTGCTTGGTTGTCGTAGCAAATGATGGCGGGCGGGTACTTTCACCAAATTCTAAAAAGTCGATATTTTGGCATCTGCAGATGCTTCTTTTGGCTGCAAGGATTTGCAGGCTGCTGTTTAACCACTTGCTACCCGCCCGCCGTCAAATGATGGCGGGCGCTATATTGGTCCCGAAAAAAAAAAACAGATTGCCACCTCTGTTCCTATTTTGTGCAATATAACTTTTGCAAACGTCTATACGGTTATGCGATTTTTTTTTTTTTACAAAAATATGTAGAAGAATACGTATGTCTGAGATAAAAATTTTTTTTTTTTTTTAAATGGGATATTTATTATAGCAAAAAGCAAAAAATTAATTCTCAGCGGCGTTACGACGGTATCTCTACCCCGTCGTATCGGGCTCGCGCGTGATGCTTAGCACCTTTTGCATAGATACGCTTCTACATCCGCGGTAAAACCATTACACGCGGACGTAGTTGTAATGTGCACCTTTACGTTGCGCATTTGCATATGCAAATGAGAGTACGCCGCCCGATCACTTTTACGCCGCGTGTCGCGTACGTCGTTTTCGCGGTTACCCCAGCTTCTATGTGGAGATACAAAGTACCGTCGGATGCGTCGGTCCCGCATGCCATGTTAAAGCATCGTCAGCGTCTTTTTCCGTCGCTTATGTCGTTTTACTAACTCGTCCACGAATAGGGAGTTGCGTAAATGACGCTCACGTCGTTTTGACGTCGGTTTCAACGACGCTTTCCGACGTGAGCTGGAGCATGCGCACTGGGCTTTTTCCCCAGCCGGCGCATGCGCAGTTCGTTCGCGGGGGCGCGCTTAATTTAAATACAAGCCGCCCCATTTGAATTGCGCGGGTTTACGCTGGGCGATTTACGTGACGCAGGCGAAAACTACGGAGCAAGTGCTTTGAGATTAAAGCACTTGCTCTAGTACGATGCAGCAGCGTAGTGTAACTGGCTTACGCTACGCCGCCGGAATTCTGGCCCATTGTGTCTTTTTTCAAAATTGTCGCTCTTTTTTTGTTTGTTTATAGCGCAAAAAAAAAAATGCACAGGCGATCAAATACCACCAAAAGAAAGCTCTATTTGTGGGGAAAAAACAGGACGTCAATTTTGTTTGGGAGCCACATCGCACGACAATTGTCAGTTAAAGTGACGCAGTGCCGAAAGCTAAAATTTTGTCTGGGCAGGAAGGGGGTGTAGGTGCACAGTAGGCAAGTGGTTAAGAGGGGCTGTTCCCTCTTAGGGGGTGTTTTTCTTTCAATTTTTATTTCAGATGGGACTCCTATGTCCTAGGTTGGGGCTCTTGTGTTTAGCCTTGGGTTATTTTCCCCACCCCTCATTTTTTTTTAGCACTGCATTTGGACATCGCTATAGACGGGATAATTGGAGCGCTGTGAGCTAAAGAGAAAATAGGATTTTTGTACTCACTGTAAAATCCATTCGACGGACACAGCACCCACTACTAAACTAAATGCCTATAGCAGGGAGAGGGTTATATACCATCTGAGGATGACCCATGGGCGTAGCCAAGTTTTTTTGTTCTGCCTAGTCCTACTCCTGTAGAAGGCGATATAACCCTATAGTCAGGATTATTGGATCGCAGTGTTTGTCAATGAACCCGGAGAAATAGATTTTATGGTGAGTACAAAAATCCTATTTTTTTTATTTATTTTTTTACAGAAAGCAAATGAGCCTTATAAAAACCTTGATTACTAGCCTCAAACAACTGCTGGCTGCAAATGTTAAACATGAAATACAATCCCAAACCCCCAGATTATCACTACATGTAAAAAGTACATCTTTACATTGCTCAAACCTCTCAACCACTCCTACTCCAACAACTGATAGACCAACTGATCAACATGAGCAATCACTACTCTGGAAATCCATCAGGCCGTCAAATGCTCAGATAACCATAAAATCCCTAGATGGGGTGGCTATCTGGATGATTTTTAAAAGCTCCTACCCGCAGAGATATCCTCAGTACTTATGGATCTTTATAGCTCCATTCTTGACCATACCCCCTATCCAGAGTTTAATGAGGCATACACAATCCTAATTTTAAAACCGGGTGAAAAATCCCAAATTTGTTGATTCTTACCGCCCTATATCATTTTTCAATACATACTGTACATAATGCTGTACAGACTATAATTCACTAAAATCATGCAGTTCGTATTAAAACCCACAGCCCTTACCAGTTGGGCTTCCTGTGCAATTAACCTTCTATTAAAGGCCTTTGAACTTCCCTGTTAAAAAAAGAAAAAAAAAAAGGCCTTTGAACAACAATTGCAGCTACAGTCCAAGATAAACAACACCCCTCTTTCCCTTATTCCTCTTGAGTTTTGCCGAGAAGGCTTTTCACAAAATTGTCTGGTCACGCCATAATCACATTCTTTATATTAAGGATATTGGACATGTCTTTTCTTCCATCATACAGTATATTTATCATAACCCCCACACCAAGCTTATGATCAAAAGCCAAGTTTCTTCTCCAATATCAATGTCCTGAGGCACCAGACAAGGATGCCCCCCTTTTCCCATTTTTTTTTTCACCTCGCACTATACCCCCTCTTTCGCCTTGTAGAATCCAAAACTACTTTCCAAGGTATGGCCAAAAGCCATACAAGTATTAGTCACTGCTTTTACAGAAGACCTGCTCCTATACATTTCCCACCCAGAATGTTCCCTTCCGAGAAAAAATGTCTCTCATTAAATCAGTTGGTCTAATCTCCAGTTACTCTATCAACTTTCATTAATTAAAGGCACTCTTTTTAACTAACCATCAACAGTCCCCTTGGAGCAATCTCTACCCTTTTATTTGGTGTAGGTCCAAAAAATTCTTAATGCAAATCTTATATCAAATAACCCCATAATCTCTACAAGGTTCACTCAATAAAAGCACGACTCGCTGATTGGACACACTTCAATATCTTTTATCTCGCCAGAATAAGCTTTATAAAAATGGTAACCTTTCCTAAACATTTTTATACCATACAGTTTCACCCTCTACTCCTTAAATACTCTGATCTCAAACATACAGTTGCAAAAAAAGTATGTGAACCCTTTTGGAATGATATGGATTTCTGCACAAATGGGTCATAAAATGTAATCTGATCCTCATCCAAGTCACAACAATAGACAATCACAGTCTTGAACTAATAACACACAAAGAATTAAATGTTACCATGTTTTTATTGAACACACCATGTAAACATTCACATTGAATATGGAAAAAGTATGTGAACCCCTAGATTAATGACAGCCCCAAGAGCTAATTGGAGTGAGGTGTCAGCCAACTGGAGTCTAATCAATGAATGAGATTGGAGGTGTTGGTTACAGCTGCCCTGCCCTATAAAAAACACACACCAGTGCTGGGTTTGCTTTCCACAAGAAGCACTGCCTTATGTGAATGGTGCCTCACACAAAAGAGCTCTCAGAAGACCCATGATTAAGAATTTTTGACTTGCATAAAGCTGTAAAGGGTTATAAAAGTATTTCCAAAAGCCTTGCTATTCATCAGTCCACGGTAAGACAAATTGTCTATAAATGGAGAAAAGTTCAGCACTGCTGCTACTCTCCCTAGGAGTAGCCGTCCTCTAAAGATGACTGCAAGAGCACAGCGCAGACTGCTCAATGAGGTGAAGAAGAATCCTAAAGTGTCAGCTAAAGACTTACAAAAGTCTCTGGCATATGCTTACATCCCTGTTAGCGAATCTACGATACGTAAAACACTAAACAAGAATGGATTTCATGCAAGGATACCACAGAGAAAGCTACTGCTGTCCAAAAAAAACATTGCTGCACGTTTACAATTTGCACAAGAGCACCTGGATGTTCCACAGCAGTACTGGCAAACTATTCTGTGGACAGATGAAACCAAAGTTGAGTTGTTTGGAAGAAACACACAACACTATGTGTGGAGAAAAAGAGGCACAGCACACCAACATCAAAACCTCATCCCAACTGTGAAGTATGGTGGTGGGGGCATCATGGTTTGGGGCTGCTTTGCTGCGTCAGGGCCTGGACGGATTGCTATTATCGAAGGAAAAATGTATTCCCAAGTTTATCAAGACATTTTGGAGGAGAACTTAAGGCTATCTGGCCACCAGCTAAAGCTCAACAGAAGATGGATGTTGCAACAGGACAAGGACCCAAAGCATAGAAGTAAATCAACAACAGAATGGCTCAAACAGTCCTGACCTCAACCTGATTGAGATGCTGTGGCATGACCTCAAGAAAGCAATTTCACACCAGACATCCCAAGAATATTGCTGATCGGAAACAGTTCTGTAAAGAGGAATGGTCAAGAATTACTCCTGACCATTGTGCAAGTCTGATCTGCAACTACAGTAAACATTTGGTTGAAGTTATTGCTTCCAAAGGAGGTTCAACCAGTTATTAAATCCAGTTCACATACTTTTTCCACCTGCACTGTGAATGTTTACATGGTGTGTCAATAAAAACATGGTGACATTTAATACTTTGTGTGTTATTAGTTTAAGCAGACTGTGATTGTCTATTGTTGTGACTTAGCTGAAGATCAGATCACATTTTATGACCAATTTGTGCAGAAATCCATATCATTTTTATCTTCCTTGCATGGCCCCCTCGGATCTACAGCGACTGCACTTCTAAGTGCACGTGCTCAGCGCCATATGTAGAGGTTTGTGTTTAGGAAATGGATGTATAAGTGCTGCCAGCATTGATGCAGAGGTTGAAGGGGTGGGGGGTCAGCCTGTAAGTGCTCAGACCAAACGCCTCACACTGCATCAAATTGATCTGCATTGCTGTCATCCCAGAAGGAAGATGATGCACAAGAAAGCCCACAAACTGTTTGCTGAAGACAGGCAGCCTGAGGACATGGATTACTGGAACCCTGTCCTGTGTTCTGATGAGACCCAGATACGTTTATTTGGTTCAGATGGTGTCAGGCGTGTGTGCCAGGCAACCAGGTGAGGAGTACAAAGACAAGTGTGCCTCGCTTACAGTCAAGCATGGTGGTGGGAGTGTCATGGTCTGGGGCTGCAAGAGTGCTGCTGGCACTGGGGGGCTACAGTTTCATCGAGGGAACATGTACTGTGACATACTGAAACAGAGAATGATCCCCTCCCTTCGTAGACTGGGCCGTAGGGCAGTATTCCAACATAACGGTCCCAAACACACCTCAAAGACACCTCTGCCTTGCTAAAAAAAGAGCTGAGGGTAATGGTGATGGACTGGCCAAGCATGGCTCTAGACCCTATTGAGCATCTGTGGTGCATCCTCAAATGAAAGATGGAGGAGCACAAGGTCTCCAACATCCACCAGCTCTGTAATGTTGTCATGGAGGAGTGGAAGGGGACTCCAGTGGCAACCTGTGAAGCTCTGGTGAACTCCATGCCCAAGAGGGTTAAGGCAGTGCTGAACAATAATGGTGGCCACACAAAATATTGACACTTGGGTCCCAATTTGGACATTTTCATTTGAGGTGTACTCACTTTTGTTGCCAACGGTTAAGATATTAATGGCTGTGTGTTGAGTTATTCTGAGGGGGACAGCAAATTTACACTGTTATACAAACTGTACACTCACTACTTTACATTGTTTCAAAGTGTAATTTCTTCAGTTTTGTCACATGAAAAGGAATAATTTAATATTTACAAAAACGTGAGGGGTGTACTCACTTTTATGAGATACAGTATTTAGCAAAAAATAAAAAAAAACAGTAGTGATTAAATACCACCAAAATAAAACTATATCGAATTATACAAATTCCATATAAGTGCAGTGTTGTATGACTGCGCAATTGTCATTCAAAGTGCAAGTCGGGCTGGAGATGAATCACGTCGGGAAAAACATTGATTTTTTTCCTGCCGAGAAAAATGGTTGTGTGTACGAGGCATGGAATAATTTGTTTCCAAAATGCATCTCATAATTTTATGACCTTTTTTTTCCAAAGAGACAGGTTAAATGACATGTAAAATGAGCAGGCTTGCTCTCATTTAGGTATAAAACACCCTGCTTGTTCCACTAAAATGACCTGTTATGTATATACTTGTAAACTTAGCATAGCACTGTTATGTGCAGGAATGCTGGTCACTGAACACACTTGTTGTAATCTGACTCAACACGGCATGTACCAATTTCCAGAACAGCAGAGACATTATTGGGTGGTTGCACTGGATCAAGAGAGGTTCTTTTTAAACAGCAACATGACATATTTTCTGTGAATTCTGTCATCTTCATGTTTATAGGGTTTACGCTTCTTAAATTTTCTTTTTCTGGGATCTCAGAGTACAGCTTTTAAAATTTTCTAATATTTTTTTTTTTACTTTTTCCAGCCCCACCACTTACGTCTTGGACGACGATGAGCCACGCTTTCTGGAGGAAGTGGATTACAGTGCAGAAAGCAACGATGAAGGTGATCCTGATCTTCCAGACGCTGTTGTGGACTGTGAAACCTCTGCAGTAGACGATGAAAGCTTTTCAGATCCTGAAGCTACACGAACTTACTCAGAAACAACACATAACCAGAAAGTGTGTTAACATCACATGGGATTGTCCGGAAATGTTTTGGCAGGTGGGATCAACCATGGATAGGTGTAGTTCAAGCCAATGAAAATAATAAAGGTGTTGCTGGCTTGAGCAAACATTCTGTTGAGTTTCTTTTGGATTGTGCGGTTTTCACTTTGGGCATATAAAAGTAGCTTCATTTGTTTTCCTGTCTATATTGCATGGCTTTTATGGCAGACTTGCTGCAAATAAATTCTTTAACTTTGATGGCATACAGGTGGCTGACATCTCTGAAAAGCCATTCTGTATTGTCTTGCACAAAATTGTATAATATTTCTTGCTATAAAACCATACCGTCTGTGTGTAATTTATTCGTATTTGCACTGTTCAGGTTGTAAAACTTGGAAACTTTGGTTAAAGTCTCAGTATAAACATTATTGTATTAACTCCAGCTTATGAACTACACTGATTTATTCCTGGACTTGTTTGTGTTTGTAATTGTTTTTATTGGAACAGTGTGTCTGGCTTTTTTTCTAAATGTTTTTTTCTTTTTTGTTACTTGAAGTTTGTCAAATCTTAAATACTTAAATGGCATATTTAAAAAGCAGTAAATGTGACTTTCACCAAACAATCACTGGTGGTGAACGAATCACTGTAATTTCAAATATATGCATCTGGAAAATTAACTTGCAATGAATGTTTGGTGACTGTCGCGGTCACTGCTTTACAAATGTGCCCCAAAGTGTTTTTTGTTCATTTCGGTCACTCTTTTTACATAAGTAAGATGTAACACCATACAATCTGCTCGCTTACTATATTGTAAGTTTCACTTTGTATAGAGAAGTTATTTTAGGTTCTAATGTTAAATTGATTTAAAGGTTTTATTACTTGATATAACCCAATTACAACAAGTTGTTGCTATAGGAAATCCAAAAATCCTGAAGTCATCAAATTAGAATCTTCAGTTTTGGGTTGCTGGTCCATCAGTTTGTCTATATCCAATTATGCATCCCATAGTGTCTTTGTTTTTACAGGATAAAAGTTACGTATACATTTTTGTATATCTTATGTTGGCATTAATGAAAAAATAATTCTTTACCTACCTTTCTGTCTTTAGCCAAAAGTGAAAAATCACAGTGACTAAATACAATCACCTTTCACCAGTTTACATTATTGGTACTGTTATAGAAAATAAGTTCATTATGGTATTTAGAGTGAAGGGTATGAAACAAAGCTGATATGTAACATGATACACATTGTTAATATCCAGCTTGCTTGCATATTTGGTATCAATTCATTCACCGCCATTCTGCCCTCTGTGTTGGATATCTGCTGTCCACTCGCAAAGATCTAACACAAAAGAGAACTGATGCCAAATAGTTTTGTACTGGGTGTTTAGAACAGTAAAATGGAAACACAAAATAATAGTACATTGGATACACTTTACTCCATTTAGAACAATGAATGGACTATTGCAGTTCCCACTTTCATATCCAATGTTTGGTAGACTTACCATAAAAATAGGATGTTTCTTATGCGGTATAAAATACCAGATTTCTACAAAAGGTACAGTAGTTCTGAGCTCAGGAAAACTTGATGAGCTGTCTGACCATAGAACAAATCTTTGTTAATACAAGGAAGGGTCTCAAATAAATGCAAGTTGTCCTAGTAGCCCCCTTTAAAAGTAACTATGTGTACACTAAAACTTTTAATATGAAGTATGATGCTGAACAGAAGGCACAGTTCCCAATAATGATTGGTTTGCGCAAAAGTTGCGACATTGCGGCAACAAATCGGACACTAAGTGACACTTTTAGGGACCAGTGACACCAATACAGTGATCAGTGCTAAAAAATATGTATGGTCACTGTATTAATTAAATGCTCGCAGGGAAGGGTTTACCAACAGGAGCAATCAAAGGGTTAAATGTGTTCCTAGGGAGTGCTTTCTAACTGTGTGGGGGGCGCTTTAACTGTGGTAAGACAGAGATCCATGTTCCTGCTTAGAACAAACACAGGACCTCTGACTTCCCTACTAACAGAATGGCGATCTGCCTAGTTTACATAGGCAGACCACCATTTTGCCTCTGTCAGGAACCATCAGCGAGTCCCTCTGGTTGGCTCCCTCCGTGTCCAATCACAGCACGTCCAGAAGTGCAAAATCACGTACCGGTTTACCCTCTTGCGTTCAGCAAGAGGGTAAACTCTGTATTTGCATAAGCCTTCAAAATGGAAACGTGTGCTTCTAGCAATAGTTTACTTGGCATTAAGCACTTCATTATGGGGTTAGAGAGTATCTCTGCCCATGTCCCTAGAAGCTGGTATTTCCTTTAGGGAGTACAACCAGTGTGTTGGATTTTTTAAGTACGATTGCTGACTGGGAAGGCTCTCTGCTCCCTCTGCGAGCGGAAACAATAACACTGTAGGAGGCAATTCCCCATCAACATTGTGTTAATGGGGGAATCAAGTGACTTTCTTTCCTTCTACCCATGGTGGAAGGAACAAAAAATGGATCATCCATGGGGTGCCTTACTCTAATAGATCATGTATAATATGGCACCTTTTAGAACCCTCTGTCAAAAAGCAGCTGTAGTTTAGAAGGTCACAGTACACAACATAATATATTTTTTTAATTAAAATTAGGTCCGTTTAAAATTAGGTCCGAATGTCGGCCGGTTTCTATTCAGACGGTCGATATCACCCGTCAGTCGGCCCGTGTGTACTAGGCTTAAGGTTATAAACTCAAATTTCAGGACTGAGATGCAAAAAATATCTTCCAAATCAGACACATTTTTTTATTAATTGTACAATGTGAAAATGTGAAAATTTTGCTTAGTGCATGAACCACCTGCTTACCAACCAATCAACCTAGATTTCATATAGCAACAACTTGTTTTTAAGTATACCTTAGCCTGTATGTATGCTGAGTAGTAGTCTATTGTATATCACATATTGACACACAAGGTGAGCTGACTGCTATTGCACCTAAACTGTAAGTACATTTAAAGCTGTTTTCTGGACACAAGCGGATTCCGTATCTCCCTTCCAATGGTGCAAGCTTATAATATACGGTATAAGAAGACTTTATCCTGAGCAATGATGTCACCCAAATATTAATGCAGGGAACAGATAAAAAAAATTGCCATAAATTAGAACATGTTAAGACTGCTGTATACTAAAGCTAGAACCCGTGATGATCTCCAGCAGTATTATGAAGCTGATAGACTTCCTCTTTAATAATCTATAGTGTATTGGTGCTTGGAGATTTGTAAAATGCATTACTGTATTATTCCAAGCAGCTGATAAAATTCTGCTAAGTAAGAACTCGGAATCGTACATGTAGTTATATTGGTGTTGGAGGAGTAAAACCAATGAAGCTTGTGGCCATGAACTATTCAATCTAACATTTTTCAGATTACAGCAGAGTAAATTGTGCCCATATGTGTTTATCATTATTATGACTACAAGTTTTGTGTGCCGTTATCAAGGAGTTGTAGGTTCTCTAGAAAGATTTCAATTCCTTTCCTTAAGCGCACCTTATACACTCCTGAAATGATTTGTATTAACATGAGATTTGTCTTCATTATTTATCACTGATCTGGAAATGGAAACTGGAATTAAAGGGAATATTGGTACTGTTTTTTGTTTTGTTGCTTGGATGATTATTCTGACAAACATTTTACTGTATTCTCTTCGTGTTTTATCAAGAACTGTCATGGAAATTGGCATTTATTAAAAAAAAATCCAAAATTGTGTCACTGAAAGCCATAACTCTGAAACAGTTGAAGTGACAGTTGAAGTGATGGGTTTTGGCAATCGTATTTGTGTTTGATTTGTTTTAATACAAGGGACGGGTGCTTTAAGCACACAAATGCCCAAAACTTTTGGTGAGGCAAAAGGTAAGTATGGTAGTTGAAGAGATTAGGAGTTAAAGTATAGCTAAAGGCATTCTGTTCGTTTTGGATAGAGAGGAGTGGGATTGGAACACCTATTATATTTTTATTGCTGTCTGTGCCCCCATTAGGGAGATTAATCCACTCTGTTTGTCCTATATACCATTATCTCCCAAGTTTTGGGACAGTACATGAATAGATGGGAAAACATTCCAGTTGGCACACTAGTAATGATGACAGCCAGGGATTCCCTCACCTTGGAAAAAAAACTTATAACCCTTTTCTACACTGTCAAAATGTTGTCCATAGTTCCATTTTAAGGTTAGGTTTCAGGGGAATAAGTGTAAGGGCTCTTTTACACGGGCAGACCGTTCAGGTCCGCCTGCCAGTTTTTTAGGCGGACCTGAACAGGCGCTCCATGCTCCTGTATGAAGCCACGGATGTCAGCGGTGACATACCCGCTGACATCCGACCCGCACCGATCCACCAAAGTGTGATGGAGGAAAACCCTATTTTCCATCCGTCTGGCAGATTGGATCGGGTGACAGTGAACTCTACGGTCCGTCGTCATCCGATCCCCATAGGGGAGAGCGGCGCTCTGACAGGTCGGTCCCTGCACAGTGTGCAGAGACAGACCTGCCATCTGTCGGCCCAGTAAAACAGAGCCCATACACGGACACGGACCGTGTGAAAAAGGCCTTAGAGTTGAGAAAAATTGTAAAGGCTTACATATTTATTATAAATGTGTGGTTAAGGGTTGAGGAGAAATTGCTGAGACTGAAGCAGCCTGAAGAAGCTGTGCATGGCAACCAGCTTTCTTTAGTTTTCAAAGCTTAAAGCAAATCTCCATCCAAAAGAGACACCTGAAGGACACCAGAAAGTACACAGAAGGAGAGAGAAGGATCGTTTTTGTGGGGGGAGGGTGTGAGGAGCTTTGCGTACATCCTGGATTTGGACTTGAACCTAAGCAGCAGGTTAAGGCTAGGGGCAGGTGTGTGGAAACACATTTTACTTTTGCTTATTGAACATTGCATGTTTCCCTGGACAGAATGAGTACTCTACACCAGTGGTCATCAACCATTCCTGCAGGGCCCACTAACAGGCCAGGTTTATGTATTACCTTGGGGAGATGCAGACTAGAATACTGCAATCACTAGAACAGCAAATTATATCACCTGTGATGTATTTCAGTTATCTTGCAAACCTGGCCTGTTAGTTGGTTCACACTGGGGCAACTTGGGATCCGACTTGAGGTCGCCTCAAGTCGTCCCAAGTCGCGCTGTAGACAAAAACAATGTAAGTGAATGGGAGCGGTGTTAATACACACTACTCAAGTCGCTCCGACTTCAGAAAAGGTTCCTGTACGACTTCAATCCGACTTCTAGGCGACTTGTACCCATTGATTTCAAGTCTGATCACTGTCTTAACTGAAGCGACTTTCCAGCAAGGTAACATACATTTCTCAGGCAAACACCTCCCTCCCCCTCCCTCTCCCAGAGCTGATTGTTGTTTTATTGGCCACTGGAATGTCTCCTTTCCTGGAGACGACTTCAAGTCGTGTTGTAAATCGCCCCAGATCGCCCTGTGGTTCATGCTCAAGTCGTGTCGGAGTTGCCTCTGAAAGTCGCGCTGGAAGTCGTGTCGCCCTAGTGTGAACCAACTGAGTGGGCCCTGCAGGACAAGGTTGATGACCACTGCTCTACACCTTTAAAATTAATTGGTGTATCTACTTTTTAAATCTAAACAAAAACGTATATCCGCTGTATTCAAATAAGTTTGCATTAATGTTCTATTCCCTGATCCCAGAAGCAGTACTAACTAACCAGTCAGTTTCTCATGTCTCCTCAAATCAAGTTAATTTCATGGTGAAGGTGTGTAGATATAAGCACTGGCATATTTGTGCATATGAACCATGCAGCCCTTCGAACAGCACTGGATGAGTCCTACAGCCCACTGGGAAACTGGTTACTCATGCAAAATCTTGGTAAGTGTGGCAGTGGACTTCATGCAAAATCCTGGTAAGTGTGGCAGTGGACTTTCATGCTAGTTAACCCAGGGTGGAAGGCGAAACTTAAAACCGTTGGTTGATATGGAATCTACAGTATTTCCATTATTAAAATGTTAACAAACCCCTTGCACCTTGAAGGGGGCTCCCAGGGCAGGACAATTATTAAAATCTTATAGCTTTGCATTAAAGGGTCACTGCTTAGATTTTGGTACCACAGCCACTCCCTTTTATTTCATTTTTAGTAGGTTAATCAGTAACTCTGTCCAGATTAATTAAATGATTAGTCGACTTAAAACCTGATATTTCCATTTTTCTTATATCACAAGGGTATAGTGGTTCCAGGATCTCTGTGCTTAAGTTCCTTGGCCTGCATCACTGGTACACACCCACCACAAGGGAATACCACTCTGAGTAGGATATTTTTGAATGTATTTTTTTTAATTCAATTGATGGATGGGTGAAAACAGAGCCCAGAACCATTGTAGAGAGATTGCGCCAGAAACACTACAGGAGGTCTCAGGGTCCAGGGGTGATACAGCACACAACATTCTATCTATAATTGTGATACTACTTTTGAGTGGACTGGCTTTTTAAAATATATAAGTATGATTTTTTTTTTATATATATGTAAGGAACACTGGAGTAACCTATGAAAACCATCAGAATTGCTTTTTAACTTTCTTTTATCTGTTACTGTGAGGATTCGCAATAATAAGAAGGGAGAAAACAGATAGGGGGGAAACGGAAACAGTAGGTTACGTTCCAGAACTAAACCCAACAACAAAAGTGTCATCCAATGCAGTGGACCAGTCAAATTCTCAGCAGGTACAGGGAATACCTGTTGTTCTCGCCAGTATCCTTGTCATTTCCTATAAGCTGCACTGATAGCAAAAACAATCTGGTCTTTCTTCTCAAAACTACTAATCTTTCCAAGCCCCATGGAATGGAGATGAAAAAAGTCAGGCATCTTTGTAGTTTAGCCTGTGTGGCAACTATGGCTTCCCCATAAAGTAAGCATAGCTACCCTGAAAGGGTAAGAATTGTTCACAGGATCAACAGGTTAAAATAAAGCCTGTCCAAAGAAAAATAATGCAGGTACCAAATCTAAAGAATGCTAAGATGCAATATATTACGTTTCAGGTTGGGTTTGGAAATGCACTTTGACATCACTGTCAGTAATAATTAGGGTTGTCCAGATATCGATACTAGTATCGGTATCGGGACCGATACCAAGTATTTGCGGGAGTACTTGTACTCGCGCAAGTGCTCCCGATGCCTAAATAGAATTCTTTTTTTGTATTTATCAACATGTTCTGTGAAAATTCTTTGAGTTTTTTACTACTGCGTGACAAGCAAATAAAACATTTTTATTCATTTTTACTCATTTTTATTATTTTATAATGTCTTGAGTTAGAGTTCTTCATAATTCTAAAGAAAATATCCTTAGTCTGTATTGTGGTTTGAAAACTGTCACATTTAAACTGTGACATTTAAAAAAAAGTATCGGTATTCGGTATCGGCGAGCACATGAAAAAAAGTATCGGTACTTGTACTCGGTCCTAAAAAAGTGGTATCGGGACAACCCTAGTAATAATATCTTTTTTTTCTTTTATATAAATTCCACCTTGTTACACGCTGACGCCAAATGTCCTCAAAAATACATAGCACACCCCAAAGGGTCTGTTATGTATTGTAAGGGAGCTTTGGAGGGGTCTGTGTACTTTTTTTCTGGCAATTACGTTTTTTTTCCCAGAAACATAAACAGTTTTTTCTGTTGCATATCCCACAGCAAGTATGAAAAAAAAATGCATGGAGTTCCTTTCAAACTGCATACCATACCCAAACTCCATGTCACACTTGTCACATCATGTGTCCCTCTCTTGCAATTTATATTCTGCAATGTTTTTGGCAGCAAGGGAGTGACACATGCAAGGAAGTTAATGGTTTCCCTGCACAAATTAGCAATCCTGTTATATGAGGGGGATCCTGCCATGATCAGACCCTGAGAAAGGACATTTCTGCACAGGTACCCTCAAATAATTGTGTCTCCTACTGAAACCAATGAGTCACTTGTGCCCTAAAAGAAAATATATGTTTTCATAAAAATTGTCTTAACAAATAATGGAAGGCTAAAAGAACAAGTGATGTACACATTTACAAATTATATTTCTCTGTGTTCAGTAGGGATGAACAGAGAGATTTTGGTGAATTTTCCTGATAGGATCGGATTTAGAAACTTAGTACTGGCCCAGATTGCATTTAGAGAGAATTGGATTCTCGTAGCGTATCAAAAATACACTACGCCGCCGTTTTTTACCTGGCTCTACTGTGAAGAAACCTTTCCGTGGAGGTGAAATCTCTTTTCCTCCAGGTAAAGATGTTCAGTGTTGACCAGTGAATAACTCAACACCAAGTTCACGGACCTCGTACATGTTGTATTCTCTCTTCTCAAGAGTGAATAAATTCAGCTAATCATAGCTGAGCTCCTCCATGCCTCTTATCACGAGTTCTCCGATATCCCTGGGCTGGACTGCATATTCCAGATGAGGTCTTACTAATGATTTGTACAGGGGCAAAATGCGTTACCTCGCGAAAGCGAGCGAAGCTTGGCGCATGCTCCGTTCGCAAGGCCGTAGCATTGCGCGAAAGTGCACGTCGTTACGTCACTTAGTCGTTGCATTTCAGTAGGCTGTAGCGTCATCTTGTTACATTTCTCCACGAACGAGTTGGCGCTGAAAAAAAAAACTGGTAGACGCCGAACTGCGGGAACGACGGCCATACTTAACATGGGCTACGCACCGTTTAGACCAGCAAAAAGCTGGTTCTAACAGTACGTAAAAAAAAATCCAGACGTAAGCGATTGCGAAGACCGCTCGTATCTTCGTGGATCTGGTCCGTGTCTAAAAACACATTTGCATCATCCCGATCGACATGAAAACGACGCAAACTTCTCTCCCAGCGGCCGCAAAAATATCGCAGCGTAGCATCCGAAGGCTATACGAAGACGTAAGCCTCTCGGATCGATAGCCCGAAGCCGCCGTATTGCCCATGGTTTGCAGTGATTCAAACTCATCGGTGAGTAGCCCGAGCGCATGCAAAATTTGAAATTATCTCCTGTGCTAACACAAAATCATGTTATGATAGACAGGAACGTAATCTGCTTTATGAATCTGGATGAACCTCTGTTTCTTCAAGCTGCTTAGGTAAAATGTACTGTCTAATTGAAATTATTTTTATGTAGGGTAATTTAAATGATTCTTTCGGTATTCTTTGAGTTTGGGTTTTGTTCTTCTTTTTGTGTACCTGATTATTTGTGCAAAGTTGCTTTTTTTTCCCCCTATCTCTTTGAAATTTAACAATAAGCCTGAGGGGACATTTTTTAGCATAAGAACAGGTCTAGGAAATTTACCTCAGTAGCCATTTAAAGTCCATTGAGCACTTTAAAGCAACAACCATTCACCTTGATGTCACTTTGTCCATTGCCTCTGATGGCTTTTACAATAATGGTAACATTTTGGGCAAAAAAAATCACTCAATGACCCGGATTCACGTAGGACTTGCGCCGACGTATCTGGAGATACGCCGTCGTAAGTACAAATGTGCGCCGTCGTATCTCTGCGCTGATTCCCCAAGCTAGATACGTCAAAAAAATAGGCTTAAGCTGGCCTACGTAACTTGCCTACGCCGGCGTATCATGGGTGCATAGTTATGCTGGACGCATTTTGCGTACCTATTTTAAATATGCAAATGAGTAAGATACGCCGATTCACGAACGTACTTGCGCCTGGCGCATGTTCCGGCGTAAAGTTATTCCCCATATTGGAGGCGCAACTCATGCAAAGGTATGGACCAGGGAACGAACACCTTTCAAATTTTACGTTGTTTACGTAGTATGTGAATAGGGCTGTGCGTAGGTTACGTGAACGTCGTAGGCAGTGTTTTGACGTATCTTAGGCAGTTAGTTCGACGTGACTGTGAGCATGCGCACTGGGATGCGTTGTATGCGCAGTTCGTTTTTTGAAGCTCAGCCGATCATTTGCATGGGGTGACGCTTCATTTAAATATATCACGCCCACTTCCACCTACTTTGACTTACGTCGGCGACTATACTCTATGCCGGCGCAATGTTGAGAGCATTTGCTTTGTGAATTCCATGCTTGCATCTCAACGTTGCGCCAGCGTAGCGTAAAGAAGATACGCTACACCCGCATAAAGATGCACCGAGGTACGCAAATCTACCTCATTGTTTCTGAAAACCTAGGCCCGGATTAACAAAGCACTTACGCCGACGTAAATGATTTTACGCCGACGTAGTGCAAATGTGCGCCCGACGTATGTGTGCGCCAGGCCCTCAAAACCAACATACATCTAAAAACAGGCCATCCTACCCCGTCGTATGACGTGGGCCCAAATATGGCTTGGACGCATGTTGCTTCTCCCAATGATTAGGCATTCAAATATGCAAATTTAGTAAATACGGCGATTTACGAAACGTACGTGCGCCTGACGCAGGCTACGCGCGCTGCACGTAAGTGTACGTCCAGCATAAAGTTATTCCCCATAAAGAAGGTGTAACTCAGCAACAGATGTGCACAGTTCAGCTGGAGAGCAGCTGCAGCACCGTTACGAACGAGCTGAGCAACCACACTTGCAGGACAACACATCTGTATGCCAACATGCCAGGGGCAGCCATGGTCATAGCACTACTGCGTCCCTAGGCACGGAGGAGGGCACAGGAGAGGATATACCGAACGTGCATGAACGTCTTTGGCATGGGCCAATCTGAGGTATATTGCATCTTCAGATTCAGCCCTGATGCCATCCTGGAATTAGCCACAGCCCTGCATGATGAAATCACCATCCAGACGGGACGCTCACATGCAGTGCAGCCACTGGTCAAGGTACTGGCAACACTCCATTTCCTCGCCAGTGGATCTTTCCAAAGTACAAGTGGAGTCGTGTCTGGGATGTCACAATCCAACATGAGCAGATGTGTGCACCAGGTTGTGCCCGCAATCCTCACATGCATGTCCCACCACATCATCAAACCGACCCATGAGCACCTGCGGCAGAAGGCAATGCAGGATTTTTACAGAATTGCCGGATTCCCACGCACCGTGCCACAGAGCACATATACCGCAATCGTAAGCAGTGGAATTCCATCAACGTACAGGTGATAGCCAATGTCCAATGCCTCATATGGCACGTTCTTGCCAAACACCCCGGGGCCAGCCACGACAGCTACATATACCGTCAAAGCAACATCCCAACAGAATTCGAACAGAACGTGTACAGGGGCAGCTGGCTGGTTGGTGAGTGACATGGTGAGTGAGTGACATGGGAGTCCGACCCCATGATGCAGACATCATGAGGGGCACATGCACGGCTAACATCCTCCTGTCTTTTCCCTTCCAGGTGACTCGGCATATGCACGAGGAGGTTCATCTCCTGGAGCTGATGGCAGATGTTGCCTGCATCCCCTTCAAGGCAATGCATGTTAGCACGCTATTGCTCTCTGCCTGCATCCACAGCTACCTGGCGCTGTAGGCGCCTGTTCTGCCGACCCTTGGTCTGGAAGGTGGCAGTGTTGGCCTGCACAATCTCCCTCAGGCTCTTCACCTCCGCCAGGATCCCTGTTACTGTGGCCTGCAGCTCCACAATAGCCGTGGTGTGCCAGTCTTGGGTGGCCTGAATGTCACCAGATCCCTGGTCCACAGATAAAGAGGGACCCCCTGCTACCATCTGGTGATGCATGGCATCGAGGGACTGGCTTTGGTCGCAGAGGCATGTGACCATGGATGTGCAGTTAGCATTTACCTCTTGCATGCAGTCCGAAATCACCAGGGTATGGGCAGCCTATTGTGTGAGACACTGCTGCATAGCAGCTGCGGTGCCCTGCACAGCCACTGTGCATTCAGCCTGGGTCTTGGCCGAGGACCCAACAAAAGAGGCCAGGCTGTCAGCCACACGATGCAGGTCACAGGCAATATCTGCCATGTGGCGCGTCTGGCGGGCCTGTTCCCTCTCAAGCCCTTCTTGGAGGGATCCGGCTACACCCCTAGTCTTGCACAGAGCCTTTCTAGGAGATGTAGCCGGTTGTGTCCGTCTGGACGGGGTAGCCCTTGAGAGGGTTCCCCTGGACGGGTTAGCCCTTGAGGGGATTCCCCTAGATGGGGTAGCCCTTGAGGGGGTCAGGGGGGCCACCGTCTCGGAGGGACCGGGAAAGATGGAATCCTCTTCAAGATAAACACACTCCTCCTGATGGATGTCCACCTGCTCCTCCTCAACGACCTCCAGACCAGATGTTACAGGGCTTGCCAGAGGGTCAGACACAGGAAGAGGATGTTCCCTGGATGGCGTGGGTCGTCCAGCAGCAGAGGATGGCCCAGCTCCCTCCAGCACATCTGTGGATGACACAAAGCATTCACATGTTGGTGGACCCACACACTTGTCACATGTTCCCTTGCACCCCCTCACATGCTACACACCGGATGGGGGATAAAACACACTTACCTCTCGTCAAGTCCTGTTCACTGGAGTCAAAACCCCCCCAGGCCCTCCACCTGCTTCAGACAGCTGGCAATCACCTCCTCCTCAGCTGTCAACTTGACAGTACTGGCTGGTCCGCCTCCCGTGCCCCTAAAGTGCCTCTTCACCTTGAACAGCTTCTCCCTGACCCGCCGACGCATGTCATTTATCTTCTTGGCGATGTCCTTACAGGTCCTGGTCTTATGCCCAAGGGCATTGATCTCCAGGGCGACCTTTTGGAGGATCTCCTGCTTCCTGCTATGTGCGCCATGGAGCAAGGAATCGTATTTGGAAATGCAGAGGTCAGGATCGCCCTCTCCTCAGCAGATTTTTTTTTCTTCCTTCGCTCCCTGTCAGTCTCAGTATCGGACATCTTGGCACAGATCACAAAAGTACGTCTGCAGCAGGGAGCAAGTGGGCGTACTTTTGCGATGGACGGGCGTATGGCTGGGCATACTTATGTTCTCGGCGTAGGCCGGGGGCCGGCGTATCTTAGGCAGTTGCGCCAGCGTGGTTCTAAGCATGTGCATAGGGGTGCTGTGCATGCGTTCATGTCATGGGGCATGCGTTGTTGATGATAATACGCCGGGCGTAAAACACTGCACCACGCTCGGACCATCATTTGCATGGGGTCACACCCACTTTCACCTATGCCGGCCTGCGCCTTCAAAACCTACGCCATGCCGACGCAGCGTTGGGAGCAAGAGCTTGCTGAATGCGGTGCTTGTCTCTCCGCGCTGCGTCGGCGTGGCATGCAGGGGTTGTGCTACGGCGGCGTAATGTGCGCCTGCTGTCTGTGAATCCGGGCCCTAGTGTCCAGCTGGATCCCCACAATCTGGATGCAGTCTCTGAAAGGTCGACTGTGCAGGACCAATTGTCTACTAAATGCACATTCTGCTTTCATTTGTATCGTGTAATGCATTGCTTAGCAGCTTGCCAAGATGGGCATTTTATAGCTCAGTATGTACATAAAAAAAAAAATGTATTTGTAACTTTTTAGTCTTTTCCTTACCCAAGATAATGAGGAGACCTTGTAGACATAGTTACTAGATTGGTATGAGTGATTGGTTGAAATCCAGTTAATGTGTCAGGCTTTCCATCTTTTGTATATTTTTCTGTATTGAGGCTGAAAATATAAAAGTAAAATGGTTCAAATGAGGTGTATGTAACTGAACCATTTCATTTCCAAGAGAATTAATATTCCATTTCACGAATTTTCACTTCTGAGCTTTAATACATAATAAAAGTACGCCATCTTTAGAAATCACATCTGGAATTGGACTGAGTGTTTACGTCCAAGTTTTATGCAAGGAGTCTGATCTTAAACAAAAAAAAGAAAAACGCACATAATTCACACATTCACTAAACCCTTTCAGGTTATGCATTAAGTATAGTCTATGTTATAAACTGATAAACGCTATGCTTATCTAGTGTCACTTTTCTACTCATTATCATTATTTTGATCACTGAATAATATAATGCTGTTTGACCATTTAGCTTGTAAAAATTAAACTTAACCTAATTAGAATGAGACTAAAAAACAAACTAGCATTTTAAAATGGTAAACTGGGTGCAGACTTTCCATTTAAAATGTGGTTAATAGCTGGTGGAGGTCTACTATGGTAGCTAAGCAACAATATTTCCATTTCCATGTTAGGCCCCGTACACACGACCAAATACATCTGTTCAAATCGGTCTGACAGACCGATTTGAACAGATATGTCCGCTGGGCTGTTTTGGTTTGATCGATGTACACACGATCAAGCCAAAATCCCCGCGGTGACATGTTGATGACGTTGACGCCGCCACGTCACCGCACCAGAAAGTAAAACACTTCCGCGCATGCGTCAAATCCATTCAACGCATGTTCGAGCAGATATGTCTGCTGGTTAGCGTACTAACCAGCAGACATGTCGGACTGATGGATTCCCAGCAGACAGATTTTAAAGCATGCTTTAAAATCTGTCGGCTGGCCAAATCTGTCTGTCCGCCCGTACACACGATCGAATCTGTCTGCTGAAACGGTCTGTCAGACCGTTTTCAGCAGATAGATTTGATCGTGTGTACGCGGGCTAAGAAGTTGTCCTAAAGGCCAAATTCACCTTTGATTAAAAAACTAAATAATAATAGATCCAAATTTTTTTTACCTGCAAAACAATGTGCATTTATTATTTATTTACCCTGCAGCCTGTAAGGCATTATACCCGCGATTAGCAAATTGCGGGTGCAATGTCTGGATCCTGCAGACCTAGGCCTAGATTTACGTAGGGCAGCGTAACTATGAGTGGGTGTAGCGTATCGTATTTACGCTACGCTGCCGCAACTTAGGACGCAAATGCAGTATTCTCAAAGCACTTGCGTCCTAAGTTACGGTGGCGTAGGGTAAATGTGCCGGCCTAAGCCCGCCTAATTCAAATGGGGAAGAGGTGGGTGTGTTTTATGCAAAATAATCGTGACCCCACGTAATTGACGCTTTTAACTAACGGCACTGGGATACGTCCACGGACGGCGCATGCGTCCAATAGAATGCCTAAGATACGTCGCACAGTGCCTACGACGTGAACGTAACTTGCGCACAGCCCTATTCGCGTACGACTCACGCAAACGAATTATCTTTACGCCGTCTTTATCTTTACGCCGGCGTATGTCTTACGTAAACGGCGTAACTAATTGCGATGGGCGCAAGTACGTTCGAGAATCGGCGCATTTAGCTCATTCGCATATTCGACGCGGAAATCAACAGAAGCGGCCAGCATAAATATGCACCCAAGATACAACGGCGTAGGAGACTTACGTTGCTCGTATGTTGGCCCGAATTTATGCGTAACTGATTCTGAGAATCAGGCGCGCATATACGACGGTGCAGATTCGGACTTACGACGGCGTACGTGGAGATACGCCGGCGTAAGTCTTTGAGAATCTGGCCCAAAGTGTATTGTTTGCCTCTACCTCTGATATGGGCTGGCAGCTACTGAATGGCAGGAAGAGTTAATGGACTAAGAGAGTGCTCACCAGCTCCCTCACAGCTGATTAAGAACTACAAGCTGTCAACCGCAAAGGCCAATTTGGTAGATGTAGTTCATTCATTCACAGAACTCTGTGAATAAATGATGTGGCTGTGTGGGTGAAGCCCCGCATGGCTGCACTGTTTTAAAATTCTGACAGTTTGGTGTGGGGAAAATATCCCCTGCCCGCTGTCACAGGGAGGGGTGTGCGGGAGGAGAGGAAGCAGGAGCTGAAGCATACTTTACATCTTCCCACTGAATACAAATTTTCTCATGCAGTGCATGGGTTAAATGCTTTGTAAGTACAAGTACAGATACTTTCTTTATTTCTCGCTCCTGCAGGCTTCCCCGCTCTGTGCAACGTGTCCCTAGAAGCAACTTCTAAAGTCTTCACATACAGTACAATGCCAGATCAGCAATCCAGCATTTTGCAGGAGAACACCAAAAGCCTGTCCACATCCCGGGAGTGTCGGGAAGTGTGGGAGAGCACTGGCTCCTGGGGGAGCAAGGAGTATTTGTGCTTATTTTTTCCACCAGCCAAACGAATATTATTGTATGTAGTGAATGGAGAGCCTACAGCATGGGTACATTGAAAAGCAGGCCGGTGTTGGGCTTTAAAGTGGGGTAGTGCTGTCTGCTGGGGAATCAGAGGATCAGGTAAGTTAGGGAGCAAAAAAAAAAAAAAAATCTCCCCTAGAATAAAATTAGCAGTTAACCCTTGCAGTCCAGGTGCAGCCCCACTGCAAAGGATAATACATTTTCCTGCAGTTGGGCTTTAACCACTTAACCCCCGGATCATATTGCTGCCCAATGACCAGAGCACTTTTTGTGATTCGGCACTGCGTCGCTTTAACTGACAATTGCGCGATCGTGCGACGTAGCTCCCAAACAAAATTGGCGTCCTTTTCTTCCCACAAATAGAGCTTTCTTTTGGTGGTATTTGATCATCTCTGTGGTTTTTATTTTTTGCGCTATAAACAAAAATAGAGCGACTATTTTGAAAAAAATGCAATGTTTTTTACATTTTTCTATAATGAATATCCCCCAAAAATATATAAAAAAACATTTTTTTTCCTCAGTTTAGTCTGATACGTTCATTGATTGGTTTGCGCAAAATTTATAGCGTTTACAAAATAGGGGGTAGTTTTATGGCATTTTTATTAATATTTTTTTTTTTACTAGTAATGGCGGCGATCAGCGTTTTTTTTCAGTACTGCGACATTATGACGGACACATCGGACAATTTTGACACATTTTTGGGACCATTGGCATTTTTATAGCGATCAGTGCTATAAAAATGAATTGGATCACTATAAAAATGCCATTGGCAGTGAAGGAGTTAACACTAGGGGGCGGGGAAGGGGTTAAGTATGTTCCTGGGTGTGTTCTAACTGTATGGGGGGGTGGACTCACTACGGGAAATTACTGATCTTCCGTTCATACATTGTATGAATGGAAGATCAGCGTTTCTCTCCCTGACAGGACCGGGAGCTTTGTGTTTACACACATAGCTCCTGGTCCCCGCTCTGTAACGAGCAATCGCGTGTTTCCGGCGGCGATCGTGCCCGCCGGGAACGCGCGCGGGACTCGGGGCAAGCACGGGCGCGCGCGCCCTTAGTGGCCGCAAAAAGAGTGAACGTATAGCTACGGGCTCTCGCCCAGGTGTGCCGACTTCCCGCAGTAATATGAGGGCGGGCGGTCAGCAACCAGTTAAGTAAAGTTTGTACAGACAGGACATATGTAGGCTGCCTTCACAAACTACTCCTCCTAAAAATACTAGCTTCCTGGCTGTTATACTGAGCCAGTGGCATCAGTACATTGAGTCCTAAACCCTTAAAATTTACTGTATGTAGTTTAGGAGTTTTTACTTCACTGTAACTGTTGAGCCATGGCCAGCCATGGAGCCTGCATTACTCTCAGTACATGTTTTCTTCTATACCAGGAAGATCTAATATTAAGTGCTGTAAAGTTGTCAGACTTACCCAACATCTATATCACAGCCAATTCTAGATCACAAAGAGATCATTATATTCAATTATACAGAGTATAGAAAATGCAACAGGTCCAGGTGCAAGGAACTCACCTATCATCATGCTCAAGCTGCTTCATTCATGTATTCAGAAGTGACTACAGTGATGTTTCTGAAGTCCATACTGCAGAGTACCCTATTCCCCTGTCTGGGAAGACGTTTAAATTATCTTGGTTTTGTAAAACACTTGGAAAAGGCAGAGAGGTGAATAATCTTTACAATATCCTGTAGGGATTTAGACATGAGACAGGCCTCACATCAAAATGCTTGCTAATAATTAAAAATAAAAGCTGGACCGTAAGATGAGTCTTTTTCTTTTCCAATCATTTTTATTAGGGTTATAAACCATACAGATATAAAACCATATAATACAGTATAGAAAAGTGCATGTACATAATAACATTAGTGACATACACCAGTGGTTGCTAAGGAACTGGTATAGCGCCATTTTGGGCTATGACTATAATTCTTAAGAGCAGAAGATACATCCTCCCAAAGAGGAGCTGCATGACCTGGGGACACTCTTATTGAAAACAAGGGGTCATTTCAGCCATGAGTCGATCATCGTAGCTGGTCTTTGTGTTTGCATACACAGCCCTCATACGGGGGCTTGGGGCCAATGACAGACGTCCAGCGGTTCTACACCTTTCCCCAAACTACCAAAAGGAGGTAGGAAGGAAAGAAACCAAGAAGAAAAAAATAAAGGGATGAAGAAAGGGGACAGTGAGCCCCTCCTAGGACACTAAGAGGCTAGCCTCAGATCAGACGAGGTTGTCCAGATCAGGTAGGTGATCCAGGCGTCCCGTTTTTTTTTAAAATCAAGGTAGCTTGTCCTGCACTATGGCAGAGAGGCGTTCATGTTTAAAATTATCCAGGACAATTTAGAGGTCAAAAGATAGCACCAGGTATTTACAAGATAAGATGAGTCTCTTTAATTTATTTAGTATTCAATTTGTGTTTTTATAGGGGCAACTAAGGTTAAGCAGACCTTGCATTTTGATGCAAGGTCCTTTTTTTTTTTTTGCAATGTATATCCTATAACTTAGACTACTCAAACTTAATTTGCGGGATCATAAGTCAACAGCGTTACATCAAGGTACGTAACAGTTGAATCAAGACTAGCATTTCCTCAACTGCTCAATATCATTTTTCTATTTCCACTAATGAATCCAGATCACAGACCTTTGTTTTATAGAGGTTAGGGAAATCTAGACTTCTGATCACCATTGTTCAGCATGTTGCTCTTTGGAGATTTGTGGGGAAGACCAGAGGCTTGTGTCAAATGCCCTCTAAGTGTATGGCTTGTTTACAAATCAAATGCTTAGTCCGTAATTGAAATTTCATTTGTTATTCTGGAAGACATTTATGCTACAATCTCTGGCCCTTCAAAGATAATTTGAGCAATGAAAAAAACTGCAGTGCACAAAATGTAATTAAGACCAAATAGGTCTATGCTATTTTCTGTAAACTAATTTTCTCAGACTACGTTTTATGCAGGGTGCACTTCAGACATCTTCCTCTATTGCATAGGCTATATTCTTAACTGTTGCTTTTTTTTCCTTAATCAAAACCATGACATTTGCCACTTTTTCTAGAAAAGAATGAGTCTAGCTATTGCCTACAGTTTTATCATCTTCACAATTCTTCAGTGCATTGTAATTAATGCAGATGTTTTCCTTCTTTTATTAACCTGTCTGTGATACAGGGAGTCCATTTCACTTCAGAAGTTAATGTAATCCATATCTTGGCACTAGGGAGTTCTCTGGGCTGCACACTACTTTTGACTATATTTCATTCTATAAGTGATGCACTTAATGGCTTTTACATACAACCCCGTCTTCATGTTCTGTAAACATTCTCTGTGGAAATTGTGTTTCTTCCGGCATTAGCAGACTTGTACTAGAGACTTCTGGGGGGAGAATCCAGCAGGCAAAAGGTGTTTGGTTGAATATGTCTTAAATCCATTTGAGTTCATATCCCTAAAATGTTTAAAACAACAGTGATTGGATGCCTATACCAAATGTATGACCCCATAACAAAACATTTAGGGGACTCGTTTGACCCTCTAATAGCCTATGTCAAAGGCATTAGTCTCTTGTGAGAATACTATCTTCTTTGAAAAGTTTTACATTTTCTGAAACGATATTTCTATAAATGTCATTCAGATGTGGTATAACCAGATAGTGCTTTAGGTCCCATGTGCTTCCAAGTCGCAAGGTCTACCATGGCTATTGTTATACCCTTGATCAAAAGTTTGACCACCTCAGGTACATACATTTCCAGGACAAAACCCCAATTTGAATGATTATCTTAATATCACTAGAGAAACTTTGGATTGAGTTAGGAAGCCCATAATATATATATATATATATATATATATATATATATATATATATATATATATATATATATATATATATATATATATATATATACATAAAATAAAACGGGCTGTAATGCATCTTTACCCCAATGTACCACAATGCACACTGAAGAGAATGTTGGAGGCATTGGTGTCAGTAGCCCCATTATGCCCCCAGCATTGGTGTCAGTGATCACAATATTAGCACCAGTGTCATTGGCAATGGTATTAAAAGAGGAACTTTACCCCATAACAACTTGATAAAAAATAATGTTCTTTAGAAAAGAGCATACACTATATTGTCAAAAGTATTAGGACACCCTGCCTTTACATGCACACAAACTTTAATGGCACCCCACTGTTAGTCTGTAGGGTTCAATATTGAGTTGGCCCACCCTTTGCAGCTATAACAGCTTCAACTCTTCTGGGAAGGCTGTCCACAAGGTTTAGGAGTGTTTCTTTGGGAATGTTTGACCATTCTTCCAGAAGCGCTTTTGTGAGGTCAGGCACTGATGTTGGCCGAGAAGGTCTGGCTCACAGTCTCTGCTCCAATTCATCCCAAAGGTGTCCTATCGGGTTGACATCAGAACTCTATCTCATCCATCTAAGACAGCAGGTGCCCAACAGGGTGTGGATCGAGCCCAGGGTATGGCAGGTCAAACACAGGGAGCTGATAGGCCAGATGTAGACTGCCAGTTGTGCATCAGGGATTTATATCCTCAAAAACATTTTTGTTGAGAGGAGTGGCAAAGTTGGAAAGTTTAACTTAACACCTAAACCAAATTTAAAAAAATATATCAGTATTGCTCGCTGTCTTTAGACAGGGCAGCCACATATTTTGTAAATTGTCCTTCATGTCCTACAAAATGTCCCACCAGGCAGAGAGCAAGATGCTCTGACAGGCAGCATGTGAAGTACCTCCTGATGTGCTGGGTGGTCCCATACACATTTCGGGGGCCTCACTTTTTTTGCATCCTCCATACAAAAAGATCTACCATAGGATAGAGAATGCAGCAGATCTGAGAACTCGGCAAACATCTTACAAATAGAATCTTCAAGATACATAATCAATTAGGTAATTCAGCTATTTGGAACAAGAAACATTTCATTTTGAGTAGTCTGGCCCTGTATGTTGTGGAGAAATTTGCAGGCCGACATCATTTTGTGTCCACTAAATTTTTCCCAAGTAGATCAAAAAAATGTTGACTTCGTACTTTTTTTTTTTATGCTTGTGCCGAGTTAGTGGCTTACAAAAACGACATCCAGGCAACTGACATTTTCAGCAGTGGCCCCCTGCATACATCTTGCTATATATGTTTTTTTTAAATTAAAATGATTACTATTGGCAGGCCCCGCTGTATATTCCCCCATGCATATTTAAAACCATGGAATCTATCCTAAACTCGTTCATATGGGGCCCTTCCCGGCACATGCTGTCGTGGTGGGTTCTGAAGTGCACGACTGATTAGGGAGGTGCCTTCGGTCCCTGACCTTTTCCTCTATTACCTGGCATCCTAGCTCTCCCATTTCTACTACCTCAACCAGTCAGACAGGGAGCGTTACTCTGTGTTGGTCTGCTCCCAGGCTCCCGGCCCGTTGTCCCACCCAAAATTCAGATTTTGTTTTGTGAGCCTCGTGGCTCATCCCCGACAGGCGATAGGAAGCATATGCTTTTCCACCACTGCAAAGTTTGGCAGCTCGCCATGTGAAGCGCCTTCTACACAGTCGCATACACCTCTCTGGGATAACCCACAGCTGCCTGAACTGGCCACTGTCCCCAACCACAGCCTGTGGGTCGGCAGGGGCATCATATACCTGATGCAGGTGTTGGCTCATGGGGCGGTCGGATCCTTTCAGTCCCTCAAGGACACTTTCGCCCTGCCAAATCATATGTTCTTCCGCTACCTCCAGCTCCGACATGCACTCAATACACAGTTCGGGGACACTATCCCAGTCCTCAAAATCCTGCTGCTGGTGGACATTGTCCTTGGTAGGGACCCCAATAGGCTGATCTCCCAGTTCTATGCCTATCTTCCTGGCTCCCTCGGCCACCGCCATCGCTCGTTCAGTTGAAATCCCGATGGGAACCTGATTTGGGCGATGTATCGGCTGAGGACTGGGGGGAGGCTCTTGCCAATTGTAGAGTTGTCTCTCCCAAGCTCTCTGACCGCCTCACGCACCTATATATTCTCCACCGATCATATCTGACGCCTCACCACATCTCTAGGTTCAAACCTGGCCATAGCCCCAACTGCCCTGACTGCGACCAATCCAATGCCACCTTCTATCACCTCCTCTGGACATGTCCCTGCATACAGGGGTTCTGGACCCAGGTGGTTCAATTTCTTCACGACCATATAGGCTCCCCACTGTCCCTCTGCCCCCGCCAATGCGTGCTGGGGCTCCTCTCACTATCTGAGGCCGAAAAGTACCTGAATATATTTTTACAGGAGACGTTATTCCTCGCTAGGCTTGGCCAAGGCATGTCCCAGTGGATTAGAGCCGTAAACACTACCCTGCCTTTAAAAAAATTACTCTATGTCCACAGGGGATGCCCTAGCAAATTCTATAAAATTTGGGACAGATGGTTGGGGAACGCCTGCACCTGTGACACGGGTCTAGCCGTGGTCCTCCAACACGGCTCCCCCCCCTGGGCATGGCGCCTGTACCGTGTCTCCTTTTGTCATGCCCCTATGTATCGATAGGTTTTATCCGCAAATGTAGTGCATGTTGCACTTGATATTCGTTTGTGTATGTATTTTCAATGCTCAATAAACGTTGTTTTGATAAAAATAAAAAAATGATTACTATTGATTAACCACTTAAGGACCGGACCAATATGCTGCTAAATGACCCAAGGGTTTTTTACAATTCGGCACTGCGTCGCTTTGACAATTGCTTTCTTTCTTTTGAGGGTATTTGATCGCCTCTGCGATTTTTATTTTTTGCGCTATATACAAAAATAGAGCGTAATTTTTGAAAAAAAAACAATATTTTTTACTTTTTGTTATAAGAAAAATCAAATAAACTAAATTTTAGTCAAACATTTAGGCCAAAATGTATTCAGCCACATGTCTTTTTAGTAAAAAAAAAATCGCAATAAAAAAAATAGCTACCTACTGGAACAGCGACACTAATACAGCGATCAGAAACATGATCGCTTAGTGACACTGGCAATAGGGAGTGAAAGGGTTAACTAGGGCGGTGATCAAGGGGTTAAAACTTTATTAGGAGGGGTACAGGGGCTACCCTGGACCTAACACTAACTGCCTGTCACACTGACACTAAATGCAGTGATCAGTACATATATGATCACTGCATTCAGTGACACTGTGACAGGGGGGTGGGGGGGGGGTGATCGCAAGGGGTTAATGTGCCTGCGTGTACTGGTGTCAGTGTAGTGTTGTGCAGACTCACTGTGTGATGTGATCTCTCCTCAGCGGCGGTTGAAAATACCACCGAGAGCAGAGATCACATCACTTCCCTCTTCCTGTGTTTACACAGGAGGAGGAAGTGACACACAAGGGAGCGCACGGATTGGCTGGGAGCGATCCGGAGGGGGCGGACAAAAACGAACAGCCGCCCCCTCGTCCCGGATCGCTCCTGAAGCCACGGGAACTGCCGCATGTATCGGGGGGGTCCCTATCGGACCCCCGACCCACGTCTAGGCAGGCATGTACAGGTACGTTGATGTGCCTGTCCGTGCCATTCTGCTGACGTAAATGTACATGCCGCGGTCCTTAAGTGGTTAAAAGAGAAGTAGCGTTTTTTTTTTCTCCCATATTCATACTTACCTCGGTGGATGGAGCATCAGATTGGTGCTGTCCCCTGGTGTCTCTGCACTGAGAACCGAGCCTCCGAAAAACTTCCAATGGCTCGGTTCTCCCTCCTCCCTGAGCAGAGCTTCTGGTCTTCTTCTCAGCGCTCTTTGGAGGGCTGAGCAGTGGAGAGGCGGGGAGCGGCCGTCTCAGCGGCTCACAGAGAATGCCATCAATCAGGGCAGCTGGTGGATCCAGACTTGGAAGTCAGGATGACGCGCTGCCCCGACTGATGGCAGTGACGTCAGCAGAGAGCGGACTTCAGACCGCTCTCCGCTGAAAATGGGTCACAGAAGTGTAAAACAAATTGCACTTCTGTGACCCAGTGGAGAAGCCTAGCCTAAAAAGCTCAGGCTGGACTTCTCCTTTAAACAGCTTTTGCGGGTGCTCCTTTCATTTTTGGAATGTTTTGCACCTCACATAACAATTGAGTTTAATGGAAAGTTTGTGCTTCCGATAGGTCAGAGTGTGGAGACGAGCTCCAAAAAATAAAAATGCATGTGTGTTTACAATGTTGTATATACAGTATGGGCCAGATTCAGGTAGAGTTACGCTGGAGTATCAGTGATTCGCCAGCTTAACTCACACTTTGAGCCGGCTTATCTGTTTTCTGTATGCAGAAAACAACATACGCCGGGATTGAGTTCATATACGAGCGGCGTAATTGTATTTCGCCGTCGTATCGCAACTGCAATTTTAAAATGGGTGCTCGGGGCGTTCCCGCTGATTTACGCCGAGAATATGTAAATCGGCGAGAGACGGCAATTCACGATCGTATGCGGGACCGACGCAGTGACTTTCCGACGTTTCCGTAAGCGATACGCGGCGTAAAGAAAAACATGCCCCCTAGGTGGAGTATCCTATGTTAAGTATGGCCGTCGTGATCGCGTCGAATTGAAAAAGTTTAACGTCGTTTGTGTAAAACGTCCGTGAATGGGGATTGACGTTCACTGACAGAATTTGGAGCATGCGCACTGACAGTCGACGCATGCGCAGTACGTTCACCGCGGGATCGCGCCTAGTTTAAATAATACATGCCCCCTACCCGCCCAATTTGAATTCCGCCGGCTCATTTTCGCTACGCCGCCGCAACTTTAGGAGCAAGTGCTTTGTGAATACAGTACTTGCTCCTAAAGTTTCGCCGGAGTAACGTAAATGACGAACATTACTCCAGAATAAAAATCCGCTCTCCTACCTGAATCTGGCCCTATGTGTAGAATGTGTATGTACTATGTATATATATATATATATATATATATATATATATATATATATATATACACACACACACACAGTACAGAGAAAGAGCTTTTTAATAGCATACGGTGACATATTTGTGCATGCTTTGCCCACCTTGTAGCGCTCACCCCCGAAGGAGCCGCTGATTAGTTTGGGAGCGGCATGTTGTGTTACCAGTGGTTCTTGTCTAGGGATAATATTGGTGAGGGTGGTTACAGAGCAAGTGTCCAGACATCAACTTGAGTTTTCAATGCTTTATTCCAGGGCCCAACACGGCCAACATCAACACAGCACTAGTGTTGAGCGGAATACGCCATATTCGATTTTGCGATATATCACGAATATATAGAAGAATATTCGAGAAATATTCGCTAAAATCGAATATTCGTGATATTTTGTCCAAATAACAATATTGCGAAATTTCGCTAATGCGAATGCGAAATTTCGCTAATGCGAAATTGATTGTGAAATTCTCGTCAGCACTGGGAGTAACTGGGAGGCAGGTTCCTATTGGTTGCTATGGAGGTTGCTAACCTCTGACAACTGTGGTAGGAGAACTTTGATTGGCTCTGATGCAAAAGAAGGGCGGAGAAAATAATCGTGCAATATTCCTTTTGCCGAATATTCGCATTGCGAATATTCGGCAGCATAAAAGGATCACATCAGCTACTCGGCCCAGGGTCTCTCTCTAATCATACCAGCAATGCTTTTAGACGTCGATGGAGATCACTAGGATGTGATCTGTTTTAAAAATAAATTTGAAAAAATACGAATATTCGCAATAGCGAATATTCACCGCAATATTCGATTTATTCGCGAATACTCGAATATGCAATATTCGTAACGAATATTCGCAATGCGAATATTCGTGAGCAACACTACACAGCACACAATAGAGAAAGGTTGATGAGTAGGGAGAGAACTACAGCATCAGGCCTTGGATATCAAAGAGAGAGCAAGCCTGCTCTCAGCATCGTCAAGTTCGAACGTCGCCACTCTCGCCAGAGTGGGCAAAGTGCCCCCCAGACAGGCGATTAACTTGAGCCTGGCAGCCGAAGGGCCACTTTCAAACAAAGTCACTGGGATGAAACAGGGCCTCTGCCACAGGCCTGGTAAATTTTGAAGTTGTCAGAGTTAGAACTAATGAGTCCTCCCAGTAAGTCCAATTTTAAGGTCACCATTTGACAGCTGAAGTGTACCTGTCATGTGGCGTGGTGACCGGATCCCCGGTGGTTCATCCAGGTTTTGCGAATAAACTCTGTCTCCGGGTTCTCCCGAGCCAATTCCCCACTGTACAGCTCCCAGCTTAGGATCTGGGACCCAGCAAGCTGCTGGTGCCCCTCTTTGCATCCGAGTGAAGCTCTGCTTGATGCGCAACCTTGGCCAGACGGGCCTCCATGGCGGGGCCCATGGATGCACGCACCCTGAAGGTGGATGCCGCACCTGGAACTCAGGCCCCGGGTAGAACAGAACACTAATGGCGGCTGCCCCAGATATACCCCGTGCCGCCATGCCCAGAGAGGGAACTGCTCCTCTGATTGGCTGCTGGGGGAAGGTGGGTCTGTCAAAACCCCTCTAGCACCAACTGTCGCCTAGTGGTGATAACACACCCCTGACACGCAGATTGACCTACAAGGCAGTTCCAAACCGGCAGCAGCACCAGTCTAAATAATTTGCGAATGGGAGCAAACTTAACTCTCCCATTATCCACTAACTTTAGTGTAACGCCCCACGAAATAAGGGGGGGGGGGTGCTACACATATACCGATTTATACAGTTGTAAAGGTATAGGCACAAATTCTGCTTCAAAAAACAATATTTGGACCTTTGCGGACTGCAAACTGTTATGACTTTTGTACTGCTATAAGTGCACATTCCATCATTGTTAGATTTCTCCTTTACCATTGCTTTTTTCTAAACTGACACCAAATGGAGCTTCTCTCTCTAGTTAGAGAAGACAGCTAACATAAAACAGCATCAGCACTATCCACAGAGGGTACAGTGATAAAACATGATGAGACATCATCAACACTGAGTAGAGAATTCCTAAGAAAGAAATCAAGCTGTATCTCGGTACTTGATTGGAAATAGCAATTTATCATTATTATAACAACATAAATACATATTTTTGGTTCATTAAGTAACCTTTTACATGGCTATTGTCCACTTGATAATATGTGTCCAACTCTGTATCTATGCTTTCTCTTTGGACATGTTGTAAGAGTTTTGCAGCTCCGTAGTTCAACCATTTAAAAATTAAATGTAAAATAAATATATTTATAGCTGAGAAGCCTGGAGACATGGACAATCTACTTCCTTAAAGTGTACGTGATGTCAGGCCAAAAGCTGTGAAACACTCATTATGTAGCGGACAGTTGCAGGGAATGCTTACTATGCCACACAGATGTGATCTCAGGTTTTCATTAGGCCTCATAAACAAGATCCAACCTCAGCCCTGACTTGGTTGTGCCACATTGGCGCACACAGAAAAAATTAGAACGTGCAATAGTATCAATGCATCAGAATGTGTGCCATGGTACCAGAGATGCCATAATACAAGAAAGGTCATGTTATCATGGGCACAATACTGCTAGAAGATACTTGTATCTAAAGGGACCATTTCTTCAGGTGTTCCATCCTAGCAGATAATCCAACAGGGTTGACCAATCCATTAAGGGCGCACGGGCGCCGCCTCCCCTATCCATCAGCGGGCGCATGGATTCCAATGCGGGGTGAGTGGTATTTTAAAGCACTGATTAGAGCCAGAGGCTCTAATAGGCTTCAAAATAGGGTGGGCTCGGGGTACTGAGAATGCGCTCGGAGCCCACCCAGGTGTGTGATAGTAGCAAATGAATATTCCCTATTCTTACACTGAATCGCCTCTCTGCCAATCAGGAAGCTGAGACCCGTTTCCGGATTGGCCGAAAGGAGAAGCATTATTGGCTGCCAAGCACAAGGGAGGAGATGGAAGCCACTGAGCAGGGAAAGGAGAATCTGCCCATAGGGGGAGGGTGGTGCATCGTTTAAAAAAATACAGGCATAGACGATGGAGGTTTAAAAGTAAGGGCCCTTTCACACGTGCGGACGAACGGTCCGCTTTTTCTAAGTCCGTAAACGGACAGACGGTCCGTTTCCATCCAATTCCCCATAGGGGATAGCGGAGGAGAGACAGGGCGGTCCCTGCACAGTGTGCGGGGACCGCCCTGTCCGCCGACAGCTGAGCGGGGCCCCCCCGCTGAGCCGACGGACACACACTGTGTGAAAGGGCCCTAAGTCCAACAAAACCCTTTTCTGTGAATTTTATGGTGTACTACCATATTTAATGGTGTGACATATTATACTGCAGCCACTAAGTATAGGTATGTAGCTCTGAAAAGTTTTTTGAGACTTCTGGTTGTCTGTTTGACAAACTTGTAGCAAAGTGGCAAAGGTTTCTGTGGGTAACTGTTTGAAGTTGAAGGGAGAGTTTGATCAATTCCCTGAAGACAGGGAGAGAATGAAACTAGTAAAGTAGTGATCAGACAGAGGAAAAGGATTATTGGAGAGGTTGCACAGTGTACATAGTTAGAATACAAGGTCAAGGGTGTTGCCTTAAGAGTGGGTAGAAGCATGTATCCATTGCTTTTTAAAAGAGGTTAGACTGAGAAGTTTAGAAGTAGCATGACTGTCAGTATTAACAGGGACGTTGATGTCACTGAGAATGATTGTGGGAATTTCACCATAGGGAAAAGAAGGGTAGACAGGCAGAGAAGTTATCAAGGAAGATTGATACTGGCAGTGGTCCAGAAGGCCAGTAGATCACAGTAATTCCCAAAGGAAAGTGAGAAATAGACTAATAGCATGTGCTTTGAATGAAGAGAGGGTTAGAGAGGGAGGCGAGTGAAGAAACTAAAATGTGCTTTGTGGGGATAGAAGGAATCCAACTCCTCCTCACTTCTGTCCACTGGGTCTGAGAGAGTGATTCCAGAGAAGACCATCATGGGAGAGGGAAGCAGGTCTAGTAGAGTCACAGTCTTGAAGCAAAGTTTCAGTAACAGCAAGTAGATTAAAGGAGTTAGTGATAAAAAAAGTTCATGGACAGAGGTGAGTTTATTAAAGACAGAGTGGGCATTCCAAAGAGCGCATGAGAAGGAAAGGCTGGTTTTGGGAAAAAAGGATTGGAAACTAAACTGTGTGGATTACAACCGCTGCTAGAGAGTGTTTGCTAATAGGTGTGTTGGCCACAGTTAAAAGATGGAGGCCCATGGTTTGGGGATATATATCCATAGGTTAGGTCTTTGGTTAATACATTGGTGTGTGTATCTGACACATTATATGCTCCCCTGGGTAAAGCAAGCACACATGCCTTGAAAGAAGCACTTGAACATAGTAACAGCATCCAGGCCTCTTTCCCTATTTCAGCCTGACCCCCCCCCCTCCCCCAGCTAATCCCACCTTGCCTAATGCAGAGTACACGCGACCGTTATTCATGTCATTGAAAAAACGTTGTTTTTCCCAAAGTGATTCCTCTGAAGCCTGCCTTGCATACACACGTTTGCGAAAAAAAAGCTTGAGCAAAGCGCAGTAACATACAACTCGTACGACGGCACTATAAAGGGGAAGTTCCATTAGGATGGCGCCGCCCTTTGGGCTGCTTTTGCTGATTTTGTGTTACTGTGTGTTAGTAAAGGTTTGGTGAGAGACAATTCATGCTTTTCAGTCTTCGTGCTTTTCAGTCTGTTACAGCGTGACTAATGTGCTATCTCCATTACGAACGCTAGTTTTACCAGAACGAGCACTCTCGTCTCATAACTTGCTTCTGAGCATGCACATTTTTTCCCCCTCGTTAAAGCATACACATGATTGCTTTTCACAACGTGAAAAACTACGAGAAAAAATAGAGCAGATTCTAAATTTTTAACGGCCATTTTTCTTGTCGAGAAAAATGCTCTGGAGCATACACACGGCCCTTTTTCACGACCAATTTAAAAAATTGCATTTTTCTCTTCATGAAAAACGGTCATGTGCATGCGGCATCAGAAGTGACCTCATGTGTGAAGCAGTTAGGGCCTGGCAGACCACTGTGTAATAGCTGGGTTGCTCCCGTGAGAGACGTGGGTTTGACCGCATTGCTGCACCACTGCCTCCCTTTGCTGGAACTATGTATACTATATAAATTCACAAACCAAGCTATTTTAAATGCTGTATACTGTGGATGGATGAAATCTTAGCTCTTCAAAATAGTATTTGTAATTTCAATCTAATAAACCAAATGCTTAATTTAGCTTAGACGCTTCAGTACCAGAAATACGTTTTCTTCTTTAACAAAACAATTGATTATATTGTGTGTTTTATGACCACAGACACTTTACCATACTAAGTGCTTGATTTTGCAGTACACATATGGTTTTTTATACAGTTTGGTTTATAGAGTTTATTGCACCCAAGTATGCTATAAATTTGTATTAAAAAAGCAAGTTTATTTTACTAGATACATATGAAACCTGTTTTTTTCATTTCGTTATGTCCTTGTAAAATATTATGGAACAAAAAAAAAGTTGGTGTATTTAAATAACTCAAACTTAGTATCTTGTCATGTCCTTATGGAATCCATGTACTCCAAACTGTAAATTCTGTAGCGATATACTACACGCCATCTTTACACAAAGGAAATTCTATCCATTAACTACAGGCATTATGACACTATAAACAACACAATTTTTTTTTGCAAAAAATATTGCTTTTAGGATATATCAGTTTCTCCAATCAAAAAGGAAATCCACTTTCACCCTCCATCTGTTTAATGCAATCTCTACTCTGGAGGAGGGATACACTCACCTAAGCCCATCATATGGTCCCTTGCCAGTGCTGGTTTCGCATGTAGGGGACTGGTAATCTAGCGCTACAAATGTGCTTGCACCAGTTGGTTCCTTCCAGTCCCCCATTGCTTACATCACTGCTGATATACCTCTTCTGGAATCAGAAAGTTCCTCACTGCTGGACAGCCAATTGAAAGTGTCCATGCCGCACAAATGTCCACAACCCTACCACCAGAAAACCCGTGAGGTTTCCACTCCACCCTGCTGTTACATAATGTAATGCCTGTTTACATCTGAAGTGTTTTCACGCAACGCGTCCAGGGGTTTAGCCTGTATGCCTATTTGAAAACGTCGCTCGGTGTCATTCCTGGTGTAAAAAACTCCGTGAGCTGTGTTACATATATACATGCCTGTTTACATCAAAAATGTGATAGCCTGTCAAATGCCTATGATTAACAGCATGATCAAGAGCCATCTACTTAGATGGTGTTTTTTCTTCCATGTCCCCTTGCTGTATCCATGCGAGATAATCAATACCTTCAGCTTTCTCTCAGTGATCTTGGCCAATCATTCATTCACTAATGTTCTACAGAAGTTTTTCTCCTTTTGAAATTGTTTGGATCCCAATTTTCAGTATATTCTTATTTATTCTATATTTTAATGGTTTGGTGCACTATATATATATATTTTGTAATATGGTGTATAAGTTTGCATTGTAATAGCTTTCTCTCAGGGTGCAATCATTCATCTCACTGAATGCAAGTTTTTCTCCTTTTGTCAAATATGTATGATCAACGTGATTATTCTTATATAGCATAAAATGGTTTGCGCTGCAATATATATAATTTTGTAAATGGTGTATAAAGTTTGCATAATCCTTTTTTGGGTGGGTGATAAAGTGAGAATATGTATCACTCAAACAGGATTAATCCATAGATAAGTATGCAGAAACCAAACCTTCAGTTAATGAAGAGTGGGTTTGATAATAAATGCAAGCTTTATATATCCAGCACAAAAAGGCCCTCTTGACACAGAGGGAAATCCCTTTCTAGGAAATTAGTAATTACAAAATATTTACTATATATAGTGTTATTACCAGCGCATTAACCATGTAAAATATAGATCCACACCATATAATAATAATAGCTTTATATAAGAAAATTGGACATACCTAAAGTCCAGTTGCACAATTCAATGTGACAATTATTAGGTTATTACCAGCAATAACTTTATTCTGTAGAACATTCAGTGATATATATATATATATATATATATATAATATTATTGACAACCTCCAGAAGATCCAGTTCACAATTGACAAGGAAGCTAGTTGGTAGGGTATTGATCCTCCAACTTGTCCCTACCGGCCTGGAACGCAGCCTGAAACTGTAGTGTGGCACTGGAACTCAAAGTTTCTAATCTGACATGCAGCTGGACCTCTAGCTACCAGAAATGGCCATTGGCTGAAAGCACAGGCAATCCTATTGGATGCCCAGGAGAAGGGGAGGAGTCGCACGATGGAAGCCTTTGTGATGGGGGAGAGCACACGGGAGCCGCTGCACGATGCCGAACACCCGCCGCCTGCCACCTCGATGGGGTAAGTGCCAGATGGACCAGCAGACAGTTTGTCGCCACCCCAAAGAAAAAACACCAGCCCCCACTATTGGATTCCTAACCTGACTCTAGTCTATGTTGGTTATTGAGCCCTAAGCTAAAACTAGTAATAAAATCCAAGACCAGTAGGGACAGGGTTAACTAAAATAACAGGAGCTACATATAACTAAAATGACAAGAGCTGCATATACGTAAACTCTATTGCAATAAACAGGTTCACCTACTAATATACTGGAAGGTGACCACTACTTACATATAGTATCACAGAGATAGCCATCTGGTTCTGTGCATGTGAAATAAGATCAAGAAGTTATGGACAACTACAGTGAAACATTCAGAACACATAAACAATTGCCTAATTGTCTTTGCTTCTGGTCTGTATTGCAGTAATGCAGCTTATGTACAGTAAATGAACATGTTATGTCAGCTCCTCTCTCTCTCTCTACTTCCTCCATATGGAATTTTTAAGCCCCCCCCCCCCAGAGACAGGAAGTGATTATACATAACACTTTGATATTAGCAGCTAACAGTAGTGGGCATCAGATCCTTACTGTATTCTTTAGGGTTGGTGTTATATTGAGCGGTATCATAGAGTGGTTGATCAAGTCTTATTCAGGTTTTTTATTATTTTCTGTGGGTCTGTGTCACATAGAGAGTAACATAGACACCCAAAGAAGGGCCCCACATTCTGTACAAGAAGAAGGAAGAAGGCTTGTGATTGGAATGGCACTTGACTGTGAATTTAAGTGAGTAAAAAGGCATTTAGGTATTTATTTTTTGTTTATTTGTTTATAAAAAGCGATTGGGGGATAGGGAGCCAAGGGAGCAGATTTAGGTTACAGTTCTAAAGAAATTATACTTACTGGAGTTCTTTGAATAACATGGCTTAAAAATTACTATACTGAACACCTCTTATCTGTATTGTCAGACATATTTTATAAAGAAACAGAAGGATTTCCAAACTTTGTCCGACTACATCAATCATCGAGGTTGCATTTCAAAACTTTGAGGAAATCCTGTATAGTCAAAAACATAGGATGGATTTTCTTTTTTGTATGCAATAGAAAGAATTAAATTGTGATTTGGAAAATATTTAATGAACTATGAATCATGAAAAGCTTACTTCAATATTGAAAGATACACACTCAAAATTTCCTAAGAGATTAACCCCATGGTTAAATTACAACAGCAATCTTAACCTTGACCATTCCTTGCTCTCTGTTCACTATATTAAGAATTGTACGCAGATGTGTTACCTGTATGGGAGAACCGTGCCTTCCCTATCCCTTCTTCCCCCTATTTCTTTCTCTCTTTCTACTCTGTTATCATTTTCATTTTATTTTTCTTCTCAACTTTTATACCTTCCATGTTTAGTTTGCCTCAATACTTCCTAAAATTCAGCTCAGAGGCAAATTTCCTACTCTTGCATATACAGGGATTGTAAATGAACATGAAGGAATGAACAAATACAATGAACACCGCTACCCCTTCCCTCTTGTGAACTTTTAGTTATGTTATACCGATACCTTTTCCCTTTAAAGCCTATTTGGATGTACTTCTCCTGTTGTTTACAGGAGTGCAGTTTGTTCTGCACTCCCGTAACCCATTTTAAGCAGCCCGCTGTCAGCTGACATGAGGGAGACAGTCCAGGCTCGGACAAGATTGCGACAAATAAGTCAAGATCAGCCCACACTCCTGGTCTTGCACCCAGATCAGCCTCTTGGCGAGACCCTGAGCTGGCCACTCCTGCCCCCTCCACAGCCCAGCGCTCCAGTGAGCACGCATGGGGGGGGGGGGGAAGAGCAGAGAGCTGCTCACTGAAAGTCACCAGCTCCCTGCTTGAGGAGCCCGAGAACTGAGCGTTCTGTGGTGTGGTGTCGACGGTAAAGCGCCGCTAATTTTAGCGTCGCTTTACTGTCATATTTGCAGAGATATTCGGCCACTAGCAGGGTGCTTTTAACCCCCGCTAGCAGCCGAAAAAGGGTTAAAACCACCCGCAAAGTGCCACTGCGGTGGTGCTTTGCTGGCGATATGGCTGCGGTGCCCATTCATTTGAATGGGCAGGAGTGGTGGAGGAGCGGTATACACAGGAATCAAAGGTGCGGCTCTTTCAGGGCGCATTTCAGGCACTATTTTTAGCGTTATAGCACCTGTAAAGTGCTCTAAGACCCCAAAGTGCTCTAAGACTCCTTTCACACTGAGGTGTGAAAAGGGTCTTAGAGCCGGAGGGGGACCGATGCTGCATCCACCTAGGCAAGTATGATTCTGCAAAAAAAAGAAACGACTTCTCTTTCAATATATACTTCTTGGTATTTCTATAACGTGCAACCAACTAAGGTCTTCTCTCTACAATTACCGCTTAATGTCGTTTTTCTTAATTTGCACTTTTGTGTAACCATTTACTACCATACGTTCTTTTAATTACTTTAAAGATGATTCAATTACTATGTTTATTATGGAATACATTTCTGTTAAACCCAATAAAATATGTGTAAAAAGAAAACATTTAGGGGCTAGACATGACATTTAAATGTATAATTTAACTATTGAAGGTCATTTAACTCTTCTTATGTTTGTGGCAGATTAAAGATTTGACTAAAGCAGGCCATATATGGGTCAAATTTTGAGAGAATTTTCCTTCGAAAATCTTATCTAAGTATTTTCATTTGAATTTCGCACCATTAGTGCGCTGCAGCAACAACCGATTTTCGTGTGGCCATCAAATTTAAGTAATCCTGCTTGTTGTAAATTTTTGGAAAAATTTATGATTTTTGTCAATGATGGGAGAATCGTACGAGAAATGTAATCGAAAAAGAAATGCGCATGAGTGCAAGAAAATAACATTTCCGGAAAGAAAAGAAGATTCCCAGCCAAGAAAATTATTTTCTGTAGCAACAGGAGGTGAAAATAAAGGCTTGGTTGGTCGAATTTCAAAAACAAGGGTAGCATCATCGAATCACAAAACGCACAAAATTTCTGATTTTCAAAAGAAAATTATTTCAAAATTCGACCATATATGGCCGGCCTAAAGTCTATATGCATAATGAAATATAGAAAACCCCTAAAAACAAAACACAATAGCCACAGAACTTTGACCATCAGTACATCACTGTATTTGTTGTATTTTTGCTGTGCAGTTGTTGATCATCGTTATAAATTGTGTGAATAAAAGAGTGAAATTATAAGGTTTAAAAAAAATGAATGCTATACACATTGAATCAATATGGCCAGAGGCGTTGCTAGGGGGTGCGGGGGGTTAGGCCCACACCCGGGTGACACCCGCTAGAGGGGTGACACCATCCCGACATTTAGGATTGCAGGTGCTGGGGGTGACACCCGTCACGGCACTGGATCAAGAGAGGCGCAGTGGCTCTCCCCTCTTCCCCTGCGCACTCGCGTATCTCCTTCACTCCCCGCAATGTTCGGGAGGAAGGAGGAGTAAGAATTGTTTCGCGCGGCAGACAGCTCGAATGCCATAGCCCAGTGCAGTGTGCACAGCGCCCGAATGTCCTCCGGGTACACTGGCACTGCAATCGCCTATTGACACTCAGGCAAGTGTGGTGAGGTGTCGGCTGCCTATCGAAACAAATACATTCCTCAGACCGACGGAGCCTAGTCTCCTCCTCCACGCTGAAAGTATATCCACAACAGGAGGAGGAGGAGCCTAGGAGGAGGAACATCCATGTGGACAGAACACGCTGATCTGAGATCTGTGACTGTAGGGAGAGGAGATAGGGGGGTTACATTAAGGGGATTGCACAGGGGGGTTATATTAAGGGGATTGCACAGGGGGATTACATTAGGGAGATTGCAGGGGGGTTTCATTAGGAGGATTACATTGGGGAAATGCACAGGGGGGTTACATTAAGGGGGAATGCACAGGGGGGTTACATTAGGGGAATGCACGGGGGGGTTACATTAGGGGAATGCACGTGGGGGGTTACATTAGGGGAATGCACGTGGGGGGTTACATTAGGGGAATTAGGGGAATGCACGGGGGGGTTACATTAGGGGAATGCACAGGGGGTTACATTAGGGGAATGCACGTGGGGGGTTACATTAGGGGAATGCACGTGGGGGGTTTACATTAGGGGAATGCACGGGGGGTTACATTAGGGGAATGCACGTGGGGGGTTACATTAGGGGAAATGCACGTGGGGGTTTACATTAGGGGAATGCATGGGGGGGTTACATTAGGGGAATGCATGGGGGGTTACATTAGGGAAATGCACGTGGGGGGTTACATTAGGGTATGCATGGGGGGTTACATTAGGGGAATGCATTGGGGGTTACATTAGGGAAAATAGGGGCACGGTACATTAGGGGAATGCAGGGGAATACATTAGGGGAATGCACGGGGGGTTACATTTGGGGAATGACAGGGGAGGGATACATTAAGGGGAATGCACAGGGGGGGTTATAGTAAGGGGATTGCACAGGGGGGTTACAGTAAGGGGATTGCACAGGGGGGGTTACAGTAAGGGGATTGCACAGGGGGGGTTACATTAGGGGGGATTACACAGGGGGAGAGCTGTGCTGATGCGCTAGCCTAACCTGGGGGGGGGGGGGTGTCACCAAATTTTACCACACCAGATGACACCAACCCTAGTGACGCCACTGAATATGGCTAAGTGCTTTGATGAGATACAATATAGCTGAAGTCATTTACGTGGATGAAGAAACTGAAAGACATCTTTTCTTAAGTTATAGAAGGTCACATGAGGGAAAGCAAAAGAATATGTTAGCTTAGCTGAAAGGCACACAGAATTGATGAAAAGAAAATATGTTTATGAAATGGTAGGCACAAGTTCTTAAACACATATCTCTCTCTTTTTTTTTTTTGCTTTCTTTTGTTGTCAAAACTGTCTTAAACACCTTTTAAAATGATCTAAACTTGGAAGAATGGATTTGTAATTTTTGACAAAGTTTCAAACCCGAATTCTGTTGAGTAACATGCAGAAATTACATGGATGGCTTCCAGAACTCTGCCACGTGGATCGAGAATAGATACTATTGTAAGATGGTTAAGCAACACTTTGAACAGAGCCAGCAACCCTGCCCATAGATGAGATATAGCGAGTGATGAAAACCTCTGCATTCCACTAATTACACCTCCTCGGCAAATAGCACGTAGTCCTATTTCATTTCCTTAAAAATTCTTATACACCTTAACAACTGAAAATATAAACACATCATATGTCTGGCAAATAAAATATTGGTCTGGATAGTATTAATTTTTTAAAGGGTATTAAATATTTCAAATGTGTTCTAGCTTGTCCATGACATCATAACAAGTTGTTGAATGAGTGAAGTTGGCAGTTTTTGCGTCTCCAAAATTCACAATTTAACAATATCAGTGTTAATGAGTTGGAGTCAATGAGAGAGTCAAAATGACTGTCCTTTTAACCACTTAAAGGGGTGTTCCACCCACAAAAACGACCTTTTCTTAACCCACTCCTCACCCCCATACATGCCACATTTGGCATGTAATTTTTTTGGGGGGGGAGTGGGGGCTTCAGTAGGAGTGGGACTTCCTGTCCCACTTCCTGCTTCCGCCGAGGGGCTGGTTAGGCGATTAAGCTTAATCGCCTACACCAGCCCCCTCCCTGTAGGCGATCACATGGGACACTGACAGGTCCCATGCGATCGCCTCTCCAATCAGCGGCGAGCCGCGCCGCGCACGCATGCGCAGTACGGCTCGCGCATGCGCAGTGGGTGCCCGGCCGTGAAGCCGAAGGCTGTCACGGCTGGGTGCCCGCAGTGGAGATGGAGACGCCGGCTGGGGAGGGGGGGAGAGGAGCGAAGCCCCGGTCGGCGCGTCGCTGGAACGCAGGACCAGGTAAGTGAGTGTTTATTAAAAGCCAGCGGCTACACTTTTTGTAGCTGCTGACTTTTAATAAACAAAATTTTGGCTGGAACACCCCTTTAAGCCCCGGACCATTTTGCTGGCCAAAGACCAGACCACTTGTTGCGATTTGGCACTGCGTTGCTTTAACTGACAATTGCGACGTGGCTCCCAAACAAAATTGACGTCCTTTTTTTCCCCAGAAATAGAGCTTTCTTTTGGTGGTATTTGATCACCTCTGCGGTTTTTATTTTTTGCGCTATAAACAAAAATAGAGCGACAATTTTGAAAAAAATTCAATATTTTTTACTTTTTGCTATAATAAATATCCCCAAAAAATATATAAAAAACATTGTTTTTCCTTAGTTTAGGCCGATACGTATTCTTCTACCTATTTTTGGTAAAAAAAATTGCAATAAGCTTATATTGATTGGTTTGCGCAAAAGTTATAACGTCTACAAACTAGGGGATAGAATTATGGCATTTTTACTATTATTATTTTTTTTACTAGTAATGGCGGCGATCTGCGATCTGTGATGGTGGACAAATCGGACACTTTTGACACATTTTTGCCCTTGGGGGCATCTCTTTTCACTTCCTGTCCTCTAGACACAAAAGGATCAGAAAAAAAAAATGTGTAAAATAAGGGAAATCCCCTATTAATCCTCATACATACGATCAGATTTTCCACAGACAGCCTCAGACTTTTGTCCGAAGGGCGTTAACCAGGAACTTGTCTTGCATACAAACGACACACAATTGTCGGCCAACAAACACAAAAGTAGTTACATACAGCTCTTTAGCGCCACCCTTTGGGCACCTTCTTCTAATGTTGTGTTTGGTGAGCATTGCTTCCGAGCATGCGTGTTTGTACTTTGGACTTTTGTCAGACGGACTTGTGTACACACGATAGGAAAATCCGACAACAGACCGTTGTCCACAGAAAATGTTAAATCCTGCCATCCAACACTTGTCCGCAGAAAATCCGACAGCAATTGTCCAATGGAGCATACAAACGGTCGGATTTTCCACCAACAGGCTGTCAATACAATTCCCGTCGGAAAGTCCGATCGTGTGTACGAGGCTTTAGTTGAGATTGCAGAAAGTGTTACCATTGGAAAATTTCTCTCTTCTGTTTATCCTTTCCTGGTGACAACTTGGACTTCTCTTCACTTCCTATTCAATAGCAGTGGTCACAGGACAAATAGTGAGGGGGCATCTTACTAGCGGGGGAAACAGAAAGCACTAAAAACCAGACAGGTTCAAATCTCATACTAACTAAATTTGGGCTTTTGCTATACATTTAAGATGAAAACCGTGACCTTCTAATGATATACCTATGTTTTTGTAACTGTCTGTCCTTTCCCTTCTTTAGACAACAGAGAAAAATATTCGAAAAACAAAACAAAAAAGTCAACTTACTGTAAAATAGGTCCTATAAGATTATTTTTTGGTGCTTTTTATTATTTTATATTCATTTATTACTCTCCTGTGACTTATCCTGAGCCTTATCTATCCTATAAACCCATGTGTTTAGAAGATATAAGAAGATACATTTTTTTAATCTACTTGTAGTTTGATGTATAAAAAGGTGATTCCACACTTGTTTCATATTTATTGATTAACGTAAACGTGCATTTTTTAAAGCTTGAATATTCAGTCTGTTAAATGTAGAATGAAAATGTTTTTTCTCCAAAGTTTCTGCTTTTATTTGATGGTTAAGATGGTAAAGTGCTGCTCTTCTCCTACTTCTGATAAAGTTTTTCTAATTGCAAGAATCACTTTTCAGTCTCATGCATTGAAGGGGATTTAAATACGTTTTCAGTGCTATCTACCTTGCAACTCTTCTTGCAACTTACATCCAATGCTTTCTTTGTATCATGCAGAGAACTAATTGGTAAAATAAAAATACCTACAAACTTCAGTATTTTTTTATGCAGTACATCGTTTTTACAGCATTTATCCTTTTTTAGATTTGCAATAGATAGCTTCTAAACTACTTATGTTTACATTACCATCTCAAACCAATGTTAATTTAGCCTCAAATGTGATTAGAAGACAATATTATGAGTGTTGCATGTAACTTTATACATACAATATAATTTACCCCTCATCATTCTGCCATAAACCTGTCCAAACAATTGTTTGATTTATGTAAGTGTTTTTGAACTGGCTATTGATGTGTTAATTACGGCCTATTTCCAAATTAAGGAGGATCTAATTAAGATCCATGACATGTGAACACTATCTGGTAAAATGTCACCAGGTGACCAACATTTTTTTATTTTGTTGAAAAACATGTACTGTGACATCACTTTTGCCTATCAATGCAATTGAATCTAAACACCCAAGAAAGTCAAGTCCTGGGTAGGGCAGTCATATCGGGTTTCTAATAAGTTTGTGACATAGATGACATTGTCTGATGAACATCACATATCACTTGTGCATAACGATGTATCTTAAACTGCAAGAAAAAATAAAGATGTATCTTAAACTGCAAGAAAAAAAAAAGAGTAAATCCACTTTTGCTGAGAACAAAAAAAGCGATCCCCTCTGGGTGATCTATGTACAGTACATTGTAATGATTTTAACAAACTTTGTAACAAAGTCCTACCTTTTTCTGTTCTGAAGGAAAACGACATTTGTTCCATTAGGTTCTTGCAAGACTGATTCCTGAATGGGAGGGTCTGCAGACATTATAACCACCTGGTGCAATTTCAGTATTCTAATGAGGAAAGTTGCAGTGTCTGTGTCTTTTTAAAGCTGATTATCCCTTAGAATGTATGTCATCAAAATGAAATTCCTAATGCATAGAATGCCTAAAATGTAACTTGCATCTTAGTGCAGACATCTAAGAAAATCAGTAAGGCAATCACACAAGCAGGAAATTACAATTCTGAGGACTTTCTGTATAAAACGTGTGTACAGAACACCTCCAGGTTCCCATATGGCATTACATTTTTGGAAAATTTTGGTGGCTTCAGATTATATGTACTGTTAATCTTTAATACCAATAAATTACATTTTCTTTTTTAAGGGAAATTTCCTCTAACGTTATCCATACAAAGATTGAGATCGTATGACCCAAAGGTTAAGATTCAAGTGTGCTGCAATTTGATTGTCTGTGGAGAGAAAATCCAACTACGGATTGGATAGGTAAGAATAGTTCAGGTTAGTTTATTCACTGCACATGAAGTAGGTTCATGTTTAACATGTGTAGCGTTACCCGCATAGGAGCCACTGGTGAATGTTCCACAAATACTGCAGTCAAGAATCAGTCCTTGCGGTTTAGTTTTTTTTGTATTGTATTAGGGGAGTTGAACTTGGATGGAAAATAGGGTATTATGGGATTCCCACTTGATCAGCACAAAAATAATTCCTCAGGGACACAAACTACACTGCTCAAAAAAAAATTAAAGAAACACTTTGAAAACACATCAGATCTCAACAGGCAAAAATCTCATGCTAGATATCTATACTGATATGGAATGGGTAATGTGTTAGGAATGAAAGAATGGCACATCATTTGATGGAAATGAAAATTATCCACCTACAGAGGGCTGAATTCAAAGACACTCTGAAAATCAAAGTGAAAAAATAATGCAACAAGCAAAAATAATGCAGCAAGCTAGTCCAATTTGAGGAAATTTTATTGCAACAACTCAAAATGGTCCTCAGTAGTTTGTATGGCCCCCAAGTGCTTGTATTCATGCCTGACAACTTTAGGGCATGCTATTAATGAGACGATGGATGGTGCCCTGGGGTATTTCCTCCCAGATCTGGACCAGAGCATCACTGAGCTCCTGAACAGACTGAGGTGCAACCTGGCGGTACCGGATGGACCACAAACATAATGTTCTAGAGGTGTTCTTTTGGATTTAGGTCAGGTGAGCATGGGGGCCATTCATTGGTATACATTTTTTCATCCTCCAGGAACTGGCTGCATGCTCTCGCCACATGAGGCCGGGCATTGTCATGCACCAGGAGGAGCCCAGGACCCACTGCACCAGCGTAGGGTCTGACAATGGGTCCAAGGGTTTGATCTTGATACCTTAATGGCAGTCAGGGTGCCATTGTGTAGCCTGTAGAGGTCCGTGTGTCCCTCCATGGATATGCCTCCCAGACCATCACTGACCCACCACCAAACCGGTCATGCTGAACAATGTTACAGGCAGTATAAAGTTCTCCTCTGCTTCTACAGACCCTTTCACGTCTGTCACATATGCTCAGGGTGAGCCTGCTCTCATCTGTGAAAAGCATGGGGCACCAGTGGCGGACCTGCCAATTCTGGTGTTCAATGGAAAATGCCAATCGAGCTCCACAGTGTCCGGCATTGAGCACAGAGCACACTAGAGGATGTCGGGCCCTAAGGCCACCCCCATGAAGTCTGTTTCTGATTGTTAGGTCAGAGACATTCAGACCAGTGGCCTGCTGGAGGTCATTTTGTAGGGCTCTGGCAGTGCTCATCCTGTTCCTCCTTGCACAAAGGAGCAGATATTGGTCCTGATGATGGGTTAAGGACCTTCTACGGCTCTGTCCAGCTCTCCTAGAGTAACTGCCTGTCTCCTGAAATCTCTTCCATGCTCTTGAGACTGTGCGAGGAGAAACAGCAAAAACCTTCTGGCAATGACACGTATTGACGTGCCATCCCGGAGGATTTGGACTGCCTGTGCATCCTTTATAGGGTCCAAGTATTGCCTCGTGCTACCAGTAGTGACACTGACCCTAGCCAAATGCAAAAATAGTGAAAAACAGTCAGAAAAGATGCGTAGGAAAAAAAATGTCAGACACCTCCACCTGAGAAACCATTCCTGTTTTGCAGGTCGTCTCATTGTTGCCCATCTAGTGCACCCGTTGCTAATTTCAATTAACAGCAGCTGAAACTGATTAACAATCCCCTCTGTATACACCCCTCCCCCTCTGCTACTTAACTGACCAGATCAATATCCCAGGAGTTCTGATTCAAAAGTGTTCCTTTAATTTTTTTGAGCAGTGTATACACACACAGTATGTGCACTTCCTCTTCTACCTCCAGCACAATATTGCTTGTAGAACTACATCTCCCAGGACCAGCTAGCACTGTATGCAGCATAGATGCAGTTGGATCCAGAGAGTTGCACTTTGCAGGCAGGGACTGTGGGCCCTCTTGGTAGTGTAGCAGGAAAGAAGTCTTAGTGCTTAGCTGTCCTATTCCTGTGACCTCTTCGGGCACTGCCAGCCCACCTGGCTGTAGCTGCCCCTTTCACTAACCATCCTGGCTAAAACGCCACAGTCTGCATCCATCCCAGACTGTTTGTACCCAGTTCTATCAGGCATGCCTCTCAGTCCTCTGACTTTAACACTCACCAGCCCTCCTGCCTCTTTTCCTCCCTGGAGATTTTCCCGGCAGTGTTCTCCTGCTGTCCTCTCCATGCTCCTGGGGATTAGTCAGGGCACTCATAAATACTACAGGCAGCTCCTTCTCCCCTCCACTCCCATTCTTCTAGAATATTTTGCTAGTTTCCAGAAGTAGAGAAAGGTATCACAGATGCTGCCTGTGAGTCATATCAGCCTCCCTGAGTCACTAAACCCTGACCCAAAAAAACACCACAGGCTTGGCTACCAGCCAAGCCTAAAAAAATTGCCTACACTTTACAACAACTAACTCTAGCACCCTAGCAATGGGGTGCTACACATGTATGTATGTACATCTTGGGTCCAAAGGGGTCTTTGATGTGTTATTGTAAAGCATGGTAAACACTACCCATTCAACCCAATGGGCTGAATGAACACAAAACTGACAGATCACTGTACTAACACAAGCAATGTTAGTGCAGTAATCTCCCTCGTTGTGCTATTGTGTTCTGACAGGGGGACTGCCCCCCGCCAGAACTGCTAGTGCTGATCGGATGCCAGTCAGGAGCTGGTTATCCAGCATGCTCATTCAACAGTAGCCGGTTGTGAGAAAGCCTTCTGTGAGATAGGAAGCTGTACACACAGGTCAAAATCAGCCAGTTAACACCTTTGGGATGAATAAGAGCAGAAACTGTGAGCCAGGCCTTTCCCGTCCACATCAGTGCCTTACCTCAGAAATGCGCTTCTGGAAGAATGGTCAAACATTCCAATAGACACACTCCTAAACCTTGTGGACAGGCTTCCCAGAAGAGTTGAAGCTGTTATAGCTGCAAAGGGTGGGCCAACTTAATAATGAACTCTACGGGCTAAGACTAGGATGCCTTTAAAGTTCACGTGTGTGTAAAGGCAGGTGTCCCAATACTTTTGGTAATATCATGTATGTCTGTATGAAGGATTTTGGAATAGGGTGGCTCTTTGCCTTCAGAACAGCTATAGTTCACCTTGGATTGTGATAATACAGGCCCTGAACTATGAGTAGTGAGATTTTGCTTTGTTCTTCAAGGAAAAAAGCCTACTTTTTGAAGGATGAAAGAGACCTACCTTATACTTTGCACACCAGAAGCCATGGAAGACATTGGTCCTGATGTTAATGAAACCACTTGTGCATTTGTGTGTATAGGTGCATTATTATCCTGGAATATGGGCATTTCATTGGAGACAGCGTTGCACTCAAACCGCTTACTCGGCCTCCGACCATATTTCCTATTGACAAGCCCATCATTAAACTTAAAGGGGGTTATTTACAAAAGGAAAATACACTTTGCACTCCTTGCACAAAGGAGCAGATACAAAGTGCACTTGAAATTGCACTGAAAGTGAGCTTGGAAGTGCAGTCGCTGTAGATCCGAGGGGGAGATGCAAGGAAAATAAAAAACAGCATTTTAGCTTGCACATGATGGATGATAAAATCATCAGAAATACCCCTCAGATTTACAGCGACTGCACTTCCAAGTGCACTTTCAGTGCAATTTCAAGTGCACTTTGCACTTGTAGTAAAAATTGGATTTGCCTTTCAAAAATAACCCCCAAAGTGTCACTTAACCCCTGCTTAAAAAAAAAAAAAAACATTGGCAAGTCACAAATAAGCGAGAAATAATATATTAATGCTGCTCAGTGCTTTATTCGGGTGAGCGACTTTTCCAAACTTGGTGTTCATTTGCTAATATTTTGCTCTGCCGTGCAAATTTTGAAAATGCCATTCATTTGGGAATGGCCCTGTTCCAACATGACTGTGCACCAGTGCACAAAGCAAGGTCCATAAAGATATAGATGAGTGAGTTGCACCCTGCTCTATATTGATCTTACATTATTGAACAGTATTGTGGCAAAACTGTTTAAGTGCTTTACGGTTATAGTTCCACTTTGGGAAAGAAAAAGCATTATTCTTGTCAGGAAAGGAACATTTGTGTGTGCAGGCACACAAGCCTAAAAAATCCTGCCTGTGAGGCCCCGTACACACGACCGAGAACCTCGGCAGAATCCAGCGAGAAGCTCGCTGGGATCCATATTCTGCCGAGATACTCGGTCGTGTGTACGTTTTCGCCGAGCGTCCCGTCGAGCAAGCCGTCGAGCCAAAATAGAGAGCAGGTTCTCTATTTGCTCGATGGCCCATCGAGAACCATGGCTCAATGCCTTTCCCGACGGCTTGGTCGACGATTTCGACGGCCGGGCGAGAACCTCGACGGGCGGAACGATGTGTTTGGCCCGTCGAGGTTCTCGTACGTGTGTACGCGGCCTGACTGGTTAGCGGGTGGGCTAACACAGGCCCCGTACACACGACCGAGAACCTCGGCAGAATCCAGCGAGAAGCTCGCTGGGATCCATATTCTGCCGAGATACTCGGTCGTGTGTACGTTTTCGCCGAGCGTCCTGTCGAGCAAGCCATCGAGCCAAAATAGAGAGCAGGTTCTCTATTTGCTCGATGGCCCATCGAGAACCATGGCTCAACGCCTTTCCTGGCGGCTTGGTCGACGATTTCGACGGCCGGGCAAGAACCTCGACGGGTGGAACGATGTGTTTGGCCCGTCGAGGTTCTCGTACGTGTGTACGCGGCCTCACACGCGTAAATGATTGCGCATGTAGTGAGCGCGTATTGATGCCAGAAGGGGCTATTTAAACTTCTGTAGCCAAACCCCCATAGGGGTTGTTGAAGGTAGTGGTTAGCCTGCCACGCTGCCCAACCAGACATCCATCTTTCAGTTACTCAGAGACATAGAACAGTCCATAGCTTTGTTTTTGGACTGCACACTGTTTCTCCGCCATTACTTCACTTGCTGCAGACTGTTAGGCCGCGTACACACGTACGAGAACCTCGACAGGCCAAACACATTGTTCCGCCCGTCGAGGTTCTCGCCCGGCCGTCGAAATCGTCGACCAAGCCGTCGGGAAAGGCACCTCAGGCCCCTGTGGTGTACAATACCGTATTTACCGGCGTATAACACGCATTTTTTCCCCTTAAAATCAGGGGAAAATCGTGGGTGCGTGTTATACGCCGATCCCCGTTGTCTGAGGGAAGAGGAGCGAGCGCTGCTAAATTACATTGAGCTGAGATCTTCTCCCTGTGTATCCGGCTCTCTGTCACGCACAGCCACGCCTCCTGGCCCCGCATTGGACTACTGTACTGTCTATCATATGAGCAGGGACAGGAGGCGTGGCTGTGAGTGACGGAGTGCCGGTTACACAGGAAGAAGATCTCGGCTCCTAAGTAATTTAGCGGCGCTCGCTCCTCTTCCCTGAGATGTAATTTAGGGGCGATCTAGCTCACCCTCTTCCCTCGGTGACAGACGGAGCGCTGGGTACACAGGAGGAAGATCTCGGCTCCTAAGTAATTTAGCGCGCGCTCGCTCCTCTTCCCTCAGATGTAATTTAGCGGCGATCTCGCTAACCCTCTTCCCTTGGTGACAGACGGAGCGCCGGATACACAGGAAGAAGATCTCGGCTCCTAAGTAATTTAGCGGCGCTCGCTCCTCCTCACTCAGATGTAATTTAGCGGCGATCTCGCTCCTCCTCTTCCTCGGTGACAACAGAGATGATCTGACACTGAAAGGTAAAAACTGCAGATTGGCACTGAACAGGGAGAGCATTTTGGGCACTAATCAAACTGCATTGAAGATCAATGCTGCAGATGAGCACAGATCTGGCTGCATTGATGCTCAGATACCATTATTTTGCTTCTAAGTGGTTCATTTAAAAAAAAAAAAAAAAAAAACATTTTTTTCCTGAAACTTCCCTCTTAAATTGGGGTGCGTGTTATTCGCCGATAAATACGGTAGTTTAGGTGGCTGCAAACACCTTATTCCACTGCCCTTCCCATAGTCCTCTCTCTTTGGGTTCTGCACCCTTCTTAACCACTTGCTTACTGGGCACATATACCCCCCTCCTGCCCAGGTGAAATTTCAGCTTCCGGCACTGCGTCGCTTTAACTGACAATTGCGCGGTCGTGCAACGTGGCTCCCAAACAAAATTGACGTCCTTTTTTCCCCACAAGTAGAGCTTTCTTTTGGTGGTATTTGATCACCTCTGTGGTTTTTATTTTTTTGCGCTATAAACAAAAAAAAACGACAAATTTGAAAATAAATACAATATTTTTTACTTGTTGCTATAATAAATAGCCCAATTAAAAAAAAAACAAAAAACTTTTTTTTCTCAGTTAAGGCCGATACGTATTCTAAATATTTTTGGTAAAAAAAAAAAAATCGCAATAAGCTACTGGTTTGCACAAAAGTTATAGCGCCTACAAAATAGGGGACAGCATTATTTATTTTTTTACTAGTAATGGTGGCGATCTACGATTTTTTTTGGGACGGCGACATTATGGCGGACACATCGGACACATTTTTGGCGCCATTCACATTTATACTGCGACAGTGCTATAAATATGCACTAATTACTGTATAAATGTGACTGGCATTGAAGGGGTTAACACTAGGGGGTGAGGAAGGGGTTAAATATGTTCCCTGTATAGTGTTCTAACTGTGTGTGGAGGGGGGGGTGACTGGGGGAGGTGACCGATCTGTGTCTCTATGTACAAGGGACACAGATCGGTCTCCTCTTCAGAGACAGGACGCTGTCTCTGTGTAAAACAGCAATGAGAGATGATCTCATTGGCCGCGCAGATCGCATAGCAAACGGCCACTCTGATTGGCAGTTTGCCGCGATCTGTGATTGGCTGTGTCGGGAGCGCGCGCGGGGAACGCCAAAAGGGGAGGCCGTCAATTGACGGCCTGTTGGCAATTCAGGTCCGCACTGTAGCCGTCATTCGGCTATAACGCGGATCTCAAGTAGTTAAACTGCCATCTCCCGATTCTCTCAGACAAGTCTTCACAGTCCTGCCGACTGTGCTCACTCACCAGCCCTTCCGGCTGTGAACAGTTTTTCTTCCTGGAGACTCTTAGAAGTATTCTCTCCTGCTGTCCTTTCCTTGCTATCTCATGTGCCTCTCCTTCCAGGATCTTGTCACTCCTCCTGGACGCACCCGAGCCCCAGCCCAGGATCACCCCCCCAGACTGTGGGGCTCCTTGTGGGACCCAACTTCCTCCACACTTTCTCACTATATCTTTTCCACCCAACAACTCCCCCCCAACTGGGCTGACCCCAGGTATTTAAGGGGGAATACCCCCTGCCAATCCAAGTTGGGGATTGGTCGGGGCTCCTTTAGATACCCCAGGCAGCTCCACCTATCCTCCCCTCCTCTCCTTCCAGCACTTTCTAGAAGGAAAAAGGAGGTGACAGTGATGCTGCCTGTGAGTCACCCTGTCCTGTCCTGAGCCACTCCCAGCCCAGAATGAAAACAAACAGGCTTAGCCACCAGCTAGGCCTGCCTAAATTTTCCTACGCCCCAGAAAAAATCGCACTCTAGCACCTACCTAACTAGAGGGTGCTACACTTTACTTCTACTACTTCTACTACTATTACATTCATGTGTTCCTGTTATAATTTCCTGTTGTTCTTCTGTTGGCAACCTGATCCTGCCTCTAATTCCACCTGAACTCTGCCATTACCGACCCCTGGCTTGTCCCTGGAATTTACTTCTGCCTGCTCCTTCTGCTCATCCTTTCTGCTGTTATTGACCCTGGCCCCTTTCCTAAACACTCTCCAGCCTGCTGATTGAACCTAATCTGCTCGCTATTTGCTGACCTGGACTGTCCGACTCTGCATTGTACCTTACCTGCATCTGCATCAGCCTATCTCCGTCCTTCACTGGCTCCTGTACCCTTGCCAGCGTGTCCTGTCCTGTTGTCCCTGCATTCCAGATGCATGCCAGGCTCTACCACCACATACATTACAACTACTGCCAATTTGTTTCCTAAACAAGAAAATCAAAATAATATGTTGTCTCACTTGTTCTCTTTAACCACTTAAGACCCGGACCAAAATGCAGGTAAAGGACCTTGCCCCTTTTTGCGATTCGGCACTGCGTCGTTTTAACTGACAATTGCGCGGTCGTGCGATGTGGCTCCCAAACAAAATTGGCGTCCTTTTTTCCCCACAAATAGAGCTTTCTTTTGGTGGTATTTGATCACCTCTGCGGTTTTTATTTTTTGCGCTATAAACAAAAATAGAGCGACAATTTTAAAAAAAAATGCAATATTTTTTACTTTTTGCTATAATAAATATCCCCCAAAAATATATAAAAAAACATTTTTTTTCCTCAGTTTAGGCCGATACGTATTCTTCTACGTATTTTTGGTAAAAAAAATCGCAATAAGCGTTTATCGGTTGGTTTTCGCAAAATTTATAGCGTTTACAAAATAAGGGATAGTTTTATTGCATTTTTATTAATTTTTTTTTTTTTTACTACTAATAGCGACGATCAGCGATTTTTTTTGTGACTGCGACAATATGGCAGACACTTCGGACAATTTTGACACATTTTTGGGACAATTGTCATTTTCAAAGCAAAAAATGCATTTAAATTGCATTGTTTACTGTGGAAATGACAGTTGCAGTTTGGGAGTTAACCACAGGTGGCGCTGTAGGGGATGTGTGACCTAATGTGTGTGTTTACAACTGTAGGGGGGTGTGGCTGTAGGTGTGACGTCATCGATCGCGTCCCCCTATTACAGGGATGACGCGATCGATGCTACGGCCACAGAGAAGCACGGGGAAGCCGTGTGTACACACGGCTCTCCCCGTTCTTCCGCTCCAGGGACGGATCGCCGCACTCCAGTGGCGATTGGGTCCGCGAATCCCGCGGTCCCGGTCCTGGAGCTTCGGACCGGGTCGCGGGCGCGCGCCCGCGACCCACGGCTGGGTACTAAAATCAACGTATATATACGTTGATGTGCCCAGCCGTGCCATTCTGCCGACGTAAATGTGCAGTAGGCGGTCCTTAAATGGTTAAAGGAGATCTATGGTTGCAGCATACACTTTTATTTGATAACATTAGCGTTATAATAGCAATACAAACTATAATTATTTTTTACATTCCAATATAAGCTTACTCGAAAAATCTCCTTTCATCTTGTGAATACTGCCTGTCTGCTTGCCTTCTCTTTCCACAATGTCCTGGATTCCCTATATGCTTTCCAGTTTCACCTCTGATGTTCACGTTAAATTTCTTTTTACGTTTAAATATTTTTATTGAAAAAAATCTTGCAGCGGTACACAGAAATGCGAAATAAGATCGGAGCAAAATAGAACAACAATTAGCCGGATCTAAAAAAGCTTCAGACATTAAACACAGGCAAACCAATACATAATAACAGGAGTACCCGCCCAATCCACCCCCGAGCCCCAAAAGGGAACACACTGCCTCAGGAGTGAGCGGTCTAGGGACCCCCCGATTTAACACCTGGCCCGCTAAGAGCAACTTAAATGAGGGAGGGCATGCCAAATATGGCGAAGCTCCGATCCGAGACAGACTCGAACAGGTCTTAAGGGTCAATATGACAAAGGGGTCAAAGGAGATTGATATGCACCAAAAAAAAACAAAAAAACTTTCGATGACCTTAGAAAAACCACCATAAACCCTTATTGTAAAAGAAATAAAATAAAACATAGAAAAACTGTATCCAATGAAGATATATAAGACTAAACGGACCCTCACGGCCCGAACTACATCGTTATTCAAATTGTAGAAAATCGAACAGTTGGGAAGAGGGCAAAAAAGAAAAAGGAGAACAGAAGAGAGAGAAAAAGACAGAAGAACAAGGAACAGGGGACACACGGAAGGCCAAGCCAGCTGCAAATTTCAAGAGCAAAATAAAAGAATCAGAGGAGGACTCCTACATGCGTTGCCCAAGGTTCCCAGATGAGCTTAAAGCCCTCAACAGAGTCAAGGATCATGTTGGAAAGCCTCTCGTTGGACATCATCCACGAGATCTTTCTCTTAGCCATTAATAGGGAAACCGAAGGAGATTTCCAAGCGCTTGTGTACTTTTGGGGATTTTAGGGACAGGGCTGTTAAGTAGGGCAACGGTAGGATCAAAATCAACTCCTACTCCCGTAACCTTTCTGATAAGGTGAAAGATTTTGTGCCAGAAGGACCGGATCCTAGGGCATTCCCACAGTATGTGAAGGAATGATCCAGAAAGCCCGCAACCCCTAAAACACAAGGGAGAGGACTGCGGATAAAACTTGGCAATACGGGTGGGAACTAAGTACCAGCGGGTCATGACCTTGAGGCTCGTTTCGGAAAGCGACACATTCAAAATGCTCTTGTAGGAACGGGCCACATTCGAATGCCACCGTTCCATTGGCCAATGGAGGTCAAGGTCACGTTCCCAGCACTTTATGTAAAGCGCTTTCTCCATAAGCTCAGCTAAAGCTGAATAAATTAAAGAAATACCCCCCTTGTTCCGGGCAGGACCTCCTAATCTGTTGCAAGAAGTGGGAAAGTTGAAAAAAGCGAAATTTCTCAGACGGGGGCATTTTGAGCTTAGAGGTGCAATAACCTAACGTAAGGGGCCCGTTTGAATTAAAAAAGTGGCCAATTCTGTATAATCCTTTGTCAAGCCACCATTTAAAGGCTACAATGTCTAACCCGGGTTGGAATCGGGGGTTGTGAAAAATATGTGCAAGTGGGTGCCAGTGGGATACCAGTGATGTCAGTTTATGTAATGAGTCACATAGAGACATAGAGTGGGACAGTGTAGGAGCTAAAATCGGTGGTCGGTTCCTAGGATGGTTCCATAAAAGGAAATCTAGGGTGAATCCTGGGGTCGCAGCTCTTTCCATGGAGACCCAATCTGGCTTGGGTCCTTTAAGGTAAATTATAGAAAACTGGTTAAGTTGGGCCGCACGGTAGTACCACCACAAATTAGGGAGCCCAAGGCTACCTTTTAGCCGAGGTCTAAAAAGCACTGTCTTAGAGAGGCGGTTTCCCTTTTTTTCCCAGATGAATTTAATTATAGCAGATTGAAGAGAGTCAATATACGATTTGGTGACTGGGATGGGAAGGGAGCGGAAAAGGTACAAAATTTTGGGCAGGAGGGTCATCTTAACTGCATTCACACGGCCCAGCCAAGATAAATTATACAGAGACCATTGACGTAGATCAGTCAATAACTTTTTAACCATGGGTGGATAATTATGTTTATGGAGAAGCTCAGTCTGTGAAGTGAGATTAACCACTTAAGGACCCCCGCACGCACATATACGGCCACAGAATGGCACGTACAGGCACAAGGGCGTAAATTTACGTCCCCGCCTAAGTGCGGTTCGGGGGCGATCCGGGACGAGCGGGCGGATGTCGGCGTTTACCCGCCCCCCCGCGATCGCTCCCAGCCAATGCGCGCGCTCCCAGTCTCCTGTCACTTCCTCCTCCTGTGTAACACAGGAAGGGGGAAGTGATGTAATCTCCCATCGCAGCGGTATTTCCAACCGATGCGATGGGAGAAACACCTAACAGTAAGTGTGCACCAACATTACACTGACACACACTCACATAGGCATACTTAACCTCTTGCGATCTGCCCCCCCACCCCCCCTGTCACAGTGTCACTGAATGCAGTGATCTAATCACTGCATTTAGTGTCAGTGTGACAGGCAGTGTAAAATCAGTTAGTGTTAGGTTCAGGATAGCCCCCCCACCCCCCCTAATAAAGTTTTAACCCCCTGATCACCGCCCTAGTTAACCCTTTCACCCCCTTTTGCCAGCGTCACTAAGCGATCATTTTTCTGATCGCTGTATTAGTGTCGCTGTTCCCGCTAGGTAGCTATTTTTTTTATCGCGATTTTTTTTTTTTTTACTAAAGACATGTGGCTAAATAAATTTTGGCCTAAATGTTTGACTACAATTTAGTTTATTTGATTTTTTTTTTAACAAAAAGTAAAAAATAGTGTTTTTTTTTCAAAAATGTCGCTCTATTTTTGTATATAGCGCAAAAAATAAAATTCGCTGAGGTGATCAAATACCACCAAAAGAAAGCTCTATTTGTGGGAAGAAAAGGACGCAAATTTTGTTTGGGAGCCACGTCGCACGACCGCGCAATTGTCAGTTAAAGCGACGCAGTGCCGAATCGCAAAAACACCTTGGGTCATTTACCAGCGTATTGGTCCGGGTCACACAGATGTACACCCTGGGACACGGACGCCTGTACAAGTCAACCCCCTGATCGGCGGGCTCATATATAGAAGCCTAAAAATCTCTACTGACTGGTGGTCTGATACCCCTCGTGTATTTGAAGCCCAATACAACAATTTTTGGCTTCGTGTCCCAGTTGGCCCTATGGTCTCCTATCAAGGAATGAAGGCTGCTAACAGCACCACATTACAATTTTTCTTTTGAATGTTGGAAACACCCCTATTTTTGACTTTACTGTCAAGTAACAGATCTAGATGAAGCTCTGAAGACCTTCTTGAACCCAGTATATTATATACTATCGAATATTCGATCGCGGTGTGTGCCCTGCCTTGCATTGGTGGTAGAGTCATCGGCCATACAACTATTGTTACACATCTCTCTACAAAAATCCTCAAACATCTGCCCTGAAGAAGCCTCACGGCGAAACGCGCGTCGGCGACTTTGGGTTTTTGTGTATAGAGTGGTTCACCTGTATATATGTATCATTTCTTTTTTTATATACATGTCCTATTTGTTTTATTTTTATAACTATATTAAAATTATATTTTTATACTACTTCCTTGGCCTCGATAGTCCGACCCTCAATACTTCTTCACAGTTATTGTTCTTCTATTTTTGACTCCTTATACGGATGTGGCCCATGTGAGTGCAATTCCCTTGTTTTTTCTTATCCCGTCTATTTCCCCAGTCCATTCCTCCCTTCCCCTTATCATTCTCATTTTTACATTGATCTATGTTACGGGATCTCCTCATTACCTCCTCCTTTACACTATAGTAGTGGGGCTTGACCACCACATCCCTCGGGAGCCCGTCTTGGCGAGGGGGCTGTAGAGCTCTGTGGGCCCTGTCCAGCTCAAGCTTATGATCAGGAATGTCAGGGATAACATTTTTGATGAAAAGTTTCACTGTCTCAGGGATATTGGTCACCCCCTCAGGGATCCCTCTAATGCGAAAATTATACCTCCTGCTGCGATTCTCCAATTCATCAATTTTGGCAAGTGCAATTTCAAGTTGGTCCTGCAGCGACTGTATGCAGTTAGTATTCTGGTTGGTGCGGGCCGCGGTGTTGTCTACTGCTTGTTCAATGGCTTCCATGCGGGCCCCTATATTCTGCAGATCAGCCTTAATGGAGGATGTGATCTGTGCTGCAGTCTGAGTTAACCCCGCTGCCAGCATGTCAGAAAAGCAATTAAGAAGCTGTGCCATATCAGTTTGAGTGGGTTGAGGCATGGGGGATGGTAATTGGAAGCCAGCCTGACTCATAGGGGATTGCAGCATAGGGGTGCCCATAATGTCCGCCATAGTGCGTTTTATAAGCGATTCCGTGGAAGCTGGGGAAACTATGATGGGAGGTTCACTACTCACAGGAGTTGCCAGCAGAGGTAGGATATGCTGGATCGGGGACGATGGGTCTGCAATAGACTCTGTATCTGCCGCGTCTCCACGAGGAGATGCCACGGCCGCCATTTTAGGGCCTGAAGGAGCCGCTAGGCCAAAGTCCAGCTGACGGCTGAAACCCCTCCTTTCGCTGCTGCCTGACATCCAGGGCAATGCACCGCTATCCCCGCTGCTCACACGGACCTTCCTCGGGATAAAACTCCCAGTATATCGGGTGCTGTGAGCCTCGATGTGCTAGGGTGGCCCGGAGCTCCCGTTCAGCACGTCTTCCCGGAAGTCCCGCGCATGCGCACTCCACGCGTTAAATTTCTAAGGACTACATATCCCATGGTACGTTGCTGTCTGCAAGCACTGATTCCCGTACTGACTTCGCTTCCTGAAACTCTTCCTGGCAGCACCTCTGTAATTCACAAGGCAGTCTCTGTGAAATGTGTAACACAGCAGTGTTTACACAAAGAGCATAGTGAATATGTCACAGAAATTAAGTAAATTAACAAACTTCAAGATCGTTCCAAACAATGGGAGTAGCCTAGAGATAATTGAAAAACAATGTGGAAATTAATATATGATTTTACATTTTGACCACAGATATGTTTAAGTCCGTTTCAGGGCTAGCCTTGCACATAATAAGGCTTTTTACGCTTTCGCATAGTGTTATTGTCTAATCTTGTATCCAACCAAATATTTACAACATTGTCCTCTTACTGTTTGTTGCTGCCATAGCTACAGGTCGAATGACTGTGAGTACAAGACGGGTATAAGTGGATTTTGCCTTTGTTCACTTTTTATTTTATTTTATTTCGTTAGATAATAATGAAATAATGCATCTGCAAATATTGTATTTTCATTTCCAGCCAGCAGGTGACACTCCAGGCTTCTTTTTACATGCTGAAATATACCCTATTGATTCATGGGAAATGCATATTTTGATTATAAGTCTACTTTAAATCAGAGTACTATTTCATATCATATACACTTATTGAGGTTTTCAGAGCAACACATATGCATATGCAAAACAGTCATTTTTATGAAAAATCTGGCAGCAAAAATAAAAATGAATTAACATTTATTTTTTAGCTGTTTTGTCGTTTGTCAATTGTCAAAGGGAGAACACATTGAAAAAAAAAAAGAAAAGACACAAATAGGCTGAACAAGAAAAATAACATTTCATGATGGGAAGAATTCTATTTAAAACGCTAGATGACGTTCACACCTTGTGTGTCTGAAAACATTCTGCCTTTCAGTGGTATATTTCACTTGGTAAACAACCATTAAAATTCTGAGCAGACGCATGGCTAGCACCGAAGCCTCTTAAAACGGCAGCAGCCGACTCCATCCAGCAAACGTTTAATAATAGTTGTTTTTACAAAGATTTTTAAGCTTTTTCAAAATGTAATAAAATGATTTTCTAGCACAAATCTTACAATTCCATATAAAGAATTCTGTTCTGACCTTCTCTCCGAGGTTGCCATGGTGACAGGATGCATCAATTGTTAAACATTCTTCCTCTTAACAGTTCATTAAAAAACACAGATGATCACTTGCCTCAATATATACGTGCATATGGATATATGTGTATAATATGTTAATTTTATTTAATTGCTAAGGGGCTATATTGTATCAAAATAAATGTATATTGTTTAGTCATTTGTTGTTACAGTTATATATTTTTGATACTTGGGATTCAGTCAGCAACCTCTAGATGTCAGCAAAGAGCAAAGTATTACAAGATGTATTGGTGCTACAGAGGGTCATTTTATGCTGGCCATTGCACATGGAGGACAATCTAAATATTCCCAAATGTTATAGTATTGTGCCAGCTTTTATACCTTAGTGGACAGTAATACATTCACAAATTGCAAAAAAAAAAATAAAAAAAAATGATTTAGTGTATGTAACTATGCACACTGTGATTTAACATGAAGGAAGTCGAAGAGTTTGCATAGAGAGTAAATGCAGCAAGTATCAAATACATCCAGATGGCATTTGAGATATTTTAAACATTCTTTTGGGATTTTTTTTGCAACCCCATTAGCTGGCATTGATGCAAATACATGTCCATATACTCAAGGCTACAATTTTAAATTTAGGCTTAATTCAAAATGGTTTAAAATAGGAATCAGGGGCACATTCCAGCCATATGACTTAGAGTGGATGTAAACCCACTCTCATCCTTTCTAAACTACTGCCATAGTGCTGATCTATAAGGATATACATGTCTCCTGCATGTATCCTCACCTGTCAAATGTCTCCCCTCTGTCTGTTATAAGAACTGAAAAACTGCAGATTCTGTGGGTGGGTCTGTTGTCTGGAGCTCGGTGGGAGGAGTCGTGATGTCAGTAGACTCCCCGCCCTCCTTTACATTCTCCTTGTCAACATGCATTTTGTCCTATGTATTACTTACACTGAATTCTGCTATGATCACTAACATCCAGTCAAAATTGAGAAAAGTAACTACATGACTTCGGAAAAGGAGTGGGGGTGGGAATTCAAAATTAATGCCTGTCTCAGGCTTGTGCATGAGATATGTAAATAACCTGTCATTCACAGCAAGGGGGAAGAATGGACAAAAGTTTTCTCCTGTTTGTCCATTTATCTCACTGAAAAAAGAAAAGAGGATTGCTCAGTAGGGATGAGCTTTGTGTTCCAGTCGAACGTATGTTCGACTTGAACATTGTATGTTCGATCGTTCGTCGAAATACGAACAAAACGAGTCGTTCGCGCCAAATTCGAGTGACGGGCCACGGCCCATAATTCACTGCGGCATTGCGCGCTAATGTTTGGCCAAGCATGCACTATGACCCACATGCTTGGCCAATCACAGTGCCGTCAGTACAGAGAGCCATAATTGGCCAAAGCCAGGGTGGTCTTGGCCAATTATGGCTAAGGGCTTTAGTATACGCCCCACACTATAAAAGGCCGCCTGCAGGGCGGCCTCGTGTAGTGTGTTGAGGCACTGGTTAGATATCAGTCACAGAGAGAGAGAGAGAGAGAGAGAGTGTCTTTTTTTTCTAGCTAGATAGAGCAGGCAGGCTAGTCAGTTAAGTTTACAGTGTGTAGAGGATATATATGCATCCAAGGTGTTGTACATATATTTATACACTGTATAGTTTAGCTAGATCAGTTCTTCCTAATTTACTGGCAGGTAGTTGATTGTGCTAGCTGCAGTATTCTCACGTGGTGTATTGCCTGTGTCCTCTGCAGTGTGCACCATAAAGCTACACAGGCATACTATAGACACCCAGCAGGTACAATATTTAAAGGAATATATATATTTTTTTTAAGCATCATGATGCTTAACCACTTAAGACCCGGACCAATACGCTGGCAAATGACCCAAGGGGTTTTTGCGATTCGGCACTGCGTCGCTTTAACAGACAATTGCGCGGTCGTGCGACGTGGCTCCCAAACAAAATTCGCGTCCTTTTTTTCCCACAAATAGAGCTTTCTTTTGGTGGTATTTGATCGCCTCTGCGATTTTTATTTTTTGCGCTATATACAAAAATAGAGCGACATTTTTGAAAAAAAATCATATTTTTTACTTTTTGTTATAATAAAAAACCAATAAACTAAATTTTAGTCAAACATTTAGGCCAAAATTTATTTAGCCACATGTCTTTAGTAAAAAAAAAAATCGCATTAAAAAAAAAATAGCTACCTAGCGGGAACAGCGACACTAATACAGCGATCAGAAAAATGATCGCTTAGTGACGCTGGCAATAGGGAGTGAAAGGGTTAACTAGGGCAGTGATCAAGGGGTTAAAACTTTATTGGGGGGGGTGGGGGGGGCTACCCTGACACTATGACTGTCTGACTGTCACACTGTCTGTCACACTGACACTAAATACAGTAATCATACATGATTACTGCATTCAGTGACACTGTGACAGGGGGGAGGGGGGGGGGCGATCGCGGGGGTTTAAATGTGTGTGTCAGTGTGCTGTTTGGTGCAGGACTTACTTGTTCTGTAGTGATCTCTCCTCAGCGGCGCTTGAAACAAACGCCGAGGGAGAGATCACGTCGCTTCCTCCTTCCTGTGTTTACACAGGAGGAGGAAGTGACAGGTCAGGCGGGCGGCGCGCATTGGCTGGGAGCGATCCGGAGGGGCGGATGAAAACGGATAGCCGCCCCACTTGTCGGATCGCTCCTGCAGCCGCGCGGACCGCCGCATGTACGGGGGGGGGGTCCGATCGGACCCCCGATCCCCCCCAAGGCACCAACGTATATATACGTTGATGTGCCTGTCGGTGCCATTCTGCCGACGTAAATGTACATGCGGCGGTCCTTAAGTGGTTAAATAAATAAAAAAAAAAAAAAAAATTCCTTTAAATATTGTACCTGCTGGGTGTCTATAGTATGCCTGTGAAAACGTCTTTGAGAACTTTTTTTTTTTAAATGGTCGTTTTTTTTGGAGCAGTGATTTTATAATGCTGCATCATTAAAATCACTGCTTCAGAAAAAAAACGACCGTTTTTAAAACTTTTTTCCATTGATACATGTTCCCTGGGGCAAGACCCGGGTTCTCAAAGACGTTTTCCAACAATAACTTGCATATGGGGCTTTAAAATTAGCACTTTTGAATTTGAACGTTCGAGTCCCATTGACGTCAATGGGATTCTAAATGTTCGCGCGAACGTTCGGTCTGCTCAAAGGTTCTGGTGCGAACCGAACGTGGGGGTGTTCGGCTCATTCCTATTGCTCAGAGCTGGAATAACTCTGTGTGGCAAGACTGGGCACAGATGATAGGAAATCTTATACTCTACATTGTGACAGCAAAAAAATAAAAAATGCATTTCGGGTTTACATCGGGTTTACATCCATTTTAAGTTTTTAAATCTCGTTGAAATCTTTGAACTTGGCTGAAAATAACTGTCACCTTTTTATATATAATGATTTTTCTCGTGGTGCAAATTGACATGATTCCAATTGTCTTTTAAAACTGCAGTGATTTCACAGATTTGGTAAACCATCACAAGACATAACTTTGGGATACCAAAGTTGGATTAAAAAATGTCTTGGTCAGATAGGACATAATAACCTGGTTTACTCTGTTGTAAGTATAATCATACGCCTGATGCTGTGATTAGGTATACTTTCACAGTCCAACTACAGTTCATAACATTAGGGAAACCGTACAATACCGCAATGCTAATGGTTGTGCTGTTCCCATCAACTCACAAGCCCTACACCATAGAAGGCTTACGATGTAAGCTATATGCAAGTTAGTAACACTGGCTCTGTAAAATTATGGCCAATCTGTGCTGTACACCAGCAGTTTTAGATGGACAGATGCAGTGGCGGCTGGTGTTTTTTTTTTTCTGGTGGCGGCTGGTGGTTTCCAACAATAACTCTCCTCCCTGGTCGGTCGGCAGCGGCAACCCCCCCCCCCCTCCCCCTGGAGGACAGTTAGGATATCAAAGCACCTCTCTTACCCAATCTAGGAAGCTCTTCCTCCTTCTGTGGTGTGGATCACGGCGGCTTCCGCCGTGCATCCTTCTCCTAGGCATCCAATAGGATCGCCTGACCTTTCAGACAATCGGGAAACTGGTTTCAGACCCACGCTTCCTGATTGGCGGAGAGGCGATTCAGTGTTAGAAAAGCGAATATTCATTTGCTTTTCTAACACACCTGGGTGGGCTCCAAGTGCAATGCTCTGTGTCACGAGTCCACCCCATTTTGAAGCCTATTAGAGCCTATGGCTCTAATCAGGTGCTTCAAAAAAACACCTCCACTCCTGTAATTCATCGCGGCCGGACGCATGAATAGGAGGTGGCCACGGCAGCCATGGCTAGATTCATGCTAAGCATGAATCTATCTATTAATCATATCACTGGTGGAGTGTATAGAGGGGGCGGCGCCCATATGCCCTTAGCCATGGCTAGAATTATGCTAAGCATGAATCTATCTATTAATCATATCACTGGTGGAGTGTATAGAGGGGGCGGCGCCCATATGCCCTTAAAGGATGGGTCGCCCCTGGACAGATGGCTAAAAGAGTCAAAAATGTGGTAATTGCATGGCTCTGCCCATTTGCCAATAAGCAGAGACTGAACTCCTTTGTGCGTTTTGTGCTAGAAGTGAACATGTGTAACTACCCTTTGTTATAATAAGTCAATGCTATAACTAACACTATAAATTTAAACATGGCATTTCATGATGCCTGCATGTGTCTACCTTTTCTACCAAATCCCCCTATGTCCATAAAGGGAGCTGCAAGACCTCATCTTACAGCTCTGTTACACCCCCTACTGTCCTATAAACCAATGAAAGCACTGTTATTGATCACTGTGGTGTTCTTTATGGTTCCAAGGATGAAGGGTGGGGGAAGTAAACGCTATGATTTGTAAGTTGAAGCCCTGAGTCCTGATGAGTGTCCCCAGGATCAAGCAGCCTGCATTTATAGAAGCAGATTTATGCCGCTTACACACGATCGGTTAGCCTGATCGGTTAGCCTGATGAAAACGGTCTGATGGACCGAGGAGGAGAGGAGAAGAAGATGGCAGGGCTGCAGTAGGAGACAGAAGATGATTGGTGTCTGCAATAAGACAGTACAGCCTACCCTCCTGCTCAACAGGTGCCTGGACCCCATTTTGAACTGATGGGGCTGGGACACAATACAGGAGAGCTGGCTGCACTGCCTTATCAGCGACCCTGCCTGTAAGGGGAAAGCTTTTCTTTCCTACCTTATCAGGTATTTGACCCCAACTTTGCCCCTGTCTTTATGCTACTTCCACACTGTGGAGTGAAAATTTAAGCACTTTTGTGTCACAAATGGATGGCCAAACCTTGCAGGATTTTGGCATCCAATAGGAGATGCCACCTTCCCCAAGATGGTCACAAATGTGTCCCAATGGTTTCCTGCTGGCCTAAACAAGCTGCACAGCAGCACAGTGACAAACCACATCCCAACACCTGCCTACAATCTAATGATAAATGTAAATTGTAAGCATTATGTGGTACTATCTCCCAGTCTGTGGGGTTATAAATTGCATTTATTTGACAAAGAGGTCAACTTAAAACAAGTTCATTGCAGAGCAATAGAGCCTTTGTGGTGAATCATCAAGCCCAATTGGGGAAAAATAATGGTTCATTTAGGACAGTATGAATGTATTCTTTGCATACACATGAGTTTATGCAACTTTAATCACCCATAAACACTTCCTTAGAGTCTCTTCACATTTGTTTTTAAATGCAAAGGTAAAATTACCCTTGAGGGTTTGGCAGATGATTTCACAAATTATGTCTCACCAATATTTTTGATCTTGTACAAACTAACCTGAGATTGTCCTCTCCAGATTACAATGATTTACTGTCCTCCTCCCTTATAAATCATCCTATGTACAGCTCCAGGATATCTCTTAGGCAGCACCCTTTAATGTGGTTGTAAACCTGAAATATAAAAAATAAACTAAGCAGTTTACCTGGTACAGTTAAAAGAGAAGTATGGAGCTTGGGTTTTTAGCAGATTCATACTTACCTACAGTAGGTGGATGCAGCATCAGTATACTGCTGCGCCTGTCCTCCGCCGACTCTTACAATGAGAACCGAGCGATCTAACACCGCTGATCACTCGGTTCTCACAGCTTCCTGAGCAGAGAGCTAGTGACTGTCAGTCACAGCTCTCTGCTCTGTCCCCCTCTTCGCTCATTTGAGCGATGGGCTGTGGAGGAGGGCTGGAGCAGTAGGCTTATGCCCCGTACACACGATTGAAAATTTAGACAGCAAAAGTCAGATGTGAGCTTTTAAACGGAAATTCCGACCTTGTGTATGCTCCATCGGACTTTTGCTGTTGGAATTTCCGCCAACAAAAAATTGAGAGCTGTTTCTCAAATTTTCAGACGGAAAAAATTCCTATGAGAAAATTCTATCGTCTGTAGCAATTCCGACACGCAAAATTCCGAAGCTTGCTCAGAAAAAATTTGACGCATGCTTGGAAGCATTGAACTTCACTTTCTCGGCTCCTCGTAGTGTTGTACATCAGTGCGTGCTTGACGGTGAAAAGTTCAGAGAACTTTTGTGTGACCATGTGTATGCAAGACAAGCTTGAGCGGAATTCCGTCGGAAAAAACATCCAAGGTTTTTCCGATGGAAAATCCGATCGCGTGTATGTGGCATTAGGCTCTCAGCGGCTCGCTAAGAGGCTTACCCAGGTACAGGTCCAGGCATGTGGGCGGATCTCGACTACTGTGTTGTGATCTTGTCCGAGCCTTGACTAGCGCTGTGACATCAGCAAACAGCGGTCCGCAAAGTGCACTCCTGTGATCCACAGGAGAACTACAGCCAAAGGAGCTTTAAGCATCATAAGCCACCTGTCACCAGTCTCGCAAATAAGGGTGAATCCAGCAATGTTAAATCCTTTCCGCTTTCTTGCAGGGCTTAAAAGCAACACATTACAAACATTTGTGTCACCACACCCCCGCTTCTGTGACTGACAGACTACGTAGTTCTATTATAAACAAGCATGAGAGAAGGAGACATATGTCCAGCATCCCCTAATGGATCCCTCCCCCTACCTCCTCCGGCTCAACCACAATCGGCTGCTCTAAACCTTAGCATTATTTGCCAAGCTGAAATCAGGTGGTACCTTTCACGAGTTCCATTTAGTCGGTACTGGTGAGGGAGCAGGGTCAGCCATCAGGGGTTCCCGCTGTCCCGCTGTCAGCCTGGAGATCACCTGCTTAGGGCAATGTAGAGATAGGAGAAGAGTCCAGTAAGGTCACGAGTCCACCTCCTAAGCTCCAGCATGCAGACACCCCCACTGATCGACGATATTCAGACAGGCTCAGGGGATAAAATATTTAAGGTAACTATACAGCTTTTACAATGTGTACACATTCATTTGGTGCCTTTCTTTTATGTTGCATGCACTGGAGGTTCACAACCACATTAAGTAACAAACCCCTATCCACCTACTGGTGCCTATACCTATTGCATCCAGTGTTCTTTGGACTGTAAGCTTTTATGGGGGCCTTACAAGGCCTTGCTCAGTTTATGTGCTTGTTTTGTATATTGCACAACTTTAAGGCCAGGTTTGTGTCTGGGGTCCGTTCACCGATTCAGCTGCGATTCAAGTCAGAAATTTTGCCTGAATTCGCACCTGAACTGGACCCAAAAATGCATAGGACCCTTCTGCAATCTGGACCGTCTGTACCTGTGTAAACCGGCTTTATTGAAAGCCGGTCACAGTCGCCTGTCATGTAAATTGCATGCAGGGAAACCCACATCCAATTTGCATATATGTGAACCCAGCCTTAGTATGTAATTTACAATGCTGCTGCTGCTGTTAGTAAAAATCGTTATAATAATATTAATAATACTAATCAATTGATGTCTGAGAAAAGTAAGACAGGAAGCAAAGTAATACAAGGTTTTAGTAACTTTACCATAGTCAACAAGTATACCTCTGCCCCCGCAAACAGCACACTCCATCACTGAGCACTTTGGTTCGGATTTATTTTTAAAGCTTTCCTACGTTTATAAAAAGAAACACACACGCACAAGTGAGTCAGATTTAGCTGCATTTCTTTCATCGGCTGTCATGCTTGCAGCTAACGACGTGAGAAGCCACCCCAGCAACGGCTGAGCTGATTGTTCGAAGGCTTTAATTTCTGTACAGATTTGCGTAAGAGGAGGGAAGGAACACAAGTGGAGATGGAGAGAGGGAGGGGGGGTCGTCTTACATACCATGGACAGGAACTCACACTGAAAATCGTAGACCCTGTATATTATTTTATCTACATTCTATTACCTATATCATATCTGTCCTGTCATGGTGAAATCTACTATGTGTTTCTGCACAGATTGTAAGCATATGTTTAATAAGATTAATTATATTTATTAATACTAGGGCGGTGACTGCTTAAGGGCACGTGTTTTGTGATAAAAAAAAAAAAATGATAGATAGAATTAAATCTGTAAATATTTCTGTGTGGAAATATCCCTGTGTGAAACAAATCATTGATTTGTAGAGCATGAACTTCAATTATACTCATGCACTGGACTTATATGTAGCGCCTGTGTACTTTATGGTACCAGTGCTAGTCAAATTTAAGGGTAAGATCAGAGTATAGTTAGACTCTGATCTAGATTGTTAAGTGCAAAACAGGGTCTCTGCCTCAGCTTGGCTGTGGGCTTATTCTGTTGTACTGGGGTGTTTTTCCAGCCCTGGTGCTGCAGGTGGCAGCAGTGGAGTCAAGATTTGGGTGCTCTTTCCCAGCAGCCAATAAGGAGGGTTTGACCTCGCTGTTCATGCTGGGGAGGGGTATTTATGGGGCAGACGCCATTGGTTCTGGGTCTTTTTTGTCCAGTGTGGCACCCACCTTTAGGGTGGCCACATTACGGCCATCATGGCCTACCTGGCCAGGGCGTGCGTGCCACGCGGTGTTCCTGGTTCCGGAGCCATGCTGGCCCAAAGCATCTGAACAGCGACGGGGACCCAGTGAGTGACTGTGTTCCCACCTTTGAGGATCCCAAGCTGTACTGCTGTTTGGTGGGGAGTCAGTCTGGGTAGCGCCATTGAGAGGCTAGCGGTCCAAAAGGGCCTGGACAAACCACCGGGTATCGAGGTAGCCGGACACTGAGGGATTGATCACCTATCAGTCGGTACATGGGCGACAAGTTGAAGGAGATCCAGGCGTAACTCATCTAAGGAGGGATATCTACAATAATTAAATCCAGAGAGGGCCTGTGGCAGAGGTATCTTTCTGAGGCTCTCCGAGGAGAGTCTGTGGCAGAGACTTATTCCTACAATTGTCTGAGTGATATGCTGGCTGCCAGGTCAGTGAGAGAGGCCTGTCTGGGTACGCTAAACCCACTCTGGCAGGAGTGGCTCATAGAAGTGTTATGCTTGGGAGCAGGACTGTTTCCTATCCTCACGCCTGAATCTGCTATTCTCCCTTCTTCTTCAACTTTACTTTCCTCACCATAAGTTTACTGTTTTTACCTGGCTGGGTAATAAAGAGCACAGCAAAAAGCACCTGTCTGGACATTCCTTTACTTCTACTATATGCAATTCTCATCATTCACCCCTAGGAATTCGGAGGAGCCTAGGAATTCGCCCAAAAATCCAGAGGAGCCATGTATAAAGATATGATGAACAATTTTAGTGCAGATTCATCCAAGATATTTTTTTTAAAACATAATGCCCCACAAAACCTTCAAACTATGGTGAGCAGGGTTCGAAGGCCCATTAAGGGATCTTTTTGATAAGCTAGCCCCTGTACTACAAAATAAAAAAGTGGACAGAGTAGCCATTGGGTGAGATTTAGTAAAACTGGTACACACAGAATCTAGTGCAGTTCTACATAGTCATCACCATTCATCATTTCAGTTTACCTTGTTCAGTTAAGCTTTGACAATAAAACCTAGAGGCTGATGGGTTAATACCAGTGGCGGCTGGTGCTCAAAATTTTTGGGGGGGGCGCAAACGAAAAAAAAAAAAAAACAATTGCAGCCTCACTGTACCTATCAATTGTCACCACTGTGCCATGCCATCAAATGCAGTCACTGTGCCATCAAAACACAACCACTGTGCCATCAAAATGCAGCCACTGTGCCATGCCATCAAAACGCAGCCACCGTGCCATCAAAACGCAGCCACCGTGCCATGCCATCAAAACACAGCTACTGTGCCATGCCATCAAACGCAGCTACTGTGCCATCAATTGTCACCACTATGCCATCAAACACAGCCACTGTGCCCCCAATTGTCACCACTGTGCCCCCAATTGTCGCCACTGTGCCCCCAATTGTAGCCACTGTGCCCCCAATTGTTGCCACTGTGCCCCCAATTGTTGCCACTGTGCCCCCAATTGTCACCACTGTGCCCCCAATTGTCACCACTGTGCCCCCACTTTTAGCCACCGTGCCCCCACTTTTAGCCACCGTGCCCAGTACCCCCCCTGGCACTTACTTTTAGGGCTTCTACGTCCCTCGATGTCCCTCGTCCCGCCCTCGATGATACTTCAGCCAATCAGGTTACCTGATTGGCTGAGACGCCTGTCAGTCATCCTCGGACGCACGGCCGGTACGTCCCGAGGATGAGCTTCCGGAAGCCGACTACAGCCTCAGGGCTGTACTCGGACAGCCTATCAGGGCCGCTGGCCCTGATAGACACTTCCCCACAGCCAGTCGGCTGCCGCTATTTAGCTGACCGGTGCTCAATGTCCGGTCAGCTGTATAGTGGGCGGCAGCGGCAAAAATATACAGATTTATACAGTGTATGAATCTGTATATTTTATTGGCTGTGAGCGAGCCAGAGGGGGCGGCGCTCCTGCGTCCCTATGGATGCACCGCCACTGGTTAATACCGGTATGTATAACTACACCAAGATTCTACGTGCACCTGCTTTAGTAACCCCCCCCCCCATTGAACTGAAAGATGTTGTGGGGAAAGCAGACAAATGACAGAGAGAGGTTTGGGTCAGTTAGAAAACGTCAATGCTGATTGTTAGCTCTTCATGAAATTGACCCCTTTGCTGTCTGTTTTTTTTTTATATTGTTCTTGCCTATGGCAAACTTTTTAAAGAATAACTGGGCTTTGTTTTTTTCAGGGGTACATTGAATGGAAAGAGAATCCTTACGTTTGGGACTATAAATAGCAATGACTCGCTATTCCAAGATACAATACAATACAATTGATCGTAGGGTTCCTACTTAAAGGGGTTGTAAAGGTTTTTTTTTTTTTTTCTAAATAGGCTCCTTTAAGCTAGTGCATTGTTGGTTCACTTACCTTTTCCTTCCATTTGCCTTCTAAATGTTTTTTATTTTCTTTGTCTGAATTTCTCACTTCCTGTTTCTCCTCAGTAAGCTTTCCACCATCATCTGAGTGGTGGTAAGTCAGTCAGAATAGCTTACTGAACACCTTACTGAGGAGGAACAGGAAGTGAGAAATTCAGACAAAGTAAACAAAGAAAAGGGAAATTGAAGGAAAAGGTAAGTAAAGCAACAATGCATTTGCTTAAAAGAACTGATGTAAAAAACTAACCTTCACAACCCCTTTAAATACATCAAACAGAATGCTCCAAGCAGTGAACACTAAAGCTTTCATAATCTTCTTCAGGGGTGTATCCACTGAAGAAACACAGAGCTACACTTTATAATGGGAACACGGCATTAACAATCGTGTTACAACACGTAATGTGCAGTACAAATCTGTTCACATTGTTATCACATCCGTAACAAAAATACCTGTTTGGAAGTGATTTCAAGATTTAGCCGGAATAAAAACATGAGCAATCATCGACATTGTCCTCTAGTCTCCACCAGGGCATAGCCGATGTGAATACAGTGGGCCCGATTCAGATACCTTTTGCGTATCTGTCCGGCAGCGTAGCGTATGGTGTTTACACTACGCCGCCGCAAATATTATTGGCAAGTGCCTTATTCAGAAAGCACTTGCTCCATACTATGCAGCGGCGTAGTGTAAACTGCACGGCGTAAGGCCGCGCAATTCAAATGAATGGAGTGGGGGCGTGATTCATGTAAATTAATCATGACCCCACGTCATTCACGTTTTTTTTGGACGGCACATGCGCCCTCCGTGGATGTTCCCAGTGCGCATGCGCGAAATCACGCCGATTTTTATCAATGTAAACGACGTGAACGTCGAGCCCCATTCCCGAACGAGTTACGCAAACGACGTAGCCGACGGCAATTTTCAACGCGGTCCCGACGTCCATACTTAACATTGGCTGTGCCTGCTATAGCAGGGGTAACCTTAAGCCGTCTAACGCTTACGTAAACGACGTAAAAAACGACGCGCCGTCGCAAGTCCGCTCGTGAATCGCCGTATCTTTCTCATTTGCATAGGCAAATGAGAAATCAACGTAAACGCCACCTAGCGGCCAGCGTAATAATGCAACTAAGATACGACGGTGTAAGCGAATTACGCCACTCGTATCTTAGAGGAAAGCCGGCGTATCTTCTTTTCAGAATAGCAAAAAAAGATACGGCGGCTATTCTTAGTATTTACGCAGCGTATCTATAGATACGCTGCGTAAATAGCTTTCTGAATATGGCCCAGTGTCTCTCTGCAGGGATGTATTCCCAAGGGAGGGGACGAGCACGCTGACTAACCCCCAGCTAGAACGGCTCAGATGATGGGGGCAAGCTTACTGAGGAGAAACAGGAAATGAGAAATTCAGAGAAAGAAAAAAACATTTAGAAGGGAAATCGAAGGAAAAGGTAAGTGAACCAACAATGCACTAGCTTAAAGGAACCTATTTAGAAAATAAAAAACACACCTTTACAACCCCTTTAAGGATGGTCCACAGGTGTGAAAAAAAGGGTGGCTAAGTCCACAGATGGATGGATATTTTAACCCAAGGACATCAGCAAACCTCCAGACATATAGAAACCCTCTATATAGTACAGACTATAAGGCTATTTTGCATGATGATCTATGTTTAAACAAGGCACAATAAAAAGGATTGTAGCGCTACCCCCACAGGAGCGGCTTAAGTTTGTTTGTTGTGTACTCTGCCTCTCAACCATAACAGTGTCAGCCCCCTCTGGCACACCTAGCAATAGTGTAAGTACAAGGGCCAATGAGAAACACACACATTATGAAAAAAACACAAACATTTACTTTACTGCAATGTTTCTGTGGAAAAGAGTAACAAACAGTAACAATATATATTCAAGTAATGCAATTGGGTGCAATAACTGAGATTAAGAGCAATAAATCTCAATTCTATATTCAGGCTACTTTTAGGGGGTTCAAAACCTGAGAATAACCCCAAGAGCAGAGGCAAACCAAACACTTCAATAACAATAAATCACAATATGCCAATCTGTAACAGATTGGTTACCTTTACTCAAGTCGGATCTATGAGTCCAGGCAGTAGGAGAGTAGAGGAATGGCCCTCTTTATGTCAGGCCTCTCTCTTCTTTCCCCTGACACCACAGGCCCAACTTCAAACACTGTACTCAAATCACTATTTAATGGCTTAACTGCCCAAATAAACTGTTCCACACACTGCATAGACAGAGCCCTGACTATGTGTGTGCGGGCCCACATGGTACTAGTAGATTCAGTCCTTTTGAAGAAAGATGAGGCATTGTATCTTCAGCTATCCACTCTCATCGGTGCACTTAAAATCCTGAAAAGCAGAGCCAGACAACACAACTGACCCGGAATATCAAGTAAAGAATGCAGGATCTTCCTCAGCAAGGATCTAACCCCCCAAAATAACTCCTCTCCTGGCAGCATAATTGTTACCTCTATAAATGCCCGCCCCCCCCCCCCCCCCAAACACTATGTCCCCCTTCTCTGCAATACAGTAGTCCTGTAGCTGCATACCTCAGGAAAGGCGCTGACTGTAGCGTGGATGGTCTCGCTCACATGGTGCCTGTGTACACTTCCGAGGAGAAAGCAGCAGTGAGATGGCCGCGCTGTGTGGAGATGTGTGTGGGGACGGTCGGAGTGGACCCCGGGCACCCAGTCTGCCTCTGACTCAGCAGCCTCACTCCCTCCTCCCCCACTCTCCCCGCACATTGCATTGAGCAGAGGAGATCCCGGAAGGGAAGGAGGGAGCCGCGGTGCCAGTCTGAGCCAGGTATCGCCGCGTGTGTGGGGACGGTCGCACCCCGGGCAGCCAGTCTGTATCTGCCTCACTCCCTCCTCCCCCACTCTCCCCGCACATCACATTGAGCAGAGGAGATCCCGGAAGGGATGGAGGGAGCCACGGCGCCTGTCTGAGCCGGGCATGTCAGCAAAAAAATAAATAAAAATAAAAATCCTGGGGGGCGTGGCCTGGCACCGGAACGTGATGGCAGCATAGTTAGAGAGCTCCGCTGTCCAGACCCTCAGACTTGCCTTCAATAAGCTGTTTCCCTCGATTCCCAGGCTCCACGATGGCGGGCAAGAACCAGCAGACCGCCCGCTCTCAGCTGGACCCCTCCACACAGCTAAACAAGACAATTCCGGCGATGTTCCGCGCCGGTCCGTCGGACACGCAGGCCGCGTCTCAAGCCTCGGACTCGAGTATGGAGCTGCCGCTGCAGTCTTCTCCCGCCTCCGCTGGACTGTCTCCAGGTATGGCTCCTTCACAAAACACACGCCCGCTATGCATGGCGGACTTGCAGCAAGTGGCCCTGGACATAAAAACTGCTCTGTTTACAGCAATAGCTGACCTAAAGGGGGAGATCAGAGCGATAGCATCCCGGGTGGAGCACGTGGAGTCAGCCGCCATGACACACGGGGCAGCCATACAGCAGGTGCAGAGAGCCTCCACCACACAAGCCCACCATCTCATAGAAATGCATAGACATTTGGAGGACTTGGATAATAGGGGACGCAGGCGGAACCTGCGTGTCCGGGGGGTCCCAGAATCGGTGGAGGGGCCCCAACGTGTGCAACAAGCGGTATGGGCTATCTTTAATACCCTGCTGGGGAGACCATTGGATGCTCCGGTGGAGATGGAGAGGTGTCATAGGGCTCTCCGGCCCAAGGGCAGAGACACAGACCCACCCAGGGATATAGTGTGTTGTCTGGTGAACTTTGTGCAAAAAGAGGACATTCTGCGCCTGGCTCGTAACCATGTGAACTTGGAGTTTGAGGGGGCCCGCATTCAGTTGTACCAGGATCTGTCAGCTGTTACACTGCAGCACAGACGAGACCTGCGTCCCTTGTTGCAAGTTTTACGTGATAGGCATATCATATACAAGTGGAAGTTTCCTTTTTGCCTCCAAGCGACAATGGGAAACAGAACGGCTTCACTGAGGACACCTGATGACCTGCGACAGTTTTGTGACACGCTGGGCATTCCTGTTGCCAATGTGCCTGACTGGTATGGTACGTTTTTTCAACCTGAGCCCTGGATCCCCACCCAGCTGGATGACACCCCGAGATCGCAGAGGAACAGGCAAAGACGACGCAGACAGTCCGACGTCTCCCCGCCCAGGTTTCGGGGAGATATGGAGACAGAAGAGAGCCCTCACGTGTCGCCATCCTCAGTGCGGCGGCGAACAGAGAACTGAGACCCCTTGCTCAGGTTGTGGTAAGCTGATCCAGCCGGTTTGATATGTACCCCCCCTCTCCCTCTACACCCGCTGGGGCATCGACTACCATCTTTTGAACACTCGGTCACCCAAGTCTTGCCTCATACTCGGATGCCTATTTTCCCCCCTGTTGTCATCAGCCTATAGGGACTTAAGCAGACATACATTCTAGCATATGGTACTGTAGTAAGAAGTAAATAGGTTACGCCCCATACCTCGGGGCCCGGAGGGTGGAATACCGGAACGGGGAGGTAGGCTGTCGCCTCCCGGACACTTGATCCTGTTTAGTGTGACTGTTTTCCTAACTCTAGACATAACCGGTGAACTTTATAGCAAAAAGCCACGTGACTGATTTGTATCCAGACTACACTATGCAGCCGCCCTGAAGTTCCGTACGGGCTATTGACAACACTGGCATATCTCTTGCACGGTTGGCTGAGCCGGAAGGGGTACATATAGAATGCATCCCATTGCAGGTTTTGATGAGTAACATGGGGGCTCCCCTACGTCCTCTCCCCCCGCCCTCTTCCCTACCCCACCTATACTTCCTGTCGGCCCTACCCCTCCCTCTTCTTTATCCCTTCCCCCAACCCTCTCCATACTCCTTGGCTTTACGTTAGGGGACCGGGTGCTGGCCATGTTATTAAAGTTTCCTTGCTCATGTTATATTGAGGTGGGGGGTACTGGATCTGTTTTGGGCTGGAGATCAGTCACTGTTATTCTATGCCAAGTCTGTTCTTTTAAGGTTTCAGGGGGGTGCGGGCAGTGGCCTCTGGGGCTTCCACATGGGTGGTTAGTACCCTTGGGAACGGGAGTGTCAATAACTGTTCTCTGCTTTGATCGTTTTTGTTACTTTGTCTTCGCATTGTTTGGTTTATATAGGTCTAAGTACGCCAATACCCTCCTTGAGACGGGGTTATGACGGAGTCGCATGCGTCGGGCGGACTCACCCACCTCCGGGTTATTCTCGGGGGGGGGGTCTGGACGCATTGATGCATGTTACTCCATGCGCCCGGAGGAGTCGATGCTTAGGCTCTCAGTATTGTAGAAATTCATATATTCATGTTTTTTCTTTGTCTTTAGGTGGAGCCTGGGGGGCTGGGATGGGTGTGGAGGGGGGAATGCGAGGGACCTCTCTTCTTTTGATGTAGAATCACAGGAAGTGCGACCCCTCTCCACACCTTCCCTCACGAGAGAGGGATTCCTAGGTGAGCACGGTTTTCTTAGGTCTGGGGGATCTGGATAGTGGGACGAGTAGATTACTTCGGAGACAGGTCTACGTCCCCACCTCAAGAGTGGCTGGACCCCTTGTTCCTTCCGGTGTGGTATGGGACCTCCTGACTCTGGAGGTATCCTTTACTTCTCATAGGTAGCCCAGCAGGGCGTGGACTACCTCCGGTTTGGTTTTCGTTCCCCTAGTCAGGGGGAGTTGTGTGTTTTTTGTTTTTTTTGTCTCTTCTTTTTTTCTCTTCTTCTTCTATCCTCTCTCAGGTGAAGGTGTTCACTCGGTCTTCTTGTGCTTACCATATTGCCCATTGAAGACAGGCAGGACTGTGTCCCCTACTGCTGACGAGTACTGCCTATCCTCCTGATTTTTTTCTTTTTTTTTTCTTTTTCTCTTCTCTTTCCCACTCCCTGCCCCCTGCCCCCTCCGTCTACTAAAACACTCCATAGGTCTAGACGCTCCTTCTGAGCGCCCATGGCTTCGACATCGCAATCTGCAGCTCCTCTATCGCTCAAGGTTCTATCGGTCAACGCCAAGGGCCTTAATATTCCTGAGAAACGCTCCAGTTTTCTATCAGAAGCACGTCGTCTTTTTTCAAGAAACTCATTTCAAATCTGATGGCATTCAACGTCTAACCAACAAATGGTACCCTGAGGTTTTCCATGCGACTTGTGCTGATTCCAAAACAAAGGGGGTAGCGATCCTCCTGGCGAAATCGATGGCATTCCGCCTTACGGACCAGATGGTAGATCCGGGAGGTAGATTTCTCTTCCTCAAGGGGTTCTGGAAGGATAGGCCGATAACACTCGCTACCGTGTACTGCCCTAACTCCAAACAGGTCTCTTTCCTGAGAGATACTCTTGCGAAAATTACTACCTTCAAAGCTGGCCTCTTAATCCTCGGAGGGGATTTTAACATGGCCCTTGACTCGACTCTCGATACGTCTACAGGCACCTCTTCCCTCCCTTTCTCGGCCCTACGGCGCGCGAAACTAGACCTTGCGTCGTTGGCCTTGCACGACACGTGGCTCACCCTGAACCCCAGAGGGAAGGACTTCACGTTCTTCTCGTCTCCTCACCAACGGTACTCGAGGCTTGATTATATCTTCCTGTCACAAAGCGATCTCTCGTATCTACATGATGCGACAATTGAAAATCTAGTACTGTCTGATCACCACCCAGTGACCCTTACTCTACGGTTTCCGCAACGGGAACACCTCACAAAGGTCTGGAGACTAGACGCCTCTCTACTTACGGACCCTGCAGATGTTATTACCCTCAAGCAAGTCATTGGGGACTACTTCCTGCACAACGATACACCAGATGTAACACCTATGGTTCAATGGGAAGCACATAAATGTGTCGTGAGGGGCCACCTACTTTTCATAGCGGCCAGGCGGAAAAGGGAACACCTGGCCCTGATTCAGGAACTAACTGACAAAATCTCTAAGTTAGAAACAAAACACAAAGGCTCATTAGCACTAGAGGTAGCGGCAGAACTAGCAGAGGCTAGGACGCTTCTGCGTGAAGAACTCTACAAAAAAGCTCGAAAGCGCATGATATTATCTCAGAAATTATTCTTTGAACACGGAAATAAGCCGGGGAAATTGCTGGCCAGGTTCACGCAGAACCGGGTCCTGGCTTCAACTATTCATCATGTAAAAGATAAACAAGGTGGGATTCATACTAAGAAAGAAGATATTGCTAACCAATTCCGGGAATACTATAGCACACTATATAACATTAGGGCGAAGGAAGAAGGGGTGGGCTCACCGGCCAACAGGAAATTCCTGATTAACGATTTCTTACGCAAATACAGCCCCCGGGCGCTATCTGTAGAGGACCAGCAAGCCTTAGAGGCCCCGTTGATGTCCGAGGAATGGGTGGAAGCCCTGAAAGCCACCAAACCAGGCAAGAGCCCGGGACCAGATGGCCTGACGGCCCAATACTACAAATGCTTTCCCGAACTTTTAGCACCAGGTTTCCTCAAAGCCTTTAACTCTTTAGCGAGCACATCTTGCAATTCTAACACCTTACTGGAAGCTTACATCTCAGTAATACCTAAGGAGGGCAAAGATCCCTCAGACGTAGCAAATTACAGGCCGATCTCGCTCCTCAACGCAGATGTCAAGATTTTTTCAAAAATACTGGCGACGCGACTAGCCTTCCACATTCCGGCTCTGGTCGGTCTTGATCAAGTAGGCTTTGTCCCTGGCAGGGAGGCCAGGGACAACACCCTCAAAGCCCTTAACTTGCATCACTGGCTTTCCTCTACGAAGACTGAAGGGTTCTTTCTTTCGTTGGACGCGGAGAAGGCCTTTGACCGGGTGGCCTGGGATTACTTGCACTCGGTCCTAGAGGCACTTGGCCTAGGAACAAAATTGAGAGCAATGATAGGGGCACTTTATTCGACCCCACGTGCTAGGGTCCGAGTAAATGGCTACCTATCAGAGGCCTTCTCAATTCACAATGGCACAAGGCAGGGATGCCCTCTCTCGCCCTTACTGTATATCCTCACCCTAGAACCCCTTCTACGCTGCATTCGGGCCCATCCTGATATAACAGGGCTTAGGTTGTCTCATAAGGAATACAAGCTTGCGGCCTTTGCCGATGACATCTTGCTTTTCCTCTCTTCCCCCCTGACGTCCCTGCCTAACCTTTTACAAGTGTTTGAACAGTTCCGATATATCTCGCATCTAAAGATTAACTTTTCCAAATCGTATGCCCTGAATATATCCCTGCCTTCATCGGTAGTTCTCCACTGCCAGAAGGTCTTCCCCTTTCGGTGGAAGACTGATGATATCACTTATTTGGGGATCAAAATACCAGGTAAACTGCCAGACCTTTACGAGAAAAATTTCTTATCTGAGCTGAAGGCCATACAACAAGACTTGCTGAAATGGGACTCTCCCACTATTTCATGGTTTGGAAGGGCAGCCATTCTGAAAATGACGGTTCTTCCTCGAATGCTATATAAGCTGCAGACGATTCCGATAACCCTGCCACCCTCTTTCTTTGCAACTTACAAGAGGATATGTAGGAAGTTCCTGTGGGGATCTAGAGCACCTAGAATTAGCTGGGCAAAGCTAGTTTTGCCTAAATTAGGGGGAGGTATTGGCCTCCCGGACCTGCAAAGATACTATTGGGCGACACATCTAATGCGGATAGTGAAAAGGAAGATGATTACCCCGCGCTGCCAATTTTGGTTAAATGTTAGCTGCTAACACGGCTCATATGAGAGAAGCAAAAATAATTAAATGTGTAGGAAATGTGTAGCGCTTTAAAGTGACTGTCTGTTAATGACAGTCAGAAGCACAAAAAAAGAATAAACAAATTTTGTGTAAAGTAAAACAAATAAAGGACCCTGGAAAATCCAGGGACAAGCACTGTATAACTCGTGTGTGATGAACAGTGTGAAAATAATCTATTAGTGAGATGACACCCGTTGTTGGATACAATTAATCACATATAGAAACATATATACATTGAAAAAACAACAGTGATTGTTCATTTCTTTAGAAAGACATGTGTAAATTATTAGCCACTGACTGACAAGTGCAATAATGTCCCATGAAAGGAAAATAAAACAAATCCTGATATAAATAAGTAATAGTTAATCTGATGATTGGTGAATAACAAATAATGACTTCTCCACTGTGTTGTTCCCACCACCGAAAGCAATGCAGGCTTACCAGAACCAGTTGACTTCAGATGGCTTACGCCACTGAAAGTCAAATTAGGCTTGTAGTGGCTGATATCACAATGGGCTCCTTGGCAAGGCAATACTTTGAATGGTCAGCAGAACCTCCGTGGGATGGATGGATGAAGCCCAGCTGGGAGTGCGATCCTCAAGTGGATATTCTCATAGAAAATGGTTTGTATAAGAGATAAGAGAAAGAAGTGGCCACATAGCGTAATCCCGTTTAAGTAGAAAAATAAAATATTTATTTACAGCTATCAAACTTACATTTTAGCTGAATAAAAAATGCTTGTATACAAGTAGGGCGGCAGTGGAGTCCTCCCGACGCGTTCCGTGGACAGAGCACTTCGTCCACGGAACGCGTCGGGAGGACTCCACTGCCGCCCTACTTGTATACAAGCATTTTTTATTCAGCTAAAATGTAAGTTTGATAGCTGTAAATAAATATTTTATTTTTCTACTTAAACGGGATTACGCTATGTGGCCACTTCTTTCTCTTATCTCTTATACAAACCATTTTCTATGAGAATATCCACTTGGGGATCGCACTCCCAGCTGGGCTTCATCCATCCATCCCACGGAGGTTCTGCTGACCATTCAAAGTATTGCCTTGCCAAGGAGCCCATTGTGATATCAGCCACTACAAGCCTAATTTGACTTTCAGTGGCGTAAGCCATCTGAAGTCAACTGGTTCTGGTAAGCCTGCATTGCTTTCGGTGGTGGGAACAACACAGTGGAGAAGTCATTATTTGTTATTCACCAATCATCAGATTAACTATTACTTATTTATATCAGGATTTGTTTTATTTTCCTTTCATGGGACATTATTGCACTTGTCAGTCAGTGGCTAATAATCTACACATGTCTTTCTAAAGAAATGAACAATCACTGTTGTTTTTCAATGTATATATGTTTCTATATGTGATTAATTGTATCCAACAACGGGTGTCATCTCACTAATAGATTATTTTCACACTGTTCATCACACACGAGTTATACAGTGCTTGTCCCTGGATTTTCCAGGGTCCTTTATTTGTTTTACTTTACACAAAATTTGTTTATTCTTTTTTTGTGCTTCTGACTGTCATTAACAGACAGTCACTTTAAAGCGCTACACATTTCCTACACATTTAATGCGGATAGTGGACTGGCGAGTCCACTCCCGCTGTAAAGGCTGGGTTCACTTAGAAAATCAGATGGTGGGAGAAGACCTGGGGAAAGTTCCATGTATCTCCAAGAAACACTGGAGGCCTACTGCCCTGGCTCATCCACTGATAGGAGCTACTTTGTCGGCATTCACGAAGGCCTGTGACAAACTTACGATGTCCACAACGGATTGTGGATTGACCCCTCTGAGAGGTAATCCGGACTTCATTCCAGGACAAGATGGGAGGTACTTGATAAACGAGTGGCCATACGATGAGATTCTGGCCAAGCACTTCTTCTCTGGAGATAGATTCCTATCCATGAAAGAGCTTGAGAAGATGTCTCTAACTAAGAAGTTTCCCCTGTTTGCTTACTTCCAAGTGCGACATTTTCTGAATGATCCAAAGGTCAGAAGGTCGTTTACGAAATCGCCCACGACACTTGAATCGCTATGCTTAAGTAACTCTCCTCAGAGACGTGTGATTTCAACCCTGTATGCTTCCATGTTTAGGGCTCCCTTTGCTCCTATGCAGGCGGAACAGGCCTCTTGGGAAACCCGGCTGGCTAGACCGATTCAGGCGAAGGAGTGGGAAAGAGTTAACTGGTTTATCTTCAAGGGCTCACTGAATGTGGGCATACAGGAAAATGGGTACAAGCTCAGGACACGGTGGTATAAGACACCGGACTTGGTGCACAAATTCTGCCCGGCAGTATCAGATCGATGCTGGAGGTGTGGACGAGCTCTGGGCACATTCCTTCATGTTTGGTGGGAGTGTCCACTAATTCAACCATATTGGCAGAAAGTACATGAAGTGACGACGGCGGTTTCTACGCTACCCCTGGAGTTTTCATCAGCACAATATCTGCTTCATCTTTCAAACATTTCTAAAAAACGGTACCGCAATTCTGTAGCGATACATATGGTTAATGCCGCCAGATTATGTGTTCCTGTTCACTGGAGAGCTAAGATGCCACCGACTATAAAGGAATGGGTGGCGCGTGTGAACCAGATTGCAACGATGGAGGAGCTGATATGCATTGCTCAAGATGACATTCCAAAATTCACTGAAGTCTGGAGGGAGTGGTGTGAATTCAGGAACTCAGCTGATTACCATGCCCTTACACGGAGTTAAACAGGACCAGCATGCGGAGAATACACCTGTCTGGTGTCCGCGTATCTTTAATTCCATGGACCTGTACATGTTTTAATGAACTGTGGACGGTGGGGGTGGCGGGCCTTCCCGTTCAACCCCCCATTAGGGTATGACTTGATACCCTCTCCTCATCCCCCCCCCCTTTTTTTTTTTTTTCTTCTTCTTTCTCTCCTCCTCTTCCTCCTCTTCTCTATCTTTTTCCTTGTGGCCTCTTTCTTTATGGCCTCTCTCCATTCATTGATGGAGGGATGAGAGGACGGGGTGGTCTTGAGCCCACTCCCTCACTCATCCCCTCCTATATGGGAGGATCCATGCAATAGGCATAGGTTGGGGTTAGGCTGACAAGAGATCTGGGCTAATAGGTTGATGTACTAACCTCTTACGTCTTCTATACTAGTGGGGCACTAGTAGACACCTTTAATGTACATCTGTATTGGGAATTGCCCCCGCAATTTTTTTTGCATTGCCATTAAATGTGAGATTGTTGTTTGCTTTAGGCTGTACCTGTTTGATCTCTGCCTATTTCACTATAGTACACATTAAGATATAGATCCTCATATGTACTCTTGTATTACATGTTGATGGAACTACTTGTCTTGTTCTGTTGTCACCATTTATTTCTTAATAAAATCTTTGTGGATTAAAAAAAAAAAAAAAAAAATCCTCAATTATGTCCGGATGGTGTCACTCCTCTAAGGGCGTCACCCGGCTGCGGACCGCACCCCCTAGCAACGCCTCTGGCGAGAGCACTCTCACCCAATCCTGCGGCCCAGGCCCAAATGATAGTGCTGGAACAGGCAGGCTCTTCTAGGAACCTATTTTGTATAGACTCTGACCAGGTCTCTTGGGCTGGAGCACCCCTCCCCCTCTTCATTACCTCACATTAGTGGCCACCAGTGTATAGGAAGAAACCCTTCAGTTCTCCCACACAGAGGAGTTTATCTCCCATGGTTGAGACCCAGCTTCTTTCATTCTATTACTAGGGTAGGACCCACTAATTCGGGGTACTTTGTCGCAGTAAGTGGGCTTAGCACTATATGACCATATAGTGTGACCAAACCCCCGTATTTTTGAATATGTTCAGGTGTTTTTAACTAGCCTTGCAGGATAAATGTCATTTTTGCATGTGTGCGCTATAATCTGTTTTGTCGTGTGCGTCCCAGCGTGGAATGCGGAAGTGCCATCTGTAATCACCGCTGTTCTCCATGCACCTGCCTGGTTCCTATTTTTTCACTCCACTACTGCTGCACGGTGTTCCTTTAGTGTCGGTTGTAGCCAGCTTGAACCATGCTACCATCAAACTACAATTTGTGATACTTCCTAAGAATTAAGCATTATCTAACCGGATCCACGCTACCATAAATACCTTACCTGCTGTGGGGACACTCAAATCTATCTACCTACAGGAGATCCTCATTACTTAATTTCATTGCTGACAGCAATACTTTGCTACTACTAAGGAACCTCACCCTCTACAAAAACGGATAAGTACTCTTATTACCATACTTAAATGCTCTAGAATTACCTTGTTCTCATATTGTACATACTACCTATAGTATTTGAACCATGCTCAAGTTAAAATTACCACCTTGCTTGGGATTAGCTACTGTGGATTCATATTACTATTGTGGGACTTTTCATACTAAATGTTCATGGAGATTTCACCTTAATTATACGTCTTAGTCTATATCTTAAAGGGACATACGTTCCTAAGCCGTTTATATAATCATCAGCTGTATCTCTCCAGCACATATTATCCTAATGCAGTATTTTCTTATACTACGTGCATGACATTTGTTAACTATAGAAAACGTGCTTCTGGGCTGTATATGAAACATGTTCGCATATACCTTTTAAAATTAGGGGTTGTAGGTATGTAGTAATACCTCCTCCCTTAGTAGCTCAACGCATTCCTTTCTGTGTGAGAGATGATGTAGTGAACCCCAAACACTTTTTCCTCAGATTAAAGTGACGCCTGGAGTCCAGTACTGAAAGTCACATTACATTGAGAAATGCATTGACCGCAGTTGTGGTTCACTCTCATTCACCGTAGTTTGTGACAATATGGACCTGGGATCCCCCTTTCTCAGGCTGGATGTCTCGACTTGCTGTGGATGACTGAGATCACGTGGTGGACTGACCTGGGAGGCAACACCTCTGCCCTAGGTCTAATCTCTTCCACTGCCTTGTGGAATCTGAGCAATCTACTTCAGATCCGCAAGATGGAGTCTCTAGTTCCTTTTGCCCCAGAGCAGGCTGGCTATTGTAGTTCTGTCTCAATAGAAATCTATGGGGCTATGGGGACGTTTTAGATGGGGACTACATATCCCAGAATCCTTTGCAGCTTAATCTTATTAAAGTCTTTCTGATTTACTCCTGTAATTGCCCCTGTCATTGGCTCTCCTCCTCCTGCCAATAGGGACAAAGAGGAGGATGCAGAGTGAGCAGCTATGTGTGTCTGTGTGAGTCAGTGAGGAGAAATAGGAGGGGGGAAATTACATCGCAGCTGCTGGCAGGTACATTCTCCCTCACAGAAGCACCTTGGCCAGCTTGGCCAGGCCATGCAGGCTGTCTATATAAAGCACCAGAGCAACAATTAGGGAGGGGTCATTTAGAATTAGGGAAAGGGAGAAGGGGAAAAAAGTCCCCTGTTAGCCACATTTGCTTTTCTTCACAATACATTACATTACTCACATTCAATTCATCCCCACTCTTAAAGATACATGGTAGGCATAAACCAGTTAGGCCTAATATCACTGATTATAACTGTCCAGTCCTAATTTTGTAGTAAAAACCCAGCCTGTGCTATTTGTCTCTAGTAAATTTGGATCTAGCCTTGCTAATTAACATTGTATTGTTGCTGGTCAGTTTTACACTACTGTGTAAATAGATTGCCTATTAGCTCTAAAAATGGGCAGAATTTAAAGGGGTTGTAAACCCTCATGGTTTTTAAAATTAAGGTGAAAAACCTTCTGTAGTGCTGCAGCCCTCACCCCGCTTTACTTACCTGAACGCTGTCATCCTCCGTCTGGGAGTGAGTACACTCTCTCTAGTTGGTGTCTTGTGTCCTGATTGGATAGATTGATAGCAGCTCAGCCATTGTCTCTCGTTGCTATCAATCAAATTCAATGATGCAGGGCGGGGCGAGTCCTGCATTCTGTGTAAATGGACACAGATGCAGGAATCAGGAGAGCACCAGCACGGGTGTCCACCAAGGAGAGCACTTCTCCAATGTGGACATTCAATGCGGGGAGGAGCCACCAGTGCTGCTGAGGGACCCCAGAAGACAAGGACCAGGGGCCACTGCATGTGAAATGAACTGCACAGTGGAGGTAAGTATGAAGTAAAAGTGTTTAAAATAAAAATAAAGATAAACTCTCATAAACATGAAGCAATACAAAATCTATTATCACCACAACTAGATTCCTGAGCAGCTATCAACTTTTCCACTTTCTGAAAGTGCTCCCAAACCACCTGCAACTTGCCATACACACCACCCCCTTCAAGACCTCTGTTAGTAACAGTCCCCAACCTCATATTTACTGTAATGTATATACAAACTATTGCCACCCCCTCTAACTAATACATACCTCAGCTTGTCCCCCAGTAAAATCCCCTATCCCCCCACCCTCAGTTTGTACCCAGTACAATCATTACACCCCGCAAATCAGACTGTCACAGTCTAAACAATCCCTCCCTCCCTAAATTCAGGTCAGGCTGTCTTCCAGTACAATTCCCTCAGGTCAGTTTGTCCCTCAGTACAATTCCTCCCTGGTCAGTCGGTTGCCCAGTACGATTCCATGACCCCCACGTCAGTCTGTCGCCAGTACAGTCCCCCCCCCCCTGGTCAGTCTGCCCCCCAGAACAATTCCCCTAGGTCAGTCTGTCCCACATTACCATTCCACTCCCTGACTTGGGGGATTGTACTGGGAGACAGACTGACCTGAGGTAGGATTGTACTCTGACCCCCAGTAAAATTTTCTATCCACACAAGGACAGTCGGTCCACTAGTACTATTCTCCCCAGGTAAATCTGCCCCAGTACAATCCCCCATGTCAGTCTGTCTCTCAGTACAATCCCCCCAGGTCAGTCTGTTTCCCAGTACAATCTACCCCATGTCAGTCTGTCCCACAGTACAATACCCCAAAGGTCAGCCTGTCTCCTAGAACAACCCTCCCATATCAGTCTGCCCCCTCAAGAACTTATCCCCCAGGTCAGTGTGTCTCCCAGTATAATCCCACTGCCAAGTCAGTCTGTCTTTCAGTACAGTTCCCCCAGATCAGTCTGTCTCTTTGTACAATTACCCCCCCCCCCAACAATGTCAAAAGAAAAGATCCATAATCTGCACATCATGAAGCATACCCATGTGCATGAAGTGAGATGAATGGCAGCCTCAGCCTGGACTCCAGCCAGGCCATGCCCCAACATGTTCCGCTCCGCCCAATGGAGCTTAATCATGGGGATTAATTCCATCCAAGCTCAGTTTACATCAAAGAATAATCGCCTAGGCCAATCTACCCCACCCCCATACAATTCTCCCCAGTTCAGTTTACGCAAAGTACAATCCCCTACCCAGGTCATTCTGTCCCCCAGTACAATGCCCCACAGGCCAGTCTGTCCCCCAGTACAATCCACTCCAGATCAGTCTGTCCCCCATTATAATCTGCCCAGGTCAGTCAGACAAAGTGTTTGGTATGGGTATCTCCTCTTCTCATACCAAAAGTGGTTTCACTGCTTGGCCAGCCCAGTTTGGTGCATAGAAAGATTGATTTGAAGCCAATGCCTGTGGACATTGCAGGAAGTCTGGTGGCTCAAACTGGAATGATTTTTGTACTGCCTGAATCTGCTCAACAGTCTAAAGAGTACATATTGCTTTTCTCAGCTGCTGACTTTTAATAAATGGACACTTACCTGTCCTGGAGTCCAGCAACGTCGGCAGCAGAAGACGAGCATTCTCTCGTCTCTCTGCTGCCCCCACCGCCATCCTCGGTGAGGGAATCAGGAAGTGAAGCGTTGCGGCTTCACTGCCCAATTCCCTACTGCACATGCGCGAGACGCGCTGCACTCCCCTCCCCCCTGAAAGGCGCCAAATGTGACACCGGAGGGGGCAGGGTTCCGATGAGCGGAAGTTCCACTTTAGGGTGGAGCGCCGCATTATTGAGGAACTTTGGTTGTTTTATGAAAAATGTAAAAGTCAGCAGCTACAAATACTGCAGTTGCTAACTTTTATTAAATAAACATTTACTAGTCCAGGGTCCAGTGCTGTCTTCACCTGGACTGGTTCTTCACAGGTCTTTGGGTCTCTTGCACTGCCATCTTGGCTGCAGGAATCCTGCTGTGACCTACTGTTTCACGGCTGACTCCCCAATGCATGTGATGCACTGCACTTGCAAACTAGTCCCACAGCCTCCTGGGACATGTGATGTGTCTTAAAGGGTTGTGGGCTGGGAGAGGGTGCTAAACTTCTGCAATTCTTACCTAGTGGCAGAGCTGTATCCTGGCTTAGGCCAACAAGGCCCAGGCCTAGGGCAGCACTTTGCAGGGGGGCAGCACGAAAAGAGTCCCCGTCGGCTTGCGCTACACTGTTAGGAAAATTAGCCCCCCAAAAAGTGGCCGTGCTGCTTCTGGTATGCGGGCGGCTGCCAATTTTGACAGTTTTTTCATCCTGGACCACAAACCTTCCTCACTGTGCTATATGTTTCTGCTGCACAATCTACTTAAAGTAGAACTATAGGCAACACTTTTTTTTTTCATTTTGGGTAGAGTAAGGGAGGGTTATAGCCCCTGTCATTTTATTTTTTATCATCCCTGTCCCATTGCAAAGATTTCCCTTCACTTCCTGCTCTATGGGCAACCAGAAAGTAAGAGGAAATCTAAGTAAATTAAGGGAATCCATTGCCCCCCCCCCCCCAGGCCCTCAGAACTAGTGTCCTCACTCGAAAATTTCAGGGCGGTCTTAAACACCACAGGGTGTGGCTATAACAGGAAGGGGTGGGTCATATTTAAATTAGGGGGTGCATGAGTTTAGTCAGGCCTAGGGCAGCACAAAACCCAAATACACCTCTGCCTAGTGGTAGTGAGAGTGAGTATCTACCTGGAATAGGTACCTGCTCCCAGAAAAAAACTTTCAATGGTGGCAGAGGAGGTGGGGAGGAGCATCAGAGGAACTTTCACTTTTAAACAAAGTTCCACTTCAAATGTCCTTATTTCTTTATTGACTATTGCTAATGGTGAATTCTGGATTTTATTTTTGTTTCTCTTTCAGGTATCCTGTGTCCTGCCCAATTTTCTCCACCCCACAAAGAGTCAAGAAGTCCACTCTGAGGTTTGAGATGCTAGCCCACGAAGCTGCTTAGGGGTGCCAACAGTCTCGCAGGGGTAAGGAAGTGCTACGTGTGTTTTCACCGGGATGATTACAGTTCTGTTTTAACAATACATACTGGTATTATAAAGTTAATAAAGGCCTTACATTGTTTCTATATACAGTACAATAAATGATTTAGTCACTGGTATCTCATGTCACTGTGGATCATATCAATTACCTTTGTAGCACTCTCTACTCAGGTAGGTGCTAGAATGAGGATTTTTTTGGAGAGTAGGAAAATGTAGGCAGGCCTAGCTGATGGCTAGGCCTGTTTGTTTTTATTCTGGGCTGGGAGTGGCCTAGGGCAGGGCTGTTTGACTCACAGGTACCATCACTGTCACCTCCCTCTTCCTCCTTGAAAGTGCTGGAAGGAGGGGTGGAGAGGTGGAGCTGCCTAGGGTATCTTGAGGAGCCTTGGCCACAGTCAAGAGGACTGGGGAAGCGAGCCTGAGAGAACTGGGAGATTACAGTTTAAGATGGGAGCAGTATCAAAAGAGAGGACTGTGGGAAGGGCAGTGGAGAGAGGTCATTGCAGCCAGACTGGCTGGCAGGGCCTGAAGAGAGTTATCTGGAATTAGTAGCTGAACAGAGGACAGTTAGCACCTGAACTATTTCTACACCACAGGGGCCCAAGGTCCCTGCCTGCAAAAGACAGTTCATTGAGGCCTGGCTGAATTAGTGTCAGGCCTAATCATGCAGTGATAACTAGTCTGGAGGAGTAACAGTAGTCTGCAGCAAGGGAAGTGCTGGTGGAGTAACAATCTGCAGCAAGTGAAGTGCTGGAGGAGTAACGGTGAGAAGCAAGTGAAGTGATGGAGGTGTGAAGTTTAAGAGGTCTCAAGCAAGAGTAAGTGCTGGGTAGAAGACTGGAGTGTATATACTGGAGAGAATATAGAAGTCCTGAGCAAGTTACACTGAATATTTCTGGGCATCCCCTAATTCCCAATTTCCTATCCAAGTTTAATCCCCTCAAAAAACAAAACAAAAACATAGCTATGGACTTTTCTATGTCTCTGAGTGACTGACTGGCTGGGCAGGGTGACAGGTAACCACTACATTCAGCAACCGTTACGGGGACATGGCAACACCTTAACACTTTTCCTACCGAGTCATTGTAAAATGACGTAGACAGGAACCCTCCCTCCCTCAGAGTGGACGTCATATGACATCCTTGCATTCCCGGGCGGCTAGGGGGCTAGTTTAAAAAAAAAATAAATATTTATTAAATCAAAAAGTAAAAGATAATGGGCCAGATTCAGGTAGATGGGAGCATCTTTGCTCCGGAGTAACGCTTCTCATTTGCGTTACGCTGCAGAAATTTTAGGAGCAAGTGCTGTCATTCACGAAGCACTTGCTCCTAAAGTTGCGGCAGCGCATCGCAAATGAGCCAGCGGAATTCAAATTGGGCGGGTACGGGGCGTGTAGTATTTAAACGAAGCGCGTTCCCGCCGCGAACGTACTGCGCATGCGTCGAGTGTTAAACCATCCCGTGCGCATGCTCCAAATTTTGTGAATGAACGTCAATGACGTCACATTCCCATTCATGAACGTTTTACGCAAGCGACGTTTTTTTTTTTTTTTCCGACGCGATGACGACGCCTATACCTAACATAGGATATCCAACCCCTTAGGTATAACATGCGCCGCGTATCCCGTCCGGAAACGTCGTAACGTCACTGCGTCGCGCCGGAATGCGATCGTGAATTGCCGATTTCCGCTCATTAACATATTTTTTGAGCGGAAATCGGCGGGAACGCCCCCGGCGCCATTTTTAAGTTGAAGTAACGATGCGATGGCGAAACTCAGTTACGCTGCTCGCATCGGAGCTTCAACCCGGCGTTTCTTGTTTTCTGGTTACAGAAAACAGAAACGCCGGCTTAAAGTCACAGTTAGGCTGGCGGATCACTGGATCCGCCAGCCTAACTGTTCCTGAATCTGGCCCATTGTGTTTTTTTCAAAATTGTCGCTTTTCTTTTGATTATAGCGCAAAAAATAAAACCCGCAGAGGTGATCAAATACCACCAAAAGAAAGCTCTATTTGTGGGGAAAAAGGGGCGTCAATTTTGTTTGGGAGACACGTCGCACGACCGCGCAATTGTGATTTAAAGTGCGACAGAGTTAAAAACTAAAAATTGGTCTGGGCAGGAAGGCGGTGAAAATGCCCTGTATGGAAGTGGTTAAAGAGGTTCTCAGTCATATTTAAAAAAAATGTAGTCAGCAGCTACAAAAGGTGTAGTAGCTGATGTTTAATAAACAGACACTTGTAAGCAGCTGTCAGTGATAGGGTATTTCAGTGCTGCAAGAGTGAGTGGTAAAGCATCGTATGTATTTCACGCTGTAGCTAGTTGTTATGTTTATTATGTTACCACTATTTACCTCTATAGTGTCTCCAACACCATTTTGCAGGAGCCCTGCGTCCTGATAGGCCGCACTAGATCTCGAGAGATTTGGGAGGCCATTTTTGGGTGGTTTCCTTATATAAAAAGCTCAGGCTCGTTTTTGGGGAGAACACGTGTGGATGTAGAGAGGGACAGGGACCCTGCTTGTGAGGGAGAGGTAGAAGAAGTCAGGGAGAGTGTTCTGGCCTGTAGGGATAGTTCAGGGCTCCTACGGAGTCGCGCAGTGGTAACCTGGGTCGGATGAAAGACTCCCAGCTGCTACGGGTAACGTGTTTCCAGCCTCTTCCAATCTGCATTGGGTGCCGGGGTATATAGCGTACCATTGAGTGAGGAGTGCCTGTGTTACCCAGAAAGCCACATCGCTTAGAACAATAGCTGCTGTGTTGCATATGTGTGCCTCCGTGCCTGGAGAAGAACTGTTTGCTGTTTGATTATAAAGACTGCTGTTACTACCGCCTTCGGTAATAAACGTTACCTTGTTCAAAGAACTTACTTGGCTTCCTCTGTGAAACGCAACACCCTTTCCCCGCTTACATTTTGGCGTAGTCGGCAGGATGTCAGAACCACCGTCCTTAAGCGGGGGAGTGGCTAGAGGGTCCTTCATGGCACCGTATGGAGCGGCCTTAGCACTGATTCCAAAATTTAATGGTGCCAATATTCCCCTGACAGATTGGGTGGAGAGACTGGACAGCTCGGTCCGATTATTCGAAATACCCGCAGCACACTTTGCAGATTTGGCGGTTAATGCGCTAGAAGGAGAAGCCCGCCGGGCTGTGATGGTTCTGCCCGAGAAGGAGAGAGATAACAGAGCCGCCATTGTGGCCCGCCTAGAAAGTCTGTATGGTGAGAGTACCTCCATAGCCGAACTTCGGAAGAATTTCTACAGTCGGGAGCAGTATGATCGAGAGACTATTCCTCAATTTGCAGTGGCATTGCAGGAGATCTGGTGCCGGTTGGAGGAGAAAATGGCCCCCGCAGGAACTGGGGTTGCTAACCCCGATCAGCTAATACGGGACCAGTTTCTCGCTGGTGTGTGGTCCCCTTCCTTAAAAAGAGCCTTGAAGGATTGAGTGAGGGCTGATGATACAGTGAAGTTTGCAGTGATCCTACAAGAGGCCATCGAGAGGGAACAGGAAGAGGCTGACCATGAACGGCCTGGGGCCAGAAGCCAGGTTACCCGCACTCAAGGAGCTGGGTGGCCGGTGGGGCGGGTGGAAGCGACTGCTCCATGCCCTGCCACAGTCTCGACGGTGGAGACGCCCTCGATGGAGAAGATCGTACGAGACTTAGCTGAGAAGGTCGCCTCCCTCAGGCCAAGAGGTGGCGGCCTTGCGGAGAGGGTCAGAACAACCCCGAGTGGAGACCAACCCACTCCGGAGGAACCCAGATACTGACCGAAAATGCTGGCAGTGCGGACGGTTAGGCCACCTCGCAAGGGACTGTATGAAACGGGGAGCCCAGAACGTACAAAGGCATCCTTTAAACGAATGATTCCCGTGGTAGAGGGGCGACCCGCGGGAAATGTTCAGTCACCGCCTCAACGTGGCCCTCCTCAATGTGATCCTACAATGATTTCTGGTTGCCCCGTAGCGACAGTGATCTTCAACGGACAGCCGGCCAGTTGTCTGGTGGACACTGGATCAGAAGTCACTACCATGGCCTATTCGTTCTACCAACAACATTTTGGGCCGACCACAACGTTAGACCCCTCCTGGTTGAGACTGAAAGCTGCCAATAACCTTCCTATTCCAGTAGTAGGGGTCACTTGGATGTCCATGAATGTGTATGAGCAGACCCTCCCTAGGGTTGGAATCGTGGTGACCCGGAATGCCTCTTTCCCGGAGATCCCAGTAGTGTTGGGCATGAACGCCCTAAAGGAACTGGACTTAACACGCCTTCTTCGGGAGGCTTCATCACAAACATCTGGACAATCGGAATAACGGCTGCAGAATCTGATCAAAGCGTGTCGGGCAGTTCAGACGCAGAGCCGTAAACATACTGAGAAAGTGGGGCTCATCCGCCTCCCTGCCCGACATCGGGTTACTATACCCCCACGCCAGGAGTTAGTGTGCCCCCTTCCGGTGGCAGCTAGAAGACCCATCAGAGGGGCCACTGTGATGGTAGAACCGCAACGCAATCTGGAAACCAAAGGTGAATGGCTGGTAGCCAGAACTTTGTCTGTTGTCCGTAAGGGACAGGTGTTGGTGCAACTGGTTAACTTGGGGTCCACCCCTATTCAAGTGCCCACAGACATGACCATTGCTGAGTTATATACAGTACCCAAAAGCTGCATTACTGACCCTTGCCCTGGGGTGGAGGCCGCCTGCGCTGCCTTGCAAACGGCTCTACCTGATTCAGCAGAAGACCATCTTCCGAAATTGTTGGAACAACTAGCGCTTCCGGTGCCGGGAATGATTCCTGACCAACGTAACAAGCTCCAGCAATTAGTTCATAGACATCTGATGGCGTTCTCTCAAGGCCCTGAGGACTACGGTTGTACTAACGCTTTGGATCATTCCATCCACACCGGAGCCGCTGCTCCGGTTCGGGAAAGATATCGTAATATACCCCCCGCTCTTTGTCAAGAGGTCAAAGACTTGTTACGCGGTATGCTGAAAGGGGGGGTGATTCGAGAGAGTCGTAGCCCTTGGGCTGCGCCCATAGTTCTGGTGCGAAAAAAAGATGGGAGCTTACGCTTTTGTGTGGACTATCGCAGATTGAATGCCTGCACCCATCGGGATGCTTACCCACTGCCCCGGGTTGAGGAATCCTTGATGGCCTTGGGGCAGGCACAGTACTTCTCCACGCTCGACTTGGCCAGCGGATATTGGCAGGTCCCCGTAAAAGAGGAAGATCGTGAAAAAACGGCCTTTATCACCCCTCTGGGACTATTCGAGTTCAATCGGATGCCCTTTGGCCTGACCAATGCCCCAGTACGTTTCAACGGTTGATGGAGCGCTGCTTGGGAGACTTGAACTTTGAATCTGTCTTGATTTATTTGGATGACATTATCATTTTCTCCAGAACGTTCGAGGACCATTTGCTACATCTTGATCAAGTCCTCCAACGGCTGACCCAGTATGGCCTTCGGCTCAAACCGGAAAAATGTCATCTCATGAGAACCAAAATCCAGTATTTGGGGCATGTGGTCGAGGCAAAGGGGGTGTCCCCCGATCCAGATAAAATTCAGGCTGTACGGGCATGGACAAGCCCTAAAACGGTAACAGAGCTACGCTCCTTCTTGGGACTTGTGGGTTACTACCGCAGATTCATTCCGAACTTTGCTACTATTGCAGCCCCCTTAACCCAGTTGCTGTGCGGTCAGCCTGCTCATCGCAAAGGTAAATCTTCTCCCAGTATCATTGACAGTTGGGGGGCAGCACAGAGTGAGGCATTGGAGGCCCTTAAGGCGCAGCTGACTTCTGCACCCATATTGGCCTACGCGGACTACCATAAACCCTTCCGGGTGTACACCGATGCCAGCCTTCAAGGGTTGGGGGCTGTGCTTGCGCAGGAGCAAGATGGAACTGAGCGGGTCATTGCCTATGCAAGTCGGAGCTTGCGCCCTACCGAACGTAATCCAGTCAACTACAGCTCTTTTAAACTGGAGTTGTTAGCGGTAGTCTGGGCCGTCACCGAAAAGTTTGCTGAGTACTTGGTGAGTGGCCGGGTGGACATATATACTGACAACAATCCTCTCGCCTACCTAGAGATGGCGAAACTGGGCGCTTTGGAACAACGCTGGTGGCACGATTGGCCCGGTTCAGCTATACCATTCACTACAAACCAGGGCGCTCCAATGGTAATGCTGACGCCCTCTCTCGATTTCCCTTGGATCGGCCTCAGGATGATCTAGATCAACAACTGGAGGGGGAGGAGGTCGTCCCCTCTGGGGTCAACACGCAGGAGCAACTGGCTTCAACGACTCTGCAAAGTAATCAGGGCCTACCAGGAGGGTCCGAAATTCACACTCCTCGGGAATGGTTACAACTCCAACGGAACGATCCTGACCTGGATCAGCTCGTTAGATACTGGGACAGGAATCGGAAGCCAGATTCCAGGGAGCGAAGAAAGCTCTCACCGACGTTGTGCCAGCTGCTAAAACAGTGGGATCGGCTGGAAAGATATAATGGGCTCTTATATCGACAAGCACCGGTTCCTGGAGAGCTGCGAATTGTTCATCAGCTGGTCATCCCTCAATCGGAGGCCTTGGAGGTTTGTCGAATTTTTCACCGGATTGGAGGACACTTCGGTGCCGAACGGACAGAGGCCCTTATTCGTAAGTACATATTTTGTCCGGGACTGTCTAAGTGGGTGAAAAGGGCATGTCAGGAGTGTCAGAGTTGTGCCATCCACAAGGGAGGAACAGAGCACACTACCCCTCTGGTGGTGAGAACGGGAGAACCCTTTGAATTGCTGACCATGGACTTCTTGACAGTGGCGGACACATCGTCAGGGTATCGCTATACCTTGGTGTTTGTGGACCACTTCTCCAAGTTTGCCATCGTAGTGCCAACTAAAGATCAGACTGCCACCACCACGGCTAAACTGTTCTGGACCCATGTAGTCCAGCCATATGGGTGCCCCAAAAGGATTCTGTCGGACCAAGGGCCGAACTTTGAGTCTAAGGTGTTTTCTGAACTGTGTCGTCTTAGTGGTATCCGGAAGTCGCATACTACTCCTTACCACCCCCAAGGAAATGGAGCATGTGAACGTTTTAATCGCACCTTGTTGGGATTAATTCGCACCTTAGAGCAGGAGCACCGAGTACGTTGGCCACAGTATGTAGGAGATGTCGTTTGGGCTTACAATCAGACTGTGCATAGAGCCACTGGTTATACTCCTCATTTTCTGATGTTTGGGCGTTACGGCCGGTTACCGGTGGATTTACTCCTAGAAACCCCAGAGCCTATTACGTCAAGGACCCCGGATGAGTGGGTCCAAGATCACTGGCATCGGCTGGATCAAGCCAAACAAATAGTGTTGGGAAAACACCAGGAGTTAGCAGAGGAAAGTGCTGTCCAATTGTTGCCACTTGCACCGGGCGACAGAGTCTTGTTGAGGAATCCCAAACATCTGAGGGGCAGTAAGCTGGAGCCTAAGTGGGAGCCATGTGCGTATCGAGTCGAACAGCAACCTTTCACGGGGCGGCCTGTGTACGATCTGGTCACAGAGAAGCCAGATGGGCCGCGCAAAAGACTGCATCGTAATCTCCTCCGTCCCTGTGTGTTCAGTGCGGAGTCACGAACGGATAATCCTGTTCCTGTCTTTCCACCTTCCGCTAGACGGGACTGCAGCCAGGAAATCCTCAACAATGACTCTGCAACATGGTGTTTGCCTCCTCTGCCTGCAATAGAGAGCTTATCCCCGGCAGAAGGAGAAACAGAGAATCCGGCTGCTGTAACTGAATGGAACTTGCTAGCAAGGGAACCAGATGTGCAAGTGGCCCCCATCCCTGAGGAGGATGAACCTCTTATGGATGAAGTAGTACCTATTGACCCTGTCGTGGGTGAGGAACAGTACCCTGCTGTAGCTGATAGAGATGGACATTTGGGGGATCTGGAGCCTCGCTTTCCAAGGCGTACGACACAGGGACGGAGACCTGTCCGCTTTACTGACTATATCTTGAACTGTTGTGTTGCTTATTGACTCACATGTTATCTTCTTGCACTGTGTTAATTGTCTTCCCCTAGGTAATGCAAGGAATTTGCACTTTTCAAACGGGGGGAAAATGTAAGCAGCTGTCAGTGATAGGGTATTTCAGTGCTGCAAGAGTGAGTGGTAAAGCATTGTATGTAGTTCACGCTGTAGCTAGTTGTTATGTTTATTATGTTACCACTATTTACCTCTATAGTGTCTCCAACACCATTTTGCAGGAGCCCTGCGTCCTGATAGGCCGCACTAGATCTCGAGAGATTTGGGAGGCCATTTTTGGGTGGTTTCCTTATATAAAAAGCTCAGGCTCGTTTTTGGGGAGAACACGTGTGGATGTAGAGAGGGACAGGGACCCTGCTTGTGAGGGAGAGGTAGAAGAAGTCAGGGAGAGTGTTCCGGCCTGTAGGGGATAGTTCAGGGCTCCTACAGAGTCGCGCAGTGATAACCTGGGTCGGATGAAAGACTCCCAGCTGCTACGGGTAACGTGTTTCCAGCCTCTTCCAATCTGCATTGGGTGCCGGGGTATATAGCGTACCATTGAGTGAGGAGTGCCTGTGTTACCCAGAAAGCCACATCGCTTAGAACAATAGCTGCTGTGTTGCATATGTGTGCCTCCGTGCCTGGAGAAGAACCGTTTGCTGTTTGATTATAAAGACTGTTGTTACTACCGCCTTCGGTAATAAACGTTACCTTGTTCAAAGAACTTACTTGGCTTCCTCTGTGAAACGCAACACCCTTTCCCCGCTTACACACTCACCTGTCCCAGGATTCAGCGCTGTCCTCACCCAGCTGGTCTCTTCACCAGGCTTTGGGACCTGGCACCAGAATACTAACTGTGGGCAGCCAACTGTGACTGCTTGTGGTTACACAGCTGGCTGCTCACTGGACATGCACAAGCCTTGCTGTGCCATCTGATTGATTCACAGCTTTCTGGGACCTGTGACATGTACCAGAAGGCTGTGGGGGAAGAAGGGGGGTTGAACATCCGCTCACATCATTGAGGCGATCCAACCAGAAGTGGGGGAGCAGGTACCTGTCAAAATAATTTACCCACCCCCGCCTCCATGCCAAATTTGAAGGGAGGGGGGGGGGATAGGAAGAAGAGCGGAAATTCCCCTATTAACTGAAATTCCGCTCAGGCCCGTCGGAACAAGACAGGCAAAACAAGCAACTGCTTGGCGCCCCGAGCTGGCCTGGGGCCCCAGCAGAGCGGGCCCTTGCTGCGCCGCCGCTTCCTATTAATGCTGCAGCCTGTAGCATGGCCAAGCTCCTTTCCTAATACCTCCTGCAGTCCGGCCAGGTACCGTAACCGTGTGGTACAGGAGATTCAGTTTCCTGTTCCCGGCCGGACTGACAGGAAGTGCACACACTCAGTTCTCACTTCCTTTCAGTCCAGCCGGGAACAGCAAACTGAATCTTCTGCTGCGCGGTGTGCGGTATGCGGTAAGGAGGGGGTAAAAAGAACATGGGGGGGAGGCAGTCCGAAGAAGTACTAGCCGAAGTACGGCAGCAGCAGCAGCTGTATGCGGCAGTATGCGGTAGGGAGGGGGGCAGCAGCTGTATGCAGTGGACCGTTATGTGTTAAGGTGGGGGGGAGTAAGGGGGTAAAAAGAACATGGGGGGGAGGCAGTCAGAAGAAGTACTACCCGACGTTCGGCAGCGGCAGCAGCAGCCCCCCCCGCTTATAGCAGAATCAATGAATCAATGGGCTTTTTTTACACTTAGCAAGTTGATAAAACAAAAATGCTTCCACAGCGTAAACCCCCCCCCCCCCCCCACTTATCAACTTGCAGTAGTACTTCTTGGTGTTCAGCGGCAGCTGCATCTGATTCCCGCTTCTCAACTTTAAAATCAGCAACACCCTCTCCCCCGCTTCTTGCTTGGGGCCCCCAAATTCCTTCAAACGGCCCTGATTCCGCTTTAAGGAAAATATTTGGAGTCATCATTTGCAGCACTTGCTAATGGCCAAGTTTATAGTTTTATAATAAACCTATTATCCAAACTGCTGGTATTCTAAAGTTTCTGTGGCAAGTCCAGTCTTGTGGCATAAGGCAGTGACTGATGTAGAATTATGCAATTCTGATCTGTAAATATTAGTATGATCTCAGTATTCTTGACAGTTACATTCGTTCACAGCTAGTTTCTGTATGATGACCTGGTTTAAGCAGAGTTGTATGAGAATCAGGACTTGACTGGAAATAAAATACAGCCCCCTCATATTAATGTAGTAAGATACAGAAACAACTCTCCATGCAGCAGGTTATTTGCTTTAAACATGTAGCACCCTTGTACTTTATGGTGCCGGTGCTGCCCTAAAATTAGGGGGGATAAGAGAGTTATTTGGCTCTTATCTAAGTGATTTGACCTATTAGGCTCCCACCTCGGCTCGGCTGTGTTTTTGTTCACTCTGTTGTTCCTGGGGTGCTGTTTCACCCCAGGACGACAGGTGGCAGCAGTTGGAGTTGAGGAAGGTGTTCTCGGTTCTGGGCCCATTTTGGTTTCGGAGCATCTGTAGTCGTGGCTGGACTCAGTGATCGACTGGGTCCCTATGATCTATTGGGGATCGAGGTGGCTGGACACTGAAAGGCTGGACGTTGGTCGTTGTCAGTCAGCAACCTAACTACAAAACTACCTGAAGTGACTCATACCTAAATTTCATTGAAGAACATTTGGACTGTTGGTGCAGTAATAATAGCTAAGAATATGTAATGGTCTCAATTAGCTATTTTAGTCATAAGCGCTAAAGCTAGCCATAGATGGATCAAATCTCATCCGATTCAGCAGGGACCAGCTGAAATTCAATATATCTATAGGCAGGCTGGCTGTACCCCAGTTGATCCATTGATCGACTGGGGTACAACCAGTCTGTTGGGATCCTTTTTACACGCGATTACTGTCAGCAGATATAGCCGTTAGCAATAATCATTTTGTTCTTTTTTGGGGGGGGTTGGAAGTTGTGATATGTGACATTTTTATTATGTTCTACTGAGTGCAGCACAGTGCAATGTGGTGGATTGTGTCACACCACACTGTGCTGAAAAAAATACTGCATGCTGTACTCCACTCCAGTATAGTGGTATTAACTGGCCTGATAGGGAACAAAGCTTTTTGCCTTGTTATGCATTGGGATTGCTCTGGGTAGCTTTGCCAATGTCCAAGTGCACCTGGTATAAACAGTCCCTATGTCTGAACGGCGCAGACACACTAGAGCACACATGTGTCAACCACAAGGCCCACCAGGCCATTTCATGTGACCCTCGAACCCAGGAAAATATAGAGGGAAATGTGTGTAGAGGTGGGGAATGTGGAAGATTGGTGCAAAGGTCAGAACTAGGGAGGGGTGGAAGTGAGATTTGGACAGCCCATACAAGAGAGCTGAACCCAGAACACTGTCCATAGCACACCCCAAACCCTGCACTCTGTATGTAGTGTACTCCTCAACTCTCCACTCTGTATATAGTGCAGTCCTTAACTCTGCACTGTGCATAGGGCACCCTAAACCCTGCACTCCTGAACTTTGCACTATGTATGTAGTGCACCTTTAAAGTCTGCATTCTGAGCATAGGGCACCCCTGAAACTGTGCTCTGTACATAGCACATCTCTGAACACCCCACATGACGCATTACTGGTATTTATTGCCCCTTTAAGATCCTGACACTGTGAGTGCAATTTGACCACACCCACTGTTCGGTTTAACAGGGATGTGTATGAGTTTCTGCACCAATTCTCTGAGAAAAAAAAGCCTAGGTTAAATTTGTATAGTCTTATAGATACAGCCAGCCCTTTGAGGACAACCATAATGCTGATGTGACTTGCGGTGAAATGTAGTTTGACACCCCTGCCCTAGAGATACCAATTTGCTAGTCTGAGTCGGGTTAGTATACGCTCAATTATACAGTATAGTATGTGTAGCCAGGTGCTAAGCTACAGCAATATGGAGAAGTAGACATGGGGGCTGATTTAATAAAACTGGAGAGTACAAAATGTGATGCAGCTGTACATGGTAGCCAATCAGCTTCTAACTTCAGCTTGTTGAATTAAGCTTTGACATAAAACCTGGAAGCTGATTGGTTTCTACGCAGAACTGCACCAGATTTTGCACTTTCAGGTTCTAGTAAATAAACCCCATTGCCTTTTATTCTTCTCCCCCTCTACTGAGATACTGATATAATGCTACTCCATTCTCCTCTGGCCAGCAGGTGGATAGCTAAAGCCAAGCAGTAGGATGAGTAGAGAGAGGATTTATTTCAAACCCTAGAGGAAAGTGCTTCCTCCTGCCACCAAGAGAGAAGAGAGTTAGAGGAAGCTGCCAGCTGGAGACCATACCAGCTGGAATCTGAGCCTATGACTGGGAGTGAGGACAACGGGGGGCAATGCAGCACCGCCCTCTGCTTCCCACTGCTGATCACTTTGTTGCTTTAGAAGAGAAACCAAAGGGGCCCGTCTTCTACAGCGAGAAGTCATCGCAGCATCCAGGGGACTGGTGAGAGGGCTATTCACTCATTTATAATACTGCTAGCAGGGACTGATCTGCTGAGAGCATGACACCAAGTGTACGCAATCCATACCGCACCCATACTGCACTTATTTCAAACTTAGGCTGCACTTTCACCAACCCTATACTGCATTATACCAAAACTTTACCACATCTAAATTAAATCTACCTCACACCTGTGCCGAGACTATACTGTATACTGTACCTATACTGCATGCAAGTTAACTGGGACTGTTGTTAAGTGCAAAAATACTCTTAGGCGGCGTACACACGACCGAGGTTCTCGCTAGAAACCAGCGAGAACCTCGCTGGAAGCTGCATTCCAGCGAGAACCTCGGCCGTGTGTACGCTCTCAGCGAGCATCCCGTCGGGAATGCCGTCGAGCAGAAATAGAGAGCATGTTCTCTATTTGCTCGACGGCCCGCCTGGATGAATGGCTGGTTGCCATTCCCGACGGGCGGGTCGCCGAATCTGACGGCCGGCAGAGAACCTCGACGGGTGGAACGATGTGTTCTGCCCGTCAAGGTTCTCTGGCGTGTGTACGCGGCATTAAAGGGCCAAACGATAGCCCTAACGATAATAATTATTATGTAAGCCCCCCCCCCCCCCCGCTTTCACCAGCCACCTTCACTACCATCCTTCTTTTCTTTTGGACAATGCATAACCATTCAGTCTAGGACTAGCAACGCTGCCATAAATGCGTTCTGGGAGTGGGACTATAGTTCCAGCACTTGGTAGATTAAACTTTACTACTGCTCACTGCTGCAGTTGAGGTGGCCTTGCTACTTTTTATGCTGATCTAATATTATACCTAGTCCTTACTGTTAAACTATTTGTATGCTAAATTGTGTTATTACCATTGTTAACCTCTTCCCTCTGGCTGTACGCATATATGTGGCCTCTGGGCTAGTGGGCTTTAACGCCAAGAGGCCCTGTGTAAACACATTACTGTGCTGAGTGCGTGCTCCCTGCACTCACCGGCACATTAACTATGTGACCGCTGTGACAGCCAATCACAGTGGTCACACAAATTAAATGCCTGCCTCTAAACCTCTAAAAGGGCCAGGAGGCAGTGACAGGAAGGAGCTAATGCACTTTATGCCTGTCTAGTTTGCCTTTACTGTGATATTGTATGTTTGTACAACCTGGTGTCAGAAGGGTTGAGGTTCTTTAGAAGGTTGAGGCAAAGAACAGAGGACCCATCCATAGCGCTACATATCCATTTTAGATGTATATAAATTCATTCTTTAATCCGAACACAAGTTGTAACTAATATTTTTTTACACATTTTATTGTGAAGTTTTGGCAAAGCGTGCACACAGTGGAGATAAAAATAATATTTCAGTTTTCACCTGTTTTCTTCATCCAGGAAGACATGTCAGCACAATTATTTGATTAATGAGCCTCTTACATGGGGGGATTTGGGATACTGTGTGTGTGAAGTCTGCTGGCAGTTAGCTGTACAGTCCAAAGCCTCACAGGGAAGTCTTCACTCAGCTGTAAAAAGGCAAGGTCTGTTTCACCTTAGAATGCCAAATTTTCTATATGATATTATATGTCAATGTTTGTAAAAATTCTATAAAACAATGTGTGTGTGTATGAATCCTTTAAATTATTCAGTACTTTCATTATTAACTCTTTATTAAGGGTACATTCCAGATCCATTAAGCAACTTTCTGTATAAAACTTAAAACTTTACAGTCTTTTTAGTGTATGTGATGTTAGGACATCTCAAATCTTTAAAGGGGTTGTAAAGGTAAATTTGTTTCCCCTAAATAGGTTCCTTTACCTTAGTGTAGTCCTCCTTCACTTACCTCATCCTTCCATTTTGCTTTTAAATGTCCTTATTTCTTTTGAGAAATCCTCACTTCCTGTTCTTCTGTCTGTAACTACACACAGTAATGTGAGGCTTTCTCTCTCTCGAGGGGGCGAGCAGGAGGGTCAGGACGCTCTCTACTTTGCAGATAGAGAAAGGAGCTGTGTGTTTGTGGGAATCCTTAAGAGTTCCCTGGAACTTAACCCCTGAAAAACATTCCCACACCATAATCCATATACGCCAAATGATTTGAAGGGGTTGCCCAATAATTTTGGCAATATGGTATGGATGAGCGAGTTTGGGGTGGAGGAACTTGACTGGCCTAAACTCGATAGAACACTTTTGGGATGAATCAGAGCGGAGACTGGGAGCCAGGCCTTCTTGCCCACATCAGTGCCTGATCAATGGTTCCCAGCAGGCAGTTGCTATAGCACCCACCCCCTATTCATCAAACAAACTGAAGGAGCCACCATCTAAGTGTATATCTATAGGTAGGAAGAAACAGGCATGTTATCAGTCCTTGTTTGCTGGCCATCCTCAGGAAGCAAGGGGGGGGGGGGGGTCAAGAAACAGCTTATATGAACCTTTAGCCAGTCTTCAGACAATAATCCTGTAGAATATTTATGAAGGAAACTGGAACTTGGAGTTGCAGAGCAACCGCCAAGAAACCCTAAGGATTTAGAGAATATCTGTAGAGAAGAGTGGACCAAAATCCCTCCTGAGATTTGTGGAAACCTGGAAAACAACTACATGAAACGTCTTACCTCTGTGCTTGCCAACAAGGGTTTCTCTACCAAGTACTAAGTCATGTTTTGCTTGGAGATCAAATACTTATTTTACTCACTGAACTGCAACTCAATTTAAAAAAATGTTTATCATGTGTTTTTTCTGGATATTTGCTTGATATTCTGTCTTTATCATTACCTACTTCTGGATCGCCCGCCGTTGTTGTATGTCAGTACTTTTCTCTGGGAACCCTGATGTAAGGGGGGCTTGGGGATCCTAATATAAGTAGGGAGGCTCTCTGAGGACCCTGATGTAATGAGGGGGACCCTGATGTAAGGGGGGAATTGTACTCAGATATGTAAGGATATTTTATATATATATATCTATCTATATATATATATCGTTACATATTACAAGGGGGGATTCACAATCAGATATGTAACAATAATTTATATATATATGTGTATATATATATATATATATATATATATATATATATATATATATATATACAGGGCTCAAAATTTCAAGTCCTGAGCTACTAGCCAGCCCTCAGGGCGTACTCGCCACCAGTTGCCCCGCCCAACCCCTACCATGTTCCGCCCCATAATCCTGCCCCTAGACACGCCCTCATACATTTTCTCATTATCTCACTTAAATGTTTTATGCAGACTTAGGTTATAAAAATAAATATTAACAACAACTTTATCCATGCCCAAAAATGCAGCCTGCCCATGTCTACCAATGCAGCATGTGTCCCCAGTGCAGCCAACTGTCCCCAGTGCAGCCATGTGTCCCCAGTGCAGCCACGGGTCCCCAATGCAGCAAAATGTCCCCAGTGGAGATGTGTCCCCATAGCAGCCAGTGTCCCCATTGCAGCCAGTGTCCCCATTGCAGCCAGTGTCCCCATTGCAGCCAGTGTCCCCATAGCAGCCAGTGTCCCCATAGCAGCCAGTGTCCCCATTGCAGCCTACCTGTGCTGGGTAATAGAGAGGAAAGGAGCCGGAGGAGTCGGAAGCCGCCGTCGCCAGGTTATTGAAAGTGCGGGGAACGTAACAGCTTTCAATTCAATAGCTGTGTTCCCTGCCACGAGCCATCATATGCAGCCCCTCCCCCCTTGTCCGGGAAACTTTGATAGACAGATCACCCGTCCAATCCTGGTATGGGTGATCTGTCTATCAAAGTGCTCGGACAAGGGGGAGGGGCTGTATATGATGCGGCGGGGAACACAGCTATTGAATTGCAAGCTGTTATGTTCCCCACGCTCTGAACAACCAGACGGCGGCGGCGACAGCAGCGGCGACTCTCCTCTCCTTGCTCACCCCTTCTGCTCCCAGGCAGCCCACACTCGTCAGCCCTCAACATTTACTTGCATAATTCGCGCAGGCGAGTGTAAATTTTGGGGGCTGTATATATATATATATATATATATATATATATATATACTGTATATATCGTTACATATCTGAGTGCGAATCCCCCCTTACATCAGGGTCCCCCTCATTACATCAGAGAGCCTCCCTACTTACATTAGGTTCCCCAAAGCCCCCCCTTACATGAACAGATCCCCATCTGTCTCTCTTTAGCAGACAGGATCAGATCAGATGCTGATGTGTGTCATGTCTGTTGACACCCACTGCTCCATAGAGAGCTATGGATGGTCCAATTGGGTCCGCCTATAAAACTGACAGGTGGACCTGGTCGGTCCGTCAGTGTGAAAGAGACCTACCTGAACAAGTCTTCACCTTGTTTGTACATCTTATAGTACTTTTAGCTTGTATGACTTATTTCTTTTTGCAATTTATTAGCACAGAAATTACATTGTAAGACATTTATCTATAAAATTATAAATGGTGGGTACATAAACTATTTTTATTACAAAGTTTTGAATAAAAATCTCCGTATTGTAGCCACCACAAGTTATCCATATGTCCCATTAAGGCTGTACTGTATGATAATTGCACATAAAATCAAACCATGCTTCTGAAAACTGGCTTTTTTACTCCAGACTATTGTACACTTCTATACATTTAGAATTCACGGTACAGAGACAGTTCCTAGAAAACACTTCTTACAAATTAAAAAAAAAACTAGACAGAAAAGTGGAGGACACTAGGCTTTTAACTTGTTCATGATAATGATAGACTTCCTTTGAAGAGCACTGGGGCTTTCAAAAATCACAGGAGTGCATAGATGCTGTCCATAGATTTTTGAATTATTAACACATGCTTAACCATTAAAAAGAAAAAAAAAATATTGATAGGATATCTGTGTTTATCAATTATTTACTCTCAGAGAGTAAAGTGTACAAAGAGAATTTAACTTCTCTTAGTGGCATGGACAAAGTAGGTCTTGAATAAATGCAGCACTTATTTTTTGTTTTTTGTTTTTTTGCTTAGCCTGTTAATAACTGCTGTAGCAGTTCAATTCCCTTACTGTTTGGCTGTATGCACTGTTGAATGATGCATCACTTCATTAATGGTCAAGTAAACTTGCACTCTGTGGTTAGACCGCAAATTGGTAGGCAGTTGAGATAAAACAGAATTAGACAAAATACATAATTACTTCTTAAAAAGGTTGATTACATTGGGTATTAGAGAAGTGTAAAAAATGACGTTTTTCACCATGGAAAAAAACAATGGCCCAGATTCACAGAGCAATTACGCCTGTCTAACTGGTGTTAGACAGGAGTAATTTCAAATTTCGCACGCCGTATCACTAGTTTGAATCCTCAAACCATGATACGGCGGCTTCGGGCTTCGATCCGAGAGGCTTACGTCTTCGTAAGCCTTCGGATCTACGCTGCGATATTTTTGCGGCCGCTGGGAGGAGTCCGCGTCGTTTTCATGCGTCGGGATATGCAAATGTGTTTTTACGGCGATCCACGAAGATACGAGCGGTCTTCGCAATCGCTTACGTCTATTTTTTTTTACGTACTGTTAGACCAGCTTTTTGCTGGTCTAACGGTGCGTAGCCCATGTTAAGTATGGCCGTCGTTCCCGCGTCGAATTTAAAATTAATTTTTTTTTTTTACGTAACTCGTTCGGGAATAGGAATGTCCGTAAACGACGCTACTCAAGAAAAAATGACGTAACGACGTGATTTCGCGCAATGCACGGCGGGAAATTTCTGAACGGAGCATGCGCAGTTTCGATCGCCGCGGGAACGCGCCTATTTTAAATGCTTCACGCCCCCTATTTGCGTAGATGGCTTGCGCCGGGAGAAATACACTACGCCGCCGTCGTTTACTGGACAAAATCTACCGGGATTCCACGTAGAGCCAGGTAAAATACGGCGGCGTAGTGTATTTCTGATACTCTACGCGAATCTAATTGTATCTGAATCTGGGCCAATGTTTTTCCAACTTCATCATTAAAAATTACGTTGCCCACACACCATCGTTTTTCAAAAAAATGATGAGCAAAGTGTGGTGAAGTACAACACATACGACGGCACTCTAAAGGGGAAGTTCCATTCAAGCTCCATCTCATAACTTGCTTCTTGTTTAAAACGTTGTTTTTAACGTCGTTTTAGCCCACACACGATCATTTTTTACAACCCGAAAAACAACATTTTTAAAAACGACGTTAAAAAATGAAGCATGCTCAATTTTTTTTTCAGAAGATGAAAAACGATGTGAAGCCCACACACGATAGTTTTTAATGACGTTTTTAAAAACTACGTTTTTTTTCATGCCGAAAAGTGATCGTGTGTACGCGGCATTAATGTTTGTCCAAGGTGTTGAGATGTGATAAATATTTCCAAACATGCATACATCTTCTTTTATTGGTGCATAAGTGTAATATGTTATTTGTGGAAAGACTAAATATAAAACATAAATGACAAAAAGTGTTATGCCGCGTACACACGATCATTTTTTGGCATGAAAAAAACATTGTTTTAAAAAAATGTCATTTAAAATGATTGTGTGTGGGCTTCACATAAATTTTCGGGTTCAGAAAAACAAAAAAAAAAATTTCCGAACATGATGCATTTTTTAACGACGTTTTAAACAATGTCGTTTTCCGGGTTGTAAAAAATGGTCGTCTGTGGGCTAAAACCTTTGCATGCTCAGAAGCAAGTTATGAAACGGGAGCGCTCGTTGTGATAAAACTACCATTCGTAATGGAGTAAGCACATTCATCACGCTGTAACAGACAGAAAAGCGTGAATCGTCTTTTACTAACATGGAATCAGCTAAAGCAGCCCCAAGGGTGGCGTCATCCGCATGGAACTTCCCCTTTGTAGTGCCGTTGTACGTGTTGTACGTCACCACGCTTTGCTAGAGCATTTTTTTTAAAACGATGGTGTGTGGGCAACGTAGTTTTAATGATGAAGTTGGAAAAAGTTTTTTCTACATGCCGAAAAACTTCTTTTTTTTTTTCATGCCAAAAAATGATCGTGTGTACGCGGCATTAGAATTAGCAAAAATTTTGTAAAGAGGTTCCAGCCCTAAACTGCTTAATTATGATTCTTAAAACGTGATTGGAAATCAGAAACAGTGTCAGAATTACGAATTATTTTCAGGAGATATAAGTCACAAACTTTTTGCTTAATCGTGATACTTATTTACTAATTATATATTGCATATTCACAATAATTTACATATAGTAATAGTGTGCCGAAAAAAAATTCAACTTCACACTCTCAATCACGAAAAGGATTTTTTTTTTTAAGTAAATGATGTAAACTATTTGATTAGTAGTGAGAAATTAACATCCTGCACTCTCAGGCCTCGAGTCCCAATTCTTGCACCTTCACACCTCAGATCAGCCTCGATTCACCTGTTCATCTGCCCCACCACTGTAACCCCCTGCCCATCTGCCCCACCAATGTACGCCCCTTTCTCATCTGCCCCACCACTGTACTACCCTGCACATCTGCCCCACCACTGTAACCCCCTGTACATCTGCCCCACCACTGTAACCCCCTGCCCATCTGCCCCACCAATGTACACCCTTTCTCATCTGCCCCACCACTGTACTACCAGTACCCTGCACATCTGCCCCACCACTGTAACCCCCTGTATATCTGCCCCACCACTGTAACCCCCTGTACATCTGTCACACTACGGTAAGCCCCTGTACGTCTGTCCCATCACTGTACCTCCCTGCACATCTGCCCAACCACTGTAACCCCCTGGTCATCTGCCCCATCAATGTACCCCTTTTCTCATCTACCCCACCACTGTAACTCCCTGCACATCTGTCTCACCAATACAACTTCTTTCACATCTGCCCAACTGCTCTACCCCCTGCTTTTCTGTCCACCATTAAACCCCCTTCTCATCTGGCCCAACACTGAACCCTTCTGCTCATCTGCCCCATCAATGTACCCTCCTGTTCATCTGTCCCGTCACTATAATCTCCTGCTCTTCTGTCTCACTGTTGAACCCCCTTCACATTTCTTCCACCACTGTACCCCCTTGCACGTCTGCCCAACCACTGTACCCTCCTGCTCTTCTGTCACACCTCTGAACCCCTCCTGCTCATTTCCCCCACCACTGTACCCTCTTCTCCTCTATGATATGCAGAGTAGTGAAAGGGAGCAGAGATGAGACACATCTACCTGTCCTGGCACACTCATCCTGCTGATCTACCTCGTGTGCTTGTATGTGATGTCACATGCATGCATCTGAAATAGATGCACAATGATGAGCTCAGGTGAGGGGCATTTTCTGAAAGTAATGGGCCTGTGTTCTGGATCATATGTTGGGCCCTCGCAGCTGAGGAAAAGTGTGGCATGAAGTGTCGCAGCAAAAGTTGGGTGGCACTAGTGCCGGGAGTTGCCTACCCCTGGACTATACAAACTACAAATAAATACATCATAGTTTTATAGTTTTGTAAATCGGTACAAACCCATAGCATAGCAACAGTCAATCCTAAACTTCTATACTCTTTTTTAACAACTGTGCTGAATTGGGCCAAGCAGAGTTTCTCTTCTCTGCAATGACATTAATCCGGTTCTTCTTGGCATAGATTTACAAGTCAGTGATTTGCATATCATACCTATATGTATTTTGTTCACATTTCTAGTTAATGCATATTCTATTTGACTCATGTTTTTATAATCGTTGTTAAGCAGAGAGGCATTGATTGCATAGAGCTTCTGAGAGCTCCCTCTACTGACCAATCTGCAATTATGTTTTTAACCACCTCAGCTCTGGAAAGTTTTACCCCCTTCATGACCAGGTCATTTTTGCTATTTAGCCCCCCAATATTTTTTACTTTCTGATATAAAACATATCCAAAAGGATATTTAAAAAAAAAATCTAATTTCTTTCTAACTTTGGACCAAATTTGCTACATGGTAAAAAAAAAAAAAAAAAATTATAGTGTCTACAAACTATGGTATATATACTGTATTTTTTTTTTTTATAATACTAGTAATGGCAGTGATCAGTGACTAATAGTAGAACTGTGATAGTACAGCGGACAATCTGAAACTAATTTACACTCTGTGGGAACTGACTAACTGCCTCTGACATCACCAGTGACACTAATACAGTGATCAGTGCTACTACTATACACTGTTACTGTACTAATGATGCTGGCTGGGAAGTGATTAATATTTAGGGTGATCAAAAGGGTTAACTTTGTGCCGAACAATGTGTAATGTGTGCAATATGTGCTGCACATAATATATGTGCTGTGCATATATATTAATGAACAATGTATTCCAACACAACATTTTCCTCCTTTTCTAACTTTTCAATTTCTGTTCAATGCTCTGTTAATACACATTTGCCATGACTTCGAATTCCTGCTTCACTCTTAGTGCCATTACATTCCTAGTTTTTTTTCTTACTGTATACAGTATATCATCTTACAATTTCATAATATATATGAGGCGTAACTAGACCCTTCAGGGCCCTGATGCAAGAAACCATGAAGTGCCACCTGGTCCCACCCCCTGGGCCCTTCCCACTGATCCCAGGGCCCTTTACTCCCATTGTGGGACCGATTATTTTTGTCCTGCAGTGGGCCACCTTCCTTATGTCTTGGGGTCCCTCCAAGGTGGCGGAATGCCAGAGCCCAGTCACAAGTGCAACCTTTGCAACCCTGGTAGTTCCGCCTCTGGTGTTTTTTTATTTTTTGTTTTATTTTTTTACCATTTTGCTTATTTTTTTTACAATTTGATATATTTTTACATATTTTCAGGACCCCCCATTGGGTGGCTTTGGTGAAATATCAGGGGTCTAAACAAACCCCTGATGTCTCACTTTTAAAAGCAGAGAAAGAGATTGAGGACAGATTCATCAGTCCCTTTCCCTGCAGTCTCAGCAGCACAGAGTGAATATACAGTAATAGCTCTGTACAGAGCTTCCTGTTCATTCACAAATTGAAGCATAGTAAACACTATGCCCCAGCTTTGAATGAACAAAAAAAAAAAACTGTCAATGATTGGTAACGGTCACTAACTCTATTCATTAAGACAAGGAAAAGGCTGGTAAATGACCCATTCCCCACTCTCCATCCTGACAGATCCCCTGCAGCAGCCAGGGGAGGGGGAAACCCAGAGGGGGGGGCAGAGAAGCACACAGTCTGCCCCACCTGGGGAAGCAGGACATGGATAGGGAGGAGCGGCATGTAGAGTATCTGATACCCTCCATTTCCCTCCTACAGACATTCATTGGAGAGGAGCATCTACATGGCTGAGGGGACATTGCTGAGGGGACATTCAGCAGCTACATGGCTGGATCGGTTCCTCTATATGCCACCGCCCCTGCCGCCCTCCTGCTCAGGTGTACAGGGGGGCCGCACAGGCCCCCTGGAGCATGCGGCCAGGTACAGGCGCAATGGCGACCCCTGTACCTATGTACCTGTAACATATATAAGATGACTGTATCTGTAACAAGTTTGATAATGGCACTTGCTTATTATATATCTCAATATATACACCCCCTTTCTGGATTTGGGGATTTTCTCCTCTTTTTGCATTTGTTTTGAAAAGCTTTTAAAAAAAGGGTTGAACAAGAAAGCAAAGAGGTGGAACTTAGCTCTTGTTCCTCAATGTCATTTTACTATTTGTGCTCAAGGGTTATTCAGGTATTAGGTATTTTAGGCATATTTTAGGCATTTACATTGTATGTTTGTTTTAATGTACACAAGGTGTATTCTACTGCTAATACAAGGAAATGTTTGTGAACAGATATAGTGAATAATACGGATACAGCCAGTGATTGGTAAATGGTTAATAATAAATCAGTCTTTGCAATAGTGTTATGGGTATTGTGCCTTTTACAGCGCACGTATCCTTTGGGACATGAGCTCATTAAGGCAAATAGCTTCTGGGAATTAAGGAAAACTGACCATTTGATCTACTTGTACCTATCACTGTTTAAGAGAACATGAATAATGGTATGTGCTAAATATGAAAACATACTCAAGAAGCCATCGAATAAAGCTTAGAATTCTCACATACAGTACACCTGCATATTGCCAAACTGGAGCCATATAACCTCTTGATAATTTCCATAACATGGGGGATGTACTGTAGCCAACAGAGGTAGTATGGGAAGGGGTGATAACTCTGCTTGAGATTTTAGTGTAGCAGAGACAAGAAGCCCAGGAAGCTATCAGCACAATTGATTTCTAGCGGGTGTTTTTCACTCGAGTCGACTTATGTACCAGCTTTTTTGAAAAATGTTGTTGATAAACATTTTGGGTCTGATAGAAGAGAATTTTAGCATACTGACTATGCACAGCATTACAAATATGGAAAAATAGTGCGCTAACCAAAGTGAAAACAACAAATACAGTGTATAAATATAAGCAGCTACACTACAATTTGACAAAAAATGGAGGGAAATGTGTAAAAAATGTAGCGCTGAGAAATAACAAAAGTGATATCTATGACAATAATATGTGGTCAATAGACCATGAATGCAGTGAACAAATCAGAATCAACAACAGTGAAAGTGAAGTCCTTATGCAAGGAGGTGTTGAGTAACACCAAACACATGAACATAAATAAATAAATAAAGTCCATCCACCAATTGAAGTGAAAAGTAGAAAAGAAGTGACTTCATGGATCTTCAGACGTGATGGCCCACATAGCAGAAGGGAAATGAAATGCTCTTACCAGAAATGTAGGACCTGTCTGTAATCTACAGCAGATCAATCAGGCATAGGAACTCCTGTGGCATGAACAGCTGGGCTCGCTCCAACACAGTGGAAGGGACTCCAATCATCCATGAAGTCACTTCTTTTCTACTTTTCACTTCAATTGGTGGATGGACTTTATTTATTTATTTATGTTCATGTGTTTGGTGTTACTCAACACCTCCTTGCATAAGGACTTCACTTTCACTGTTGTTGATTCTGATTTGTTCACTGCATTCATGGTCTATTGACCACATATTATTGTCATAGATATCACTTTTGTTATTTCTCAGCGCTACATTTTTTACACATATGCACAGCATTAAATGAGTAAGATAGACCACACACAGTGTGATTCACATTGTGAATTTGCATGATTCCCCCATCAACACAGAAAGTGATGACAGGGAAATCCCTCCTGCCAATTGTCTGCTCCCGCCTAGGGGTTAGGCGGGGGAAGCTGTGCCTGCCAGGAGAAGACAGTGACAGTTCTAAAGCTGCTAGTGATTATCGCAAGAGAATCTGACAGGCTGGTTGTTCCAAGGTTGATCGATCAATCAATTTGGTACATTCAGCCTGCCCATTGATGGTTCGAATCTTTGCCCGTTCTTGCTGAACCGGCCGAGATGCGAACCGTGTATAGCCGGCCTTACATTTAAGTCTCCTTTACATAGACAGCTGAAGGGTGGGAAAAACAGGCGGCAAAGCCACAGTTTTTCCACTCCCTGGCAGCCTACCTGGTGTCGTAAGACACAGCTGGAAAAGCTTTTCACATGTTGTGGCCAATTTAACACAGCACGCCCAGTTGTTCCCCCTTCAAACTTGGCCATTCAAGTTAACAAAGCCATGTTGCAACTGCAAGCCAAATGCTTGGTTCGGGGTTGTGGTGCTTTAGCCCCATTATAAATTGCTGCTTGGCAAAAAAAGAAGAAGAAAAAAAAAAAACAATCTTTGGTTTGCCTCTCTAACGCCTGACAGCGGCTGCTTAGCCACACTCTGAAAAGTGATCCATTGGTAGTGTGAACCTAGCCCTCATTAGTGTTTGTGACTTCCACAAATGTTTTACAGGTGCAGAACAAACTTTTAAAATACATATCTACAGTAATTATTTGGGGGATACAAATGGTACATAGAAGATTGGTTGGTTTTTATTTTTTATTTCTAACCCTTCCTCATGCTATAAGTTGAAGTATAGTATTTTTTAACAGGGGCTCCCTGAGATTGTAAATAAATATATATAAACTGTACATTGAAAATTAGGCACTTATGAAATTAACAAGCACATTGGCATCACGCCTGAGCCATGACACCTTTCAAAATGTGCCCATGTACTGTATGTTCCTACTTGTGCTTTCTAAATTGTCACTGAACAGCCATTCCTCTACTTGGACTACGTTCCTGCTAGTATACACACAAAGCAGTACAAAAATGCCTTCACCCTTCCTTTACTTCAACATTTTTTTTTCTGTCAGAAGGCAGCTTTTTTGGTGTTCATACACCAAAAGCCACTTAGTAAACATCAGGCAAACACGCGCAAAGTGTGAGCTTCATCCAATGATGCAGCAAAATTCTCACCTGAGAATGGTAACACTGACATTTCTGAATTGCCCACTGTTCTACACCTTTATTTATTTATGAAGGTGTACAAACTTAAAAAAAAAAAAAAACAGGAATTTTTGGTTCACATATATTGCAATACATGTTCAAGCTGGCCAACTGTGTTAATCCATCTCTGGTCATTCCCTACTTGACTGTGCAAAATACCAAATACTCACTATTATATGGGCCAGAAAGAAACAGTTAAAGGAGAGCTACAGGTTCAGATTGGGTTACTGACCTTCATCGTGCAATGGATATGGATAATAAATGCCTGAACTCAAATCCAATTAGCTTAAATATATATCACACATCAGTTAAGTGAAAGTGGATAGGGGCGCTAAAAATGGTGGGTAAATTAGTGCTGTGTGCACAATACTAGTAAGCGGTGAATCCAACTGGACTGTGAACTAGAATGACCATAATGTTCATAAGTGCAGTTGTGCAAAGTTAAACCAATAACACAAATATTACATAAATGTTAGGCCTCGTACACACGAGGCAATCCATTTGTTCAAATCGGTCGGACCGACCGATTTGAACAAATCTGTCTGCTTGGATTTTGGTTTGCTCGCATGTACACACGAGCAAACCAAAATCCCCGCCAGCAGACAGCGGGCTGACGTGTCGGTGACGAGGCGGTGACGTTGACGCCGCCACGTCACCGCACCAGGAAGTAAAACACTTCCGCGCATGCGTCGAAATCATTCGGCGCGTGTGCGAGAAGACATGTCTGCTGGTTAGCATACTAACCAGCAGACATGTCGGGCGGACGGGTTCCCAGCCGACAGATTTCAAAGCATGCTTTGAAATCTGTCGGGTGGCCAAATCCGTCTGTTTGCCCGTACACATGATCGAATCTGTCTGCTGAAACGGTCTAGCAGACCGTTTCCAGCAGACAGATTTGATCGTGTGTACGAGGCCTTACAGTGAACAGTCGAGTGACTACACAAAGTCCAAGTGCAAACGCAATTGCAAATAAATATAAAATAAATAAATTAAGAAAGTCCCAGAAAAATATATGAGTAAAGTGCAAAGTGTTCATATATCTTCCAGATCCAATATGCAACAGGGAAGTGATCCACCTTCACCAATTGGTCACCAGAAATTAAGATAGATGGCTTCTTACCAATAGATGTTGACCCAATTAATTAAAATTAGGTCAATTGTAGCTATAGAAGATAGTATGGATCTACTGGATGTCATGCAGGTTCCAATGTCAGCACCAATGAGCGTATCAAATGCCATAAGGAGAAGAGAAAGCCGCCATAGTGTAAAACGGTTTATTATAAACAAGAACTAAAAAATAGTGCCGAGTGGACCCTTACTTGTGCTGGTGCCCGTATCCCGGCACTGAGGCTGTGCGCTTGTAGGGAGTGATGGAGAAAGTTGGTTGTTTCCTGGGAAGTTCCACCACTGACAGCTTGGAGACCAGTGGGACCAGAAGTGTGTGGCTTGTGCGTGCCCAGCTACCGCCTCAACGTACGTTTTGTCTATAACGTCATCAGGAATGATGTTATAGACGAAACGTACGTTGAGGCGGTACCTGGGCACGCACAAGCCACACACTTCCGGTCCCACTGGTCTCCAAGCTGTCAGCGGTGGAACGCACGCTAGCTTCCCAGGAAACGACCAACTTTCTCCATCACTCCCTACAAGCGCACAGCCTGTGTTTTTTAGTTCTTGTTTATAATAAACCGTTTTACACTATGGCGGCTTTCTCTTCTCCTTATGGCATTCGATACGCTCATTGGTGCTGACATTGGAACCTGCATGACATCCAGCCGATCCATACTATCTTCTATAGCTACAATTGACCTAATTTTAATTAATTGGGTCAACATCTATTGGTAAGAAGAAGCCATCTATCTTAATTTCTGATGACCAATTGGTGAAGGTGGATCACTTCCCTGTTGCATAATGGATCTGGAAGATATATTAACACTTTGCACTTTACTCATATATTTTTCTGGGACTGTCTTAATTTATTTATTTTATATTTATTTGCAATTGCGTTTGCACTTGGACTTTGTGTATTCACTTGACTGCTCGCTGTAACATTTATGTTATATTTGTGTTATTGGTTTAACTTTGCACAACTGCAATTATGAACATTATGGTCATTCTAGTTCACAGTCCAGTTGGATTCACCACTTACTAGTATTGTGCACACAGCACTAATTTACCCACCATTTTTAGTGCCCCTATCCACTTTCACTTAATACTAAATTCAGATTTCTGCATTTTAAGGGAGCAGCTTCACCCCACTTAAGTATTTAAACCACTTCTAATAATTTTGGCGCGAGATTCTTCCCCCCTTTTTTCTTCACATCACACATCAGTTACCAAAATAGGGGTGTGACCACATGTTAAAATTCTAAATGGACCCCTTTGCACACTGTTATACACTGTAACGTATTTCTAGCAAATTTTTTCAAAAAAACTATCTTGGTAAGGACTAGATAGACTTTGACACTGTTGGCCAGCTTTTATATATGTATTGCAATATACAGTGTCTTAAAGTATCTTAATCACAAATCCCTGTTTAATGCAAAAAATGTTTTTTGTAAAGGTGTATAAATAACAGTGTGCAACGCGGGCAATTTCGAATTTTCAATGTTAACATGTAGTCATACTACTGAGGCAGGATTTCTCTACCAGGGTTTCATAGAACCCTAGGGTTCCTACATAGGTTGCTAAAGGTTCCTTGAGCAATGATACATTTCTGCCTCTGAAATAAGTTCCCACTCACACCATTGATCTTTTTAGCTATCTGTTAGGCCTCGTACACACGAGGCAATCTATCTGTTCAAATCGGTCGGACCGACCGATTTGAACAGATCTGTCTGCTGGCATTTTGGTTTGCTCGCGTGTACACACGAGCAAACCAAAATCCCCGCCAGCAGACAGCGCGCTGACGTGTCGGTGACGTGGCGGTGACGTTGACGCCGCCACGTCACCGCACCAGGAAGTAAAACACTTCCGCGCATGCGTCGAAATCATTCGGTGCGTGTGCGAGAAGACATGTCTGCTGGTTAGCATACTAACCAGCAGACATGTCGGGCGGACAGGTTCCCAGCCGACAGATTTCAAAGCATGCTTTGAAATCTGTCGGGTGGCCAAATCCGTCGGCTTGCCCGTACACACGGTCGAATCTGTTTGCTGGGACGGTCGGGCCGACCGTTTCCAGCAGACAGATTTGATCGTGTGTACGAAGCCTTAGAGGTGGAATTCTTCCCAATAACTATAAGTGTAAGGAGCATTTTTCCTACTGACCATCACACAAAAGCATCATGAGTTGTAGGTATAGTCATTTTTAGGGGTCCCCCGAGATTGGAAATTTATTTCAAGGGTGTTAACATGTAGTCACATTCACCTAATGTGTTATATTTATGCACACTATTTGGATTGGAGCACTGGCATTTTTTCTTCATGGAAGTGTAGCGCATCCCCTGTAGGAGCCGCTGGTGAATAGGGATCCCCACCATACGGCCCATCTATTAAGGGCGCATGGGTGCCACCCCCCTATTCATGCATCTGGCCCCTTTCAGGATGCTGGGTGCATGGATTCCATTGGGGGTGGGTGTTATATTTAAAGTACCTGATTAGAGCCAAAGGCTCTAATAGGCTTCAAAATAGGGTGGGCTCAGGGCACAGAGAATGTGAATGGAGCCCATCCTGGTGTGTTACAACAGCAAATGAGTATTCGCTGTTGTAACATTGATTCTCCTCCTGGCCAGTCAGAAAGCGGATTTTGAGACACATCACCAATTGGCTGAAAGGACAGACGATCCTATTGGATGCCTAGGAGGAGGGGAGGAGATGCACAGCCACCGAGATGGAGGAATGGAGGAGATGTTCGATGCCCGATCCCTCTGCCCGCTGGTAAGACAGACAGATAAAAAAAAAATACCAGCCGCCATTGATCCCCATCCTGCACAGCCAGGTACACCAAATTTTCACAGGCTCACTTGAGACAGGCATAGCATACTAGCTCATTATGAATGACTTACTTGAGATTGAGGCCCCGGAAGTGCTTCTCATTTCCCTCCTCCGCCGCCATGTCCCCCCGTGCTTCTTCTGGGTATCGCCGCTCCGGCGCTGTGATTGGCTGGAGCGGAAATGACGTCACTCCTGCGCATACAGGCAAGCCTTAATCTAGGCTTACCTGTAGGTGCAAGTTGTCAGAGTGATTTTCTAACCACTTTAAGAGCATGTTTGTTGTGCTTAATATAGCAACATGCTGAATGTGAATATTGGAGGATGCTTCAATAGCCGGTGTGAACCTAATAAAAAAAGTTAATATATCAAACTTAATTTATAAACTTTTTAATTCTATTGCTTGGCTTTCTGATGTTGGATTCATCTGAGGGGTAGACTGGGGATTTAAGTTCATAAACCCTTGTGTTTCGGCATTATTAAAACTAGATGTTTTAAAATTTTGCACATCAGCCAGAAGGCAAAAATCCAGTTATATTTTTGTCTGCAACAGATGTTTAGGTGAGGACATCTTCCATCAAAAGACTATGCAACATCAATGTTCAGAAATGTGTTAAGCCAATTCCTTGAATAACACATGCATGAACACACAATGATGTCTCATATATCTCTGCTGTTCCAAAGTCATTGTAAAATTTTCTTGACCCGTTGCTCGCACCTGTGTTTTTTTTTTCTTCTTAAACCTTCAGAATGCAATTACATTTATAGCTCTTTTGATAAGATATAAACATATAACTGAGAAAATTCATCAGTTTATTCTCAAACTAAAGTACTAATGCATGGTGTAATAACTTATGTCATCCAATTACCGGTAGATTTATTTTTGCATAGGTCAGATCACTAAAATATAGTACTTGATTTCCCCGTAGTTGCAATACACTTTGATCATTGTTTTATGAAATATTCAGGTGCAAACATACAGCAGCACAAGGGCCCCCTTGAACTTAAGGGGCCATGAATACTAGTTTTTAGTTGGGCACCTTCCCACTATCATAGTGCCCTAGACACTGCTGACTGCTGACTTCTAGTGTAGGTGAGAAGCAGGTGGTACTCTACACAATGTCCTTTCTGTACCTCTGGTGTTGCTGTATGGCAAATTCTTACTTCACTCTCTGCCTGATAATCACTGAGCTATCCAAAATACTTTTCTCATTTCTTGTTGATACCCTTTAATTGGACGTGAAGGGAGTTGTTCGCTGTCTGAACGCAGTTAAATGTTATGATATGAACCGTGAAAAGGGTTCAGGGGTTCTTTTGTGACTATGTCCACCACTGCCTGTGATTTATATGAGAGGTCTTAAAAAGTTTTCACACTTTTATAATATAATAGAGTTTAAAAAAGTGTGAAACCTTTTAAAGAGTATATACAGGGATATCAACAGCGGAGAACAAACACAGGAACAGCAGACAGGTGGTAGGCTGCCACAAAGGCTGTGATGTGGGGCAGGTGTTTAGGCAGGGGTGTGGTCTAAGGGACTGCATGCTGGAGATGGCCATGTCACAGAAACTCAGTCAAATAAAACCGAAGAGTTTCCAAGCTCAACTTACCAACGAGCCTGCGACCAATCAAATTAACCTGTCTAACAGTATGAAAAAAAAAACAGGGGTTTCGTTGCATATATTTGCAAATTCGTGCGTAAGCTGCAGGCCCCAGCAAAGCACCCTGTATCCAGCAGACCCTAACTCTAACTTATAAGAGTCTCCACAGTGGGAGCACATGTATTCTGGTGGATAGATGGGCAGGGCAGGTGAATGGAGGGAGCCCACCCCTCCTTAACGGTGCAGAAACACACTAAATACCAAGCACATTGCACAATGGCAGCAAAGGTGTCAGTGTGTTGCCTGACCAATATGTCAAAAAAACAAAAAAAGGTCACTGCCCCCACCTATAAATGGTCTTCACTGTAAGGTGCACTGGAAGGGCAAACACATGTCAAATAAAATCAAGGAATTTCCAAGCTCAACGTACCAACCAGCCTGCTACCAACTGTATTTATCTGACTAACAGTATGTGTTATAAGCAGGGGTTTAGTTGCACACATTTGCATACATGCATAGGCTGCAGGCCCCGGCAAGGCACCCTGTATCTTGCAGACCCTACCTCTACCTTATAAGAGACTCCACAGTGGGAGGACATGTATTCTGATGGATAGATTAAGATCATTTTTTTTTTTGTATAGCACAGAACTGGTGCGAAGCCAGGCAAACCTGGTTAGCAGCTGGCCATCAGATCAAGTACAATATTGTAGGCAGAAGAGTAGTCTGTGTTCAGAGTGGAGTCAATAACAGGTGAACAGGTCAGAAACAGAAGTAGCAGGCAGAAGCGTAGTCCAAGTGCAAGCCAGGGTTGGTGCAGTTGGATATCAGGAGCAGGTTAAGGAAAGCTGTCAGGTAATGAATTGCAGATCACAGATTTCACACAGACTATGTGCAGCAAAGTGACAGACGCACCCACATGCTCCAGCATGTGTACATGCTCCTACACATGCATATGTGTGGCTAAGAGCTGGTCTGCACAAGGACATTCCTCCAGATACACCATTTTCATTACTGGCATGACCTTCCTGAGAGAAGCTGATGTGTCTGGAATTCAGATACTTTTTGTTACATCGTATAGATGTGGGAAATCAGACAGATATCAGTTTTTCTTCCGTACTGAAACTTTTTGTTTTATGTTAGATGCATTGTGGAAAAAAAGTTGCACTGTCATTCAGAACTTAGACATTACTTCTCAATTATAATCTTCATCATGCGGTGGTTCAGTATTAAACACAAGCATATTTACTCAAAAGTAAGTTAAATGGGATGACATAAATGAAAATAATAGCTGTGTGACTTTGCAATGCTAAAATTCTCATTCCTATCAGGGTCATTACATACTGTACATTTCAGTTGCACTGTATGTTTGTATAGGTTTACATTTGGTACTTTAATTTCCTCCCACAATTAAAACAAAAATTAAAATAAACATATGTAACACAATTTTAGATCAGTACTTTGGCTTTAGAGAACATCTGAACCTTTGTGAATGACATGAACAATACTTTCTATGTTCCACTAGAACAAGATGATGAGAAGGAGCTTTTTAAAGAAGTGCAAAACATGCTGTTTAAATAAATGATATTACTACTGTGACCACCACTATTAGTAAAATAAGTAGAAATTAATATATTTGTACCTTTTGGGAGCTTTGTAAAAGGAAACAACCATCCCCCTATGTGTTTGGAACACAGCAGTACAACATTTGTCCTGCAGGTGGCCATGCATTACACATTATACCTCCTAAATGTTAAGCATCGCTATTCTTCCAATGACATTTGAGAATTGCTGAAGTGATCTTTTCCTTTCCAGTCTCCTGTGAAATGTTCAAAGACTCAGATAATTGGCATTGTCTTTGCTCTAGCTTTGTGATAATAGACTTTCTTTTCTTTTCCAGACGACAACACAGGTGTAAAAACATTGGCCTCTGGCTATTGGGCTCAGAGTCTGGGTGGCAATGTTGGCCACAGATTAAATAGATTTCTTCGTGAATTACAACTTCTTAACCAGGGATTTACAAATGTCAGAGTTGCTTTATGTGCCACAACCAAATTTCTCTGTTGCCTCAAGACAAATACAAACTAATCACTTGAATTTAATGAGACAGTTTTGAATAGGGCCTGTGCAACTGTATCCAAGACATGCCTCCTTGGATTTGCACTTTGGTAAAGTTTTAAAGACCTTTTTAGATGAAATGTTATGTATTTTTTGTTTTCTGTTTTAAGTCAAAAGATATGAAGCACAGCTGGTATGGTATATGGCTATAAGGATGTGACAGGTGACTAATTCTCTTGGATGCATGGGAAATATAAAGAGCACCTTCCTGGGATTTATAGTGGAATCCAAGCTTTATTTTTATGTTTTATGTCATTATTTTTATATTTTTATGTTTGTGCCTTGTTTTTCCTTTCTATTCTTACAAGCTTTTTCTAACATTTATTTCCAGGTGTGGTGTGAGAGAAGTGGGAACTTATGCCGCGTACACACGGTCGTTTTTTGCGATGAAAAAAAACGACGTTTTTTAAAACGTCATTTAAATTGATCGTGTGTGGGCAAAACGTCGTTTTTTGTCTTAAAAAAAACGACCAAAAAAAAATTCCAACATGCTTGAATTTTTTGTGTCGTTTTTCAAAACGTCGTTTTTTGTTTCACAAAAAGTCACCGTGTGTAGCAAAAACGTCTTTCAAAACGACGTTTTTCAACCCGCGCATGCCCAGAAGCTAGTTATGAAGCGAGCTTCAATGGAAAAGAGTGGTGAACGTAACCTCGCTTTTTGTGAAAAAACGATGGTGTGTATGCAAAATTGTCTTTGAAAAGTGACGTTTCAAAAACGTCGTTTTTTACTTCACAGAAAACGTCGTTTTTTTTCATCGCAAAAAACGACCGTGTGTACGCGGCATTAGAGCTGGGCTCTAGTTCTCTTGTCCCATTGGTGCATGAATATCCGTGGCAGGTATAGATCCAATCCGGGTGAAGTTATAATAGTGCCATTAGGAATTGGTTCCGATCAGTACATACATATCTTGCCTCCTTCTTTTATGTACTGGCACTTGACTTGTTTTTTAGTGGTCTACAATGCTGGGTGCCATCACAAGTCCCTTCTCCAAGTTCGTCAGCAAGCTGTTGAATAATGGGGTATGCATTTGCATCGCTGAATACTGGTGCAAGACATTGTGGAGATGTAGTCTGAGGCTGGCAATGCACATGACGATGATAATACTTAAAATGCTCAAGTCTTATGCCGCCGTATGGCGGCGTTGGGCTTCGATCTGACAGGCATACATCTTCGTACGCCTTCGGATCTACGCTGCAATCTTTTTGCGGCTGCTGGGTGGAGTTTGCGTTGTTTTCACCGTCGGGGTATGCAAATGAGCTTTTTCCGGCGATCCACGAATTTACGAGCGTTGTTCGCAATCCCGTACGTCATTTTTTCGCTACGTAAAGTTAAACCAGCTATTAGCTGGTCTAACGTTACGCGGCCCATGTTAAGTATGGCCGTCGTTCCCACGTCGACTTTCACATTTTTATTTATTTTTTGCGTAAGTCGTCCGGGAATAGGAATGTCCGTAAACGACGCTACTCAAAAAAAAATGACGTAACGACGTGATTTCGCGCAATGCACGGCGGGAAATTTCTGAACGGAGCATGCACAGTTCGATCGCCGCGGGAACGCGCCTAATTTAAATGCCTCACGCCCCCTAATCGCGTAGTTTGATTCCGCCGGGAGAAATACACTACGCCGCCGTACCTTACGGGCCAAAATCTCTCTGAATTCCTCCTAGAGCCAGGTAAAGTACGGCAGCGTAGAGTATCTCTGATACTCTGCGGGAATCTAATTCTACCTGAATCTGGCCCAAAGTTTTTCTCAACGTGATTCTTGTCAAGCCTGCCTTGCATACACACGATCGTGAAAGAAATGCTTGCGCAAAGCGTACAGCATGTACGATGGCACTATAAAGGGGAAGTTCCATTCGAATAGCGCCACCCTTTGGGCTGATTATGCAAATTTTCCTTCTCATAACTTGCTTCTGAGCATGCACATTTTTTTCCCCCGACGTTAAAGCCTACACACAATCATTACGACGACGTGAAAAACAACAAGAAAAAAAAGAGCAGGTTCTAAATTTTTAATACCCATTTTTCCCGTCAAGAAAAATGCTCTGGAGCCTACACGCAATCGTTTTTAATGAGCAATTAAAAAAATTGCATTTTTCTCATCATGAAAAACGATCGTGTGTACGCGGCATTAGACTGGAATCGTTAAATGGCATTTTTGAGGTTTGTGGGGCAATGCAGATTATTAGCGAATAAAAATCAACCTTGGCATGCTTGTTTACCCAAATAAAGCCCTGAGGGGTGTTAATATATTATTACTCACTTATTTGTGACTTTCCTATGTTTTTTTAAGCATGGGTAAGGTGACACTTTAAGTTCAATGATTGGCTTGTCAAATAACAACAGAAAATAAAGTACCATTTCACAGACCAAAATGCACCGTATGGTGTATACGCTGGCCCAGATTCACGTACATCGGCGCATTATCGGTCCGGCGTAGCGCACCGCCATTACGTTAGACTTGCGCCATCTAGCCGCGTAATCCCCCGATTCACGTAGCTTTTGCGCAGGAAATTGCGCAAGCGTAAGGTTTTTTCCTGAGGCGTAAGGAGGAGTAATACAAATTGGGAGGGACGTGGGCGTGTTACATTGAAATGAGCCGTGACCCCATGCAAATGAAGGGCCGGCCGGCTCGCGCATGCGCGCGTGAAGGAGACCATGTCAGCTCCGCTGTGCGCATGCTCACAACTCGGGAGCGGCGCAATCAGTGAAATTGGAAATGGACTAGGGCAACGTTGTGAACTACGCAGACAGCATAAATAGACACACACAAACGCACTTGCATTGCAAAAGTACATCCCTTTGTGTCCCTTCCCATTTAACCAAGTGCTTTTGTTCCTGTTGTTCGTTGCAGTGTGTCTTGTAGTTGTCAGATTAGTGTTCTGTGTGATCAAGTTCTTGTTGGTATATTTGTGAAAGTGTTTTTTGATAAGTGTTTGAGAGACTGTTTGTTTGATTGATATATTTCTGAGCGTTTGTTTTCTTGCTTTATTTTTTATTTTTTATTTTTTTGTGACTGTTTCTTGCTGAGTGCTAGTGTGATTTTTGGGTGTTCGTTTTCTCTTTGTGTGTGTTCTTGCCTGATTGGTTGTGCTTGTATTTGTGACTGGTAGTGAGTTTGTTTGGAAGTAGGACAGAGAGAAAAAGAAAGCTGAATTTTACTGTGGGGGAAAAAAGAATTCTTGCCCGGGCCATTAGCGAGTATGGGCGTTTTCTCCACGGCCCGCAGAGTGCCACCACCACCCCGGCCAAGAGGAGGGAGATTTTGGATAGGATCACGGAGCAGGTGAATTCATCGGGGGAGGGGGAGACACGGACCCGGTCTGGGATTGACAAAAAAATAAATGATCTCCGGCGTCAGGTGAAAAAAAAACTGGCCGCAATGCATGCCCATGCCAGGGGCACAGGAGGGGGCCCACCATGCCGTATTAGGCTTACAGCGACGGAGCATGTGGTGGCACTGACCTTTCACCGGCATGAAGTGGAGGGCCTGCCAGGCTTTGACACAAGTCCGGTCCCCGTGGTGCCAGGTAAGGTTTTTTTTTCTATCAGGTGTGTAGCATATGTGGGGGAGGGGGTGAAAGGGAATATGTGGCAAGTGTGTGGATCCTCCAACCTGTGAATGGTTTGTGTCATCCACAGATGTGCAGGAGGGTGCAGGGCCATCTGGCCTGACCGCTCCAACCCCAGGACAGCAGCCTAATGAGGCCCCCCCAACAAGGCCACAGTCCGCGGAGGAGGTTCAAGAGGAGGAGGACGATCATGAGGAGGAGGACGATCATGAGGAGGAGGATAATCATGAGGAGGACGATCATGAGGAGGAGGAGTCAGGCACTGGACGAGTGGTTTGTGCGGACTCTTCCCCTCTGGCTGGCAGAAGCCTGCCCTCCCTAAGGGGGAGCCCCCCCCCTCCTCCCCCAACATGGCTCCCCTCACAAGGGCCTCCCCTTCTCCCCGCCCACAACCATCAGCTGGAGGCAGGATGTCATCCCAGAGCACCAGGGGGGTGCCCAATCTCCTGCCCGCCAGTCTGCGAAGGGACCAGGCCCTCCAGACCCGCCATCTGGGACAGCTCTGCCAGACTTTTGGGCGGGTGGAGGAGAGCCTGTCCTCCATGAAGGATACGTTGGGTAACCTGGACTCCCACTCCCGGGCTTTCACAACCTGCCTAAATGAACTGCAGACTACAGCAGCAGGCGTTGGGCAGGATGTGAGGGCCCTTACCCAGGCTATCCAGGCCAACACGGCAACACTTGGTGCTTCCCTGGACAGAATTGCCGTGGCCTTGGAGGGCAGGCCACCAGGTGGGCAGATATCAGGGGCTGCTCCTCCTTCCCCGGGTTTGCCCCTTCCCCATGAGTCTCCCCTAAGGGGCCGGGGCCGTGGCCAGGGGGCGCCCCAGGCGTGGCTCACGCAGAGGGCAATAATTTTTTTTTCCCCTTTTTTTTTTTTGGCTTACTTTTTTGGCTTTTTTTTTTTTGCTGACATTTTTTTTAAATTTTGGGTTGTGCATGCTGTTTGAATGTGGGGGTGACATTCCTGCTGGAAAAGGGGTTTCATCCTCAATTTTGGTGGAGAAGGGTTCCCCAGGACCAGGGAGAAGTGATTCCCAGGTCCGTGTGAATGGTGTATGAATGTACAGTGACATAATTGGAGCCTTGACGTGGCGTTACTGCTCACCAGTCGTGCATGGTGGACTGGTGCCAATCCAATTTGATGAGGATGTGGGGTGTGTGTGCTAGGGACCACAGTGGTGTGCATGCATGCATTCTCATTGTGCCATGATTAATGTGTGTGTTTAACGTGCAAAGATGCCCAATATGAGCTGTCTCCTGACTGCTCTTCCCTCAGAAGACGGGGTATCCTCGGTTAGGGGTTGATTGTCTGGTTGGGGGGTCAGGTCATCACGTAGCTCAACCTGCAGGCCCTTCCTCACTGCGAGATTGTGCAGCATGCAACATGCAACAATGATATGGCACACAAAGTTTGGGGAATACAACAGTGTATCCCCAGACTTATCCAGGCATCGGAAACGTGACTTCAGGAGGCCAAAGGTGCGCTCCACCACTGCTTGGGTTTTGATGTGTGCTTGATTGTATCTTTCCTCCCCTGGGGTTTGGGGGTTCCGGATAGGAGTCATGAGATGGGGTCCCAGTGCATATGCAGAGTCACCTGGAAGGGAAAAGACAGGAGAATGTTAGTCATGCATGTGCCACTTGTGAGGTGTGCATCACGGGAGGGGATAGTCATGCCTGACTCCCATGTCACTCACCAACCAGCCAGGTGTTCCCATACACGTTCTGATAGAATTCCATTCGGATGTGGCATTGATTGTAGATGTAGCTGTCATGGGTGGATCCGGGGTGTTTGGCACGGACGTGCCATATGAGTCCTTGGGCATCAACTATCACCTGTACGTTGATGGAGTGCCAATTCTTCCGATTGCGGTACATGTGCTCTGTCTCATGGGGGGGCTGGAGTGCCACATGTGTGCAATCAATGGCCCCGATGGTGCGTGGGAATCTGGCAATTCTGTAGAAATCTGTCATTGCCTTCAGCCGCAGGTCCTCAGTGGTGGGTTTGATGATTAGGTTGGCCAAGCATGTGAGGATTGCTGGGACAACCTGGTGCACACATCTGCTCATGGAGGATTGTGACATCCCAGCCACCACTCCACTTGTACGCTGAAAAGAGCCACTGGCAAGGAAATGGAGTGTTGCCAGGACCTTGACCAGTGGCTGCACTGGATGTGAGCGTTGTGTTGGGCTGGTGATGTCCTCCTGCAGGGTTGTGGTTAATTCCAGGATGGCATGAGGGGGGAATCTGAAGATGCGATACACCTCAGAATCACTCATGCCAAAGAGGTCTATGCGTGTGCGGTATACCCTCTCCCGTGCCATCCTCCGTGCCCTCCTCCTTCTTTGGTCATCTAAATTTACTAGTGCAGCTATGAGCGACGATGCCCCTGGCATGTTGGCAGTCAAATTGTAGTGCAACACGTGTGTGTGGTCTGCTCCTCAGTAACGGTGTTGCTTTCTGTGAGATGTAGACGTTTTTCCAAAATTTAGACCAGCTTTTATGTGCTCTAACTTTAGACAGGACATTTTGCTGTTGCACACATCGCGTAGCCTGCGCAGCAACTGCGTTTTTTTGTGGATCCCCGCAACTCCCTCATTAGCATATTTGACTAGCAAATCAATGGTGTGTCTAGCCCATTTTTGCGCGGACGGATGCGTCTGTCTAACGAAATTACGCCGGACCAAAAAAAGTAGATTTCTGGCGTAAATCGTTTTCTGAATCGCGCGCATCTAAACGCACGCGCACATTTAGACTTACGCACGCGCAACACCAGTTGCGCAGGCGTAATCGCTCTGTGAATCTGGGCCGCTGTTTCTAATAAAATGCCCATATTCCAGGATAATATTGCCCCCATACACGCAAAAGTGGTTTCATTAACATTAGGACCAATGTCTTCCATGGCTTCTGGTGTGCAAAGTATAAGGTAGGTCTCTGTCATCCTTAAAAAAAAGGAGGCTTTTCTTCTTGAAGAACAAAGCAAAAGCCCACTACTTCAGAAATAACACTTACAAGCGACGCACTGTGCCCCAGTGCATAGGAACGGTCAGCATAAGATCCACGAGTATCAGCATGTAGGATGTGGGTGACGTCACGCACAGTCACGTGCTTCCGTATGAATTGCGTCCCAGGGGGCGGGACTTCACCATAGTCCCTCCCCCTGGGACGCAAAGTGACTGTGCGTGACGTCACCTGCATCCTACACGATGATACTCGTGGATCTTATGCTGACTGTTCCAAAGCACTGAGGCACAGTGCGTCGCTTGTAAGTGTTATTTATTGTACACGCAATAAATGTTTTTTTTTAAACGTAGAGTACTAGATGTCCTTGCTTTTCCTTTATGTACTCGACTGCCTAATCTGATATTGTGAGTCTGAGAGCGACCTGTGGGTATCCATCCATCCCAGCGTGCAGTAAATCACATTTATTCTGGCTATTTATCTCAGTGAGGGAACTGCTTGTATGACCTGACTGACTAGTTCAGGGGTCCTTTTGCTGAGGTGAGCTGCCAACTATTACCCGTGGTGGAGGTTATCACACAATCACCTTTAAGATATTTAAGAATTCACCTTTGGACACTGATTGGTGTTTGCTATTTTCTTATAGTGAAGATCATGGACTGTTCTCATTATTAATTTTTATAGTGTCAATTTTTAGCATTGTCTTTTTTGTATGTTTGCGCTGCACTGCCTTTTTACCATGGTGTGTATTATGGCATCCAAAGAGTTACATTTAGGTCTTATCTGACCAGACTATATTCTCCCTGTATTTCACAGGCTTGTCTAAATGTTGTGCAGCAAACTTTAAACGAGCTTCACGCTCAGCACGCAAGACTCCATTGCTGAAGAAAAAGTATGCTGAAGCTCGTTTAAAGTTTGCTGCACAACATTTGGCCATGGTGGTTGAGTGCATTACTTATTGTTTTCTTTGAAGCAATTGTACCTGCAAATTCCAGGTCTTTAGGAGGCTCTCCACAAATGGTCCTTGGCTCTTGGAAAACTCTTCTTTGGCTCTTGGACAACTCTTCTGCTAATTATTTTTACTCATCTGTCAGAAATCTTGCATGGAGCACCTGGTCATGGCCTGTTTATGGTTAAATTATGTTCTTTCCTCTTTCGGATTATGGCCACATCAGTGCTCACTCGAACATTCAGAAGTTTGGAAATCCTTCTGTAACCAATGCCATCAGTATATTTTGCAACAATAAAGTTGCAAGGTTGCAAAGGTCTTGGGAGAGCTCTTTGCTTTTACCCATCTTGAGATGTTACTTGGGTGACACCTTGGTAATGAGACACCTTTTTATAGGCCATCAGTTGAGACTGAACCAGCTGATATTAATTTTCACTGACAAGAGGCAGGATTACATTCTAATTATTCATATATTTCAGCTATTTCAACTTTTTCCCTGTGTCATTCCATTTTATTACACATACAGTAACTGTATATTGGAACTTTTTTTCTTTTTTTGTTTCTTTATATGTAAGGAGTGCATGGGTTGTTACTGATGTTTGGCGAACATTTCATATCAATAGCACCTTTAGAAATATTATTTACCTAGAAAAATGGTGACATGTTTAATACTTATTTTACCCGCTGTATATTGTTAGGTTTTTCTGTTTTTGCTTTTCCTTCCCATATACATTTCCAGTGGCTTGTTATGTAGTTGTAATTGACCTGTGTAAGGAGATCAGCATGCACCAAATATAGCATCAAAGTGTATTTGAAAGTAGCTTTTAAATGCTGGCAAATATGTATTAATATATTTTACATATACCCTTAATAACAGCCCTGAGCCCATGCACCTCCCACTGAGATACTTTGTGGTCTCACACATATACAACTTTTCCACTCTCCATTTCCTCAGCTGTCCCATTAATATGATGAAGCTGACCACAGAATTACACATTGTAAATGTAAGCTTTAAACCACACACAGAGAGGCAAGCGGCTGAAATGCCTCTGATTTCAGTACTGATCCTGATTACTGTTAGCATCTAATGGCCATGTCCCTTGATTTCTGAATGCTTCCCAACCTATCATTAGGCATTCAAAGCAAGCTTCCTTGCAAAGTGTTATTTACTTTATGGGGGAGCAATGTTATGCAAATTTTTAATGACGTACAGCTGCTGGATAATCACAATGTAAGCATGTTTCTAACCACTAAATTCAATGCGAGGCATAATGGCTCATCAAACAATATTTCAATGAATACTGTATATGTATATTTATAAATACATATATATTCATGCACTTGTCATTTTTATGCCAGCTGTTTGTGTGAAATATTTGCTTCAATAGCATACACCTGCAAATCAGAAATAATTGTCTCCGTCTATGGCATTTTTGATAGATTTAAAATTTTATATGCATTTTTTTTAACTAAAAATAATCTATGCGCCCTTTACTTTCCTCTAATAGAGATTGTACCGGACATTAGAAAACAATTACCTCATGTAAGTGGTATATAGCTAAGGCTGGCCGTACATGGTGCAAAGTTTTTTTCTGCAACCACGGGTTTCAGGAAAGAAATCTGCAGGATTCCCTAATAACACAGACAGTGCTGACAGGGGAAGCCATCCCTGCCAGGAAAAGTTAGTGATTATCGCAGCCACTAGCGGTAATCGCAAACGAATCGGGCAGGTTGGCTTTACCCAAGTTGATCAAACAACTTGGTACATTGAGCCTGCCCATTAACGGTTCAAATCTGGGCTGGCATAGGGCCCATTAACGGCTATCGCCAAGTGCCAAAGGCAACCTAGTATTGGTGGCAGTGAAGGTAGAGGTTGGAAGCAAATGTAAAAGTGTATACTTTCCTTTACATTTTTACTTTTTTACTATTTGTATTAGGGTTGTCCAGATACCGATACTAGTATCGGTATCGGGACCGATACCGAGTATTTGCGCGAGTACTTGTACTCGCGCAAATGCTCCCGATACCTAAATAGAATACTTTTTTTGTATTTATCAACATGTTCTGTGAAAATTCTTTGAGTTTTTTACTACTGCGTGACAAGAAAATAAAACATTTTTATTCATTTTTGTCTTGAGTTAGAGTTCTTCATAATTCTAAAGAAAATATCCTTAGTCTGTTTTGTGGGTTGAAAACTGTCACATGACATTTAAAAAAAGTATCGGTATTCGGTATCGGCAAGTACATGAAAAAAAGTATCGGTACTTGTACTCGGTCCTAAAAAAGTGGTATCGGGACAACCCTAATTTGTATGATCACCTCTAGAGAGAATTGTTTTCTACTTGTGGAGGCTTTGGAGTGACCCTGACACGGGGGAAGCAGCTGCGTATGATGTCACCCGCTGCTGTACAGTCCACAAGGGTTTTTACTACATGCTGTCGCCTGTCTTTGACTCGATCGTTTTACTACATGCTGTCTTTGACTCGATCGTTTGTGAGTAGCCTATGTTTTTGAATAAATGCTTCTGTCCTTTTGAATTAGTGGAGAGCATTTAGATAATTTATTTTGTTTCCTTATGCACCTTACATTGCCTACTGAGTCTAAAGGAATTTAGTGTTCTCTGAGGAGTTTAAGCAACGTTATGGAGGATTCTTTGTGGAGGTCTGATCTTTGACAGTATCTGCTTTGCATGACTTCATGGTAATTCAGGGGTCCATGCCGGTAGGTGAGAAGTACCTAGATAGACTTTTGGTGGAGGGATTGTCACTTTATGTGAATCTTCAGCACTGGTGGATCAACTTTATGGACTTTTTTTCACTTGTTACATGCTTCATTTACAATTTGTCATTATTCCAAAATCTTTTTCAATATCGTATTTGCACTATTTAAATTGAAATTTAATTTTATTTAAATTTTTTTCATTTATGGTTTAAATTGCGCTGCACTTTCTTCTTATAGGACCATCAAGGTAAGCCTTGCTGTGTGGGAGCTGCTGCACTGGACCTATTGAGTTTGGTTGAAATGTTCCTTCACCTGACTAAAAATGAAAGTTTAAAAGTTCCCAGCACCTTTTTGAGTATGTTGTTCTAAAGAAATATAAGCAGTCAGAGTCTGACTTAGGCCCCCAGACTGTGCCTATCACTTTTATATAGACTGGGACATTATGGGGAGGATTTACTAAAACTGGAGTACTTAGCATCTGGTGCAGCTGTGCATGGTAGCCAGTCAGCTTCTGACTTTAGCTTGTTCCATTAATCTTTTCTTGATTGGTTTCTATGCAGAACTGCACCAGGTTTTGCACACTTCAGGTTAAGTAAATCTCCCCCAATGTATCTCAAAAATATTATTATCAGTGGCGGCCTATCCATATAGGGCCCAGACCCCCCCCCCCTAATACATGTGTCCAGCCCACTAATCTACATGTGGGGCACCGAACGCATGGATTTCATTTGTTTTTTTGTTAAAAACACATGATTAGAGCCAGAGACTCTAATAGGCTTAACAAAAGGATGGGGTTGGGGAGCAGAGCACTGTGCCCGAACCCACCCAGTTGTGTGACAATAGCAAAATAATATTTACTATTTCCTTCATTATTCTCCTCCCGCGCCAATCAGGAGATCTCACCTGATTGGCTGAGAGGAGAAGTGATTCTGTTGGAGGAGGAGGAGGCAGGAGACACAGGGGATGCCACCGTGAAGCACCACGAGGAAAAGGCGCAGGGTGAAGCCGTCACCTGCCGCCCTGGAGGAAGTGCTGCAATCTAGATGGGGTAAGTGCAGGGCTGGTGACCAATGGGGTGCCTGTGACCTGAACGACTGGAGGGGTGGCGGTGGATGGCTTGTTTGCCACCCCCCAAAAAAATACCACTATTGTAACAATGCCCACATACAGTATATTTAAAATAAAGGGGTTGTAAGGGTTAAAAAAAAATAACCAACATACCATACTTACCTCCACTGTGAAGTTCGTTTTGCACAGAGTGGTCCCGATCCTCATCTTCTGGGGTCCTTCCCATGCTGTCTCGGCTCCTCTTCGCAAAAGCTAACCCCCTTCTCTGAGGAGCTTGCCCAAGGGTGTTCGCTTGTGGGCGTGCTCCCATGTGATACAGTGGCGGCCATAGCTGCCAAGTGTATCACTCGGCCCCACCCCTGGCGCGCTGCATTATTGATTTGATTGACAGCAGCGGGAGCCAATGGAATGCGCTGATATCAATCTCCAATCTGGGGGAAAGCATTGCGGGATCGCGCCCACGGAGCTCAGGTAAGTAAAATAGGGGGGGGGGGGCTTGGGTCACAATAGTGCAAGGTGTTTTTTCACCTTAATGCATAGGATGCATTAAGGTGAAAAAACACGAATCTTTACAACCAAAGTCCCGTTGCCTGGAATTCAGATTTATTAGTACAGGTTCCAATTGAGACTTCAACTTTTGCTAGTGATATGTACATTGGAAAAAAGTTTGGAAAACTCTGTGCTGTATAATACGTTTAGCTCTCTGTAATAGTGATCAAGTAATGAGAAGAATTAGCTCATGTTTATTATTTCCATCATTTGCATGATTTGGAAGAGCAGAGATGCTTTTTGGATTTCACATCCTGGCTTCAATAAACCAAAGTAAGTCTTTATCTGGCTCATATTCTTGCATTGGCTGAGTTCACTAATGGAAATGATTAAGTAATAACATTATTTGTAAAGTCGAGGAGCTGAAAGCATTGCAAAATGACAGCTTTTACTATCTCATACAGTGACCTTGAATTGCCACAAAGTTCTGCATATTCTGCATATCTGATGCTTCCTAGCAGTAGCTTCGCCTGACTTCTGCATGGTTAAATTGTTTCCAAATATAAACAAGAATGTTCAGTAATGGTTGGTCCCAAAGGTCTACACCACATATCCCTTTCATCGTTAAGTAACAGATATTAAATGTATTGGAGCTCATTGAAACGTATATCTAAAAGAAAAACATATTTTTTTTTAGATCTGACATTATTTTATGGATATGCTACTAATATTGTAGAATATTATATACTATTTATTATTTGGAGATATATGTTTATTGAAAATTGCCTGACTACCGGATTCATGCAGGTCAGTACCAAGGACAGAGCCTAGAATTAAAAAAGCTGCCTCAATTTAGAAATAAAAAATATTAGAATACTGATGTGCTTTGGTTTATTTAATATTAAAAGAATGTAAAAAAAAAAAAAAATATTTGACATGATGTAACCTTGTATTGTTCTGTATTGCTGTGCCAAATTCCTTTACCTTCAAAAAAAAAAAAAAAGAATAAGAGTATTGAGCTTTAAAACCTACAACTTTAATGCCATTTGTACAACGCTCTTTTATGCTCTTATTTTTTATTTATTTTTTTACTCTGTACTATTGCACATATACATTGTATACACTGGTAACCTACAAAGCAGTATATCTATTTCTATATTATAGAATGGGGTCCTTTAGCTGGCTATCAGAAATCATAGCTAATAAAGACACTGAACTTTGTGCTTTCTTATTTCATTGTAGTTGTATACTCACCATATATATGATTTTCATCAAAATACTGTAATATGTGCGCAATTCATTATATATACATAAGAGCTGTGCAAAATTATACCATCATCGAATGTGACTATAATTTGTACCACAATGATGTTACAGAAATATTTACGTAAATAAAGTATAATTACATATAAAAGATAAACAATAAAAGCGCAATCTGTGCAAATATATAAATGTGCAATGTGCAACACAAAAGACTCCAATAAGGAATCTGCATCAACAGAGTTCAATAGAATAATTCACATATGAAGTGAAACTTCTATGGGCTATTAGCAGATACTTCCATGCACCATCACCCATCACATGAGTATGCAAGCTGGTTACCAAAGGCAATCAGCATGACACCAGACCCAGGCCTCCGATCACAGATCCCCCTTCAACAGCTCCGTCCAGGATTGCTGATTACCCTGAGGATGCTTTTCGATGAAATGCGTTGGACAGAGCTTGATAGTGACGTCATCGTGCACAGCCACATCCCACAGTGACATGCGGGTCTACAATTATTATCTTGATGCGATTGCAAGTGTTGGTAAGTGCTTTTTTAATAAATTCAGTAAGTTGGTTAGCTCTTTGTGTCTTTTATGGTTGACTTGGCTGTTGTGGGCTATTGTCAACATGATCTTTGATGTGGGTAATCGGGAGGGAGCTGTTTAAGAGGGATCTGCCATCGGAGGACTGGCCTTGATGTCATGATGATTTTCAAATCATTGTGGTGCAAATTGCAGTCCCATTCATTGACAGTATAACTTTGCACAATTCTTTTTATTGTTAAAGTGTTAATGTATATTGACACTATATACAGTAGAGTGAAGCTTTTTTTAGTTTATTCATTTTTAATACATTTTTTACATTGAGTGCAGAGGGTTTCATGCACTGATATATACTTTATCCCCTGTCATCTTTATACTTGATCCAGTTTATTGCTGTAATGGTAAGTCTAGATTAGTGTGAGGTATCAGCGCCTTCTTCCAATATAGTATATCCCTAAAGTGTATGTAAAGGCAAAACTTTTTTTGTCGTTTTACATGGAGTATAGAAGCTTTAGTGTTTATTGTGTTTAAGTCTTTATTAGACATGTGCACACTGAAATATTTATTTTGTTTCGTAATTTTGTTTTTGTCCGAAAAACAAATTTATTTAGTTACTCCTGAAATTCGTTTTTATTTATTTAGTTTCATTCAAAAATGCATTCGTCCGAAAATCCAAATTAATTAAGGTCGAATCTGTCATTGAAGGCTTATGGTGTCCATCGAATGTTCTAAGAAGATTTGACGGAGCAGCTAAACTGTTCCGCCTACAAGCTATAGAATAATTCTAATGTTGTATGACACTAGTAATAATTATATTTATATTTATAAATTATTATTAGTGGTCAACCAACATACAAATTCTTCTATAGCCTATGGGCCGAGCATTTGAGCGGAAATGTACAATTGCAGCATCTTACAGTTTAGCTGCTTGTCGAATCTTCTTAGAACTTTCGACAGACACCGTAAGCCTACAATGACAGATTCAACGTTTGTATGTTTTTTGCTGCTTTGTGGAATTTTCGTCGTTCATGTCGAATTGTCTACCCCAACACTGTCTCTATAATGTCAAATCTTTTCTCTCTATGTCGAATCTTTCCTCTCTATGTAGAATAATCCTGGAGTTAAGGTTAGGCACATTCGACCGCAGATTCAATAGACACAGATTGCTATTGTCAGCATCATGTCTAATCTTCTATCAATATCGAACTGTTGTGTCAACAAAAACGAAAGTAAAGCATTTTTTATGTCGGATCTTTCGAATTTCGGATTCTGCACATTCGTTTTCGTTTGATAAAATGATAACAAAAATACTCAAAATTTGTCCGAAAATGCATTTGGACGAAAACTAATGCACATGTCTAGTCTTTATTACTGTCTGTTCCCCACCTGGAGAGTGCCCAACAGATCTGTTCAGGTGCACACAGAATATAATAAACTGACAGTGGTTTTAACCCTTTACTGTTCTATTAAAAACAAAAACAAAAAAGTGCCAGATGTAGCGTATAGACTTCCGTTGCCACTGCTGTTGTCTGCTATATAAGGGTTTGTGCCGATGCTTGTGTAAACTCACACATGTGCACAGGATTGCAACTCTGTCCAGACAGTTTGCATTTAGGTTTGTATGCTCTGAATGTTTGCCCCTACATGAGCCTATACAAACAGCATGTTTAGCCGTGTAGAGTCATTCACAGCAATGGGAGGCTGTACTCTTTGGCAGTCAAAAAACTTGTCGAGCCAAATTTTCCCATTGCCCATCGAGGAAATAGAGAACATTTTTTGGCTCGACGAGTTCCTCGACGGGTTTCTCGGCGAAAAGTGTACACACGACTGTTTCCTTGGCAGAATACGTCTCCCATCGAGTTTCTTGCTGAATTCTGCCGAGGAAACCGGTCGTGTGTATGCGGCCTACACCTTTAACTCCCTTATGCCTCCTTTTTATGTTCCATACATTTTGTATACCCTTTGGTGGCTGTGTGCAGGAAGCCAAATAGGACTTTGGGAAACATTGACAATTATTTGTAATTTACCGTGCCGTACCTAACTGGCCCACACCCATTCATTGACTGATCTAAAGGTGGATACACATTATACAACTTTTGTTGTTCAATTTCCTTTACATTTATCTTCAACTATGTAGTACAAAGACCTACCTGATTGCATACAAATTGAAAGTGTTTAGGTATATTATATGTTTTGGTAAATCTAAAGGAAAAATTTAAAGAAAATTGTACAGTGTGTTGTAGTCAGCATAAGAACCTTAGTTCAAAACATAGGCACGGGGCTGCCCAGACAAGACAAGGGTAATGCTGCATACGTTATTTACCACAGTCCCTGCATATCCATTGTGTTCATTGTCATATTTAACTATACTTGAAGTTTACAGTATTGTTTACAACCTTGCTTTTGTCAGTTAACTAGAAACATGCCTCCTAAAATATATTTTAAAATGTCATGAGCAAAACTAATTGCAATTGCAGATGCACAAATATAGTAGCAATTTCAAACTGCTTTCATTTGATATAAAACATAAATACAAAAGCGTCTATATAGGGATACTGCTTCATACAAAACTCAATAAATCAAAGAAATGTATTTAGGTGGAGCTCCAGTAGACTGTAACATGAAGTAGAGTTTCCAAGACATAAATTAGAAAAACACTAAACAGGATAATGAATAAACCATAGAAACTGAAAGGGTACATACTGTAAAATAAATGTATGGCATAATAAACCATAATATGTCCAGCAAAGTTGTGGAAATATTTCATGCCATGTGGTAACTATTACATTGCAACATTTTCCAAAGAAACTGATCTTGTCACATGTATTCAGCAACTGTAGTCATGAATACATGGGCTTCTTTTCTAAGAAGTTGTTCAAATTTTCAGCAATTTTTAGCAGTCAATCAAATCTCATTTTACTATAATGAGGATGATATACCAAAGTAATAAACTTTACACTGATTTGTAACCAATAGACATGTGCAGACTGGAATATTTCTTTTTTTTTTTTCGTTTTCGTCCAGAAAATAAATTTATTTAGTTACTCCCGAAAATCGTTTTGATTTATTTCGTTTTCGTCGGGAAAGTTTTTGTCCGAAAACGACGATTTTTGATGACTTTGTCAAATTAATTGACGGAAATTCGACAAAGCATCGAAAATCGTCATTCTGAATACAGTGAATATACCTATTCCTTGTATTCAGAACGACGATTTTCGATGACTTTGTGAAATTGAAAGACGGAAATTCGACAAAGCATCGAAAATCGTCGTTCTGAATACAGGGACCTGTATCCAGAACGACGATTTTCGATGACTTTGTGAAATTAAAAGACGGAAATTCGACAAAGCATCGAAAATCGTCGGATCTGAACAAAAACGAAAATAAAGCATTTTTTATGTTGGATCTTTCGGTTTTCGTTTCTTGCGCTTTCGTTTTCGTTCGTTAAAACGATAACAAAAATACCAGATTTTTGGACGAAAATGCATTCTAACGAAAACGAATGCACATGTCTAGTAACCAATTCAAATACCCAATCTAAGGGGGGAGAAATATAAAATGTAACTCTTTTTCAGAATCACGTTGGTATTTAAAGTGATCAGAATCTCCCATAAAATGAACCTCTTTAAGTAAATAAACATCAAAGGGCCAGATCCACAGAGAGAGTACGCCGGCGTATCTACTGATACGCCAGTGTACTTTCAAAGTTCCCACATCGTATCTTTAGTTTGAATCCTTAAACCAAGATACGACGACTTCTGGGTTAGATTCGACAGGTATACGTTCTCGTACGCCTTTCGGATCTAAGATGCAATACTTTGGCATCCGCTGGGTGGCGTTCACGTCGTTTTCCACTTCATGTATGCAAATTAGCTATTTCCGACGATCCACGAACATACGCTCGTCCGTCGCATTCTCTTACGTCGTCTCTAGTCGGCTTTTTCCGGCGTATAGTTAAAGCTGGTATTTTGCGGCATATAGATAGACTTGCCATGTTAAGTATGGCCGTCATTCCCGCGTCGAAATTTGAATTTTTATTTTTGTTTGCGTAAGTCGACCGTGAATAGGCATATATACGTAACTCACGTCTACGTAAAAAAAAATATGTCGTTGCGACATCATTAAGCGCAATGCACAGCGGGAAATTTAGAAACGGAGAATGCGCAGTTCATTCGGCGCAGGGACGCGCTTAATTTTAATGAATCACGCCCCCTAATCGGCGATTTGAGTTGCGCCGCCAGAGATAGACTACGCCGCCGTAAATTTCGGCGCGCAATCTTTCAGGATTCGAAATTACGCCAGGTAAGGTACGGCGGCGTAGTGTATCTCTGATACGCTGCGCCGATGCAATTGTATGTGGATCTGGCCCAAAGACTCTATAGGTGGCTATAGACCTTGGTGTGACCAGGGGCTAAAGGATGGAAGGGGTGTGGGTGGGCTGCAGTTGAGTGCACTCTATGGGTTGATGCTTTGAGGCTGCCCCCAGCACATAAAGGCACTGTGCCCAGGGAAGCTTCCCCTCCTGCCCCCTCCCACCCTAGTCCCTACCACACCAAGCTTGGGATGTGGTGTTATAAACGTCAATGTCTATCTAACAGTGCATTAATGTAAATATGGGAGAGCCTTGGTGTACACTGATCTCAGTTGATGGCAGGTCCATAGACATGAAAAAATTGTCTGATTTTGCCAGGTTTGGCAACTAAGGGTAACTTTATTTCCTGTGGTTCTATGAGTCTAATGCAGAGTACACATGATTCTATTTTCCGTCGGATGTTTTTTTCAATGGAATTCCGCTCAAGTTTGTCTTGCATACACATGTTTACACAAAAGTTCTCTGAACTTTCGTCTGTCAAGAACGCGGTGACTTACAACACTACAACGACTCGAGAAAATTAAGTTCAATGCTTCCGAGCATGTGTCGAATTGATTTCGAGCATGCATCGGAATTTTGCACGTCGGAATTTCTACAGAAGATCGGATTTTCAAAAATTTGAGAACCAGTTCTCAATCTTTTGTTGGTGGAAATTCTGACAGTTAAGCTGACAAATTTAATGTTTGACTGACCTTCTTTGTGCTTGACACTCGTGTAGACAAGAGATTGCAGATAGGGTTTGAATTATTTAACCCTGTTCTGCTCTACACTTTGTCAGCCTGATTTGAAATCTCAGATAGGATTTCCTGATACAAGTGAGAATTTAAGAATTTATGATGAGTGTTGAAGTATTACAAAACTCCAATATATATATATATATACATACATATATACACAGGTATATATATATATATATATATATATATATATATATATATATATATATATATATATATATATATATATATATATATATATACACAGTATCTCACAAAAGTGAGTACACCCCTCACATTCTTGTAAATATTTTATTATATCTTTTCATGTGACAACACTGAAGAATTGACACTTTGCTACAATGTAAAGTAGTGAGTGTACAGCTTGTATAACAGTGTCAATTAGTTGTCCCCTCAAAATAACTTGACACACAGGCATTCATGTTTAAACCTCTGGCAACTAAAGTGAGTAAACGCTGAGCATGTGCACTCAACTCCTTTGGTGAAACATGGCGAGGCAAACCGCTGTATGGTCTTGGTCACCGTACTGCAGCTCAATATCAGGGTCTTGGGAATCTTCTTGTTGCCAGCAGTTTAGACATTAATGGCTGTGTGTTGAGTTATTTTGAGGGGACGGCAAATTTACACTGTTATACAAGCTGTACACTCACTACTTTACATTGTAGCAAAGTATAATTTCTTCAGTGTTATCACATGAAAAGATATAATAAAATATTTACAAAAAATGTGAGGGGTGAGATACTGTATATATATATATATATATATATATATATATATATATATATATATATATATATATATATATGCATGTATACAGTATGTAAATATATTGTAATAGCCCTGTAAGAATAATAACATCAATAGGTCCAAGTACACAGTTACTCGAAATATTAAACATACTTTAGAAAATCTGCTTAAGAGCAAAGTATGAAAGTATCATCACTGACAGAAGTACAAGCTCACACTTCCTAATATTAACTGGTGTTTTCTGTAGTGTCCAATTCTATCTGTGCACTTGGTTCTTCTATTCCGCTTGTAGTTACTGCATTATTGATTCCACAGATATGGTTTAAAAAGCATTTAGATTTGAGCAATTAGTTTGTGCTTAATGCAAAATGTCAAAACACAGCTATCGATCTGCTAATTGATCAGTGGGTTCATTATTTTCTCTAGGTTTTTGATATGCACTTGAAAACTAGCAAATACATAAAATGATATTTAAAAATAATTGTACTTTTCTTGAAAAGTTTAAAATACCCATCCTTAAAAATATAAAGTTTTTAATACACAAAGGATACATATTAGATTTCAATGCAAGCACAGTTTTTATTTTCAGTTCTTTAGATAGCCATCACGATATGCTGGGGGAAGTTAGCAATAGCAAATAAACTGATTAACCACATGTTTATGTTCAATGTGGGTTTATGGAAAACATTTCCAAAATACAAAACAGTAACACAAAGTTAGTATATGTGTACCAGAGGGGTCAGCAAAAACATTATAAAATGTACATAATATAAAATAAATAGTAAAACAATTGTAGCCACCAAGATACACAGGTGCACATAATATACAAGCACCCCGTACCTGACAAAATGCACACATGGTAGGGACCAATTATAGCACGTATAAATGAACCACGTAAATGTAGAAGGTAATAACACCAATTGGGAGGCTCATTAGCAGGGTTAAAAGGCTACAGCCACATAACACTGGTGGGAACCATGATCCATATATAATCTCGAAAAAATTAGTCACGGCAGGGGGATTTATTTTTTATATGTTTTTTTTTTTGAGGAATGGGGGGGGGGGGTGTAAAGGGAGGAGAGGGGGAAAGGCAGGAGGAAAAAGAATAATAGGAAACAGAGATAATTGAGAAGCAATAGAGAGGAATACTAGCATAGCCTGGCTGGACAACCAGAAGAAATGTCACACAACACCAGGCTAGGGACCAGGCCTACCCCTGCCCGCAAGGAGGTCTCGAAACTCAGGTGACTCTCTGAACATCTTCCAAGAGAACCATGTTTGGCCATATGTATCCAGTTTGTGTGGCAGAAAGAACTATATCCACTCAATGTGATCCATCTATGTAACCCACGCAATCAAAGAAGGAACTTGGGTTGTCCACCAATGGCATGGGATAACTGGTCTTGCTGCTGTCAAACAGGGCTTGAAATGGACAGATTAATCTGATTCAACAGTGTCACACATCGGTACCAACTCAAGATCATTTTGAAATTTGTCTCTTGGGTCCTAGTAGCCAGGGACAAATAGTGAGGAAGAGTGAATGACTTCTCCCAGTCCTCTGCTGTGAGTTCGAAAGTGAGGTCGGATGCCCATTTAGTCATATATTCTGGGAAATCAGGGTGAAGTTTCACAAGAAGTGCCTTGTACACAGCTGAGAGAACATGTTCAGGTGGAGAGTCTTGCAGGAGAAGGGACTCAAAAGAGTCAAGGTCTCTGGTAAATGATTCTGCAGGAGAAAGGGAGGAGAAGAAAGAAATCAGTTGCTGATATTCTAGCCTAGTACATAATGAAGACTGCTGTACAGAAGTCGACAAGGATTGAAGGAGTCCTTGGTGAAGGTTTTGCACTAGCCGATGATGTGACTCCTTCTCTAAGGATAGAAAGCATGTCTGGGTTACCACAGGGGAAAACTGCAGGTAGCCAAAGAGGGGAGTAGTCCGGCCTGAATCGAGACAGTAGTTTATCTCAAATACACAGGAGGTGGGACGTGAAGAGAGGCAAAGAGGCGGAGGGGCCTGGGTAAGCACCTGAAGATCATAAAGTGTAATCAACTGCTCTATGGAAACCCATTGCTTGGAGTGAGAAGGATGGAACCATTTCACCAACCTGGTGAGGACCACCACCGCATGGTAACGGAATAAATCAGGTGTACCCGCTCCTCCCCTCGCTTTAGGGAGGGACAGGATTGTTCTGTGCAGTCTAGGCTTGCTATGTCCCCCAAATGAAACTTGTAAAGGCAGATTGCAGAGTAGCAAAAAAGTAACGCCGAATCATAATGGGCAAAGTTTGGAACAAATAAAGAAAACAGAGCACAATATGCATTTTTAGAATATTAATCCTTCGGAGCCACATATAGAACAATCAATCAAATTTCATACAGTCCTGTAATATGCACTGTGTGAGAGGAAGGTAATTCAATTAACCAAATTTTTTTAATTCCTGGTTTACATCTACAAGAAGCATTTAAAATGTTGTGCACTCATAACACTGATTTTGCAGAGCTTATACTGGGCGCAGCAGTAGCATTTTCCTTTTGTGACTGTATTTTATTTATTGTCATTATCCAAACTCAACAGGCTGGTTAGAGGTTATGAATCAATCCTCTGACTCATTCAGCTGTAGTTTTAGCTTTATTTGGGAGTGTAATACGTTTTTTTAGCAACACAGTTAAAGTTGAAGGTTTACATTACTTAACTGTATTGATGTATGCCTCACATCCCGAATGTTGGAGAAATCTTCACTACAGGGATGCCGGTCCTTTTCCTCTCTTTGAACAGCTTCAGGTCTTCAGGCAGAACAGCAGCAGACATAATCCAATGGGGACATGCCCACTCATTTCTCCATCTCCACTGAGAAAGATTATTGTTATTGAATATAGTGCTTGTAACATTATCTGTGAATGGGAGACAGAATACTGTGACAGATCAGATGCTCCACTTTTCACAGATGGTACAGCTAGTGTAATCAGTGAAATAACTTTTCTCAATGGAGGAGGAAGTGTTTTCTTGTTTGACCATTTGTACTGTACTCTGTGAGAAATCCTATGGACAGGACACAGATATATTGGAATGTGACATTCGGGCACTGGGCTCTGCATTGTGGCACTTTACAGACCTGCATCTACAGTGTCCATTAGTTACAGATTAGTCTCCAGTTATAGAGTAGTGGTACAACTTCTGGAGTACCCAATCTCTTGTTTCACTCTCTGATGCAGTTAAGTGCTATAACTATAAGTACTGTGTCAGTTAGGTCAATTTTTACAGCAGTGGTACAACCTTTGGTGTTCCAGGTATCTAGTATCTCCCTTTGATGCAGATATCTTGGTGAGTGATATTTCCACTATCCACCACTGCATCTTGCACTTTTCAGAGCTGTCTGTACTGGTCACAGAGCACTACCCAAACTTCAGAGCAGTGCTACAATCTTATGCGTAACCCAGCCCCTAACACACGTTTGGGATTTCCGACAGGAAAAAGTCAGTCGGCGATCCGACGGGAAAAAGGAAAGCTGGTTCTGTTTTTTTGTCTGTGGAATTTGGCAGTTTTCTTGTCGGAAAAACTGCGAGGGAGCATACACACGGCCAGGATTCCCGGCCAAAAGCTCTCCTCGCAGTTTTTCCGTCGGAAAATCCGGTCATGTGTACGAAGCATTACACTTTCCTGTGAAAATTTACCTCAGGAAATAATGAAGGCATCCTAGTATACATCGAAAACATACGGCAAAGTTTCAGAGCCACGCAGGTCTCCTTTCTCAGGCAAGTGATCTCTTGCCTGAGAAAGGGGCCCTGCATGACTTTGACATGTTGCCGTATGTTTAACATGTGACCGTGAAAATAAAGCTTTGAACCCTTTAGAGGCATCCTTGATGCTGATGACATTTCTTCACTTTGATCATCCACGGTTTCTAGCCTACTTTCATTACAGCACCCAACATTACTGAACAGCCATTTTCTTAAATGCGTACGCGGGAAATATTGCGTTTTGTACTTTGGACATTGAAAGACCCATATGTTTTGAGTCTATTAGCCAAAAGTATATTCTCATTATCTGGAGGCACTGTCTCTGGTATAACCAGTTTTTGATAATAACTATAATTGACCATTGCAATTTTATATGTCTGCTTTAGACATTCCACTCTGCCATGGTGTCTCCCCATCCTTGTACTCGTCCTGTTAGTGGCAGAGCACAGTTTACAAACCCAGTGTCGTTATACAGTTCCTCTATGTCCAAAACTCTGAATACCAACTCTACCACTAGATGTTTGTTATGGTTAACAAATTTTGATAGGCAACTTTTATTAACTGGATGCTGCTAAAGTACTGGATAGTACAATACAGTCTACTATCCAGGCCTAGAACAGCAGCTCTTTTTTTCAGTGTAAGTCTTTTTCACTAATTTCATGAGAAAAGTTGTGATGCACAAACAGCAAGAATCAAGGAATGATAAGGAAAAAAAGATTCTTGGAAATGGTTTTCCTAATATTCATTGAGGAACATGGGTCTTACTCCTTATGTGTCTTGGTCCTCTGTACTGCTTGCTCACAAAACGAATAAATCCCACGTCTATGATTTACTATATCCTTGGATCCCTCTATGGACTGCAAAAAATATTTTATGTTAAGTAGTAGTACAAACAATTTTTTTTTCTGCTTCAGTTATTCAGCTTCCTATGTCACCCTCCAGCTTGGTAAATAACCAGTAATTCATCATCTATGTGCCCTCAGTCCTGTTAGCAGGAAGATAATCAAGAAGGCAGTAAAGCTTAACTGGGATGTAATAATCCTGAATAGATAAGACATATCTTCCTGGAGCACCACTTTAATAACATCCGCAGTATTGTCTACCTGGAGAAGCCAAGACCATTTTATTTTCACCGGCAGGTGGCACAGTAGGTGAAATTGGAAATGGTAGATTCTCATGTAGCAAAAATTAAGTAGTAGGGGTCAAGGACTCTGTGTATTTCTCTAAGAACATATAATGTAGATGGGCAATGGCTATTTACACTGAAAACCTGTATAATTGTAGCAGATTCTAAATATAGGATGTCTGCTTGGTTTTAAAGTGGTTTGATAGCTCAGCAGTAGAGTATTATTTATACATGTAATTTCATCAAGCAATCTCTGTTAATGGAGTTGTTATGATAATACTGCATGATGGGAGTGAAACTAGTAAAACTACTGTCCATGCTTTAAATGCAGATACAGGAAATGGGAAGATACATCCGCCTTTGTCTGCTCTTTGAATAATACATTTCACAAAAGTATGCATGCACTTTTCTTTATCACATGTGCTTACTTCAAACCAGAAAGACATGCATTTTTCAGTACAGTACAGTAATGTTTACAGTAAAAGTAGTATCTCAATTTACATCACTTGCAATAAATATTTGGCAATATGCACCTAGTAAGCAGAATTCCAAATAAGCTTCTCTTCTATAAGCTGCATATAATGTTATCCAGTCAACCATTGCATACCAGCATGCCAAACGTTAAAATACATTTTATTATGAAAGGTAGGAGCCTTGTTCAAGTGTTTAATGCTGTTTGTGTCCCTAAAGGAGAGATGCGATGAGATTTCCCTTTACTTCCTGTCATGATAGATGAGGCAAAATGTATTGCTGCCCATGCATTTTTGTCTTTGTGACAGTGGCACCACTCAATTATTATATGGTCGCAAAGGGGTTAACATAATAAATGGAACATTTACACAAATCACTATACATATCTGTTCAGTAATCATGTATGTACACCTTAAAAGGTGAAAATAGGGCACAAAGTTCTTTAATGCACTAGTAAGACTGTACATTGAAATGAGGTAAATACTGTAAGTGCTTCTATTCCTGGAATCACCGGCTGGGGCCACTACTGCATACGTATATACCCTTACTTCTTCTTGAACATTTGATAATGTTTTAGATATTTTGGGAATCAGATGTATGGAGTTAAATATTATGTTACATATATTCGTTTTATGTTATAGTTTTGTATTCCTTAAATCAATAAGGTTGCAGGGCATGATTTTAAGATGTCTTAATGCAGTTCTTAAATGGCAGACTTTTAGAAATCATCATAAAATATAAGCTTCTCATATCTCAGCCTTCATGTATCATCCAATGCTCAGAGGTAATCATCTATCTATATAATGCTTTAAAGATCACTCTGAAAAGTACAATGATGTAACCAGAAACCTGCATGGCTTTAGGAATAGGTACTGTTCCATATTATGTTCCTGGGCAAGGTTTTTGGAATATATGTAAGTACAAAATATAAAATGTGTTTTACTGATTTCTTATATATACTGTACAATCATTCCTGTGGGTAAAGATATCATATAATTAAAGGGGTTGGAAAGGTAATTTTTTTCCCCCCTAAATAGCTTCCTTTACCTTAGTGCAGTCCTCCTTCACTTACCTCATCCTTCGATTTTGCTTTTAAATGTCCTTATTTCTTCTGAGAAATTCTCACTTCCTGTTCTTCTGTCTGTAACTTTACACAGTAATGCGAGGCTTTCTCCCTGGTGTGGAGAAAGCCTCTTGAGCAGGGAGGGGGCGAGCAGGAGTGTCAGGACACTCTCTACTTTGCAGATAGAGAAAGGAGCTGTGTGTTAGTGGGCATCCTGACACTCCTGCTCGCCCCCTCCCCCCTCAAGAGGCTTTCTGACACATGTGGCATGTGGCTAAATAAATTTTGGCCTAAATGTTTGACTAAAATTTAGTTTATTGATTTTTCTTATAACAAAAAGTAAAAAATATTGTTTTTTTTTTCAAAAATGTCGCTCTATTTTTGTATATAGCGCAAAAATAAAAATCGCAGAGGCGATCAAATACCACCAAAAGAAAGCTCTATTTGTGGGAAGAAAAGGACGCAAATTTTGTTTGGGAGCCACGTCGCATGACTGCGCAATTGTCAGTTAAAGCGAAGCAGTGCCGAATCGCAAAAAGGGGCAAGGTCCTTTACCTGCATTTTGGTCCGGGTCTTAAGTGGTTAAGATAAAATGATACATTGGGATACCCATGTTTTTCAGTTTCATTTAATTGGATAAGGTAGGACTAGATAACTGCGGGCTGGGACACACACAACTGACTCGCCTTTAAATGGACAGTTATCTGTGTGCCCAAAAAGTTGACCCATTTCTTTGTGTGCCACAGTGAACGATGGCCATGGTGACTTGTCATAGCCCATGAACATAATACTTAAATGTCAATAAACTCGCTCTGCCTGTAAAATTTGCATCCAAGATTCGTAATTTACGTTACGCTTTAGATGTACACATCTAAACATGTGTACATGCATACATTTAATAGAATGGGCCTTTTGTATGCATCTTTATCCTGCATTAATGTTTAAACATCTATACACATTAAAATATAAGCATTCTTATACCTTTTCATGCTTTGCTTTACACAAGATCTTTCTGCGAGTCTGCTCCACCAAGATCCTGCATAGATGATCAGTAATATTATTATGGCCACATGCATGCATCCTAAATGGGCATTCTGGTCTCAGTAGACATTTTTCACTTAGCAAAATGAGTGTTCACTTTTTAAAATGTAATATTCAATCAGAGATTGGTGAGTAGATTGTACCTGTCTTCATTTCAATCATTCAATAATGTGCAAGCAGTAATAATTTTTTTTCCTGGCCCCGATAGTGTATTCAAATTAGTTTCTCGCTATTTAGTGAGCATTCACTTTCTTAAATAGAAAATCAGTGAACCAGTAAATCTTTGTCCAATCAGCCCAATTAATGCTATCAATGATTCACAACTGTTTCCTTAGAGATCCATAAGTCAGTGCTTCTACCCCAAACATAGGTGGCAAAGACTGGAAAGTGGAATTGGAATACAACCATTAGCTGGGCAGATGAGTAATGGAAGCATCACGGTGAAAGTAGAAGGTATAAAGTATTTTTTTTTTTTTTTTACTTAAATTATGCTTGGTTCACTATAAAACAAAACAAGCAAATAGGAAAAACAGATACATTTCCACACTAACACTGAAATGTAAAAACTAAATCTTATGCCGCGTACACGCGATTGGTTAAACCGATGAGAATGGTCTGATGGACCGTTTTCATCGGTCCAAACCGATTGTGTGTGGGTGCCATCGGTTATTTATCCATCAGTTTAAAAAAAGCAAACTTGTTTTAAATTTAACCGATGGATACCTAACCGATAGCAAAAAAAAACGATTGTTTGTAGGCACGACCATCGGTTAAAAATCCACGCATGCTCAGAATCAAGTCGATGCATGCTTGGAAGCATTGAACTTCATTTTTTTCTGCACGTCGTTGTGTTTTACGTCACGGCGTTCTGACACGATCGGTTTTTCAACCGATGGTGTGTAGGCACGGCTGACCATCAGTCAGCTTAATCGGTTAACCGATGAAAACGGTTCATCAGACCATTCTCATCGGATGGACCGATCGTGTGTACGCGGCATTAAAGCTTAAAGCCACATGGAATATTTATGCTAAATATTTGCTGTCTGTTTTTGTCTTTTCACTTTTTTATCATCTCTTTAAAATAGGGCCTATGTTTAAGGAGTAGAAATAAAACTTCTGGATGAGCTTAAACTGAGCAATCTGCTATACCTACAATGGAAGTAAAAAAAATAAAAGGGTTCAGTAGTTCCTTTCAGAATGATTACTGCATAACATCATCTTAACCAAATTAAGACAATTTATATGGTCGTAATGTTGAATGTATTATATTTCTTCTGCATCATTTCATGTCATAATTACATTTCATGGAAACCTCTCATGTCAAGTTATAATGTTTTAATATTGAAACTGTGTACTGAAGCAATGTCCCAGATTCTGTCACAGCATACCACAAAATAGAACGGTTTTAATGACTGTTTAGTGTAGACAATAGAGACTGGACCATGTGCTTGCTGTTATTTCAGAAACAAAAGTAACTAAACTTGGCGATCAACTTCTATGTACATGTAATGCCCCATACACACGATCAGGCTTTTGCCCGACCAAACTCACATAATTCCGACGGAATTCCATCGGAGGAAAAGAGAACATGTTCTCTATGTAAACTCCGATTGAATTCCTTGGAATATCTGATGGAAAAACTCTAATGGGCATACACACGGTCGGAATATCCGATGGAAAAAGTACGTCTGACTTTTTCCATCGGAAATTCGGATCGTGTGTACAAGGCATTAGCCTTATTACTAAAATCTCAAATATGTTTTAACCACTTGAGTCCCCAGGTTTTTGCTTCCCTAAATCCCCTTAAAGTGGTTCTAAAGGCAGAAGTTTTTTTATTTTATTTCATTCTATGCATTAGAATAAAAATAACTTCTATGTGCAGCAGCCACACAAATACTTACCTGAGCCCCATCTCGATCCAGCGATGTTACACGAGAGACTTGGCTGTCTAGGACTGTCCCTCCTGATTGGCCGAGACACAAAGCAGGTGCCATTGCTTCTGCTGCTGTCAATTAAACACAGTGAGCCAATGCCGAGGGGGGTGAGGACGAGCCATGGCTCTGTGTCTAAATGGACGCACAGAGCAGCCACTTGGCTAGACTGCAGGGGCACTAGGCAGGAGGGAGGGGCCAGGAGTGCCGATGAGGAACACGAGAAGAGGAGGATATGGGCTGCTCTGTGCAAATCCACTGCACAGAGCAGGTAAGTATAACATGTTTTTTATGTATTTTTTATTACTTTTTCTTTATACCTTTTGGCATTTGTAGTCTACCATAACATATTATACAGCTCTTTTTTTTTTTTTTAAGGAAGGGGGATAGTTAGTGCTTTAATTCAGTAGTAATTTTGGATACGTATATTTTTATTTTCTTGACTTTTGTTGGGAATAGATAGTAAAAAGAAAATGCATTTTCCAGTAATCTTTCCCAATGCTATGTTCAAAGAATATGCAAATCCTTATATATTTGCCACAAAATATATTCAACAAAGTCTGTAACGTAGCTCAAGTGTGTGCATTTTACATTGGGAAAGCGTTTGTTTCCTTTTCAATGCTACATTCTGATTCATGGAAAAAATGGTTTAAATCAATTATTAGTATATCATTAAAATAAAAATATGTCAGGTTGATGAGGGCACAAATTAGCAACTTTTTCACAGGTTCACAAAAAAAAGAAAGACATTTGATTCACTTACATGAGCATTTGATGCTGTCACAGTGCATGCAAATGTCATCCAGATCATTCAATGTCATTGTTTGGAGCTGCTGTTGATTATTTACAGTGTATATACAGTACACACCAAAAGTTTGGACACACCTTCTCATTTAAAGAGTTTTCTTTATTTTCATGACTATGAAAATTGTAGATTCACACTGAAGGCATCAAAACTATGAATTAACACATGTGGAATTATATACATAACAAAAAAGTGTGAAACAACTGAAAATATGTCATATTCTAGGTTCTTCGATGTAGCCACCTTTTGCTTTGATTACTGCTTTGCACACTCATGGCATTCTCTTGATGAACAGTCTTGAAGGAGTTCCCAGAGATGCTTAGCACTTGTTGGCCCTTTTGCCTTCACTCTGCGGTCCAGCTCACCCCAAACCATCTTGATTGGGTTCAGGTCCGGTGACTGTGGAGGCCAGGTCACCTGGCGCAGCACCCCATCACTCCCCTTCTTGGTCAAATAGCCCTTACACCTCCTGGAGGTGTGTTTGGGGTCATTGTCCTGTTGAAAAATAAATGATGGTCCAACTAAACGCAAACCGGATGGAATAGCATGCCGCTGCAAGATGCTGTGGTAGCCATGCTGGTTCAGTATGCCTTCAATTTTGAATAAATCCCCAACAGTGTCACCAGCAAAGCACCCCGACACCATCACACCTCCTCCTCCATGCTTCACGGTGGGAACCTGGCATGTAGAGTCCATCCGTTCACCTTTTCTGTGTCGCACAAAGATACAGTGGTTGGAACCAAAGATCTCAAGTTTGGACTCATCAGACCAAAGCACAGATTTCCACTGGTCTAATGTCCATTCCTTGTGTTCTTTAGCCCAAACAAGTCTCTTCTACTTGTTGCCTTTCTTTAGCAGTGGTTTCCTAGCAGATATTCTACCATGAAGGCCTGATTCACACAGTCTCCTCTTAACAGTTGTTCTAGAGATGTGTCTGCTGCAAAAGGTGGCTACTTTGAAGAACCTAGAATATGACATATATTTTCAGTTGTTTCACACTTTTTTGTTATGTATATAATTCCACATGTGTTAATTCATAGTTTTGATGCCTTCAGTCTGACTCTACAATTTTCATAGTCATGAAAATAAAGAAAACTCTTGGAATGAGAAGGTGTGTCCAAACTTTTGGTCTGTACTGTATCTATTTATATATATACTGTGTGTGTGTATATATATATAGGCCCAGATTCACATACAATTAGATTCGCGTAGAGTATCAGAAATATTCTACGCCGCCGTATTTCACCTGGCTCTACGTGGAATCCCGGTAGATTTTGTCCAGTAAACTACGGCGGCGTAGTGTATTTCTCCCGGCGCAAGCCATCTACGCGAGTAGGGGGCGTGAAGCATTTAAAATAGGCGCGTTCCCACGGCGATCGAACTGCGCATGCTCCGTTCAGAAATTTCCTGCCGTGCATTGCGCGAAATCACGTCGTTACGTCATTTGTTGTTTGAGTAGCGTCGTTTACGGACATAACTATTCCCGAACGAGTTACGTAAAAAAAAAAAAAAAAATTAATTTGACGTGGGAACGACGGCCATACTTAACATGGGCTACGCACCGTTAGACCAGCAAATAGCTGGTCTAACAGTACGTAGCAAAAAAATTACGTAAGCGATTGCGAAGACCACTCGTATCTTCGTGGATCGCCGTAAAAAGTCATTTGCATATCCCGACGCTGAAAACGACGCGGACTCCTCCCAGCGGGCGCAAAAATATCGCAGCGTAGATCCGAAGGCTTACGAAGACGTAAGCCTCTCGGATCGAAGCCCGAAGCCGCCGTATCATGGTTTGAGGATTCAAACTAGTGATACGGCGTGCAAAATTTGAAATTACTCCTGTCTAACACCAGTTAGACAGGCGTAATCGCTCTGTGAATCTGGGCCATAGTTTTTACACTTGCTAATCCAGTTGTGAAGCAACATGTCACTTATATTAGTGATCTACTGCTTATTGCAAGTCAAATATCAGATATCAACCAGTGATATGCCAATTGTGTGAGAAGCAGTATCATAAAATCATGTCGGCCATGGTGTCACCAGGCATCCTCCAATCCCAGAAAGCGCAATTTTTGGGGAAACACGTTGGGTGGAGTGCACGTGTGATGCCATTGTGGCTGGTATGGCGGGTGACACCGCAGATGGCTTGATTTTATGATACTGCTTGGATTTCACAACCTTACTGTAAGTGTATTCCTTTCTTTTCAATAAATATACTTACTCTATGAGGCTTCTCCTTGTTTGTAGTTTATATATGTCTGCCTGGTGAGCTTCTCATTTAAAGAACATTTGAGTTCCCTATGAGATTAAATTTCCTTTGTGGAGATTGTGTGGGCTGGTTTTGATCTCTGTTATCCGTGACTTTACTACCGCTTCAACAACCAGATATTCTGTGCTGTTTCTTTCATTTATATTCTGATGTCAGCAGGGAAGCCCGCTGACAGCAGTATAGTCATAGTTGTTAAGGATGCAGCAGCTGCCTTCTCCTTAACAACCAGCTTTTCCAGGCTGTTTTTTTTTTCAAAGGGCATAATAAATGAATCCAAAATAACTTAAACAATTTACAAATTGATTTGGAACAACTAATCAAAATATATGAAATTAATTCCGAAATCAAATCTTTTTAACATAACAAATATGACAAAACAAAATGATTTACTTAAAAAAATCAATCCGAAAAGAAACAAAACAATTTTTTTTGTTGTGCACATCTCTATTGGCCAATACAATTTTTGATATATATTTTTTTATTTGCCTTAGCCAAGCGAGATGATTTTGCATGCACTTAAAAAGTTTTAAGCCTTCAGAAGGGCATGCCTATTACCATTTGTTACCCAAAAATGTAGAGATTTTCTGATAAAATGCTCCTTACTTATAATAGTCAACCATAATACAAGTTTTTTTTTTTATCTGAGGATAAGTGTCAGTTTAAGTGCTTTTGCTAAAACATATTACGGAACACAATCAGGCTTATTCAATAAGGCAAAGTGCAAAATGCAATAAACCCATCTGTACCGATTTATTTAATCATCCCAAATGTAATACAATTTATTAGAAGTTGATTCATAATGATGAGTGTCATTAAGTAAACAAAATAATGACAGAACATCTGAAATCAAAATCCATTGGTCATACTAGTACAGTTCTAGCTATGTGGCCTGATTAGCTGAAATAGCAAATCCATCGTACTCCTTTTCTGTGCGGGACTGAATTTGCTGAGAACAAGCCAGACATTGAATGCAGACAGTCGTCTCAGTGAAGCTACAGCAGCGGAGACAGACTATTCAATTGTCACTGAGACCAGGCTGACCTTACTTAATTTCTCAAGAAGAGGGCACAGTATAAAAGTAAATAAAGAGATATGCAAACAGGAAAAAACAAATACAATTACCTATTAGCCAATTGTTCTAGTAAAATCAGGGAAAAATTCATTCTAATTGGTTGTAGTGGGATATGGCACTTTTTTTTCATAATTGTGTTTTTATTGAGTTCTTAAAAAGGAAAGGGTAACAAAAGCAGGGGTAACAAAAGAATACAAAATGCTCAATGAGGCTAAGAAAAATAACCAATAGACAAAATATCACATAACAGAACAGCTTAAAGTTATGTGGACATCAACATAAATATATGCATGAATGCAAACAGGTTGAACTTAATTAATTATAGCATTAGTAAGACAGTGTGATATGTAAACTAGATCAGCTATGGCAGTCACAGATTTTTGTGGATCAAGGAGGTATACAGGAAAAAATAACAAAATTGGATGTACAGCAATAGCAGAGAACACAACATGACCCATAGGAGGGGATTATAAACAATGGTTTTAAAGAAAGCTGTCATAAGATAGAGATTTACCATATATTGAAAGGTCCCAAGGGGCCCAAATTTTATCAAACAATTGAATATGCCACTTTGCCCATTGCGCTATACCTTACTGAATACAACACATAGTTCTTCTCTTGGCAGTGACTGAATCACTAGCCTAGTCTGTATAATAATATGGCAAAACTAAGGAGCCTTCCATTATCCAATAAACAGTCTTCATAGTACCTCTACTGTACATACAGTATGATTTGGAGTTATAGGTAAAATTGTTGACTGCCAAATACAAATATTAGAAAACTGCTATGACATACATAAAGTCTATATATTTTACGATCATAACATGGGAAAAAAGGCTTGTCGGTTAGCATTAGCAGAGGTGCCCCAGGCAATCAAGATTTGAGTGGTCACAGAGTTGTCAGTGAACAAAATAATAATACCTAGTCCTGCCACTTCATCAAGTGGTGTAGTGACAAATTTGTCAGAGCTGGAGGCGTGTGAGATCTCAGTTTATCACAAACATATCCACCAACATAACTGACTGGCTTTTTTCCCCATTCGATGCTGCTACTGACCAAGTCCAAGTTCTCTCTTGAGAAAATTGTAGCCAGCCCAGAGCATTCCAATGTGATCATCACCCTCCCAAAAACGATTTGTAGAGACAGATGTATTGTTAACAAACCGACTTTTAATCTTGTGTATACCGCTTTCAGTTTTTTCTTACAAACCTCACTATACGAGATTTAGTATTTTAGTTTTTCTCGCCCCCCAATTTTTATCTTTGCAATAATGGTAGTGCACGATAAGGGTTCTCAAATTTTTCTACTGAGAGTTTCTCATATACCTCAGTTACAAGCTATTACCAGTTTTCCGATTATTTAGCGATATGTTAGATCTGGACCAACTACCCATTTTTCTTTTCTGGTGTTGCAGAAATAGACTGGTAAGGAGTGAAGAAATTAAAATATATCTCAAATGGTCTCATGTAAAGTACCAAGCATGAAGCTGTGAAGTGGAGCTAAATGCATGATGAGTGAATAGTGATGACAATGCTACATTATGTGGCTCCATACACTGCTTGTAAGATGTTTTTTCTTCTTCTAGGCTGCCTTAATGCTTACTTCCCTGTAGCTGAAACCAATATTTGTCAAAGTATCAGTTTCTCCCTGGGCAATTTGCGGAGTACTGCAGAGTAAACCTGACACCTGAAATGATTGCATTTTTTTTTCCTTTAGGTCTACTTAGCGTCTCAAGAACCACTTTAGTCAGAGGCTATTATAATTGCCTGGGATTCCTAATTAGAGTATAAATATTGTGACAACAATTATTTACATGTAAAAAAGGAATATTAAAAAATCAATATGGATGGATAAATATGAGTTGGTGTTTGTTACAACGCGCAGAACAGAGGAGGCAAATAACAGTACAACACAGAAAAACTAAAGAGGTGCATTCAGTTTGCATTTATTACAAAATGTTATCAAATGTTATAAGTTGTAATAAAAAAGGTTAATAAAGGAAAGGTTCAAAGTTCAAGAAGAACTGCTGACTGGCTTGCTGTGTCTGAAGGTCTTGTTCTTGGAGGATGTCAAATGACTCTTCCCATTCTTGCCACGGATGCGTGCCTCATCACAGTGATCGGTGGGGAGCTGTTTCCCTCGGATACAGCGCATCACCAACCAGTGTAAAGAGCCAATGACATTGGCTCTTTACCATGTGATCAGTTGTGTCCACTCACAGCTGATCACATGTAAACAAATGCCAGTTATCGGCATTTCCTTTCCTCAGCGCCTTCACTGAGGAAAGGAATGCTGATAACCATCTTTCCTATGACAAGGGACATTTACACTTATAATCGGGGCACTGATTATCAGTGCCCTGGTTATAAGTGCAGCCCCATCACTGCAGCTTATCAGTGCCCATCAGTGCCACCCTTTATCAGTGCTCCTTCCTCAATGACTATCAGTGCAGCTTATCAATGCCCATTGGTGCCACCTCATTAGTGCACAGTGAAGAGGAAAAATTACCTATTTGCTAATTTTTATAACAGAAATAAAGATTTTATGTATTTTTTCCACATTTTCTTTTGTTTGTTTAGCAAAAAATAAAAAAAAAACCCGTAAAGATTAAAATATAACCAAAACAAAGCTCTATCAAAACCCTGTAAAAATTATAATATCACCAAAACAAAGCTCTATCTGTCTCAAAAAAATTATAAAAAAAATAATTTGGGTACAGTGTTGCATGACCGCTATTTGTTATTCATATTGGCAGAGCTGGAAGCTGAAAATTAGCCAGGAAGGGGATGAAGGTGTAAAAAACCTTGTTCTATATTTTTTTGTGGGGGATACAGCAACAAATACATTGGTTATGGGTAAAAAAAAATCCTCCATTCGTGCCGCCTTCATAGCTGAAGGATATTAACCATATCTGCTATCTTCCAGTGCTGTATAGGTTAACAGAGTTGCTGCTACTGTGAAGACTTGCACCACTTTGCTCTCTCCTCCATTCAGAGACCATGTACATTTATTCTCCCACAATGCATCATGTTCTGTGAAGGAATGGTGGGGATCCTAGCATACATCTGCTCCTCCTTCATTCACAGCATGTGATGCAATGTGGGAGAATAGTAGTGCAAAGTCTCTAAATGGTGGATAGGGCAGAAGGGGGTGGGTGAGTCGCTCAACTCTTCACAATTGCAGTGGCTGCTGTTGACCCAAACAGCAGCACAAAATGGCCACTCCCCTCTTTATAGGAATAGGAATATATGGCTAAAAAAAAATTCCTTCTGCTTGGAGATAATGGTGCCTTGATTGGCTGACGACTCTGGTAGGTCTAGGGACACCCCTAGGTCTCTTTCCAACTTGCAATTCCATGACCTGGGTAAATGGGGACCTTCACAAACACAATCATTCTGTAGCTACTCTGTTTTTAGGATTTGGTTCCAACCTTGAACAATATCTGCGTGTAAGATGTCTTAAATACATTTCCACGTGTCTGGTCACACCCATCTATTGTCAAATAACACACTGGTAGATTAATTGGTTTCTCTCGAACTAGAAAAAAACATGCATTATACTAAACTATTAATTTGGTTCAGAGGCTCCTTTGCCTATCTATTGTTTGTAAAAATCTTTAGCATGTTAAAAGGCAAACTGGTGTAGAGATAAGGAGAAGGTGGCAGAGCAGCACACAGGAAGGAAGATGTGGGAACACATCTCTTGGCTTGACTGGCAAGCTCAAGGATACCGCGCCCTTGGCAAGAACAAATGCAGATCAGATAACACAGCTCATTCTGTCTAATATCAGTTTCCTTCCTGTAGCACAGGCTCTGAAATGGTTGGCAAAATGTTGATGTCAGTATTTCAGAAAAAAGAGGTCACTCAACTAATACTTTTTCCATTATCAAAGCGCAATGACAATCAAATTTTTTTTTAAATTTGATCTCTCAAAAACACATGACATTTAATAAGCACATTGTCACAGAACAGATTCAAAATCGTAGGAACAAAGCTCTTCCATATTCAGTTCTTAATGTATTTAGATGAATTTCTTTAATCCAATATGTATTGAAACGCTGTGCCATTTGTTACAGTATATGATTGAATTATATTCACACATTGGGCATGCAAGCATCATAAAATGTATGCACAGTATATCTTGAAATCCTGCAACATTTTTACCTTAGATTTCAAACTCCTCTGCCTACTTACCTTAACGATTAACCTATGATCTACCATTCGCTGTCATTTTCTCTTTCAAATATTTTATTAAATTTTATAGTTTTCAACAAAATTTCATTAACAGAGCATGTACAATAATATAATAGAAATAGATATTCCATTAACAGATCATGTACAATAGTATAATAGAAAAAAGCGTAATCATTCAGGAAAGTAACTCTCATAAATCTAAATGAAAATAGATAACCTAGCGGATTGAAGGATAAGATTATGTAACATGGAATGTCATCATCATAGCTTCATGGCAGCTATTTGATGACAAGTACCATATTTATCGGCGTATAACACGCACCCTAACTTTAAAATGGAAGTTTCAGGAAAAAACTTTCCACGGCCCCCTGCGTATAACACGCAGGCACCGTTTACCCTCTATTTTCAGGGTAAAAAAGTGAGTGTTATACGCCAATAAATACAGTAATTGAGAAATTAAGTTAAAGGGGTTGTAAAGGATTGTTTTTTAGTTTGGGTTAGGCTAGTGCATTGTTGGTTCACTTACCTTTTCCTTTGATTTACCCTCTAAATGTTTTTTTTTCCTTTGTTTTCTTTGTCTGAATTTTTCACTTCCTGTTCCTCCTCAGTAAGCTGTTCAGTAAGGTGTTCTGGCTGACTAACCACCGCTTGGATGATGGTGGCAAGTTTACTAAGAAGAAACAGGAAGTGAGAAATTCAGACAAAGAAAAAAACATTTAGAAGGGAAATCGAAGGAAAAGGTAAGTGAACCAACAATGCACTAGCTTAAAGGAACCAAATTAGAAATTAAAAAACAAACCTTTACAACCCCTTTAATTGAAATAATATAATTTGCTGTCATTTTAATGCCCCTTCTGTTGTATTTTTTTTAGGATCCCTATACCTAGTACTAGAAGTTCACTTTGACCCAGTTTAATTATAATAATTTTTTTTCAGTTGTGCTTGGAATTAGGATATATGCTTCTGTCTTTTCCCGGTGCTCCAGTGTAAAGCCGACCGTGTGTATGCCCCATCGGAGTAATTCCATCAGAAATTCCAATGAATTTAATCGGAGTTTACATAAAGAACATGTTCTCTTTTCCTCCGATGGAATTCCGTCGGAATTCTGATGTGAGTTTGTTCGGACAAAGGTCCGATCGTGTGTACAGGGCATACGTTTTCTTGTATTTTTGCTCGGTGTAACAATTACTGTATAATCATTCCCCGTAAAGGTGCTCCATTTTTGTTTTCCAGGTGCACAATGGGGTTGCAATGAGAATGCAAAATCAGGCTCACTTCTGCATAGAAACCAGCTTCCAGGTTTTGTTGTCAAAGCTTAATTGAACAAGCTGTGGTTAGAAGCTGATTGGTTTCTTTGCAGAAGTTAGCCTGATTGTGCACTATCCATCTTTAGTAAATAAGCCACACAGTGTTGTCCTGTGTTAAAAGTTCTAGTGAATTTCCAGGTTTGTTCTTTCTATATACCAATTACAGATTTTTCTTTCACACCAACTAGTATTGGACAACAGCATCCCATCCTTCTAATTCACTGACCTCCTAAAACCAATCAGGAGATAGGTAACTGCAAATGATCAGTTTTCCTATTCTGCATTAGACAAGACTGCCAGAGTGTATTGATAGGCAATATGAACAAGTACATTCTCAGCATATGATAGCACAGGCGGTGAATAACTTTTTATATATCAGCAGGGCCCTTTGACTCCTCCTGTATTGTATTTTAACTGTACTGTTTGTCCTAGTGTTTTAAAGTGCTGCGCAAACTGTTGGTACTATATACATCCTCAATAATAATATAAAAATAATAATAATAATCATATACACCATGTAACCGGTAGGAGGAGAACATGCTGCTGGGGTTTCTACTTCCTCTTTTCTGCTCCTATTAGAATTTTTTTATTATTATTACACAATCATTTCCAGCCCTACCAGTTTCATAACTGAAATGTGAACTGGCAGACAAGTCCTGAACGAACACTAAATCAACCATGTAGTGCCCTGGCTTCAAACCTGCTCCTTAATTACAGCAGTTCCGAAAACCACTGAAATGGCAGCTGTCTCCAGAATAGACAGTGGGTCTCACTGGGTAACTTAGCCTCCTGAAGACCTCTAATTAGCTATTTCTGGGCTTGTGCTTACCACCTATTGATCTTTGGTGTCTTCCTGTTACGTTTAATTGCAGCTAAGTTTAATGACTATACAAAGGGAATTCTCTATTCCCTTTTATTGTAAGATAAGACTGATTAAATGCTTATGCAGGCAAAATCACTATTGTCCAAATAAAAAAATTGGAGTATTTGCAATATCAACATTGCATATAAAAATATAGAATGCAAATAGCTTTGCATGGTGTATTTATAATTCTAAGGCTACTACTGAGTTTTCAGTTTCCAGAAGTAAAGTATGTAAACTGCAATTTGCACATGAGTCAGTGATAGCCGACATGATAATGGAAAGCTTTTAGGAAAGGTAATGCTGCATGCCATACCCGTTATTTTTCACTGACACTTTTATGATAGCAGTTTGTTGCAAAGTTTAGCCACTGCTTCTAGTTGTGTGTAATGCCGTGTACACATGACTGTTTTTCATGACGAGAAAAATGCCATTATTAAATTGGTTCTTTAAAAACGGCCGTGTGTAGGCTCCAGAGCATTTTTCTCGACGAGAAAAATGGGCATTACAAATTTAGAACCTGCTCTATTTTTTCTCATTGTTTTTCTTGTCGTGAAAAACGGTAGTGTGTACGCTTTAATGACGGGGATAAATAGGGGCATGCTCAGAAGCAAGTTATGAGATGGGAAATTACCATAATCAGCCCAAAGGGTGGCGCCATTCAAATGGAACTTCCCCTTTATAGTGTCGTCAAACGTGTTGTACGTCACCGCGCTTAGCTCAAACATTTTTTTAAATCATGACTGTGTGTATGCAAGGCAGGCTTGAGAGGAATCACGGCGAGAAAAACTTGTTTTCCATGACTTGATTAACGGTCCTGAGATAAGACTTTAGGGTTTGTGAGGTGAAAAACAATCTACAGCTTACACTCTTGTTAGTGTGGTTGGAATAATTTTATATTATGGGTCAATTTGTATACAACAGTTTATTTGACAATTAGCAAATAATACTTTTTCTCAAACTGCCACTAATTTATCAGCATATGAGCATAAACTATAATATTTTATATCAAACAGCAGTTGTGCTAATTTTCATAAATATAGACAGTAAATTCTAAAAAAAATATTCAGTGACAGTGACTCACCAAATGTCCACATAAAAATGTAAGTAAACATTAAAACCAAAATGTGTTGTGCTATCCAACAAAGTGCAAATGCATGAAATAAACTAAAAAAAAGGAGAATTAATCAAATAAGATATAAAAACATATAAGTGTAAATGCATAAAGCGCTTAAACATATAAATTAATGAATATTACTTCAGAAACAGATCCGCAAAAGGGCAATAAAATGAATGGACCATGATTTTGGCATTTGGCCCCTGCAGAGATTAGGAGATCCTGTCTTTCCAACATAGAGAGGAAAGTTGCCAGAGGCTAAGGAGGTGATCAAACACTGGTCCAGTGACATCTTGGGATCATCACAAGACCCTGCCGAGGGTTGTATCTGCATGTGCTGTAGACCTTGCCACTAGCGGAGGTCCATCTTATCTGGTTACCCATTTCATTTGACGTCCATCACGGGGAGCAACCTTACCTGCAGTGCTGGTGGATTTACTTCTGTCATCTTCATTATTGTCTTCTTTCAACACAGTTTTTTTTTTTCCCTTCCTTAATTATTTTGGAATTTGACCTTTTCACAATAGGAATGGACTTCCTGCTTCACATCTTATTTCCATTGAACTGTATTCAATTTTCCCAAAAAATTTTTAGGGAGCACTTATGTGTTTATGTGTATGATCTTTACTAACTTTTGGTAATTCACACTTGCGGCACTATTGTCATACTTACTTATGTATATCATTATTATTTTTTGTTTCCCAATTTTGATCGTTTTTTGAACCATCAGGATTCACATTATGTTCACTAAGTGTGGTTTATATGTTTCATTTGATCTATTCAGATACCACGATTCATGTATACAAGTTTAATAATCACACCTGATTCACTTAGACTAATCACTGATACCAGCAAGGGTTATTGTATCTTGAGATACACACCCCTGTGTTTTGTTTGCCATTTCATTCATTATATTTAGCGCGACTTTCTATCCTTTTATATTTTGTTTTTGCATAGTTTCACATGTTTTGTATGTGTCACAGCTTGTCTTTTATTGGCAATTTTTCATTTTTTTTTCTCATTAGCGCAGTATTCCCCTTACCACTTGTATAATAAATATCATATGCATGTTCACAAAGACAGTCCAGGTCCCTCATACATAGAAAAATGCTTAGTGCAAAGTAAAACATTTTTTTTCACATATCCCCAAGTTACAGTGATCCAACCAAAGTGAATGGCACTCTTTACCCAGGTGCACACCCCCACTCAAAGGCTGCTTACCAAATGATAACACCTCAAAGATGGAGGTCTGGGTGCACTTGCGGAAAAGACCCATTGCGATACTCCATCGCCCCATTAACAATGTCCTTTTGGAAGAAACACATCGGGTGGAGCTAAGGTGACATCATCACATCTGTCGCGGTGCTGATCAGGATCACCTGTGTTTAATGTGATTTTTCTGCCTGTATTTTGTAAGTAGTTTTAACCTTATTAAACGTTGGATTTTTTAACTACTACACCATGAGATACTTTCTTGCTCTAGCCTCATACTGATTTTCATGTGTGCATCGTTTTGGCCAGTCAGTGTTCCATTTGAAACTTGGATCATATTATCCATCCAACCCAGTGGGTCTTTTCCCAAGTTTTTTGACAGAATTTATAAAACTATTTTGTAGAGTCAGCGCATTCTCTTACAAAGATTACATATCAATCAGTTATGCAATTTAATTTAACATAGACAAGATTGAAAGATGTTCCATAGCTATCACAAAATGTCTACCTAATGCTAAAAGACAAAACTAAATTAGTGCTTATTTAAATAAGCCAATTTTAACAAAGGAATTCTTATTTATTTGAATTTTTCCATAACAATTATTATTTTTGACTTGGTAAAGTGCTATATCTACTCTGACAGGTAAAAATAGTGTTTGGGGTATTATTAGCATTTGGCAGGCCTGTTTTCAACTAAGGCTGTTTGTGTTACTCCCATTCACACTACTATCAGCTTGACCATCTGAATCTAGCAACCAAAATAGAAGGGCTTTTGATGAGACTTGTGTTAGGCTGGGCACTAATGGGCAGATGTCTTAACATTTGCAGTGTTCAGTGATACAATCTGTCTTAGATTATCTCACTACTGAAATAGCATGTTGAAACTCAACTTTGGGCAAATATTAACTCCCATCTCCTCTAACCTATCCTGCATGGATATCAGCTTTAATTTGGCGTGACATCAGCAGGAAGAAAACATGAAAAAGATTTTTAGGGGTTAAAAACAATAACAATAAAAAAAAAAGCTTTTATGAAAGCTGGAGTGCCTGGTACTAGAAGTTGTAAATATAGTCAACAACTAGTACAGGGAAAATATCTTGATGCTTCTGAAGGTATTGCTAACAGCACATTTGCAAAAAACATGTAGACTCAGACTTCTGTTTAAAATGCCCTCATACCCACATTTTTAAACTAAAGAACTAAAGAAGAAAATGGTCACAGTATTTCCGTGTAGTCAATTGAGTAACCTTTGAGTAACAATTGAGTAAAAAATGCCTGTGAAGTGGGGGAGAGTAGCAGAGTATTGGAAGTGGCTCCAACTGGAAGCCTTGTTGTCACCTCTTATTCCAGATAAAACTGAGCACCATTGCAAGGCTCTAATCCTGTCCTCAGTAGTTGGTGTTATGGAGGACAGATAGGTCATCGCTAAAATGTTATTTATAGGCCTTTTTTGGATAAGTCCTAGTTTAAAAATAAATAATTGCAGACAGTATACAGTTTTTATTGCCTAACATACCCTCATGATGGCCATCTAAGATGACCATTATGAGGGTATGTTAGGCAATAAAAATGGGTAACTATTGTTCTAATCTGTTTAGGTAATACTCCTCTCATCCAGAACAGGACTTTTTTCAGCCAGCACAGTAATAAAGTGCCAACACAATATTTACATACTGTTTTGCAAAAATGGTATTACTGTTCACATCTGACCATGCAGATACACCAACATAAGCATATGAATACAACAATGGATGTGGATACAGATATTCAGGCATCCTGGGTAAGATAACCCTTCAGTTTGATCCATATCTATTGTTGTATCCATATGCTTATATTGCATTTTCTAGACATGTGCAGACTGGAATATTTTGTTTCGTCTTTTTGTTTTCGTCCAGAAAATAAATTTATTTTGTTACTCCCGAAAATCGTTTTTATTTATTTCGTTTTTGTCTGGAAAGTTTTTGTCCGAAAACGACGATTTTCGATGACTTTGTCGAATTAAACAACGAAAATTCGACAAAGCATCGAAAATCGTCGTTCTGAATACAGGGAATAGGTATATTCCCTGTATTCAGAACGACGATTTTCGATGACTTTTTGAAATTGAAAGACGGAAATTCGACAAAGCATCGAAAATCATCGTTCTGAATACAGTGAATATACCTATTCACTGTATTCAGAGCGACGATTTTCGATGACTTTGTGAAATTGAAAGACGGAAATTTGACAAAGCATCGAAAATCGTCGGATCTGAACGAAATCGAAAAAGCATTTTTTATGTCGGATCTTTCGGTTTTCGTTTCTTGTGCTTTCGTTTTCATTCGTTAAAACGATAACGAAAATACCCGATTTTCGGACGAAAATGCATTCTAACGAAAACGAATGCACATGTCTAGCATTTTCAGATGTGAAGAGTAATATCCTTTTGGGAAAAAAGTATGTATATTGTGTTGTCACTTTATTATTGTGTACTTGTATATTATGTTTTCTATGTAATGGCACATGTATACAGTTTTTAGAAGTCTCCTGAGGAAGCCATTGATTGGTGAAACATGTTGATCTGAAGTCACTGTACATACATCCAAAGCCGCATGGAATTTCTGTTATGGCTTTTTATCAAATTATGTTTTTTAATATTTTTGTATCCAAATTTGTATTAATATTTTGAAAGAATGTTTGGTAAATTTGTCTTAGTGGTACCTTCAAAATCCCCTTGTGTTTCATATATGTTTTTTTAAACATGCAGAGTTGATACAATGTCTTTAGTGGTCAAATGTTACCTCTTCTGATCAAATGTTCTTAGGGCCATTTCACGCTAGAACGCTGTGTTTAAAATGCACTGCACTTGCGACCTGCAGTAGGTGTAAGTTTTAACATAATGACACCCCAACCCAGTGTGTTTCCTTGCAGCAGTACGATCCTGTACGATTTATGGTGTGAACTGGCCCTTAAGGCTATTTTCTTTTAGGATCAAATGATACGGAATATTGCATTTGACCTGACAAAGGCAACGAGTAGAAATGGATATTTCACACATATTACAAGTATTACTGCTATTATCTGTGACTGTGATGACCATTTCACTTTCTCCTATTTATAGGAATGACTTGTAAAAGCTCTGAGCGTTTATTTCTGATGAGGGCCATGGAGACACACAACTGGACCATTTGTTAAGACCTATTTGTTATTTAAGGTTAGTAAGAAGATTTGTCGCCTTGCGAGTATGGACAGTGGTTTTTGCCATTTGTGCTTCTTGTTTAGGATGGTCCCTGGGGCACAATTCTTATTAGTGTTTATTTATTTTTCAGCACATTTTATGCCTTATGGATTTCACTCACTTTTTGTGACAAATCATTTTTGAGGGTTGCTGTGAATCATTCTACTCAAGTGAGTTTTTGTTCCCCTTATTTAATTTTACGTATTAGCTTAACTTATATCCACTCTATTTTTACATGGAAATTATATTTGTTATTACTTATTATCTTATAAACTTCTATGTCAGCTGTATTAGTTTGCTGCTTCCATGTTCTGGGTTGACTTGGACTGAGCGCTATACATTCCTGGTTTCATGTATGTGAGTACTCAACATCTATTTTTATTTTTTCAAACAGACATCTATTATGTTTGTACTGACTTCGGATTTTGTAAATAATTGTGATTCATTCCCTAGTGTAAATGGGATCTCCCGAAGAAGGCATTTACTGCAAAATGCATAGGAATCAAAGATCAGAGATCAAGACCAGTGCCCTATTTTTCTTGTACCTGGCCAAGTGTATCCAAGGAGATTTGTTATTTGTGCTCAATTGCATATGTATAACATAATATATATATATATATATATATATATATATATATATATATATATATATATATATGAGCTAGGCTCTACCAGATCATAGGGAGGTTATACCAATGTGGGGAATGTATTATACACATTTGACAACTGTGTGAAATATTTTTTATGAAGGTTTTAACTGAATTGTTAATAAACTTTTGTATTTTTATATTTATATTTTGAGTGCTCACTTCCTTTCATTGGGGTAATACAGTATTTGGCAACCAATAAAGTCCTTCATTTTTTCTTTGTGTGTACATATTTGGATCTGGTGCCACATCAACAATTTGTGCTTAACTATGCTTTCGACTTTTGAGTAAATGTTCAGACATTCACATTGCAACGTTTTTATTATAAATAGATTCCTTTAATTTAATGCCCTTCACATGTATAAAACATATTATAGTTTCCCCCTTGAGGAACTGCAGTCTGCTCACATAATTTGTAATAAAAACATCTTCGCTATTCTAAAGCTTCCCTCCAACACCTTTGCACATTATTTTATATATATTGTGATTCTGTACTTGCCAAATATGCTTCAGAAATCTCTCTCCACTGAGTGTACAGCTGAAGCTGCTGCCTGTTCACTTCCTGGATTTACACACACACACACACACACACACACAGCTCTGCAGCTTCATTGGCCCTCTTATGACTTTTCCCCCTCCCTCCCTGGCAAACTCTGTGAGAGACAGAGGGAGAGAGAGCTGTGCCTGATGTCATAAGCCTAGGCGTTTTACCAGACCAGAAACAGGTGTGGGCTGTATAAGTTATTTACTATCCAAAGGTAAAACAACAAGGGTAGAAGATTTAATAGATGGAAAGATGAAAAATTACTGAAGTTCTGCTTTAAGTTCAATATGAGGACTTCTAACACTTATAGTTAAAGGGGTTGTAAAGGTTTCGTTTTTTATTTTCTAAATAGGTTCCTTTAACTAATTGCCTACCGCCCGCTGTCATATTACTGCGGGACGGTGGCACTGCTACGTCCTCCCTGTAGCAGCTAATAGGGCGTGCGCGTCCCCCGAGACCCGCGCGCGTGCCCGGCGGGTACGATCGCCGCCGGGCACCCGCGATTGCTTGTTACAGAGCGGGGAACGGGAGGTATGTGTGTAAACACATACCTTTCGTTCCTGTCAGCGGGGGAAACGCTGATCTTTTGTCCATACAATGTATGGACAGAAGATCAGTGACTTCCCCTAGTGAGGCCACCCCCCCCATACAGTTAGAACACACCAGGACCACACTTAACCCCTTTCCTGCCCCCTAGTGTTAACCCCTTCACTGCCAATGGCATTTTTATAGTAATACAATGCATTTTTATAGCATTGATCGCTATAAAAATGCCAATGGTCCCAAAAATGTGTCAAAAGTGTGGCCGCCATAATATCGCAGTACCGAAAAAAAAAACGCTGATCGCCGCCATTACTAGTAAAAAATAATAATAATAAAAATGCCATAAAACGACCCCCTTTTTTGTAAACGCTATAAATTTTGCGTAAACCAATTAATAAACGCTAGTTGCGATTTTTTTTAACGAAAAATATGTAGAAGAATACGTATCGGCCTAAACTGAGGAAAAAAAATGTTTTTTTTATATCTTTTTTGGGATTTTTATTATAGCAAAATGTAAAAAATATTGAATTTTTTTCAAAATAGTCGCTCAATTTTTGTTTATAGCGCAAAAAATAAAAACCGCAGAGATGATCAAATACCACCAAAAGAAAGCTCTATTTGTGGGAAAAAAAGGACGCCAATTTTGTTTGGGAGCCACGTCGCACGACCGCGCAATTGTCAGTTAAAGCGACGCAGTGCCGAATCACAAAAAGTGCTCTGGTCTTTGGACAGCAATATGGTCCGGGGCTAAAGTGGTTAAGCTAGTGCATTGTTGGTTCACTTACCTTTTCCTTCAATTTACCCTCTAAATGTTTTTTTTCTTTGTCTGAATTTCTCACCATCTGTAAGCTTGCCCCCATCATCCCCTGGGGGTTAGTCAGCCAGAACAGCTCACTGAGGAGGAACAGGAAGTAAGAAATTCAGACAAAGAAAACAAAGAAAAAAAAACATTTAGAAGTGAAATCAAAAGAAAAAGGTTAGTGAACCAACAATGCACTAGCTTGAAGAGGAAGTACCGTAAACCCTCTTAAAATAATGCAGGAAAAAACCCCACCTGCAAAGGCATAATAAGCTAGTGTGCATAGCATACTAGCTCATTATGTGGCACTTACCTGAAATTGAAGCCCCCAAAGTGCTCCTCGTTCCCCTCCGCCACTGCCACCATGTCCCCTCGGAGCTTCTTCCTGGTATTGCCGCTCTGGCACTGTGATTTGCCGGAGCGGCGATGACGTTGCTCCCGCGCATTGCGTGCGGGATGGCATAATCCTGGCATGATCCCATTCATTATGCCGGGATACTCAGTGCCCCTGCACCGTTGTCTACGGCGCACATGCGCTGTAGACATCGGTGCAGTGTTTTCTGCAAATATCTCCTTAACCGTGTAGGTTAAGGAGATGTTTCTTGCACCTACAGGTAAGCCTTAATCTAGGCTAATCTAGGTTTACAACCACTTTAAAGGAACCTATTTAGAAAATAAAAAACAAACCTTTACAACCTCTTTAACATTCAGAGATGAAAGCCAGTTTACATAATCACATTTTTATGAAAGGAACCACTGCACCATCATAAAGGTATAGTAAACGGGCACTTATTGTGATGCAGAAAAAGTATACAGTAAAAATGTAAAAGTTTGGTTCTGTTATAACCACTTTCAGCTCTATCACATAGACAAACATTGTAGGACAAATCTATCATCTCAATGGACCCCATTATTCTGCAGGACTGAAACACAGAGCAGTTAGCTGTTCCTATGTTATCAAAATGGATTTTTCACTGCTCAATTATCATCAAGGGAACAATTTGCTGACCTTTTTTTAATCGAAATGATAATGTGGAACTGTCAAAATATAATGGCTTGTTAAAAGCACTGGAGATTTCTGATTTTGTAATCATGATTATATCTTAAATAATAAGGTTTTGATTTATAAATTAAATGGGAAAAAAGTTGAATGAAACATTTTGTTCCACTAATGTCTTATATACTACTTGAAGTGTTAATTTACTGAATGACACCACATCTAAAAAGCAGTTTGAGAAATAAGAAAATTATCTTCAAGGCATTGGACTTGAGTCAGAGTATGGACATATCAGAGAATTCATATTCTCATTTCAGTGATTTAGTCTTAGCTACAGTATATTATTAGGACTTGAAGTGTATCTGTGGGTATGAAAATAGTAAAAAGGATATTAACACTGAATAGAAGACACCTCCAGGCTCTCCTGCAGAGCACAATGGGAACCCCTAATCATGGTGAGCCAGTATGTACATAATAAAAAGTGTGCTGTATATATTATCTCCCTCTTATATCATTTCCTGCCATCTGCACCTAACATTTAGCTAATCGTTGTGATTGGCAGACTTACTAGCCAACAATAGGGTCCAGGAGAGCCAGAAAGTACCTCTGGGGGTGTCTGTAGTTAAACTTACATAATCTTAGTATAACATTTATATTACATTCTATTGATTGTATACATTCTGTTACTTCCTAAGTTACTACTTAGCTTATTATAAGCACCTCTTTCCTTTTCCATTTCTGTCCCCTCCCACCCCTCCCAAAAACCTGAGAGAAAAAAAAAGAGCCCATCCCCTACAGTGCCTCGCTCCTCCTCCCCTCCCTACCGACCAGCATATTCCGTTACTCATCTACTCTTGTCTATTCCCTATACGCCATGTATGGGGCCCATGTCGTTCAGTACCTCTCATCTTGATCAGAGTAAGATTCTCCATTTGTTGAATTTCTGCAATTCTCGCAAACCACTGTGCTCTTGATGGGCGGCTTTCACACTATCGCAGGATAGGGACATAAGCCCTCGCTGCCACCAGCACATGTCTCAATAGGGAATTTTTGTATTTTTCTGCTGATATAGGGATATCAAATAATAGATATAACGGTACTCCTGTTATTAACTCAGTGATTTCAGCTAACATTCTCCAGAATTCTTTAATTTTTGTACATTCCCAAATGTTACGAAAAAAATTAAGTCGTCAGCGTAAGACACAAGTTTCTATTCTTCCTCCTTTATTGGTATCCCCTTTATGGGTATCCCCTTAATGGTCTGATTTGCCCGTAGCTCTAGGGTTCGAATATAATTTTGTGTTTCTGTCGGTATGTCTTTCCCTTCACGTAATGAGTTATAAGCCGCTATGAATCTCTGAGCGAACATTCTATAATATGACAGGGTGTATCTATCTGGACCTAGCGCCTTCCCTACCTACAAGTGTTTTAGCATCCTCAAAAATGTATCTGTACTGATTGGGATATCTAATTCTCTTATTATTTCCTCTGACAGACTTAGCATTTCTGTTTCTCTGATATAACCCATAGACGCCTCCCATTTTTTTTAGCTTTTTCTGGGGTCGGTTTCCTTTCCAGTTGGTATAAATTCACATAATATTCCTTAAAAGCCTGTGCCATTTTCTGGGGAGTATTAACCATTCCATCTATTTCATAAAACGTCTGCCTTCCTCGTGTTAATAAGCAAGAGATTGAGCTTTTCACATAGGCCCACTAATTCCTGTTCTGTAGCTTGTGCCTGGGATTTTTTGGGTATTATTTCTAATTCCTCAATCCATTTAACCACTTGAGACTCGAGCCTGTTTTTCAGATTCAGTGTTTACGAGACTAAAACTGTTTTTTTGGCTAGAAAATTACTTAAAACCCCCAAATATTATATATTTTGTTTCCCTAAAACCCTAGAGAATAAAATGGCAGTCATTGCAATACTTTTTCTCACACCGTATTTGGGCAGCGGTCTTACAAGCGCACTTTTTTTTGGAAAAAATTCACTTTCTTGAATTAAAAAATAAGACAACAATAAATTTGGCCCAATTTTTTTATATATTGTGAAAGATAATGTTACGCCGAGTAAAATGATACCCAACATGTCACGCTTAAAAATTGCGCCCGCTCGTGGCATGGCATCAAACTTATACCCTTAAAAATCTCGATAGGCGATGTTTAAAAAATTCTACAGGTTGCATTTTTTGAGATACAGAGGAGGTCTATGGCTAGAATTATTGCTCTCGCTCTAACGATCGCGGCGATACCTCACTTGTGCGGTTTGAACATCGTTTTCATATACTCGCATATGCGTTCGCTTCTGCGCGCGAGCTCGTCGGGACTGGGCGTTTTAAAACCTTTTTTTTTTGGTTTTCTTATTTGTTTTAATTTATTTTTACATTTTTTACACTGAAATAAATAAAAAAATAGAAAAAAGCATTACAGGTCCTCTTAAATATGAGATCTGGGGTCAAAAAGACCTCAGAACTCATATTTAGACTTAAATGCAAAAGAAAAAAAAAAAAAGAAAAAAAAAGAAAAAAAAGAAAAAAAGTAAACAAAAAATATGTCTCTTTAAGATGCTGTGCGGGACTGACGTTTTGACGTCACTTCCGCCCAGCAGAGGTATGGGGACGGCTGAGGGACAGACGCATCCCCGGACAGACGACGAGCAGACCCGATCGCCTCCACCGCTACCGACGGCAACGGTAAGTGGCGGAGGGCGCGGGAGAGCGGCGGGAGGGGCACCCTCTCCCGCCACCGATAACGGCGATCTTGCGGCGAATCTGCCACGGAGACCGCCATTATCGTGTACAGATCCGCCCCATGAAGAGATGGATATCTCGGATGTGGCAGCTGCTGCCATTACCGAGATATCCATCTTTAAAAAAATGACGCATTTTGACGATGGGGCGGATCTGAAGTGGTTAAGCATTGTGTCAACCTGTTCATTTAATTTTAGTTTCCTATGGGCCCCCATAGACATGAACATGCCTCTCATTACGGTATGTATTTCCAATAAACCAAAGGGCGCAATTTCCCCTGTGTCGTTTATTTCGAAAAAGGAGTCTATTTCCTGTCTTAATTTTCCCTCATATTCCTCCTCCTTCAGGAGGGTTTAATTTATCTTCCAATGCCACTCTCTTGCCTCTATTCCAACCATGCAATTTGTCGGTGCATGATCTGAGAGGGTGAAGGGCCTATAGTGGCTCCTCTCAGGGAGGTAACCATATTTAACCAAAACATAGTCGATTCTGGTGAATGTCGTATATTTTGTGGAGAAGAACGTGTAATCTCTGTCCTGTGCTTGGACAGCCTTGAGGTTTGCTTTGAACGGAAGTCTTTTTTAACTGTGGGGAAAATCAGGCACCCATGTATCTATAGCAGTAATATTTGCTAGACAACTTTTTATTAAGCAGGAGCTTGAACTTAACTATGCAAGAGTGTAAATTTAGCCAGGGGCCATCCTACCTACCTGCATATCTTTGGGTTTAGCTGGAGGTAAAGGATACTAAACTTGTATCACAGGTATATAGCGCCAACAATTTTACAAAGCGCATTTTATATGCATGTCCTTGAAAAAGTATTCATACAATTTTGTCATGTTACAACCAAAAATGTAAATGTATTTTATTGGGATTTTATGTGATGGACCAACACAAAGTGACACATACAGTAATTGTAAAGTGAAAGGAAAATGATAAATGTTTGTGAGGGGTCTAATTTTTTTTCGCTGCTGGAGGGTCTATTGATGCTTGCTACTGGGGAATATATTGTTGCTGGAGGGGATCTAGGGAATCTATTTTTGCAGGGGGGTCTGTTGTTGGGGAGGTCTATTGTTGCTGGTGGGGGATTAGGGTAACCATATTTCCAAACTACCATTCAGGGACACCCCCCCTTCCCAAAAATCAGCTTGTGGTGTAACCAATCACAGCACAGTGATTGGACACAAAAGGGGGGATTTATGATTTCTCAAATCACAAGCAGGGGGCGGGGACTGTGCTCCTTTAGGCATTCCCACCCAGGACAAGTACTGTCAGTGAGTAAAGAGGTGATGTGGCATGAGTTTTGCTTGGGGGGTGGCTGTCAGTTTCATTCCGGGACACTGTATTGTCCTGGAATGAAGGTGCCCGGGACAGACCTGCACAATCCGGGACATGTGGTCACCCTATGGGGGATGTAATGTAGCCGGGGGTGGGTCTTATGTTGCAGGGGGTTAATCATTGCTGAGAGGGATCTACTGTTGAGGGAGGGGTCTAATGTTGCTGGCTGCTGAAGGGTCTATTGATGCTTGCTGTTGGGAGTCCATTGTTGCTGGGGTGTCCATTGTTACCAGATAGATTTTACTGCCTTTCTTGTTGTTAACAAACTCCATACAGAATATTTAGCACCACAAAATGATACTTGGTTTTGTATTCTCTAAAAGGGGCGGTAATGGGAGTGGAACCAAGTAAAAATGCTCAAAGGTGGGAATGGGAAGAGCCAAGTGGTGACTCGGAAAGGAGGAGTTCCTGCACCTATTCTCCGAGAAAAAAAGCCCTGCTTGTGGCTATAAAGAATTGTCGGGTCCCGGCAATACAGATAAAAGTAATTGAAAAAAAAAACAGCATGGGTTCCCCCCTTAGTCCATTACCAGGCCCTTTGGGTCTGGTATGAATATTAAGGGAAACCCCGAACCAAAAAAAAATAAAAAATCCCCCCAAATTCCAACTTTCTTGTTCCCCCCTCTTTTCCCGTGGCCTGCCAAGTTGCGTGCCCAGATAAGGGTCTGGTATGGATTTTTGGGGGGAACCCCCACACAATTTTTTTTTATTTTGGTGTGGGATCCCCCTTAAAATCCATACCAGACCTGATGAAGGGTCTTATATGGAATCTGGGGTGATCCCATGCATTTTTTTTTCAAAAATTTGGTTTGGGGTTCCCCTTAATATTCATACCAGACCCAAAGGGCCTGGTAATGGACTGGGGGAACACATGCTGTTTTTTTTCAATTACTTTTATCTGCCGGGTCCCGACAATTCATTATACCGCGAGTAGTATTAAATTACTTTTTTTTCTTTTAGAAATTTCATTTTTGCAGGGATTTTTCTAAGCACGGGAAACATGCTACTTTACAGGCATACTATAGACACCCCACAGGTACGAAATATAAAGGAATATTTCACTTTTATTGTTTCACTTTAAGCATTATTAAAATCACTGCTCCCAAAAAAATTGCCGTTTTTTAAACATAAAGCTCATCCCTAATAGAGAGTGTCTGTGGACAGCAATTTTCAAGTCTTGCCACAGATTCTCAATTGGATTGAGGTCTGGATTTTGACTGGGCCATTCTAACACATGAATACGCTTTGATCTAAACTATTCCATTGTAGTTCTGGCTGTATGTTTAGGGATGTTGTCCTGTTGGAAGGTGAACCTCTGCCCCAGTTTTAAATCTTTTACAGACTTTAACCACTTAAGGACCCATTCACGCCGATATACGTTGGCAGAATGGCACGGCTGGGCACAATCACGTACCAATCACGTACCTCTTTAAGCCAAGCCGTGGGGTCGCGAGTGCGCCTAAGCTCCGTGACCGCGCCGGCGGTACCCGCTGACTCGATCTCCGCTGGTGTCCCGCAATCAGTCACCGGAGCTGAAGAACGGGGAGAGGTGTGTGAAAACACACCTTCCCTGTTCTTCACTGTGGCAGTGTCATTGATCGTCTGTTCCCTGATATAGGGAAAGACGATCAATGACGTCACATGTCCAGCCCCGCCCCCCTACAGTTAGAAACACATATGAGGTCACACTTAGCCCCTACAGTGCCCCCTAGTGGTTAACTCCTAAACTGCAATTGACATTTTCACAGTAAACAGTGCATTTTTAGTACTTTTTGCTGTGAAAATGACAATGGTCCCAAAAATGTGTCAAAATTGTCCGATGTGTCCGCCATAATATCGCAGTCATGAATCAAAACGCTGATCGCCGCCATTATTAGTAAAAAAATAATAATAATAAAAATGCAATAAAACTATCCCCTATTTTGTAAACGCTATAAATTTTGCGCAAACCAATCAATAAACGCTTATTGCGTTTTTTTCTACCAAAAATATGTAGAAGAATATGTATCGGCCTAAACTGAGGAAAAAAACGTTTTTTTTATATATATATATATTTTTGGGGGATATGTATTATAGCAAAAAGTAAAAAATATTGATTTTTTTTCAAAATTGTCGCTCTATTGTTGTTTATAGCACAAAATAAAAACCGCAGGAGGTGATCAAATACCACCAGAAGAAAGCTCTATTTGTGGGAAAAAAAAGGACACCAATTTTGTTTGGAAACCACATCGCACGACCACGCAATTGTCAGTTAAAGCGACGCAGTGCCGAATCGCAAAAAGGGGCAAGGTCCTTAACCTGCATAATGGTCCGGGTCTTAAGTGGTTAACAGGTGTTCTTCTAAGATTGGCCTGCATTTGGCTCCATACATTTTCCCATCAACTCTGACCAGCTTCCCTGTCCCTGCTGAAGACAAGCATCCCACAATATGATGCTGCCACCACCATGTTTCACAGTGGGGATGGTGTGCTCAGGCTGATGTGCAGTGTTAGTTTTCCACCACACATAGCCAGGTCCCTGTCAGCTTAGCACTTACCCCTTGCAGGTCATGGCTGTGGCAGCAGCTTCCCATCTCCTCCGTGTCCCGGCCATCACTTCTCCTCCCGGCCAATCGGGTCTTCGGAGGGACTTTTGTTACTCCGGTGTGCAGCCACCAGTTTTTTCCTTTACACTGCAAAGAGTTACTGATGGCCACTGTTTGGCATTTTGATAGGCACTGATTAGCATCTGTGGTGGGTACCTCCGATGAGGCTGCGCTGATAATCAACGCACTGATTATCAGCACAGCTCTCCCTGTCAGCGTGAACCAAGGAAAACCGATTACTGGCACTTCCTGGTTGTCACTGTGATCAGCTGCGATTAGTCATAGCTGATCACATGGTTAAGAGCCTACGTCATAGGCTCTATACCACGATCAGAGATGCGGTATTTTAGAGCGACACGCAGCACCACTGATTGCCGTGCCCCCAAGCGGTGCGCAAGAGCAGCTTATCCTGCTGGATGTCATATGATGTCCTGTTAGGATAACAGAGCCACCTTGCGGACGTCAATCTACTATAGGTTGGTAGGGAAGTGGTTAAAGTGGTATTAAATGCAAAACCAAAAATGTAACCTTTTGTAGCTTACCAATCATTAGATGTGGTGGCTTGTTTAGTTTCATTTTTACAGGGTTTTTTTGGTAGCTACAGCAAACAGTTGTTTCCCTTTTGGGATAAAGCTGATCCTTGTAAGAACTCCTGTCAGTAGTAAATGGTTTGTCTAAACCCTCTAATGCCTGGTAAACACTGCAAGTTTTTATCTCTCCTGCTGTGTTTCTGTTTTCTGACAGAGAGACTTCCCTCACCCCCTTGCCAGAATAAACTGACCACAGCTTGCAGCCATTAGCCGCAAGCACTGATTAGATGCTGGTTTTCCAGCATGTCCAGCATGTTTTCCAGCATGTCCAGCATGTCTCTTCGGCTGCTGTAAACATTGACCGAAGAGGGGACGGTTTCTGGTGAACCTGCTGATTTTCACACAGTGTGTATCCAGCTCAACTGCTACATCTGAAGGACAGCTTGTTTTGTTGAAAAAGAAGGATTTTTAATAACAGCTTACCTGTAAAATCCTTTTCTTGAAGTACATCACGGGACACAGAGCGCATAGTCATTACATATGGGTTATATGGGTACCTTCAGGTGTGGACACTGGTGTAATCAACTTCACAGGAAGTTCCTCCCTATATAACCCCCTCCCACTGAGAGTGCTTCAGTTTTGTAGCAAGCAATTTCTCCGAGGTTACACAATGTTCCCCAAAAGAGGGGTGGGAGCTCTGTGTCCCGTGATGTACTTCAAGAAAAGGATTTTACAGGTAAGCTGTTATTAAAAATCCTTCTTTCTTTATCGTACATCACGGGACACAGAGCGCATAGTCATTACATATGGGATGTCCCAAAGCAATGCTCCATGAAGGGAGGGAGACCGTAAGGCCAAAATTAGCCAAACAGAAAATATATCAGGAGGTAAAAAATAGCTCCACCAACAGAAAAACAAGGGGGCGTGAACCGGGCCAGAGGATTCTATACTGCTGCCCGTAGGACCGCCTGCCCAAATGCTGCGTCCGTAGCTTTTGTGACGTCCAGCTTATAAAATTTAGTAAACGTATGTACGGAAGACCAGGTTGCCGCTTTGCAAACCTGTGCCATAGAGATCTGATGGTGTGCCGCCCAAGAGGCACTCATGGCCCTCGTAGAATGGGCCTTAACTGATAAGGGAGGTGGAACGCGCTTCAGACCATAGGCCTGAAAAATCAGCTGCTTAATCCACCTAGCCAAGGAAGACTTGGCAGCCGGCTGACCCTTTTTGGGGCCATCCGGGAGAACGAAAAGCACATCTGTTTTCCGAATCTTTTCTGTAGCCTTGAGATAAACCCTCATGGCTCGGACCACGTCCAAAGTATGAAGCAATCTTTCCTCTCTGGACTGGGGAGTAGGAAAGAAGGATGGTAGGACTAGGTCCTGATTCCAGTGAAAACTGGATATGAACCTTAGGAAGGAAAGAAGGCTGAGGCCGCAGAACCACTCTGTTCTTATGCAGAATCAGGTACGGTTCCCTGCAAGACAAGGCTGCCAGCTCGGAGACCCTTCTGGCCGAAGCCATAGCCACCAAGAAAACCAACTTTCGGGTTAGCAGCACAAGAGGGATTTCTGTCAGAGGTTCAAACGGCTGCCTTTGTAAAGCTGACAAGACCAGATTTAAATTCCAGGGGCAGAGGGGAGCTCTAATAGGGGGATTCACATGCAAGACCCCTTGCAAGAAGGTTTTCCCAAGCGAATGCGTGGCCAAAGGCCTTTGAAACCATATCGATAAGGCAGACACCTGCCCCTTTAGAGTACTAAGAGCCAACCCCTTGTCAACGCCAACCTGGAGGAATCGCAAGATCCTGTCAATAAAAAACTTGCGAGGATGCCCTCCTTGGGACTCGCACCACTCCACATAGGTCCTCCAGACTCTGTAATAGATATTTCTAGAGACTGGCTTTCTAGCCTGAATTAACGTAGATATGACCTGGGCTGAGAGGCCTCTGCCCTTAAGAATTAGGGATTCAGCCGCCAAGCCATCAAATTTAGCTGCTGTGAAGCAGGGTGGTAGATCGGGCCCTGAGACAGCAGATCTGGGCGCAGGGGGAGTGGTCACGGTGCCCCTACTGACATCCTCACGATGAGTACGTACCAAGCCCTTCTGGGCCAGGCTGGGGCCACCAGGATCACCGGCCTGCGCTTCACCCTGATCCTTCGTAGAAGGCGGGGAATCATCTGTAGTGGAGGGAACGCATACAGGAGAGAAAACTGGTGCCAGGGGCAAACCAACGCATCGGTCCCGTAGGCCGAGGGGTCCCTGGCTCGGGATACGAATTTGTCCAATTTCTTGTTGAATCTTGTTGCCATGACGTCCAAATCTGGAACTCCGTACCTTTGGCAAATCTCTTGGAATACCTGGGGGTGAAGAGACCACTCTCCCGGGAGTACCTGTTGACGACTCAAAAAATCTGCTTGAGAATTGTCTATCCCTGGGATGAACACTGCTGAGATGCAGGGTACATGGGCTTCGGCCCATGAAAAAATCAGGTTTACTTCCCTTTGAGCCGCTAGGCTCCTTGTGCCCCCTGGTGGTTTATGTATGCCACCGGCGTGGCATTGTCGGACTGTATCCTTACTGGCAGACCCTGCAGGGGGAGAGTCCAGGCGACCAGGGCCAACCGAGCAGCTCTGATCTCTAGGACATTGATGGGAAGCAGACTTTCTGCCTCTGACCACTGTCCCTGCTGGGTCCGTTTTCCTAAGATTGCCCCCCAACCTGTTAGGCTGGCATCTGTGGTTACTATTTTCCACGTGATGGGGCAAAAGGTTTTCCCTTTTGACAATTTTGAGGGATCAGCCACCAGTACAGGCTGCGCTTGACCCCTGGGGAAAGAACTAATGGACGGTCTAATGCCTGTATGGACTTGTTCCAAGCAGAGAGAATAGCTGCCTGAAGAACTCTGGTATGGATCTGGGCATAGGGCGCTGCTTCGAAGGCGGCCACCATCTTTCCCAGCAGTCGCATGCATAGGCGAATAGTCGGCTTCTTTTTGCCTAAGACTATTTGAATCGTTTGAATCAACGACCTGATCTTCCCTTGAGGTAAAAATACCCTCTGGCATTCTGTATCTAACCGAAAGCCTAGATATTCCAACTGTCTTGTGGGTTGTAACCTTGATTTTTCTTGGTTCACAATCCACCCGAATTCTTCTAGATGCCGCACTGTGCGGACTACTGCATGATTGAGGTTGGAAGCTGATCTGTCGATAACCAGGAGATCGTCCAGGTATGCCAGGACCAAGATGCCTTCTGTCCTTAGGACGGCTAGCACCGGGGCTAACACCTTTGTGAATACCCGCGGAGCTGTTGCCAACCCGAAAGGGAGGGCTACGAACTGGAAATGACTTTGATCTATCATAAAACGAAGAAACTTGTGATGTGCTGGGTAGATCGACACATGCAGATATGCATCCTTTATGTCTATAGATGCTAGAAAGTCGCCTTGATGCAGGCTGGCTGTCACTGAACGTATGGAATCCATACGAAAGGTCTGAATCTTTAGAAAGCGATTTAGGCGTTTGAGGTCTAGGATAGGCCTGACGTCGCCACTGGGTTTTGGTATAATAAAAAGGTTGGAGTAGAATCCCAGACCCCCTTCTTGGGTTGGTACTACAATTACTCCTTGGAGCAAGAGGCGGTCCAACGCCTTTACGAGAGAGGCCCTCTTTAATGGGTCGCTTGGAAGACTTGACCCCTGAAAATGAGGAGGGGGGGATTCCTCGAAACTCTAGTTTGTAGCCTGTGGCTTCCACGGACCGAACCCAAGAGTCGGGATTCTGGCCTTCCAGACTTCGGAGAAAAACTGAAGTCTTCCCCCCACCCAAGAGAGTGGGGGCGCCCCTTCATGAATCTGACTTGATGACTGGTTTAGCCGGCTTGCGAGACCAGGGCCTCTTGTTTGCCGCGGCTTGTGCCTGTGGGCGGCTATTAACTGCTGAACGCCCGGGAGGCCGTCGATACTGACGGGAAGTCGAAGGGGCCGAGCCTGCAAGGGCCTGTCATTTAAACGCGGGCCCACGCGGTATTTTCTTGACCGGTAAGGAAGAACTTTTACCACTTGATATGGCCCCCATGAAAGGGAAACCCTGCTAAAAGCTTTTTGCAGGGTGCCTCTGCTGACCAGTTCTTTAGCCACGAAAGACGACGCATGTGAACCACCAGCAGAGATAACCGGGATGCCTGTTGGATAGAGTCCTTAATAGCATCTACTGCAAAGCAGAGAGCCCTAGGGAAATCTGCTAATTCACGAGTTTGCTGAGCCGGCATGTCCTTTAATATCTGTTTTGCCTGATCCTTTAAGGCCTGACAAACGCCAATGGCTGCCACCCCTGGCTGAACCATGGCACCTACTGTGGTGAAAGAAGCCTTCAGTAGGGTCTCTAATTTTTTGTCGACCGGATCCTTGAACATCTGGACATTTTCAACCGGACAGGTCAGGGATTTATTCACGCAGGAAATGGCCGCGTCCACTGTGGGGAGCCCATTTCTTTAAAAATTCCTCTTCCATAGGATAGAGAATAGAGAACCTCTTAGGAGGGATAAAGATCCTATCAGGTCGAGCCCAATCCTGGTAAATCACGCCCCGCAGAAGGGGGTGAATCGGAAAAGACACACAAGTTAATGGAGCCTTTAAAGAACCCAATGAGGATACCACAGGGGCTACTAGTTCTGGCACTGGAAGTTTAAAAGCAGTGCGAACTATATCGGTCAAAGACTGGATCCACAGGCTCTCCGCTTGAGAGGCCGAAAAATATTCATCTACAGTGGAACCCTCCATGTCTGAACCTTCGGGACTTGGGTCTGCTTGATCCCCTTGTGGGTCCCGTTCCTCCGAAGAGGAGACCTCCGCATCTGAAAACACCAAACTAGGTGAGGGGGATCTAGCCCGTTTGCTGCTTGGCAAAGGGCGGGCAAACAAAGCAGTTAACCTTTTCTCTAGCCCACCCAGGGTGGTCGCTAGCATTTCTTCCGTTACGTAAACGGGAATGGGTGGATCGGGGGCCGCCTCTACCCCCAGCATCCCCAATGGCTCTTGTACTATGCTACTCGGTGGTCTAACTGGTGAGGGTGGGGCCGTTGAAACCTGGCCCAAATCCTCTGACCCCGATGGAGACCCCTTTTGTTTCTTGGCACCTTTTGCAGCCTTGGCTGGTCCTGATGCCTTTGGAGCCATTGCACAACCTTGAGTCACCCCTCTAGCCAACACCTGACTGTTGTAGCTAGGAGTAATTAATATGAGAACAGGCTGAGGAAAAATGAAAAAATATTTTTTTTTTTTTTTTTTTTTTACCCGCCTGGGAGGTGGCAATACTGAGGAAAACCTGTGAGTATTGCAACACCAATGCCCGTTAGCCGGAGTCCAAGGTTGACTCAGATACTGCTGGATCTAAGGCTGAGTCCCTTTAAGGAAAAAAACTCTTTTTTTTTTTTTTCTGGTCAATAGTGGAACTAAGTCCTAGACCTGAAGATCCACAAACCGCCACTGGGTGTCACTGTGGCCAAAAGACCCAGCTGCGCGCTCTGTGTCCTTCTTCCTCTGCCTCCAGGAGGGAAAGACCAGCCAGAGAAAAAGTTTTACTTTTAAAACAGACCCTGACGCTGCTGGCCCGCCCCCCCAACGCACGCCGACGCTATAAAAGGCGGCGTGCACGCGCGCGCGCACCCGCACACGCGCGCGCACCCGCACACTAACGCGCGCACCCGCACACGCGCGTGCACCCCCCCACGCTGAAAACAACATGGAGGAAGCGGAGCAGAGGAAAAACATGGACCAGCGCCAGGCAGCACCAACAGACACCAGGTAAGCACTAATCTTATTGTAGTGCACAGAGAGAGGAAGCTGTCCCCATGGGCTTCCTAAGAAACAGGAGTTTTCACCAGCAATTTTCCTCTTTAAAACATGTGGGGTTGCAGTATCAATGCTAACAGGCAGACCTGGGGTGAGTAGCAAATATATATCTTACACAAGTATACATATATCTACATGTTATCTGGGTAAACATTAGTATCCCATCCTGCCCACACAGACATAGTGGAGATAGTGGCTGATGCACAAGCATACCATTAGCCAACCCAGAACCCCCAGGGGGATACCTACTGTCGAACCAAGTCCCGCAGGTTCCCTCTTACCTGCTCCACGCCGCAGGGTATTGCAAACTGCAAGAGGCCCAATCTTCCCCCATCTCCGTGGGTATTGTCTCGGACCTTCAGGGACCGGGGTCCTGTGTTAAGGAACCCAAACCCCTGGACCTATATAGCATCCTGGCATCAGTAGCGTTTAGTCCTAGGAGAGACCAAGGCACTGGAGCCCAGAATCCAGCCCTCCAAGGAGAGGCATTATAGGCAACACCCCACGCAGGCAGGGCCCGGGTACCGTACACCTTGGCTTTGAAGCACTTCGGACGGATCCGGCTAGCTATCCTGGGTCCCGAGACCTCCGAGGGACAGCTAGACGTGACCAACACCTAAGACACTGGCGAAAAAACTGAAGCACTCTCAGTGGGAGGGGGTTATATAGGGAGGAACTTCCTGTGAAGTTGATTACACCAGTGTCCACACCTGAAGGTACCCATATAACCCATATGTAATGACTATGCGCTCTGTGTCCCGTGATGTACGATAAAGAAATAAAAGACTCACTTTACGTTTGTTTTTCTGTGTTGTCAGACACATAACGCACGACACCTACAAAATATGTGACTAACTACCGTACATCGGAGTGTACCAAATTGCAGTTCAGTACATGCTTTGCAGTGCTTGTACATCACTGCATGGGCATCCGCTGAAATTTTTTCGGGGGGGGGGGGCGCTTCCACAGCGGCAATACACAGTCGCATTTAACCCTTTTTTCAAATGCTAGCATGGGTTAAAATCACTCTGCTAGCGGCCAAATAGCGCAGCTAAAACAATAATAAAGCGGTGCTTTACCCATAACGCAACCAGCTGGCAGTGTGAAATAGCTCTTGAGATAATTCAGCTTCACTCCATGCCCATATAAATATAACCTAGAGAATGTACAGACGCCCCCATTCTGCACAGACCCCTCCATTCAGCACAGACGGACCCATCCCCATCCCATTCAGTACCTTTAGATCAGCCATCAGCACGGCATGGGCACAGCAGGTTCCCTGTGTACACATAAACACTGGAGGGGGAGGTGGCTTCACTCTGCTCGCTGTGTTTGTGTGACATCCGGCCCAGGACTGCTCAGACAGCCCACAGCCGCGAGACTCTTCAACACCTTCTCGATTTTCCAGGGGGGATCAATTTCCCCCCTTGCCCTATGGAGCGGACGCCCATGTACCACTGTATTCTCTTTGATAAAACATTTGAACAAGAAAAATAACAGACTCACTAGCTGGATCACCAGATGAAAATAAAGGAAAGAAAGCGTAAACAAAAAAAAAATGCAGCTATCAAATCTAAGAATTGGTAGGTTGCAATATAATAAATGTATGCTTTTGGGTTTAATACAGCTCTAAAATCCCACTATTGAATCTAACTTTGTCCTTCACCAAACTAATAAGTTATGGTTTTCCCAGGTTAGTCAATAAAATCTACGATTTGTTTTTCTTGACGTATAAATCAGCAATCTTACAACCTAAGGTTGATCATTACTTACCAGTGTCAGATGCAGAAAATACTAGTAATTTGACACGAAATTAAGAGTGATCACAATATTTTATCTTTGGTTTGCTGTAAAGTCCAAGTGTATATGTATTTTATTTATGAATGTGATAATTATATGTGTTTACGTACTTACAAGTATAATGACATTGAGTGCATGTGATTTACCTCTATTTTCCATTAAAGGAAACATGTCAGTAGAGTAATACATGGACTGCCATTGCTGACCTCCTGACAATGCTGGTTTCTATTTCTAGTCTATAATGCTGACCCTCTGATTTCAATCCCTTTAGAATCCCTAACGTAGAAACAAAATATCAGGAATTCTGAGTTCTCTCTAAGGCTGGATTCACACCTATGCATTTTTAGTGCTTTTTGCATTTTGCTGATCTGCACTACAGAACGTTTTCCATAGGAAACCATGTTAAATGGACTGCAGTGCAGATTTGCAAAATGCAAACAGCATTAAAACTGCATAGGTGTGAATCCAGCCTAATTGAATACCAAGTCAGTGACTAAAGCCTCGTACACACGGGCCAGAATCTCGTCAGGAAAAAACGTTGTTTTTCCTGACGAGATTCTTGGCAAGAATCTCTTGCCGCCCGAGTGTACAGACTCTACTTTCAAAAGAACCGCGGTTCTCTTGAAAGGCAAGAACGCGGTGACGTCATCGCGTACGAGGAGCATGCGCTCGTCACATTCGATGCCATCGCCGACATCTTGCTGCACCCTACCTATGCCTAGGAAGCTACCGTGCATGCATCAAAGTCATTTCGAGCATGCGCGGGTTTCCACGGCGACCAGGAAAGTATACACACTCTCGGGTTTCTTGGCAGGAAAACTGCAGAGAATCTCATGACGAGAAAATAGAGAACATGTTCTCTATTTTTCTCGTCTAGATTCTTGGCAGTTTTCTTGTTGAGTAACCTGAAAGCCTCATACACACGCTCGGTACACTTGGCAAGAAATCTCTGCCAGCAGTTTTCTTGCTGGTTTTTGCCGAGTAAATTGAGCGTGTGTCACAAGGATAGCAGGCTAGAAATGACAGCACCTGGGTCTGAAACGTCATTCAAACAGTAAGCAGCTAGTGTCCAAAATGATAAAAATAATTTCTGGAAAGCTGTCATAAAGTTGCAAATGTATATAATTAAATGCTTTATACTTGGGCACTTCAAACTGTTTGGGTGATTTTCTGAGCAACAAGATGACACAAACATTTTTATTACATGATTTTAAAATAGCAGGTTGGGGTCTTGTTCAAAATGGGGCCTGCAAAAATATATATTTTTTTGGAAATACATATATATATATATATATATATATATATATATAGTATCTCACAAAAGTGAGTACACCCCTCACATTTTTGTAAATATTTTATTATATCTTTTCATGTGACAACACTGAAGAAATTACACTTTGCGACAATGTAAAGTAGTGAGTATACAGCTTGTATAACAGTGTAAATTTGCTGTCCCCGCAAAATAACTCAACACACAGGCATTAATGTCTAAACCACTGGCAACAAGAGGAGGGGCCTGGAGCACCGGCTGGTGACCCCAGAAAAGAAGGATCAGGCTGCTCTGTGCAAAACCATTGCACAGAGCAGGTAAGTATTACATGTTTATTATTTTGGTTTAAAAATGCTTTAAGGTATCCACCAAGCATGTTATTTGAAAGTATAGTTCCCATCTTCACTTGCCCCTTTTAAGGGCTCTTTCACACAGAGCGGATCCGTAATGGACCCGCTTCGTTAGCCCGTTTGCTCAGCGGGGATCCTCCGTAAAATCCCTGCTGAGCTGTCGGCGGACAGGGCGATCCCCGTGCACTGTGCAGGGACCGCCCTGTCTCTTCTCCGCTCTCCCCTATGGGGAATCGGACTGTGTGTCCGTATTCATCCGATCCATTCCACCAGACGGAAGAAAAATAGGGTTTTCTTCAGTCTGGAAAACCGGATCCAGACGGAGGCGGGTGATTACTGACGTTAGCGGATACTCATCCGCTAACGGCTGTGATCCTATAGGGCACCATTCTAAGTCCGTTTACGGACTTAGAAAAAGCGGATCGTTTGTCTACTGGTGTGAAAGAGCCCTTACAGTAGTTTGCTTCTCAGCCCAAATGATGGTCAGTTTTTAATTACAGGATTCAAACCCAACCCACCTCCCCAAAGACATCAGTGGGATTTGCTAAGTTCAGGTTCGCCTAAATATCAGGTATGGGATGAATTAGCCGTCAAAGTCAAAGACCCCCTTTAATGTCTGGACAACATCTAATGCCGCGTACACACGGTCGTTTTTTGCGATGAAAAAAAATGACGTTTTCTGTGAAGTAAAAAACGACGTTTTTGAAACGTCACTTTTCAAAGACAATTTTGCATACACACCATCGTTTTTTCACAAAAAGCGAGGTTACGTTCACCACTCTTTTCCATTGAAGCTCGCTTCATAACTAGCTTCTGGGCATGCGCGGGTTGAAAAACGTCGTTTTGAAAGACGTTTTTGCTACACACGGTGACTTTTTGTGAAACAAAAAACGACTTTTTGAAAAACGACACAAAAAATTCAAGCATGTTGGAATTTTTTTTTGGTCGTTTTTTTTAAGACAAAAAACGACGTTTTGCCCACACACGATCAATTTAAATGACGTTTTAAAAAAACGTCGTTTTTTTTCATCGCAAAAAACGACCGTGTGTACGCGGCATAAAATATATCAGTGGAGCATGAGGCTGGTTGAGCTTTAGTGGACCTTTAAGTCTCATAGTACTGTTGCAAGTTTAAAGGTTGTTTAATAGAATTATCTTTTTATACCTCACAAGGATTGAACACTCCCCTCTCTAATAGCAATTGGAAAAGCAAAACAAACTTGATAGACTTAACAGAAGATGCAACAGCCAAAATAAATGCTGAGACACCATTTACAGAAATAGCTACTTCATAAATATTTGATATGAAATTTAAAATCTTCTGTTGACCTCGATTTCAGCCTTATACTTCGGCTCCTTTTGCACACAGTAGTATAGACCATCTGTGTGCAGATCCTTTAAAACAGTCTCTGCATCTCTCATGCAGGCAAGCTGTATCATCTGTCTTCAAGGACAGAGATCACAAATAAGTGCTCACTTGTAACATGCTACCCCCCCAAAAAAGGAAATATTATAGTATCAGGTAGCTGTATCCATTATATATTTATGTATATAAGACATATTCAGGCTATCATATATTACTTACTTGAGATCTGAAACCAGAGTCTATAACACCATTTATGATTTCTTAAAGGAACGGGTGGGCACATCTTATAAATACATGTTTCCAGGAGCCGCTTACGTATGTTGGTTGCGTACTCTGCCTTTCAACCCTAATAACAGTCTCAGCCCCTCTGCCACACCTGGCAATAGTGTAAGTGTGAGGACTAATGAGAAAACACATGTTATGAAAAAACACAGAAACTATCTTTACTGCAATATTTCTGTGGAAAAGTATATATTCAAGTAATCCACCTGGAGAGCAAAAACTGGGATCAAGAGCAATATAGCTCAATACTATATTCAAGCTACTTTCAGGGGATTCCAAACATGAGAATAACCCCAAAAGCAGAGGCAATCACTTAAACAATGACAACTCTTTGTCAGATTGGTTACCTCTACAATCTACATCAATTGGCTGTGAGTCCAGGCAGGAGGAGAGTAGAGGAATTACCCTCTCTTAGGTCAGACCTCTGTTTTCTATCCCCTGACACCACAACTACAAACTCTGTACTCAAATCAGCATTCAACGGATTAGCCCCCAAGGCAAACTATCCTGCACACCCACTACATATACAGAGCCCTGAACATGTGTGTGCGTGCCCGTCTTGGGCCATTAACTTCCAGCTCTTGGAATAAAGATGAGGCCTTGGATCTTCGGCTAGCCACTTTAGTTGGTGCATTTAAATTCCTGCTTAGCAAAGTGTATCTGTGGTATGCTGACAGTATCCGAATAACACGGCGGACACTGTGAATGCTTAACAGGCCGTTAACAAGACCCAGGTTTTGGTAAATGTAGGCAAAAATGAGGCAACTCTGTCTATGTGCAGTGTCTTTGTTTCCTGTAGATGAGCACGTGTTCTCACCAATCCTGCGGTCAAGGCCCAAAGAACATCCTGGAACAGGCAGGCTCTTCTGGTGACCCGACTGGTCACCTCATACTGGAACGCTTCACACTGTCTGTGCAGGTGTGCCTGGATGAGCACCTGGAATCCCCCTCTCTCAGGCTGGATGTCCCGACTGGCTGTGGATACCTGAACAAAGCGGTATACTGGCCTGGGAGGCAGCCCCTCTCTCCTGGTTTCAGCCTCTTCTCCTGCCTCGTAGAACCTGAATCCTCTCAGGAAAACAAGATGGAGTCTTTTGGTTCTTTTTCCCCAGAGCATGCTTTCTTTTGGAGGTCCTGCCCCCATACAAGGATATGGGGCCATTTTAGATCAGGACTACATGTCTTAGGATCCTTTGCAGCTGCTGCTGCTGTTCCTTCTCATTGGTTCCTGTATTAGCACCTCAATGAGGAGAAAAAGGAAGGGGGAGAAATCCCCTGCAGACACTGACAGTCTTTCTCTCTTCCTCAGGAAAGCCTATGCACTCGGCGGTGGCCAGCTTGACAAGGCCGCGGGAAAGGCGGGGCACCTGCTACACAGGTAATACTAAAGGTCCAGTGAAACCTTTATTTAAACTTGGTTTATATAAAAGTAAAACTATTGCGGATCTTTACATATTTATATGTGACTGTTTTACTCACTGCAAAGTCATTTAATTTTAAATTAAGTCATTTATTTGAATGTGTACAAAGGATGTGATTGGTGCACTGTTATTTTAATACAACCAATATCCTCTGTACTGAACTTTTGTGAACATTGTCAGCTTTAGCCGTGGCCAAAAATTTTGAGAATGGCACACATAATTACAAAGTCCACCGTCTCGATTTTTATCATTTGCAATTTGCAATTTGTAATGCTGATTGAGTTAGAATAACAGACTGGAAGCTTTAAAAAGAGGTTGGTGCTTGAAATCATTGCTCTTCCTCTGTTAACCATGGTTACCTGCAAGGAAAGACAAGCAGTCAATTTTGCTTTGTACAAAAAGGGATTCACAGGCAAAGATATTGCTGCTAGTAAGTTTGCACTTAAATCAACCATTTATCAGATTATCAAGAACTTCAAGAAGAGAGGTTCAATTGTTGTGAAGAAGGCTTCATGGTACCCAAGATAGTCCAGCAAGCACCAGAACCATCTCCTACAGTTGATTCAGCTGCGGGATCGGGGCACTGTGAGATTGTGAAGCAGATCCCATTGTTCACTCTTTGTGTATAATTGCCTTTCTGAGTTTTATTGTTCACTCTTTGTGTATAATTGCCATTCTGAGTTTTGACCACAAGAGGCCACTGTTTCTACACACTGCTGACAGGCTGCACGTTTTTGTTTTTTTTGAGGAAGGGGTGGAGCTGTTCTCTGGAGAAGGAGATTCAGGAAGTGATGGAGCAGACTTGTTTTGTGGGACTGTGTGAAAACTGAATCTGGTCGTATCCAGGGGAAACCGTACATCCTAGAGCTTCAGGAACGGCAGCTGAGTAATCACCGTCCAGTACAGAGCCTGTCCGGAGGAAAAAGGGATCGTTTTTCAGGAAGGCTGATAGGAGTTGAGACACGGCAAACTACCTCACCTGCAGTACCTCATGGTTTCTGAAAGGACTTTTCGTTAATCGGTTGGAAGACATGATCGACTACAGTTTCAAGACCCGGGTCAGTAATATCGTGCACGCACCACCTGGTGATGTTTGGCGCCTAAAGATTAGGTCTGTCGTTAGTTAGTTAGGGTCATTACAGTGTATCAGGCCAAAAGTACTGCTATAATCCTGCTTCTTAAAGAGACATTGCATATGGAGAGCAATCTTCCAAACTACAAACCTGTTTAGTGTCTTCACTAAGGAAGAAAAACTTACACACGTGTTATCACACCGGTTATGCAAAAGGAAGGGGGGAATTATTGCATAGAAGTGATAAGTTTGTAAGCTGCTGTGCTGTACCGCAGATGACCCCGGAACTAAGCAATCGTTCGCGTTCTGATAAGGGTAATAAAAGGTAAGGAGGGACAGTCCTATTTGTATCCTCCAATAGGCAAATTGTGGCAAATTGCCTCGCTATCCACCCGGGGGCATCTTGCTGTGCAGCACAGGGGTTCTCAGCTACGGCTGGGTGTATGTAACCTTATTGCTGTGTTAATTTTGTGGTTTTCGGTTTAATACCTTGTTACAGTAAAAGAAAAGATCTGTTTCACAAACGCTGGTGTCAAAGTTGTTTTCCTCGTTCGTGACTTCGCTGTATCTTGGAGAGCCCACCCCGGTACACGACTTACAACTTGGTGTAGTCGGCAGGATACAGCGACCGTTATGGAAGGGAACGCAGCGGGAGACCTTCCCCTGGCGCCAGTGGCACCAGATCAGAACCCAGCTCAGGTTGTACCAGCACAAGGCCAGCTTGCCCCCAATTCCATGCCCGCCCCAGTAGGATACATCCCCGTAGGGCGGGACCCAGAGGCCATGGGAGCCTTCCGGGAGTTGGACCGGCTACTAAGAGATCAGTTCATAGTAGGGCTCTCAAACAAGTTCTTACAGGACAAGCTGCAAGAGATGACCCGGACGGCGGCCGACATGACATTCTACAGTGTCTACCTAGCCGCCGTGGAGAGAGAGGAAGAGCACATGCCTGTGACAGCGAGAGTAGTGAGTAACACCCAAGCTACGGGACGTCAGTCTGCATCTGAAAACTCTGATTCCTTAAAGGATACGGTCCAGGCCCTGCGAACAGAATTGAAAGAACTTCCGGCTGGAAGTGTCCCAGATAAAGTCAAGATCGCCCTGGCCACTGGAAATTACCCCAGTACACCACACCACTCCATCCAGGATAACTCAGGTGCAGGGGCACGTCAAAAGAAGACCCCTCTGTTGGGCTTGTCGACAGTACGGCCATATAGCCAGAGAGTGCCCAGAACAAATGAAATCCGAGCCGGCGTTAAACTTCCGACTGCCGCAGTAGCGGGGCGTACTGCGGCGGTACACCAGAAGCTAGGCCCTATGCGTGAGGAACATGACCTGTATGCCAGCAGCCCCATTATGGAAGCCGAGTTGGAAGGCCAGAAGGTACGCTGCTTAGTTGATACAGGGTCAGAGTGCACCCTTATGCCCCTGGAGTTCTTCGAAAGGCAGTTCCGGCATATGATGGAGCCCGAAGACGGGAGCGTCATCAGGCTGACGGCTGCCGATAACCGAGAGATGGACGTCCGAGGGATAGTATGGATGCGGGTCCGATTGTTTGGGCAAGACATCGGCAAGAAGGGGGTCGTGCTGGTGGACCATCCGTCTCGGGAAGGAATGGACGTGACCCTGGGGATGAATGTACTGAGGGATCTAGACCATCAACTCTATGCCAAAGAAGGGCTGAAGTATTGGCAACGGGCCACCACACACCGGCCGACCCAGAAAGTTTTACAACAGATGGTGAGGAGCTGTAGCCTGCAAAAGAGTAACATGTCCGGTCGGCATATTGGAGATGTGAAGGTGCCACGGAGGACCCCGGTGAAGATTCCACCTCGACAAGAGCGAATCTTGATGCTGCCAGTGGGGGCTGGACGACGACTGAATGGACTTGAGGTCCTGATTGAGCCCTCTTATCAAGAGGAAACACAGACTCGCCCACTGGTAGCCCGGACCCTCGCCATTGTGAAAGATGGGTGTGTTCCTGTACGCTGCCACAATGTTGAAGACGGTGAGCTGACCATTCCCGGAAACACCCCCCCATCCGAAGGGGATGTCTCTCGACGACAGAGTTTCACGCTACAGCCTGATAGGAGATCAGCCTGGACCTATGCTATAGAGGTTCAACAAAGGGAGGCCCCGACGATGGAGTGGAATGGTCGAGTGATCATGGACCGAATGGGGGTGGACTGCAAAACTCTGACTCCCGGACAACAAAAGTTGCTGGAAGACACCCTCTGGGAATTTCAAGAGGCATTTTCACGTCATGATGAGGACTTCGGGTGTGCTTCCGCCATTGAACACGAAATCCCTACTGGCGATGCGGCACCAATCAGGGAACGTTACCGACAAATCCCACATAAAATGTACCAGGAGGTGAAGGATATGGTAGCCAGCATGTTGGAAAACCGGGTGATCCAAGAGAGTCAAAGTCCCTGGGCTGCTCCAGTAGTCTTGGTGCGGAAGAAAGATAGGAGTCTCCGGTTCTGCGTCGATTATCGGAAGCTGAATGCTCAGACCGTCCGGGATGCTTACCCACTTCCGCGGATTGAAGAGTCGTTGTCAGCCCTGAGCCATGCAAAATTCTTCTCGACTCTTAACCTGGCCAGTGGATATTGGCAAGTACCGATGGCTGAAAAGGACAAAGCAAAGACTGCTTTCATTCTACCTATGGGACTCTACGAGTTTAACCGGATGCCATTCGGCCTGTCCAATGCCCCAGGAACATTCCAGCGACTGATGGAGCACTGCCTGGGCGATCTCAACTTCAAGTTAGTATTGATATACCTGGACGACATAGTAGTGTTTGGGGCCTCCTTTGAAGACCACCTCCAGAAGCTGCGACAGGTCCTAGGGGGGCTTTCATTTGATGTCAGGACAGCCACCTACCTGGTCTTTTATTGTTGTATGCTCATTTCTATGCACTAAGATATAGTGCTTTGCTTGTGAGTATTTTTCTTTTATAATAAATACTACTGTTATTGTGATCATACGGAGAGCACTATGTGTCGTTTCTATACTTTTCCATGACATCATTTCACGGGAGAGAGTGCTTCGGATGACCATCTATCACCTGGAGCTGTTTGGAGAAAGGGAGCGTCTAAGGAGACACCGCTGAATCTTTAATCCCCTGTTTTGAGGGACAGCGCATTTGACCTGCTGCTCACACACAGGTCCATTTGTTCAGGTGAGCGGCTTGTACTTCTATTTAGGACACCTGTTTGCTGTGTTTGATGAGTTGCTACATCTGAACACCTCAGTGAGGCACAAGAATCAGCTTGACCATTCCGATTGATCATTATATATATACATTTTTTTGGACTTGATATATATATTTTTTATTATTATTATTATTGTATTTTAAATGTTTTTTAGCGCTGCACTGCTTTTTTCTATGTACTTCACTTAAGGATTTCTATTGACCTTCAGTGTTCAGCTGCTTTGCTAATTGTTTGTACCTTTGCGCAGTCTGCTTTTTCTCTTTTATTAGGTCCTAGGACGGCTACGAGACCATGGGCTCAAGATCAAACCCAAGAAGTGCCAACTGTTTCGGCAACAGATCGACTATTTGGGACATGTAGTCACCCAGGAGGGGGTAAAGCCGGCCCCCAGTAAGGTAGAGGCTGTCCAGAAGTGGCCACAACCGTGGACACTGAAAGAGGTGTGGGCATTCTTAGGACTGGCCGGTTATTACCGGAGGTTCATACCCAAATTTGCTCATTTGGTGGGCCCGTTAAACAAATTATTAAGGGGCACTGCGGGGGGCCCAAAGAATCGCCCCATCGAGTGGGGATCCAGACAGCAAAAGGCCTTTAAAGCAGTGAAGGAGGCACTGACCAGAGCCCCGATTCTAGCTTATGCACAGTTCGACACCCCATTCCTGTTGTACACTGATGGGAGTCTACATGGTCTGGGGGCCGTGTTATCCCAAGTCCAGGATGGACGTGAGAGGGTCATTTCCTATGGTAGCTGGTCTCTGAGGGAATCAGAGCGCAACCCTGACAACTACAGCTCCTTTAAATTGGAATTACTGGCACTGGTGTGGGCCATGACCGAAAGATTTGCGGAGTACCTGACAGGTGCAGAGGTGACCGTGTTGACGGGACAACAACCCGTTAGCACATCTGGAGAATGCCAAACTCGGTGCGCTTGAACAGAGGTGGATGGCTCGCCTTTCTAAGTACCAATACCGCATCAAGTTTCGGTCAGGTAGGGAGAACAGCAACGCTGATGCACTCTCCCGAGTCCCTGTAGGGTTGTCGGATCAGAGTACGACGAGGAGCTGGAGGACACTGAAACGCCTGACCTGGGTCGATTACCCCTGTTCCAGGACATGGCACATTCAAGTGGGGTGGCGTCCGGGATGTCCCTGGTGCTGGGAAAGACATTGGCCGACTGGGAGAGAATCCAGAATGGCTGCCTGGACTTGTAGAAAGTGAAGGCATGGGTTCGGGCTAAGATCTGGCCACGGCCAGAAGAGTGAGCCAGACTGACCCCAGAGGGCCAAAAGTTGTTGAGACAGTGGGATAAGTTGACCATTACCCAGGGACTCCTGTCCAGGACCATATACTTACAGACAGAGCTGCAGTACCGACAACAGATTGTCATCCCGATGTCATTGGGACCGGAAGCCGCCATGGAAGCCCATGAAAGGGGAGCTCATTTCGGGAGCGACAAAACATTCAAGTGGCTCCAACGGCTGGTTTATTGTCCGGATCTGGCTGACATGGTGGCCAAGGCATGTCTTAAGTGTCGACCCTGCGGGTTGAGTAAGAGTACTGAACAGCGGGCCCCTGTCCAGACCATCCGGACCTCAGCGCCTCTGGAGCTTCTGATGATTGACTATGTGCATATTGGGCATTCTACCTCGGGACACTCATACTGTCTAGTCATGACAGATCACTTCACCAAGTATGCAGTGGCTGTACCCACCAGGGACCAGACAGCAGAGTCAGCCACTGAAGCGGTCTGCAAACACTTTATTCAGGTGTTCGGTTGCCCACAGAGAATACATTCTGACCAGGGAGCGTGTTTCCAGGGTACTCTAATGTATGAACTGTACCAGCTGTATGGGATCGAACGCTCCCGCACCACCCCGTATCATCCGCAAGGAAATGGGGCGTGCGAACGCTTTAACCGCACCTTGCTCCAGTTGCTGCGGACCCTGGAGGATAGCCAAAAGGCTCAGTGGCCCGAATACCTACCTGAACTAATGTGGGCCTATAACAACAGGGTACACAGTACCACTGGATACTCTCCCCATATGCTTATGTTTGGGAGAGCTGGGCAGGAGATTGAAGACCTTCACATGCCCGACCCGATGGAGCCACCACCAAGAAGTACCACTGCATGGGTGCAAGAACACCGCCGCCGGCTGAGAACTATCCACAAGGTTGTAGGGGAGCGCCTGGGGCAAGTGGTATACCCCAACACGAGACCAGTGCAGAGGGATGGGTATGCCCCGGGTGATCGGGTGATGGTCAAAGCCAAACGGCCATCTGGGAAGTTGGATGGGCGGTGGGAGGCAGTCCCATACATGGTGAAAGGTAGGTTAGACCCTGCCATTCCAGTCTATGAGGTAGAGCCAGTGGGGACTGGGGGACCCTCCCGAAACTTGCACCGTAATATGTTAAGACGCTGTAATTTTGACGAACCAGTGTGTGTGGAGGAGATGCCTTCTCATGCTCAGGGTACAGAGGAGGAGGAGGAAGAGGAGGATGATAAATGGTGGGTTTTTCCTGCCCAGGTACCCAACGAGGCCTCGGCTGAGGCAGGTTTGCCACCCAGAGAGAGTGCTGAACCAGTAGTAGCTCCTCCCCTGACAGATATGCCTGATGTCCCCAGTACTTCTGAGTCCCTTTCTCTAAGAAGGTCAACAAGGCCCAATGCTGGTGTGCCCCCACAGCGCTATGCCCAGGATGAGTTTATATGGAAAAGTTGCCGAGGACGACAACTTCTAGTGGGGTGGCATGTGAGATTGTGAAGCAGATCCCATTGTTCACTCTTTGTGTATAATTGCCTTTCTGAGTTTTATTGTTCACTCTTTGTGTATAATTGCCATTCTGAGTTTTGACCACAAGAGGCCACTGTTTCTACACACTGCTGACAGACTGCAAGTTTTTGTTTTTTTTGAGGAAGGGGTGGAGCTGTTCTCTGGAGAAGGAGATTCAGGAAGTGATGGAGGAGACTTGTTTTGTGGGACTGTGTGAAAACTGAATCTGGTCGTATCCAGGGGAAACCGTACATCCTAGAGCTTCAGGAACGGCAGCTGAGTAATCACCGTCCAGTACAGAGCCTGTCCGGAGGAAAAAGGGAAGGCTGATAGGAGTTGAGACACGGCAAACTACCTCACCTGCAGTACCTCATGGTTTCTGAAAGGACTTTTCGTTAATCGGTTGGAAGACATGATCGACTACAGTTTCAAGACCCGGGTCAGTAATATCGTGCACGCACCACCTGGTGATGTTTGGTGCCTAAAGATTAGGCCTGTTGTTAGTTAGTTAGTCAGGGTCATTACAGTGTATCAGGCCAAAAGTACTGCTATAATCAGTTTAAGTATCCTGCTTCTTAAAGAGACATTGCATATGGAGAGCAATCTTCCAAACTACAAACCTGTTTAGTGTCTTCACTAAGGAAGAAAAACTTACACACGTGTTATCACACCGGTTATGCAAAAGGAAGGGGGGAATTATTGCATAGAAGTGATAAGTTTGTAAGCTGCTGTGCTGTACCGCAGATGACCCCGGAACTAAGCAATCGTTCGCGTTCTGATAAGGGTAATAAAAGGTAAGGAGGGACAGTCCTATTTGTATCCTCCAATAGGCAAATTGTGGCAAATTGCCTCGCTATCCACCCGGGGGCATCTTGCTGTGCAGCACAGGGGTTCTCAGCTACGGCTGGGTGTATGTAACCTTATTGCTGTGTTAATTTTGTGGTTTTCGGTTTAATACCTTGTTACAGTAAAAGAAAAGATCTGTTTCACAAACGCTGGTGTCAAAGTTGTTTTCCTTGTTCGTGACTTCGCTGTATCTTGGAGAGCCCATCCCGGTACACGACTGAGGCGGCGTACACACGTACGAGAACCTCGACGGGCGACACACACCGTCGAGGTTCTCGCCTGGCCGTCGAAATCGGCGACCCGCCCGTCGGGAATGGCAACCAGCCTGCTCTCTATTCGCTCGACGGGATTCCCGACGGGCGGGGCAAGCCAGGAGCATACACACGGCCGAGGTTCTCGCTGGAATGCAGCTCCCAGCGAGGTTCTCGCTGGTTTCCAGTGAGAACCTCTGTCGTGTGTACGCCGCCTTACAGCACCACCAGTGCAAAGCATGCTCAGGAATGGCAGCAGGCAGGTGTGAGTGCATCTGCATGCACAGTAAGGCGAAGACTTTTGTAAGAAGGTCTGATGTCTAGAAGGGCAGAAAAGAAGCCACTTCTCTCTAGGAAAAACATTAGGGACAGACTGATATTTTGCAAATAGTACAGGAATTGGACCTGGGTAAAGTAATTTTCTCTGATCAATCCCCTTTCCCATTGTTTGGCGCATCCAGTAAAAAACCTTGTCCGGAGAAAAAAAGGGTAGCACAACCATCAGCCCTGTGTCATACCCACAGTCATAGGTGTGCACACATGGTGTGCCGGGTTCGCCTGAGCACACCCTAATACCCATGCTGCCAGAGCCAAAAATTAGACATTTGTTTAGATCGCTGATATTTCACCAACGCCCCCCAACATAGCACTTAAAATAAATGTAAAAAAAAAAAAATTGTAAAAAGATTATAAATAATAAAACAATAAAAATAAAAAACTACTGACACTGTCCTCTGCTCTACTGACACCTTCCATGTTTTAATACATTTTAAAATGTTTGTTTACATTTATTTATAAGAATGTGTGCTATATATATATATCTACACACACATGTGTTTGAGCTTTGTGGGGCACACCCTAATGCATTAGGGGCACAGAGAAGACCTTGGACTTGGGGGATGCAGAAGTGTCTGGAGGCCCTGGACTATGAGAGAGGGAATATGGAGGCCCTCTGGAGTAGGAAAGAGGGTGCCTGAAGGACCTTCCAGTGTCAGGGATAAATAGCCTGGATTTGAAGCTTGGGCTAAGGAAGACCCTGCTTGGGCCCTGGAGGGTGAGTTCACAACATAAATGGGGACATTTATCAACTGTCGCAAATGATTCCAAACAGGAGCTGAAAGACGGGTCATGTGATAGATTTAATAAAGGAGAAATACAGCCAAAGCCTGTTTGGTTGTACTTCACCTGTTGATCACAGCAGTGCAGATTGTTTTGCTCTCCTGCTACCCATTTTTAGCTGGGAGTGGGCTTAACCACTAGCCGACCAGCCGCCGTAATACGGCGGCAAGTCGGCTCGGCTGTGTGAAATCACGTATAACATAATTTCGCATTTCAGCCACTAGGGGCGCGCCCCCTGCTCGACCCAGGTGCCGACGTGCGTGCCCGGCGGGCGCGATCACCGGCGGATACCCGCGATTGTTCATTATAGAGCGAGAACCAGGAGCTGTGTGTGTAAACACACAGCTCCCGGTCCTGTCACGGCAATGTATGAACAGCGATCTGTCATTTCCCCTAGTCAGTCGCACCCCCCCTTCAGTTAGAACACACCTAGGGAACATAATTAACCCCTTCCTCGCCCCCTAGTGTTAACCCCTTCTTTGCCAGTGACATTTTTACAGTAATCAATGGATTTTTATAGCACCGATCGCTAAAAAAAGGCCAATGGTCCCAAAAATGTGTCAAAAGTGTCTGAAGTCTCTGCCATAAGGTCGCAGTACCGATGAAAATCGCTGATCGCCGCCATTACTAGTAAAAAAAATATATATATATTAATAAAAATACCATAAAACTATCCCCTATTTTGTAGACTCTATAACTTGTGCGCGGTAAACGCTTATTGCGATTTTTTTTAACGAAAAATCTGTAGAAGAATACGTATCGGCCTAAACTGAGGAAAAAAATAGTTTTTTTTATATATTTTTGGGGCATATTTATTACATCAAAAAGTAAAACAATTATTTTTTTTTTCAAAATTGTCGCTCTATTTTATATATAGCGCAAAAAATAAAAACGGCAGAGGTGATCAAATACCACCAAAAGAAAGCTCTATTTGTGGGAAAAAAAGGATGCTAATCTTGTTTGGGAGCCACTTTGCACGACCGCGTAATTGTCAGTTAAAATGACGCAGTGCGAATCGCAAAAAGTGGCCCGGACATTGACCAGAAAAATGGTCCGGGGCTGAAGTGGTTAAGCTGATGTCACTCCAGTCTGGGGAAAAATCGCAACCACATAGTTGGGATCTGCTCACATGCCTGGACCGGCACCCATCTCAGCCTCTCAGCGAGCTGCTGAGAGCCTGAGCTGGCCACTTCCGCCCCCTCCACAGCCCAGTGTTTCAGTGAGCACTAGGGGGTGTGGGCAGAGCAGAGAGCCAGAGACTGCAGCCACCAGCGCTCTGCTCAAGGAGCTCTGAGAACTGAGTAATCAGCTGTTTGATTACTCAGTTCTAAGCCTTAGAGCACGCGGGGGCATCTGCCTAGGTAAGTATGACTCATAAATAAAATTCCCATACTTCTCTTTTAATTACCCAACATCTCCTCTTTCCTACATGACAATTAGGCCTCATTTAAATGGAGCATAATGCGTCCATGCCCAGTGTGATGTCCATGTACGCACAGTGTCTGTATTCGGATCTATGCACTCACTTCTATAGGTGAAGCTCTCTGGTGGATGCAGATGCAGCAAAAAGTAGCTTGGCATACATGACCTGTCTCAGACCCAAAGGGCCTGGTAATGGACTGGGGGGGGGGGGGGGGCCACACAGTTTTTTTTAATGAATTTTATCTATATTGCCGGGATCCAAAAATACATTACATTCGCGAGCAGTTTTAAATGACATTTTTTCCTTTAGAAAATGTCATTTTGCTGTGGTACTGTCATGAACATGGGAAAGATGCACTACTTTACAGGCAGACTAAGGAAACCCCTATAGGCAGATATTTAAAGTGTAATTCCACCCAAAAATTGAACTTCCGCTTAATCCACTCCTTGCCCCCTTACATGCCACATTTGGCATGTCATTTTTTTGGGGGGGAGTGGGGGCTTCAGGAGGAGTGGGACTTCCTGTCCCACTTCCTCCTTCCACCGAGGGGCTGGTAAGGCGACTATCTTAATCGCCTTATTGCAGCCCCTCCCTGTAGGCGATCGCCTGTCCAATCGGACGGCGCCGCACCGCTCGCGCATAGGCAGTGCCGCTCGCGCATGCGCAGTGGGTGCCCGGCAGTGAAGCCGAAAGCTGTCAATGTTGGGTGCCCACACTAGGAATGAAGATGGGGGAACGAGGAGCGGAGCCCCGGCCGGCGCGTCGCTCGAACCGTGGAGTAGGTAAGTGTCTTTTTATTAAAAGCCAGCAGCTACACTTTTTGTAGCTGCTGACTTTTAATAAACGTAAAAACAGGCTGGAACACCCCTTTAAAGGGATATTTCATTTTTATTGTTTCACTTTAAGCATTATTAAAATCACTGCTCCTGAAAAAAATGGCTTTTAAAAAAAAAAATTACATTGATACATGTCCCCTGGGGCAGGACCCCGATCCCCAAACACTTTTTATGGCAATAACTTGCATATAAGCGTTTAAAATTAGCACTTTTGATTTTTCAACAGTTCCATTGCACTTAATTGCACCTCAGTGTGAACTGAAGGATCAATGTAAGCTAAAACAGGTGACCATTGAATAAACTAATTAAAAAGAGAAAGAGTCAGGGGTCTTGGTATAATAATTCATCATACTCTGATGAGAGGAACACAGATCAGGTCAGCTCCTTTCTCCAAGGGTACACCAAATGCATCACCTTCTACCCAACAGGCCAGTATGTATGTTTTTTATTCATTTTTTTTGCTCATTCCAGCAAAACTTCTCCCAACGCATAACAAGCCCCCACTTTCTACAGGCAATTGTCTCTTTAATTTACTGTACATATGAACAATATCAACATATCCTTCGTCCCTGATATAGTCAAGGGCTGGGAATTCTTTTGCGGTAAAACATGCCAATTCTCATGGGTCCATGAAACAAGGGAGGAAGTGAATAGTCCATTAACCTTGACCCTGACCTGCCCACTCCTGAGCAGTAAGAGGTCATTGTACTTATTATGAGAAACACTCTTTCCTTTGGTCATCCTGATCTCTGGGGAATACCTTGCACTACTCAGATGGAGAAGGGTGTTTAGTACGGTATGAAGAGTAAGTCTTAAAAGTTTGTTAAATAAATCAATAAATCGTCAACCATAAAACCATGAAAAATAGATAGACCAGTGAACAAACTTTATCACCTCTCCTTTCCATACAAATACATTATAAATATATTTATAATACATTATAAATACATAAATACATTAATCAGCACAGCTAATATAGTGCATGCTAAAATAATCTTAAAAAATAACTCTACTTTTGTTGAGAAAAAACATTCTCCACTGGGTGATCTGTGTATATTACAAGGATTTTAACTATTTTTTTTTGCAGAGTCCAACCTCTTGTTAGTCTGAAGAAATCCCTGTGTGTTTGTCTGTGTCAATGATGTAAGTGAATCTAATGGGAGTAGTTTTATAATTATCAGTCAGCTGCTGCACCTGTAGGGTTTGAATGTGGAAGATTGCAGGTTCTGCATCCCTTTAGATGTGATTTTAAATTGGGAGTACCTCACCAAAAATTATATTTTTGTTGCAAGGAATGCCTGATATCTGACTTGTATCTTAGGCCGCGTACACATGATCGAATATATCTGCTGAAACTGGTCTGCAGACCAGTTTCAGCGGACAGATTTGATCGTGTGTACGGGCTAGCAGACAGGTTTCCAGCAGACAAAAGTTTTAAAGCATGCTTTAAAACTTGTCTACTGGAAACCCGTCTGTCCGACATGTCCGCTGGTTAGTACGCCTAACCAGCGGACATAAATCCCCCGCATTCACCGAATGGATTTGACGCATTCGTGGAAGTATTTTACTTCCTGGTTCAGTGACGTGGCGGCATCAACGTCACCGCCACGTCACCGCGCTGTCCGACCGCGGGGATTTTGGTTTGATCGTGTGTACACACATCAGACCAAAATCTCCAGGAGACATATCCGATGAAATCGGTCTGTCGGATCGTTTTCATCGGATAAATCTCCTCGTGTGTACGCGGCCTTAGTGTAGACTTCTGGGAAAATCAGTGAGCCAATCACACAAGCAGGGAATGATCTTTCTGGGGGGGGGGGGCGTTCTGTACACATGCTGTGTACAGAGTGTCTCCAGGTAGTCATATTGCATTGCATTTTACACAAAATTACAGAGCTACAGATTAAAGGGAAAGGTAATTTTTAATAACATTCAATTTCAATATGACTTCAGACGCAATTGTTTACGCTATGGGCCAGATTCTCATATATTTTCGGCGGCGTAGCGTAAGCCATTAAGCCGCCGCTGCGTACTAGAGCAAGTGCTTTATTCTCAAAGCACTTGCTCCATAGTTTTCGCCGGCGTCTCGTAAATCGCCAAGCGTAAACCCGCGCAATTCAAATGGGGCGGCTTGTATTTAAATTAAGCGCGCCCCCGCGTCGAACGAACTGCGCATGCGCCGGCCGGGGAAAAAGCCCAGTGCGCATGCTCCAGCTCACGTTGGGAAGCGTCGTTGAAACCGACGTCAAAACGACGTGAGCGTCATTTACGCAAGTCCCTATTCGCGAACGAGTTAGTAAAACGACGTAAGCGACGGAAAAAGCCGACGCTGACCCGACGCCATGCTTAACATGGTGTCCGACGGCACCCGACGGCATCCGACGGAACTTCGTAAGGTTACTCCACATAGAAGCTGGGGTAACCTTACGAGTCCGTAAACGACGTACGCGACGACAGGGCGGCGTAAAAGCGTTCGGGAATCGCCGTACTAGCCTCATTTGCATATGCAAATGAAAAAACAACGTGAAGGCCACCTAGTGGCCGGAGTTGTCATTACACCTACGATCCGAAAGTGTAATTGCTTTTACACTTGTCGGATGTAGAAGCGTATCTATGCAAAAGTGATGCTAAGCATCACTCGCATAGACACGAGGACAAAAAAAAGGCGATACGACGGGGTATCTGAGATACTCCGTCGTAACGCCTCTGAGAATCTGGCCCAGTATTATTATTTTATTTTTTTAATTTGCACGTTTTATCCCCCCGCGAAACTGGGGTTACCCTTTAAATTAGGCACATCTTTACTCTAGTTAAAGAACATAATTACTAAGGCAATGAGCAGATAAATGAAGGACTCTGTTCAGACAAGTCACAGATATGCTTTTCTACGTATTTCTATAAAAGAAAAAATAACTTAATAATATTCTTCATGTGGTTTAATAAAATACAAACAACTTTAAAAACACTTAGCTGAGAAGCTTGGTATTTTGTGGTTGAAATGCATTAAACATGCGTGAAATATGGAAATAGGAAAACATATCACTTGCCTGCTTGAAAAATGTTCCTAGTACTCTATGAATGAACAAATTACAGCTTTGATCTTAAGGGGAAAAGAACCAGATGTCCAGACCACTATGATGCCAGTCACTATGATGTTGTTTGACAAACTTACAAGCTCTCGGTTTTGAGAATAGCAGGGGACACTTGTTGGTTTCTACAACTTGAAATGTCACCCGCTGGATAATATCAGTTTTTCTTAAGCAAAATTTTATATTTATATAATATTACATATTATGCTTGGACATCAAAAAGGTTCTGGGAAACATCCAATATTCACATAGCCCTTCTTGCTGTTCATGTTTTTTCAAATTTGTCATTTGTATAAACTGGAGTGTGTCCAAGTGTGTTCGACTTTTAAGATCAAGTATTTATTGTGACAGTCATTGAAGAATGCTTGACAGTGCTAGCTAAGTGTTAAGAAGATCTGGCTTGGAGTCCATAAATCATTTAAGGTGGTGACCGGTTATTCAGAATTTTTAGGATGACAGGGGCTTATGCACTTATTTTTAAATCACTGTCTTCTTAGCTGTCATATTAGCAGTGCAAAGTTTTTATAAAAGATAAACATATTTTTTGGAGTAGGACTTTCGTTATAAATTTGAATGACATTCTTTTTAATGATAATTCCACTTGCCTACACAGTGTTCTTTAGATCTGAGAATATATGGGATTGGGCCAAACATTGTCATGGTAACAGAAGAAAGGGAATCACTTAAAAAAAAAAAAGGTTTCCAATAGCAAGATCCGCTAGCATTCAGTAAGTAGCCTTCAATAGATGCTGACATCTGCTATTCATTTGTTGTTTTCAGGATTGTCGAAAGCAGGATAATTGGAAGTAGTATGGTGTTCTGGGAACATATTGAGTGAAATAGCTCTTAGATGTTTTTAAGTATTTTGTATGTACCTGCTTTGTCCATTTAGAAGCTGGACAAGTTAGTATATGGAAGACTGTCTAAAGTGAATTACTTGCAGGCAATGAATACACAAAAGAATAATCCAAGTATGCTGCTGAGGTCAACTACTCCTCTGTAGCATTTTCAAAGCATTTCCTCACAAATAGTAAAGATTAGGCAGTGTAATGGGTCTTTAGAAAAGTTTTGTGACCACCTTACAGAAATATATGACTCATACATTTCACTGCACGCTACTTATTTGTGGTGCATTATTTTGTGGCAAGTAAAATCATATGCTCTGATTTTTTGCATTAGTTGTGTTGACCTTTTTTCATTACTAGGCTCAGACTCCTGATTAAAGGAAGATTTGGGGCTTTTTTATCTACCAGCTCATCTGCTAAACAATAGGGCTGAAATCCTCCCATTGTTTGAGCGTAACCATAAAGAGTGACTCTGTCACTTTACGACCAGAAAAGGCTGCGGACCAGTAAAATGTGTTGGTCGCAGCTTTTAGTGTTTCTGCTTTGCCTGAATGTCGGTCTGTTCTGATCTGGCCTTGCTTGCTCCCTCCGGCTTTCCAAGCATTTCACTTAATCTGAAATATAGATAGCCCATCAAAGTGGCTTGTCCATAGAAATATATGGGGGTGGCAAGCAATGAGCAAGCACTGACACTACCAGGAAGTTTGAGTGCTTTACATGATCAGTACTGCTCAGCATCTGTCATCTTCACTTAAAGTGACATTAAATCTTCAACCTTTTTGACTAAATTAACAAACATGTCATACTTACCTGCTCTGTGCAATGGTTTTGCACAGAGCAGCCCAGATCTTCCTTTTCTGGGGTCCTCCACTGGCACTCTAGGTCCCTCCGCCTGACGAAGAGGTCCTGCGTGGCCTCGAAACATTGCACTTTTTGTGATGCTTCTTTTGCAATACATTTTTGGATGTACCGTAATCTACGATCTATGGTGTAGTGGCAAATATGTTCATATGCTTTGAAACATGTTCCTATACACCAGTACACTTCCTGCGGTGTCAGGCATACTCTCCATCTGGGCTCCGGCTTCCATCCCTGGTCGGTTTGTCTTCCTGCAGCAGTGGCTCACTCCTGCCTGTGCTCTTTTCTCCCTGCTCATGGCCGAAGCAGGGGATATCCACAGTGGCTCTGGGCTCCAGAGGCAGCAGCTTTGACTTTTCCCACTTTGCACAAGCTCCTCTTCTGTGAGTGCATTTTTCATCATTAATAAATATTGTTCACCTTGTTTATTACACTATGGAAGTTGCAATTTTTTTTTTTTTTTACTTTTGCTTTAAAAAAATTTTTAATGCACTATGGCAACCTGGAGGTTGGTATACATAACACCCCCAGACATGTCATTTCCTGTCTCTTTCCTGTCTCTGATTGCATCCCCCACAATAAGAACTTTGTTTTGGTAAGATACACATTAAGTGTACACTGAAAGCTTACCAGGTGGTTATAATGAACCCATATTCTCCAATACTGGTAAATGGTAGGTAAAATTTTAGGAAATCTCCCCATCCCAAAAAAAAACCTGATAGGGGTTATACAATAAGATCTCTTCAGTGGGCGGTCCTTTAACGGCGGTCCACAGCGGATTCGCCGCGAGATGGTATCGGTGGCGGGAGAGGGCCCCCCTCCCGCCGCTCTCCCGCGCCCTCCGCCGCTTACACATTAGCGGCGGAATCGGGTCCGCTCGGCTGCTGTGTGGGGTGTACACTGCACCCACCCAAAGCTCTGCTGGGCGTACCAGGTCCCGCCCAGCGGAAACATTTTTTTTTTTATAATGTTTCAATTTTTAAACATTTAAACCTAAATATGATATTCTCCAATTCATATTTAAGAGGATGCTTTTTTCCAGTTTACATTCTTGTAATAGGAATGGTAAATGGTAGTAAAATAAATAAAAATAAATACGAAAACAAAAAACATTTTTTTTAAAGCACCCTATCCCAATGCGCGCAGAAGAGAAGGCTACAAACCTGAAAACGGTGTTCAAACCACACAAAAGTGTAACTAAAGGACCTCCACTGAAATCTCCCCGAGATTTTTAAGGGTAAAAGTTTACCTGCCACGAGCGGGCGCAATTTTTAACACAGATACTTGGCGTAACATTATCTTTCAAAAAAAAACAATTGTTGTCTGATAGTGATTTTTTTCCAAAAAAAGGGTTATATCTAGTTGACAAAAAACTAGCCATTTTATCTAGGGTGTTAGAAAAAATATATAATGTTTGGGGGTTTTAAGTAATTTTATAGCAAAAAAAATGTTTTATCTCTGAAAAAAGGCTCAGTGGTGGGCAATAATGGTCCTGTCAATCGCTCCGTTGATAGCTGTCGGCTGACTGTGTAGGGGCGTCTTTTCTCCGTCTATGGGGGGATCCACAGCGGATTCGCCGCGGATGGAAAAGTAGGTTTTTCCTCCATCATACTTTGGCGGATGGCCGTTCAGCGGGCATCTAGTATGGTGAATAGATTGGTGGCGGGAGAGGGCAGTTAGTTAAAGTATATGTGAACCTTTAAGTGGTTGTAAAGTGATGTACCCTCCCTAAAGTAAGCCTATATCAATTCTTACCTGTAGGTGCGCTCTAAACCCCGCGCCCTAACGGACCACCTAAAGGGGCTTACAGTAGCCATCGGTAGCGGCGCCAATCCAAATAGCTATAGGCAGGAAGGAAGAGGGGTGATCCGGTCCGCTCGCAGGCGGCAGGTAAGTGCATTTACCTGTGTAAAGAGGATTCAGGGTTTACTTCCTCTTTAAAACATTTTCTACATGTAAAAAAACTTTCAAGTGAGGCCACCTGGCCCCCACAGCCTCGGTGGCTTCCTCCACCCACCAGGTATTATAGCTGAGTCCCCATAGCTCTGCTTTATTGTGTTAAAACATAACAACACATAAAGGCCTAACCAACGGATCTCCCGCATGCGCCGTGACGTCAAACTTCCACGTCACATAAACATCCCACAATAGTTTGGTAATGAGGTAAAGGGGACACAATATTAATCACATATCAAAGAGGATTAACAGACAGACAGAAACAATATGTGACTCAATTACCAATGCAAATTCACACCTAGGAGGCATGTAATAGGTTAATTATATGAGAGAAAGACATCTTAATAAAACAGACTTACACAAAGTAGCAGGAGACATCAGCATCAGGTTGTTTTAACTGATTATAATCTTCTGCTTAGTCTCTCAGTTTGGGGGGGTTTGAGCAGCCAAGACTGGCATGGACTGCTGATTCCAAAAAACAAGGAAGGGGGCCCCAAATCTGTATGGAGGTCCCCAGAGTCTTTGTGTTTTGGAGAGACATGGACCCAAATCTGACGAAAATCCACTCCAAAGGTCCCCCAGGCACATACCTCCCAAAGAATAGAGCGCCCTCAAAAGCCAAGGCCCATAGTCAGGAGGCAAGAGGCTACCCTGAAGTTCCCTTCAAAAGCCCCTGTCTTGGTTGGGTCTGTCATAAAAAGCTTCCCCCCTTCCTAAATGCTTACCTGAGCCCGATCTCGATCCAGTGCTGGGGCTGGGAGCAGCAATACTGCTGTCTCTCCTTCTGCTCACATAACTCAGTGAGAGCAGCAGAAGCCATTGGCTGTTGTCAATTGAATTCTGTGATGAGGGAGCGGGGAGGAGGGTGGGTTGAGCGGCGCTGTGTGTATCAATAGCCACTTACAGCCCAGCTCAGGATTGAGCCCACATGTGTGCCCCCATAGGAAGCAACTGCCTCTGGTGGCATGCAGAGAAGAAGTGAGGTGAGGGTGGACAAAAAGTACACTGATCGTCCCAATGAATGGCTATGGAGGGGGCGTGTCAGCACTAGAGATGAGCCGAACACCAGCCCCGTTCGGTTCGCACCAGAACCTGTGAACAGATCAAAAGTTTGTGTGAAATTTAGAACCCTGTTAAAGTCTATGGGACTCGAACATTTGAAATCTAAAGTGCTAATTTTACAGGCTAATATGCAAGTTATTGTCCTAAAAATTGTTTGGGGACCTGGGTTCTGCCCCAGGGGACATGTATCAATGCAAAAAAACAGTTTTAAAAACAGCATTTTTTTCGGGAGCAGTGATTTTAATAATGCTTAAAGTGAAACAATACAAGTGAAATATCCCTTTAAATTTTGTACCTAGGGGTGGTGTATAGTATGCCTGTGAAGTTGCACTTGTTTCCTGTGCTTAGAACTGTCCCTGCACAAAGTGTAATTTCTGAAGGAAAAAAAGTAATGCAAAATCACTTGCAGCTCCCGGAAATTCAGAGAAAAGCCATTCATAAAAAAAAAAACAAAAAAACATGGGGGTTGTCCCAAATTCAATTACCAGGCCCTTCAGGTCTGGTATGAATATTAAGGGGAACCCCACGACAAATAAAAAAAAAATGACGTGGGGTTCCCCCCAAATATCAATTCCAGACCCTTCAGGTCTGGTGTGGATTTTAAGGCGAACTCCACCCCAAATTGAAAAAAAATGGCGTGAAGTTTCCCCCAAAAATCCACACCAGACCCCTTATCCGAGCACGCAACCTGGCAGGCTGCAGGAAAGGAGGGGGGACGAGAGAGCATCCCCCTCCTGAACCATACCAGACCACATGCCCTCAACATTGGGAGGATGCTTTGGGGGTCTGTGACCCCTCAAAGCACCATCTCCCCATGTTGATGAGGACAAGGGCTTCATCCCCACAACCCTTGCCCGGTGGTTGTGGAGGTCTGTAGGTGGGGGGGTTATCGGAATCTGGAAGACCCCTTTACTAAAGGGGAGCGCTAGATCCGGGCCCCCCTATGTGAATTGGTAATGGGGAAAATTGTACCTCTACCATTTCACTAAGAAAGTGCAAGAGCCGGAGAATGACGTGGCTTTAGCCAGTGACAGCTCTTATGTAGGTAAGGACGGGGCCACCCGTGACGTGACCCCGTCCCCCTCTGACACAAGGGAAAGCCCAGGCTTCCCCAGTGACGTGCAGGTGACACCGCCCCCCACTGATGTAGCCAATATTCACTATTGTCACACTGATTCTGCTCTCGGCCAATCAGGAAGCTTGGTTGCTTCTACCGGCTCACCTTTGTGATGGGTGAACCGGAGAAGGAATCCGCCAGAAGTTCACCATACAGAATACCGAGGACCAGATGGTCCCCGGAAGTCTCTATGATCTTCGATGGCTCAGGATGACGTTATGACATCACGTCCTGCCCAGCAGTTGTAAACACTGCCAAGTACTTGGCTGGAAAGGCAGAGAAACTTATTTTTTGGATCTCAGCCTTTTCTGGCCTGAGGAGAGATGTGGAGTCTTGTATACCCCACATCTCTCCATAAAGAGGACCTGTCCTGCCCTATTCCTATTAAAAGGGAGGTTTACATTCCTTGTAATAGGAATAAAAGTGTAAACAAATAAAATAAAGAATAAAAATTTTTTTTTAGGGCTCCCGTCCCTGCTTGCTCACATGCAAGCAGGGACGCATACATACTGTATGTCACACCCACATATGTAAATGGCTTTCAAACCACACAGGTATCAATGCAAACCACACAGGTATCGCTGTGAACGTTAGAGCAAGAGCAACAATTCTAGGCCAAGACCTCCTCTATAACTCAAATTTGTGACCTGTAAAAAAAATTCAAGCGTTGCATATGGAGATTTTTAAGTACCGAAGTTTGGCACCATTCCACGAGGGTGCACAATTTTAAATCATGACATGTTATGTATCTATTCACTCAGCGTAAAATCATCTTTTACATTATACAAAAAAGTTGGGCTAACTTTAGTGGGGTTTTTTTATTTATTTTTCCATGAATCCCCCCCAAAAAAAAAACGTGTTTGAAAAATACTGTGTGACATAAAATGTTGCAATGACCACCATTTTATTTCCTAGGGTCTCTGCTGAAAAAACATATGTAATGATGATGTTTACATGTAGGAGAGGAGTTCCAGAATAGGAGGCTTGGTTTTTCCCTGGGCATTCCCCAGGTTTTGTTGTTATGAGTTCCAGAATAGGCCTGGTATTGAAGTGGTTAAATCCTCAGACAATTTCGCTCCTCAGGCCATTCTCCCCACCCAACAAAACCTAATATAGGGGTCATATGGCGTGTAGAGAAGAGGAGGAGCCAAGATCATCACTGGGGAAAAGGAGGTTTAAGGGCGCACTGCGCAGGTAGCAGAGAAGGTAACTATAACATGTTTGTTATAAAAAAAATATATATAACCTTTACAACCTCTTTAAGTATATTAAAATATTTGCTAATTTGCAGTTAATTTACTGACAACTAACATTCCAAAGTGTAAAGAAAGACATATCTTGAATAAAATTTTAAGTGCTATATGGTTATGAGACAACAACATCTTGTACTGTATTAATATATCACGCAGCACAGTGACTATCACTGCCAGCCCTAGGGATGTTGGTTGACTCCCTGTTTCTATGCTCCTGTCTAAATTGGCCCTAATATATGTATACCATATTACCAAATGTATTGGGACACATGAACTTTAATGGCATCCCAGTCTGTAAGGTTCAATATTGAGTTGGCCCCCCCTTTGCAGCTATAACAGCTTCAACTCTTCTGGGAAGGCTGTCCACAAGGTTTAGGAGTGTGCCTATGGGAATGTTTGACCATTGTTCAAAAAGAAAATGTGTGAGTTCAGGCACTGATGTAAACGAGAAGGCCTGACTCACAGTCTCCGCCCTAATTCATTCCAAAGGTATTCTATCGGATTGAGTTTAGGACTCTGTGCAGACCAGTCAAGTTTCTCCACTCTAACCTCGCTCATCCATGTCTTTATGGACCTTGCTTTGTGCCCTGGTGCGCAGTCATGTTGGAACAGGAAGGGGCTATTCCCACAAACTTGGGAGCATAAAATTGTTCAAAATGTCTTGGTATGCTGTAGCCTTAAGAGTTCCCTTCAATGGAAACAAGGGGCCAAGCCCATCCCTGAAAAACAACCCCATACCATCACCCCCTCCACGAAATTATTTGGACCACTGCATAAAGCAATGTCCATAAGGACATAGATGAGCCTGACCTCAACACGATAGAACACCTTTACAATTAAAGTTCATGTGCGTGTAAAAACAGGTGTCCCAATACTTTTGGTAATATAGTGTTTATATAAATGTGAGTTAGCGGCTTTAGCTTGTAGGCTCCTTGAGGGCTGGGACTGATGTGAATGTTCAATATATATGTAAAGTGCTGTGTAAATTGACGGCTCTATAATAGTACCTGTAATAAGTAAATATATTGTTTATTGTTGAAGCGGAGTTCCACCCAGGAAAACAACATTTGCCCATTTTGTTTAAAAAAATTAAATAAAAAAAAACCTGAAAAAAAAAATATACTCACCCGAAATACCTGTTGCTATGTGGAAGTCCGTAATCTGCCTCTTCCACTCCGCGGTGCTTTTTCTTCTTGTCCTCCTCCTTGTGAATGGGGCGCGCTGCTTTCTGGGAACTGTGTGTGTTCTCGGAGAGCAGCGCGCCCATTCACAAGCCAGCGTGAGACTCACGCAGGCGCAGTAGGAAATGGGCAGTGAAGCCGTACGGCTTCACTGCCTGTTTCCCATAGTGTGAATGGTGGCGCGGGACCCGGAGCGATCGTGGGACCGGCATCGGGGGGCCCATCAGTGCGGGCAAGTAGGACAGGTAAGTGTCCTTATTTAAAGTCAGCAGCTACACTGTTAGTAGCTGCTGACTTTAAAAAAAAAAAAAAATCGTGGCTGGAACACCCCTTTAAAGGCTGTATATACAAGTACCAGTTGTATTACTTCAAATTTAAACTAGTTGTAAATCTATGCTTGTTGAAATGATCAAAATACAAAAACCTTAACTTTCTCCACAGATCGGAACTCCAATAGACCAGCGGGCGTGTAACTTCTCATGTCTCGCGTCACCGCTAGAAGTGTTTACACATGCATTTTTTGGAGCTTTCTCATAAATTTGGATGCTTGTGCATCTTTTTTAACGTGAAAGCATCCGACCTGCATGTGTTACCAGGACAAGAAAAGAGCTGCAGGGATTGGAAATGCTGATAGAAAAGAGCTATCTAACATTGTTGGACTGACAGCAGAAATACAAAATAGCTTTGTGGAATAGTAGGATAACCAGGCACTTTGGATTTATACATAAGTACAGTATATAACATTACATAATATGAATTGTGATTACTTTTACCATACAAATGAATGCAGTGTTTATTTTTTTTGGCTGGAATTCCACTTTAAAGTGACACTAAATGCTAGTTCAAAAAAATATATACATTTAGGTATGTATCCTTAATGAATAAGTTCACCTTTGCAGAAAAATTAATAAATGCACACACTTTTGCAGACAAAAAATATGCATTTATTATTTTTTCCTGCCGGAACCCGAAAAGCATGTCAATCTTTTACAGACAATCCCTGCAGCTTTTAGCTCATACTTCAATAAGGCTGTCTGCAGGGCTTTTTTAATTAACGTACACACGACCTAGAAACTTGTCAAAAAAGAAACATCGTTTTCCTCGACAAATTCCTTGTCAGGCTTGTCGAGATTCTTGTCAAGCTTTCTTTGCGTACACACTGTCAAGACAAAATCTTGTCGTTCTCAAACGTGATGACGTACAACACGTACAACAGCACTATAGAGGGGAAGTTTGATTCCACTGGCACAACCCTTGGGACTGCTTTTGCTAATCTCATGTTACTGCGTCCTAGGTAAAAGTTTGGTGAGAGATGATTCGCGCTTTTCAGTCTGTTACAGCGTGACAAATGTGCTATCTCCATTACGAGCGCTACTTTTACCGAAGGCGCGCTCCCGTCTCATACTTTATTCTGAGCATGCGTGGGCTTCTAAGCATACACACAAACGTGTTTCTCGTCGTAAACCAGCCGACGAGAAACACGACAAGGAAATTGAGACTCCCGACGAGGAAAAAGATAACTTTTTTTTCTCGTCGAGATCCACAATCAGTTTTCTCAACGAAAAACATACACACGACCATTTTCCTCTGCAAAAAAGCTCTGCCACCAAGTTTCTTGATGGATTTTGTCGAGGAAAATGGTTGTGTTTACAAAGCCTGAGAGCACTCATCAGTGCCCTCATAGTTCAATCAGAGCTACAAATGGTCAGCCGCCGTGGTTATGGTACTTGTAGTTCATTTATTCTCACTTGTAGTTCATTCATTCACGCCCACAATTAGGCCAATGTTAAATTCAAATATTGGCTACCCTGCCACAACAGGGACAGTTTTTTAATGGGTCCACATATATATTTTATCATTATGTTTGTTTTTAGCTACAGTAATAACTTTTTAAATACCAAATGAGAACTGTGGATGTGTGTACGTCTGCCGACGTAAATGTGCGGAAGGCGGTCCTTAAGTGGTTAAAGAGGAACTTCAGTCCCCTTAATCATGGATCTGCACCCCCCCCCCCCTTCCTTCACCTCCATGACCTCCATTACCTTTTTTGATTGTGCAGATACAAAAGGGGTTGATTAAGACAAATAGACTGTGCAATTTCATTGTGCAAAGTGCAGTTGCTCCAGAGATAAGTAAATAAGTTAAAGCTGCACTTTGCAAAGAATATCCAATCACATGTAATAGAAATTTGAAAAATGCATTTTTGCTTGCACATGATTTAAGTAATGGAAGTCAGCAGAGCTTCTGCTCATGTACTAATGCCTGGAGCAACTTCTCTTGCAGAGTACAACTGCACTTTGCAAAGTGCACAGCCTATTCGTAAATAAACCCCACTATGTAAATTCACGTGACGAGTTCCGCGCACATGCTCAGAAAGTCCTGAACCTCTTTGATTGTGCAAACCATGCGCATGTGCGCAGATGTGCTGGGATCTCTGCTGGGTCCCAATGTTGGGTATACCTTCAGCATGCTTGTGCAACGTCATTCTTGCCCAGATGAGAAAGAAGGAAGTGCTTCCCTGCAGCACAAAAACATAAAAAAGCATCTAAATGTGGGAGAGGGAGGTGGCTGGAGCCAGGTGCACACACATTGTCTATTGGGGTAAGGTCCTCTTTAAACACTGGCTCAGGCACAGTGCCAGCATAGTATTGATGCAAACTGTCCATTTGTGAAATACTGTAACTAAATCCCATATAAAGTCTTCAGATGTGCATTCTAAAAATGTTTCATTCATTTATCTATTTAATTGAATTTTCTAACTGAGGTTTGTGCCTTATGCTTATTAAACTTGAAAGCATGTAACTTAGATTAGTCTAATTTATGACTTAAACATGCTTATGTTTCAAGAGTAAATTAAAACCAGAGTGCCTAATGTCAGAGCTACTAAATGCTGCAGGTTCAAAATCAAATCTTAAAAACAGAAAGATTTGAAAATGACATACATTACTTCAAAATATATGAGCATGACGTTATGTATTTCCAGTCTGGGCTTTCTTAGTTGTACTTGCCAAATCTAAAAATTGCATCATGCAAAATTTAGCTAAATGTCTAGATCAAAGATCCACATGTGGAAATAACCCTCCTAAATATATACTTTTTGCGTCATAGGCTTTCTTTTTTTATGAAATAATTTCACTAAGATGAGCATTGTAAAAAAAAAAAAAACAGATAACAATATATCATAAGTCAGTGTAATTGTATTTTAATATTATATATTAATTATAACCCTTTCTATTAAAAGTTTATTGTTTTGGGAGTCCACTCCTAATTGTTGCCTTTGTTTGTATTTTCTGTGGTTGACTGATACTTTGTTGAAAGGATATACTGTATGTAATGCTGTTTACAAAAGGAAATCTGTGCTGTGAGAAATAAGTAGGCTGTCACTGGTGACCTCCTTAAGAAAATGCTATATGCCTGGCCGTGTCTGGCCTCAGTTCTAATCAACAAGTATGCCGAGCAAGAAAGGTATAATCATTTTTTCTGATCAGCATATTTGTTTAAGCTTAGTGTCTCAAACGAATGAAGCCACTGGATCATTATGATTACCAGTAAGTCAGTAATACTGCTTTATTTGAAGAAGTATTTACTGATTAGTGTTGAGCGGAATACGCCATATTCGATTTCGCGATATTTCACGAATATATAGAAGAATATTTGTGAAATATTCGTTAATATCGAATATTCGTGATATTTTATCCCAAAAAAATGTTTGCAAAATTTCGCTAATGCGAATGCGAAATTGATTGCGAAATTCTCGTCTGCGCTTGCGCATGCGCGCAAACAACACGCGAAAATGGAGATCATTTCCTATAGGAAGCACAATGCTAAGCTCTAAGATCGCAATACACAGGAAAAACGCACAGAAACACTCCACTCTCTCTAGCCACCTTGTGAATCTGCACTGAAATACTGCTGGGAGTGATCTTATATAATGGTCGTGCAGGCAGGTTCCTATTGGTTGCTATGGAGGTTGCTAACCTCTGACAACTGTGGTAGGAGAACTCTGATTGGCTCTGATGCAAAAGAAGGGCAGAGAAAGTATTCGCGAATATTCGTAATACGAATATTCGCATTGCGAATATTCGGCAACATAAAAGGATCGCCTCAGCTACTCGGTCCAGGGTCTCTAATCATACCAGCAATGCTTTTAGATGTCGATGGAGATCACTAGGATGTGATCTGTTTTAAAAATAAATTTGAAAAAATACGAATATTCGCAATAACGAATATTCACCGCGATATTCGAGTTATTCGCGAATACTCAAATATGCAATATTCGTAACGAATATTCGCAATGCGAATATTCGTGAGCAACACTATTACTGATCATGGTTAACAAAGCATGTCCTGTGACAGCATTAATGCTTTATTAATAATCACTGGATCCGAATATTTTTAATAATAGATATATTAATGAATTATTGCTCATGTCAATGGAAGTTTTTGAAGAATTGACTGTGAACACTGTAATATGTAAATAATTATGACATTTATTTCCTCTCTTCATTGTCTATCTATCCTGTTTATTTTACAGTACATATGTATTCAATTGTCCATTCATTACTGTACATTAGCCATCATTACATTTTTAAGTGAAAAAACACATTGGGGGTTATTTCCGAAAGGCAAATCCACTTTGCACTACAAGTGCAAACTACAAGTGCAAACTACTGTAAATCTGAGGGGGACATGCAAGGACAATAAAAAACGTACCGTATTTGCCGGCGTATAAGACGACCCCCTAATATATAGCTAAAAACTGTGGTTTTGTGGTCTACTCACTGTATTAGACGACCCCCTTCTGCGGTAGTAAACCCCTTTAAAACGCCGCCGCCGGGTGCTTTGTAAGGCTGTTTGTAATGCCTTTTAAAAACAAAAATGCCACGCCACCGCTGTATATGCGCCGCTCAGCCAATCCCGATGCACTGTGTTGATGACAGAGCATGCTAAGCCTGCTCGGATTGGCAGAGGTTATTACTCCAATCCGAGCAGGCTTAGCATGCTCTGTCATCAACAGAGTGCATTGGGATAGGCTGAGCGGCGCAGAATACAGGCTACAGATTAACAACAGCGTTACAGAGCACCCGGCGGGCTGATATCGTGATAGCAGCTGCTTAACCCGGCGTATAAGACGACCCCCGGGTTTTGGCTGTGTAGTTCCGGTGTAAAAGGTTGTCTTATATGCTGGAAAATACGGTAATTTTAGCTTGCACATGATTGGATAATAAAATCAGCAGAACTTCCCCTTATTTCACATCTTCCCCCTCAGATCTACAGCGACTGCACTTACAAGTGCACTTTCAGTGCACTTGCAGTGCACTTGTAGTGCAAAGTGGATTTGCCTTTAGTAAATAACCCCCATTGTAATCATAATTTGATACTCATTGATGGTAATTTACTAAAGGCAAATCCATTCTGCATTACAAGTGCACTTCAAGTGCACTTGAATATGCACTTGTAAGTGCACTTGGAAGTTCAGTCGCTGTAGATCTGAGGGGAAGATCTGAAATGAGGGGAAGCTCTGCTGATTTTCATCATCCAATTTTCATCACCCAGGAAGAGGTGCTTCCGTCCTGCAAGACCTCTCCCTGGGCTGAGTGATCCATTACCACTACCTGGGCTGGCAGGCTGATGCACATGCCTCTTTGACCTCCTGAAAACTGAAGTCCAACTTGTCGGGATCATTGCCATTGATGCTGATGTGAAAAGTCTGATATCACCCACATCTGACGGACGCTGTTATCGCATTCCTATTGCGGAAGGTGGAGGTTGTTTCATACATGCTGTGTTTGATCTCTATGAGATCATAGGCTCTGGTAAGGGACAGTGTGTTCTGTGTGGTGGAGGTCCTTGTCAGTCTTCAGTTACACCTGTGTGTGGATCCATCTTTACTTGGGACTCTCTTTGCCTTTGTATTCAAGTTCCATACTTGTCTATTTACATACTACTGCTTATCTGCCAGCGTTTTCATGCAAATAGACTCTATACATTTGTATCTGTTATATAGCGCGACTCCTTTTTGTAATTTATGTATCTATGTTGTATAACACTTTGAGACGCAGCTTGGATTTATTTATTTTGTAGGGTATGCTCAATTTTTCCTCTTGTATTCTATTTGTCCTGGCACTAACCCTTTCTTCCATAGTTCTGTTTAGAGACAATAAATCTCTTTGCATTTAAGAAGTGTATGACACCTATGAATCTACCTTGCATTACACCCACCATGACTCGTAACCTACTCTACACAGAAGGATGTCAGCTGTCCCTGACTCTGGAGAACACCATTAGGCCTGGAGAGGCCCGGGACTTGGCTATATACTGCATCAGCAAGATCTCTCCCAGCAAAGATTTCAAAGCGGGTTTCAAGATGTGCTTTTTTGAAGAAGAACAAAGAGACGGGCAACATTGAAGACCGTAGATGTAGTGGTCGGCCAAGGAAACTTAATGCAGTAGATTCAACACATCATGTTTAATACCCTTTGACATCAATTATTATTGTTTATTGTTTATTGTTTGTTTCTTATACAAGGCGCATAGTTCACAAAACATGTTTGCATCAATGCGCCTGCTTCCCGTCCAATCACGTTACCAAAAACATGCCAAGAGAACAAACTTTGAAAACAACATAAAATCGAGTGGCGGTTACAATAAATATATAGACATTCTAAAACTCGGTACTGCATGTATGCATAATAAAAACGTTAAAAACTGCATAAAAACAACAAAATAGGAAGGGGGGGGGGAGGAAGGAAAGGGAGAAAAGCGAAGCGGAAAAGGTAGAAAAAGAGATATCTCACCCCAAACCACTAAAGGCCCTAGTAAACGACAGGGTCTTCAGATCTTTTCTGAATACCTGGTACTTCTCAAAAGATGTCCAGCAGTGCCATCAGCACAGAACTGGCGGAAACCAGTGGGACCCAGGTGTACCTATCTACTGTTCAGAGAAATCTGGCCAAAAATAGTCTTCGTGGGAGAATTGCGGCCAAAAAGCCATATATCTGATGTGAAAAAGAGGCTAAGTAACTTAACTATGCACAAAAAACATATGAACTGTGATCGCCTCCAAATTTATTCTACAGAAGGACAACGACCCCAAACATACAGCCAATATCATTAAGAACTATCTACAACATTTTTAATTTTCAGCATTTTCTTCATATCTGCCTAAAACTTTTGCACAGTGGTGTACAGTATATATTATTTTTTAATGTATTATCCAGCACAAAATGTTTGGTGAATGGTATCAGAAAATGTCCTTTATTGATTTGCAAAATAATCGGCATGCTTCACAACACACTTTTGGCAACGTTCATAAAGCTTCTGGAAACTGCCAGCAAAAGACTCGATTGCAGAACCGCTGTCACACATTCGTGGATTTCCGCCATGTCTGAAAAACGTGCGCCTTTCATGAATCTCTTCAGGCGAGGAAACCAAAAGAAGTCCACAGATGCCTGATCAGGGGAGTACAGTGGATGATCAAGAACAGGTACACCACACTGAGCCAAGAATTGGATTACGGATCAAACCAGGTCTCAACTAGTGTTGCTCACGAATATTCGTATTGCGAATATTCGCTACGAATATTGCATATTCGAGTATTCGCGAATAACACGAATATCGCGGCGAATATTCGCTATTTCGAATATTCAAATTTTTTCAATTTTTTTTTTAGAACAGATCACATCCTAGAGATCCCCATCGACGTCTAAAAGCATTGCTGGTATGATTAGAGACCTTGGGCCGAGTAGCTGCAGCGCTCATTTTATATTGCCGAAAAATCGCAATGCGATTATTCGGCAATAGCGATATCGCGCGATTGTTTTATATTGTAATATATCACGAATATTCTGAGCCAATCAGAGTGCTCCATTCCGCATTTCTCGAAATTTCGCAATTATTTTGTATTGTAATATATCACGAATATTCTGAGCCAATCAGAGTGCTCCATTCCGCATTTCTCGAATATTCGCAATTATTGTGTATTGTAATATATCACGAATATTCTGAGCCAATCAGAGTGCTCCATTCCGCATTTCTCGAAATTTCGCAATTATTTTGTATTGTAATATATCACGAATATTCTGAGCCAATCAGAGTGCTCCATTCCGCATTTCTCGAATATTCGCAATTATTGTGTATTGTAATATATCACGAATATTCTGAGCCAATCAGAGTGCTCCTTCCGCATTTGCCGAATATTCGCAATTATTTTATATTGTAATATATCACGAATATTCTGAGCCAATCAGAGTGCTCCATTCCGCATTTCTCGAATATTCGCAATTATTGTGTATTGTAATATATCACGAATATTCTGAGCCAATCAGAGTGCTCCTTTCCGCATTTCTCGAAATTTCGCATTCGCAATTCGCGATTCGCATTCGCATTCGCAATAGCGAAAATTCGCAATAGCGAAAATTCGCAATATTTTCATTTCCAAAAAATATCACGAATATTCGTATTTAGCGAATATATCTCGAATATTCGACTATATATTCGAGATATATCGCGAAATCGAATATGGCATATTCTGCTCAACACTAGTCTCAACCCCTGTGAGGATGGTTCTCAGAAAGGATGGTTCCTGGTCACACATGGTAATGAAATCTCAAGATGTTTTCATCCGTTTTGCTTTCTGTTCATCTGTGGGCTTGTGCGGCACAATCCGGGAGCAGACCTTCTACTTACTTAAATCTTTTAAGTGTTGTTGCTAATGCCCAATTCCTCGATGGTCCCGACTGTGGCTCATCCTCGGTTGTTTCCTTCCGCGTAAGCATTTAAAACACATTTTTTATTCACGGTTTCCATCCTGTACACATGCACCAACATTTCATGTGACTGCCGCATTTTACATTTCACATTTTTAAAGTGAATTTTCACATATCTTAGTTATTAAAGGGGTTGTAAAGGTAAAAGTTGTTTTACCTTAATGCATCCTATGCATTAAGGTAAAAAAACATCTCACAGCACCGCCCCCCCCCCCCCCAGTCCCCGTTTTACTTACCTTACCGTTCGAAACTCCCGGGCGCGTCCACGTCATCCTCTTCGGTTTCCAGCCTGGCCGTTGATTGGCTAGGCTGGGCGGATTGATAGCAGCGCAGACATTGGCTGGCGCTGCTGTCAATCACAGCGGATTATGTGGCGCGCCGGGGGCGGGGCCGAGTGATACAGTCAGCGGCTATGGCCACCGCTGTATCACGGGAGCGCGCTCGCAAAAGCTTTCCACCGTGTGAGCGCCCTCGCATGAAGATGGAAAGCTTTTGTGAGGAGGAGCCCAAACAGCCGCCCAGGGACCCCAGAAGACAGCTTTCCGGGCCACTCTGTGCAAAATGAACTGCACAGTGGAGGTAAGTATCACATGTTTGTTATTTAAATAAAAAAAACTGACTTTAGTGTCCCTTTAAGTTGAAATACGAATAAAAATAACCAATCATGTGCAATGAAAATTTTAAAAACAAACAGGATCTTTAATTATAGTCAGCACCTCATTCATTATATTAAAGCCTAAGTTTAGTCATAAATAAAAGACAATGGGGGTTATTTACGAAAAGGCAAATCCACTTTGCACTACAAGTGCAAACTACAAGTGCAAAGTGCACCTGAAATTGCACTGAAAGTACAATATCAGTAAAAGAGACATTATTTAAAATCAGTGTGATGTGTCTGTTGTGATATTGGCTCCTGCTTGTTGAAATATTCTTTCTCCAACTCCCTCCCATACCATCATATTTTTCCGGGAGTTATTAGAACTTTTGTTTTTGTTTTATTTGTATATGTGAACCTTTACCTCAACCCATTCAGCTTAAAATAGAAATGAAAGGCAAAATATTTGTACATGTGTATGTATGTATATATATATATATGTATATATATATATATATATATATACACAGAGCTTTTTTTCTCAGAAAATAGGTGCAGGAACTCAACCACAACCCATTCAGATTTCACAAACAGTACAAGGGTCTTAAAGGGGCATTAAATACCAGAATTGCATTACATATAGTGTGCAGAGTTCAGGGGGTTACAAAGCAGTCACTTGTAAACACAGAAACCAGACTTCTGTGTTCACAAGTGATTGTGGTGAGCAGGCACCAAAGGGTCTGAGCCAAAGGTGGTGGAACTGAGTTCCACCAAGTTCCCCCAGAAAAAAAGCCCTGTATATACAGTATATATATATATATATATATATATATATAAAATCATAAACACTTATTTTTTCACAAGTGATCATATAATCTCTGTTCTCAGCTGCATAAGGTGTGGCTTAGAGAAGTGGGGGTGGAGAAGCAGTAGTATCAGTGGCGGCTAGTGTTTTTCTTGGGGGGTGGCAAACAACCACCCTCAGCCCCCCTGGTGGCCAGCGGCATCTCCAACCCCCCAGCCCCCCCTTCCACTCGCTGTCTTACCCCATCTAGGTGACAGGTGGCAGGGATCGTCCAGCGGGCATCGGCAGCAAGATCGGGCATTGGCAGTGGAATCGGGCATCGAGGCAGCTCCTCCATTCCTCCTAGGGATCCAGTAGGATTGTCTGTCCTTTCAGCCAATCGGGTGACAGGTCTCAAAACCTGCTTCCTGATTGGCCAGGAGGAGGATCAGTGTTACAACAGCGAATATTAATTTGCTGTTATAACACACCTGGGTGGGCTCCATTTGCATTCTATGTGCCCCGAGCCCACCCTATTTTGAAGCTTATTAGAGCCTCTAGCTCCAATCAGGTGGTTCAAAAAAACACCTACCCCACATTGGAATCCATGCGCCCGCCGTCCTGAAAGGGGCCGCATGCATGGATGGGGGGGCAGCTATGGATAGGGGGTCAGCGGCCGTGCGCCCCTAATGGACGGGCCGCCCCTGAGTAGTAAATTGACCTTCCAGTGAATCGCTGTGCAGATAGGTGTGTCAGCACACGTCCGATCACTTGGGGGCAGGCATGCTATTCTTGCATCACAGTCAGAAAACTGACCATACTGGGATAGATGTGGGCTCTTGCCTAGCATGGTCAGTTGGAAACAGGAAAGCAAGGGGACTGGCAGGATCATCAGGTATTTCACACAAAGGAGCAATACAAAGAGAACAGGATACCTTTTAACACGTGGTACAACATACATATATCAGGAATATGAAATGTCGGGGGAAACGTATTCATTTAAGTCAGCCATTCTCAACCAAGGTTCCGTGGAACCCTAGGGTTCCTCCAGAGGTGGCTAGGGGTTCCTTGAGCTGTGGCTGATTTACCTCCTGTTTGATGGTGCCTATATAGTTCTGAGCCAATTCCACTTGGAGGAGCCAGTGGTATTACACCAATGATCTTCATAGTTCTCTGTAAGGGGGGCATTCTTCTCACTGACCACCAAAGTAAGGGGCATTGTTCCCACTGACCCCCAATAAATTGGTTTTATCAGGGGTTCCCCGAGACCTAAAAAATTTTTTTAGGGTTCCCCAGTGGTAAAAAGGTTGAGAAAGGCTGATTTAAGTGGAAACTCACTTTGCAAAGCTAAGATTTATTTTCTTCGCAAAGTGAATTTTCACTTTGTTTTACCTCTTGCACTAGAATAAGTTTAAATTCACTTTGCAAAGTGAAACCTCACTTTCAAAGGGAACATTTTCTACTTCTTTAGTAAATTTGGATCTTTGCTTCTGAAAAAAAAAAACACATCTGAATAAATGACAAATGCATTAAACATACAAAGTACGCATTGTAAACAAACCCTAATATACCAGGTACTTCCAATTTCCTCGGTAGCAGAAAATAGATCACGTTTTATCCCATACTTTTTCCTGTCCAAACCAATTGCCAAACCACAACTAGCTCTGCTCTTTGCTTTGACGGAAAACAGTAAATACAGAACGTGTTTCAGTCAATTCAGACATCAATGGAGAAGGCACAGTTAAAGAAAAACATGCTCTACCATAGTATAATAAAATGTCTGTTTTATATTAAAACCAATGAAATCATTTGAAGAACACTTCCGTCAGTTCATACTCTAACTTGGTCCAACAGTAAATGTTTTTATAGTAGTGTATATCATACGAAAGGATTGCATAAATATTCTCCAGCATAGTGTGTGCTATTTGTGGAGACATGGTTCAGAAATGAATAAAATTACTAATGTGAAAGGATATGATAAGACCTGTAGCCATCATTCGGCTATAGCGTGGACGGGAAGGGGTTAATTGTCTAAATGGCCAGCATCAAAAGTAAGCAAAATCCTAAGTGAAAATGTCCAAATTTGGCACGAAGTGTCAATATTTTGTGTGGCCTCTATTATTTTCCAGCACTGCCTTAACCCTCTTGGGCATGGAGTTCACCAGAGCTTCACAGGTTGCCACTGTAGTCCTCTTCCACTCCTCCATGATGCCATCATGGAGCTGGTGGATGTTAGAGACCTTGCGTTCCACCTTCCATTTTAGGATGCCCCACAGATGCTCAATAGGGTTTAGATCTGGAGACATGCTTGGCCAGTCCATCACCTTTACCCTCAGCTTTTTTAGCAAGACAGTGGTCGTCTTGGAAGTGTGTTTGGGAGTCGTTATCATGTTGGAATACTGCCCTGTGGCCCAGTCTCTGAAGGGAGGGGATCATGCTCAGCTTCAGTATGTCACAGTACATGTTGGCATTCATTGTTCCCTCAATGAACTGTAGCCCCTCAGTGCAGCCCCAGACCATGACACTCCCACCACCATACTTGACTGTAGGCAAGACACACTTGTCTTTGTACTCTGAACCAAATACGTGTATCTTGGTCTCATCAGACGAGATACAACATATACAAACAAGCGAATAAAAATATGAAAGAACATTTTATTGAGTACAGAGTAAAATAGAACACAGGTGAGGTTAAAAAAGACAATCAACTTGACCGGTTTCGCGGCTAGGGCCGCTTCATCAGAAGCATGTCTAAAAACAGAAAATATAAAATAGCAAAACAGCAATTATACATTGAACAAATACAAAGAAATAATAAATTAATACATGGGGAAAAGGAAATCAGCTGCTCACCTATATTACCCAACCAGCGGGTGGGGTGGGCTTGGGCAATTTGGTTGTCCCCGGGTTCCCTCTCCCAGCTCTGACCGTTGGTCATTCCTGTGGAGCATTGGGCCGCCCTTCCCCCCCCCCCCCCCCGAGGGGCGGACCCTCCTGGGCGACACCCCAGTGTGGGCTGCTGCCCATACATCGCGGCAAATTTCCACCCATTGCTGTGGGGATCTTGGGCCGCACCTCTCCTCCTTCCGTCTCCCCCTCTCCTCCCCCTTGAGGGGCGGGCCATGCTGGGAGGACCTGCCGCCCTTCCATCGCGACCTGCCGTACGACGCATGCGCCGTGACCCCGCGCTGACGTCGCATGGGCATCCCGACCCAGTGATGCTATGCTATCACGTCTTCTGATGTGCACTAGCTACGCCGGGCGGGGGATTCAAAAGCAGCGTACCTTTGCTGCCAGCGCAATGGACACTCGCACCTCGGGACCTCTGTGGCCTTACCCAGCCCACTGTACCTCCCTCCCCAACCCCCCCCCCTTGTTGTTGGTTTGATTCTTTGATCATTGGTTACTCACTTTATGTGTTTTCCACTAGGTGCCAACAGTCGGCTTCACTATCTTGATGCCCTCCTGGGATCCATTGTGGTCCCCCTCCCTCTCTGGCCCATTACCATGGACCCATTAGTGGAGGCTAAATGTGACCCTACACAGTTTTTTCATCTTGGGTTCCCACCCGGGGCCCCCCTACACACAATACAATTGTATTACAGGTACATATTTTTTACACACTTTCCCTTCTTCCCTCTTCCCTTGTCCCTTCTTCCTTTCCCATCCTCCCTCTCCTCCCCCTCTCCTCCCCCTCTTTTTCTTTCTCCTCCTTCTCCCCCCCCCTCTTTTTTGTCCCCCAGCACCACCATCTACATCCTCTATTCTTACCTATTCACCTGTGTTCACACCCCTGCCTCTCATCACGGCTTGCACACTGGCCCACACCCTTGGCCTGGCTTTAGATATTTTTCCCCTCACTTCCCTATTATCATATTAACTTTTCCCTTTCCACACCCGAAGCAGTAGGTCCATTCCTATATGTATCCCCCGATTACCTCACGGGATACCCGACGGCATTGCCCAAGCCCACCCCACCCGCTGGATGGGTAATATAGGTGAGCAGCTGATTTCCTTTTCCCCATGTATTAATTTATTATTTCTTTGTATTTGTTCAATGTATAATTTCTGTTTTGCTATTTTATATTTTCTGTTTTTAGACATGCTTCTGATGAAGCGGCCCTAGCCGCGAAACCGGGCAAGTTGATTGTCTTTTTTAACCTCACCTGTGTTCTATTTTACTCTGTACTCAATAAAATGTTCTTTCATATTTTTATTCGCTTGTTTGTATATGTTGTATCTTGTTTATCAGTACCGGAATAGTCCAACCTTGGCCCCACCCCCTTCTTTGGTTCTGTAGTTTGGGACCTCAGAATCAATTTATTTACACTTCTAATCTGGATGATGGTACGCCCCCTACATATTTCCTACTATATTGTACTTTCAGAGGCTCTTTTTCAATTGGTCTCATCAGACCACAGGATATGGTTCCAGTAATTCATGTCCTTAGTCTGCTTGTCTTCAGCAAACTGTTTGCGAGCTTTCTTGTGCATCATCTTTAAAAGAGGCTTTTGTCTGGGACGACAGACCTATTTGATGCAGTGTGCGGCGTATGGTCTTGAGCACTGACAGGCTGACCCCCCACACCTTCAACCTCTGCAGCAATGCTGGCAGCACTCATACATCTATTTCCCAAAGACAACCTCTGGATATGATGCTGAGCACAAGCACTCAACTTCGTAGTTCGACCATGCCGAGGCTGGTTTTGAGTGAAATCTGTCCTGTTAAACTGCTGTACGGTCTTGGTCACTGTGCTGCAGCTCAGTTTCAGGGTCTTGGCAATCTTCTTATAGCCTAGGCCAGGGGTGCCCTACCAGTGGCCCGTGGAGCCCTCTGATGTGGCTCATGACCTCCTGCTCTGGGATGGAATAGAATAGAATATTGTTATTTAAGGTCAGTTTATCACTGAAATCACAGTGTATATATGGGCATATCTGTTCTGCAGTGGTTACTGGACTGCTTTCAAACTGACCCACAGATGCAGAGCAGTTTACCTGCGGGTTACCTGCACTGAGCCATAGACTTCTGTTAATAACTGCGAGTTTGGTGTGCTTTCTGAACGTGCAGGAAAGTGCAGGAAAGCCAAAGGTACACTGCGTAGCACCCGCAGTGCGGGTAAACCACAGCACATGAGAAAAAAAAGAGAATTGTTTTGGTTGTGTTCGTATCCACTCTGCATAAGCAGAGCGGACATGGGCCTGCCATCCACTCCTCCTCTCATTGTGGCCCGCGACCGGTTACCAAGTCGCTTAAGTGGCCCTCGTGTTTTAAAAGGTTGGACACCCCTGGCCTAGACCATCTTTATGTAGAGCAACAATTCTTATTTTTAGATCCTCAGAGAGTTTTTTGCAGTGAAGTGCCATGTTGAACTTCCAGTGACCAGTATGAGGGAGCAAAAGCGATAACACCAAATTTAACACAATTGCCCCCCATTCACACCCGAGACCTTGTAACAATAACGAGTCACATGACACCATGGAGGGAAAATGGCTAATTGGGCACAATTTGGACATTTTCACTTAGGGGTGTACTCACTTGTGTTGCCAGCGGTTTAGACATCAATGGTTGTGTGTTGATTTATTCTGAGGGGACAGCAAACCTACACTTCTATACAAGCTGTACACTCACTATTTTACATTGTAGCGAAGTGTCATTTCTTCAGTGTTGTCACATAAAAGATATAATAAAATATTTACAAAAATGTGAGGGGTGTACTCACTTTTGTGAGATACTGTATGCTTCATTAACAGACTTACTGTAAGTCTCCAGTCCTAGAAGATGGGATATGCCAGAGTAACGCGAAAAGAGGTGTAGGGTGACTACAGTAGTTGTCTAAGAGGGTCCAAAGTGGAGCTATCACTGTCTGAAGGAGGGTTATGTGAGGTAATGACTGAAAGGCATGTTAATAGTGTATAATTCTCAGTAGACCTTTGTCCCACTTTATTTTATGCCTATAGAGGGTGTTCTAGGATATTTTAGGTCTGACAGATAACAACACTGATCTAACCTGTAGGGACCTAAGAGCAAATGAAGAAATGGCTACAGGGAGCATTCTAAAATAGTATTATAGTTTGGAAGGCAAAGATCTTTTTATGGCAGCCATTCTCCCAAATCATGAAAAGGAGTATGGGATTGGGGACCATGATCTCAGTAGAGACTTTAAAGTGTGGATTAGAGGTATGTAAAGTTAGCTGAGTACAGTGTATTTTAAGAAGTTCATTTTGGCCCCAATATAGATTAGGGTAAGGCTACATTTTAAAGCTGATGGCAGATAAGTCATATAGGAATCGTAGGAGGTTAGAATTGGAAATGTAAGGGAAAGTTAGACCACACAATGGGTTTTCTTATTTCCTTTTATTTATTTATTTATTTATTTTTATTTTTATTTTTTTTGGTTGGTAGGTATATACACATAAGTAGGTGAATCATATGGAAGAGGGTTTAAGATTGTTCACAAATTTTTTTTTTTTGTTGTGCCTCTCCTCGCACTAAGAAGATGAGGACAGTGACAATATAGTCCCTTTAAACTCACAATTTTCTTTTCTTTTTTTTTTATCTCTTCTTCTCTCTCTCTCCCTTTACCTTACCTCTCCCAGACCTGGAGCTTATTTTGGAGATCTAATAAAGTTAATTAAGGGAATGGGTTTAAGGTAGGGGTACGCTAGGCAGATAGCCGGTGCCATTATAGACTAATAGATAAGGGGACCACAAGAAGACCATGTATATGTCGATGTTTGTATATTAGTGTACTAATGTTCATGTTTGTTATTGTCTGTATGTTATTGTACCAACGTGTATGTTTTTTTTATATATATGTATGTTGTGGAAAAATCTTTAATAAAAAAAGAATTGGAAATGTAGACTGGGTAATTGTGAAAAGACTAGCCTTATATTCAATTTGTCCCAATTCCACAGCCATTATAGTGAGGTTATTCTAAATAAGGATTGCAAATGGCTCAATAGCAAGAGTAAAACACATCGGGACACGGGTCCCCCATTTAATAGGGAAGAAGCAAGATTTGGAACCCAGATTTTTAATCTGGGTCATTGGCCCAATGTAAAGTGCTTGCATCCACTGTAAAAGGTGATTTTCAAAGCCCCCCATCTAGTTAAAATATATTTTATATAATTTCAAGATATTGCAGTTCTAGATACAACAGAAACCCTGGTATGTATCTAGATTTGACAACATACTAAAGTTTTGAAAGCATGAGGTGCTACGTCAGCTTTTATAGACCTTTAAAATATTTTATTTTGCAACAGCCAACGTGTTTCAGGGGCTCAGCACTACCCCTTCATTAGGGCTATAAAACAGATAATGTAGGCACTTTTTCCAAATCAGGTGCCTGCATGAATTGTATGATCCGTGGCCCTGGAGACTGTCTATGTCAAAAGCTAATGATCCGCAGGTAATGGCTACATGAGCTGTCAGCCTCCCATTGCTTTCAATGGGGCTTCTTGCCTGTATCTAATGGAATGGAACCCCCTGGGTCTCCCACAGCTAATTGCAAATGGCCCCATTTGCAAGTATGAATGGGGCTTTATTGCTCAGGTTTGGTGTAAAATCCTTTACCTTCTTAGTGCTCTCTTCTTTGTGTAGTTTGTTTTATCTTTCCTGTTATTGATCCTTTTTTTTAATAATAGATATTTTAAATGCTGTATATGCTTTTCTTAGTGGAGACTATGATTTCCTTACTCTACACTAATGGCATTTAACACGTTTAAAGAGTAAGTTCACAAAAAACTGCCAGGTATGGGGTGTATGTAGATAAAAACAAACTGCAGCTATGACTAAAGTTGTATAATGCCCTTTATATTGGTGTAGGCTATTTACACCTATATAAGTGAAAAGAAAAATTGCGCTACTAAATATAACAAGGTAAAAGAGCAGCCTGCAATAACGACAGAACAATATCGTAACAAAAACAACAAGAACAATAAATGCAGCGCTTAGGGAGAGATATTATAAACCACTAATAAGTGGAAGAATATCTCTTAACCTAAAATGAATGTGACGATCAAAAAAGGTGATAAGTGCAAAAAAGTGCAAATTAGGGTGATATAACAACAAATAGTTCCTTATATAAATCGTGAACATAGGGAATAAATTCCTTATAAATTCATGTAATAAAGAAAAAGTCCAGAATTGCTTCAGCAAGAAATAGTTGTATGATGTCTCAAATGATCCAATATGGACATGTGGATAGTGAGTCTTTACTTCACATAGGAGGATAGAAGAAAAAACATCCACAATGTACTTCTGTGCACTCAAGTAGATTGAATAACCTTACCAGTATGTCCACCGAATCTGGTAAGGTTATTCAATCTGGTAAGGTTATTCCCTATGTTCACGATTTATATAAGGAACTATTTGTTGTTATATCACCCTAATTTGCACTTTTTTGCACTTATCACCTTTTTTGATCGTCACATTCATTTTAGGTTAAGAGATATTCTTCCACTTATTAGTGGTTTATAATATCTCTCCCTAAGCGCCGCATTTATTGTTCTTGTTATTTACACCTATATCCTGTCTTGTTGTTATCCTGCTTACTGTGATGTGGGGCTGAGCGGTAAGCACTGGGAGTGTCTTAGCAACATTTTAGCACCAAGAAAGGACAGTGGGAGGACATCTCTGGGAGCTTTTCGGCCAGTCTTTGGGGCGTATGTAAATACACCTATAGCAAGGGCATTATTCAACTTTGGTCAGAGCTGTACAGTTTGTTTTTATCTACAGGCACCCCAACCTGCTTAGGCATTGTTTTTGGTAAAAGGTGAACCAACCCTTTTAAATAGGGATGAGCCAAGCACCCCCTGGTGCGGTTAGCAGTAAAACATGCGAACAGTCAATACATTTGTGCGAACATGCGAACGGGGGACATGTATCATGGCAAAACGTTTTTTCAGAAGCAGTGATTTTAATAATGCTTAACCACTTAAGACCCGGACCAAAATGCAGCTAAAAGACCTTGCTCCTTTTTGCGGTTCGGCACTGCGTTGCTTTAACTGACAATTGCGCGATCGTGCGACATGCCTCTCAAACAAAATTGGCGTCCTTTTTTCCCCACAAATAGAGCTTTCTTTTGGTGGTATTTGATCACCTCTGAGGTTTTTATTTTTTGCGCTATAAACAAAAATAGAGCGACAATTTTGAAAAAAAATCAATATTTTTTACTTTTTGCTATAATAAATATCCCCCAAAAATATATAACATTTTTTTTCCTCAGTTTAGGCCGATACGTATTCTTCTACCTATTTTTGGTAAAAAAAAAATGCAATAAGTGTTTATCGGTTGGTTTGCGCAAAATTTATAGCGTTTCCAAAATAGGGGATAGTTTTATTGCATTTTTAATAACCACTTGCTTACTGGGCACATAAACCCCCTTCGTGCCCAGGCGAAATTTCAGCTTCCGGCACTGCGTCGCTTTAACTGACAATTGCGCAGTCGTGCGACGTGGCACCCAAACAAAATTGGCGTCCTTTTTTTCCCCACAAATAGAGCTTTCTTTTGGTGGTATTTGATCGCCCGTGCGGTTTTTATTTTTTGCGATTTTTATTGGGACTGCGATATTGCGACGGACACATCGGACACTTTTGACACATTTTTGGCGCCATTCACATTTATACAGCGACCAGTGCTATAAAAATGCACTAATTACTGTATAAATGTGACTGGCATTGAAGAGGTTAACACTAGGGGGTGAGGAAGGGGTTAAATGTATTGCCTGGGTGTGTTCTAACTGTGTGGGGGGAGGGGGGTGACTGGGGGAGGTGATCGATGCTGTCTCCCTATGTACAAGAGAAACAGCATCTGTCACCTCACTGACAGGACGTGAAGCTCTGTGTTTACACTCAGAGCTCCACGTCCCTGCTCTCTCACCGACGATCGCGTGTACCTGACGGACATCGTGGCCGCCGGGTACACGCATCGGATCCTCGGTGATGCGTCGGGACTGTTTTTCCCCGCCGGGGAATTACAAGCAAATCACGTCCAAAGACGTGACCCCGGCGCCTCAGGTCCGCGCTGTTCACGTATTCTGTCAATAGCGCGGACCTGAAGTGGTTAATTATATATTTTTTAGGGCTGTGCAAATTAACTTTTAATTTATCGATTAATCTTTCATTTTTTTGATCGATCAAAATCTTTTTGATCGATTAAAATTCTTTTGACTGGTACTCACCTCTCCGCCGGCTTCTGGGCCTTCAGGGAGTTCCGTCGGAGATCAGGTAATGTCACGGAAACCGGTTGGACTTGCCGTGTCCATCTGAAGGGCTCCTTTGATGTGCCTTCATATCTGCATGCCGGCGGGACCTTACTATCTGCCACACACAAGGACTGTTACACTTCCCTCTATCAACCTGGGATTCTACAACCATCCCCTGGGAGTTGTGATAGTTCCCTTCATGGGACACCTACATGCCGACAGACTGATGTTAACCCCTCCTCCTCTGGATTCAGCAGTGGCATCGTTGTACACATTTTTCTACCAGTATCATACTATCATACTTAGCTACATGTTTTTATGACTGCTTTTGCTACCGTTTGGAATTACTCGCACCATTTTTACAGTTTATGTAGCTACGTCGATTTTATCTCCAGTGCAATATCGATAAAAAAACAAAACGATTAATCGAACACAAAAATTTTGATCAGTAACAGCCCAAATATTTTTTACTACTAATGGCGACGATCAGCGTTTTTTTTCATGACTGTGACATTATGGCGGACACTTCGGACAATTTTGACACATTTTTGGGACCATTGTCATTTTCACAGCAAAAAATGCATTTAAAATGCATTGTTTACTGTGGAAATTACAGTTGCAGTTTGGGAGTTAACCACAGGGGGCATTGATGGGGATATGTGTGACCTGAAGTGTGTTTACAACTGTAGGGGGTGTGGCTGTAGGTGTGACATCATCGATTGTGTCCCCCTATAAGAGGGATGACCCGATCGATGCTGCCACCACAGTGAAGAACGGGGAAGCCATGTTTACACACGGCTCTCCCCGTTCTTCAGCTTCGGGGAATGATCCCCGCACTCCAGCGGTGATCGGGTCCGCGAGTCCCGGTCCCGGAGCTCCGGACCGCGGCACGGGAGCGTGCCGCGGGCGTGCGCCCGTGACCCACTGCTAGGTACTAGCACAGCACGTACCTGTACGTGCATGTGCCCAGCCGTGCCATTCTGCCGACGTTTATGTGCAGGAGGCGGTCCTTAAGTGGTTAATGTGAAACAATAAAAATGTAATATTTCTCCACCTCAGAAACCACTGCCGCTTACCAGCTGTATTGGTCTCTTTTTTAAGGAGATCACATTCGCCTATGGCTTATACCCCAGCCAGGGTCTCTGTGCTTGCCAGCAAGATGTCCCAGATCCTCTGCTCAATGTATCCTTGGTAATGCCCATGGTCAGTTGTTCCCCATGTAAGGCTGAAAGAGGGCTGGTAACTCAATTTCCATTAATCTTCCAGGACAGCACACGAGAAAGTGGCTCTATATACTTTGAGTGAATAAGTTTGAGAGAATGGGAACTATATATATATATATATATATATATATATATATATATATATATAGTAATGTGAATATAGTTGGGCTGCTGCTATAGTGTAAGGTGAAAAAAAAACAAGTGATCAAAAATTAATATTAAACTCAGTGCTGCTCCTGTAAACAAAATACTAATACAATACCTAGTTTTCAAATGCCTATATCAACATATTCAATAACATGGTATTACTTGGCAATATGGTATAAAGTGCTCAGTGCAATTAAAGTGCAAACAAAATAAAATGCAATCATATAAAGTTCATCCAATGTGGTATGCTAAACTTGTTTGGCGCAGGAACGGGCTGTGAAATATTATATCAAAAATTGTAATTACATGCCCCTGTAATTGAGCCTTGGGTGGTGGTGGTGGTGCCCTAAACCAAAAATATCGTTGGAAGCTAGCATCATCAAGATTGAGGAGGAATAAGGTAGTCAGCATAGGCAGTCTTCGAGGGATCCCACATCCATAGCAAATTCAAACTGTTACATCAGCATCAGGTGCTTGATAGCTGCTAATCCAAGACTGATACATTTTTATGAATGAGAGCCTATCAACGGAGTCTGTGGACATCTGCACTCTTTGATCCATTACAAACCCTCCAGCAGCACTGATTGTGCATTCAGAAAGCACGCTGGATGCAGGACAGGCCAGTAGCTCGATTGCATATTGAGCAAGTTCTGGCCAGTGGTCCATCCTCAAAACACAGTAACCCAGTGGATGCTCTGTTGGAAAGGTCTCCAAGTCTGCTCTTGCCTTTAGATATTCCTGCACCATATAATGCAGATGCTGGCGATGGTTGCTTGAACCGATCAGATCTTGGTTCTGAGTACTGAAAAATTGTTTTAAAAGAATCGGTCAGCCGTACCCCTGTAACACTCCAGCCAAAGCTATGTCTACTAGGTATCTTCCCCAATCCAGATGGTAACAAGTGTACACAACTGTTCTTACACGAGACACTTTTCTCAGCTAGGAAAGTGATTGCCAGGGGATGGATGCTTCCTGATCCCCCGCTGCTATCGCACTGGTTAGCGGAGGTCAATGCTGTATTACCGTATAAGAAACTAATGTATGCACACAGGGGATGCCCATCCAAATTCGAAAAGGTCTGGGACAAATGGTTGAAATCTTCTGATACCTGTACATAATGAGTCGCAATGCATTCAAGGAAAGTGTCCTTTCCATTCACCATTATTCTGAAGGTCATACTGTTAGTTGTGGTTGGGTCTAGGGGTTGGGTTGGGGTGGGAGGTCACCCTGGGAGGCGGGACTCCATGTTGGTTTGTCACATATCTACGGGTTCTTCCGCTGCTCCTGGTTTTTTTTTCGTGTACACATTCATCTGCATACTTCATTGTACTGTGATGTGACCGTTACCATAGCAACTTTTTCAACTGCATGTATTAGTGTAACCCAATTTTTCATGTACCATCTTTGTTCTCAATAAAAGACTTTGGTTATATTCTTTTCTTTTTTTTTTCCACAAAAGTTTTATTTATTCAAAACATAGCGTGAGATGCCGTACATAACAAGGTAATTATTACAGAACAGAGAATCATGAAAAGAACAAGCCACAGAGTACAATTAAAAGGCAACAATTAACATGTTCAGACCCTAGACAAGGTATAGGGAGTTGAATTAAGCGGAGATGGGCGGAGGATCTCAAATTTCAAGTTTTCCCCTCCCCCATACCCCCCCCCTCGCCAAGTGTAGAGGGGGGAAGCGGTGCAAGACCTCAGTCTTGGTCAGTACTAAGAGTGCATCGTATCGTGGAAGCAATGGGGTCAGATGCCCATAATGAGAGGGAAAGAGGAGATAAGAGAAAGGGGGGAGAGAGAGGAAGGGAGAGGGGCAGAGAGGAAGAAGAGAAAAAGAAAGACAGAGTAAAGGGGAGTGGATCCGCAGCCGCCCCCCCCTTCCCCGCAAGCCTGTTGGGGGGGGTTACACACCCGGTGTCTCAGGCGACTCAAGAAACACATTGATGGTATCGATCAGTGGTAACAAAATGGTTCCAGCAAGCCCAGGTAAATGGTTATATTCTTTTCTATTTAAAAAAAAAAAAAAAAGAATCGGTCAGCCACCTTCTCCACCGCTCTTCCTCTGACTGAATGAAGCCTCAGCAACACATTGTCCAGCACCAAGAAAATATACCTCCCAGTCTCTGGAAATGCGTTGCACAAACCTTTCTTTAAGGCTTCCTGAAGATGTTTTATCCTCTGCTCCCTCTGCAAAGGCAGGATGAGTTCTGCAACTTTAACCTTGTAACATGGATCAAGAAGCCGTGCCAGCCAGTAAAGATCCCTCTCCTTGATACCACAAATCATATGGTCCCTTCACAGGCTTTGCAGAATCAGGGAGGCCATGCAGCGTAAGTTTGCAGAGGCATTCGCTTCTGGGTCCTCTGGGTCACTAAGGATCACATTATGTGTAACTAACTCCTCCCAGCCACGTACACCTCCTTGGGTTTCTGGGGACTGAAAACCATCCCTTGAAGACTGCTGCTGAGTGTTATCCCCTATATCCATGCTGACACAATCCTCCTGCTCCTTCTCCTCTCCTCTCCCTCCTCTTCCTGTCTGTCTGTCTGTCCCGCAGGAATGCTATCTGGATAAAGGGGGCCTTCATAATATATATGTAGTGCCTGTGTACTTTATGGTACCGGTGCTATTTAAATTTAAGGGTAGATCAGAGTGTAGTTAAACTCTGATCCAGATTGTTAATTGCAAAACAGGGTCTCTGTCTCAGCTAGGCTGTGCTGTGGGCTATTCTCTTGCGCTGGGGTGTTCTTCCAACCCCAGTGCTACAGATGGCAGCAGTGGAGTCAAGGTTTGGGTACTCTTTCCCAGCAGCCAATCAGGAGGGTTTGACCTCTTTGTGCATGCTGGGGTGGGGTATTTATGAGGCAGACGCCATTGCTTCTGGGTCTTTTTCTTCAAGTGTGGCACCCACCTTTAGGGTGACCACATCACGGCGCCCCAGCGTTATGGCCTACCTGGCTGGGGCGTGCGTGCCATGCGGTGTTCCTGGTTCAGGGACCATGTCATGTTGGCCCGGAGCATCTGAACAGCGACGGGGACCCAGTGACCGACTGGGTTCCCACCTTTGAGGATCCCAAGCTGCTGTTCAGTAGGGAGTCTGTCTGAGGAGCGCCATTGAGAGGCTGGCGATCCAATAGGGCCTCGACAAACCACCGGGAGTCAAGGTAGCTGGACGCTGAGGGATTGATCACCTGTCAGTCGGTACCTGGGTGACAAGTTGAAGGAGATCCAGGCGTAATTCATCTAAGGAGGGATATCTCTGTGATTACAATCCAGAGAGGACCTGTGGCAGAGGTGTCTTTCTGAAGCTCACCAAGGAGGGTCTGTGGCAGAGACTTTTCCTCAAGTTCAAGTTCACCAAGGAGGGTCTGTGGCAGAGACTTTTCCTACAATTGTCCGAGTGATACTCCGGCTACCAGGTCAGTGAGAGAGGCCTGTCCAGGTACACTAAACCCACTCAGGCAGAAGTAGCGCAGAGAAGTGTTACGCTTGGGAGCAGGGCTGTTTCCCTATAATCATGCCTGAATCTGCTGTTCTCTCTTCTTCAACTTTACTTTCCTCACTACAAGTTTATTGTTTTTTTCCCGGCTGGGTAATAAAGGGCACAGCAAAAGAACACTTGTTGCGGACATTCCTTTACTTCTACCTAATGCAATACGTATCATTCACCCCTAGGAATGCATGGGAGCCATGAGGTAAATGTGCCAGCCAAACAACCAGCAGCTCCTCCGAGAGTAATGCTACATATAATATGGCCAGCAGCAAAAAAAAAGGACAAGCGTGCCCCACTGCCACCTGCAGATGATGCCACCACTGTTGACTGTAGACACAGAGGCTGCTTGTCCTCTTTTAGTGGCCTGTGAGCGTCTGCCTCTCCTTGGTGGCCTTCCGGACATGATGTATTTTTTGTACTGCTACACCACACTATACTGTATTATATACTGTGTACACTGCATGAAGTGTACTAGAAACTATACACCACCCAATGCACTGTAAATATAGGCTACACTGAATGCAGAGTATGTATGTGTGTATATATATATATATATATGTATACACACACACAGTACAGACCAAAAGTTTGGACACACCTTCTCATTCAAAGAATTTTGTTTATTTTCATGACTATGAAAATTGTAGATTCACACTGAAGGCATCAAAACTATGAATTAACACATGTGGAATTATACACATAACAAAAAAGTGTGAAACAACTGAAAATATGTAATATTCTAGGTTCTTCAACGTAGCCACCTTTTGCTTTGATTACTGCTTTGCACACTCTTGGCTGAAATGGTCTTCCAACAGTCTTGAAGGAGCTCCCAGAGATGCTTAGCACTTGTTGGCCCTTTTGCCTTCACTCTGTGGTCCAGCTCACCCCAAACCATCTCGATTGGGTTCAGGTCCTGTGACTGTGGAGGCCAGGTCATCTGGCGCAGCACCCCATCACTCTCCTTCTTGGTCAAATAGCCCTTACACAGCCTGGAGGTGTGTTTGGGGTCATTGTCCTGTTGAAAAATAAATGATGGTCCAACTAAACGCAAACCGAATGGAATAGCATGCCGCTGCAAGATGCTGTGGTAGCCATGCTGGTTCAGTATACCTTCAATTTTGAATAAATCCCCAACAGTGTCACCAGCAAAGCACCCCTTCACCATCACACCTTCTCCTCCATGGGAACCAGACATGTAGAGTCCATCCGTTCACCTTTTCTGCGTCACACAAAGACACGGTGGTTGGAACCAAAGATCTCAAGTTTGGACTCATCAGACCAAAGCACATATTTCCACTGGTCTAATGTCCATTCCGTGTGTTCTTTACCCCAAACAAGTTTTTTCTGCTTGTTGCCTTTCTTTAGCAGTGGTTTCCTAGCAGATATTCTACCATGACGGCCTGATTCACACAGTCTCTTCTTAACAGTTGTTCTAGAGTTGTGTCTGCTGCAAAAGGTGGCTACTTTAAAGAACCTAGAATATAACATATATTTTCAGTTGTTTCACACTTTTTTGTTATGTATATAATTCCACACGTGTTAGTTCAAAGTTTTCATGCCTTCAGTGTGACTACAATTTTCATAGTCATGAAAATAAAGAAAACTCTTGGAATGAGAAGGTGTGTCCAAACTTTTGGTCTGTACTGTGTATATATATATATATATATATATATATATATATATATATATATATTAGACTGTATATATTAATACACTGCCTAAAGTGTATTAAAAACTGCACTGTAATGTATACTGTGTACACCACCAGAAGTGTAGTAGAAACTGTACACCGCCTGAAATGTATTAGAAACTGTACACACTGTATTAGATACTGTGTACACCGCCTGCACTGTATTTGATACTGTACAACAGCTGCAATGTATTTAGTGGGCGGGTGTGGTGGTGGCAACGCTGCTAGATAGATCACTAGTAGGTGGTTGGTGGGTTTTCTAAGTGATAAATAGTATATTGATAATGGAACAAGTGTTGGGTAACAAGTAAGAAGAGATTAATCCAATGGGTGAGGATTCCCTAAAAAAACGCTTAGAAAAAAGCGTGTATGGTTACCTCATTAGTGGTGCGGACTGTCCTAATGTCCAGGCGTGTGAGTGCTTAGTGGACCTCCGCCACTGAATGGTGTCCACTGATGTGTGTAATGTTAATCTAAAAACAAATTGTGATAAAACATGCAATGTGGGTCAGGACTCTATGCATGTAAGTAAACCCAAATAGTTATAAGAAAAAAAAAACTATTGTAGGAGGGGCTATACTCCTCAATGTGCAACAGGTGTACAAAAAGTGTCTTAGGTGATGATCCTATTACCCAAGAGCCCGGACCTGCCTGGCTTCCAGGGGCATCAACACAAACACATTGTGACAAACAAAAAATCCAAAAAACAAACAAACCATAAGGTGCAACGTCAATCAGAAACGTCAGTGTGTACCAGATCTCAATGTCGATGAGAGCCAGCAGTAGATGCCAAAAGTGTAGGCTGTGGTTCCTAAGTGTATCCCAGGTGGCCAAACTGAGAGGTATATGGTGTGAGTTTCCCCACACTGAGCAGAGATGGAAATCCTAGGTGTATAATTAAACACTAGGTACAATGAGGTACCAAACCAGATAGATACTAGCCCTCCCTCAAAGCAAGAGTTCTGATAATATAAGGAATTAGTTCAGGTTTTCAAGCAGTATATTGCATTTCAAACTATGACAGTAATTGGTATTGTAGAATGTCTATTGGTGACTTTGGTGCTGTTTCCTCTCTTAGAATGCTGCTCCGTGACTTTTGTGCTCCCCCACTTGGGTCCCCACTCACCGGATGTTGTCACCCTCCAGGGGCAATGGGCGGAAGGTGGTGGTACCTTTAATGCTCCTGTTCCACGGCTCCCTGTATCTGCGCAGCAGCTGCTACCAGCTGTAGGGGTAGCTCTGAAGGTGTTTCAATGGGGAATTTGCGATGTCACTCAAAAAGACAAAAAACGGGGTATCCACATAGCGTGATATGTTTCAAAAGCACTGAGTGTATTTATTATAGTAAAACATAGGTGGACATCTCCACTATTAATACCCAGAGGCACTTGGGCTGGTTAAAAAATATGAACAAATAAAAAAGTAAGTAAAAACAAAGGCAAGTAAGTTCAAAAAAGGTATATCCCAGCTGTCTTAGCTGTCCACCTGTCCCTTATGTGTATTAAGGGAGCGAGACTGCCGACACCACCGGTGTGCGTGTTCCGTAGGTGGCCAGAATGCATTAGAAACTGCACACACTGTATTAGATACTGTGTACACTGTCTGCACTGTATTAGAAACTGAGCAGTGGCTGCACTGTATTGTATACTGTGTACACCACCAGAAGTGTATTAGAAACTGCACACACTGTATTAGATACTGTGTATACTGCCTGAACTGTATTAGAAATTATACAATGGCTGCACTGTATTGTATACTGTGTACACCACCAGAAGTGTAGTAGAAACTGTACACACTGTATTAGATACTGTGTACACCGCCTGAAGTGTATTAGAAAGTATACACCACCAAATGAACTGTATATATAGGCTACACTGAATGCAGAGTAAATTTCCTGTGAATGCCCCATAATGTTCGCTGTTCTGCAAACGGGCGAACACCTGATGTTCGAGTCGAACTTATGTTTCGACCCGAACATCGAGTTCATCCCTACTTTTAAATAGCAGTATGGTACTTGATGCTTGGTTGACCACAGGGTACACAAAATGATCCATTGGCCCCATTAACTTACTGTAAATGGGGTTTAAACCTGTACTGGCCAATTATACAATGGATAGCACATAGTGCTGTTCACAATATCAAAACATGAAGCATTGCGTCGCTTTAGAATTGAAGCTTCATGTCAAGTCAGGAGGCGTTTGAGCCCTTTTAACTCCTCCTATTCAAGTATATGGTAACGCTTCACAAATGCTCTGGCAGGCAGTTGTGGTGCAGGTTGCGGGGTGCGGAGATTTGTTTATTTCCTGTAATGGAATAGGCATTTGTTGAGTTGTTTTAATACGCCTTAACGCACATCAAACAGTTCAAAACTGCCCATAAGGCTTTTGGGGAGAATTTTTAACTTGTCATTAACGCTTATAAAATGCCAGCCTAACACACATACTAAAGATGATTAACACAAGTCTAACGCCCATACTAATGCTATAGGAACATTTGTTAAGCCTTAGAAATGTAGTCAATTGCGAATAAGCCCTTAGTCCTTCTTGTAATATTTGAGATTTTTTAAACAACCTAACATGAGTATAGGGTATAAGTTTTATACATCGGACCATGTAAAAATGAAAGCCCAAACAAACAAATACTAAATGTCTACATTATGAGATGTGAAACAAAGCAACAAATCAATGCCAGTAAATGCCGCCAATCATTCTCCATACCGATGTCACTTAGTAGCTATTATTAATATTTTTATACCTTTTTGAATAATACATGCACTCTCAAAGATTTGGGATCAATAAATATAAATAATAATGCAAGTCTTTCAATGTCTGTCTCAGTGCAGATGTAAGAATGATTGATCAAGCCAGCAGACAACAAAATTGACATGTTTTCTTCTTAAGATGACATTAATGTAAGTAATTGAAAAAACAATATTGTTGTTGTCAATGTATAGAAGAAAGCGTACAAGGTCTACGGCCTCGTACACACGAGGCAATCTATTTGTTCAAATCGGTCGGACCGACCGATTTGAACAAATCTGTCTGATAGGATTTTGGTTTGCTCGCGTGTACACACGAGCAAACCAAAATCCCCGCCAGCAGACGGCGCGCTGACGTGTCGGTGACGTGGCGGTGACGTTGACGCCGCCACGTCACCGCACCAGGAAGTAAAACACTTCCGCGCATGCGCCGAATCCATTCGGCGGCGGTGCGGGACGACATGTCTGCTGGTAAGTGTACTAACCAGCAGACATGTCGGGCGGACGGATTTCCACCCGATAGATTTCAAAGCATGCTTTGAAATCTGTTGGGTGGCCAAATCCGTCGGCTCGGCCGTACACACGATCGAATCTGTCTGCTGGGACAGTCCAGCAGACCGTTTCCAGCAGACAGATTTGATCGTGTGTATGAGGCCGTCTACTTTGATTGTAAAATCTGTATATAGTAGATATATTGGGGGACATGGGTAGAATAAGGTTCTGAAATAAAACTGCATTCTATTACAACATATTAACAGTTTTCTGCAGCTTTTATATTACAATGTCAGTGCTGATATTTTTTGGTGCTGAAATGTCAGCTGTAAAATATCCTCTTACTCACCTGTGTCTGAAATTACTAAGAATAAGCTATTATACTAAACTGTGACCATTCAGAGCCAATCAGAAATCTATCGAACAGGCTGTAGTGTAGAAGCATTTGCATTTGCATTAGGAGTGGAATGAGAAAACACATACAGTATAGCCAGTGCCGGCCCAAGACATTGTGCTGCCTGGGACCAAGAATGAAATGCTGCCCCCCCCCCCCAAAAAAAAAAAATCACGCCAACCAAAAGGCCCCCACATTCATTATTTTATATCATGATAACTAAAGGGGACCCGTTATGGCTCTATATATGTATATAGGCGTATAAAAGTACCTGTCAGTGCTCTATATGTATCCAGGAGTATAAAGGGACCTGTGAATTGCCGGCGGCAACAATGTCTTTTGCGCAAACTAATCAATGTACGCTAATTGTATTTTTTTTTTGGTACCAAAAATATGTAGATGAATCGGCCTAAACTGAAGACATTTTTTTTTATATAAATTTTGGGGATATTTATTATAGCAAAAAGTTAAAAATATATATATATATATTTAAATTGTGTTTTTTTTGTTGTTTATAGCACAAAAAAGAAGAAAAACAGAGGTGATCAAATATCACCAAAAGAAAGCTCTATTTGTGGGGAAAAAAGGACATAAATTTTATTTGGGTACAATGCCGCACGACCGCGCAATAGTCAGTTTAAGCCACACAGTGCCGTATCGCAAAAAATGGCCCGGTCATTAAGTGGGCAAATTCTTCCGGTCCTTAAGTGGATGATCAGGGCTGGGCAAGGCAAGTCTCTCTCAGGCTCTCATGTCTCATACAACTTGTGATGTGTGTTTGTACTTACAGTTTTGCTTCAGACTCCACCACCAGATGCGGGTTGTCACCTGCCAGGCTGCCACACATTGCGGATTGTCACTTGTCACATGTTGGAGATGGTCACTTACGTCACCTGCCGCACGTTGCGGGTTGTCATTTGCCAAGTCACCTGCCACACGCTGCGGATTGTCACTTGCCACATCTGAACAAACCCCCCTCCATTAGTACAGACCCCCAGGACAAACCACCACCCCTCCATTAGTGCAGACCCCCAGAACAAACCACCCCCCTCTATTAGTACAGACCACCCCCCTCCATTAGTACAGACCCCCCCCAGAACAAAGCCCCCTCCATTAGTACAGCCCCCCAGACAAACCACCCCCCCTTCATTAGTACAGACCCCCCCACAACAAACCACCCCTCCTTTAGTACAGACCCCCCCAGAACAAAGCCCCCCTCCATTAGTACAACCCCCCCCCCGGACAAACCACCCCCCCCTCAATTAGTACAGACACCCCCCTTGGACCAACCCCCCCTCAGTTAGTACAGACACCCCCCTTGGACAAACCACCCCCACCATCTGGCTAACTAAAAACACCCAGGCGGCGGCTGTAGAGGACAGAACAGTGGAGAAAAGAGCATGTCATGTCAGGCTTGGGCAGCAGTTGGACACGAGGAGAACTGGAACACTTCAGGCACGGCACTGCACGGACCGCCCCCCCATCACTGCGCAGCTGCCTGCTGGTCTCTCTGCACACAGAGACAGCCGCTCCGATCTTCGGGTGTTCTGCTCTCCTCCTCTGACAGGAGGAGGGAGTGGGGATGGACATCGACAGGGAACTCCAGTGGCTGCGGCGGCTGCGGTGACCGGAGAAGAGAGCCACCTATGGAAAGGAGAGAAGGAGGAGAGAGGGGAGCACGCTGGCAGCCCGACTCCGCGCTCCTCAGGCAGCGGAGCGGGCTGGCGTATGCCGCCCCCCTAAAAGTGCCGCCTGGTACCCATGGTACCACCCGGTCCCATTATAGGGCCGCCCTGTGTATAGCACTATACGTGTAAGTAGCTTCAAAGTAAAATGTAAAACATTATTATAAATGACTTATGTAAGGCTCAATTCACAAAGTTAAAACATCAGAATAAGGATTCTTATTCCTATAAAAAAAAGTGACAGCTATTTTCAGCTAATGAGATTTGAATGAGGTTTAAAAGTTTTAGTTAAATGGCTGAAATAGGGATACTTGTGTAAAGCTTTTGTGTATTGAGTCTATAGTGGTGAATGGCGTTACCCTATACACAATAATGTTTTTGCACAAACTTTTTTTAGCCTCAGAAAAAGAAAGCGGTATTAAACCCAAAAACAAAAATGTATTATATTGCAGTTTTAAAATAAAAAAAAAAAAAATCACCATGCCTCTTAATAAATACCTTGAACTGTCTACATTCAAAAAAAAGGTAAATTGGGGGATATGTGTACTGTCTGCATTTTAGGACCTCAACAAAGGCTGTCAGTACATTGGGACTGATCGATTTTTAAATGTCTTATATACCATAGTTTGTGAATTCTACAAACTAAATAATATAGACTGATTTGGGTTATTTTTTTTTACCAAAGAAATGTACCCGAATACACTTATATTTATTATTATTTATTTGCAAAAAGAAATGAGGAAAAACAATATATTTTTTAATTTCCTGTGTTTTTTAATTTAATTATTAAACAAAATCAAAAACAGTGGTGATTAAATACCTCCAAAAGAAAGCTCTATCGGCATCCCCCAAAAAACGATAAAAATGTCATTTGGGTACAGTGTTGCATGACTGAGTAGCTGTCTTTCAAAGTGTGACAGCACTTAAATCTGAAAATTGGCTTGGGGCAGGAAGGGAGTGAAAGTGGGGTTAAAGAGGGACTTCACCCATTTTGTTAAAAATAAAAAATAAAATGTTTTGGGTGGGTTTAGCTGTCCAAAATGTAAAACAAATGAAGATATTAGGTGATGCTATTTAGCCCTTGTTCTTTTCATAACTTCATAAATTGCCTTTTTATATATTTATATTAAGTTTTCATAGTAGAATACCAAATTAATTTCAGATTTGAACGGTCTAAACTTGGTTAAACATTATAATTCTTAGTTCTCTCTTCGGAGATCACATTGGACAAGTTGTTATTAATGCTGTACATTTGTGAAAATAAATCAAGTTTTTTTTAGAGACTGTACAGGCTTAGAACTTGTCTGTGTATAACTAACTCTTTCCCCGATGCATATTACTTATCAGAGTTCATTAATTATTTTTGTACATGACACGCACAAGGCAGATATTGAAACCAGTGAAATACACATGACGTTTAGAGTAAAAGATGTGTTTTACTAAAAGTTCAATAGAAATAATATCTTTTTTATAACTACCTTGGACCGTGATCAACTGATTAACTTTTTGGCTAAAATCCCTACTGTAAAACCATTTATATGTGACGTATGATAAGCCTTTGAGAAAGAGGTTATTCAACTCCCCTTCTTCAATTTCATTAAAGTAGAGTCCATTGTGTGAAGTGGCATGAATGATTGCAAACCACGTTATGTGAATTATTTTATGTTCATTATTCTCTGGGTTATGTCAGTTAAATTTAAAAAAAAGTGGGAGTCTGTGTTTTTTTCCTTCATTTTGTGTGGTTAAGGAGAATGAATCATAGTCACATAACCATGAACGTTCTGTTAGTGATTGAAACCCTTGCTTCTAATAATTTCGAAGGCCAACTTCCACAGGATAATATTTTCAGCATAGATTGCATAGCTTGTTGTCTAGTCGAACAATTTTAACTCATCCAGGATTGATTAACTAAAGGAGAGGGGTACGTTCACCTTGCAAAGTGAATTTTTACTTTTCAAGGTGATTTCAACTTAATAGGTAAATGTTGTGAAATTCACTTTACAAGTGTAGCGCTCACCCCTGAAGGAGCAGCTGGTTTGATGATGGGATCGGCAGATTAGGTTGCACTTCTTCTAGGGGTGCACCAGAAGTATTCAGTAACAAATGGAATATCCAGACAGGCAATAAAGATTTTCTCTGTATTTAATTCCAGGCCAACATAGCCGAACATCAACTCAATAAAAGTGAGACAGGTTGATGAAGAAAGAAACTCCCAATGTCGGGCCTGGATTAGAGCACAGCATAGCTTAGCTGCTAAACGTACAGATTTGCTTGCGTCGCCATTCAGATACAGACAGGGAGGAAAACAGGCCTCTCTTGTTGACCTGGCTCTAGGCATCTGCCACAGGCCGGTGTAACTTGGATAATTCGCGGTTGCCTAAATAGAGCAAAACCTCCCAGTCATGTCTTCTTAGTGTCCCAAACCGAGCGACATTGGCGCGCACTTGTGTATGGCCCAGGTGCCTGATTCTCTCGACGGCATCGGAAACCAAGCAACTCACTGGGGTCCCACCAGACTCATCTCCGACTGAGACTCTGTAGGTCCCGGACACTTGGCCAGGCGGACCGTGGCGGCGGGGCCCATGGGCGCGCACACCCTAAAGGTGGATGCCGCACCCCGACTCCGGGGCCCCGTGCAGGAGATGCAGAAAAGACCCCGACACATGACCTGACTCTCAGATATATCCCCTCCCAGCATGCCCAGCGAGAGAAAACCCTCTCCAATTGGCTGCTGAGAAAGAATCCATCTGCCAGAAATCACTCTGGCCAGGTACGAATTCACATCCCCAGAATGCAGTCTGAGCCAGAGGATCTTTCCGGAACGATACAGGTCACAAACCTAACAAATCGTGATCGGTAACTCTCCCAATCCAACTAACTTTTTCTCTTAAGCGCAATACCCGTGTTAAAGGCAAGGGGGCGCTACACAAGGAAAACGTAGACATGCTCAATGACAAGAAACAGGACTTTTTGCTTGAACATGATTGGATGATTGAAATTAGCACACCTGGGGCCAGATTCTCATAGAATTCCGGTGGCTTAGCGTAAGCCATTTACACTACGCCGCCGCTTCGTACTAGAGCAAGTGCTTTATTCTCTAAGCACTTGCTCCGTAGTTTTCGCCGGCGTCGCGTAAATCGCCCAGCGTAAACCCCCGCAATTCAAATGGGGCGGCTTGTATTTAAATTAAGCGCGCCCCCGCGTCGAACGAACTGCGCATGCGCCGGCCGGGGAAAAAGCCCAGTGCGCATGCTCCAAAGGACGTCACATTTTCTCAATGTAAACAACGTAATCGCAGCGTACGCCAGCCTCATTGAGAATCGACGTACGCAAACGACGTAAACGACGCACAACACGACGCGGTCCCAAAGCCATACTTAACATGGCATCCGACGGCACCCGACGGCATCCGGCGGAACTTCGTAAGGTTACTCCACATAGAAGCTGGGGTAACCTTACGCGAACGAAAACGACGTACGCGACGACAGGGCGGCGTAAAAGCGATCGAGAATCGGCGTACTACCTCATTTGCATGTGCAAATGCGAAAACAACGTAAAGGCCACCTAGTGGCCGGAGTTGTCATTACACCTACGATCCGGAAGTGTAATGGCTTTACACTTGTCGGATGTAGAAGCGTATCTATGTAAAAGTGATGCTAAGCATCACGCGCATAGATACGAGACAAAAAAAAGGCGATACGACGGGGTATCTGAGATACTCCGCCGTAACGCCGCTGAGAATCTGGCCCCTGGTGTCTCTTCACCTCATTCACTAAGCTTACTGAAAACATGCAAAGTACAACTTCACTTTGGTAAATAAACAGCATATACTTCTTTCGTAAATGAACCATGTCTTGTAAACTGTAAGGCTCCATTCACACCTAGGCGTTTTAACGCCTGAAGCCAGACGCCGCAGCAGCCCCTAATACGCTGGAGGGGTGATTTTACATTGCCCTCTATGGAGATGGTTCACATCTCCACGCCGAAACGCCGTACGCCTGAAGCTCAAAACAAGTCCCGGACCATTTTTTTCAGGCAGCTTAGGCGTTCGGCATAGGAAAAGTGGACCTGGGGGTTAAATGGGGGTTAAAATCGCGGCGTTTTGAGATGTGGGGTGCACACCCTAATACCATAGGCTACACACCTATGTATTTGAGCATGTATTTGTTCCTACTGCCTTGTAGAAATACTTTATAGGTGCTGCTGAAAACTGATGACGTGATTTGTATAGAGTGGGATATTTTTTTGTTGGGAAAATAAAACTTATAAAAGCCCAGTAAAGAGACAGTCAATATTTTCTTGGTCTACATGTTCGCTGAATGAACATTTTTACAAAAAAAATGTAACCACTTGCCGACCAGCCGCCGTAGTTATACAGCGGCAGGTCAGCTCTATTGCGCAAATCACCTTAGGTGCTTCATGCAATAGATACAGAGGATGCACACGGCGCCCAAGCCAATGCGCATGGGCAATGGCTGTGATCCCCGCTGGCCACCGCGATCGCACCACAGAGAGCCAGAACGGGGATTTGTCAGTGTAAACAAACAGATCCCCGTTCTATTAGGGGAGTACAGAGTGATCGTCTGTTCCTAGTGGTTAGGAACAGTGATCTCTCTGTACTCCCTGTCAGTACACTCTCCCCCAGTTAGAAACACCTCCTAGGGAACACAGTTAACCCCTTGATCACCCCCTAGTATTAACCCCTTACCTGACAATAATCAGTGCTATAAAAATGTAATGTCACTGGTCCCAAAAAAGTGTCAAAAGTTTCAGATCTTTTTGCCGCAATGTCGCAGTCCCGATAAAAATCACCACCATTACTAGTAGGAAAAAATCTTAATAATAAAAATGGCATAAATCTATCTCCTATTTTGTAGACACTGTCATTTTTGCGCAAAGCAATCAATATACGCTTATTGCCATTTTTTCACCAAAAATATGTAGAAGAATACATATTGGCCTAAACTGATGAGGAAATTCATTTTTTGGGGTGAATGGGGGGATATTTGTAACAGTATAGTAAAAATGTAAAAATATTGGTTTATTTTTTTTCTAAATTTTCTTTTTTTTGTTTATAGCGCAAAAAAATTAAAACCGCAGAGGTGATCAAATACCACCAAAAGAAAGCTCTTTCTGTGGGAAAAAAGGACATCAATTTTGTTTGGGTGCAACGTCGCACAACTGTACAATTGTCAGTTAAAGCAACGCAGTGCCGTATCGCAAAAAATGGCCTGGTCATTAAGGGAGAAAATGCCTCCGGGGCTGAAGTGGTTAAGTAAGTTTATGATTTTGTGTTCTTTGGCCACACTAAGATAAGTAACTTTTTTTTATATATGTATTTTTCTTTCACTAGGTCACGAGGGAGTATCACTATGGGGGAGGAGCACCTTCTAGACCATCAAGGATCATTGGTGTGGAGCAGGGCACCCATTAGATCAGCAGGAACTATTAGTAGAAACGTTTCATATCGGGGCACTGTGTTACAATGTGAGTAGCTTCTGTTGTGGTGTTATGACATATTGGAGCTCTATATCATATTTGGACAAAATATGAGTTTATTTTGGGCATGATCTTGGTCACTGTTATGTTAAAATGTGAGCACTTGTGTATGTTGGCAGTGGCTAATGGCTATATTTTACAGACTGCTATGTTGCGAAAGGGACATTTTATCAATGGCTTGTTAACATGGTCTTTTCTTTGTATTGTCACATCCATATATTTAATTACAAAGCTCTGTGCATACTGTGCAGATTTTTAAATTTAGTGCTATATTAATACCTGCATATTAATTTGGTTGCTTGTCCTTTAAAAATAGTGATGGTACTGGAGGTAGTGGACCGGAAAGTACTAGCATTACTACTGGGACAATTAAAAAAAAAATTTGTGACAGTTGTCCTTTAATACAATACTAGACTTAACCGACAATATTTTCAAAAAATGTCTTTAACAAATTCTTCTCCTGGTTCCTCTCCCCTTACAAGTGCCCTCATAGCAAGGGGCTTGCTATGGGGGCACTCATACGCACTCGCTCCCATGCCATGCTGTGTGTGTCTATTGACACACACAGCACAGGTCGGCCCCACCCACACTCTCATCTCACTGACTGTGATTGACAGTCAGGGCCGAAACTAAGGTGGCAGGGGAGGCACATGCTCCAGGTGCCAACTCAATATCAAATAAAGAGGGTCCAATGTCTGCAGTGCTAAGTAAGAATGGACCCGGCTGAACTGCTGAGCTGCATTTATAAGGAGCTCACACAACATCAGCGTGCCGCTGATCGCAGGGGAGCTGGGATCTGGACCCCAGGGATTTAGCCTGCCACCTTGCTGCCTTGAAGTTTGACTTGGACAGGAGGGGCGGGAGGGGTGGCATTTACTAGAACCCATCAGGATGTATTTTCAGCTCTGCAGGAGGAAAATACAGCTGATGGCGATCAGTTCTAGTAAATGCCTTCTTCTCTATCTCTCCTCTCTTCCCTTTCTGCTGACTGGGTCCCCCTTGTCTGCCCCCCCCCCCCAGTGCTTCTGCCTCCCCCTCTCACTTCCCTGCCAGCTGCTGTGTCAGGATGGAGAGTGGGATCAAGGGCCTTTTCTGAATGAACAGTGAGTGATCAGTACTGCTCACTTGCTCTGTTCATTAACAACTGAAGCTTTGTAAACTGTGCTTCAGTTTGGGAATGAACAGGAAGCCACTCAGCACAAAGCACTTTACATGTATTCACTGTCCAGTGCAGCTGAGGCTGCAGAGAAAGAAATTGAAGAACCTCAATTGCTTTCTTTGTCCCAAAAGTGAGACATCAGGAGTCTGTTTAGACCAAAAGACCCCAATGGAAAATTAATATTGTAAAAAATAATAAAAAAATATATAATTGTAAAAAATTAATAACTACTGACATCGTTCACTGCCCTACTGCCCTACTCACACCGTCCTCTGCCCTACTGACAAAGTCCATGGCACTACTGATACCATCCACTGCTCTAATGGCTGACACCACCCACTGCCCTACTGACACTGTTCACTGGCTTACTAACACTGTCCACAGCCTCCTGCCTACCTCCTAATTCAAACCTGGCCCTTACTGATATGCTCCACAGCCTTACTGACACCAACCTCTCCCCTACTGACACTGTACATTGCTTTAATGGCAATGTCCACTGCTCTATATACATCATCCATTGCTCTACTGACACCATCCACTGCTCTACTGATAACGTCCACTGCCCTACTGACACCAACCTTTCTCCTACTGCCACTGTCCACTGTCCTAGGGACACCAACCTCTACCCTACTGACATTTTCCACTGCTTTACTGGCACTGTCCACTGCTCTACTGACACCCTCCACTGCTCTACTGAAACCATCCCCTGCTTAACTGATACTGTCCACTGATCTACTGGCACCAACCTCTCCCCTACTGGCCCCTTCCACTGCTCTACTGACACCATCCACTGCTCTACTGATACCGTCCACTGCCCTACTGATACCAACCTTTCCCTTACTGACACCAATCTCTTTTCTACTGACACCATCCACTGCCCTACTGACACTGTCCACACACTATCCACTGCTCTACTTGCTGACACTGTCAACTTATAAGGTAGGCCAAGTTCATATTTTTACAATGACATCTGTTTTAGTAATCTTAGTATATTTTATGGGTACAAGAATGCTTTTGTTTTATATAACCATGCCCCTTTAAGACCTTCCAACTGTTAATGCAAGTTGGTCACACCCATCGTTCACTGTGGGACACTACATTGTTCTCTCCTTGGGTCCTTGGTCTTTTACAATCCTAAACAAAAAATAAAAATTACTATCTGATGATAAGGTGGGGCCTGGAGTGCCAGCGGGGGACCCCAGAAGAAGGTGATCCAGCATTTAAGTATTGGCATGTGTGTTATTTTTTATAAATAAATAAATAAAAATCTTTATAACCACTTTAATAAAGACCCTCTTGGCTCACTTTTTCCCCCTGGCGATGCCCCTCCTAATCTGCTACAGAAATGAGCCTTGAATTCACAATTCCCAAAACTTTAAAATGACTAATACTGTATATACTGCATATTAATATTGTCATCATATGGCTTATCTCTGAATGAATGAATGACTTGTATAGCGCAACGCATGCGAACTGAATCGCCTCTGGGCGCTTTTTCCAGCCAGTGTCTGCTTGGCTGGTGCGGTCAGGATCCGTAGGATCTTGACACGCTAGGGACACACAGTCATACACACATATATACTGGGCCAATTTGGACGAGATCCAATTTACCTAGCCGCATGTCTTTGGAGTGTGGGAGGAAACCGGAGTACCCGGAGGAAGCCCACGCAGACACAGGGAGAACATGCAAACTCCAGGCAGATGGTGTCGTGGTCGGGATTCGAACCAGCGACCCTTTTGCTGCCAGGCGAAAGTGCTACTCACCGCACCACTGTGCTGCCCCTTATCTCTGTATATCTATGTATATCGTATCTATTTATATATTACACTTCCTTGTCTGGGCAGGTAGCTGGGAGTGTGTGGATGGAGAACTTCTCTCTGAGGTGGGGTGGGGGGCACCAAACTCTCCTTTTGCCCTGGGGGAAAGAATGTCTAGCTTCGCCACTGTTGACAGTAGCAGAAGCCATTGGCTCATGCTGCTACTTTGATCTCCAGTGAGGAGAGAGAGAGACACTTCTCTCGGGCACAGTGCTGGATTGAGATTGGGCTCAGGTAAGTATAAGGGGGGTCTGGGGGGAGAGCTTTACACAAAAGATTTTTTTTTCTACCTTAATAAAGAGAATGCATTAGGTTAAGAAACCTTCTGTTGGAAAGGGCCATTTCCCCCTTATATTTTATTTTTTGTCCTTCCCTTAGGCTGCATTCACACTTGGGTGACCTAATCGCGGTGTTTTGCGGCGAGGCGTCTTGTGCCGCGATTTGCGGCGACAAAACGCCACGATTTCAGCCCCCATTTTTTTCCAGGTACACATCTCTATGCTGAACGCCGAAGCCGCCGGAAAAAAAAGCTCCGGGACTTGTTTTGAGCTTCAGGCCTCTGGCGTTTTGGCGTTCGGCGTGGAGATGTGAACTATCTCCATACAGGGGAATGTTAAATTTCCCCTCTGGCGTATGCGGCGTCCGGCGTCCGGCGTATATATGCCTAGATGTGAATGGAGCCTTACTGCATGGATTTTCTTGAGCCTCTTGAGGAATCTTTTTATGACATTAATGTGAAGTCTACACATCTGCTGTAGCCATTATGGGGAGGTGACATTCTCTCCCAAATTATTTGTATTCATTTGTATATTATGATAACATGAGCAGGAGTTGCTGAAACATGTGCAAGTGAGCAGGAACAAAGTTCAAAGGTGGACAGGAAAATAATATGAAATTATTTTCGCTGTTGGAGCATAACAAGACACATTAGAAGCCAAGTTATCACTAAGCGCTACAGACCTAAAACTAGGATATGACTATTTTCATTTGTAAGTAGTTTTTTCAACTATGTTATTTGAAGGTACTGTATACATTGTACTATGTATCAGATTTTTAGATTTTCTGCAGATATAATGAGAATCAGGCAGACAAATCATTTTCCCTATATACAAGAATATGCAGCAAATCCTCTGAGAACTGCTTGAAAGCTAAGTACAAAAGAGTCACCATACAAAAAGCAATACTCATTAATGTGATGCACAACCACTCGTACATCTAGGTAAATCACTAACAGAGATAAATATGTCAAAACTGCCAATGAGTTTCTGCTGGAGAAAGACTTTTTGTCTCTGTTTATATAAATTAGCTCGTAACTGCCTAGATGCATACATGAAGGTATTGTATTTACACGCTAGTGGTTTTGGTTAAGAATGAAATATTGCATTTCAAACTCTTCCTTCTTCATCCTGCAAAGATTAAACAGTTTCAAATAGAAGACATTTATGGTCATTGCTTTATTGTTTACTGTTACATGATAAGTAACTAAGAACTTACACAGAAGAAATATACCTTAAATAGACCATAAATAGCATAAATATACCTTAAACAGACCATGCACAAAACTTCATTCTAGCCCTAGCAGAGTGATCAAGCCACATAAGCCTCTTTTGATAATGTCCTTTACTTGCTGCATAGATTTAAGCCGCGTACACACGGCAGAGAACCTCGACGGGCAGAACACATCGTTCCGCCCGTCGAGGTTCTCTGCCGGCCGTCGAAATCGGCGACCCGCCCGTCGGGAATGGCAACCAGCCATTCATCCAGGTGGGCCGTCGAGCAAAAAGAGAGCGTGCTCTCTTTTCGCTCGACGGGATTCCCGACGGGCGGGGCGAGCGTTCTGTGTACACACGGCCGAGGTCCTCGCTGGAATGCAGCTTCCAGCCAGGTTCTCGCTGGTTTCCAGCGAGAACCTTGGTCGTGTGTACGCCGCCTTACACGTGAATTGTGATTGTGTTGGACACTTGAAGAGTTGCCTTGGAGACAAGGACTCTCCTATTGTACATATTTATGTCATATAGTCATATTCAATAGGACTCCTAGTCTTAAAATGGATCTGAATTGTGGAAGCTGTGGCAAAAAAATGCAGGCAGAAGGCAAATGACTAATCAGTAGGAAGGAACTTTAAGTTCTTGTCGACCATGAGTTCAGCTTTACCTCTAGCTTTGTGCAGTTTGGTAAAACAATGAGATTGTTCAAACCCATAGCAACCAATTACCAATCATGCATTCCTTGGCCTTTGAACTGCAGTGAAGTGGCATGGAATGGCCTATATATATATATATATATATATATATATATATATATATATATTTTATTATTATTATTATTATTATTTATTTATGCGCAACTCCCTTTATATAAAAGTGAGGTTTCCCTTTAGCCTTTTGTCAGAGTGTGTTGGAGACAAATTAGACAACTGACAGAGCATTTTTAGGGAGAGATATGTACTGATATACAGTCCTATATAGTGCTACTGTGCATACAGAGTTATACAGTGCTAGATACAGCATGGTATTGTGCTACGTAACATTGAATTGCAGTGTGTTGGGCTACAAAGTGTGGAGTGTAGGGTCTGACAATGGGTCCAAGGATTTCATCCCAATACCTAATGGCAGTGAGGGTGCCATTGTGTAGCCTGTAGAGGTCTGTGCGTCCCTTCATGGATATGCTTCCCCAGACCATCACTGACCCCCCACCAAGCCGGTCATGCTGAATGATGTTACAGGCAGCATAAAGTTCTCCACGGCTTCTCCAGACCCTTTCACATCTGTCACATATGCTCAGGGTGAACCTGCTCTCATCTGTGAAAAGCATGGGGCACCAGTGGCAGACCTGCCAACTCTGGTGTTCAATGGAAAATGACAATCGATCACCAAAATGTCCGTCAGTGAGCACAGAGCACTAGAGGACGTCAGGCCCTCAGGCCACCCCCATGAAGTCTGTTTCTGATTGTTTGGTCAGAGACATTCACACCAGTGGCCGGCTGGAGGTAATTTTGTAGGGCTCTGGCAGTGCTCATCCTGTTTCTCCTTGCACAAACTGAGGAGATAGCGGTCCTGCTGATGGGTTAAGGACCTTCTACGGCTCTGTCCAGCTCACCTAGAGTAACTGCCTGTCTCCTGGAATCTCCTCCATGCTCTTGAGACTGTGCTGGGAGACACAGCAAACCTTCTAGCAATGACAGGTATTGATGTGCCATCCTGGAGGAGTTGGACTGCCTGTGCAACCTTTATAGGTTCCAAGTATTGCCTCGTCCTAGTGACACTGACCCTAGCCAAATGCAAAACTAGTGAAAAACAGTCAGAAAAGATGAGTAGGGAAAAAAATGTCAGACACCTCCACTTAAAAAAAACATTCCTGTTTTGGAGGTTGGCTCATTGTTGCCCATCTAGTGCACCTGTTGTTGTTGTTGTGTGTGTGTTTTTTTTGAGTTGTAGTGTTTTAGGAATAATTTTTTGTCAGAGGTGTCATTTGTTTCTAAATAATTTTGCTAGGGTCTTTACATGTTCTTTTTGAGGTCAAAATAATTAATTTGTTTCTAACAAAGGCAAAGCGTTCCTTTGTTAGCAGCATATTATCACATATTACTGTGGTGCACTACATCATTACGTTGTTAATTACATTAAAGCCCACCCCCTATCGCCACAGCTGCTAATAAAGTTAGGCAATCTCATGTATTCATCTTGTCTGGGAGGACTAAAGGGTGAAGCAGAGGCTCTTTACATTCTACAATGCCATGCATAGGCTTCAATTTCACAGTAGCACTCCTAACCCTGCCCTGCTGTCTTTAGCAGCATCCTTGACCAGTCAGGTATTTCATCAGCAGCTGCTGAAGCATAAGAAAAAATATTCACCCCATCACCCCTATGCTCTGCATCTCAATACCAGCTTGGCAATTTATTTTACTTACAATCTACTACCGTTCCATCTGCTAAAACATTGCCTTTTTCTTTTACCTTGCAGCCTGTCCTGAACCACAGTAGTATGCACCTCAAAAGCTGAATGAGGTTAGTGTTTTTTTAATGATACTTCCATTTTTTAAATTATGCCTATGTAGCGTGTACCATATTATTTTCATTTTAATTAGAAAAATATAAGCTTTACATTTTTTTCGTCTTCTAAGGCTAAATGGGAATATGGTTTAGACAAAAAGGTCTGCAAGAAATTGTAGAAATACTTAGTATGCTGTATGAAACATATTATTTCTCAAAGGCTAAATGGGAAAGTGGCTTAGCCAATAAGGCCTACAAATTATAAAAATACTACAAATGTTGTATGTAGCATATTGCTTAAAGTGATTGTAAACAATCACCTTGTTAAACAACCCATTCAGTTTTAAAATAAAAATGAAATGCAAAACATTTTTGTATAGATATATAAAAAAAACATTCTTAATAGCTTTTTCCCCTTTTTATAAGTGATTGCATTCCCTCTGTTCTCAGCTGCATAAGCACTGGGGAGAGGAGAAGCAGCAGCACAGTAGCACAGCAGCACACTGAGCTTGCAAGTGAATGGCTGTGTAGCGGGGGGTGTCAGGACAAGTCTGATCATTGGAGGAGAGCAGGCTGAGTTTCCCGCATAGCTAGAGAACTGACCACAATGTGATTTCCTGCTTTCACACAAAGGAAGCAAAGAGAACAGGGTACTTTCTTATACAAGTACATACAGCAGACACATATCAGAAATATGAAATGTTGGAGTAGCAAACATTACATTACACTTTAATTGGAAACATATATAGCCAGATTCAGGTACCTTTACCTATCCCCAGATACGCCGTCGTAAGTACAAATGTGCGCCGTCGTACTTTTACGCCGATTCACAAAGCTGGATACGCCGTAAAACAAGGCTTCAGTTGCCCGACGTAACTTACCTACGCCGGCGTATCTTGGGCGCATAGTTATGCTGGACGCATTTGGCGTTCCCATGTTAAATATGCAAATGAGCAAGATACGCCGATTCACGAACGTACGCACGCCCGACGCAGTAATCTACGCTGTTTATGTAAGACGTTTTTCTGGCGTAAAAATAAACCACCAAAAAGGTGGCGCATCCCATGCAAAGGTATGGACGTCGGAACAGCCGTCATTTTTACGTTGTTTACGTAAGTCGTACGTGAATGGGGCTGGGCGTAAGTTACGTTCACGTCGTAGGCAGTGTTCTATCCAACGTGATTCTGAGCATGCGCACTGGGATACGTCCACGGACGGCGCATGCGCCGTTTGTTCGGCCCATCATTTGCATGGGGTCACGGTTCATTAACATGTATCACGCCCACCTTCCACCTACTTTGATATTAGGCGTGCTTACGCCGACCCATTTACGCTACGCCGCCGTAACTTAGGGAGCAAGTGCTTTGTGAATACAGCACTTGCCTCTCTAAGTTGCAGCGGCGAAGCGTATTTTCGATACGCTACGCCCGCCTAACGATACGCCGCCCCTTTTAATTTTGTGTCTGCTACCTCCACTACCCAATTCTTACTTATTACAGCTAGATAAAAAAATGCGATGTCACAGCAAAAACAGCTGGACAAAAAGTAAGAAGCACAATAATGAAATCCTCAAACGGCACTTCAAGCAGTAGTGCAACAGGTTTTTAGGAGGAACTCCTAGTAAAATGTACATTTCTGTTCCCTATAAGATAGCAAATCTTCACTTTTTGAGTTTAGATACACTTTAAAATCTAACTATTAAGTGCAATAAATTAAATCAACCAACCAGAATCCATCTTGCACTAATCTCATTTCTTCACAGTAAATTTTAATGTGCCATTCTGCTTCCCTGACCAAAGAATAGAGGTTTTTAAATGGCCTCTCATTGCAGTGGAATCTGCTTACAAAACTCCTTGCAGTTTCAATAAAGATATTTCCTCTCCTTGAACCTGCTAGGCAGAGAAACTTGATTGTAAAGCTCTACATTAACCTCTAATTCTGAAAATGGAAACAGTAAGGAAGCTAAAGAAAGAACAAGAACATCACTGAGCAAAGTTAACCTTTTAACAATTGTTTTATTTGATATTCATTATACAGACATTTCAATTCTAACTCCACATTAAAACATGTAAATATACTAAGTTTCTCAAATAGATTTATCATGTGAATTGCTACAGATAAAAAAAGCAATTTCTACCACTCTCCTTCAGACTCTTTTAGCAACTCCTTACCTAACATGCACTAACTCCAGCTTTGGCTGCTCTTCATTTCTCTGGACTTGCTTATGATGGCAAGTGAGAGTTTTTTCAGGACTAGCTGGGAAATAGCGGACTCTTAAAAGGCTGTAATTTGTCTATTTTATATAATTTTTATGTAGTACCATAGCTCCCAACTGTCACTGAGTTAGAGGGACTGTCCCCGATTCAGAATATAGTCCCTCCCTCATTTTGGTCTGATTTATACAGTTGTATTAAAAAACACTTTATCTTTTTTCAAAAGGTGTTTCCCAGTGCTAAACCTTTCATCCAATTTCGAAATTGCTGCATTTGTAAATTTCAAAAGCCAATAAAAGGAATAGTAGTGTTAAAAAAAGCATTTGTGGGTTTAACTAATATTTTTTTTGTATAATTCTCCTTTGGAGCATGGCAGGGGGTGTGTCTTATGCCTACCTGCATTTGTTAATAGGCGTCCCTCGTTCCCATTTCAAAAAGTTGGAAGGTATGTTGTACCCTCCTAGATAGGTGCTAGGATTAGGTAAATTTAGTTCTGGGTCACTGTATCCAGTGGAAATGCTGTTTTGTTGTTAGGCAAATTGAGTGTTGCTCACTATAATCAGTGAGACTGTGTTGATTATTCTGATCTGTTCAGTTTTTCAGCTGCTGCAGGTTTAATTGCTTGCTCTGATTTCTGGAGAACTGTGGATCTCTCAAGAACATAGATGTGGAGCACGTAAATAAGCAGCATGCATATTTATTAGACATGTGCAGACTGGAATATTTTGTTTTGTTTTTTCGTTTTCGTCCAGAAAATAAATTTATTTAGTTACTCCCGAATCGTTTTGAATCGTTTTGATTTCCGAAAACGACGATTTTTCGTCGAATTAAACGACGGAAATTCGACAAAGCATCGAAAATGGTTCTGAAAGAATATTTTCGTCAGAACGAATTTTCGAACATTGTGAAATTGAAAGACGATTTTCGTCATTCTCAATACATGAATATACCTATTCCCTTTCAGAACGACGATTTTCGAATTAAACGACGGAAATTCGACAAAGCATCGAAAATCGTCGTTCTGAAGTTTCTTGCGTTTTTCGTTTTCGTTCGTTACAATGAATATACCTATTCCCTGTACCCTGGCTTCAGAACGACGATTGAAGCACCAAGCAGCCTTCGATGACATTGTGAAGAGACTGCTCTAATTGCTCTTTGAAAGACTGGGATATTGTGAATCTCGCTCCCTTTCTCGGCGAATTTCGCGGGAGCCAGCGCCGAGCTGGCTTGCCGCAAAGCATCGAAAATCGTCATTCTCAATACAGTGAATATACCTATTCCCTGTATTCAGAACGACGATTTTCGATGGGGGGGACTTTAGGGGGCGCATGAACCCTGTCCCCATTGAAGGGCCCCTTCCCGACCCTGGCCGTTGGTTGTCGGAAATTCGACAAAGCTAAGTGAATGAGTATCGAAAATCGTCGTATTGAAATATTTTATTATCTGAACGAAAAAGCGCCCCCCTCCGGCGGGCTTCTGTGGGGGGTGGGTGCCGCCGTCTGGTTCTTTTCCGCCGCCGGGGGGGGCGCGAAACCCGGCGGGCTTCTTTCGACGTCTTCGGCGGCTGGGGGGTCTTCTACTCTCCGGGGTCTTCTCCCGCTCTCCGGGGGTCTTCTCCGCTCTCCGGGGGTCTTCTCCGCTGTCCGGGGGTCTTCTTCTTCTTCAAGCATTTTTTATGTCCCCTCTTCGGACGTCGGCGTCTTCTTCTTCTTCTTCTTCTTCTTTCTGTTTTAGTTTCTGCCCGGCGCGCGGCTGCGTTTTTCGTTTTGTTCGTTAAAACGATAACGAAAGCCGCGCGCCGGGCATACCAGATCGCGTTTGGACAGCAGAAGAAGAAGAAGAAGACGGACGAAAATGCATTCTAAAGTAAACGAATGCCCATGTCTAATATACACACCCCCCCCCCGGCGGCCAACTTATACAACCCTGGCTAATCCCCAGGGTGGGGGGGGATCTGGGGGCCCCCTTATTAAGGGGGCCCAGATTGAAAGCTCCCGCCCGCTACCCCGACAACCAACGGAGGGTTGTCGGGAAGGGGCCCTGTATCCATGGGGACAGGGTGCTCTGGGGTGGGGGGCCGCTGCCCCCTACCCCAAGCACCCCCCCATGTTGAGGGCATGCTGCCCGGTAGCAGGGGGGGGGCGCTCGCTCGCCCCCACTCCCTTCCTACCGGCCGGCCGGCGTGCTTTGGTCGGGTCTGTTATGGATTGTGGGGGGACCCCCACGCCGTTTTTTCGGCGAGTGGGTCTCCTTACAACCCGTAACCGACCTAAGGGCCCGATGCTCCTGAGGGGGGAACCCAGCGGATTTTTCTTTAAAAATCCGGCGGGGATTTCTCCTAATTAACAAACTCCGCCCACTGTGAATTGGCGGGATCCGCGTCGGATCCCCGTCGCTTCTATGACGCGCTGCTGGAATGTCTAATTGCTCGAGATTCGGCAGCCTGTCGCCATCAGCGCGATGCTGGCGTGCTGAAAACACATTCTCGGCGGCAGGCATAGTTACATAGTAAGTGAGGTTGAAAAAAGAGACAAGTCCAACCTATGTGTGTGATTATATTTCAGTAAATCCCTGTATGTTGTGGTCGTTCAGGTGCTCATCTAATAGTTTTCTGAAACTATCGATGCTCCCCGCTGATACTCCTGCCTGTAGAAGGGATTTCCACATTCTTGCTGCTCTTACAGTGAAGAACCCTCGGTACAGTTTAGGGCTAAACCTCTATTCTTCTAATTTTAATGAGTCAGAAAAACAGCAAAGCAGGCGCCACTTAGTAAGCTGCTAGACTTTAATGAAAAAATGACATAAAAGCACTCACATGGTAAACAGGCATAACGATGGGGTCCTGTGAGTCGTCTGACCCAGCCGAAATGTGTGTGTGTCACGTGAGTCTCTTCACAGTGCTGGGGCTGTGTTGCAGAAACAAACCGCTGTTAATCAAACAATGGTGTGTTGATGCTGTGCACGGGTGTGCAGGCAGAGAGGCTGGAGCGCATGCTGGAACGCACGCCGGGACGCTACAGCATGGGGAGGAGAAATGACGTCATCACGGTGGACCTTAGTACTATGACGCGTTTCAGTGCAAGGGCCGTGGTTGGATGTTGCAAAACACACAGCGCGCACCTTTCTAAAGTCTAGCAGATTACTAAGTGGCGCCTGCTTTCCTGTTTTTCTGTTTCATGTTTTTGGAGCCCCGCTTCAGCTCCCTCCGCAAGGCTGCCCTGGATCAATAAACTGCAACTCACACCAAAGCGTTTAACACCTTACAGGGCTTGTACTTTGAACAATTTATGAACTAGTTTTCTGTGTGCGCCACCATTGTATTTTAATTAATTTTAATGAGTGGCTACATGTCTTGTTAAACTCCCTTCTGTAAAACAGTTTTATCCCTATTGTGGGGTCACCAGTACGGTATTTGTAAATGTAAATCATATCCCCATCTCTTCTCCAGAGAGAATAAGTTCAGTGCTCGCAACCTTTCCTCATAACTAATATCCCCTGGACCCTTTATTAGCTTTGTTGCCCTTCTTTGTACTTGCTCCATTTCCAGTACATCCTTCTTGAGGCATGGAGCCCAGAACTGGACAGCATACTCTAGTTGGGGCCGGACCAGAGTCTTGTAGAGCAAGAGAATTATCATTTTATCTCTGAAGTTGATTCCCTTTTTAATGCATGCCAATATTCTGTTTGCTTTGTTAGCAGCAGCTTGGCATTGCATGCCATTGCTGAGCCTATGTGCTAGAACCCCCAGGTCCTTTTATATTCTAGATCCCCCAGAGGTTCTCCCTCTAGTGTATAGATTGCATTCATATTTTTGCCAGCCATATGTATTATTTTAAAATGTTCTACATTAAACCCCATGTAGTTACCCACCCCATTCATTTGTTCAAATCTTTTTGCAAGGTTTCCACATCCTGTGGAGAAGCTATTGCCCTGCTTAGCTTAGTATCATCTGAAAATACAGAGATTGAACTGTTTATAGCATCATCTAGGTAATTTATGAACAAATTAAATAGGATTGGTCCCAGCACAGAACCCTGGGAGACCCCACTACCCACCCCAGACCATTCTGAGTACTCCCCATTTATCACCACCCTCCGAACTCTCCCTTGTAGCCAGTTTTCAACCCATGTACTCACCCTATGGTCCATGCCAATGGACCTTATTTTGTACAGTATATGTTTATGGGGAACAGTGTCAAATACTTTTGCAAAATCCAGATACACCACATCTACGGGCCTTCCTTTATCTAGATGACAACTCACCTTCTCATAGAAGGTCAAAAGATTGGTTTGGCAAGAACGATTATTCTTGAATGCATGCTGATTACTGCTAATGATACTGTTTTCATAAAATCCTGTATATAGTCCCTTATCATCCCCTCCAAGAGCTTGCATACTATTGATGTTAGGCTAACTGGTCTGTAATTCCCAGGGATGTATTTTGGGCCCTTTTTAAATATTGGTGCTACATTGGCTTTTCTCCAATCAGCTGGTACCATTCCAGTCAGTATACTGTCAGTAAAAATTAGGAACAATGGTCTGGCAATTACTTGACTGAGTTCCCTAAGTAGTCTTATAGCAATCTGGTACCGCTTATTTATTAATGTTAAGTTTCCCAAGTCTAATTTTAATTCTGTCCTCTGTTAACCATGGAGGTGCTTCCTGTGATGTGTCATGAGGATAAACACTGCAGTTTTGCTTACTGAAGCCCCCTAATTTCCTTGTGAAGACTGAGGAGAAGAAGAATAAATTCAATACATTTGCCATCTCCCCATCCTTTGTAACCAGATGAACCTTCCTCATTCTTTATGGGGCCAATATGGTCTGTCCTCCCTTTTTACTGTTTATATACTTAAAACATTTCTTGGGATGTTTTTTGCTTTCCTCTGCTATGTGTCTTTCGTGTTCTATCTTAGCCGCCCTACTTGCACCCTTACATTTCTTGTTGCATTCCTTAGAAAGTCTGAATGCTGATGATGATCCCCTAACCTTGTATTTTTTTTAAGGTCTTCTCCTTTGCTTTTTTATGCATTTTACATTGGAGTTAAGCCATCCAGGACTTTTGTTCACTCTTTTAAATGTATTACCCAATGGGATGCAATGGATAGTGCCCCCATTTAATATGCTCCTAAAGCAAACCCATCTCTCCTCCGTGTTCTTTGTTCCGAAGATTTTATCCCAGTTTATGCCTTTTAGCAAGGTTCATAGTCTAGGGAAGTTGGCTCTTTTGAAATTCAGTGTCTTTGTATTCCCCTTATGTTTCTTATTTGTGTGATTTATACTGAAGCCAATTGACCTGTGATCACTGTTTCTTAAATTGCCCCATATTTCCACATCCGTGACCAGGTCTGTATTGTTGGTAATCAGTAGATCCAATAAATCCTTGTTTCTAGTTGGTGCGTCTACCATCTGACCAATAAAATTGTCCTGTGAGCCTTAGACGAATGCGTGGTTCCCTCTGCCCAGTCTATGTCTGGATAATTAAAATCCCCCATTATGATAACATTCATCTCCCCCTCCTCCCTCAGATTAGGGAGCCTTTAGCATAGTCCCAGTATTATTTTCCCCTTAGCTTTATCCCTTTGGAGCTCGATACATAAGGATTACACCTCCTCTCTAGCTTCCTTAGCAATGTCATCTCTCACATTCACTTTTACATTATTCTTGATATATAGGCATACCCCACCCACTCTAAAGAAGAAGCTTTTGTGCTTTGAACTGCTTCTACTTCAAAGCCAAGTTCACAGTTTGCTTTTGCAAGGATTTTTGCTTTAGTTCTACAATAGCAAGTTTACTATCTTCATCTTGTACATAGTCCTTTTTGGAGTATCCTACTCAATTACCCCAAACCTATCCAAGTTACCCTAAAATTAAAACACTAAAAAGAACCCCACTGGATTTGTCATTTAACCAAAGAGTGACTGTGATGGTGTGCCTTGCTGTGGGGCAATTACTGGGAAATAGAACCTGAGTATATTTCCTGAGCATATTTCCAGTGGCTCCTATGGGGCTAGCACTAGACATGTGCAGACTGGAATATTTTGTTTTGTTTTTTTCGTTTGGAAAATAAATGTATTTAGTTACTCCCGAAAATCGTTTTTATTTATGTTGTTTTCGTCGGGAAAGTTTTCGTCCGAAAATGACGATTTTCGATGCTTTGTCGAATTTTCGTCGTTCAATTCGACAAAGCATCGAAAATCGTTCGTTCTAAATACAGTGAATAGGTAGAAATTGAACGATGAAAATTCGATGATTTTCGATGCTTTGTCGAATTTTCTTTCATTCAATTCCTACCTATATTCACTGTATTCACTGAATACAGTAAATAGGTAGGAATTGAATGACGAAAATTCGACAAAGCATCGAAAATCGTCAAATTTTCGTTCGTTCAATTTCTACCTATTTCACTATATTCAGAATGACGATTTTCGATGCTTTGTCGAATTGAACGACGAAAATTCGACAAACGTATCGAAAATTCATCGGATCTGAACGAAAACGAAAATAAAGCATTTTTTATGTCGGATCTTTCGTTTCTTGCGCTTTTGTTTTCGTTTGTTAAAACGATAACGAAAATACACGATTTTCGGACGAAAATGCATTCTAACGAAAACGAATGCACATGTCTAGCTAGCACTACATTTACTAAATTAAGTACAGTATATTTACATTTTGTGGGCAGGTAAACTTCAAATGTGTTCCTTCCTTGTAGCAGGTTTTAAACAGCGTTAACTTGTAGGTTTTGTAAGGTGATTGATGAGTACATTTGTCTTTGTAAGCAGGCTCACCGTCTGTTTGTTTTTGTGAGAAGGATTTTGTAAATTCTCAACATATGTAGCTTTTCTGTAGTAAATGGCGCAATTAAATCCTTATATCCATTCACTACTTTTGTGTTAGCCTGTTTAATATCACTTGTTAGGACACCTCTTCCCAGGATGTGTTTATTGGACGCCCCATTGTCAGATGTTTCTTTAACTAATGGACCATCAGGTGCACCCATAAGGACTTACTGTAATGTCTTGTAAGATTATGGAAGGTGTTTTTCTTTAGGAAGTGAAAGAATTTAATATAATGTTTGTTCTGCTAGGATGTCCACAATACAATCTCTCATAGACAATGTAGTGTTCAGTTACTTACTGCTGCAATAAAGATAGGCAGTCATTGTGTTTGTCAGAACTTCATTTAAATGTAATCACCCAGCAAAGTTTAACTCACTTTTGTTAGGAATAAGACATTCCGGCATGGTTTTATATCTGAAAAATATCTAATGATTTTGAAGGCTGGAGCCAAGGGGTATCATCAGACTTCAGGAAAATAGATCCCATGGTGACATTTAAAATACTTTGGCACAGATTATCTTCATGTGGGGGGTTTTCAGGGCTTGCTGGGACATAGCTGACCCTTAATGGATTGTGATTTATCTTCTGCATATAATTCTTATTTTTTTTTTTTATTAAATATGATTACATTCTGTGGGCCTGCTGCCTTTTAATTTCATGCCAATGAAACAAACATGTAAATTATGAATACATGCCCTGCATTTCTCATAACACATTTTCAAGATTGTTGTATAAATGTTTGGAATGTCAAGAAGACAAGTCTTCTAAAGGTATTTTTCCTTACTGTAATTTAAAGGAATTGATTTACTAAAGGAATTGAGAATGTTCATTTTGCAAAGTGAATGTTCATGTGAAAAAAGATTAGTGGCATCATGTAATGACAAATAAATCGTTCAGTGGACGTAAATTAAAACATTTTTTGTTCATTCTTTTACATATACCTAGTGCAAACAGTTTGGATGGGAAACACATTAACCTTTCAATTTATTGTTCGTTCGGCATAACATTTTCAAACTTCGTTTTTTCGGCTCAATTTTTTTTCGTATAGTGTATAGATCAACTTAGGTGCAACTAGCCTGACGGATTTTTCATGCAATTATTGCCAGTAGCTATAGTTGCTAGCATTAAGCACTGTTTTCTGCGTGAGGGTGGGGAAAGCTGCCCCCGCCAGGAGAACACAATAGCTCAGTGGGAGGGATTTCCCCATCAACACTGACTGTGCTGATGGAATCAAGGGATTTTCTTTGCACCATCTATGCTTTAGACATGTTTATTTACTCCAGTTTTTGAGATGTCAAGGTCCTCTGGCATTGTTTGTTTTTTACTGAACTCAAAGATTCCAAAGTAAAATCCCTTTCCCAAGCTGAGGAGCATGTCCACGTGTAGGGTGGTCAGAAATGATAGGCAATATCAATTGGTCACATGTTTAAAGCGGAGGTCCACCCGATTTAAAAAAAAAAAAAAACAGCAGCTACAAATATTGCAGCTGCTGACTTTTAAAAAATGGACACTTACCTGTCCAGTGCGCCCGCGATGTCAGCAGACGAGGCTGAGCAATCGCTCGGTCCTTGGCGGCTTCCGCCGCCATTCTCGTGAGGGAATCAGGAAGTGAAGCCTTGCGCATGCACGAGTATCGCAGCACGCCGTCACTAGTCCCCGCTCTCTCCTGGGAACAGTGTTTCCCAGAAGATAGCAAGGGGGGTGACACGAAGGGGCTGGACTCTCGCGGGAGTCAGAACCCGGAAGTGGTGCAAGTACCTGTCTTAGACAGGTATCCGCACCCCCTCCCCCCGGAAAGGTGCAAAACGTGCAAGGAAATTATTTGCAAGGAAATTTGGTGTTTTATACTGTATGCTTGTAATTCTTAGGAATAACTCACTTAAATCTGACCAAACACGAGTCTAATAGGCATCCCGGGTATGATTTAAAAAAAAAATATATAATAAATAATTATAAATAATTATAACAAATACTAATATAATTATAATAAAAATTATTCAATAATATAATCAACTCAAAATCACTGAAATTTACTCAGTCGCAGAATTGTCGCTGTCATTACTTTTATTTTTTTATGACGAATTTCCCCACAAATCGATATCGCTCAATTCTGCAAGTGATTATAATTTATTATCGCTGTTTTCTAGCTGATCTAAAACCATTTTTGACATAAAGGGACACTTTTTGGTTGCTATGGACAATCTACAGTTTGCAGGGAGAAAGAACAGTTTTTATTATATAAAAGGACATGCAGAACACTGGGCAGACCACCAGGGACAAGGGGGGTGTGTATTTTTTTACATACAGTACTGTAATCTATAAGATTACAGTATACTGTATGTATAGTGTTTGTTTACTTTTTTGAATTTGGCGCCGTTCTCCGCCCCCGAGCGTCGTAACGTCGCAGGGAACGGAGATCGACGGCACACAGAACACTGTGTGAATTGAGCGAGCACACACTCGCTCGCTCACACAGCGGGGATGCATCGCTGGATCCAGGAACAAGGTAAGCCAGAGCGCGCTGCAGGCTCTGCATAGCTACCTATAATGGCACAAAAAAACACCCAGAGTCACGCTCGGGAATACCGCCAGGGGGGTTAATACCCTTTGGTCCATAGAAAACTCAATGGGATGGGAGGGGCATTAAGAATTGTGTAAACCAGTGTGACTTTGCCTTAATGAGTAAAGTAAAACAGGGAAAGGTTACAATACAATAGCCCTGTACACAGGGCCCAGAATCTCGCCAGGAAAAAAACATTGTTTTTCTTGACGAGATTCTTGGCAAGAATCTCTTGCCGGCCGAGTGTACAGACACACCAATTCAAAAGAACCACCTTTCTTTTGAATGGCACGAACGCGGTGACATCATCGACTCCGATGAGCATGCGTTTGTCACATTCGATGTCGTCGCTGCCATCTTGCTTCACCCTACCTATGCCTTGGAAGCTACTGCGCATGCGTCAAAGTTATTTCAAGCATGCACATGTTTCCATGGAGAGGTAAGTATACACACGCTCGGGTTTCTCGGCAAAACACTGCCGAGAATATCACAATGACACAATAGAGAACAGGTTCTCTATTTTTCTCGTCTAGATTCTGGGCAGTTTTCTTGACGAGAAACCTCATAGCCTCGTACACACTTACGTGCACGGTTCACTCTGCTAGCAGTTTTCAAGCTGGTTCTTGCCGAGTAAACTGTGTGTGTGTACGAGGACTAACATTCGCTTTTCAGTCTAGGAACCAAAGTAATATGTAACCCATTAAATGTGAACATTTTTACTCTGTGACATGGTCCTTTTATTTAGCAATCAAAATTATGTTTATGGTACAAGACATAGTGAAAAAATATTTACAAATTCATTGTGGCTTTTTTCCCTTTATGCAGTTGTTTTTACCTTGGCACTAAAAAAAGAAAATAAGGTGGACAAAAAAAAATGTTAGGGTCCTTTTACACGGAGCGGATCGTCTTTTGGTCCGCTCCGTGTGTCCGTGATCCCCGCTGAGCTGTCAGGCGGACAGGGCGGTCCCCGCACACTGTTTGCGCAAAAGTTATACAGTCTACAAAATAGGTGATAGATTTATGGCATTTTTTTTATTTTTTTACTAGTAATGACGGCGATCTGAGTTTTTTTTTGTGACCGTGACATTGCGGCGACACTTTTGACACGTTTTTGGGACCATTCACATTCACACAGCGATTAGTGCTATAAAACTGCACTGATTACTGTGTAAATGTGACTGGCAGGGAAGGGGTTAACACTAGGGGGCGCTGAAGGGGTTAAAATGTTCCCTAAAGTGTGTTCTAACTGTAGGGGGAGGGGGACTCACAAGGGGAGGAGATCGATGTGTGTTCCTCTGTACTGGGAACACACATCAGTCTCCTCACCGCTGACAGGAGGTGGATCTGTGTGTTTACACACACAAATCCACACTCCTGCCGTGATCACCGGTAATCGCGGGTGCCCGGCGGCCGTCGGGCACGCGCGCGGGGTCGCGAGTGGTGCCGCCGGTGCGCAAGCGCGCACCGCGTGCACGCGCCCTAGATCACCAGGAACTAAGGACGTCATATGACGTCCACTCTGATCGGCGAGGGGTTTTTGCGGAAGTCAATTCCCTATGGCTCGGTATGGAAGGGGTTAAAATGATCGTGTGTGGGCTTCACATAATTTTTCGGGTTCTGAAAAACAACAATTTTTTTTCCCGAACATGCTGCATTTTTAAACAACATTTAAAATGATCGTGTGTGGGCTAAAATGACGTGAAAAACCAGCACATGCTCAGAAGTGAGACGGGAGCACTCATTCTGGTAAAACTACAGTTCGTAATGGAGTAAGCACATTCATCACGCTGTAACAGATAGAAAAGCGTGAATCGTCTTTTATTAATACGGAATCAGCTAAAGCATCCCAAAGGGTGGCGCCATCCGCATGGAACTTCCCTATTATAGTGCCATCGTATGTGTAGTACGTCACCGCGCTTTGCTAGAGCATTTTTTTTAAACGACTGTGTGTGGGCAACGTCGTTTTAATGATGAAGTTGGAAAGAAACTTTGTTTTTTCGACATGCTGAAAAACAGAGGCGCAGGTTCAGGTACATCTGCGCATTATTGGACCGGCGTAGCGCACCGCCTTTACGTTAGACTTGCGCAATGTAGCCGCGTAATCACCCTATTCTCGTAGCTTTTGCGCAGAAAATTGCGCATGCGTAACGTTATTTCAGAGGCATAAGGCGGAGTAATACAAATTTGGAAGGACGTGGGCGGGTTACATTGAAATGATCCGTGACCCCATGCAAATGAAGGGCCGGCCGGCTCGCGCATGCGCGCTTGAAGGAGACCATGGTCAGCTCCGCTGTGCGCATGCTCACAACTCGGGAGCGGCGCAATCAGTGAAATTGGAAATGGACTAAGGACTACGCAGACAGCATAAATAGACAGACACAAACGCACTTGCATTGCAAAAGTACATCCCTTTGTCCCTTCCCATTTAACCAAGTGCTTTTGTCCTGTTGTTCGTTGCGGTGTGTTTTGTAGTTGTCAGATTAGTGTTCTGTGTGATCAAGTGTTTGTTAGTAGATCTTTGAAAGTGTTTTTTGATAAGTGTTTGAGAGACTGTTTGTTTGATATATTTCTGTTCGTTTGTTTTCTTGCTGAATTTGTGCTGTTTGTTTTTGTGACTGTTTTTTGCTGAGTGCTTGTGTGATTTTTTGGGTGTTAGTTTTCTCTTTGTGTGTGTTCTTGCTTGATTGGTTGTGCTTGTTTTTGTGACTGATTTTTGTTGACAGGGAGTGAGTTTTTGCAGTATGACAGAGAGAAAGCGAAAACTAAATTTTACTTTGGGGGAAAGAAGAATTCTTGCCCGGGCCATTAGCGATTCTGGGCGTTTCCTCCACGGCCCGGACAGTGCCAACACCACCCGGCCAAGAGGAGGGAGATTTTGGACCTCATCACTGAGCAGGTCAATTCAACGGGGGAGGGGGAGACACGGACCCGGTCTGGGATTGACAAAAAGATTAATGACCTCCGGCGTCTGGTCAAACAGAAGCTGTCCAAAATGCTTGCCCATGCCAGGGGCACAGGAGGGGGCCCACCATGCCGTATTAGGCTGACAGCGGAGGAGCGTGCGGTGGCCTTGACCTTTCATCGGCATGAAGTAGAGGGCCTGCCCGGCTTTGACTCAAGTCCGGAGCCCGTGGTGCCAGGTAAGTTTTTTTTTAATATCAGGTGTGTAGCATGTGTGGGGGAGGGGGTGAAAGGGAATATGTGGCAAGTGTGTGGATCCTCCAACCTGTGAATGTTTTGTGTCATCCACAGATGTGCAGGAGGGTGCAGGGCCATCTGGCCTGACCGCACCATCCCCAGGACAGCAGCCTAATGAGGCCCCCCCGACAAGGCCGGAGTCTGCGGAGGAGGTTAAAGGGGAGGAGGAGGAGGTTGAGGAGGAGGAGTTTCATGAGGAGGAGGAGTCCATGTCAGGCACTAGACTTGTGGTTTTTGAGGACTGTTCCCCTCTGGCTGGCAGCAGGCAGCCCTCCCTAAGGGTGAGCCCCTCCCTCCTCCCCCAACATGGCTCCCCTCCCAAGGGCCTCCCCTTCTCTCCGGCCACAAGCATCAGCTGGAGGCAGGAAGTCGCCCCAGAAGACCAGGGGGGTGGCCGATCTCCTGCCCGCCACTCTGAGAAGGGACCAGTTCCTCCAGACCCGCCATCTGGGACAGGTCAGCCAGACATTGGTGCGGATGGAGGAGAGCCTGTCCTCCATCAAGGATACGCTGGGGAACCTGGACTCCCACTCCCGGGCTTTCACAAACTGCCTAAACGAACTGCAGACGACATCAGCAGGCGTTGGGCAGGATGTCAGGGCCCTTACCCAGGCTATCCAGGCCAACACGGCAACAGTTGGTGCTGCCCTGGACAGAATAGCCGTGGCCTTGGAGGTGCAGGCCGCCAGGTGGGCAGAGATCAGGGGCTGCTCCTCCTTCCCGGTTTTCCCCCTCCCCCATGAGTCTCCCCTAAGGAGCCGGGGCCGTGGCCGGGGGCGCCCCAGGCGTGGCTCACGTCAAGGGGAATAATTTTTTTTCCCCTTTTTTTTTTTTTTTGCTGGAAATTTTTTGATTTTGCTGGTCATTTTATTTATTTTTTTGGGTTGTGAATGCTGTTTGAATGTGGAGGTGACATTCCTTCCGTCTGTCACCCTCAATTTGAGGCTGTCACCCTCAATTTAGGTGGAGTAGGGTTCCCCAGGACCAGGGAGAAGTGATCCCCAGGTCCGTGTGAATGGTGTATGAATGTACAGTGACATAATTGGAGCCTTGGCGTGGCGTTGCTGCTCACAAGTCCTGCATGGTGGACTGGTGCCAATCCAATTTGATGTGGATGTGGGGTGTGTGTGCTAGGGACCACAGTGGTGTGCATGCATGCATTCTCATTGTGCCATGATTAATGTGTGTGTTTAACGTGCAAAGATGCCCAATGTGAGCTGTCTCCTGGCTGCTCTTCCCTCAGAAGACGGGGTATCCTCGGTTAGGGGGGGATTGTCTGGTTCAGGGGTCAGGTCATCACGTAGGTCAATCTGCAGGCCCTTTCTTACTGCGAAGTTGTGCAGCATGCAACATGCACCGATGATCTGGCACACGAAGTTTGGGGAATACAACGTTCTTTTGTGGATCCCCGTAAGTCCCTCATTAGCATATTTGACTAGCAAATCAATGGTCTGTCTAGCGCAGTTTTGCGCGGACGGATGCGCCTGTCTAACGAAATTACATCGGACAAAAAAAAGTAGATTTCTTGCGTATCTCGCTTTGGGGATGCCGTGCATCGAAACGCACGCGCACATTTAGACTTACGCACGCGCATCTCCTGTTGCGCAGGCGTAATCGCTCTGTGAATCTGGGCCATAGTTTTTTTCATGTCGAAAAACGATCGTGTGTACGCGGCATAGGGAGGAAAATGGAACTTTAGTCAGAAAAGTAAAGTGATACTAAAGGTTCCGTTTAAAAAACAAAACAAAACAAACATGTCATACTTACCTCCACTGTGCAGTTCATTTTGCACAGATTGGCCCCCGAATGTCCTCTTCTGGGATCCCACAGCGGCTCTCGTGGCTCAGTGTTCAAGCCATTAGGTAATAGAGACCTCAACCTTTATATCTATCACTTCTCTTTTTATAGTAATATCAGGTTGAAGTCCCCACTTCTTAATGGGAGTCTCAGCATATAGATCCCCTTCACTTGCATGCCCTCTAACCTAACTTCATGGTATTAGGCAAAACGTCTCACTAAGGGTTTAGCAGGATTTTTTTCCCTTAATTTCATGCATGTGTTTGCCTATCCTGATTTTTAATTGCCGCTGCGTCTTGCCAATGTAACATTTATTGCATGAGCAAGATAGCATATAGATAACCTTTGAAGTAGAACAATTAATGAGATCACACATCTCATAGCTTTGTTCACCTAGTGCATCTTTAAAGCTGTCAGTCCTATCAACACAGGGACAAATTTGGCAACGTCAACGTCCACAGGGGGGAACATTCCCTTGCTACTAGGGTATTGTGATAACCATGTTGCTTCCGGTTCTTTAACGAACTCTGATCATTTTAGAATATCCCTTATATTCTTGGCTCTTCGCACCACCATCTTTGGGGTTGGGACCGCTATGTTTGCCAAACCTGGGGTATCAGTCAAAATCCCCCAGTGTTTTTGTAGGATTTCCCGTACTGTGTTCCATTGAGCCCCGAATTGGTTTATAACTCTTACTGGGCCTGCATCTTTTTGATATTTCTTTATCATTTTCCTTTTGAGGCTGCTTTTCTATTGTAACCTGCTACATTTTGTTTTGCTTTTTTAAGTTGTTGTGATGTGAGTAACCTCTTTCTCTAAATCGTTTATAGTAGAGCTGTTACTGATTTTTTTTTAAATCGATTAATCAACTAATTTCGAATAATTATAACGCACATACAGATCCAACTACTTTTAGCTGATCTCCTAGCATTGCAACTCTGCATTAGTCAGTGGTAAATATGGTATACACTATACAAAATCACCGAACACTAGTTAGTTTCCACAATCCATGACACAAAAATACGTTTTAAATTCAAACTGTAGCACTGATGTAAGTAATTTTTTCTTATTAAACTTTTATAATTAAAGTTAAATTAACTTTCTAAATTTTTCTTAAACGTATCTAGTATATTCACTCACTTTATAGTAGGCAACTCGGCATCACTTTAGCCAGTCACACAGACAAACCAGAGTGTTTACATTTTCTGGAAGCAGACATGATCGCATTTTATTGACAATATACCCTGAAGAACTGAACAGTCTTTCGCACGGAACAGATTTTGTTGATACACAAAGAATTGTCTGCACAAAACTGCAGTTCCCTTGATGGAGCCTGATGCATCCTCCTGCTCCACAGATGCAAAGGTACCTCAATCCAATGGGTGCAGTTTGCTCGCATCCAGCAAGGTAAGTCTCACTGTGCAGGCTGTCCGTTGACGTCAAAAATTTTGATCGATCAAAAGAATTTTGATCGATCAAAAAAATTAAAGATTAATAGAGGAATTAATCTTTAATTTCTCCAGCCCTAGTTTATAGAGGTCATTACTCTCTCGTCTAAAGTCGGCTTTAGCTAGCAAGGAGCAAAGGCTTGCATGTCAGCCAAAAATTAATTTTGGGGACCACTCTCAGGATAGTGTTGTTTTAAGAACACCTCAAGCCACAAGCATGTGGGATCGAGGTGTAGAGGAACTCTACGTCCACTCCCACCAGCTATACGTCTTCGTCAATATTTAGATCTGATATTTTTGCTAAAGCCTCGTACACACGATCGGATATCTAAAGGAATCGAATTCGATGGATTTTTTCGTCAGCTGTCTTTAATCAGTCTTGCCAATACACCATCAGTCAAAAATCCGACTGTGCCAAAACGTGGTGACGTAAAACACTATGACTTGCTGAAAAAAAATGAAGTTCAAAGCTTCCGAGCATCGGTCGACTTGATTCTGAGCATGCGTAGACTTCCACACAGACGATCATTTTTTTCTATTGTTTTTTTAACCATAGGAAAAATTTAAAACATTTTCACTGATGGAAAACAAACCAATGGGGCCCACACACGATCGGTTTGTCAGATGAAAACAGTCCATCATGTGTACAGGGCATAAGACGTCTCTTGTGTCTTGGACATACGATTTTAGGCAGGTTACCATCTCTTTTAACAGGGAACCTGAGTATCTACCTGTCTTTTCCAAGGGTCCTTCTACCACTGACACTATTGGCCTTTCTGGAGGATTTTCTGAAGACTTTGTACCTTAGGCATAATATAGAACGCAGATACATTGAAATCTTTTACACGTCGATAATCAATCTCCCATTTGCTAAGTAGACCTGCTTACTTTGCCATTCTTAACTTTTCATTAAGGGGGTTGTAAAGGTTTGTTTTTTTATTTTCTAAAATGGTTCCTTTAAGCTAGTGCATTGTTGGTTCGCTTACCTTTTCCTTCGATTTCCCTTCTAAATGTTTTTTTTCTTTGAATTTCTCACTTCATGTTCCTCCTCAGTAAGCTTGCCCCTATCAACCTAATGGTTCTGGCTGGGGGTTAGCCAGCGTGCTCGCCCCCTCCCTTGGGACTACATCCCTGCGGGGAGACGCTGTGAACAGCCTATAGTGTAAAGCCTCCTAATTTATTCCAATATAATGCTATCAGCAAAAAGATCCATTCGGATACCCGAAATTCCACATTGGGGGATGGTAATCATGAGGATTTGCTTAACAGCAACTGCTCACAGCAATTTACATTTTTCAGTATACACATGAACTTCCATTTGCTTGTGGCTCCTTAGGCCGCGTACACACGATCAAATCTATCTGCTGGAAACGGTCTGACAGACCGTCTCAGCAGACAGATTCGATCGTGTGTACGGGCAGGAAGATGGATTTGTCCAGCAGACAGATTTTAAAGCCTGCTTTAAAATCTGTCTGCTGGGAACCCGTCGGACCGATATGTCTGCTGGTTAGTACACTAACCAGCAGACATATCTGCCCGCACATGCGTCAAATGGATTCGAGCATGCGCGGAAGTGTTTTACTTCCTGGTGCGGTGACGTGGTGGCGTCAACGTCACCACCACGTCACCGCGCTGTCTGCCGGCGGGGATTTTGGTTTGATCGTGTGTACAGCGATCAAACCAAAACAGCCAGCAGACATAGCTGTTCAAATCGGTCTGTCAGACCGATTTGAACAGATATATTTGGTCGTGTGTACGCGGCCTTAGAGGTGTGCTACACCTATCTTGGTGAATAATGTGAAGCTTTGTTCACTTTACGGATGCAGTTGTGTTTTTAATTTTAATTCTAACTTGTATTTAAAAAAATTGGAAACTGCTATTAGGGTGGTTTGTAAGTCCAATTTTGAAATCATCCAATCCACACTAATTTCAGTGCAGTTGCTAATACCAACAAATCAGACTTTACAACCCTGAAAGAGAAGTTTTGGCTACTGTATATCACTTCGGTTGCCTAAACAGCAAGTTGTCTGTGAAATCACTAAAAAGGCTAACATTTTTTGCAATCTCTACATTTGAATTGAGGAGCTGCTTCCCCCTAATTAAATGAGAAAGAATAAGTTGCGGCCCTCTGCACAAATTACTACTCAGTACATGCAAAATAATGTATTATAAGTAGCAATTTACTCTATTTATTGCACAGATATTGATGTGTATTGGGTTTATGCTATTTTTGAGACAGCACCATGGAAACTAGCCTTTTGACAAAGGTCCCATATCAGAGCTGGACAGAAATAGAATAAGTATAGGAGGCAGCTAGGATAATGTTCATTAGTATTATTAATATTATTGTAGTTTATTTGTAAAGAACAAGCATACTGCACAGTGCACTATAACAAGGTGCATTTTCCTTGAGATAAATGTTCTTTATTGTTTCAAGTTTATTAAGCGGCTGCGTCTTAAGCTCTACTGGTAACACTGATGGGAACAACTATTTACAATCAATATACCTGTGAAAAAAATATATAATTATATTACCCTTGTCCCTGTTACCCTTGTCCCTGTATACAAACCAATATACCTGTTCATTTCCATTATTAATAGATTTAACCAATGTCACTAAAAGCTCATATCAAATGTAATTGGTTGATGTACGTTTAAACATTTTTTTCAATCTCTTTATTCTATTTTTAGCCGCGCTTTACCGTCATATTTGCAGGGATATTAGGCCGCTAGCAGGGTGCTTTTAACCCCCGCTGTCAGCCAAAAAATGGTTAAAACCACCCGCAAAGCGCTGCTGCAGCAACACTTTGCCGGCGGAAGGTTTTCGTGAGCTTTTTAGACGCTTTTTTTTTTAGCTTGAAAGCGCCTGAATGTCCAATCTCATGCCAAACCGGCAGCTATTGCCCACAATGGAACCATCCGAATCGGTGCCGCACCGATTCCTAAAAGTAGTTTTTGTTCTACTTTTGCCGATTTCAGGTGCAATTTCAATAAACATCTGTGCAGTAAACCGCACACATGTCTCGGATTGACATGCGGGAATGAAATTGTGTGACTACCAGGGCTAAAGCTCCTTGTTTTGACACTTCCTGTGATGAAAATCTGTCTCCCAATTCTGCATTGTCTACTTGCCGCCAGAAATTGAATTGGCCTGGATTCAGTTTTCAGGCCATTTATCAAGCCTATTCTCAAAATGATGAGCTTTAAAATAGAACTCCACTTTTGTTGAGAAAAAAAAATTCCCTCCTGGTGATCTACAATTTTAACAAACTGTGTTGCTGATTGCTAACTTTTTCTTCTTTAACCACTTCTGACCGGCCCCACGTCCAAAGACGTCATTTTTTTGAAGATGGATATCTCGGTAACGGCAGCAGCTGCTGCCACAACCGAGATATCCATCTCTTCGTGGGGCGGTCCTGTTAACGATAACGGCGGTCATCGCGGCGGATTTGCCGCGAGACCGCCGTTACCGGCGGCGGGAGAGGGTGCCCCCCCCCTCCCGCCGCTCTCCCGCGCCCTCCGCCGCTTACCGTAGCCGTCGGTAGCGGCGGAGGCGATCGGGTCCGCTCGTCGTCTGTCCGGGGATGTGACTGAGGGAAAAAATGTCCCTCAGCCGTCCCCCTCCCTCTGCTGGGCGGAAGTGACGTCAAAACGTCATTTCCGCCCAGCGTCTTAAAGAGACATTTAATTTGTTTACATTTTGACTTTTTTTTTTTCTTTTTTTTTTTTTGCATTTAAGCCTGAATATGAGATCTGAGGTCTTTTTGACCCCAGATCTCATATATAAGAGGACCTGTCATGCTTTTTTCTATTACAGGGGATGTTTACATTCCTTGTAATAGGAATAAAAGTGATCATTTTTTTTTTCAGTGTTTAAAATTATAAAATAAATAAAAATAAAAACCAAAACCAAAAAAAAATTTTTTTAAAGTGCCCCGTCCCGACGAGCTCGCGCGCAGAAGCAAACGCATACGCGAGTAGCGCCCGCATATGAAAACGGTGTTCGAACCACACAAGTGAGGTATCGCCGCGATCGTTAGAGCGAGAGCAATAATTCTAGCCCTAGACCTCCTCTGCATCTCAAAAAATGCAACCTGTAGAATTTTTTAAACGTCGCCTATCGAGATTTTTAAGGGTAAAAGTTTAACGCCATGCCACGAGCGGGCGCAATTTTTAAGAGTGACATGTTGGGTATCATTTTACTCGGCGTAACATCATCTTTCACAATATATAAAAAAATTGGGCCAAATTTATTGTTGTCTTATTTTTTAATTCAAAAAAGTGAATTTTTTCCAAAAAAAGTGCGCTTGTAAGACCGCTGCGCAAATACGGTGTGAGAAAAAGTATTGCAATGACCGCCATTTTATTCTCTAGGGTGTTAGAAAAAAAATATATATAATGTTTGGGGGTTTTAAATAATTTTCTAGCAAAAAAAAATGTTTTAGTCTCGTAAGCACCGAATATGAAAAACAGGCTCGGGGCTGAAGTGGTTAAAGAAGCAGCTGTTTGTTTCACCAGGTCTTGTGATTGTGAATGGGAGGATCTGGTTCATTAAAATCACCTGGTGCACAATCAAAGTTCTGATGAGTAAAATTGCATTATCGGCATAACATAGAAGTATTTAACTCTTGGGAGAATCTCACCAAAACAAAGTCCTGTTGCAGGGGTTGCCTAAAATGTAACTTGTATCTTGGTGTAGACTTCTGGGAAAATCTGTGAGCCAATCACACAAGCAGCAAAGGAAATTTCTGGGGGCATCCTGTACAAGTGTACATCATCTGTTTACAGAACACCTCCAGTATTCCATATTACCTTGAATTTTACAGACAGTTGCTGCAGAATGAAAAGAAAATGTCATTTTTAAACATTATCAACTACACTATGGCTTGTGTAGCGATGGTATGTGCATATATATATATTTATATATGAGTACACCCGTCACATGTAACCACACTGAAGAAATTGCTGGTTGGGAGAGTTCACTCCTGATGATTTCATGCTTACTTGACAGAGGGGTGGTGGTGGGCCGTTTTGAGAGGCTTGGGCTGCTACCTCTGAGTATGGCCTTAAGGCCGTTTCTGCAAAAAATTGTAGGGGTAGATAAAAGGAGCTCTCAATGTCCAATTAGAAGAAAAATTAAGCTAAATATATAGTCGTTTAATTGAAAGACATTTTTTTATCAAGCCAACGTGTTTTGGGGAACAAAGACTCCCCCTTCTTCAAGGCTATCAGAAAAAAACATTCAGAAATATATATATATATCTATCTATATCTATATCTATATCTATATCTATCTCTCTCTCTCTCTCTCTCTATATATATATATATATATATATATATATATATATATATATATAGAAACATGCTATATGCCCTGTATACATATATATTTCTGCACACTTTTATTTTTTTTCCTCTGATTTCTCTTTGTTCCCTCGCGAGGCATTGGCTTGATAATTTTCTGCTTCTTTCAGTATAATGACTACATATTCACCTTCATTTTGCTTCTAATTGGATATCGGGCGCTCCTTTTACCTACCCCTACACATTCATGTAGTTTCAGATAGACTCAATGATGTTGAGATCAGGGCTATGTGGGGCCAAACCATCACTTCCAGGACTCCTTGTTCTTTTTTATGCTGAAGATAATTCTTAAAGTGGTTCGAAAGGCAGAAGTTTTTTTTACCTTAATGCATTCTATCTATCTATATATCTATATATCTATCTACCCTTATATTTACCCCATCTTGATCCAGCGATGTACATAAGAGCAGCAGCTCTCCCGGGTCTCTCTCTCTCTCTCCTCATTGGCTCAATCAAAATCAGTGAGCGAATGAGGCTAGAATGGGGGGTGGGCCCTAGCCATGCTCTGTGTGTGAATGGACAATGTCCATTCACAGTAGGGCAGCTTGGGAGCGAGCCTGCTTGAGTCTTGCTATTGGGGGCACTCAGCAAGGGGCAGGTGCCAAGACTGCCAGCGAGGGACCCAAAAATACGAAGATCAGGGCTTCTCTGTGCAAAACCATTGCACAGAACAGTTAAGTATCATTTTTTTTTTTTTTTTTAATACCTTTAGAATCACTTTAACCACTTTAGCCCCGGATCATATTGCTGTTCAAAGAGCACTTTTTCTGATTCGGCACTGCATCGCGCTTTAACTGACAATTGCGCGGTCGTGCGACGTGGCTCCCAAACAAAATTGGCGTCCTTTTTTTCCCACAAATAGAGCTTTCTTTTGGTGGTATTTGATCATCTCTGCGGTTTTTATTTTTTGCGCTATAAACAAAAATAGAGCGACTATTTTGAAAAAAATGCAATATTTTTTACATTTTGCTATAATAAATATTTTTCCTCAGTTTAGGCCGATACGTATTCTTCTACATATTTTTCATTAAAAAAAACGCAATTAGTGTTTATTGATTGGTTAGCGCAAAATTTATAGCGTTTACAAAAAAGGGGGTAGTTTTATGGCATTTTTATTAATATTTTTTTTTTACTAGTAATTAGTGTTGAGCAGAATATGCCATATTCGATTTCGCGATATATCTCGAATATATAGTCGAATATTCGAGATATATTCGCTAAATACGAATATTCGTGATATTTTTTGGAAATGAAATTATTGCGAATTTCCGCTATTGCGAATTTTCGCTATTGCGAATGCGAATTGCGAATGCGAAATTTCGAGAAATGCGGAATGGAGCACTCTGAATGGCTCAGAATATTCGTGATATTTTACAATACAAAATAATTGCGAATATTCGAGAAATGCGGAAGGAGCACTCTGATTGGCTCAGAATATTCGTGATATATTACAATATAAAATAATTGCGAATATTCGAGAAATGCGGAAGGAGCACTCTGATTGGCTCAGAATATTCGTGATATATTACAATACACAATAATTGCGAATATTCGGCAAATGCGGAAGGAGCACTCTGATTGGCTCAGAATATTCGTGATATATTACAATACACAATAATTGCGAATATTCGAGAAATGCGGAAGGAGCACTCTGATTGGCTCAGAATATTCGTGATATATTACAATATAAAATAATTGCGAATATTCGAGAAATGCGGAATGGAGCACTCTGATTGGCTCAGGATATTCGTGATATATTACAATACACAATAATTGCGAATATTCGGCAAATGCGGAAGGAGCACTCTGATTGGCTCAGAATATTCGTGATATATTACAATACACAATAATTGCGAATATTCGAGAAATGCGGAAGGAGCACTCTGATTGGCTCAGAATATTCGTGACATATTACAATATAAAATAATTGCGAAATTTCGAGAAATGCGGAATGGAGCACTCTGATTGGCTCAGAATATTCGTGATATATTACAATACAAAATAATTGCGAAATTTCGAGAAATGCGGAATGGAGCACTCTGATTGGCTCAGAATATTCGTGATATATTACAATATAAAATAATCGCGCGATATCGCTATTGCCGAATAATCGCATTGCGATTTTTCGGCAATATAAAATGAGCGCTGCAGCTACTCGGCCCAAGGTCTCTAATCATACCAGCAATGCTTTTAGACGTCGATGGAGATCACTAAAAAAAAACATTCGAATATTCGAAATAGCGAATATTCGCCGCGATATTCGTGTTATTCGCGAATACTCGAATATGCAATATTCGTAGCGAATATTCGCCGCGATATTCGTGTTATTTTGCGAATACTCGAATATGCAATATTCGTAGCGAATATTCGCAATGCGAATATTCGTGAGCAATACTACTAGTAATGGCGGCGATCAGCGTTTTTTTCGGTACTGCGGACACATCGGACACTTTTGACACATTTTTGGGACCATTGGCATTTTTATAGCGATCAATGCTATAAAAATGCATTGGATTACTATAAAAATGCCATTGGCAGTGAAGGGGTTAACACTAGTGGGCAGGGAAGGGGTTAAGTGTGTTCCTATTTGTGTTCTAACTGTGGACTCACTAGGGGAAATCACTGATCTTCTGTTCATACATTGTATGAACAGAAAATCAGCGTTTCCCCCGCTGACAGGAACGAGAGGTATGTGTTTACACACATACCTCCCGTTCCCCGCTCTGTAACGAGCAATCGCGGGTGCCCGACGGCTATCGTACCCGCCGGGCACGCACGCGCGCCCCCTAGTGGCCGAAAAGGAGAGGACGTAGAGCTACGTGCTCCCGCGAGACCGAGCCACTGTCCCGCAGTAATATGACGGTGGCCGGTCGGGAAGCAGTTAATGACAATTTAGACATGTGCAGACTGGAATATTTTGTTTCGTTTTCGTTTGAGCTTTATCATCTGAACTGCTAGGGATAAAAAGGACATTGCTACCAATCTCCTCCAGCTTATTTTAGCAACTTCCTTCCTAACACTCACTCCCCCCCCCCATCTTCAGCTGCTGCTCATTGCCCTGGAATGGCTTATAATAGTGGCAAGTGAAAGTTTTTTCCAGTCTTTGCTGGGGCATAGCTGACTCTTATTAACATAGTAACATATACCGTAATCTTTACTAAATTAAGTATATTCACATGTTGTGTGTTTCTGATTCCTTTTCACTTCATATCAATAAAAAAAACAGGTAAATGTCAAAAGGATTTCTCGTAGAAGGTTTTAAAGAATGTTGTATAAATGTTTGTAATGTTAAGCAGACAAGTCTACTAAAGGTAAATCGTACTATGGTAATTTAAATGGGCTCATCTATTGAAAGAGTTGAGAATGTTTACTTTGATGGACCTTGCTTTGTGAACTGGTGTGCAGTCATGTTGGAACAGGAAGGGGCCATTTCCAAATTGTTCCCACAAAGTTGAGAGCATAAAATTGTCCAAAATGTCTTGGTATGCTGACGTCTTAAGAGTTAGCTTCACTGGAAATAAGGGGCCAAGCCCAACCCCTGAAAAACAATCCCCCCTCTGCCAAATGATTTGGACCAGTGAGTGAGTTTGGGGTGAAGGAACTTGACTGGCCTTCATAAAGTCCTGACCTCAACACGATAGAATACCTTTGGGGTGAATTAGAGCAGAGACTGCGAGTCAGGCCTCACAAATGTGCTTCTGGAAGAATGGTCAAAAATTCCCATAGACACACTCCTAAACCTTGTGGACAGCCTTCTCAGAAGAGTTGAAGGCTGGTACGGACTAAGACTGGAATGCCTTTAAAGTTTATGTGCGTGTAAAGGCAGGCATCCTAAGAGTCGGTTCACACACAGGCGACGCGTCAGGCGGCTCAGGAGAGCAGAGCCGCCCCCGGAGTCGTGCCGCATAAGTGTGAACCGACTCTAATAGTTTTGACAATATAGTGTATATATATATATTTATATTTGATAATATACTGAATAACAAGCACACTAACTTGTTAACTTGTAGATTTTGTAAGGTGATTGATGAGTACATTTGTCTTTGTAAGCAGGCTCACCGTCAGTTTGTTTTTGTGAGAAGGATTTTGTAAATTCTCAACATATGTAGCTTTTCTGTAGTAAATGGCGCAGTTAAATCCTTATGTCCATTCACTACTTTTGTGTTAGCCTGTTTAATATCAATTGTTAGGTCACCTCTTCCCAGGATGTGTTTATTGGATGCCCCATTGTCAGATGTTTCTTTAGCTAATGGACCATTAGATGCACCCATAAAGACTTAGGCCCAGATTCACAGAGCGATTACGCCTGCGCAACAGGAGATGCGCGGCGTAAGTCTAAATGTGCGCACGCGTTTCGATGCACGGCATCCCCAAAACGAGATACGCAAAAAAATTTTTTGTCCAGCGTAATTTCGTTAGACTGGCGCATCCGTCCGCGCAAAACTGCGCTAGACAGACCATTGATTTGCTAGTCAAATATGCTAATGAGGGACTTACGGGGATCCACAAAAGAATGTTGGGGCAGCGCAGGCTACGCAGTGTGCGCAACAGCAAAATGTCCTGTCTAAAATTAGACCATATAAAAGCTGGTCTAAAAAGAGAAAAAAAGTCTATTTGTTAGATAAAGCAACACTGTTAGTGAGGAGCTCAGCAGTCACACGTGTTGCACAACAATCTGTATGCCAACATGCCAGGGGCATCGTCGCGCATTGCTATACTACTGACTTTAGATGAGCAAAGAAGGAGGAGGGCACGGAGGATGGCACGGGAGAGGATATACCGCACCCGCATAGACCTGTTTGGCATGAGTGATTCTGAGGTGTATCGCATCTTCAGATTCACCCCTCATGCCATCCTGGAATTAACCACAACCCTGCAGGAGGACATCACCAGCCCAACACAACGCTCACATGCAGTGCAGCCACTGGTGAAGGTCATGGCAACACTCCATGTCCTTTCCAGTGGCTCTTTTCAGCGTACAAGTGGAGTGGTGGCTGGGATGTCACAATCCTCCATGAGCAGATGTGTGCACCAGGTTGTCCCTGCAATCCTCAGACGCATGGCCAACCAAATCATCAAACCCACCACTGAGGACCTGCGGCTGAAGGCAATGACAGATTTCTACAGAATTGCCAGATTCCCACCCACCGTGGGGGCCATTGATTGCACACATGTGGCACTCCAGCCCCCCCAGGAGACAGAGCACATGTACCGCAATCGGAAGCATTGGCATTCCATTAAAGTACAGGTGATAGTCGATGCCCAAGGCCTCATATGGCACGTCCGTGCCAAACACCCAGGGTCCAGCCATGACAGCTACATATACAATCAATGCCACATCCGAATGGAATTCGATCAGAACGTGTATGGGGCCACCTGGCTGGTTGGTGAGTGACATGGGTGGCAGGCATGACTGTACCCCCCCCCATGATGCACACATCACAAGGGGCACATGCATGACCAACATCCTCCTGTCTTTTCCCTTACAGGTGACTCTGGATATCCACTGGGACCCCATCTCATGACTGGTTTCCGGAACCCCCAAAACCCCAGGAGAGGAAAGATACAATCAAGCACATGCCCAAACACGTGCAGTGGTGGAGCGCACCTTTGGCCTCCTGAAGTCACGTTTCCAATGCCTGGATAAGTCTGAGGGTACCCTCTTGTATTCCCCAAACTTCGTGTGCCAGATCATCGGTGCCAGACAATCCCCCCCTAACCGAGGATACCCCATCTTCTGAGGGAAGAGCAGCCAGGAGATAGCTCACATTGGGCATCTTTGCACGTTAAACACACACATTAATCATGACACAATGAGAATGCATGCATGCACACCACTGTGGTCCCTAGCACACACACCCCACATCCACATCAAATTGGATTGGCACCAGTCCACCATGCTGGACTTGTGAGCAGCAACGCCACGCCAAGGCTCCAATTATGTCACTGTACATTCATACACCATTCACACGGACCTGGGGATCACTTCTCCCTGGTCCTGGGGAACCCTTCTCCACCAAAATTGAGGGTGACACCCCTTTTCCGGCAGGAATGTCACCAACACATTCAAACAGCATTCACAACCCCCAAAAAAAAAAATGACCAGCAAAATCAAAAAATTTCCAGCCCAAATTTTTTTTTTTTTAAATAAAGGGGAAAAAAAATGATTGCCCTTGACGCCACGGCCCCGGCTCCTCAGGGGAGACTCATGGGGAGGGGGAAAACCGGGGAAGGAGGAGCAGCCCCTGATCTCTGCCCACCTGGCGGCCTGCCCTCCAAGGCCACGGCTATTCTGTCCAGGGCAGCACCAAGTGTTGCCGTGTTGGCCTGGATAGCCTGGGTGAGGGCCCTCACATCCTGCCCAACGCCTGCTGATGTCGTCTGCAGTTCATTTAGGCAGGTTGTGAAAGCCCGGGAGTGGGAGTCCAGGTTCCCCAGCGTATCCCTGATAGAGGACAGGCTCTCCTCTATCCGCACCAATGTCTGGCTGACCTGTCCCAGATGGCGGGTCTGGAGGAACTGGTCCCTTCTTAGAGTGGCGGGCAGGAGATCGGCCACCCCCCTGGTCTTCTGGGATGACTTCCTGCCTCCAGCTGATGCTAGTGGCCGGGGAGAAGGGGAAGCCCTTGGGAGGGGAGCCATGTTGGGGGAGGAGGGGGGGCTCCCCCTTAGGGAGGGCTGCCTGCTGCCAGCCAGAGGGGAAGAGTCCTCAAAAACCAAAAGTCCAGTGCCTGACATGGACTCCTCCTCCTCAACCTCCTCCTCCTCCTGTTCAACCTCCTCCGCGGACTCTGGCCTTGTCGGGGGGGCCTCATTAGGCTGCTGTCCTGGGGATGGTGCAGTCAGGCCAGATGGCCCTGCACCCTCCTGCACATCTGTGGATGATACAAAACATTCACAGGTTGGAGGATCCACACACTTGCCACATATTCCCTTTCCCCCCTTTCCCCACACATGGTACACACCTGATATTAAAAAAAATACTTACCTGGCACCACGGGCTCCGGACTTGAGTCAAAGCCGGGCAGGCCCTCAACTTCATGCCGATGAAAGGTCAGGGCCACCGCACGCTCCTCCGCTGTCAGCCTAATACGGCATGGTGGGCCCCCTCCTGAGCCCCTGGCATGGGCAAGCATTTTGGACAGCTTCTGTTTGACCAGACGCCGGAGGTCATTAATCTTTTTGTCAATCCCAGACCGGGTCCGTGTCTCCCCCTCCCCCGCTGAATTGACCTGCTCAGTGATGAGGTCCAAAATCTCCCTCCTCCTGGCCGGGGTGGTGTTGGCACTGTCTGGGCCGTGGAGGAAACGCCCATAATCGCTAATGGCCCGGGCAAGAATTCTTTTTTCCCCCAAAGTAAAATTGAGTTTTCGCTTTCTCTCTGTCATACTTCCAAAAAAACTCACTCCCAGTCAACAAAAATCAGTCACAAAAACAAGCACAACCAATCAAGCAAGAACACACACAAAGAGAAAACTAACACACAAACAATCACACAAGCACTCAGCAAAAAACAGTCACAAAAACAAACAGCAAAAATTCAGCAAGAAAACAAACGAACAGAAATATATCAAACAAACAGTCTCTCAAACACTTATCAAAAAACACTTTCAAAGATCTACTAACAAACACTTGATCACACAGAACACTAATCTGACAAATACAAAACACAACGCAACGAACAACAGGACAAAAGCACTTGGTTAAATGGGAAGGGACAAAGGGATGTACTTTTGCAATGCAAGTGCGTTTGTGTCTGTCTATTTATGCTGTCTGCGTAGTCCTTAGTCCATTTCCAATTTCACTGATTGCGCCGCTCCCGAGTTGTGAGCATGCGCACAGCGGAGCTGACCACGGCTCATTTCAATGTAACCCGCCCACGTCCTTCCCAATTTGTATTACTCCGCCTTACGCCTCTGAAATAACGTTACGCATGCGCAATTTTCTGCGCAAAAGCTACGAGAATAGGGTGATTACGCGGCTACATTGCACAAGTCTAACGTAAAGGCGGTGCGCTATGCCGGTCCAATAATGCGCAGATGTACCTGAATCTGGGCCACAATGTCTTGTAAGATTATGGAAGGTGTTTTACTTGAGGAAGTGAAAGAATTAAATATAATGTTTGTTCTGCTAGGATGTCAACAATACAATCTCTCGTTGACAATGTAGTGTTCAGTTACTTACTGCTGCAATAAAGATAGGCAGTCAATGTGCTTGTCAGAACTTCATTTAAATTTAATCACCCAGCGAAGTTTAACTCACTTTTGTTAGGAATAAGACATTCCGGCATGGCTTTATAACTGAAAAATATCTAATGATTTCAGGACTGGAGCCAAGGGGTATCATCAGACTTCAGGAAAATAGATCCCATGGTGACATTTAAAATACTTTGGAACAGAGTATCTTCGTGTGGGGGGTTTTCAAGGCTTTCTGGGACATAGCTGACCCTTAATGGATTGTGATTTATTTGCTGCATATAATTATTATTGAATTAAAAATGTTCACATTCTGTGGGCCTGCTGCCTTTTCATTTCATGCCAACGAAACAAACATGTAAACTGCAAATAAATGTCCTGGATTTCTCATAACACATTTTCAAGATTTATGTATAAATGTTTGTAATGCCAGTAAGACAAGTCTTCTAAAGGTATTTTCCATTACTGTAATTTAAAGGAATTGATTTAGAGTTGAGAATCTTTACTTTTCAAAATGAATGTTCATGCAAAAAAAAAAAAAAATTCACGTAAAACACGATTGGTGGTTGAAGTGAACCTGCTTTACTTTATACACAAAGCTAAGTAAAAGCTCATATTGTAAAGTGAACATTTTAATCTCCTTTAGCCCTGGTTCACACTGGGCTGCGGGAGTGAAGCCGTGCGAGTTCGGCTGAACTCGCACGGCTTTACACCCACCCGGCAGTCCCGATTTTGGCTGCGATTTCAGAGACATCTGTGCAGATGTCAATGTAAATCGCGGCCCCAAATTGCAAAAAGTAGAACAGGAACTACTTTTTGAACTTCTTTTTGAAAATTAGGACGGTGCCATTGCCGCCAAATGCCTCCGTGAACCAGGGCTTTGTGAAATAACCAAATTGTGTGAATGAGAACTACATCTGTCTAGAAAACTGACTCCCTATGTCTAGGATCCTAGATTCCAGATCATTGTTTTCTAGTAAAGGCTAGCATCAGTTTTTAAGATGTAGTTCTATGCTAAACAGACCAACGTTTCACTAATAGTATGATAAACAGCATTTGATTTCTATCTGGGAACCAAAGTAATATATAACCCATCAAATGTGAAAATGTTATTCTGCAACATTGTCTTTTTATCTGAGAACCAAAGTTACGATTTTGGTATAAAGCGCAGTAAAAGTATTTACAAATTCATTGTAGCTTTTTAAAAAAAAAAAGAAAATAAGGTGGACACAAGTTAAAAAAAGTTTATTGAGGGGAAAAAATATATACTTTTCTTATTGTACATTAACCACTTCAGCCCTGGAAGAGTTGGCTACTCAATGACTAGGCCATTTTTTGCGATACGGTACTGGGTAGCTTTAACTGACAATTGTACGATTGTGCAACATTGTACCCAAACAAAATAGATTTCTTTTTTTCCCCCCACAAATAGAGCTTTCTTTTGGTGGTATTTGATCATTTCTGCGGTTTTTATTTTGTTGCTCTATAAACAAATTTAGAAAAAAACACAATATTTTGTACTTTTTGCTATAATAAATATCCCCAATTCTTTTAAAAAAAAAGTATTTTTTTTTTTACTCAGTTTAGGCCGATACATATTCTTCTACATAGTTTTGGTAATTTAAATCGCAATAAGCGTATATTGATTGGTTTGCGCAAAAGTTATAGCGTCTACAAAATAGGGGATAGATTTATGGCAATTTTATTATTATTACTTTTTTTACTAGTAATTGCGTAATCTGCAATTTTTACCCAGATTGCAACATTATGATGGACAGATCGGACAGTTTGACACATTTTTGGGACCATTGACTGAAATCGGTGCTATAAAAATACTAAAAAACTGATTACTGTGTAAATGTCACTGGCAGGGAAGGGGCTAACACTAGGGGGCGATCAAGGGGTTAACTGGGTTAACTGGGTTCCCTAGTTTGTATTCTAACTGTAGGGGGGAGGAGATTGACTTTATAAGATGACAGATCATGGTTCCCAGCTACTAGGAACTCACAATCTCTCTCTCCTCTCCTGCAGAGTGAGACCCGGGTATCAAACTGACAGCTGAGCCATGCAGTTTTATATTGGAGCGATACTGATCTACTATTATCATTATTCCATTATTATCTGAAAAATTTGACTTCCAATGTAATCTGCTTCTGTGTCTGCCTAGCCCTGTCCATTATAAACTTCTAACCTGCAACAGTTACAAGAGATTAACAAGCAATGCCCTTTCCCCTGGGTGCCTTCAGGTTTCTTCATGGGTGCCTTGGCAAATTGCCCAAAAAGTGTATACAAGCCAGCATGTGGATCAAGCCTGCCTGAAAAAAGCCAAGGGTTTTCACTGTGCTACCGGCATCCTAACAACCAATGATGTCATCGGTTGATAAGGAGGATTTTGGGTGCCTGCAAAGCATCCTTGTTTGCCCATCCATTTCTCCTCTCCATCAGTACTGGGGTCATGTTAGCTGAGTAAGGCCTTGTACACACGACCAAGAAACTCGTCGTAAAAGAAACATCCTTTCCTCGATGAGTTCCTTGTCAGGCTTGTCGAGAATCTTGTCAAGCTTTCTTTGCATACACACTGTCAAGACAAAATCTCGTCGTTCTCAAACGCGGTGACGTACAACACGTACAACGGCACTATAAAGGGGAAGTTTGATTCCACTGGCGCCACCCTTGGGGCTGCTTTTACTAATTTCATGTTACTGCGTGTTAAGTAAAAGTTTGGTGAGAGACGACTCGCTCTTTTCAGTCTGTTACAGCGTGACAAATGCTACATTTACCGAAGGTGCGCTCTCGTCTCATACTGTATTCTGAGCATGCGCAGGTTTCTAAGCATACACACAAATGTGTTTTTCATCGTAAACCAGGCCAACGAGGAAATTAAGACTCGTTCTCATTCTCGACGAAAAACATACACATGACCGTTTTTCTTGGCAAATAAGCTCTGCCACCAAGTTTCTTGATGGATTTTGTCGAGGAAAACGGTCGTATGTATGAGGCCTAAGGCCTCGTACACACGACCAAAGAACTTGTCGTAAAAGAAACATTGTTTTCCTCGACCAGTTCCTTGTTAGGCTTGTCGATGAACTTGACAAGCTTTCTTTGCGTACACACAGTCAAGACCAAATCTCCTCGTTCTCAAACGCGATGACGTACAAAACATACGACGGCAGGGGAAGTTTGATTCCACTGGCACAACCCTTGGGGCTGCTTTTGCTAATCTCATGTTACTGCATGTTAAGTAAAAGTTTGGTGAGAGACGATTTGCACTTTTCAGTCTGTTACAGCGTGACAAATGTGCTATCTCCAGTACAAATGCTACTTTTACCGAAGGTGCTCCCGTCTCATACTTTATTCTGAGCATGCGCAGGTTTCTAAGCATACACACGAACGTTTTTCTCGTCGAAAACCTGCCGACGAGGAACACGACAAGGAAATCGAGTTCCACGTTGATGAAAAGCATACACACAACCGTTTTCCTCGGCAAAAAAGCTCTGCCACCAAGTTTCTTGATGGATTCTGTCGAGGAAAACGGTTGTGTGTACGAGTCCTAAGGGAGAGAAACTGAAGGAGAAGAGAAACCTTGGAATAACAGTCAGTTCCAGTGTGCAAAGATTTATTTGCTTTGAAAGAATAAACTTCTAGCATTGGGTGTTGTAGAGAGGTTGATGGGTTATGTTCAACTACAATTTTTTTTACATTTTAGAATGAGGTTCCTAGAGATTTACATTATAAAATGAGGTGTCTCGAGATTGTGCACACATTTAAACAGTGCCTTGACTGAAAAACAGTTGACAGACACTGCCCTACTGTATGATAGATTAACTAACAAAGAATGAAATGGGTCAAGTGGAATCCCAAGTAGTATCGTTTAAGTCGTTATTTTATTGTTTAACCATTTAAGACCCGGACCAAAATGCAGGTAAATAACTAGGCCCCTTTTTGCGATTCGGCACTGCGTCGCTTTAACTGACAATTGCGCCGTCGTACGACATGGCTCCAAAACAAAATTTGCGTCCTTATCTTACCACACATAGAGCTTTCTTTTGGTGGTATTTGATCGCCTCTACGATTTTTATTTTTTGCGCTATATACAAAAATAGAGCGACATTTTGGAAAAAAAAACACAATATTTTTTACTTTTTGTTATAAGAAAAATCAAATAAACTAAATTTTAGTCAAACATATAGGCCAAAATTTATTTAGCCACATGTCTTTAGTAAAAAAAATTGCAATAAAAAAAAATTAGCTACCTAGCGGGAACAGCGACACTAATACAGCGATCAGAAAAATGATCGCTTAGTAATGCTGGCAATAGGGAGTGAAAGGGTTAACTAGGGCGGTGATCAAGGGGTTAAAACTTTATTAGGGGGGGTACGGGGGCTACCCAGGACCTAACACTAACTGACTGTCACACTGACACTAAATACAGTAATCATACATGTATGATCGGGGGGGGGGGTTAAATGTGCCTGTGTGTAGTGTGTGTCAGTGTAGTGTTGTGCAGACTTACTAGGTGATGTCTTCTCTCCTCAGCAGTGGTTAAAAAAACCGCCGAGGGAGAGATCACATCACTTCCTCCTTCCTGTGTTTACACAGGAGGAGGAAGTACAGAGGGGGGGGGGCGCACGCATTGGCTGAGAGCAATCTGGAGGGGGCGGACAAAAACAAATAGCCGCCCCCTCTTGCCGGATCGCTCGTACAGCCGCAGGGACCGCTGCATGTACCGGGGGGGGGGGTCCCGATTGGACCCCCTACCCACCTCAAGGCACCAACGTATATATACGTTGATGTGCCTGTCGGTGCCATTCTGCCGACGTAAATGTACATGCGGCGGTCCTAGGAGGTTAAAACATTTTCTATGACTTTCTATGACTTTTTACATACTTGTGATTTCATATTTCCCTTTTTAGTTATTAAACATTTTTATATAGATATGTAGATTAGTTGCATAAGGGGATTTACTATTCATGTAGAGTTTTGCACCATGACCAATATTGTTTAATGCATGCTATAAATATTTATGTGTTTCACAGGCAGGGCTTTTTTTCAGTAGGAACGCGGTGGAACGCAGTTCCGGCACCTCCAGAACTGAATGTATGTAATAGCAAAGGGTGCCGGGTTGTGCTGGAGGGTCTATTGATGATGGCTGCTGGGGAACCTATTGTTGCTGGAAAGGATCTATTTTTGCGAAGGAAGAGGGCCTATTGTGGCTGTTCTTCTTTTGCTCGTGGGGGATCTATGGTTGCTAGAATGGGTCTTATGTTGCTGGGGGGGGCAGTCGTTGCTGGGAGGGATGTACTGTTGAGGGAGGGGTCTTTGTTGCTTTGTTGCTGGCTGCTGTAGGATTGTTGTTAGAGGGGATCTTTTGCAGGGAGGGGGGTCTATTGTTGCTGGGGATGTCTACTATTGCTGATGAGGGATCCACTGTTGCTAGGGGTAGGTCTTATGCTGCAGGGGGGTCAATCATTGCTTGGAGAGATCTACTGTTAAGGGAGGGGTCTAATGTTGCTGGCTGCTGGAGGGTCTATTGATGCTGGCTATTGGGAGTCCATTCTTGCTGTAGTGGATCTATTGTGCGCTGGGGTGTCCATTGTTGCTTGATCTATTTTATGCCTTTCTTGTTATCTTAACAAATTTCATACAATATACTTAACACCATAAAATGATACTTGGTTCTGTATTCTCTAAAAGGGGCAGTACTGGGAGGTAGGTAGGGGGTCGAACCAAGGATGTTGCCCAGGGGTGAGTAGGGGGTGGAGTCAAGGGGCAACTCAGGCAGGAGGAGTTCCTGCACCTATTTTCTGAGAAAAAAAGCCCTGTTCACAGGCTTTATTACTTTAGGTAATCCAATAAAATGTATAATTTAAATTTGAACCTTTTACAAAGGCAGTGATAATTCACTTAGCAAAGTTTAGACTCATTCACACTATATGTATTGGGCTACATTGAGAAATGTTGCCCAATGCAGTCCCAATGCATAGACGAGTCAATTTTCCTTATGTCTTATGACTTTATGCAGTACAAATTGTAGCGATGCACTACACCACAAAGCAATGCACTGTAGTGCATAAAGTTGAATGGAATGGAATTTTGTGATATTTAAAAAAAATGAAATAAAAAATGGAAAAGGTAAACAATTGTGTTGTAACAGTGCCCACTCACAGCACAAACCAGTGGGAATACAGCATAGCATGCTCCTGCTAGTGTGAATAGGCACTAAGGCTTGGTTCACACTTTCATGACTTAGGATCCAACTTGTGAAACCCCAAGTGAAATCCCATGTTAGTCAATGAGAGCTGTCTTAATTAGCACTACTGATGTCGCTCCGGCTTTGGAAAAAGTTCCTGTCCTACTTCAAGGCGACTTCTATCTGGCTTGTGCCCATAGACTTTAATAGTTGTCTCCAAGTCGGTTCCCCATCTACATTGATGTTATATGGATCCGACATTACAGGAAGATTACACAGACTTTCCAGAAAGTTGCTTCTAAAGTCCCATTAAACAGCATCAAAGTAGTACTTTTATATCCAGCAAATCGCTTGGCATAGTCAGACCGTAAGTTTCATGACTTTCTGGTTGTAGTGGTTTGAACCACGCTTTAATGTCTACTTAACTTAGCAAATAATGTGAAGCTTCGTCCACTTCACGCATCCAGTTGTGTTTTTAATTTTAAATCCTATTTTTATGGAAAATTGAATGTCCCAGTTTGTGGGGCTGGGAAGGAGTTTATAGGCATAATAACTGCTATTAGAGTGTTTTGTAAGCCCAATTTTGAAATCATCCAATCCACACTAATTTCAGAGAAGTACAAAAAGCAAATATATGCTCAGTGCAGTTGCTAATAGCAACAAATCAGACAAACTTTACCACCCTGAAAGAGAAGTTTGGTTATATCACTTTTAATATTACTTTATATTTCTAGCTTGCGAAACGGTTCCTAATTCTGTCCAAACTTAAATTATTTATATAACAGTAATAATAACATGCTGTGACTCAAATGCAAGCACTGATATGTGTCTTGCCAAGAAAGAAATCATATTTAAAGTTACTTAAACAGCAAGTTATCTTTGGAATCACTAAAATGGCTAATATTGTTCACAGTCTCTATATCTGCATTGGGGAGCTGCTTCCCCCTGATTAAAACGAGAAAGAATAAGTTGCGGCCCTCTGCACAAATTACTACTCAGTACATGCAAAATAATGTATTATAAGTAGCAATTTACTCTATTTATTGCACAGATATTGATGTGTATTGGGTTTATGCTATTTTTGAGACAGCACCATGGAAACTAGCCTTTTGACAAAGGTCCCATGTCATAGCTGGACAGAAATAGAATAAGTATAGGAGGCAGCTAGGATAATGTTCATTAGTATTATTAATATTATTGTAGTTTATTTGTAAAGAACAAGCATACTGCACAGTGCACTATAACAAGGTGCATTTTCTTTAGGCTTTACTGGTAATACTGATGAGAACAACTTTATAAAATCATATTACCAGTAAAAGAAAAATATATTTATATGACATTACCCTTTGTTCCTGTTATGTGTATGTTATACACAAACCAATATACCTGTTATTTTCTTTTAATCAAAATTAGGGTTGACCCGAACCCGAATAATTTGCTGAAAGTTCGGGTTCGGGTTCAGAGTTCGGCAATGTAATGGCGCGCTGCACGGCAGACAATCAGCATTTCTTTTACTTGTGTGACCTAGAAGCCATCACAGCCATGCCTACTAATGGCATGGCTGTGATTGGCCAGTGCAGCATGTGACCGATCATGTGACCCAGCCTCTATATATGCTAGAGGCACACATCACAACTCGTCACTCTGCTTTAGCTAGGGTAGGGAAAGGCTTCAGCTGCTCTCAGGGATTTTCCTGCTTCAGAAATCGAATTACAATACTCAGCGATCGATCTACATAGCATTAGCTACATTAGGGAAAGGTTCCTGATTGTTCTCATAGGGAGAGAATTAGTTAGGAGTCAGTCCTTCTTCACAAATCTAATAGCAGCAGCACTGCATATGTCCCTGTCAGATACTCTGCATATTGCACCAGCAATGCATATGTTCCTGTGAGATACTCTGTATATTACACAAGCACTGCATATGTTTATGTCAGATACTCTGCATATTGCACCAGCAATGCTTATGTTCCTGTCAGATACTCTGCATATTGCACCAGCACTGCATATGTTCCTGTCAGATATTCTGCATATTGCACCAGCACTGCATATGTTCCTGTAACATACTCTGTATTAGCTACTGTAGGGAAAGGTTCCTGATTGTGCTTATAGGGAGAGAATTATATAGGAGTCAGTCCTACTTCACAAATCGCATTGCACCAGAATATTGTCCCACCATTGGTATCATTGGCAGGAATAGTGTCCCATCATTAGTGTCAGTGGGAGAAATAGTGCCGCTTCATTGGTATCAGTGGGAGGAATAGTGTTCCATCACTGTATGTTTTTCGTCGAGAAAACTGTCGTGGTTCTCGACGAGAAAAAAATAAAGTTCTCTTTTTTCTCATCAGGAGTCTCAATTTTCTCGTCGGGCTGGTTTACAACGAGAAACACATTCGTGTGTATGCTTAGAAACCCGCGCATGCTCAGAATAAAGTATGAGATGGGAGTGCACCTTCAGTAAATGTAGCGTTTGTAATGGAGATAGCACATTCGTCACGCTGTAACAGACTGAAAAGCGCAAATCGTCTCTTACCAAACTTTTACTTAACACGCAGTAACATGAGATTAGCAAAAGCAGCCCCAAGGGTTGTGCCAGTGGAATCAAACTCCCCTTTATAGTGCCGTTGTACTTGTTGTAAAAAAAAAGTTTTTTTATATATTTTTGGGGGATATTTATTATAGCAAAAAGTAAAAAATATAGAATCTTTTTCAAAATTTTGCTCTATTTTTGTTTATAGCGCAAAAAATAAATACCGCAGAGGTGATCAAATACCACCAAAAGAAAGCTCTATTTGTGGGAAAAAAAGGACACCAATTTTGTTTGGGAGCCACGTCGCACGACCGCGCAATTGTCAGTTAAAGTGACGCAGTGCTGAATTGCAAAAAGGGGCAAGGTCCTTAACCTGCATAATGGTCCGGGTCTTAAGTGGTTAAAAACAACTAAGTTCAATTAAGTAAAGACAAAATATCTTTAAAAAATATCAAATATTGAATGAAAATAGTATCAAAAGCTACATACATATATAAATACCCTCCTTCCACCAATAAAAAATACAGCGTTGTCCTTTTTATTGGTGGAAGAAGGGTATTTTTATATGTTTGTAATTTTTAATATTATTTTTACCTAGTAACTGCTGGATGAACCCTAGTGTTAACCCCTTCCCTGCCAGTGTCATTTATTTAGGAATCAGTGCGTTTTTATAGCACTGATCGCTGTTTAAATGTCACTGGTCCCAAAAAAGTGTCAAAAGTGTCTGTCCTCCACAATGTCTCGGTCCCACAAAAAATCCCTGATCACCGCCATTACTAGTAAAAAAAAAAAATAATAATAAAAATGACAAAAATCTATCCCATTTTGTGCAACTTTTGCGCAAACCAATCAATATATACGCTTTTTTGCATTTTTTTTTTTACCAAAAATATGTAGAAGAATACATATTAGCCTTAACTGATAAAGACATTTTTTTGTTTGATATTTATTATAGCAAAAAGTAAAAAAATATATATATATATTTTTAAATTGTCAGGCTTTTTAAAGTTTAAAGTTTGTAAATTGTAAAAAATATATATTATATATTATAAAACATTAAAACCACAGAGGTGATCAAATACCACCAAAATAAAGCTCTTTTGTTTGGGTACATTATCAGTTAAGTGCCACATTGCACAAAAATGGCCTGGTCAATAGGGGGTAAATCCTTCCTGTGCTGAAGTGGTTAAAGTAGTTGTAAGAGCAGAAGTTTTTTCTATCTTAATGCATTCTGTGCATTAAGATAAAACAAACGTCTGTGTGCAGCAGCCTCCTCAGCACCCCTGAATTACTTACCTGAGCCCCATCTATCTTCAGCGATGTCCATGGGTGTCTTACCCTTCCAGGACTCACCTGATTGGCTGAGACACAGGCTGTCAATCAATGTCAGTTAGCAAATCAGAAGAGAGAGAGGCAGGCTGGGTCAGGGCCCTGTATCTGAATGCACACAGGGAGCTGTAACTCGGCTTGGGTGCCCCCATAGCAAGCTGCTTGCTGTGGGGGCACTTGACAGGAGGAAGGGGCCAGGAGCATAGAAGTGGGACCCGAGAAGAGGAGATTTCAGGCTGTTCTGTGCAAAACTAACTGCCCAGAGCAGGTCAGTATAACAGGTTTGGTATTTATTTTTTAAACAAGACTTTACAATTACTAAAGTAATTTTCGCTGTGATATTTGGTGAAGTCATTGCTATATCATTGGACAGGTCTGTGTTTTCTTGTAAGAGAAAAGCCATTGTCATTCTCTGATGTTCTTGAAAGTGTCACTCTGGTATCCATCTGTCCAACCTTCAAATTGATGACACCCCTCTCCTAACAGCTCAAGTTCCACACCTTTGTAAGAGTACTTGTACTTGTTTATTCGTAATCCCATTCTGTCTTACGAATATTTGAGCCAAAGATATCTCTGAAAATAATTGTGAATAGGTAAAAGTATCCCCACTACATATGACATACGTTCTAACAAATGGATTAGACCATTTTGATATGCATATACATTGTATTATGTTTGGAGTAATTGGGAGTTTTTTATGCAGCAAATTATGTATATGCTTGCATATACACAAAAAAGGCTCCAAAAATCTGGTTAAATGACAAGAGAAATTAGATATACAGGGGGTATGCACTAAAGGCAAATCTACTTTGCACTGAAAGTGCACTTAGAAATGCAGTTGCTGTAGATTTGAGGGGGACATACAAGGAAAATAAAAAACAGCATTTTAGCTTGCACATGAGTGGATGATAAAATCAGCAGAGCTTTCCCACATGTCAGATATTGCCTTCAGATCTACAGCGACTGCACTTGTAGTGCAAAGTGGATTTGCCTTTAGTAAATAATCCCCACTGTGTTTTAGTACATGTAATGGGGTGAATTTACTAAAGGCACATAGACTGAGTGCAGTTACTTCAGAGCTTAGTAAATGGAGGAGCTCTGCTGACTTCCATCATCTAATCATGTCCAAGCAAAAATGATTTTTTTTTTCTTGCATGTGATCGGGTATTTTTTGTAAAGTGAAGCTTTACCTCATTTACAGGCAGTTCCCAGGTTCCAGTGTAACTCCAGCCCAAAAAATATATTTTTACGTTTTTTTAACAGCATTTGGAAGGAAGGAATTGCACATGGAAGGGTTAAAACCCTTGTTTTGCTGTCTGTGCCCCTGTTCAGAAGAGTTCATCTCACTTCCTGTCCCTGGGACAACTGGATTTCGTTAAATTTGGACTGTCATAGAAACAAGAATTGGTAATAAAACTTCAGCGGAGATTCCTTTTTCCCATGAAAATTCTTACAGGAGTGAATTTCCCTTCCTAGGGGTAGATTTCACCCACTTCATGTTGTCTCCCTCAGTTTGTAAGTAGGAGTCATATGTAAGTTTGATATTTGTAACTCGGGGACTGCCTGTACTATGCTTTGGAGCAACTTACAAATTGCAGTCTATTTGCCTTAAAGGCACACTTTTTTTGCATTTTAGATTAGAGATTTTACATTTAGAGTAAGAAAGGGTTATAACACCTGTCAGTATTTTTTATTTTTTTTTGCATATGTGTCCCATGATAAGATTTCCTCCCTATTACTTTTCTGGGGACCACCCAAAATTTGGGATTTTCTTTTGCGTTTACTTTCAATGCTGTGTAGGCAAGGCCGTTTTAATGATCGGGTGGAAAAAAACGTTGCTTTTTCCAACCCGAAAAAGGGTCGTGTGTACGTGGCATCAGTGTTATAATCCACCTCCACTTTATCCAAAACTAAAAAATTATTCTCCTTTAGTTATAAGTAAATCAATCCCTTTATGGTACATTGAGGAGGCATTATGAAGTGAATAACAGATTGAATAATTAAACAAATTTAAATGTAATTTATATTAATTCACACATACACACCGTCCATCTACTCTTGGTCTGACCCGCAGGTCCAATATATGAACCCATTGCGGCCCTCGAGTCAAAAAGTTTGCCCACCCCTGATCTAGAGCAAAGTTCCTGGCCCTTTTTTTACTCCTCTTCCTCATGGATGCATAGAATTTTAGGACTGATAATGTGCCTTTTCCCCATTAATTTCGGGGCTGCAAATTTTTTCTTCCTCCTCCTCCTCCTTCTCCTCCTTAGGGCCTCAAGGCAGCCATTTATTTTGCTGGCCTTTACTTCCATTTTTTTTTACTTCAGGTAGACAAACACTTTTAGATATTTTTTCCCTTTTTGCTATTTTGTTGTATTTCACTTAAACCCCAAAAGGTAGAATTTTTTTTTCAGAAAGCACAGGACCTTTAGAATTAAAATATAGAGATACTAGTTTTATACGTCTCATGATAGTTGTGTTAAAATCAATCAATTGACCGGGTATATCTTGTACACAATACAGTGCTCTTGCTAGGCAAATACAAAAGATCCTTAAAGCGGAGGTTCACCCTAAAATCAATTTTCTGACATTATGTCCAGCATACTGCTAACATCTGCTGTAAAGGAAAGTCTTTGTTTGACAGCAGATAACTGGCTGATGAATTACCCTAGAATTCACATTGGTCATTTTGACAGTTGGAAATGCTGGTACGAGCCTGGGGAGCTACAGGGGGAGAGGCACAAGGCTTAACTACTTGCCGACTCGCCACAATCATTATACTGCGGCAAGGCGGCATCAGCAGGTGCAATGACATACAGTCAGTTTATTTATACCATCCCTGTCCCATTGCAGAGATTTCCCTTCACTTCCTGTCCAATAGCCAAACAGGAAGTGAGAGTCTTAAACATAAAGGAGTGTGGCCTTGATAGGAAGGGGTGGGTCATATCTAAATTAAGGGGTGCACAAGTTTAGTCAGGCCTAGGGCAGAACAAAACCTAAATACACTAATGATACAGTGTGCAGGCAGACCTAATAACAGATACAGAGGATAACACCCCGGAGACAAAATAAGATGTTTTACTTTGCAGTAGCCATACAAATAGAACACGAACAGTCAAGGCCATTATAATAAATTAACAGTTTCCTCTCCTCTGTCTTGATTCTAGCTATTTCAGCTATCTTCCTGTGTGTAAATTTACAACTGTGCACAAACACCTTTTTTTTTATACACTGGGTGCTTGTGTGTGACTGATAATGCAGGGAAGAATAGGTATGTGCTAAATATATACTCAGGGTAAAAAAATAAATAAAAATACTAGTAAAAAATATTAGTAAGACAAGAGAGTATGTAGTAGCATTTGTCTTGTTAAGCTACACAAGGAGCTTCCTCTAGCTCTGTCTGCTACTCTTTACTAACATCAGAGATGCTTTCCCATGTTTTCCATGCAGCTATCATGTGACCTCTGATGTCACTTGTGAGCTACAGTAAACCAATGAAAAACATGTCTCTTAGCTCTGCTGGCAAACAATCACAGTAAAGGCATTGCAGAGTCAGACTTTTTTTTATGTACCTGGGAGATGAGGTAGGAGCAGCAGGCTCTTAGGAGGAGGGGCAAAGTCAGGTGTCTCCCTAAAATTTTGGGGACTTGACTGTACTGGGTACTTATATCTGTCTATTGCTTAATAGCATTCATCAGGTACATCAATGAATGCCATGCCATAGTCAGTCTTCAGACTAGGTGCCTGTAAGGAACACTGTTGTCTTCCTCCACCTCAATGTTTGAGTTAAAACATATTTTGTAGATCATTCAAGTTTAGAGAACATGATTTTTTACTTACAAAATGTACTGATGTCTACTGTATCATTTATAGGCACCTTTAGGAAGTTATGGTTAGACAGCTATACAATACTATGACATTCCTGTAATTTCATACTTTATGCAGATTGGGGATGAGATTCGGGTGTGTTGCTATCATAGGTTGGCAGAAATTCACCATACCAAATTCTTTGCAACCACAGTGCAATGCCTGGCTTTTGAACTTATGTTAGCTGGCTTAGAAAGGGCTAATCATTGGAGCTTTGTTATGGGCCATCCGCCTCACAATAAAAAGGTTCCCAGAAGCCATTTGTCAGTGTGATGTTGGAGTAGTTTAGCTAACAGTCTATGGAGGGAGTCGTAGTTGCTATTTGCTACTATACTGTGCTCTATTGCATTAAATTACTGTAAATTGCAGTGTGGTAGGCTCCATATGCATGTGTACATATCTGCATTCACAGTTCAGAGACCCAACAATCATTTGCAGAACTACTTTTTTTGTGTGTAAGAAACAACTTTAGTTGCTGTTAAGCTGTTTGATCCAACCTTGCAGCCTTATTTTTGTTGTTTTATTGTGGTGTTTTTTTTTTTTTTTTTTGGCTGGGCTTTCGTGATCCATTGCTGGCACAGGCAACACTGCAGCACATCATCTATGGTAAAAGTGCAAGCCATTTGGGTACCACATGCATGAATGCGCCACAGAGCTTGGTGGGAGCAGCATCTAAATGAGTTGTGAGCACAAGGTCTGCACTCCTCTCCTGTTGCATCCATAGCAACATCTGTAACCGCTAATGCGAGGAGGGGAAGTCTCAAAAGTGATCTCAGGGACCTAGGATACACCATGTCAAGTGGAGAAGAGGATCATGATGCTATGCTAAAGTGGATCATGCCAAGGCTTGAACCTCTGAAGAGATCTCCTAGACCCACCCTACCAGCTTTATCAGCATCCTTCCTAAGACTGTCTCTTCTACAGTTGCTTGAGCATTAGAAAATAATGTCCCCAAATCACCAAATATCCAGCATCCTAATGCCAGTTTGTCAAGATTGCTTGCTTCACAGCGTCTTCCTTTTCAGCTTATGAAATCGGCCCACTTTGGTGAGGTTAGAGCTTGTTCTACACAGTTCCAGGTACTTGGCTGCCATTATTTTGCCTAGAAGGCCATCCTCCAGCATGTGTTACAGTAGGTAATGTATCTGTTCTGCTGCACCTGCTGTCAGTGACAGGGTACACATGGCCAAAGGGAGTGACCACTATTGGGTAGTTACTACTCTATTAGTGAAATGGCAGATCTACTGCCACCTTCCAAGAGGAAACCCAAGATGCAGCACCTTGAACAAGTGTTGGGTAAGAACCTCTTTGCTTAATGGCATGCACCCCTCTGATGACCGGTGGGCCTCCGATTCCTTAAAGAGCAGCAGTAGTGACATTTTATTTTTTTAAATACATCAGTCAAAACTGACTGCAGACAGCACTCACAAGCAGCACCTAAAACAAATGATTTTCAGACATCAGGACCTTATGGACTATTGGATATTCAAGCTGTGATTTTGTAAGTGAGCCTTCCATGCTTCAGGATATTTTGTTACAGAGAGGCAAATGTCTGGCCTAATTTAGTTAAAATTAGTTACAAAACCTCTGCTACTGAGGTTACAAACCCCCCACCCCCTAAAAAAAAAAAGGTAACCGCCACCAATACCAGCTCACTCCACCTTTTTTGGCCTATTCTGTTTCTTCTGCACTGTGAAGTTGCCACACAATGCCTCCACAGGTGGACCTCAGCTGCCAAATATCAATGTTCCAGAACTCAAAAATATTGTCACTCAGAATACACTCTAATATTTATTTCAAGATAAACCCTGCCTCACCTCCCCCATGTACATTGCGGCTTTACCAAGCTGTACAATATTTTTGGCTATTGACTCAAATTAAACTCTCTGATTTCTATTTCCAGATAAAACTATTTTTGCGCCTGTTCACTCTCAAATAATACACTGTGATTATTATTTCAAGACCAATCCTGCCTTCTCTCTTTCTTTTATATGGCGGCCTTACTAAGCTGCTTACCATAGGCATGCACACAGGGTGTGCCAGGTGTGCCCAGGCACACCCTAATCACCCTGTGCAGAACAGATCCCCCTACTGACCTGGCTCCCCCTGCTTCCCCCCACAGCACTGCCAGCTTCCCTCCTCTCCCTCCAGTTGTTGTTGTGGATGTTTTAGGATGAGTGGGGGAAGGGGCCAGTAAATATGCAATTTACTGGCCCCTTCCCTTTCTGAATCAACATCATGAGTGATCGGTAGAGTGTGTTTGAGCTTTGGGGTGCACACCCTAAAGCCAAAGGCTGTGCACACCTATGCTGCTTACATAATATCCAGTTATTGTATAATATTTGTGGTTTTTGCCCCTTAAATAATTCACTTGAATGTCCTAACCAAGCTACTTATATACTGTACAGCCACTGAAAAATACTTACGGATATTGTCTCTCAGATAATACATTCTAAGCTATATTAAATGATAACATCTGCCTTTTCTCTTTCTATTTGTTGTCTATTCAAGAGCTTGCATACTATCCTGATGCTAGACAATTTTTACCAAACACTTTCCCTAGAATATGTGGTTGTATTTTAAAGTGGTGACAGTGCAATCACCTCTACCAACTCCAGAAATATTCTGCAGTGCCCCCCCCCCCAATTTCAAGGGTTATGGTCATTATGTCTATGGTTGCTGGAATAAGGAGTAAATACTTATGTTTCATTACATCTTATGAACCAGTAGGCTCCCTCTGGCAGGACAACCAGTCTCCCACAGCCTTCTCTCTAAGGTGCTCCTGGCTGCACTATTGTGGTAAGTGAAATATTTGACAATTATATACAAAAATATTATTTTTTAAAGTAATTTAATGTTAAAGTATAAATTCACTTTCTCAAGGAAGCGTGGTGTTTACACGTATGTGTGCCTATTTGTGTGTATTTGTGAGTATACATGCAAAATTACTGACCAACAATATTTTTTTGATAATATGCAGTAAACGTTTTTGTGCCTGTCTGTACAGGCACATTGAAAATAATGGGCTACATTTTGATCAATAAAAAAATGCCTGTATGACTGAAAATTTAGTTTTATCAGACCGCAGTGTGCATGAGGTCTTATGTGTATTCAGCCTTTTTTTCCTTTCTCATTTGCCGTGCCCTTCTGCCAATGCCCAATATCTTTGGCCATAGTCAGTATGCCCACCCAGGCTTTGGAGTTGATTTATTTAAGGAGTGATTTTTTTTTCTCCTTGGCTTAATCAAACTGTTAACACTACAGTTATCTAATCCTATATAAAGGAAATTGTTCGGTAGGAACACAGGCTCACTTGGCTAAGTGAAAAATTAATTATTTAGTAAGTCACTTCCCATGTGCAGCGTAATGGCTACTGGAAGCACACTGAGGTTTCTGTCTGTTAAGTTCATGCACAGTTTTTCTCAGAGTAAACTCAATGAATGAGCAATGTTTTAAGGAAAATGTGAATATCTACTTTGTTCCTAAGCTTAAAAAGCCCCAAAGTCAATAATGTAAATATTGTAGTGGTATAATTAAAGGGTAACTCTATTTTCATGTGAAAAAAATAGCAAATAAAAAATAATAATATAGCATATACAATTGCAACTCTTCTTGTAAATGAATGTCATTAAAAATCACCTTTCCTTTTCAATCTGCAGCTCTAATTTTCTGTAAAGTGTAATGCAATATAGATACCTGGAGGTGTTCTGTACACAGAAAATATACAGAACAATCCCCAGAAACATAATTTCCTGCTTGTGTGATTGCCTCACTGATTTTCCCAGACGTCTACACTAAGATACAAGTCAGATTTTTGGCACCCCCTGCAACAAAAATATCATTTTTGGAAAGATACTCCCAATAAAAAATCCTGTCTAAAGGGATGCAGGCCCAGCAGCTTTACTTATTAGTGCCCTTTGCAGCAACTGGTTGATAAATATGAAACCACTCTCATTAGGCTCTCTCAGAACATGGGCACAGTGGAAATAAATGTGATTTCTTCAGAATAACAAAAGGTAGAAATCTGCAACAACATTTGTTAAAATCCATGCAATGTGAATAGATCATTTAGAGGGAAATGGTTTATGCCTTAAAGTTATAAAAATGTAATAGAATAAATGCATCTAAATTAAAAAAAAATATTTAGAATCATTTATGGCTGTTACTACAGCATTGTTAGAGCTTAACAAGACCTTTTAATTAAAAAATATTCTCATATGATTTTGCATACATTGCAAACATTTTCAGCATGTTGTCTGTAAAAGGCATTCTTGTGTAGACACCCAAAAGCCCTGCAACCCCTGCTGGGTACCACCATCTTGGATGTTATGTCAATAAACCAAACAGACTCAGAACTGTCATTCAAGTGACACACTTTGCTTTTCCCCCAACTGCTACAAAAAAAGGCTATGCAAGGAGGTGAGGTTGGAGACATTGGATCCGTACACTGACTAATAAGACCCTCCTAGAAGAGGAGAATTCTATGCGGTGTACGGAAACAGGGGATTATGCTAAGCAATTGACTCTTCCTGAAGAGTCTTACTTAAAGCGGAAGTAAACCCATCGATTTAACAGTTTCAAAAAGCAGTTAAATTTCCGGCATGCCGGGATTGCCAACTGTCACATTGGTTGTGCTCTCAACCAAACTGTCAAACCATCCAATGGCTGGTGTCATAACTGATCACATGTGCAGCACCACAGCAGTTGAAGATTAAACAGAGGCCAAGATGGCAGCTTCCTTGGCTGAAAATGATAGAAGGGTTTACTTCCACTTTAATAATGAATGCCAATAAACAAAGGAGGAACTTTTGCCAATGTCACAAACAAACAGAGTATGTTTCTAGAACAACATATAGCCAAGTAGACAAGGAATGGAGCAACCAAATAAGTTCTATAGTGGGCATTGAGAAGCCTACCCCTGAGTCTCTGTACTCTCAGAAGGTGTTCAGGTAGACAGCCTAGTGATGAAACAAGCACCAGGGACAAGCAGACTAACAAGCTTTCCAATCACTAACCTGTATTAACATGCATTACTTCCTTGTATGTACTAACCGCTTGTAAGTGCATGTCAACATACAATATTTTCAAACCTCACAACATTTTGAGATGGGACTGAGGGACACCTATCAGCAAAAGTATGCAGGCATAGGACACACCCCTGGCCACACCCCCTTAAAGGAGAATTGTACAAAAAAAGTAAGATTGGTTAGAACCACAAGTGCTTTTTTCTACCACTACTATTCCTTTATATTGGCTTTTGGAATTTACAAATGCAGCAATTTAGAAATCAGATAAAAGGTTTAGTGCTGGAAAACACTTTTTGATAGCTAAAAAGTAAATTTTATATACATCTATATAGATCAGACCAACATGAGGGACAAATGAGGAGGAATGAGGGACACAGGGACATTGTTCCAAATCAGGGACAGTCCCTCGAAATCAGGGACAGTTGGGAGCTATGTATTTCCCCTGTGGTGTGCAATGCCTGCATGGAAACATTTACAGAAACTTCAATATACCAACATATGATTGTTTAGAAAACATACAGGCACACACAGCACTGTAACTGTGCTGGGAGCAAGCGCGTGCAAATAAACTGCAATGACAAATTTCTTTTGAGAATATATTCCTTTACTTTGGTCCAGGGTGAAGCTAAATCCATTTTTGGAAGGTTTGTTTAAAGCCCAACTGAAGTCACAGAACTCTATATTCAGTCAGGTAGATACTACACTATTATAGGACTCATGCACACTGGGTGTAAAAAACACTCCGGGCATTTGACGATTTAAAAAAAATGGCCTTTATACACCCTCTTTCTTAGCTTTTGTGGCCATGCACACATCCAGCCATTTACAAGCATTTTAGAAGTGGAGCATTTCTAATTAAAAAAATAAATCAATTGTATGTTCAGGAGAGGAGTTTTTGAGTCGAAAAAATGCTTGACACGTCTAGCTAAATGGTAGGTGCATTTAGCGATTGAGAGTTTATTAATTTCAATGGCCAATGGAATGAATGAATGTCCAAATGCTTGACGTGACTAAATGCACCTAAAAGCATTTGTGTAACATGGTTTTAGGGAAGTTTTTAAAATCTGCTTTTCTCCTGCTAGGATAAAGGCCAAACAGAGGAGCTGGCAAATGCCTAGTGTGCATAAGGCCATATACTTCCACTTTGCTGTTATGGCAGTTGTGCAAAAACATCTCACACAAACACATCGGATCTCTGGCAATACAGGTCTATATTAGGATACTGGTGATGAGGGCCATTACTCATCTATGTTAACATAGAGCTGACTGGAGTGAGAGATCAGGTAGTGCATTTCCACATCCATGGCAAAAACATATTTTAAGAAGTATTCAAACCACAGACAGTTAAAATATAACTAAAGGCAAAACATTATTTTTAGATTTGGATTGAATGAAGGGGGATTAGAACATCTTTCAGGGTTTTTTATTTTTATTTTTTCAGTTTATGCCCCTGTTAGGGAGATTCATCCTCTCTATTTTTCATATTTACAGTTATTATCGAGAGTAAAAGTAAAAGAAAATGTAAACTTTTGGGTTGTCCCTAGAACAGAACTAAGAGGAATTCTCCCATTGGGACACTAGTTCCAGTGACCCTGAAGAAAACCATGGATTTCCTACCTTGTGAAGGATTTCCTCCCACTTCATGTTTTGGCTATGGGACAAATAGTGAAGGGAAATTTTCCCAATAGGATATACATGAAAAAAAGTAACCCTGACAGGGGTTATTACCCTCTATCCAAAAAAAAAGGTATGCTATTAGTTCTACTTTAGCCATCATAACATACAGTGCCATAGGAATAAAAAGGAATAGAAGACGTAAGACTTCAAATAGTAAGCTTAATAGTAAGTTATGGCCTCTCTGAAACAATATATGTCTGTGCTACTGTTTTCTTTTCCTAAACCACACTAGAAAAATGAAACTGTTAATTTGTCATAGTTAACATGTGTGTTTAATTTTACATGGCTACTGTATTTAAACTATAAGAAATTATTCAACACATTGAGCAAATAAATACTTAAAATCCATTCCATTTAATAGCAATTTCACATTTAAAAATGAAACAAAATACATTCTATATGAAGCAGTGTCTTGAAGTGGCTGTTTTATTTTACTTTTAAGGTGGACCTGTCACTCATCCCAATTAGATACAGCTATCATGAGAGCTAGATATGTGTTTTATAACACAACAATCAATGTTCAAAGCCCGGTGACCTGCTAAAACCTGTCAGGTCACAGCAACCAATCAGCAAGCAGCTTTGATTATTCTGACTGAACTAAACTAATGAAAATAAAAATCTGATTGTTTGCTATGAGTTACAGTATACAATGGCATTATCTTTATTAATTAGCTTGCATATTTTAAGCCAGTGACCATTTTCAATTTGTAGAACTAATACATCCTAAAACATATTCTAGCTTCCTCTCCTGTGCATGGGTGACACTGGAACTTCTGTGCCTTAATTTGTGACCTAACCAGACTACACCATTTAGGAAATTGAGGGCCCTTGGAATTACCTATTACAAATAATGTGCTAACCATTGCTGCTGTATCTAAACCCCAAAACAAAAATGTAATATATTGCAGCTTACCAGTCCTTGGTGGCTGTGTTAGGTTTTTTTCAGGAATTTTCCTGAATAATACATTAATTTTTCCACTGTGCCTACAAAGGCAACCATGGTTGTAACACAGGCTGGACTGTATTCATGTCCAATACATGGTAGTTGATGGGATTAGTAGTTTACACAAAACTGATAATATTTTTTGCTGTCTTTACAGTCCATTGGAAATTACAAGGACACTGTATTTCTGGCAAGATCAACAACTATTTTCTAAGGAGTGGTAAGTACAATATGTTCAGTTTTTGATTCTTGGTTTAGATACTCTTTAAACCAACCAGGGCCACACCCATGAATACACATATTAAACAATATGGTCTATTAAAAATGACAAACCACAAATATATATGTATATAGTCTTTGAACTGATCTCCAGGTATAGTGTTAACTACACAGTCAAGATACACATATTGGAACTGTTTCAGCTTCCAAATGTTCTTTAGGTCTACTAAGTTAGACTTGTGACGCAGGCACCCCTGCCAAACAGTACAAGTCCTGGATCTCCTTGCAGACTTTACAAACGTATGAACAATATAGCCTGGTCCTCTCTACCTTGTGAATGGACTATGAGGTAATTGCTTTGTTCTTTACACCTTTTAGGAACCTTTTAGACCTTGGGTGCTCAACCAGTAGACCTCCAGCTGTTGCAGATTTACAAGTCCCATTATGGCTCTGCCTTTGAGAGTCATGCTTGTAACTGTCAGCCTTACAATGCCTCATGGGACTTGTAGCCATAGGTTGAGTATGCCTGTGTTAGACTAACAGCACTATGCAAAGCAATAGAGCCCTGATTTGCGGAGAGAGGGTTCTTTAAAAAAAAAAATTAAATATCTGCCTGGAGATCAGTATCAATAATTAACACAAAAAATTAGGCACTTTGTTGCAGACTAAAGGCCATATTTCAAGATACATAGGAACTGCCACTTGTAAACTTTATTTTAAATGTGCAATGGTTGTTATCATTATACTTGCTTTACAAGCTAGGGTGTTACTTCCCTACATCCAGCGAATCAACACTCTCAACCTACATATTTATTCCAGGTCACCGATTTGATGAGTAGTGTAGCAGGATGAGGATGTAATTCCTGGAACTTGCACTTAAAAAACAAATAGTCATTGGCAGCTACCTTATTATTATACTAATATGTTCACGTATTCTGTTAGTACAATAGGGTTGATTTACGAAAACCGGACAGTGCAAAATCTGGGGCAGCTGGTCATGGTAGCCAATCAGCTTTTAACTTCAGCTTGTTTAGTCAAGCTTTTGGCAAACAAAAACTAAAAGCTAATTGGTTTCCATGCAGAGCTGCAGCAGATTTTGCAATATACAGTTTTAGTAAATCAACCCCATAGTATTCAGTCATGGATGATATTTAATCATGTGTATGTATACATGGTATGCAGACCACAGAGCTTGCAGTTAGTTGAGAATGGACTCCTACTCTCAAGTTCAAATGAAATTTATGGTCAACATGTCTTATCTATAAAAATTTTAACTATGATGATGCAAATCTTTCTTATGCATCCAGCTTGCTTGAATATTTAATAAACTGTTAGATGAAAGATAATTTCGCAGAAATAAACCACCTGTAAAGGTAAAACAATAAAGCCACTTCAGTTTAACGCTATTCATATTTTGCAACATTACATAGATCAGAACTGAGTATGCTCTATTTAATGAGACTCATACATTTTTAAATGAGCTGCATGGATCCATTTTAAAAACCAACAAAATGGTGAAAAAGGACTAAGAAACTCACCAAGACTGACATCTTCTCTTGCTTCCATGTGTTATCTTAGTACACCAAGAATATATGTATCAAAAAGCATTTATGGTATTCACTATTAAGTGGTACCGAACTACATTCAGAATAATATTTTGTAACTCAGTGACTGATCGATATGTAAAAATGTGTTTTGTATCATTAATACTTGATTAATACCACATTCCTTCATCTCATTTTTACAGATGGCTTATAGAATGTTTAAGCCCATGGTGCACTCTGAAGCAATGATAACACGTAGGACAACAATATAATCACAGTTTCATTACTTATACATCCCTCAGGTGCACTGCTTATGGAAAACCTAACAAATTGCTCCTACTTATTCAATAAACTATTGTAATAGCACAGCCACAGCAGACAATCAGATACCCGCTTTTATTAGTCTTCGTATACATCACCATTAATGCTAATACCTGATTGGCTGCCATGAGTTACAGCATATAATTGTTCTTTACAATATAGAATAGAATAATAGTGTATTGACAGTAGTTAAAGAAGACTGTATAGTCCGCCTGTTAAACCATGTTATTAAATAAGCCCCATTATTCTGAAGGACAAGGAACAACAGCAGCATCAGTTCAAGGCAATTGAAGTTTAGCCCTGATAGTCACAGGTTTATTTTTATGATGCCAGTGCTTGCATCATGTAATGCCAGTGTGTGCATCTTGTATATCTCAGTCTATGAAAGTATTGAGGAAAAGTGAACTATTGCAGCAGAACTATTTTATAGGCAGGTGCTAGAAAATATAAAACATTGACAGATGCTCCCAAAGTTTCCTCTCACTTCACAAGCTGTGAGTTTCGACTGAACCTGGCGTCCATCTTGCTAGCTAAGCAAATTTTTACATATCTTTTGCTTTTTTTTTTTTTTAACTCCAAACCGGGGAGTGAAAAATTATACATAGTAAATAAAAATTTGAAGAACCTTTAACAATGCTCTGAAGCAACAGCACAATCACATTTGAACTTGTATTATTATTTCACTTTTTTAATGTGTTTTAACCCCATGAGTGTCAGAATCATTAGCAGACTGAGAATAAGTTCTTTGCTAATGCCTCAGGTGTAGCGGCTAATACTCATATCATTTTTTTTTTTTTTATCTCAAATATATTTTACAGTTACCAGTTTTGTCAACATACAGTATTTATTTACAAGAACCTGTACAAATGGTAGTTTTCATTACTGTGCAACTACATTCTTCAATAACTGACCCCTCTAGAGAGGACTGCATGAAAGCTAAAACAGGGCCTCACCAGAACAATCGTTCTCTACACTTTGGCATATGTAACTGTGATACAGGCTTTTCTCTTGCCTATATATCTGGGAACATCTTTCAATAGTTGGACACATCATGCCGGTAACATAGATAAACATGCGCTGCCTCTGAGCATAACATCACAACTATCTTTAGAAAGGCTGACACATTTGTGTAACGTTTTTCCTCTTTTTACAATCTAATATAGAGAAATATAAACTTCAATCCTGAGCCCACAGATTGAAAATAAAAAAATAAATAAAGATGTATGTAGCCGACCAACCAATGAATGTGCACTCAAGACATCTTTTGGTTGTGCCATTGCCTACTGACTCTGTTACCAGAACAGAGGACAAGTAATAGACTGCCTTACACAAGGCTATCATTTTTTAAAACACCTTAGCACACTTGCCAGACTCCAATCAAAAAACAACCCAAGCATGTTGGACATCACAGGCTGCAATCATCACATGCACTCTTTGCTTGTATTGCCTGCATATAGGGGCATAGTAAACCAGTGAATGAGAGATTGTCTGTTGAACACACTGTCAGATACATTTACCATCACACTGTGATGATCTCAGTCTCTGAAAACAAGTAGTATCTCTTCTAATACTGTTTTACTTTACTAAGAAAGAAGATGATTCCAACTATGGTAGGTTGTTACAAACAGGAAACAAATGTTTTTTTTTATCATGGCCAATATGGTGATAGAAGACTAGCCACATAGAGAGCATGGTGGGTTTATTCTCTTCTTATATGCATTGATTGTGTTTCCTCAAATTGCTTTGGGTAGATGGTTAACCTTGACTCCATTGTTATGTCTCCTTAATACAGCAATCACATACTCATGATGTCCAAAAAGTTTCTTGGTAGTGCACATAGCCAAAAACGTAGAAGTGAGCGACAGTCAATATAAAGTCTATACGTATGTACAGAAGAAGTCGTCATGTCCGTGTCATACAATATTTTTTTCCCTTTTTTCATCCACATCAAAGGCAGGAATACAAGAAGGCATTGTTAGATGTGGTGGACAGACATGCGTGCCAGCTGATTAACAGATAAGGTTTTAAGGCCTTTGTCTATGTATGCTGAGTTACATAAAGGCATAAGCATGTAGAAAGAGGAACTGTGAGACACAACCAAACATAGACTGAGGAGTAAGAGTAAAAGAAGATTTAGGCTCAGAATAAAAAGATACAACTTATTAATGGCAAATATCAATACTGTGTATTGTACAGATGGAGAAGTTTGTGTTGCTTGCCCTTTGATAGCTTCTCAGCATCTTTGTTAATAATACTGTCAGAGGTTATAACACATTTCACGGAGTTCAGCGGCCGTTCACCACATTCATTCATCAAGCCCATACAGGTGACACCTGGAATGTCTAGCCAAGAATGTCAAGGTATACAGGGGATGCCTTGGACAAGTTCTGAAGTAGGCTATAGATTTCTTTGATATTCAGCCTCATGTGAGGCTCTCTCTGCCAGCATCCCAACATAAGGTCGTAGACTTCCTTCGGACAAGTGCGAGGTCGCTGCAAGACTCTACCTTGTGTTATGCACTCAATCACCTGTAACAAAAAAAAAATATTAAAAAATAATCTTTATCATATGGATAAAAAGCTACTAGATAATATAGTATTTTTCAATTAGGCATAATTCAAAAGTCATCTGATACTGTTCAAAGGGTAAATAATCGGAATCTACAGCGGATCACTCCAAAAATTGTACAAACTGAGTAAAATGAGAAAATATACAGTATATTAATAGCACTTTTTGACATGCAGTTATTCCTAAAATGTGAGGACATTAAAGTGATTGTAAAGTTTAGTTTTTTCTTTTTTAAATAACAAACATGTCATACTTACCTTCTCTGTGCAGTTGGTTTTGCACAGAGCAGCCCAGATCTTCCTCTTCTCGGGTTCCCTCTTTGCTGTTCCTGACCATCTCTCCTATTGAGTGCCCCCTCAGCGGGCAGCTTTCTATGGGGGCACCTGAGCCGAGTCACAGCTCCGTGTATCCATTCAGACACAGAGTTCCCACCCCGGCCCCTCCCCTGATTGGCTGACTAACTTTAATTGACAGCCGCGGGAGCCAATGGCACCGCTGCTGTGTCTCAAACCAATCAGGGGGAGGGTCCTGGACGGCTTAGACACTCGTGGACATCGCTGAAGAGAGAAGGGGCTTAGGTAAGTAATTAGGGGGTGCTGGGGGGGGGGGTGCAACACAATTTTTTTTATCATAATGTAGAAAACCTTCTGGGCCAGATCCACGAAGCCCAGTGTAAGTGTCTGCCGGGCGTAGCGTATATCATTTACGCTACGCCGCCGTAAGTTAGAATGGCAAGTGCCATATTCACAAAGGACTTGCATCCTAAGTTATGGCGGCTTAGCGTAAATGGGCCGGCGTAAGCCCGCGCAATTCAAATGGGGAAGAGGTGGGCGTGTTTTATTTAAATGAATCGTGACCCGACGTAAATGACAATTTTTTTTAACTGCGCATGCGCCGGCCGTGGACGTATCCCAGTGCGCATGCTCCAAATCACGTCGCAAAACATCAATGAAAACGACGTGAACGTAATTTACGCAAATCCCTATTCGCGAACGGTTTACATGAACGACGGAAATTTTGACGCTGGCCCGACGTCCATACTTAACATTACGTACGCCTCCATACAGCAGGGGTAACTTTACACCGGACATACGCTTGCGCAAACGAAGTAAAAACACTGCGCCAGGCGTACGTATGTTCGTGGATCGGCGTATTTAGCTCATTTGCATATTCAACGTGGAAGCGCCCCTAGCGTCCGGCATAAATAAGAAACTTTAGGACGACGGCGTAAGACGGCGTATCTACGCAAGAAACGGGGTATCTTGTTTTGTGGATACAAAACAATGATACGCCAGCGCAGATTTGAAATTCCGGAAGCGGATCTGGATTGTTTGTGGATCTGGCCCTCTGTGTTTACAACCCCTTTAAATGTCATGATAATTGGCATGTGTAAAAATTCAAAATAGAGCAAAAGTATGCTTTGTAAATATGTAATTTATTCTACTAGTCATCTTCTTAATGCATTGGTTAGTTTTACTTTCTGCCTGTACACACAATAATACCTTTGACAGATATAAGTAATATAGAGAGACACAAACCTCATTATTGGATAACTGGTACCATGGTTGTTTTCCATAGGTGAAAATTTCCCATAGTACCACTCCTAGACTCCAGACATCACTTTCTGTTGTGAATTTCCTGTACATAATACTCTCAGGAGGCATCCAACGAATAGGCAGCATAGTGTGTCCTCCAACCTAAAAAGAAGAGGTGATCTATTACTATAGGGTAGTTGATGTAGTATAGTACAACAAAACTATTATAATAAAACTAAACATTACATGGATATCATTTTATATCGACAAACATATGTAATCAAAGCACTTTGGATTTTCATGTTCAGTAAACAAAAGAATGAAACACGTTTTACATGAGAAGTCATTTTGAGTCCTGAGATCATATCCATCCATATACTGGGCCCTACTCCTACTGCCAAAGAGAGCTTGGAGCTGTTGGCTTTATTTAAACAAAGAGCAAACATTGTGGGTTCAAGTGGTAGAGAAGTGAAAATGTTCCTGTGAATAAGGTAAAGTCATTCCAATCACAAGGAAAAAGCCTGTGTTTGTATTCTTATATTAAATAAAAGAGAATACAGTATGTCTTTAGTAAATTAACTCCAACGTACTTTGATGGCACTATGCCTAATGAAGGTACTTGGATATATAGGTAGCTAGGTTCCAAGTACAAATGTACTTCTATCCAGTGGTGTGGAGTTGATGATGCATAAAGTTTTGACATTGGGCTGGCTCTTACATACAAAAGAACATCCAAGGTCACTTCAGATTGGTACTGTAGAAAGAACCGATGCACCACACCAGAATGTTGGAGTCAAAACACATTTACTTTAATAACAGGTCCAGGCACAATTTAAGTGTATAGCCAATGTGTTTCAGGGTTTTAAATCATGGCTTAGGTTATTAATAGAAAGCATTTTTGACCCCTATATTCTGGTGCGTCACTTTGTAGATGACTATCATACATTGGGGTGGCCTGCAATGCATATCCATTGGCAGGATGTTTTTGGGGGGGCTTCTCAGTGTGAATAGGACCTTAGAGGTCCAGAAAGTACTATAAATCAGATTTCTTAGGAATGAGGTTCTTCTTTTTTAGCCCTTAAGCTAGCTTATTTAACAGAAAGGGTCGAAAATACCCACATTTATATGCCTAGTACAAGCATCATATACGATGCATTAGCTGAAAGCCTGTTTTTTTTTCTAAATTACATTGATGTTAAAGAATAAAAGGAGTTCTAGGAAAAACCAAACACACATTTCACCTGATACCCATGTTATTTATGACTATTCCAGAGACTAACGTATTTTGTATAAAATGTTAAATTCATATACTATTGGATCTGCTACATTAAAGCTTGCTCATGTAAACATGATTTTGTTTATTTTCTTAACTTGAGGCCACAGCTGTCTACCCTAGCAGACTTTTTACATAAGTTAATCCTCTGCGTATGGGGGTCCTTCATCAACTTTTATTACCTTAATTTCCCTCTTTCACTATTAAAACTAAACTCCAGACAAATATAAAGAAAAGCCACTATTTAATTCACCGATCCAGAATGCTAGCACATTAAGTGAATCAAAAAAGAAAAGAATCGTGCTAAAAACTCATAAAACACTGTGCATGAATAGTGTGATAATTGACAAATAAACATTCATATATAAATCTGGAATAAACAGTGATTAGTTCCCAAAAACATACAGAAATCCTTATGTCACGTGATATAATGTTGTATGATATTACATGAGTCCTCATAAATTGGAAGCCAGACACTTTACAACAAAAGAGGGCCCGTGAATCAAACAATCAAAAAACAAAAAAGTTTAGATGAAACGAAATTGTCTATAGAAAAAGAGGAAGAAAAAGAATTCTTCTCCACCCATGTGGAAAATTATCCTAAATGGTGAAGTCTTGAGTGATGTACATATATGTTATTGGTGTTGAGTGACCATTCCAACAGAAAAAGACCTCCACCGAAAAAGCACACCGATCTGCTTACCAGATCTCGTTGGTCCCTTATTACAGGGGACCCCAGATCGCATGTAGCTATCCTAACAAAGTACTTTCATTTTCAGAATTTCCGTAAAAAGACAATTGTAAATCAGAATTTTATTTTAGTTGCGAAGTATGTAGTAGTAATCAGGAAAATCTGTATTTAAAGTTATTAAAGAGTTCCTCCACCCAAAAGTGATTTTTCAGTGTAAGGTTTTTACACGAGATATTAAAGATAGCCTTTTTGATAGCCTTTATGATGTCTTTTACATATGCATGTGAAAAAGATTAGCCAAATTGAAATTGTAAAACAAACTATTTAATTAGCTTCCTTTTAATAAATCATACATTTTTATAAATCATTTGTAATATTAATGCTTTTGGGCAGGCATATATGTCCATTACACAAACTATGCTTCCTGTTGATCCTCTAGGCAATACATTACAATATGGTCTTGTAAAGTCTTCAGGATAAGACATTTGCAAAAGATGATCGGCAGGATGTTTTGGTGATTTGGCAGTCCATTCAAAATAAATTGGCTGTGGTGTGCTAATGCATTAAATACTACACATTAACACACCACAATACACTGCACATGTGTAAAGGGGACCTAACAGTGAGGTAAGAACATCAGAAGAAACCCAATCTGGATTGTATAAAATTATTGTATGGAATTTATATAAAATAGTTTGCATAGAGCTTTACAAAATAAAGGGGGGCTACCCATATGTACATACAGTATATACTGATAATTAACTATACATAAAACATCATTTTTAAACATTAACTTTTTTTTTTACATTTTGCTTATCTTTTTCATAAAAGAAACATCAAAATGTCTACCGGTCCTCTTTAAATAATTGTATTTATACTTGCTCAGCACTTTCATTTAAAAATGTATACATCATTACTGTAACTTATCTCAAACTCTTTTTTAACGATGACATGTAAGAAGACATTAACGGTCAGATAATGTGCCTAAAAGCCTAACACACTCAATATACATAACCTTGACTATCCATCACAGCTTTATTTATTGATACTATTTCCTGTTATGTCTACATGATCAGTTCAATAAAGTTTAACTCACTTTAATACATTATGGTGACAAGCAAGCTTACAAAAAACCACATTGTGATCTCTTTGTGTTGGAGATAAAACCACATCATTAAACGTCTAGATATGAATTAAGGGTCCTTTTAAAGAATAGCCACCACCTTGACAATAACATTTTCATTATGAGCTGGATTTTGTGGCTTTAGGAACCATTATGATATTCTCTTAAGAGCTTCTAAAACCAACCAAACAGCTCAGATCAACACAGGGGCAATTGCCTAACCACAAAAGTAATGAATAAATAACAAGAAACATGTATTGGAATTGCTATGTTTTTATCCCATCATTGGCATAGTCTGTATGGCAATCATATCAGCCTCAATAGCTTCCTTGTTTTAAACATTATGTTATATTGTACAGACTGCTTATCAAAACGAGATATCAGGTTTTCTGGAAATGACGTAACTTATTAAGAGCACGGGACAGTTAATGTCTACAGTATTTCACCTCTAATGAAATAATGCATTATCATGAGGATCAGGGTGAGGCAGGCATCCCGCAGGAGAATGACTACATATCAGTCCACTATAGGAATGAAGCAATAGCAAATATGACTTGATGACATCATAGCATCACTTGAGAAAAATAGCAGCATGAGGTCATCATTTCTAAATAACCAAGATGTGCACATACTCACCTGTTGTGGCGTTTGTATGTCAGCTCTCTGCACTTTAGACATACATATTTATTAAAAGTAATGCTCAATGTAAATGTATTGTTTCACTTTAATAAAAAAAAATTGAGAATTGATAAAGCGCGTTATAAATAAAATGTATTATCATTATTATTATTATTATTATTATTATTATTATTATTATCTAAGAAATATTAAGTCGAACCTCAGATTAAAAGTTTAACTGTGAGGTTTATAATATCTATCAGAGATTCAGCAAGCTTTCCACAGTGCTACAAGGTAGAAAAGGCATCCTTTTATCATATGATTCCTTGCTGTGTCACGCTCGCTTCTGACATCACGTGACATCATGTGACCACCTGGTGACGTAGCCGGGTGACCCTGTCCCTTACCGATATAAGAGCTGTCAAAGTGCAGAGCGGCCATATGGCGGGTAGTCTCCCAGAAGATGGAATGTTTTTGTTTTTTTCAGGTCCGGCGGGCATCGTGATTGACGATGGCTATACATTAAGGGACATTTTTTTTTTTTAATGAAGGACTTGTCAAAAACTGTTCCTTGTGGTTTTTACTTGTTGACACTTTTTTGCTAAATGGGTAGGGGTATGATGTACCTGATACCCATTCACATGGGGGGTGGGATCCAGGGGCCCCCTTGTTAAAGGAGGCTTCCAGATTCCAATGAGCCCTCTGCCAGCAGACCCTGACAGCCACAGCCCAGGGTATTTGGGAAGAGGCCCTTGTCCCCATCAACATGAGTACAAGGTGCTTTGGGGTGGAGGGTTCATATTTTGACGTGGGGTTCATACCAAATCGATACCAAACCCCAAAGAGCCTGGTATAGACTAAGGGGGAACTACACCATTTTTTTTTTAAATTCTATATCCGGGAAATGCTGCCATTCTTTATCTTTACACTGATCTGTCAGTGGGGGGGGGGAAGCCAGCTGAGAGATGATGACTCATGGTAGTTAAAGGATGCAGGCGGTTGGCCCACATGCTTAACAACCAGCTATTTCTTTACACAGAATTCAGATTGGTCGATCATTTTTCAACCGATCCGAATTCTAATTGTTCTGAAAAATTTAAATTTGTTAGAACATTATTAAATTAAACACAAATTTTAACAAAAAACAAACAAAATTTTATGAAACCTAAACAAAACTAAACAAATTTAGAAACCAATCCAAATGAATTCCATAACAAAACAAAATTAGTAACATAACAAATCTATCCGAAACTGAACTCATTGACACATTCTTTAGCAATACATACATAAAATATGAGACAACTTAAATGACAAAAAAACTATGCACTTCTCATTCATCCCAAAATAAAACTGAACATTGTAAAATCTGATTTACAAGAGAGTAATCCACAGGCTGATCTGACTATACTTGGCCATGTATCTTAAGTAGCCCTTTTTTAAAGCGGATGGCCCACTAAAAAAAAATATTAAAAGCCAGCAGCTACAAATACTGCAGCTGCTGACTTTTAATATTAGGACATTTACCTGTCCTGGAGTCCAGCGGCGTCCACAGGTGAGGGAACCAGGAAGTGAAGCGCTCCGGCTTCACTGCCCGGTTCCCTACAGCGCATGCGCGAGTCGTGCTGCACCCGCCGATTGGCACCCGCTGTGTGCCGGGAGCAGAGAGTTCCCAGCACACAACGGTAAAAAACAGTCTTTTGCCCGAGACTGCGGGCCAGAAGTGGGTGCAAATACCTGTCTTTAGACAGGTATCTGCACCCCCCCCCCCCTGAAAGGTGTCAAATGTGAGGAGGGTTTCGATCAGCGGAACTTCACTTGAGGGTGGAGATCCGCTTTAAGAAAATAATATATTTCGAGAATAATACCTTATTACTTTCAGTCTTCCTAAATGTATGTTTTTCAAATTGCAAAAGGATAATATTTAAATGTTTTGCTCATATTCATTATATTGTACCTGGTAGATTACATGAATAAATAATCAGTTTGCGAGAGATCTGTATATGGCCTGGATCCACAGGGACAAGTTGCTTATCAAATCCTAATTCATGTAGACTTGTACCGGAAATATACTATTAATACAAAGTTCTGAAACTGAGATTTTATATATAATATATATGACAATGACAATTCATTCTGTCATAAATGGTAGTGATTATTTTTTTAAATACATAGTTGTGTTACAAATCTGTGTTGCTTCAGTTTTTGTTTTCATTGTAATTAAGTACACTGATATGTCCACATGGTGGAGCCATAGTTGGTTTATTCTCGAATAGTGAAATTATTCTATGCGATGGCATTCGTATCAAGCCTTTGAACGTGCACAGATTTTTAATGTAAAAGGATTGTTAACTCATATCTATAACAGTATTTGCCTGAGAAAATTTTACTTTTTAGTTAAACTTTTAATGTATTGTATATGTGTTGGTGAAATCTGCATTTATTTATTTTTTTGACTATTGTGATCCTTGATTTTTAAAGTATATCAGCTTAAAGTGGTAATGAACCCAAAAACAAAAATGTCTTTATTTGTAGCTTACCAATCCTTAAATGTGGTGGCTGCATTAAAAAGCATTTTTTCTCTCTGTTATTACCTGGTAATCAGGCCACTAACATGCTTCTTGTCTTAAGGTGTCTCCACTCAGGATGGGTAAGAAAAGGAGACACCATTGGACAGCAGCCATGTCGATGTGAAGAGAGGGTAACGTTAGAAGTACTAGAAGATTTAGATGGACTTCAAATTGAAACTGAACATTTGAGGTGTTAAAAAGACAGGTACATGAATCTGTCAGTGCTCATACTGAAGTCAGAGATTTCTACTAGGGGTGGGTGAAGCCTGATGGGAAACAGAGAGACTAGTTCCCCATCAAGTCCACTTACTTTTGATTGGCAGTGCACAGTAGTGAAAAGATTGATATCTGCTCAGTCAGCTTTTGAATCCACCCACTGCCGTGCACTGTTAGTTTCCCATCATGCTTTGCCCACCCAGTGACAAGTAATTTCCAAAATAAGGGCACAGTCATATTTGGATAATGACAACACCAGCATCCCCAACCCCATAGTTTACATTCAACTTACGGACAAGGATCTTAAGATCCACAGCTGAATGGGTCCAGGGATAGAGCCTTGTGCAGGATGCTTCCCAGCTTCCCAGCACGGAAATGCCTCACTCTGAGTAAAGTCCCACCTATACATTTAGCTAGTCTGCCATTAGGTGGCTCTGTCCTAAAATGGGATGGTAAAAGGAAAAGTTACAAGCAAGTGACAGCTTCCATTTTAGAGAAGTCCTTATTCGCTGGTGATGCCATGGGTGAACCAGGACCCGTATATAAGCCATGTGGGGAGGATACTTGGGTGCAGATGGGACATGGGGGTAATGTACCCCACACCTATACAGATGTAGCCATCACTGCTAAGGTCCTGCTCTCGGCAAAAGTGCATGGAAAGTTGTACAAATGTACAGCAATTTTCCAGCAAGTTTCTGGAAAAGTAGAGTCGTGAGCTGGATGACGAAAGCCTAATAGGCAAGTCAGAGCCCTCTGAGTGAGTACTTTTAACTCTGGGATCAGGAGAGTAACTGCAGGGAGCCTGGCTGGATAGAGATTTTGAGTGGAACTTAAAAGGAGAGACTAGTATGCATTGTTAATCTTGGCTGACTGAGATTCATCTGGAATCTCAGTTTGAATAGGGTACAATGCTGCAGATGTAGTAAATAGGGAGCTGGGTCCCAGCACTGTAGTTATCCCAAGGAGAGAGAAAGACCATCAGAGGGAAGATGGCTGCTTAAAGTGCTGCATATGCTTTCATATGTGACTGCTGCAGACCGTCCACCAAATGTTAATAGCAATATAATGTCAAGTGACTCCAGAACGTTTGGTTGTGATGTAACTCTTTGTGCCATTTTTCAAATATCACCAGTAAAGTGCTGCAGCCTTATTTATGTGTGGAATTTCCTTCCTTTGGGGATATATTATTATTATTATTATTATACAGGATGTATATAGCATCAACAGTTTGCACAGTGCTTTACAACATAAAGGCAGACAGTGCAGTTACAATACATTTCAGTACGGGAGAAATCAGAGGGCCCTGCTCGTTAGAGCTTACAATCTAGGATTTACAAGTCAAAGGAATTTCATGTGGAGAGCTCTGGCAAGGAGTAGGGCACAATATGTTGGAGGGTATATCCTCAGGAGGGTTGGTGTTCAGACAGAAGCAGGGCAGGGACTTGTTCTTTGGCACTAGGGATTAGCACCAGAACCTTCGAATGGACCGAACGTTTGCGCGAACATTTAGAACCCCATTGACGTCAATGGGACTCGAACGTTCGAATTCAAAAGTGTTTCATTTTAAAGCCCCATATGCAAGTTATTGTCGGAAAAAGTCTTTGAAAACCCGAAAAATACTTTTTGTTATAAGAAAAATCGAATAAACTAAATTTTAGTCAAACATTTAGGCCAAAATGTATTCAGCCACATGTCTTTAGTAAAAAAAAAAAAATCGCAATAAAAAAAAAATTAGCTACCTAGCTGCAACAGCGACACTAATACAGCGATCAGAAAAACGATCGCTAAGTGACGCTGGCAATAGGGGGTGAAAGGGTTAACTAGGGCGGTGATCAAGGGGTTAAACTGCCTGTCACACTAACTGTCACACTGACACTAAATGCAGTGATCAGTAAATATATGATCACTGCAATCAGTGACACTGTGACAGGGGGCTGGGGGGGGGGGTGATCGGAAGGGGTTAGGTGTGCCTATGTGTGTGGTGTCAGTGTAGTGTTGGTGCGACTTACTGTGATGTCTTCTCTCCTCTCGTCGGATTGAAAATATCGCCGAGAGTAGAGCTGACATCACTTCCTCTGCCAGTGTTTACATTACATAGGCAGAGGAAGTCACACATTGGAGGCTCAGGGGATTGGCTGGGAGCGATCACGAGGGGGTGGACAAAAACCAACAGCCGCCCCCTCGTCCCGGATTGCTCCCGCAGATAAGACTCCCACTGCATGTAGCGGGGGGTCCTGATGGGACCCCCGACCCGCAAGAAGGCATGGACGTACATGTACGCCCATCTGCCTGTACGTGCCATTCTGTGGACGTACATATACATGCGGCGGGCGTTAAGTGGTTAAGCATCATTAAAATCACTGCTCCTGGAGCAGTGATTTTAATGATGCTTAAATAAAATAAAAAAATTAAAAATTCCTTTACATATTGTACCTGCTGGGTATTGTACCTGCCAGTATGCCTGTGTAGGTTTATGGTGCACACTGCAGAGGACACAGGCAATACACCATGTGAGAATACTGCAGCTAGCACAATCAACTACCTGCCAGTAAATTAGGAAGAACTAATCTAGCTAAGCTATACAGTGTATAAATATATGTACAACTCCTGTAAAATTAACTGACTAATCTGCCAGCCTGCCTGCTCTATCTACCTAGAAAAAAATTACACTCTTTATCTCTCTCTGACTGATCTATTATCTAAACAGCGCCGGAACACACTACACAAGCCCGACCTGCAGGCGGCCTTTTATAGTGTGGGGCGTGTACTAAACTGCCTGATCCATAATTGGCCAAAGCCACCCTGGCTTTGGCCAATTACGGCTCTCTGTACTGATGGCGCTGTGATTGGGCAAGCATGTGGGTCATAGTGCATGCTTGGCCAATCATCAGCGTGCAATGCCACAGTGAATTATAGGCTGTGGCGCGTCACTCGAAATTGGCGCAAACGACCCGTTTTGTTCGAATTTCGACGAGCATGGGTTTGACTCGAACGCGAAGCTCATCCCTATTCGGCACCAGCAAGAATGTTTGATGTGATGCTTGTAATGTGGCTCGTTTGGTATTGTTTCCAAATTGTTGCAGACATGGTCAGAACACTAACAAAGTATACTAAAGATACACTGTATTGCATTAGATGACTACCATTTAACAACTGCCTATAGCTTTGCATAGAAAAGCTCCTGATATATCCTGTATAGTCTACTGCAGAAACCCAAAGGTTTGATGGAAGGGAACTTGATATATTATATAAAACTGGAGTAACAATACATTAACTACTTAAGGACTGCCTCCTGCACATATATGTCGGCAGAATGGCACGAATGGGCACAGGTACGTCCCCTTTAAGTGCCCAGCCGTGGGTCGAGCTCCGTGACCGCGGCCGCAGGACCCGATCGCCACCGGTGTCTCGCAATCGGTCACAGGAGCAGAAGAATAGGGAGAGGTGTGTGTAAACACACCTTCCCCATTCTTCACAATGGCACTGTCACTGATCGTCTGTTCCCTGATATAGGGAAAGACGATCAATGATGTCACAAGTCCAGCCCCGCCCCCCTACAGTTAGAAACACATATGAGGTCACACATAACCCCTACAGCGCCCCCTAGTGGCTAACTCCTAAACTGCAATTGTCATTTTCACAGTAATCAATGCATTTGTATAGCACTTTTTGCTGGTCCCAAAAGTGTGTCAAAATTGTCTGATGTGTCCGCCATAATGTTGCAGTCACGAAAAAAAAAAACGCTGATCGCCGCCATTAGTAGTAAAAAAAAATTTTTTTTTTAAAAATGCCATAAAACTATCCCTTATTTTGTAAACACTGTACATTTTGTGCAAACCAATCGGTAAACGCTTATTGCAATTTTTTTTTACCAATAATAGGTAGAAGAATACGTATCGGCCTAAACTGAGGATTTTTTTTTTATATATATCTTTTTTGGGGATATTTATTATAGCAAAAAGTAAAAAATATTGATTTTTTTTTCAAAAATGTCGCTCTGTTTTTGTTTATAGCGCAAAAAATTAAAACCTCAGAGGTGATCAAATACCACCAAAAGAAAGCTCTATTTGTGGGGAAAAAAGGACCCCAATTTAGTTTGGGAGCCACGTTGCACGACCGCGCAATTGTCAGTTAAAGCAACGCAGTGCTGAATCGCAAAAAGGGGCAAGGTCCTTAACTGGCATATTGGTCCAGGTCTTAAGTGGTTAAAGCCCTTCCCATCTTCCAACTGGATGAATGACAGCCATAAACTGAATAGCGTCTTCGTACAACACCGACAACTTCCTTTCCTTTACTTCTATCGACAAGAGCCAACATACTACTGTGGAATAAGTTATTAATATTTTATTTAATTAGCTTTATATACATCATGATTATCCTTCAACATAGGCATACATTTGCTTTTACCGACATCCGTGTACATGCTTCATCAGAAGTGAAATCTGTTTTTGGCTGCAAATCTCGACGGGACTCACAAGAAGTCACTGAGCCTTCTTAATGCAAAAGCTGCAACAGCATCTGAAATGCCGGTTCAATAAAATGCCATAAATAGCAATTACATTGCCTCTGGTGCTTTTTAGGCTCAGTGTACTTGTTCACTTAGATTCATCACTCACATTTTAAGGTCTATACAAAATAAAGTGTTGAAGCAGGTTTAATAGATCTTTACTAGTGAATCTCGGCAAATCTACTGTGCCATCTATTCAGTGGAGTGGACACGAGATTAGTTTCATCAGGCAAATATTTAATCAAATAGTTAGAGGTAAACGCACAGAAAATCAAGTATTGTAACTGCCTACTTGCAGTGTTTTTCTTTTCCATAAATGATGCTTATTCAATTACAGTGTGCCTTTGAACTTGCTCGAAAAATTGGCTAGGTAGCTCCTTAGCACAGCCTCTTTCGTCTTGCATGTCATAGCTACCTTTTTCCTCTTTGAGAATGTCTAACTACTATCTGTGCTGGCCCAACTACTCTGCCCCTTCCCTTACCTCCCTACATGACCTTTATCAAAAACTGGAATTTGGAAATCCAGAACTTGACGCAGCTGTGCATGACAACCAATCAGCTTTTATCTTTCATTTTCAAAGATTAACTGAACAACATTGAAGATAGAAGCTGATTTCAGCTGCTCTAGATTCTGTCTGCTTCAGTTTTGATAAATTGCCCCCTTTATGTTGCTGATGGAGGGAGTAATGAAGGAGGATACTGTAAAGTGAAATTAAATGATATTTCTCAGTCTGAGGGGCCTGCTATCAGCACATGGAAAATGGTAGTGCCCAGCGCCCAGCCCAGCAATCTGAGGGCTTATGGATGTCTACACAGGGGTGGCGTTTACAGAATAAATAACATGCACACATATGTTAAATGCACATTTCATGAGAAGTTTTTGCTGAAATGAATGATCTGGAAACAGGAAACTCCTAACCAGTCCACTTGTGTAAATTCCACTATCCATGTAAGAGAATAGGCAGGGGAATCCTGACTCACACTCCTCAACACTCTTTGCATGTTAATACCCCAGCAGTACTGCTAAAAATTGGTAAGTGCCCACATTTAATAGCAGGTTGGATTTAATTTGCACCTATTGAAGTTACCACATGTAGTAATGAATTGGACCTTAACATCATAAATAATTTAGCAATAATAGCTGCTCACATATGGCATATTTATTTGCCAGATTGGGAATTAGGAATGACTTTATTTCACCGAAATCCTCATAAGGCCACAAAAGTGAACATAACTCTAGGGATTTTTCTTTTATTTATTTTATATATACAGTATGTGCTTATAGCAATGCAGAAAACTTGTAGTGATCATTCTTATCGGCTAGCACAATTTATTAAAATTGTAATACTTAGACATTACGAAACCATAGCTCCCAGCTGTCCCTCATTCCAAAGGGACTGTCCCTCTTTTGAGACTTAATTCCTCTGACAGCCTCAGCTATCCCTTTTTTTTAGGGCCCTTACACACTTCTGTGAGGATCCGTTCCTTATATATCTGCTTGCTCCATTGATCCCTGCTGAGACGGCAGATGACAGGGCGGTTCCCGGGACCGCCCTGTCAGATCTCCGCTCTTCCCTATAGGGGGATCAGATAAACATGGACCATCTGTCCGTGTTCACCCAATCCACTTTGCAGAGGGATGGAAACATTTTCAAAATTGTCAATTTTGTATAGAGATGTACACATTGGAACAAAAGGAGGGACAAATGAAGCTGTATGAGAGACAGGATTTGTTCTTAGAGGGATGGTCTCTCAAAATGGCGGACAATTGGGAGCCATGAAAATCTGGAATTGTTAGCCATGTTTAGAAAGCATGTCTTAATTAGGTCACCACTGCCCAGTGAATGTAATCAATAATCTTTTTAAATCAGTAGAAAATCGAAAAAAGAGGTGGAGGACTCAAAGATATTGTCCTTAGGGTGATGATTTATCAAAGGAGCTCAAGATGAACCACACATCATAAGACAAACCCTTGGTCAGGAAAAAAGGGGAGAACCACCAGCGACACCCGAATACGCTGCCTCCTACCCTCCTCTGTAGACCCTTATTACAGGGGTCAGTTGAGCTTTGGATATAAAGAGATCGGCCTTGTACACACGGGCAAGAATCTCGTCAGGAAAAAAACGTGGTTATTCTGGGCTGCCCAAGTGTACACACTGACATTTCAAAAGAACCACGGTTCTCTTGAAAGGTAAGAACGCGGTGACGTCATTGCGTACGTCGAGCATGTGCTCGTCACATTCAATGCCGTTGCAGCTTGATTCACCCTACCTATGCCGTGGAAGCTACCGCGCATGCGTCAAAGTCATTTTGAGCATGCATGGGTTTCCACGGCAACAGGTCTGTATACACACTCTCAGGTTTCTCGTCAGGAAACAGGCCGACAAGAATTTTGACGAGAAAAAAGAGCGCAGGTTCTCTTTTTGTTTTGTCGATATTCTGGCCAGATTTCCCGACGAGAAACCTGAAAGCCTCGTACACACAAAGTTTTTTTCGGCAAGAAAGCTCTACCAGCAGTTTTCTTGCTGTTTTTTTTTGCCGAGAAAACCGGTCTTGTGTACGAGGTCATCCTTGATCACAGCACACCACAATTAATCAAACCCTCAATCAGGTGCACACACCCAGCTGCCTGTGTGTACTGCAGCCAGTCCGACAGAAGCCAGACGTTCGGCTGGGGGTGCAGAACACAGTAGCACAGCAGGGGAGTTTGCTGTACTAACATTGCATGGTTAGTACAACAGCTCCTCCGCAGCTGTCAGTTTTTTTTCCCTTCAACCCTGCTGGATTGAACGAAGAAAAACTACTAGTGTGTACTAGACTTTAGTAAAAACTCCACTGTGTAGTAGAAAGGCAATAGTTCTCATTACCCTGAGAACACCTGGTAACTGGTCATGGCTAATAGAAATAGCCAAATACTGTACAATGCAATTCTAGAAGGAAATCTGTTTCCTTTGCCAATAGACCTGAATATAGGGCGGAAGCTTACTTCTAAGCAGGACAACGACCCTACTATGCACATAGCCAGAGATACACTGAAGTTACTTAAAGCCAAGGACATAAATGTCTAAGGCCGCGTACACATGATCGAATTTATCTGCTGAAAACGGTCCGACGGACCGTTTCAGCAGACAAATTCGATCGTGTGTACGGGCGGACAGACAGGTTTTTCCAGCAGACAAATTTTAAAGCATGCTTTAAAATCTGTCTGCTGGGAACCCGTCCGTCCGACATGTCTGCTGGTTAGTACACTAACCAGCGGACATATCTGCCCTGCATATGCGTCGAATGGATTCGACGCATGCGTGGACGTTTTTCACTTCCTGGTACGGTAACGTGGCGGCATCAACGTCACCGACACGTCACCGCGCTGTCTGCCAGCGGGGATTTTGGTTTGATCGTGTGTACACGATCAAACCAATATATCCCAGCAGACAAATCCGATCAAAACGGTCTGTCAGGCCGATTTGATCGGATTTATTTAGTGGTGTGTACGCGGCCTTAGAATAGTCTGGTCAAGGTCAAGACCTCAGTCAAACTGTGAATCTTTAGCAAGACTTTCAGATTACCAGCAGTTCATCAGCAGTCCTATTCAACTTGACAGAACAATATGGCGAGAAGAAGAAGGAGGGGTCAACATAAGCATAGTTGTAGATTATACAAAGCTGGTACAGAATAAACCCCTAAAGACTTGCATCTGTAATTGCAGTCAAATTAGGTGCTACCAAATATTGATCCAGGGAAGAGACAGAGAGGGGTTGTTGCTAAATGCATCCAAAAAAGTATTTTTTTTTTCCTCAGTCCTCTGTCAAGATAAAAAGATTTTGCACCTTTAACCACTTAAGACCCGGACCAAAATGCAGGTAAAGGCCCTTGCCCATTTTTGCGATTTGGCACTGCGTTGTTTTAACTGACAATTGCGCGGTCGTGCGACGTGGCTCCCAAACAAAATTGGCGTCCTTTTTTTCCCCACAAATAGAGCTTTCTTTTGGTGGTATTTGATCACCTCTGCGGTTTTTATTTTTTGCGCTATAAACAAAAATAGAGCGACAATTTAAAAAAAATGCAATATTTTTTACTTTTTGCTATAATAAATATCCCCCAAAAATATATAAAAAACATATTTTTTCCTCAGTTTAGGCCGATACGTATTCTTTTACCTATTTTTGGTAAAAAAAATTGCAATAAGCATTTATCGGTTAGTTTTCGCAAATTTATAGCGTTTACAAAATAAGGGATAGTTTTATTGCATTTTTATTGATTATTTTTTTTTTACTACTAATAGCGGCGATCAGCGATTTTTTTCGTGACTGCGACATTATGGCGGACACTTCGGACAATTTTGACACATTTTTGGGACAATTGTCATTTTTCACAGCAAAAAATGCATTTAAATTGCATTGTTTACTGTGAAAATGACAGTTACAGTTTGGGAGTTAACCACAAGGGGGCACTGTAGGATTTGAGTGTTCCCTGTGTGTGTTTACAACTGTAGGGGGGTGTGGCTGTAGGTAGGTGTGACATCATCGATAACGTCCCCCTATAACAGGGATGACGCGATCGATGCTGCGGCCACAGTGAAGCACGGGGAAGCCGTGTTTACACACGGCTCTCCCCGTTCTTCAGCTCCAGGGATGGATCGCCGCACTGCAGCGGCGATCGGGTCCGCGAGTCCCACGGTCCCGGTTCTGGAGCTTCGGACCGGGTCACGGGAGCGCGCCGCGGGCGCACGCCGGTGACCCACGGCTGGGTACTAAAACCAACGTATATATACGTTGATGTGCCCAGCCGTGCCATTCTGCCAACGTATATGTGCAGTAGGCGGTCCTTAAGTGGTTAAAAAGCAAAATACTAACTCCAGTATTTTGTTTTAAAACAAAGCCATGCACTGCCTTCTAAATACTTTCTCCTTGACATAGTCACTCTGTGGTCCAGTGCTGATCCTCCTCTTGATTGAATGATGCCCAGATTCATTTAACCTACTTCCTGTGAGCCCAGGATATCATGGAGCCACCCCTTAGGGATCATGTCACCCCTGGATCACAGCACAATGCTGAGAAGAACGAGACTGATGTTCATATTAGTTGTGCTCTCTATTTTATTGAAAACTGCCCAGTGGCAGAGAAGACGTGAAGAGAATGTTGCACATCATAAAACTGGGAAGAATGCATCTGCAAACAGGTAAAATGTTTAAAAAATACAATCTAGTGGGAGAGGGGGGGCTAAACCTCCTTTCAACTTGTAACACTTCAAAATGTGCAAAAAAAAACAAGGGGAAGTAAATACTGGTAAAGCACACTTAATGAGTACATACATTTTTATTTTTAGTATTATCTCATAAATAAAACAACTATGCTTATCACACACATATATCCATTGACACAGACTTTTGATTGCCTTTGGTTTGCATTTTGGTGATTCAGGTACATTGATCAGCAATTGGCAGAGAAAAACCTTTAAGGTTTCAGCCACAAGTCAAATGTTTACCTGTTGAAATATATTAACATGATTTACATGGGGAACGATAGAGAAGTGCAGTGATGGCACCGCATACTAATTTTGAAACTAATGACTCTTTCCCATCTCTACCTTCCGTACTCTGAACTGCCTATTTCAAGCAGAGCAGGTCGGCTGCCATGGAAACTGAGCCCTGGAATGCACAGGACCCATGCAATCAACAACTGCTCTGAGCTTTGCAGCTCCAAGTTTAACCCTTTGGTTGGCAACAGCTTGGAAATTCAAGAGGTTAAATTAAAATAGTTAGTTGTATAAAGCCAAATGAAGCATTATCCCGAGAATGGTATGTTAACTAACATATTGCTGTTAAGGAATTCTGTATTACAAAGTACATGCTGCAGACAGGTGGCCATGCCAGCAAATAGATTAAATTACTGGTTTAATAATGCATTAGTATTAATGGTAAATAACCTTCACTAAGGTACCTTCTGCAACTTAAGCACCAGTTTGCCTAATAAATTATTAAATGAGCAATTTAATGTACATTACTGGTGGGGTGCTTGATCTATTTTTCTTGGTGAATGCTGTGTTTGTTTTTAAAATGGCTGTTCCTCCCGGGAGCACCCACGCTATTTGCACTTCCATCCTGAGGAACGGTAAAGGTGCTGCATTCACATAAGGCTCTACAAACAGCAGCACATCATACAACTCTTGTGCTCTAATTTCTCTGCTGTAAACTTATTAAATATCACTTGTCACTGTATTTCTGCTACAATGTCTTGCTTTCTATTTTTCTGAAACAAAGACACAATTTCCCAAAATAATTAAAGCTACCTGCTTAATAAAAATATTTTAAAACAATATGTGGTATGTCATAGCTCTGGTACAGTTAACTGTCTTCCCTTGAAAACATGGGGATTTGGTAAAGATAGTTTTGAATTAATTTCAAAAAGATTGGGAAAGGTTAAAATTGTTGCTAGTTGCTATACTACTGTCTGTGTTTCCAGTAATAATTCTTCCCAGTATAAAATGAAAGCCTCATGGATTCCAAGTGTTAACCCTTTTGGGGTCTACCAAACCCTTAATACTCAAAGCTACACATCAAGAAACAAATTGAATTGGAATTTCAATTGAATACAGAAAGGTTAAAAAAGGTATACAAAATGATAATACACATAAAGAGATAGTGGATCAATTTAGAAACCTCCACGATGGTATCTGTAACATAACTTCTATACAATCACAAATGGATATGAAGTAGTATTTGGCCCACTCAACACGCTTTGTGGACACTTGTCCACTTGTTCGCTAATCGCTAGGGATATTAGAGAGGTTTAACATTTTATATTCAATAAAATATATACAGGATTTTTAGCAATATTTTCTGGATTGGATTATTTTTGTACCCTAAAAGTCCCATTGGATCCGTTTCTTAAAATGCAGCTTTCAAGTCACGTGATGACAGGAAAAAAAGGGGGGACCTCCTTGGTTTAAATGCAGACAGCAATAAAAACTTGAAACAAGAGGAAGTGTAAGATGAATGACTGCTAAGCTTCTGCTGTAGTTTCTCAAAAAATAAACAAAAAAACCTTCACTTGTTTTACTGTTTTTTCTCTCGAATGTGGTAGGGTCACTGGGACCAAAATACCTCCCATAATAACCTGCCTGATGCAATTCAATATAGAGGCATTCATCACAGCCACAGATCAGGCTGCAGAGAACCACAGTTCCTTCAGCATGGCCACACCTCAGGGTCGACACTCTGATCTATCTCCAGCTAGGCTCTTCCTCTGGAAAACCAAAACAAGTGCCGGGCTTTCCCCCAAACATATAATACATAAGCATTTAAGACATATGAAGCAATAACCCCAATAATGTGCGTTGAAAAAATGTATTTGTGAAATACAACTCCTTCCTCTAAATCATGCCCATACAAATGTCCCACATATTATAATTCAAACTGTGCTTCACGGTGCACAAAGCTATGATCTTCACGCAAACCAAAACATGCCATGAAATACATTGTGAACTACAAAACCCTTCCTCCAAGGTGTAAACTACGTGCTCCTGTACACACATCTACACTATGCATTTACCAAATGACAATGACCCCCTTACAATGCTAAGTGGGTCCACCAAACCGTGAATCAAATTATATTTCTAGGCACCTTACCAGGCACAGTTTGAATTATAATATTTGGCAATTTTATTTATTTTTTAACACACATAAATGTGTTTATTACTTTATATGTGTAAATGCTTAAGTAATATACAGAATGTTTGGAGGATAGTGTGGCACCTGTTTTGATTTTTCCTCTATTACCTAACTGTTATATTTTAGGGAAACAGTTGTGGTGCGAGCAGCTATCAAAGTTAATAGCATTAGCCTAAGCACAGGACCCATACAGTTAAATCTTCTTCTGGAAGAACCTATGGATCAGTCACCCCCTCTCACACCCTCACAGCTTCCCTACATTCATAAGCACAAGTAGAACTGGGATTGGCAGGAGTGAATTAAAGCACTACCCACATATTTGAGATTGAAAAGAATATACAGTGGCTTTGGCCTGGAGTGTAATTTCTCAAATCTGAGATCAATAATTTACTCTAATGCCCTGTACACACGATCGGTTCGTCTGATGAAAACGGTCCGATGGACCGTTTTTATCGGACGAACCGATCGTGTGTGGGCCCCATCGTTTTTTTTCCCATCGGTGAAAAAACGTAGAACCTGTTTTAAAATTATCTGATGGTTAAAAAAACGATAGAAAAAAACGATCGTCTGTGTGGAAATCGGTCAAAAATCCACGCATGCTCAAAATCAAGTCAACGCATGCTCAGAAGCATTGAACTTAATTTTTCTCTGCATGTCGTTGTGTTTTACGTCACCGCATTGGACACGATCAGATTTTTAACTGATGGTGTGTAGGCAAGACTGATGAAAGTCAGCTTCATCGGATATCTGATGAAAAAAATCCATCGGTACATTTTCATCGGATGAACCGATCGTGTATACGTGGCATAAGACTTAGTTGGAGGAAATGGGCTCCACACTAACAGTTTGCTTGAAGACACAGATACTACAGGTTGACCTGCATGGATCCTATATCCACACCCTGTTCTTTCTCCATGATGACCTTCAGAAGAGCTTATCTGCACAAAGCCAAACCAGGAATAGTACTATTTAGGGAGACCCATTTCCAGTCAAAACATACACCAAATTGCAATCACAACAGATACTTATTTGAATGGTACCGTATCACTAATGCAGACCACATACCAAGGGGTGTGTCAATTGCCATTCAGAAATATCTCCTCATCCAACTCCAGAAACAAAAAACAGGCCCCAGAGATTATACATCTTTTAAAAGTCACCCTGCGGAAAAAAAGTTCCCCAATATTAACTTCTATCTCCTAAATGTGAACTAACTTACTGTTGCAAAACTATATCTTAAAATGCTCCACAAATTTTCTGCTTGGCAGAGATCTTACTCTGACCATTGAACCTCTCCTAGACTCTTCTACATCCAAATCCTACCTATCTTTCAATAATAAAAAAGTGCCTTCAAGAATCTTCTTTTTCTGATCCAACTTCTTGATGTCACAATAGATCCATGATCTGGGCAAACCATTGCCCTTCACACTATCCCCTGACATCCCCAAAATGAGAATGGATATGGTGTCCCAACATCTCCCTCTTATAAGATCCACCACACTATTCTCAATATAGTCTTCGGTTTTCCTTAAAGACCATTTAGAGCCACTATTTCACTCCTAACTCAGTTGGAGACATTAAAGGCAGTCCGCAGAGGGAGGCTTTGTACAATAGGCATGAGGTTGAAAAAAGGAAAGAATGCAAGCTATTTCCACAAACGTAATCCAAGTTTTTTTTTTAAAACTTAACATAAACACTCTCGTCTGAGACCTTGGCTACTACAAGATCCAAGCTTTTTCACCTCTATGACAAATATACATGTAACTAACTAGAAAAATTTAACCAGCGACATTATGAGTTCAGCGACAAATATGGCAAATCTTTGTTGAGAGCCCTCTACGTCAAAACCGCTCAATCTTACAATCTGTCTATTAGGAATTCCAAAAATTTAATAATCTATACACCTTCTACTTTTTCAAGTTCTACAATTTTGGAGGATCAGACCTTGTGTTGACCGAATCCCAAGATTTGTTGAGCAATACCCTCCTCCCTTTGATAGATCATAATATGTGAGACATAATAGATTACCTTATACACTCAGAGTACAGTCGGAGCTGATAGCCATGACTAAACACACCTCATCTGGCAAATGTCGTGGACCACATAAGTTCACATAAGAATTCCAGAAACAGACAGATTCACCCCTTTTCTCCCCAAAATCCCTTATTCTATCTTTGCAGATACTTCTCAAACCAAGCTCTTAAAGCCCATATCTTTTCAATCCAAGGGCCCAATAATTATCATTCTTTGGGTTCTAACTATTGCCCAATCTTGCTTGTAAAATTGGAACTAAAACTCTATGCTAAATGTATAGCTAACAGTCTCCAACGTATTCCCCTGTGACTAATAAATGCACATCAGATGGGGTTTGTGCAAGGTCAAGAATCCAGGGACAAAACACACTAACTAATGCAACATGATCAAAACTCAAATATACCTGTGCCCTATATCAGTGAATGCAGAAAAGGCCTTTCATGTTCACTGGTCTTTTATATAAAATACTCTAATTACAATTAGGCCTAGGCCTTAGACTACTCCACAAAATCATGGTTCTGTACTCCTTCACTGCCATAGTCAACAGGATCAACAGCTATTGCCTAATATTCTTGATATGAAAATGGCATATGCCACGAATGTCCTCTAAAACTTCTATTATGTGTATTAACCATAGAACACTTATGCCTCGTTTCCACTGAACGGAACTGTTCGGGTCGGTACAGTTTGGAACGGTTAGAATGGACCGGTCTATTCTTGTGAGCTTTTCCACTGCAAGTCGGACCGTCAGGGCCATTCAGGGTTTAGAAAAAAATGCCTAGGGTGTCCACCAATCAGTGGAATGTATTGTAGGTCCGCCCTAACCGAAGCGTTCCATTTTCTATGGCCCCACATCTAAAGCAGGACCCAGAATGGTCTGGTACGGTTCCGTTTTATGGCACACTTTCATTATAGAAACACCCAAAATAGCGTACCGTACTGAACCGATCCGCTCAGTGGAAACGAGGCATTAGCCATCACCCTCAGACACAACCCCTCATATCAAGTATCCAAATTGTCTCAGTCTTTACATACAAAGTTCTCTCTTTTTGGATGACCTTCTTTATGTCGTGCAACCCCACATATCCATGTCATCTAAAATATACAAATGTAGGTGCTTCAGTTGTGTAAGAAACTTTATAGTTAACTACTCCCTCTTCCATCTCCACCAACAAAACATGCATGTTTGGTGATATAAATATGCATGTTTATGTAAGTCTGTAAACAAATTATCTTTTGTTTGCTGGATCATGCTGGCACATTCTAACACTTGCTTAAAACTTTGGCAAACTATGAAGATTCATTCGTATGACCGACTGTCATAAGAACGAAAGCTAATAGTTTTGTTTTTTATTCCAAATGCTGGCAAATACTTTGTAATTTCAGTAATTAAGTGGTATTAAACCCATAAGCAAATATTAATTTTACTGCAGCCTACCTAAATTTGTAGATGTGATGGCTGCATTAGCTTTCCTATTTAGTTTTTCTTTCCTTTATTTTCATCTGGTGACCTGGCATCTAACACTCCCCTCTCCCTATTATAACAACACTGCTGTCCAAAGATGCTCCTGTGCTTCTTCATTCAGGGTGTAGGCACTCCAATGTTCTAGTATTATAATTATAATATATAATTAAATACTTACCTTAGAACAAAGCCCTCCAGTGTTGCACCGTCACCGCTGACAGGGCTTCCATCTTTGGCTGTACAAATGGGCAGGGCCCCAATGATGTCACTCCCATCGGATGTAGCATGGAGCTCTGAAGGTACAGCTTATCATGGGGGCAGTGATGTCACTTGCTGTATCCAGTGGAAAAATCTTCTAAACACTGCAAGTTTAGGAAATATTCAATGTACCTACAGGTAAGCCTTATTATAGGCTTACCTGTAGTACAAGTTTACTACCACTTTAAATTAACCTTCTACATAGAGCAAAAAAGCATAAGCATCTCTTAGGCCCCTTTCACACCGAGGAGTTTTTCCGGCGGTACAGCGCTAAAAATAGCACCTAAATACCGCCTGAAAAACTCCTGCCCAGCCTTCTCAATGTGAAAGCCTGAGGGCTTTTACACTGAGGCTATCAGCTGGCAGGAGAGAAAAAAATCTCATGCAAGCAGCATCTTTGGAGCGGTGAGAGGAGCGGTATGTATACCGCTCCTTGACCGCCCCTTCCCATTTAAAACAATGGGAAACTGCGGTAATACCGCCCTCAATGCGCCTCTGCAGAGAATAGGGTGAAGGCTGAAGAGAATAGGGCCACATAATGATATGGTCCTACTTTCTGCAGCATTTTACAATAAATCCATGACTTTAAGCTGTACCCTCAGGGTTCATAAGAATGGCCATGATGCTGGGCATTACTCATTCTGAAAAGAAGGTCAACACTGGAAAAAGGACCAGTGATTATGCATAGTAATGCTCAGGAGAGCGCTTTTTAACAAAGTGCTAAGCTGTTATTATTTTTTATAAACTTGAATTGGGCGTTACTTATAATTCCAACCAAACAGCGAAATACACATTTGCAATACATAAATAATTATTTAAAGAAAGATAGGAATTTTTGAGGAGGAGCACAATTGCTGCTTCTTAAACAGCCCATCCCCAAGTCATCATTATATATAGGTAGAACAATGTATAATAATGAGTCTGAACTATTTGATTCAAACATGAGCCAATCACATTGTTTGAAAGAATAGAGGTTCTAGAGACAGGTAGTGCTTTTTTTTAAGTAGTAGGGTTGTTCACTGGTGGATTTTGTTTTCGCATTTGCAATAATTTTGCAATGTAATTTTATTTTATTTTTTTCATACACTTTCTGTGCTAGACTAGTATTTACTTGACTAAATCATTTAAAAGCAATCATATAATAAGAGAGTCCAGGATGCAGTCTTTCTGATTTGAAAATAGCAATGCACTTTGCAAATCAATTCCCAATAATTTAACAAACATTTTCCATCGTGGAGATTAATGGATCTCTGAAGTGATCCCCACCAGACTAGAGATAGGCTGTGAAAAAAGGCCACAGATTCAATCACGCAACTGATGAAGCTTTAAGGCCTCGTACACACGAGGCAATCTATCTGTTCAAATCGGTCGGACCGACCGATTTGAACAGATCTGTCTGCTGGGATTTTGGTTTGCTCGCGTGTATACACGAGCAAACCAAAATCCCCGCCAGCAGACAGCGCGCTGACGTGTCGGTGACGTGGCGGTGACGTTGACGCTGCCACGTCACCGCACCAGGAAGTAAAACACTAGCACTAGCACTAGCACACACTAGCAGACTGTTTCCAGCAGACAGATTTGATTGTGTGTACGAGGCCTTAGGCTATATCATTGGAAAGTGAATGCAACCTCCTCCTTCAACATATATAATGCTCATTTAGAACATACAGGGGGTTATTTACGAAAAGCAAATCCACATTAGTAGATCTGAGGGGGACATGCAAGGAAAATAAAAAAACAGCATTTTTGCTTGCACATGATTGGATGATAAAATCAGCAGCGCTTCCCCTAATTTTAGAGCTTCCCCCTCAGATCTACAGCACTTGTAGTGCAGAGTGGAGTTCCCTTTAGTAAATCAACTCCACAGAATCTCACAAAAGTGAGTACACCCCTCACAATTTTGTAAATATTTTATAACATCTTTTCATGTGACAACACTGAAGAAATGACACTTTGCTGTCCCCTCAAAATAACTCAACACACAGCCATTAATGTCTAAACTGCTGGTAACAAAAGTGAGTACACCTCTAAGTAAAAATGTCCAAATTGGGCCCAAAGTGTCAATATTTTGTGTGGCCACCATTATTTTCCAGCACTGCCTTAACCCTCTTGGCAATGGAGTTCACCAGAGCTTCACAGGTTGCCACTGGAGTCCTCTTCCACTCCTCCGTGATGACAACATGGAGCTGCTGGATGTTGCGTTCCTCAACCTTCCATTTTAGGATGCCCCACAGATGCTTAATATGGTTTAGGTCTGGAGACATGCTTGGCCAGTCCATCACCTTTACCGTCAGCTTCTTTAGCAAGGCAGTGGTCATCTTAGAGGTGTGTTTGGGGTCGTTATCATGTTGGAATACTGCCCTGCAGGTCTGTCTCATGCTCTGCTTCACTATGTTACAGTACATGTTGACATTCATGGTTCCCTTAATGAACTGTAGCTCCCCGGTGACGGCAGCACTCATGCAGCCCCAGACCATGACACGCCCACCACTATGCTTGACTGTAGGCAAGACATACTTGTCTTTGTACTCCTCACCTGGTCTTTCAAAATGCAACATAAACAAACACCTATGTCTAAAACCTTGGCCAAGACACACGCTTGACACCATCTGAACCAAATAAGTTTATCTTGGTCTCATCAGACCACAGGACAGTAATTCATGTCCTTAGTCTGCTTGTCTTCAGCAAACTGTTTGCAGGCTTTCTTGTGCATCATCTTTAGAAGAGGCTTCCTTCTAGGATGACAGCAATGCAGACCAATTTGAGGCAGCGTGCGGCGTATGGTCTGAGCACTGACAGGCTGACCCCTTTAAACCTTGTATAGGTTTTTTTACTTTTACCTACAGGTAAGCCGATAATAAAAATATCCCTTTACAGTTTAGGAGATATTCCCCTCGCAACTAGCCGTTGAATGGAGTGGCGCATGCACACTGGGGATTTTCGGCTTAAGGCCCATCAGCCGCCAGATCTTGCCGGAAAGAAGTCTCCCGTGCGTGGGAGTGACGACATTGCGGCTCCAGCCACTCACAGCGCTGGAGCTGCGATACCCGGAAGACACGCCGAGGGAAAATTTCATCTCCCTCGTCGTGGACCGGCAGCTGTACCGCAGCCGTACCGACGCCTCGTTCCAAGGTAAGTATTTCATAATGAGCTAGTATGCAGTGCATACTAGTTCATTATGCTGTTTCCTTTACAGGTGCCGTAGGCTATACAACCGCTTTACCACTGCAGCAGTGCTGGTAGCACCCAAAAGTCTATTTCCCAAAGACAACCTCTGGATATGACGCTGAGCACATGCACTCAACTTCTTTAGTCATCCATGACGAAGCCTGTTCTAAGTGGAACCTGTCCTGTTAAACTGCTGTCTTGGCTACTGTGCTGCAGCTGAGTTTCAGGGTCTTGGTAATCTTCTTATAGCCTAGGCCATTTTTATGTACAGCAACAATTCTTTTTTTTAGATCCTCAAGGTTCTTTGCCATACGGAGCCATGTTGAACTTCCAGTGACCAGTATGAGAGAGTGAGAGCGATAACACTAAATTTGACTTACCTGCTCCCCATTCACGCTTGAGACCTTGTAACATTAAGGAGTCACATGACAACGGGAAGGGAAAATGGCTAATTGGGCTCATTTTGGACATTTTCACTTAGGGTGTACTCACTTTTGTTGCCAGCGGTTTAGACATTAATGTGTGCTTAACCACTTAAGCCCCGGACCAAAATGCAGCTAAAGGACCAGGCCCCTTTTTGCAAATTGGCACTGTGTCGCTTTAACTGACAATTGCGCGGTCATGCGACGTGACTCCCAAACAAAATTTTCCCACAAATAGAGCTTTTTTTTGCGCTATAAACAAAAATGCAATGTTTTTTACTTTTTGCTATAATAAATATCCCCCAAAAATATATAAAAAAACATTTTTTTTTCTCAGTTTAGGCCGATACGTATTCTTCTACCCTATTTTTGGTAAAAAAAATCGCAATAAGCTTTTATTGGTTGGTTTGCGCAAAATGTATAGCGTTTACAAAATAGGGGATAGTTTTATTGCATTTTTATTATTATTATTTGTTTTACTACTAATGGCGGCGATCAGTGATTTTTTTCGTGACTGTGACATTATGGCGTACACTTTGGACAATTTTGACACATTTTTGGGACAATTGTCATTTTCACAGCAAAAAATGCATTTAAATTGCATTGTTTATTGTGGAAAAGACAGTTGCAGTTTGGGAGTTAGCTGATGGGGTTATGTGTTCCCTAATGTGTGTTTACAACTGTAGGGGGGTGTGGCTGTAGGTCTGACGTCATCGATTGTGTCCCCCTATAACAGGGATGACAGGATCAAAGCAGCCGCCACAGTGAAGCACAGGGAAGCCATGTTTACACACGGCTCTCCTCGTTCTTCAGTTCCGGAGACCGATTGCCGCACTTCAGCGGCGATCGGGTCCACGAGTCCCGGAGCTTTGGATCGGGTCACGGGAGCGCGCCGCAGTTACGCGCCCATGACCCGCGACTGGGTAGTAGTACAGGACATACCTGTACGTGGATCTGCCCAGCCGTGCCATTCTGCCGATGTATATGTGCAGGAGGTGGTCCTTAAGTGGTTAATTATTTTTAGGGGGCAGCAAATTTACACTGTTATACAAGCTGTACACTCACTACTTTACATTGTAGCAAAGTGTCATTTCTTCGGTGTTGTCACATGAATAGATTTAATAAAATAATTACAAAAATGTGAGCAGTGTACTCACTTTTGTGAGAAACTGTATGTACAGTGCCTTGTATTCATACCCCTAAACATTTTCCCCATTTTGTCATGTCACAACTAAAAACGTAAATGTATTTTTTGGGGGTTTTATGTGATAGATCAACACAAAGTGCCACATTATTCTGAAGTGGAAGGAAAATGATAAATGGTTTTCATTTTTTTTTTTTTACAAATAAATATCTGGATGTAACATGACAAAATGTGGGAAATTTCAAGGGGTATGAATACTTTTTCAAGGCACTGTACAGTACATTAGACCAAAAATATAATTTTTTGAATGTTATTGCTAAAATGTGACTACTGTGTATGCATATCTTTCGTTTATTAACCCTTTTAAATCAGATCTGCCTTTACACCGCAGGAAAGGTATCCTAGCAACCTCTGAATAGCATCTCTTGTGCTGTGTGCAGATGAAGTGCTTGAGATCTGAATTAATTGGCTACTAGGCAACTGCTTGGTAGTGGTGCAGAGATGAGTTCAAAAATGCACTCAATGCATGGGTTAATACTGAGGAAGGAAACAATCTAGTTCTTCATTTTAAGTATATATTTTCTCTAGTGTGGCAGCACACAAAGACTACATACTGCATATTTAATGGGGAGATTTTGCTTAATTATGTCCAAAAAAATACAATAACCATGCATGAAATAGATGTGCATCTGTGGGAAAAATACACAATTTGCTTGTTAATTTCATGTAATTGCAAAAAAAATAAAAAAAAATAAAACATCGATAGTGTAAAATGAAGGACTGGGAAGCTCTGCATAAATTTACCTCAGAGAATGTTAATGAACATGAAACCAAGGACTGGCAGTGAAATAAAACATCTAATAAATATTTAAACTGTTCTGCATTAGAACAATTTACGTTAATGACATTTTCTACAAAAAAAAACAATAGTGGATTGGTCTTTGTATATTGAACAAATTTGATTTATGTAGAGATTTAGATGATTTTAAATAGGTGGCAAACAAATGACAGCACATTCCAAAAATGAAGAGCAGTCTGAAATGATAATCTGAATTATTTTAAGATCCGTAGAGCAGATGGGAGACTGAAAGTCTTGATTCCTGTGCTCCAATAAATGTCGCCTGTGTGTCTCTTGCTCATTTGTTCTATGGATTTGTAACCTAGGAAACCTGAACGTGGACTCTGAGAAGTATTGCTGAGAAACCATTAATCCCTAAATGCAATATATGTACAGAGGATTTTTGCTTTATTTTTACTCATAACATAATAAATTGTACTGTGCAACACAAGAAAATGGCGATCCTGTGAACATATTACCTCATGTAGGTCTCTGTGTTTACATTATACAGCCAAAGCTAAGTAACTGGGGGTGGCCTGCTAATCATTTGAACTACAGCTCCCTGTATGAAGTGCAGTATGTACATTATAAGTTTATGGAAGTGCAGAAATTGTTTTTAAAGCAAAGGTATACATGTTGTTATAAAGCTCAACTCCTAACTAACTGCAAATATAAAAAAAATATCCAAATGCCCATTTTACTTATCTAAAGCCATGATGACTTTTTGCTCTTCTTCTGTTTACTTCCTGGGGTCTTGTTGGATGTCTACATCACTGTCTGAGTTATAATTGGTGAAGGTGACACTTGCAGAGGCTGGGTCCACTCTTATAGGGTCATGAGGCAGAAGAATGCACGGTAAGGGGACCAGTGGCCAAAAAAATAACTAGCTGGGGAAATGCCCAGTCCAAGGGCAGGAAATCAGCTTGGAATAAACTGTGACTTTGATCCACTACACTGCATGATGTGTTAGGGCTTTGAAATCAAGACTAAGGAGTAAAGTACCATAAATGATGCACAATCCACTACTCAAATTAAATTTTTATCTGGGGTTTGGCTTTAAATATTGGGATCCTTGCTTGTGACCTCTTATTGTATCCTATGTTAATGTAGTGTGGGATTTATACTTGTCCTGGCAGGTGTATGGGTGTCCCTTAAAAATCAGGGGCTCAAGGCAAAACATATTTAACCATCTTCTTCCCCCATTCCTTTTGATACTTTTTTCGCGAGTAAACAAAGAGGAAGGCAGTGGTGTAGACCATGTGTGCTTCTCCCCCCAGTCACTGTACAGAAAACCCCTGAATTACCAGGCTCTAAGTAGTAGCTTGGGGAAAATTCACGTGATCTGCATTAGTCCTCTTCTCTCATCTCCCATAATAGACAAAAGCAGTGACAGCAGCTTTTAGAGTACGTAATTGGGGACCAGAGAGTAAAGTGAGGACTTTTTTCGTTGCCACTCTAGAAATCTGCCAGCTGAGATTAGATTCTCACATTTCCACATAGAAGAGATGCCTTGAGAGTCAGAGAAATCCTGTGATGACACTTGATATTAGAGAAATCTTCAGTTTGAAATCCAGATGAGTACAACACTTTGCTACATGACACATAGCTTATGGTCTGTGTTATGTGTCACTGGGAGCAGGCGATATCACAGCAGACCACTGTACTTTTATATAGCAAAACAAATAAACTTCCAGACATTAACAGAATTTAAAGGTTTATGTAAACTACAAAAAGGCCTGGTAACTTAGACTGTATTAATTTCTATGAGGGAGGTGCTTTTTCTTTTTAATTTCTTACAAAATTTCTTACAAAAAAATTACAACTTCAAAAAACTCACCATGCCTCTTACAAAATACATTTGACTGTCTATTTTCAAAAAAAAGGCTCATTTGGGGAATATCTGCACTGTCCTGACATTTGTGGGGCTCAAGAAATAAGATTAGTTAGTACATCAGGATTAATCGATTTTCAGATACTGTATATATCATAGTTTGTGGCAGGGCTCAAGTCCCGCGGGAACGCATGGGAACGGAGTACCTGCATATTTTTCACAGCAGGAACTCAGTTCCCTTTGTAGCACTAGAGCAGCCGAGAGCAGCCGAGTCGCCCGAGCCAATCCTTCACTAAGCGGCGATGCCCAGCTCGAGTTACTGTCAGGGGCAGACGAACCTTAGTAATCCTTTATGTTACACGCAGCTTCCTGTATATGGATTCATCAGTTAGTGTGCGGGTATTCCGTCACTTCTTCGATGCCGCAATGTCTCCTGGGAGCTTTTGTCATTGTTCCCAGGAGACATTGCGGAGGTCTGCCGCGAGTTATCGCGGGATTTAGAAAGAACTTCTGTCTCCGAGGAGACATTGCGGCATCGAGGAAGTGACGGAATCCCAGTACACTACCCAATGAATCCATATACAGGAAGGGGCCAGTAACATAAAGGATTACTAAGGTACAGTGGATCGAAAAAAACAAAAACATGCGGTTTAGTAATTATGCATATGAGCGTATAATTTTTTTTTTTTTCGGTGGGGGATTGGATCTTTGGTGGGAGTTCCCACACTTTTTTCCCCAGGACTTGACCCCTGGTTTGTGGACTGAATAACTTTCCTACAGGCTAAATAATATACACTGACTTGGGTTATTTTCTCCAACGAAATTTAGCAGTTTTCACTTTGGACTAAATTTATGAGGAATAATTTTTTATTTGCAAAAGATTGTAAAAGAAACAAAGAAAAACATTTTTTTTTTAATTTTCGGTCTTTTTATAAATTATTTATCAAAAAATAAAAAATCCAGTGGTGATTAAATAACACCAAAAGAAAACTCTATTTGTGTGGAAAAATAATAAAGAAAATGTCTTATTGGTACAGTGCTGCATGTCCACACAATTGTCATTCAAAGTGCGACAGTGCTAAAAGCTGAAAATTGGCCTTGGCGGGAAGTGGGGTAAAAGTGCCCGGTATTAAAGTGATTAACCCTATAGTATCTGCTCATTTCTTATAGATTTTATAGTGAGGGATAAATAATTGAGATAAATGTGGTGTTCATGTTCATACCTCTGGCCTGTAAATGTCGCTGTTTACAGTTGTTACATGTATAATCCGTTCTATACTCTGTACAATGTTAGTTATAGTTGCTGATCAGAAGCATGCACATGCATTATGTATGCTTGAACTTGTTAATGAAGCACTCTATATACTCGTTGCTAATCTGGAGGCTTTACTTATTACTAGAAAGCATTTCCTGCAAAACTGGTTGGTTATCTTAGAGCAGTGTTTCCCAACTCCAGTCCTCAAGGCACACCAACAGGTCATGTTTTCAGGATTTCCATTATTTTGCACAGGTGATTCGATCAGTTTCACTGCCTTAGTAATTACCACAGCTGTTTCAATTGAGGGAAATCCTGAAACACATGTCCTGTTGGTGTGCCTTGAGGACTGGAGTTGGGAAACACTGCCTTAGAGACCCCAATCTTGTGCTTGCCTGTGGTTGCCTGACAGTGACTATAACATTTTGGCCAACTTGCTGAAAACTACATTGCAAGAAAAGTAACTGCTATACTGGGCAGGGACCTTTTGCTGCACTAATCCTACAATTAGTGGATGGTCTTAACACAACAGCTTCAGTTGACCTACGCTATCAGTGTCCAAAGTTTCATCACTCAGAAACACCTCACTGACCAAAAAACTGTACACAAAATTCAAGTGTGATCAGATGTGAAACCAGTGTGCCAGAGATGCTTACCCTTCTCTGTTTCTCCAAAACAGGTACAAATATCTACAAAGCAAATGGCCAAACTCGGAAAATGAATTTATCCCTTTTCTACAGTCTTACTACAGGGTTAAACATGAACTGTTTTTACTTTATTGCTTTTACTTTTACTTTATTGCTGTATTTTTCATGGATCTCATCACTTACTAGTACCAGTTCAGAGACCTTGAGAGAGCATCCTATGCAACTTGCACACAAGAGTCACCTGGGAATTGTTTGAACAAAACAAAGACCATGTGAGCTATACTGGTGGCTATGCATGGATGCCCAGGTACCAACTGCTGTTCAGTCTTGCATTATATGAGTCATGACAAATCTGCTGTCACACACACTCCAACACCCCACCCCAACCAGTGACATTTACTAAGTCTGCTAGGAAGAAGCTTCCTGTTGATATTGTAGGTCCTTTCACAAATGCACCTGTTGACTGCTGTTTTGCTATACCATTAAGGTGGTTCGCCAGTCACTTTAAAAATAATCAAAAGTCAGCAGATAAAAATACTGTAGCTGCTGACTTTTAATAATAATATACTTACCTGTCCAGGGATCCAATGTTGTAATCACCAGGGCCGGTTCTTTGGGTTCCCAGCATGGCCAGGCTAAGTGTGGAAAGCTGTCTCCCCCACTGTTCATGTGTGAATGGTTCCACAGCCTCCTTGGACCTGTGATGTGTCCCAGAAGGTAAGTGTTATCAGTGGCATTGGGAGCCAGTACCTGTCAAAACTAGGTACATGCTCCCCAAAAAATGATTTTCCAAAAGTAGAAGAAGAGGGCGGATTAAGAGCAAAAAATCAGTTTTTCAGTGCAGTTCCGCTTTAATGAATCAGTACAGTAAATGGCCTTTGTCTCAAATATAGCATATGCTACTTGTTACTTGCTGCTTGCTAACATTTATTTCCAAAGTCTTTGCCAGGGAACCTAACCAAAGGAAACTAGTATCTGAGAATCGGCCACAATTAGTTTTATCGGAATTTGAAACCTTTCTGGGAATCGTACAAGAAAATCCTCAGTTTTTTTTGCCTCAAGCAAACTGAGAGATTGAAAAGCTCAACAAAAGCTCTTCAGACGGCAAATCTTAAAGGGAAATCTTGGAAAGTTTTTACATGTAGTCCCAACATGTCTACAGTGTGACTAGACATATAACTACAGTAAGCATCACCAACTAAACTGCTACGTGACATAAAAATGTTCACTAAACTACATGTTGCAAACATACAACTCTCACAAAGTCCAGTGCCTCTGAAACCATTGGTTGCTATGACTGTTAAAGATCAACAAAATAAAAGTAAGACATATACTTGTCAGAAACATGATGTGAAAGAAGTACACTTTCCGTATGGATCTCTAGTTAGAGTAAGGAAACCTTATTAGAGTGACAAGTCAGGAAGGACTTTATACCTGTGAACTCTCTAGTGGTTGCATATAGAATGCCAGTGGGCTTGCGCTTGTTAACCACTTGCCGACTGCCACCGATAGATATACATCGGTAGAATGGCAGGGCTGTGCAAAGCAACGTACCTGTACGGTGCTTTGAATTTGCCACTTTGGCTTTTTTTTTTAGTTAAAGCGACGCAGTGCCGAATAGCAAAAAATGTCCCGGTCATTGGGCAGCCAAATCCTCCGGGGGTAAAGTGGTTAAGCAGGACATTTTTCAGTGGTTTTATTGGCGTAAGTACATTTTCCTGTTTAACTGATAACAACCAAATTTTAGATGAGGAACCTGAACCACCTAGACATATTTGGGAATTAGAAGGTCTTCTGTGTAGATAAAGGATTATGTGATGTAGTCATAATGCACAGTACAGTTTATGATATAATTCTTTGGCATTGTTGTTGTTTGTATTTTTCAATATTAAGGTAAAGATTCTTATATACTATGAGGGGAATATGCCACTATTTACAATTTTTACAGTTATATGTATAATACTTTCTATACTCTGTACAAATAAATAACTCTTGTTCCTGCTATAATATACCCAGAAGCTTGTACATGAATTACCGGTATGTGCGCTTGAACTTGTTAATAAAGCACCTACTTTGCCTCCCCGACTACAGGACACAAGAGTAAGGAATGTTGTAAAAATAATTGTTTAAATCTTTTTGTCTTGCTGTTCTTACACAACCTCTTAGATGATCCAGTATATACGTAGTGCCCTGTCTAGTTCAATAACAAATAGACAACAGTAGACATGTGGCATGCTGTATGTTAAAATATGTTCCATGTCAACTGTAGCTAAGTTTAAAAAGCTGTAGATAAAAACCACAGCTACCAATCTATTTAAAACATTTCCTATTGGGCACAGTGAATGCTTCAAGGACGTGCAGGCATAACTGAACAAAGTTAGCAAGAACTAATAGGTAAAATGATGGTTATCTCTCTCCTTCCTATCCATCTTTCTTGTTATATAAAATGCCTGTATTTATTCGACTTTTTCTGGCCCTGTGTGTCATTCCATCCTTAAATGCCCACATTAAAAAGTTCACAAGGAGAGCAATGTCGCCTTGAGTTTCATCTAATATTTCCTGCTGCTTTGCATGCAAATTATATCTCCAGATTGTTTTCTTTATTTTTAACATGTCATTATCACAGCTGTGGTGAAGTGGAGATGGCACCATTATGTTTGCCTTCGTGGGGTGCTTATTATAAACAGGCACTGGTAGCTACAACTGCTATCAGAAGTCTTGTTGATGATATCAGGAAAGGCAGCAAAGTAAAGAAATACTAATATTCAGTTCACAAATTGTTACACAAAAGTTTATATAACACCCTTCATCACTACAGTGTGTCACAGTCAAATCTTTAGAAGAAATAGGTTCCTTGTATTTGTCTCTATGGTTAGTTTGGCAATCGATTAATGTTACCGCCAACATTTATACATGGCAACTTTTTTGACCACCAGCACTCAGTCAATGCCTATAATCTGATAGATGTCACAGTAACTGTAATTTAATCCATTCTACACAATATGTCACTACCAAAGAGACTAATGAGCTATAACCAGTGACAAGTATGGCACAAAGGGGTCTACTTATAATAAAAAAAATATATATTGTCATCTCCATCTAATAGCCAATGTAGTGTGTTATTTTCTGAAATACCACAATCAGGAAAATACTAGATGGATCTGACGATCATAGTAAAAAACACATGGCATTTTTAAAACAAGTTAAGCAGATCCAAGCACAGCACTTGTTTTCTTTAGATAGAACCCAAAATGTGAAGCATTGTAATGTTTCTTTCCATTTTGCAGATTTCTCCTACTGAAACATCCAGTAGATTACAGAACCAGTCTGTTTTCAGTTCATAACAACTGTCAATAACTACAAAATAATAAAAATAATAATATACATTGAATATATAAATTATCACTGTTGCAATCATTAAAGAAGGAGCCGCTGTCAACAGGACCTCTGTTGTCACATTGGCAGATGGTCTTGGCTGAGCAAAAAGGGGAATGTGCACCATTAGGGGCATTCTAGGGTACACAAGGTAATTCAAGTTTTAATTAAATCTCTTCCATTTCATCTTTTCCATTATTGGTCCACAAGTGGTTAAGATAAAACATAAATTTTAAGAAAATTTAAGATAATGTAAGCTTTGACTTTTTAAAGGGACACTAAAGTCAGGGCTTTTTAAAAAAAAAAAAAAATAACAAACATGTTATACTTACCTCCACTGTGCAGTTCGTTTTGCACAGAGTGGCCCGGAAAGCTGTCTTCTGGGGTCCCTCGGCGGCTGTCTGGGCTCTTCCTCGTAAAAGCTTTCCATCTTCATGCGAGGGCGCTCTCATGGTGGAAAGCTTTTGCGAGCGCGCTCCCGTGATACAGCGGCGGCCATAGCCACCGACTGTATCACTCGGCTCTGCCCCCCGGCGTGCCGCGTCATCCACTCTGATTGACAGCAGCGCTAGCCAATGACTGCACTGCTATCAATCCGCCCAGCCTAGCCAATCAACGGCCAGGCTGGGAACCGAAGAGGACGACGTGGACGCGCCCGGGAGATTCGAACGGTCAGGTAAGTACAACGGGGGCTCGGGGGGGGGGGGCGGTGCTGTGAGATGTTTTTTTACCTTAATGCATAGGATGCATTAAGGTAAAAAAACTTGTACCTTTACAACCCCTTTAAGCATGACAAAACAAGAATATACAAAAATATATAGTTTTTTATTATATAAACATAGCAAAATACCCTGGCTACATTTACAGCTGTGTCCTTGTAGTGGCGACTGCCGCTCGTAAAGAGCTCCCATCCAAGATTACCCAGCATCTTGCTTGTTTTTGGGGGGCTGTCTGCTTTCTGGCCATTGATGATATCTTTAACCACTGGCACTAGCTACTAAAAAAACAAACATCTTTTGGTGCTCTTTGTCACCAGATATTTACTTTTACTTTTACTTTGGTACACCATCATCCATCCCTCTACCTGTAGTTGCTGGCTTTCTTTGAAACTGATTTTATATACCCCACTACATTTCTTTCTGGAAGGGATTACTCGACTTCTCGACAGTCACTCTGCGCTCTATTTGCTTTTAGCTGCAACACTACATTATTTACTATATATCACTCCAATGCTCCTGAAGAATCGCATGGCGCGTAACATGTAGAGCAAGATCAAGTTTACATCTCTTCACTGCAATATAATGACACCTTGGAATTTACTGTTATTATATAATAAGTGTTTCCTTAATTCCATGTAGTTGTAATATGGTTATAGATAGTTGCAATTTTAACCATTGGCTGATCTATTAATGTGGATTTTATTTATTTTTTCTATGTTTATATAATAAAAAAATGTATCGCTGTGTATTCTTGTTTTGTCGTGCCTAAAAAGTCCAAGCTCACATACTCTTACATTTTCTTTAATCTGAATGGAACGTGGCACGGTCTATTTTATGGAGTATCCACAGTGCCACTCTGTGATGATACAGCAGATTGTTTATTAAGATAAAATATCAACCCACTTTCAGCAAATATACTTTTTAACTGGAACTTTTCCATTACCTAAGCATGTCAATGTAGTGCTACCATTATAATTTTCTTCCTTATCTCTTTCACCTCCAGTACTTCTTATTTTCCCAAAATGTGTAGTCTATGAAGACTAAACATTGATATTACTGAAATGCAAATTTTGACTTTCTGTTAAAAATCTGTAGCCAAGTCTTCATCTTTCTCTCTAATGGCTCCCCTTGGCAGCTGACATACTGCTGCTTACTCTGTAGAAATCAGTCACACATGGCATGTCATAGGTCATGACGTCACCTTCTCTGAACTGTGTGAGAAACAAGATGGCAGAACCCAGTTAGGTACAAATATCTGAGTCTCAGGGAGAAGACTGAAGCAAACCCACTTGTACCCAACCACAGGCTCAATTTATTGTTATTATTTTATTTCCAGTATGGCCTCCCTCAGAATGGTGCAGCGTTTAATCATACCTGTGCTTCTCCTATTAAAAGCAACCAAAAGTGCAGACCTATGGAAGGATCCATACAGCTCAGATCATTCAACACATTATAAAGTTTAATGCCGCGTAAAAACGATCAGACATTCTGACAATACCGTGGATTTTTTTCCGATGGAATGTTGGCTCAAACTTGTCTTGCATACACATGGTCACACAAATCTTGTCGGAAATTCCGAATGTCAAGAACGCGGTCACATACAACACTACGATGAGCCGAGAAAAATGAAGTTCAGTGATTCCGAGCATGCGTCAAATTGATTCCGAGCATGCGTAGGATTTTTGTGTACAGACGATCAGAATTTCTGATAAGAACTTTTGTTGTCGGAAAAATTTAAACCAGCTCTCAAACATTTGTTGTCGGAAATTCCGACAGCTAATGTCCGAGTTTAATCTGCAGAAGTTAACATATTGTTTTAAAGAAAACTTCTCCACCAAAATATAAATTAATATTGCAGTAACAAGTGGGAATATCAATCTTTGACAAGAAGCAAACTACAAAAATAGAGGCGATTGTGTTTCAATGATTACTGTTTATAGTCTAAAAGCTTTTACTTAAAGTGAATAAACAGAAGTTGCAATAGTCTAAGCAATTCTTCAAATTTAAGTGAGTCATAACCTCATTTCAGCTACTATACTTTTTAACAGGACCTTTTCAATTACTCAAGCATGTAAATATAGTGATACCATCATAATTTTCTGCTTCATCTTTTTCACCTCCAGTACTCTTTATTTTCCCAAAATGTGCAGTCTATGAAGATTATTACTGATATGCATATCAGTAGCCAAGTCTATATCTTTCTCTCTAACTGCTCCCTCTGGCAGCTGACATTTTGCTACTGCTCTGTGGAAATCAGTCACACATGGCATGTCATAGGAAGGGCAGAGGTGACAGCATGACTTCACCTTCTAAGCTGTGTGAGAAATAAAATGGCAGCATTCAGTTGGATATGAATACTTGATTCTCAGGGGGACAGACTGGAGCAGTTTTTGGTAACTGTCTATACACTTATGCCTTGTAAGGCTTTTGCCCAGCCAAATCACATCAGAATTCCGATGGAATTCCATCGGAGTAAAATAGAACATGTTCTATATCTAAACTCTGACGGAATTCATCAGAATATATGATGAAAAAACTCTCATGGGGCTACACACGATCGGAAGATCCGATGGAAAAAGTCAGTCAGACTTTTTCCATCGGAAATTCCGATCGTGTGTACAAGGCATTACAGTTCATTGTTAAGAATAATTTTAGTAAACATTGAAAACGGAAAGGTCTGCTTTGCTGTATGTTCTGTTTCTTGTAGCGTATACCATTTTTACAGTCCCTAAAAAGGACAAAATGTGAACTTACCCTGTAATAATCAGTACTGTACACATCTCTAGACATTCCAAAGTCTCCAATTTTCACTAAGAGGTTTTCTCCCACCAGGCAATTCCTTGTTGCCAAATCTCGATGGACGAAGTGCTGTGAGGCTAGGTACACCATACCTGCTGCAATCTGCTGGGCTATGTGAAGCATCTGAGACTGAGTCAATTCAGTTTGGCGGTTTCCTTCTGCCATAAGCACTGCATCTGGTCCATGGGCCCTGAAATAGAAACAAAATTGTTATTAAAAAAAGATCACAGTAACTGAGCAGTACTGTAACTGGATAGGTTTCCTAGAAATTCTAAATCTAAATAGTAAATCAATCAAATAGAGATTACAGTGGTTACATTTATGGACTTGCTAAAAGAAAAGAATCAGGGACAAAAGTTATTGTGCTTCCTTATTAAAAGAGTTACAACACATAGTTTTACCTAATGTGAAGTAAACAATGTATATGTATAGAGTTTCTGTATTTGTTTGTTGTATTGCTGTTTTCAATGATCATCAAACTTAGACCGCAAGGTCTTTTATTTGCAGATGGGGTTCACTGTACTCATAGAGAAACTTGCTAAAATACGCAAGGTCCTAAATGAATTGACAGAGAAAGAATGTGTAATAAACTATGATAGTCACTCAGATATTGGCTTTCAGCAGTTTATGTAGTCAAGATGATTTGTAATTGCTTGCTATAAGTAATAGTGAATATTAGATGCAAGAAATGTGTATTCTAAATGGATATTTCTTCATGAACATGAGTTGTCAATGCCTCTTTTAGTTCAATGTAAAAATATCAAACATAGAGAGAGAGAGCGTTCAAGATATGTTATACTAACACTAAATATTCTGCAAACAAATTGATTTTCTAATATAGAATTTATAAATTGATATTGCAAAACACTGGAGCTGATTTATTAACCACTTAAGGACCGCCGCATGTACATTTACGTCGGCAGAATGGCACCGACAGGCACATCAACGTATATATACGTTGGTGCCTTGGGGGGGTTCGGGGGTCCGATCGGACCCCCCCGTACATGCGGCGGTCCGCGCGGCTGCAGGAGCGATCCGACAAGAGGGGGCGGCTATTCGTTTTTGTCCTCCCCCTCCGAATCGCTCTCAGCCAATGCGCGCGCCCGCCCGCCCTGTCACTTCCTCCTCCTGTGTAAACACAGGAAGGAGGAAGCGATGTGATCTCTCCCTCTGCGTTTTTTTCAACCACCACTGAGGAGAGATCACATCACAAGTAAGTCTGCACAACACTACACTGCACTAACACTACACATAAACACATTTAACCCCCACAATCGCCCCCCCTCCCCCTGTCACAGTGTCACTGAATGCAGTAATCATACATGTATGATTACTGTATTTAGTGTCAGTGTGACAGGCAGTGTGACAGGCAGTTAGTGTTAGGTTCAGGGTAGCCCCCGTAACCCCCCTAATAAAGTTTTAACCCCTTGATCACCGCCCTAGTTAACCCTTTCACTCCCTATTGCCAGCATCACTAAGCGATAATTTTTCTGATCGCTGTATTAGTGTCGTTGTTCCCACTAGGTAGCTAATTTTTTTTTTATTGCGATTTTTTTTTACTAAAGACATGTGGCTAAATACATTTTGGCCTAAATGTTTGACTAAAATTTAGTTTATTGATTTTTCTTATCACAAAAACCAAAAAAAATGTGTTTTTTTTTCAAAAATGTCGCTCTATTTTTGTATATAGCGCAAAAAATAAAAATCGCAGAGGCGATCAAATACCACCAAAAGAAAGCTCTATTTGTGGGAAGAAAAGGACGCAAATTTTGTTTGGGAACCACGTCGCACTACTGCGCAATTGTCTGTTAAAGTGACGCAGTGCCGAATCGCAAAAACCCCTTGGGTCATTTGGCAGCATATTGGTCCGGGTCTTAAGTGGTTAAAGGATATACACCTACCCCTTAGCATTGAGCATACATGGACAAGCAAGTTGTATCTGCAAGGTTATTTACTAGCTAGCCACCCACAATGTGTATGAAAATGTGTGTGCTGACACCATCATAAGTGTGTTGAATTGACCAAGTCAGTTTTGCTATGGAATGTAGACTTAAGCATACGCAAATATACAGACTAAGCCAAAAGGTAAATTCTTAAGTGTCTATCTGAAATGTATTGGGCCTATCAAACCTGCTATCAACACTTATAATGGGGGGGAGGGAGTGAGCTGTATAGCACAGGACATGAAGGTATTTTTGTATGTATGTGTAAAAGTTTGAGTGCGTAGAAACTACACCAGTCAGCGTACAAGATTTCATATGCTGGTGCTTGGAATGTTGATTTTAATGTACATGTGCTGATTGTTTTCTTATTTGTCAACACAATGTACAGATTTTTTAGACCTCCCGCTTTGGATAGCACATGCGCAATTTACTGCTTAGGCAACTAGTCACACTCATTTTTATTTCATTTTTCAGGAGGGTGAAAAAACACAGATGCCTTAATGCACCTTATTGGTGCAGATTTAAAAAAGCTGTATTATTTGGATGTTCAACGAAAATGGATCCGAATGCAATAAACATCAGTGTACAATCAGCCAGACAGCTTTAGGTTGGGTATACATGAGCACATATACCTAGTTTTAATAATATTACATTGAATGTACATATTTAATAATTTGTTGAGAATTCTTAACATCAAGTATTTAAAGAAAAACATTTTTAAAACCAACATTTTCTTTCCGTTTTCAACCTAAGAATAATGTTTTTTTTTATTTGAAAGTTCATCTGCGGCCTGTATTTTTGGAAGAGGCTTTAGTTTAATAACGGAACTCATTTATTTGATTTTAAATGTTCAGTCCACATTCTTATCTCAGCATCCTTCCTTCAGTCATGAAATCAAAGTCTCCCACAGCGTGCAGCTGTACAAAGCCACAACAGTTTTAGCTGTGTTTCCTACACTCCCCCAAATCTTTCTCCCTACTATGAACTCTGCACTCAGACATTGCATTTGACCTTCAACATGTGGTCTGATGTCTGAAACATGAAGCTGTGCAGCATAAACTGTGATCTCAAAATTCATTAAGGTCTCAGACGCATTTTCTGTGACAGCCTCTGGGGGCAGTGCAGGTTAACAAATTATCCAACAAAAGGTTATTTTCAGCTGCAGCTATTAGCGTGGTGAAATGTAAAAAGAAATTAGAAAGCAAATAGGTTATATTACAAATTATATCATTTGAACTTAATTAGATTTTTACCTTAATTACAGTAACTGTAAAATACTGTTTTTGACATTCTGGACCAGTTTATTGCACAAAAGCTTCTGCTATGTCTGTATGCTTACTCTGATTCTGCACCCTTCTGTTATACTGCATTATAATATCAAGCCAAGATGTAAATTCAGGGCTGCTGTATGTGAGTGATTGTTAAGCATATTTCTAACAATTATCTACTCCAATCTCTACTACATGCAAGATTGTAAGGAGCTGTGAGTGTTGCAATACAGGTTATGAAATTAATCTTGTTGCAGTAGCAAAAAAAAAACGGCAGAAATGTTATAAAAGGGGGGCCACCTACACAATAATAATCTAAAATCTTTCTACAACGGATAGTATGACACCATTACAGGTGGCACACAGCAAACGTTGTGATGGCGGTACAGGACAGGCTACATTTTGGAAGACATTCTTCAGTTTGGACTGAACATCAACAAATCATGTAGGAGGCAGTGATTAACCGCTTCAATACCGGGGCTATTTTGGCACTTCTCCTACATGCATAAATCATAATTTTTTTGTTAGAAAATTACTCAGAACCCCCAAACACTATATATGTTTTTTTAGCAGACACCCTAGGGAATAAAATGCCGGCCATTGCAACTTTTTATCTCGCACATTATTTGCGCAATCATTTTTCAAACGCCTTTTTTTTGGGGAAAACAACGGTTTTGTGAATTAAAGAACAAAACAGTAAAGTTAGCCCAATTTTTTGGTATAATGTGAAAGATGAAGTTACGCCAAGTAAATAGATACCTAACATGTCACGCTTTAAAACTGCGCACACTCATGGAATGGCGCCAAACTTCAGTACTTAAAAATCTCCATAGGCAACGCTTATTTTTTTTTTACAAGTTACAAATTTAGAGTTCCAGAGGAGGTCTAGTGCTAGAATTGTTGCTGGTGCTCTAACGCACGCGGCAATACGTCACATGTGTGGTTTGAACGGCGTTTACATATGTGGGCGGGACTTACGCGTGCATTCGCTTCTGAGCGCGAGCTACCGGGGGTAGGGGAGTTTATCACTTTTATTCCTATTACAAGGAATGTAAACATCCCTTGTAATAGGAATGTGTGTGACAGGTACTCTTTATGGAGAGATGTGGGGTCAATAAGACCCCACATCTCTCCTACAGGCTGGAAAGCATTAGATCGTGAAAAAAAATTCAACGATCTAATGCTTTCAGCCCCGATTGCGGCTGTGTTTACATTCCAGGACCCGGGCGTGACGTCATAACATCGTGCCCGGGCCTCCGACGATCATAGAGATGACTGGTGACCACCTGGTCACCAGTCTTCTCTATGGTTTACAGCGGACGGCGGCGGATCGTTTCTCCGGGTCTCCGATGGCAAAGGAGAGAACGGAGACGCACCGGATGGTGGCGGGAGGGGGGCGTCCCCTCCCGCTGCCTATAAGAACGATCAAGCGGCTGAACTGCCGCTATGATCATTCTTATGGTGCAGGGATTCGCCGCCTGAAGAGATGGATATCTGAATGATGCCTGTGGCTGCAGGCATCATTCAGATATCCCCACTGAAAGCCAGGACGTCAATTGACGTCCTTGGTATTGAAGTGGTTAAGGAGTAAACCCCTTTAAATATCCAAAGATAACAGCTACAATAAAGATCATACTTAACTGAATAAAGATAGGCATGGGAATGTACATATGATCCAATGAGCGTGCAGATTGCTTTTCTTTTTTCAAACATAGATCAATGAATTCTAGGACACCCCTACCAATCGAGCATTGTTTATATTTACCAATGCTTTATGACTTGCTTACTAAGAATAGCCAATCTCTAAATCTTGTACAAACAGTATATCATTTTACATGCAATAGTCACTCTGTTGAGGCTAAAGCATGCTGTATATTCCCTTTTCAGACTCAAACAGCTTTTTCTGAATGAGGAAATCACTATCTTGGACCCCAGACTATGCAGTTAAATGAAATACTTGCATATTTTGGGACATATGCTGCTTTATATTGCATTTAACACTTTCTAATGTTACCTATGCAAGCCAGGACAATTGGTTTACCAAAATGTATGAGTTTGGGGCAAATGCATTTAATTATGGACCTTATTTGGGTTTGCATTTCTGACAGTAATACATATGTGTAGCCAGGAGCTAGCTATTGTGCCTGAAATTCAGGGACAGTATGCAGTATGTGGAGCTGTCCCCCTCTAGTGTTGGCTTGGAATCAATGTGTCATGTCCTAAAGACAGATTTTTAGAGCAAAGCATCATGGGATGTGTAGTTCAGAATGCTGGGGTTTAAATTGCAGCAGGATTGGCCTGAACTACAACCACCAGACTGCTGGGAGAGTACAGTGCCTTGCGAAAGTATTCGGCCCCCTTGAACCTTGTGACCTTTTGCCACATTTCAGGCTTCAAACATAAAGATATAAAACTGTATTTTTTTGTGAAGAATCAACAACAATTGGGACCCAATCATGAAGTGAAACTAAATTTATTGGATATTTCAAACTTTTTTAACAAATAAAAAACTGAAAAATTGGACGTGCAAAGTTATTCAGCCCCCTTAAGTTAATACTTTGTAGCGCCACCTTTTGCTGCGATTACAGCTGTAAGTCGCTTGGGGTATGTCTCTATCAGTTTTGCACATCGAGAGACTGACATTTTTGCCCATTCCTCCTTGCAAAACAGCTCGAGCTCAGTGAGGTTGGATGGAGAGCGTTTGTGAACAGCAGTTTTTAGTTCTTTCCACAGATTCTCGATTGGATTCAGGTCTGGACTTTGACTTGCCATTCTAACACCTGGATATGTTTATTTGTGAACCTTTCCATTGTAGATTTTGCTTTATGTTTTGGATCATTGTCTTGTTGGAAGACAAATCTCCGTCCCAGTCTCAGGTCTTTTGCAGACTCCATCAGGTTTTTTTCCAGAATGGTCCTGTTTTCGGCTCCATTCATCTTCCCATCAATTTTAACCATCTTCCCTGTTCCTGCTGAAGAAAAGTAGCCCCAAACCATAATGCTGCCACCACCATGTTTCACAGTGGGGATGGTGTGTGCAGGGTGATGAGCTGTGTTGCTTTTACGCCAAACATAACGTTTTGCATTGTTGCTAAAAAGTTTGATTTTGGTTTCATCTGACCAGAGCACCTTCTTCCACATGTTTGGTGCATCTCTCAGGTGGCTTGTGGCAAACTTTAAATGAAACTTTTTATGGATATCTTTAAGAAATGGCTTTCTTCTTGCAACTCTTCCACAAAGGCCAGATTTGTGCAGTATACGACTGATTGCTGTCCTATGGACAGAGTCTCCCACCTCAGCTGTAGATCTCTGCAGTTCATCCAGAGTGATAATGGGCCTCTTGGCTGCATCTCTGATCAGTCTTCTCCTTGTATGAGCTGAAAGTTTAGAGGGTCGGCCAGGTCTTCGTAGATTTGCAGTGGTCTGATACTCCTTCCATTTCAATATTATCGCTTGCACAGTGCTCCTTGGGATGTTTAAAAGCTTAGGAAATCTTTTTGTATCCAAATCCGGCTTTAAGCTTCTCCACAACAGTATCTCGGACCTGCCTGGTGTATTCCTTGTTCTTAATGATGCTCTCTGCGCTTTAAACAGACCTCTGAGACTATCGCAGTGCAGGTGCATTTATACAGAGACTTGATTACACACAGGTGGATTCTATTTATCATCATTAGTCATTTAGGTCAACATTGGAACATTCAGAGATCCTCACTGAACTTCTGGAGAGAGTTTGCTGCGCTGAGAGTAAAGGGCTGAATAATTTTGCACGCCCAATTTTTCAGTTTTTTATTTGTTAAACAAGTTTGAAATATCCAATAAATTTTGTTCTACTTCATGATTGTGTCCCACTTGTTGTTGATTCTTCACAAAAAATTACAGTTTTATATCTTTATGTTTGAAGCCTGAAATGTGGCAAAAGGTCGCAAAGTTCAAGGGGGCCAAATACTTTCGCAGGGCACTTTATATAAAAAGGCTGGTTTAGGCCTAGATCGCTCTCAGACTGTCAGTCTGGATCTGCCAGCAGGAGCTCCATGCCAGTGTGAGCTGCTTCTTAATTTCTGTCTGCATGAGAGAGAGCTACACAGCTGCATCCAGACGGACATCTGCGGACAGCATTGCTTCCTGTCTACAGTGGTTTGGAGGCTGTTACTGATCCTTCAGCATTACCTGCACTTCAGATCTGGGTAGGCCGTGGCACAGTGTGACGGAGGGCAGATGCCATTCCCTGAGCCAGGACCCAGAGAGAGATCCGAAAGGAGTCCTCATCATCATCTGCATCACTACCAGCAACTTCTGTTACGCTGTCCGTGAGCGGGCACCTGCCCATTTAATTCTATAGACACTGCATATAGAAATCATTGTCCCTGTCCACATTCCTGATACTTTTAGTGCTACTGGATGCAAGTTAAGCCAATCCCATAGACACTGTATGCAGACATCTGTGCGTTGCTCACATCCCTCTCATCTGTAGTCCCACTGGATACAATACTATTGAAGTAACATATGGTGACCACTTGTGCTTAGATCACACAAGAAAAGTCTGCGTTCTTAAAGGTGTTAATCGCATACCAGCTAAATTTGCTCTGCTCTATAATCAAGGATTATTCCCTTCATCATTCTTTAAGTGAAAGCTGAAGATCTGCTGGATCTTGCCGGGGGCATTAGTACTATCCTCTCCTTGATATTACAAGTGACTGAGTGTGGTCTAACACAAGGGGTCTGCTCTAATTTCTCTGGAACTCTGCTTAAAGGAGTCAGACAATTTAAACACAACAGTTTCTTCAATGTTTGTCAGTTTGATGTTAAGTGCCAGTGGGCTGAGGAGATAGCGTGGAGTGGCCTGTTCTATTAAGTGTCAGTCTAATGCCTCTCTGCTGCCTGTTTACATAAGTCTAAATGGGTTGGATTGCACTGTGTTTCTTTGCATTTTTGTTTTGCTAAATAGAAATCCAGAGATTTCACAATCAAATTTCATACTAGTGCTATATTATTTCATTCTTATGATGTATAATTTTATGTAATGCTTCAACTGCGTCATGTAAGTTTATTGTTATTGGTGACAATTTGTAAAAATCCAAGGTGTCAGAGGACCATCGGGGTACCGATTCTATCAGTGGCCCTCACAAGGTTAGCGCTACATATGTTTTCTGTCATGCAATTTTCATATTTTATAGATCCTCTTTAAGTTATTTTGTATTCATACTTAACAGATATAGTGGTCAAAATCATCTGTGGTATGTCGCTTGTATACTAATAGTGTGTAATCTAATTTAACATGTAAAACAACAGACAGCGCCAGAAAAGTCTGGCCTAACCACAGTTCTGTAACAAATATATTTTATGTGTTGTTGTAGAAAAGACTAATTTAAAGATTTAGTTAGAACAGGCTCCAAGATCTTTTAGATTAATGTGTAGACATTTATTTTTTAAAGCAACCAAGGTTTTCATCTACCAGAACCGGTGATCAGTGGTTCAGAAGCCAGAAAAAGATACATACTGTTGCATAAAGATTCACCTGGAACTCTATGAGGCAGAATCCCAGTGAAAAACAACTTCCATTGTATGCTTAATACCATAGACTTCTGCTGATCTTTCAGCATTCACTGGGTAAACTAAGCTAATATAGATATTTTAAAATATGAACTGAGAGACTCCTTGGCTGCTAGGCGAGCACTAGGAAACACTAGAAAATCTATTGTCCTTCATTGAAAATGCCCTACACCACTGAATCTAAATGGAAATTGGAGTACTACTCTTCCCCTTTGTATAGAGCCATGTAAAACAGCAGAAGATGTCCCTTCTAATTTGATAAAGTGAGGTCCCCATGACTAGTTATATTGTGATAATGACTTGACTTTCTTTTGGTATCATGCATGGAAGGTAGGGCTTTGCCCTATCTATAAGGATCATACTTTATGTGCCACCTTTATTGACTTACATTACATTTTCCAGGTCTCCCCCTGGAGGCTTTCCAAGTCCTCTACTGTTGGGGGGGGGGGGCATAATGTTTGTTCTGTGGAATTATTTTCTCTGAGATTTACAATGTGCTGCCTAGTCTATCTAGTCCTCTGTATGATGTCTGGTGAATTAATGTATAATGTCTACCCTGTTGATGATCCTGATGAGGGTGCTCAAAGTTTTGTTTTGTTTTTTGTTCCTTTCTTTTTGTGGATGGTCTCAGTTTGTAGTTTGCATTGAATCTCTCTTGTGCTATTTCTTTGAAAACTCAATTTTATATCTATATATATAGATATATATATATATATATATATATATATAGATATATCTATATCTATATATATATATATATATAGATACATAGATATATAGATATATCTATATATATATATATATATATATATATATATATATATATATATATATATATATATATATATATAGATATATATCTATATCTATATATATAGATATAGATATATATATATAAAAATTGAACTGAGACCAAAGAAAAAAAATCTCAGCATGTAATGCGAATCCAAATTTCTCTATCACTCTGCATTAAAGTAATCAAAAAGGCCTCTCTTTTACAGAAATGCTTCAGATTTTTTTACTCATCTTTATGAGATAATGCATGTGTGTGTGTGTGTGTGGATGCACATGTGCGATTGTGGGAGGTTTTCCTAAAACTTAAGCTGGCCCATAGATGGATCGAAATTCATCCAGTTGAGCAGAGACCAGATGAATTTTGATCCATGTGTGGCTGCCCCTGCTAGACAGAAGTTGATTGTTAGATCGACTTTTGTTAAATGGGAATGTTGACAAACTTTTCTCAGTTGCAGGGGATTCCTTAATCCACCTCGCTTGTGTGAATGAAGGAATCTGTTTTTTTTTTTTTCATTCACCCCTCTGGCTAAATGAAAACAAAATGACCCATCTACTGCCAGCTTTAGTAAGCAATGGCTACAAACTGGACTTAGACCTTAGACCCATTTAAATATGATTAGGGAGTTCCAAAACATGCCTGATTTTTAACCCAACAATATCTCTGGCACATACTCAGGACTTTAATCTTATGCTCTATTGTGGAGGCCCAAGTCGCAAAATCTCCTTGTATAATAATAAGTGTTTGACTCTCCTACCAGCAAATTTGAAATGGCTTGATAATCACAAGCAATTTATTTAACAGGAAAGAGCCTCAATAACTACATCCAAGATTTCCTATTTAACTATTGATGATCAGAGTTGTGAAGATACAGTACAATCTGTTTCACATGTGTCCCTCTTCTACGTGTGTTAGAATATGTGTTTTAGTCTGTAGAAAATAAATCACCAGGGCAGTTAAAACAAACAATTCATGCAGATTAGGATAAGAGTCTAAGTGGAGCTGACTTTGTGATTGCAAATATAACAAATCATTTTTATGAAGACATATTGTTGCATTTCACCACAGCATGCCCTATGAAACAATTCTCTGTTTTGTATGACAAGAAAAAAAACACTGGTAAAGGTGGAGTCCCCCATCATGAATTAGTACACAGTCTTATGTGAGTGCTCTAATACAGTACTACTAATACTCTAATATTCTAAAAAAAATCTCTAAGAAAGGAACTTATGTACATGTAGATATTGCCAGAAACTAATAGATAGGAGATCAATTGGATCGCAACATAGGTGTGAATGCAGTATGCAGTGCTTTATTGTAACTAGCTATATAAATAGATATATACATATACAAATACATTCAAACACAGTGGGGGCAGTCAATAAACTGTTGTGTTTTATGTATATGTGCTTTAAATATTCCATGATTAAGATTCCTGGAATATGTTTGCTTCCAAATAGGTGACTAAATGGGATGGTCAGTTAGAGCTAAAGGCTTTTTAGCTCTATGCCCCAGCATAAAATAAAGGGTTGGCTGGCATCCTTTTTTTTCAACCCCCCCCCCCCCCCATTTTACCTAGAACCTTAGTATAGCATTGTAGTGCACAGAATATTAAATTAGGGTGTGGACCCCAAAGCTCAAATACACACGCGTGTGTGTGTTTGTCAATACATAAGGCCCTGGCACATTGATCTCCTGCCAGCACGGTGAAATAGAAGAGTGTAAGCACTTCTCCTATGGCAGAGCTGGTAAGAAGGAGATCTAACCCATCTAACCCATGCGCACTAGGTGATTAGGGTGTGCCAAGACACATCTGGCACACCCTGTGAGCACGCCTATGATATATATGGTATACGCGATATATGATATAGTGTAGTATATGTCTGTGAAATCAAAACGATTAAGGATTAATCCCGATTAATTATAACGCACATACAGATCCAACTACTTTTAGCTGATCTCCTTGCAGGCCGATTCCCATGCAGCTACCAACCACTGGAAAAATGGATAGCTGCTCGATGGGAAGAGCATTAAAACTTTTATAGTCTTCAAGTAGGTAACAAAATAAATATTGCACTGGAGATAAAATCGATGTAGCTACATAAACTGTAAAAATGGTGCGAGTAATAATGGTACCAAAAGCAGTCATAAAAACCTGTAGCTAAGTATGATACTGGTATAAAAATGTGTACAACGATGCCACTGCTGAATCCAGATGAGGAGGGGTTAACATCAGTCCAGCATGTAGATGTCCCATAACTATCACAACTCCCAGTGGATGGTTGTAGAATCCCAGGTTGACAGAGGGAAGTAATAGAGGGAAGTGTAACAGCGCTTGCGTCAGGGCTGTCTTAATAGGGCACACCTGGGCACTGCCCAGGGGCCCCAGCTGCAGGGCCCCTGTGCCCAAAGCAGCTGGTCCTTGAGCCTACGCTGCCCCGAAATTGGGGGCCCCATGATGGCACTGAGAGTGATAGATACACAGGGGAGGCAGTCTGCCTTCTACCGTCTGTTTACCTGCACTGTCATTATTGTAGGGGCCCCAGAGCATTTCTTTGATGCTATTAAAACTGGCTTGCGTGTGGCAGATAGAGGTCCCGCCGGCATGCAGATATGAAGGCACAGCAAAGGAGCCCTTCAGATGGACATGGCAAGCCCCGCCGGTGTCCATGATCACCGGATCTCTGACAGCTGAAGGCCCAGAAGCCGGCAGAGAGGTGAGTACCAGTCATAAAAATGTTTTAATCGATCAAAAAGATTTTGATCGATCAAAAAAATTAAAGATTAATCGATCGATTAAAAGTTAATTTGCACAGCCCTAATATATATATATATATATATATATATATATGGTTTGTCGTTTTGACATAGCACGTTAGTTGTGGGAAATGCATCACCTTTCTCTGCCTTTTTGCTACACGCTCATGTATTGGGAGTGCAGCCGTTCCTTTTTCTTCCATTTCACATGCCTATGATAGTTAGATGTTATGTCTACTGAAGGCCACACATATTCAATTCTGCGAAAATGTATATTATAGTGAAAACTACAACTTACAATATTTTATTAAAGTGAAAAGGGCTCCAAAAATATATGAGGAAGCATAGCCTTTATCAACTGGAAAAGTTATGTAGCCTCAAATCAGCTGAGGGCCACAAAGAAGGTGTAAGAATGTAAAAATAATCATACATACTATCAAATATTATACTGTTTAGCCCCATACACACTATCAATTTTCCTGCAGGTTTTTCTCTTCAGGTTTACCAAAACCATGTAGTGCAAGGGCCTGTCTGATTACATACAAATTGAAACTCTTAAGATTTGACAGCATACTAGATGGTTTTGGTAAACCTGAAGAGAAAAAACCTGCAGGAAAACTGATAGTGTATATGGGGCTTTTTGCTGAGAAGTTTGTATAACAATTTATAAATGTATACTAATGCTTTAAAGATACCAGTATCTCTTTACAGTAAGTAACTCACACAAAATTTTGAACATGACAGTTTTCTTTAAGATCAATAGACTGGACTTTACCTTAAAAACTTGTTGAGGTCACCATGCTTCATATATTCAAAGACCATAATAAGAGGGTCTCCCTCCACACACACCCCATAAAACTTTACAATATGTTCATGCTGTAAGTTTGTCAGTAATTCAGCTTCTCGATGGAAATCTTTCCGTGCATTGTCACTAGCATCTTTAAGCGTCTGCAAGATGAAGACACTGAAAATCAGTCTTATATAATAAAGCAGATCATTGGTATTCTACGTGTGTACATTAATACTGCACTATGCAAAAATGATATGTAAAAATTGACAAGACTGAAGACATTGTATGAAGCCCTTAACGAAAAGAAAAACACACACAATAATAGCAATCTGGGATCTGTGTCTGTAAGTAGAATTCAAAGCTGTTAGTGTTGCTTGGCAACTAGAAGACGGCAAGTGAAGAAGCCGGAGAGGCCAGTAAAAAGGGGGGGGGCAAGAGATACTGCCTGTGTCGATCATTTCACATAAGCAAAAACACAATACCTCCCACTCAGCCCATTTTGCCCATATTATCCATTTATTATTAGATTACAATGATGGTCTATTCTAAAAACTTGGATCATCCTACAAAAAATATGATTTTACAAAAGGAAGGGCTAAATTATTGTGGGTTACGATTCTCTGTGAAAGAGGTGTCAAAAGGATGGTTATATTAAAAAGAAGGACTTAAAGAATTTTGGTTGGTCAGATTACACACTGGGGGAAAACCCCTATAGTAAGGTATTTAAATTGTCGTTCTACTATAACAAATCATACTTACATATGATATACACACACAATACACTTATACTTACTTATGGGGTAGTAAGTAAAGTAAGTAAAGTAAGTAAAGAAAAAAAATCCTAAATAGCTTCCTTTACCTTAGTGCAGTCCTCCTTCACTTACCTCATCCTTTGGTTTTGCTTTTAAATGTACTTATTTCTTCTGAGAAATCCTCACTTCCTGTTTTTCTGTCTGTAACTCCACGCAGTAATCCAAGGCTTTCTCCCTGGTGTGAAGTGTCGTGCCTTCGCTTGGACATCAGAAGAGTCAGGACGCCCACTAACACACAGCTTCTTTCTCTATCTGCAATGTAGAGAGCATCCTAACTCTCCTGTTGTCCAAGGGAGGGGGCGAGCATGACACTCCACACCAGGGAGAAGGCCTCACATTACTGTGTTTAGTTACAGACAGAAGAACAGGAAGTGAGGATTTCTCAGAACTAATAAAGACATTTAGAAGCAAAATCGAAGGATGAGGTAAGTGAAGGAGGACTGCACTAAGGTAAAGAAAGCTATTTAGTTTTTGTTTTTACCTTTGCAACCCCTTTAAATTGATAGACACATGGAAATTTGTTGATTTCTTAAGTTTATGTCTAGATCTTCATGTGTTGTTCATGCTACTCCATATTTAGAAAGAGAAGCCCAGCTAAATATCTTCCCAAATCATTTTTGAAATATTCAAAGGATTTCCATTTGTCCTGAGCTCTTGTGTGGTGGACTTGCACTGAATTTTTAGCTCCTGAGGTCTGTTCATTTAAAGTATTTGTGAACCAACGTCTATAAAAGTTGATTGTAATACAGCAAATAGTATTTTTTGACTTTAATAACAAATAGTTATTTCCTTTTTTCTTAAAGCCTTATTCAGTGGCCATGTGATCTCACAGCCTCATTCAAGTCCCTTTTTCACAGAGCAGGGGACATATCTGTTTAGTAAGCAGGTGGGCAGCGTATTATGTGACACACTAATGACGTTCCTCCTCTGTGTGCTGCATTCCGGGAGGGTGTACATTCTGCAATCCATTCTCTATAAGCAGCTGCTGTTTTGACAGCAAGGCTCTTGCTGGGAACCAATACCATTCAACACAGCAGGACTGGGCAGTTGGCGTGGCAGCTAAAATGACCACGGGAGGTATAGGAATGTGTGCACTGGCAAGGCATCTTGTAACTCCAATCAGAAAGAACAAGCTTGGCATGGTTAGAATAAAACAGGATAGAAGAGAAAATCGCAGGATCACAGAACAGGCCACAACAATATGAAAACAGACACAAAGAAATGTGATATGAATTTTTGGTGTAGCATACACTTTAACTCATTTACATTGCACAGTTAAGTGCATATCTAATATTTTACTATTGTTGGGTTGTAACAGACTATAGAAATACTGTGCTCAAGTGTTATAATTCATACACATGAATGATCTACATTCATATATCACTTTTTTTAATAGAATACCGGTATATATTTGACATAAATATATAAAATCACAGGGCCCCATATTAAAAATGTAATGGGATCATATTCATTTCAGGCATGTATCCCTATTGATATCCCTTTGAAATGGAACTAAACCATATGGACCTCCAGACTTTTTCCATAATGTGCACACATGCTCAGAATATTTGCACATTATAGCATACTTACCTTGTGAATGCCCTTTTTCATCAATGAAAAAGTTGTGGTCCCCCTTGTCACCAGTGCTTTCATCTTCAGCCAGTTTTCTAGGTTTGGCGTATCTTTACCGGACTGAGATGATGTAACTGCCATGCATATGCACAGGAGTTACTTTGCCCCACCAACGAATCATGCCAGGTATGTACACCGAGCTGTGCATTAAGTGTAGTGTACTGGCATACAGAGTATCTTCTGTTATTAAAATCTTATCTGTCTGTGTTTTTTTTGAAACAGCAGTTTAATTCCACTTTAACAGTGGTGGTCAATGGCAGGTGGGCTTTAATCTCCCCCACTGGGTTCACTTGTATACCTTGTACCACTGATGGCAACTTTAACTGAACACTAACATGTTATAGCCAGGTAGTCTTTGTGAATCTCTGCATGGTCCATGGGTTCAGGCAGAGCTGCTCAAAGACTGAAGCATTTTAAACTAGTTTAGCATATACTTTAAAGCAAATGATTGTCCCCTATAACAGGATATTAGACAATAATCCACTTCAAAAAAGTCTGTGTGTAGTAGTGCTTTTTGGAGTGGGTCAATCCCCACAACAGGATCAGTGACACTATCATCTGTGCTTAGCTCTTTTTTTTTCTTTTTCCCCTTGGCACAACTATTTTTATTGTGTGTAGCTAAATAGACAGAAAAATACAATAGAAATGTTACCTTTACTGCCACAAGGATTTTATCCTGCTCTGGGTACAAGTTATAACATTCTGCAAGAAACACTTTGCCAAACGCTCCTTCTCCCAGTTCTCTCTTCAGGACGATGTTGTGCCTCTTTATGTGTTGAACAACTGTTAAAAAAACAGCATCAACATTATAGTGATTTTTTTGTCCTTTTAAAAGACTCCTATGAGTTAAAAAAAATATATAAACATGGAGACTGCATCACCTGTAAATTTGAATCTAACTTTGCAATACAAATGTTATTTTAAATAATCATTAAAATGCTACCGAAACATTTACTATTATTAAATAAAAGCTAAAAAAATGATATTGTCTCTAGGTATATATTCACTTATACAATTAAAAAGAAAGAATGAAACAAAAAATAAAACAGGATCTTCAGGTCTGGACGAGGGTTATCTTTTCTTGGACAGGTAGGTGCAATATAATCAGACAGAACATCCTGGATCGGCTTTTCTACCTGATCCAGACCCTACCTATCTCAGTTCCCAACTGCTTTCTCAAAGCTATCCAACCTCTTTTTTCCAATTTCAGTTGAGCTTATAACCCCCCCTATGATGAAAAATGCAATCCTACAACATTCAAAAACTTAAGAGGGACTATCTGTCCCTGACATCAAGCTGTAATATGTTGCCTCTCATTTGAGTCCACTTATAGACTAGTGCAGGCACAGAAAAAGCAAATTGTGGATCGCTATTGAGCAATTCTTAATTTATATTCCCCTACTGTACATACCATGCTTTGGTGTGATCTACCGTATTCACAGAATTTAAAATCTCACCCAACCTTGTTTCTCACTTGGAACGTAGCCAAAAAGTTCTTTGGTATATTGGATCTGTCTTTAACTCTGTCTCCTCTAACTTCCACCTCAGGGAACAGTGCCTTTCCCCCAGTTACTCACAATCCATGATCTAACTCTCAGAGGGATGGATACCTATCAAGCTTTTCATTTTATCCTTAATCATTACTTGGATCTCTTCTGATTTCCTTAAGTATCGGCTCAAATACTTTTTTCCTCTTTCACCCTCTCCTGAACCACCTGGGTTTTTTACACTCCCTACTCCTGATTTCTGGTTAAACTCAGAAAGTTCTTCACTCAGTTGTGTATTACAAATCTGTAATGCTTCTTGTTGAGATTTGTTTTTCTGCAAGACTTTATACAACTGAACTCGCTGTTTTGTATCACTATGATACTATTTGTTCAGAACTTTGATCTATTTTTTTTTGCATTGTACCTTTTTTACAATACAAACAAAGAATTTATATAAAAAAAGAATGATGTTTGATTGATTTATACATAATATTAGTAATAAATATAACAATTACCGGTAGATCAATTAAAGCCTCTGATGGAAGTTGACTATTGGGTATTATACTAGGTCCAGGTTAGTGAGATTAAGTGAAGTCAACTTGAATGGGTTTAATTACACTGTCTCAGAACTAGAATGTTGTTGTAGTGGAGTACAATATTAAACTCCGCGATCTCCGCTGGTAACCAGGGTAAATACACAGTCAGCATTGAAATGTAAGGCAATGTCCCAAATCTCCCCAGTAACCGGACGACACACAGCTCTGAGAGTCAACTGACTTTTTATTCACAGGCTTCCATATTTATAGAATTCCCCATGCAAGGGGTTTCCAAACAGCCAAATAGATTTAACAGGGGTAATACAGGGAGGACCAGATGGGGAACTTAACATTTTGGATAATTCTCCCATCAGGCATTGCTGCACGAGGGAAAAGTTGGTTGATAGCTGGGGTCTGGGGTTATGTGTTGTGGGAGTTTGGTTTAAAACTGCCGAACACCGATTGGGCAACATAAAACAAAGTACTTGAATGCTAGTGGCTTACGGCTGCCAGCATACCAATTACTATGCCCACATAAGACCCAGCAGAATACATAGCATATAATACAGACAACCTTTTGACATGTAACGTCCAGCGTTCTAGAAGTGGCTAGGTTTGCCACAATGCTCCCCCAGAACCAAGCCGGCATACACAGTCTGATCCCAACGGATCGGCTTGGGGATTGGGGATTTTGCTTCCCTGGTCGGTAGTGGATTGTAAAGTCAACCGGCTGCAGCGGCAAACTCCAGCGCAGCAGCCGGGCATTGTCTCCCGCCACACGGTTTAGCCACACCAACGGGTTGTGATCTGTGAGTAGCGAAAAAGGTTGTCCATACAAATACGGCTGCAACTTTTTGAGGGCCCACACCACAGCCAGGCATTCCTTCTCAATGGTGGCGTAGCCTACTTCTCGTGGCAATAACTTTCGGCTCAGGTAAGCTACAGGGTGTTCTCCGCCATCGGCTCCCACTTGGCTCAGCACTGCTCCCAATCCAAACATTGAAGCGTCCGTGTGGACAAGAAATCTTTTGGTTGGATTAGGAGCAGCAAGTACAGGGGCATTAGTTAGAGCAGTCTTAAGTTGTTGGAATGCCTGATCACACTCTGAGGCCCAGACAACCTGTCGGGGCAGGTTCTTGCGTGTCAAGTCAGTTAAGGGTTTGGCCAGGGCACTATAATTGGGTACGAATTTTCTATAGTACCCCGCGGTACCTAGAAACGCTAGCACTTGGGTTTTCGTCCTGGGGGTGGGCCATTTAGCTATGGCTTCAACTTGGTGGTTCAGGTTTCTGTTGCCCGCTCCCCACCCGGTGGCCCAAGTACTGCACTTCGGCCATCCCTATATGACACTTGCTGGGTTTCAGTGTTAACCCTGCCTCTCCAATACGATCTAGAATGGCCCCTATGTGTTGTAGGTGGCTCTGCCCAGGTCTGGCTAAATATGGCGATGTCGTCTAAATAGGCACATGCGTTTTCCTGGAATCCGTCCAATAACCGATCGACCATCCGCTGAAAAGTTGCCGGAGCGTTCTTCATCCCGAATGGCATGACCCGAAATTGATACAGGCCAAACGGGGTGACAAACGCTGACTTGGGGATGGCCTCCTCAGCCAGTGGAATCTGCCAGTATCCCTTACATAAGTCTATGGTAGTGAGATACTGGCCCCGTGCTATCTTATCCAGCAGCTCGTCTATCCGGGGCATCGGATATGCATCAGACACCGTTTTGTCATTTAGCCTCCGGTAGTCGACACAGAAACGTGTCGTGCCATCCTTCTTTGGTACCAGCACTACTGGCGATGCCCAGGGGCTATTGGAAGGTTCAATAACCCCCAGCTGCAACATCTTGTCAATCTCAGTCTTCATATGCGTCCTGACTGCTTCAGGGACACGATATGGTGTTTGCCGCATGGGTAGCTGTCCCGGGGTCTCGACTCGGTGAGTGGCCAGCGGAGTGTACCCAGGTAAATTGGAGAAGGTAGCTTTCTTAGCTACAATCAGCTCTTGTACCTGGGCACGCTCCTGAGGGCTTAGCCGCTCCCCCAGCTGAACCCCCTTGGAGGGCTCCATCTGTCCCTCCTGTTCTAAGAGGTCAGGTAGTGGCAGATTCTCCTGATCCTCCAAGGCGGAAGCGCATATGGCGGCCACATCCTCTATCCTCTCATGGTATGGTTTGAGCATATTCACATGGAGCATGCGTCTCTCCCCTACCCCTGAGCAGGGGCCAATCACATAGGTGGTGTCACATCTCTGTTCCACCACCTGGTATGAGCCTTGCCAGATGGCCTGCAGCTTGTCTGTGTGGACCGGTTTTAAAATCAAAACCTTTTGTCCCACCTGAAAGCTGCGGTCTCTGGCTCCCCTAACGTACCAGCGGCGCTGACGTTGTTGGGCCGCCCGGAGGTTGGTGCGCACAGCCTGGGTTAGCGCCTCCAGGCGGTCCCTGAACTCCAGTACGTAGGATACAATAAGGGTTCCGTCTGGGCTACTCTGCCCCTCCCAATGCTCTCTAATTAGGTCTAGTGGCCCTCGCACCCTTCTCCCAAACAGTAATTCAAAAGGGGAAAACCCTGTTGACTCTTGGGGTACCTCTCTATAAGCGAAGAGCAGATGGGGTAGAAAGCGCTCCCAGTCTTTATGAGCCTCTCCAAATGTATGGAGCATCTGTTTCAGCGTACCATTAAACCTTTCGCATAGACCATTGGACTGGGGGTGGTACGCCGAATTTACTATTGGCTTAATGCCACATATCTTCCATAGTTGTTGGGTTACCTCGGCGGTGAACTGGGTGCCTCTATCGGATATGATTTCTTGGGGAAACCCCACCCTGGAAAATATTTTCATTAAGGCCTCTGCCACAGTTTCGGAATGAATGTTGGTGAGGGCTATAGCCTCGGGGTACCGGGTGGCATAGTCCACTACAGTTAAAATATATCTTTTCCCGGAGGGACTGGGTTTTGGTAAGGGCCCCACTATATCTACGGCCACCCTACTGAAGGGTTCTTCAATTATGGGAAGGGGACATAACTTGGCTTTGTGGCGGTCACCTCGCATGCCTACTCGCTGGCAAATGTCACAGGAGGTGCAGTATTGCCTCACATCCTTGGAGATCCCTGGCCAGAAGAAAGCGTGGGTCAACCTGTATCGGGTACAGTCGTTACTGTGGCCGACCCTCCCACTCCTCTTTCAGCAATGCGGTAAAGTAGCCCTTTCTCCCAGGTGTACCGCTCCCCCTCTAGCCCAGCCTGGTCAGCGTGTCCCTGTATACCTGTAGCGTGGGGTCTGACCTCACCTCGGCCTCAAACTTAGTCGGGGTATCCCAGGACATACGTGTCGTGTGGGGGTCATGGTCTCTTACCGGAGCCTCAGAGTGTGTCGGTGGAACCGTGGTGCGAGCCTGTTGCCGTGTGGTCACTGGATGGGCTTCCTGGTATGGGGCCTGGGGTACAAAAGCAGAGGTCATCTGGCCCAAGTCATTTCCCAGCATAACATCTGCTGGTAAATTTTGCATGAGGCCCACTTCTACCGTCCCCCCTTCCACACCCCAATCCAAATGTACTTTGGCAATGGGTAGTCGGTACACTGCTCCCCCTGCCACTCGTACTGCCACGGATCCGCCAGTGTGTGCCGAGTCAGGGACCAAATGGGGTGCTATCAAGGTTAAAGTAGCTCCTGAATCCCGAAGCCCCTGGACTTCTTTCCCCTCCAAGGTCACTGGCTGTCGATGATGCTGCCGGTTATCCGTGGCTCGGACTGTCATCACCTCATGCAAGATTCCCAGGGGTTCTTCCGCTGGAATGCTCAACATCTCTTGAGTGGCCGGCTCCCGTTGATAATGATGGGCAGCAGCCCTTGGTGCCGGGTTCGGTCGGCCTTGGTTCCAGGAGGGTCTGCCCCAGTTTTGGGTGCACTCGCATGCCATATGTCCCCACTGTTTGCAGGTGTGGCATTGGATGTTGGCACGTCCGTTATATCTGGAGGGTGGTGGTAAAGTCCCTTATGATTGACGAAAAGGGGAGGCTGTGAGAGCGGGGGGTGGTAGAGTACTGGGTGGTCCCGTGGGTCGAGGATAACTCTTGGTTAGGGGCCCATGATGTCTCCTTGCATCAAAATGCTGATCCGCTAATCGAGCCGCTTCGGTTAGGGCGAGAGGTTTCCTGTCTCGCACCCATTCTTGTGCCTCTGGGGACAAACCATTGAAGAATTGCTCCAACAGCATTAACTGTCGCAATTCCTCCATAGTAGTGGCTTGGCTGGCTTGTATCCACCCTTGGGAAGCTTGGTCCAGCTTGTGTGCCCATTCAGCATGTGAATCCTTCTCTGGTTTGCGCAGGTTTCTAAACTTGCGCCGGTATGCCTCTGGAGTAATGGCGTATCTCTCTAATATCGCTCGCTTCACTTTATCATAATCCTTGCTGTCCTCACTGGGTACAGCGCGATATGCTTCTGCTGCCCGACCTGCCAGCTTGCCTGCTAGCAATGGGACCCATACCGTCCGTTCCAATTCATGTAGATCACACAGTCTCTCAAAATCCTGTAAATACCCATCAATCTCATCCTTCTCCTCGCAAAACATTTTAAAGGCATGATAGGGAATTTTGGGTTTTACCTGGTTGTAGAGTGACCCAGTAGTGGATTCTGCTCGAGACTGTGTATACTGCGGACTGTGTGCCATCACGTACTCCTGCACATTCGCCATTACCATGTGCAGCATGGCATCTGATATAGGCTGTGGCAAAAATTCCAGCCTGGTCCTCATTTCTCTCTGGTAGAGGGTTTCTTCCATGGCTGCTGGTGGTGTAGCGCTGCGGGCTCTGTCTCCCTCCATCAGCTCGGCTGTTAGTACAGCTTTGGATTTGTTGCTGGCTACCTTACCCCTGGCTTCTAGCAGTTCCTTTTAATGTCTGCCGCTTTAGCCTAGAATAATCCGTCTCCATTTACATCGGTAGTTCACATTGCACGAATTGCGCTTATCGGCTGTAAGGTTGGATCCCGTCGCTTGCCACCAATTGTAGCGGAGTACAATATTAAACTCCACGATCTCCGCTGGTAACCAGGGTAAATCCACAGTCAGCATTGAAATGTAAGGCAATGTCCCAAATCTCCCCCGTAACCGGACGACACACAGCTCTGAGAGTCAACTGACTTTTTATTCACAGGCTTCCATATGTATAGAATTCCCCATGCAAGGGGTTTCCAAACAGCCAAATAGATTTAACAGGGGTAATACAGGGAGGACCAGATGGGGAACTTAACATTTTGGATAATTCTCCCATCAGGCATTGCTGCACGAGGGAAAAGTCGGTTGATAGTTGGGGTCTGGGGTTATGTGTTATGGGAGTTCGGTTTAAAACTGCCGAACACCGATTGGGCAACATAAAACAAAGTACTTGAATGCTAGTGGCTTACGGCTGCCAGCATACCAATTACTATGCCCACATAAGACCCAGCAGAATACATAGCATATAATACAGACAACCTTTTGACATGTAACGTCCAGCGTTCTAGAAGTGGCTAGGTTTGCCACAATTGTCTAGTAATAAATGAATGTAAGTGCAAGAAGCTGCCATTTTGGTATCATTGGCAGATATACACATAACTTGCTGTCACAGATTAACAACCTTACTTAACATCGCAGAAATGTCTCAAGGCTCTTGACTGGCTATCAATGGTCACATGCAATTTACATTACAGCTCTTGCCCAGGATTCAAGAAAGTTATTAAGAAAGTTGTATGTGACATTATCAGCATGTCGCTTTCCCATGTACTTGTCGAAATGGTATGCTTTCCAATTTTGGATGAAAGGTCAACCTTATATACTACTGTAACTGAACACCTACATGCCTGTTAACAAACCCTCTATTGGAAAGTTAATTAAATTTAATGAAGTGAGTGAAGCTGGTTTGCAACACATAATGTACCTGAAAATTGTCAATAAATAATAGGAAAGGCAAACGTTTACCATGGTCACACCTGAATTTTGTATTTGATAATAGCCTCATTTAAGATGAAGGCAATCTTTTTCTCTGTCACTTATCTCACGTGGTATACTTGAAAAGCTGATCTGCCCTGTTTAGAAATGCCTGGGTTTTCTAGCCATGCGTACAATCCAGCCAGAATGTAGTATAAATAGAAAAAGCTAATCTGAACTTGTGGAAAACTTGTTGAGTAGATGGGGGTGCCAAATTTAGAAATATTTTGATGAAGTATCCTGAATGTATTTTAAGGTTCACTGAAACGCTTGTTAGACATGGCACGATAACATCTATAACAAATATCCTAATCACTCATAATAGTTCTTAGAATAGTACAGCCCATCCAATGCAGCAATCACAGTGTGTTCTATGGTGTTTAAGAAAATACAGAATATTTCTGACTGATTACTTGTTTATTATATGGAAAAACATGACTGAGGTTCTGGCAACAAGGAAAGAATAATACCGGGAACTCTGCAAAGTACTTCTAGAACAAAGTTAAAAAACAAAATATACCATGATGTTTTACAGTTTCTGTGAAAAGGAAAAAAAAGAAAACGTATTAAAGTTTAAAGAATAAGGCACAACTTTTTTTTAGTCTTGGTTAAAATGGAGAAGGGTTAGAACCTCTGCCAGGTTTATATTGCTGTCTGTACCCCTCGTTAGAGAGATTCACCCTACCGATTTTTACTGTTTACAATTATACCGGAAAATTATCGAAAATTGCAAATCTTGGGTTGTCACCAGAATAGTAATAGAGGGGAAATCTACCAGCGGGGACTTTTGGTGACCCCGATGGCAACCAGGGATTACTCACTTTTTTAGGCATTTCCTCTTAGTTACAGTTGTAGCTATGGGACAGTGAGTGAAGGAAAAATCTCCCCAATGGGACTGAGATGACAAAAAAACTACAGAGGTTATAACCCTTCCTTACTCTATCCAAAATGAAAACAAAAATGCTGCCTTTAGTTTTACTTTATGTATAAAGTACTACTGAGCTTCTCACTCAGTGCAGGAGGCTGAAATTTCTTTTACCATAGTTCGAATTCAGGTAACACCTGGAAAGCATTGTCTAAGGTGACAACAAGCCTGTCCTGGAACTAGCACCACTTGCAGTATTCAAGTCATTCCAAACAGACTATAGAGCTGAAATAGATACACAGCTTTGACAGACCCCTTTTAAGATGATTGTGTTGGCTTCACGTCATTGCAGACAATTTAACATATTATTGACCTAGGGAGCTTACACCAAAAAAGTTCCTTTTTTTAACGTATGCAAACAAACAATTTTAGAGTATTTCCTAGGGATAACTTTTTTTTTTTCAATTTGGACAGAAAAGAAGAGGTTGAATCCCCAGTCATTTTTTTCTGGTCTTCCTTCTCCCATTAAGGGAGAAGTACAGCCAAAGCTCATTTGGCTGTTCTTCTCCTATGGATCAAAGGAGTGCACTCCTGTGACCCGTTTTCAGAAGATGTTTTCAGCTGACGTCACAGAGTAGGTGAAGTCTCGGGAAAGATCGTGACCATATGTTGAGGATCCACCCACATGGCAGCCTCTCAGTGAACCGCTAAGAGCCTGAGCTGGCCGCTCTTGCCCCTCCACAGCCTAGAGCTCCAGTGAGCGCTGGAGGGGCAGAGCAGACAGCGGTGATTGACAGTCACCAGCTCTCTGCTCAGGGAGCCCTGAGAACCAAGCGATTGGCGGTATTTGATCATTCAGTTCTCAGTCTTGAAGCCTGCGGAGAACAGATGCTGCATCCACCTTCTTAAAATCCCATGCTTTTCTTTTAAGAAGACTTCCTTTCATTTCTTGTCCTGTGGACACAACGGGAAGTTAGAGGGAGGAAATCTTTTTTTAGATGATTCTCCTCAGAACAAGTGGCCCCATTGGAAGATTTTCACACAGGCATAAAATACATTTTGTTCAGATTTGTAAAGCGTACATTTTGCTATGGACTTGATTGCAGCTGTATCATATGCAATTAACCCCTAATCTGGAGCTGCATTCACCTTCATATGAAAGAAAAATAATTTGCATCCACAGTCCTGCATATGAACTGCATTAAAAGTTTAGATGCATCCTTGGTACATGGGCATTATTGTACTGCTGCTTAGTTCTGACATGTAAATATCAACAATGTTTAGCTAGTGGTACCAATGCTGCTTTTTACTCACTATTGATGTTTACATGTTTGCCCTGTATGAGCCATTCATGTGGAGGAGAACGCAGGAAATGATTGAAGGCATGGTGTGTATTCAGCACCTCATTGATAAATTAATCAATCATGTGGCAGTGGCGCAGAGTGACTGAAGGCTTCAGTCATTTGGAATGCCACCCGCTAATTATTGTTTATGATGGCACTGAGCAGTGGTGGCACATCTCAGGCCATATAAACATATCGGTTGTTTGTCCATGCATGTTGAATTGCAGTACAGATGACTTTTCGTGCAGGATCTTGTACATTAAAAATAAAATAAAAACAGATGCCCATGTGTTACTTTCAGTCCTAGTGAACAGGACTCTTTCCGTGCCAGTTTACACTACAGCGACATGAAAGTCGGCACGACTTTGCGAGGCAACTTGAGGCAACTTCAAGGCAACTTGGAGGCAACTTAGAGGCAACTTCAAGTCGCCTCCAGGACAGGCAACTTTGCCAGTGGCCAATCAAACAATAATCAGCTCTGTGGAAGGGAGGGGTTTTGTGTACTAACCATCGTTTTGGTCTGACGCTCAGGCGTCCATCGGACAGATTTTAAAGCTTTAAAACTTTGGTCCGATGGACAACGGTCCGGTCCGGTCTGATCGTGTGTACGCGGCCTAACACAGTGATCCGATTTTGGAGGCAACTCCCATTGAAATCAATTTGTACAAGTTGCCTACAAGTCGCCTTGAAGTAGTACGGGAACCTTTTCTGAAGTCGGAGCGACTTCAGTAGTGTACATTAAGACGAGTCTCATTCACTTCAATTGAATTTCTCATGTCGCGCAACTTAGGGCGACTTGGGGCGACACAAGTCGGATCCCAAGTCGTGGTAGTGTGAACCGCCACTAACACTCTATCCAAAACAAAAACAAAAAAAGTGTTGGCTTTAGATACATGTTAAGGGGATCTGTACATCAATATTTTCACTTAGGATTTTGACAACTTTCATCCAAGATTCACACATAGAATTACAGTATGTGTGAGACTTTTTTTGCCCCCCCCCCCCCTGCTGTCTGTCGTACACAAGACAATAACCTGAATAGGGCCACACCGTAACTGTCCCCAAACACAGAGGCCTCTAAAAGGAGTGCTTGTTGCATATTCCTGGCACATGTTGAGTGTTGCCCAAAGTTTAATAATTCAGTTAGCAACTGCTCTAGGCTATATTACACTAACAAGCAAACCACCGCAGATTGTTCTTTAGAGGGCTAAATCTAGTGTAGACTAGCCTACAGCAGTTCTAAATTCAACTTAAGCCAACACTCAACATGTGCCAGGAATATACATCAAGAGCGTTCTTTTGCAGTCTGTGTATTTGTGGAGTATATATATTCTGCACAATAATGCTGTTTACTAGCATTTTTTTAATTTGTGAAATGTTCTATAAGTTTTGGACAATAAGCAACCATAACAACTGTCTAAGAGTGTAATTTCCTTAATTTTTTAGATATTTCTTCCCACGTCACTTCTTGTGTCTCTGGGACTGGAAGTGGGGGGAAATTTTCGAAACAGGACAGAGACAGCCAATAATAAACTAACAAGGGTTTTTAACCTTTTCCTACTTTATTCCCCAAAAAAGTATTGTCTAAAAGCAATTTTAGAGAGTTTTGATTAAAAATAATACTTAAAGTGGAGGTTCACCCTAATTTCTCACTTAATATTAATAAAACTGCCTTCCATTCAACATAACAAATCTGTGGGTTTTTTTTTTTTTTGCTTAAGGCTTACCTTTTTTTCCGTTTCATTGCGGCCTGTCAATCATTTTCCAACGCGGGGGAATGAGCGTGCCTATCGCTTTTCCCCCGACGGCGCTGTTTCCTGGGAATCAGTCCTGACGTTCCCAGGAGACGCTCTCTGATCAAATCCCGCGATATTTCGGCGGTGCAGAAATCGGACCCGCGTCACTTCCGGTGCTCGTACGTCTGGGTCCACGGCGCATGCGCTGCGCATGCGCAGACGCTTTTTCGGTCCGTGAAACTCATAGGCTCGGGTGGGCGGGCGGAGGCGGAGAAGGATTCTAAATTACATCACCGCCAGCACAGCACAGCACAGCACATGCGCAGGATACAGCGGTGAATGCTGGGACGCCAGCATTCACCGTATCCCGGAAATGAATACTGCTGGGCTTCAACGTGCCCAGCGTGCCCTAATTAAAAATGACAACTGCCTGGACCACATTATATAAAATATCTTTTGGAGCTAAAAGATCATGCTGATGGCGAAAACAGTGGGACACACGGGCTGCAAGTTATGGAAGGTAAGAGGGGCACAATAATAATAATAAAAAAAAATTATAATCGATGGAACCCCCGCTTTAAGTTCTAAAAATAAATTTGGGGGGTTTACCGTTATCCAAAAAATAATATGTACCTATTTAATTACTGAAAGAAGAAACAAAGGCATTAAGAGTATGAATACAAGCTTGTTTCCATAAATGTACGTTACAGGAGTTCTGTAGCACTAATCTTGGTCATTTTTCCTAGTACTTTTTTCATTAGCAGAGTGTTTTTACTTCTTCTGTGCATACCAATGGTTTATTTTTTTTTATTTTTTTTAGCACCCTGTAGACCCTTTGTCTGAGAAGGGAGGATTCCAAGCATCTGCACTTCTAAAAACTAGTACACACAATTGGATTTTCCACAGACAAAGCATCAGACTTGTGTCCTAAGGGCTTTGACCAGGAACTTGTCTTGCATACAAACAGCACACAATTGTCAGTCAACAAACACAAACGTAGTTGCGTACTACGTGTTTTTTTAGCTCTTTAGAGCCACCCTTTGGGCACCTTCTGCTAATGTTGTGTTTGGTGAGCATTGCTTCCTGAGCATGCATGTTTGTACTTTGGACTTTTGTACACACGCTCGGAAAATCGGACCATTGTCCGTGGAAAATTTTAAAGCCTGCCATCCAACATTTGTCAGCGAAAAATCCGACAGCAATTGTCTGATGGAGCATACAAACAGTTGGATTTTACACCAAAAGCCAGTCATCACACAATTCCCGTCGGGAAATCCGATCGTGTGTATGAGGATTAAGATGTACGTTTATATTGAAGAAAACTCATATTTTAAGTTAGAGGGAACTTTCAGAGGAGTCAGGAGGTAAGCCTGCCTATACCACAGGAAACATTTCTGAACAGTTTGAAAGGGCAAGTGATACTTCTGATACATCTTAACATCTGCAATGAATTACTAACATTATAAAAATAAGGAACTAGAAGGGATATCATGAATGACAGTAATGTTGCACAAACTTTCGTTCAACCTATGGCATTGGAAAAATAAAATAGAACTGTTTACCTAAAACAAAAGTTGGCCTAATGACATGATTTGTTGGACATTTGCACAACGTAGTAAAAACTGTCTATTATTCCATCTGGTCTACTTTACATCAAATTAGTCAAGGTCTACATTTTAGCATTATATATAAGATTTTTTATTGTATCTTTCAAAATGGATGTGGTATCATAATTAAGAAACATGTTTCACATCAGCACAAAAAAGTAGATTCCTTTGAACAATACTGCTACTTCAACCACAAACCCATTATCCTGCAGAATGCATCCTGTCACAGAAATATGTTCTGTATAATTTCAGAAATATAAACTGCATGTTTTTATCTATAAACATTAAAAGAACAGTTTAAAATAATCAGTGGTTGATTGAAAGGAAACTGTTTACCACAATAAAAGTAGCAGAACTAAACACAATAATTTGGTCTCTGTGTTATTTCATTATCTATGACATTACGGGTCTATATCTATGGTTAAACTGTGACCCTGCCACTATAAGAAAAAATGAAAATCCTTACCAGCCTGTAAAAGTAAACATTAAAAAATCACCTTTCCAGTGGTTGGTAAGTAAAATATTTTGAAAAGCCACGGGTGCCACTCTTGAGTGTCAGCTAGCTTTTCTCTGTTAGACGCTGTGGTCCCTCCCACCAGCCACTTTCTCAGAATTTCCTGTGGTAAGTACTTTCCTTCTTCTCTTACAGGCTGTTATTGAGTTAATTTTTGTTGCAGTGACAGATTTACTATACAGGGATTTAAACTTAAAAAAACAAAAAAAAAAGTACTAGTACTAGTCAGCAGTTATAGCTCTTTATTGACACAATTCTTAAAGTGGAATTCCAGTCTATATCTAACTAAATTCAAAACTGCTCCCATCCTCCTAAATCCTATTCTAACTACCCTGTAGTAGGAAAATACTTATACTTACCTAATCTCAGGGTGTTTCAGTCCGGTCATGTGATCAGCTCCCAGTTGTTGGCCACAGGAGAGAGGAGGATCGGGTGAAAACAGTAAGCCTATAGGTGACATCACTGCCCAGGCACTCCATCCCCTGTTGGGCGCTTTCCCCCTAAGCTGGCTTGCTGGGGAGATCATGTGACCAGATCGGAGTGCTCTGTAAATAGGTAAGTATATGCCTCTTCCTTCTACAGGGAAGTTAGAATAGGAATAAAAAGGGAGATGGGAGCTGTTTTAAGCTTAGATAAATCTAGAATAAGTCTAGAATTTCACTTTAATTTTTCCATTGTTTTATTTTAATTGCTATTTTATTCTATCTGTATTTTTTTTTTTTTTTATTATGAAACATGTATTTAACTATATAAAGTCTATTTGTTATAAATCTGTAAGTTGTTACATGAATCTGTATTTTTTACCACCGCAAATTACTTTATTTTCTGCTCTTCTCAGTAGACCCCTCACAATTTTACTCTAATATTGTTAAAGAGACACCTTATGATAAAGTGTGCTAAAAGAAACCAAAAAGCCTCCCCTCTCCCAGTTTGGAAACAAAAGCTCTATAATATCACTATAAACCAAACAAATGTATCAAAAGGGGAATAAAGAAATGCTTTGCACGGCTCCTCCAACTACCCTAAAATTTGAAATAAACCCCTTATTTTTTAATCTGTAATGGAAGTCAGCCAAGCAAATACCTTCTGTTTTAAGAATGATCTACTGTGTTTCTCCAATAAATCTTGTGTTACCTTTTACAGACATTTTATGGAAACAAGTTATAAGATATCACATGGTTTGGTAAAATAGTGTTCATCTTGCAAATGATGTCTTAACTGGTAACCAAAAGTAACCACTTTTGTGAATTAGCCAATGCAACATTTCCATAATGATTGTAAAACTAACACACAGTTAAGCTTTTGTGAATTTTCCCTTATATCTATATTATGTCTTTGTTTTTGCAGGGACAATGGCCCAGATTCATAGATCCATTACGCCTGTCTAACTGGTGTTAGACTGGAGTAATTTCAAATTACGCGCGTTTTCTAGCTAGTCGAAAACCTCAAACCATGAATAGACGGCTGCGGGCTTCAATTCGACTGGATTACGTGTTCATACGCCTTCGGATCTACGCTGCAATAAAATTGCGGCCACTGGGTGGACTTCCCGTCGTTTTCCGCGTCAGGGTATGCAAATTAGCTTTTGCCGGCGATCACCGAAATTACGATCTTCAATCGCAATCTCTTACGGCACCTTTAGTCATCTTTTATTTGCGTAACACTATACCAGCTTTTTGCTGCTCTAATATTAGACAGCCCATGTTAAGTATGGCCGTCGTTCCCGGGTTGAATTTCTACGTTTTCCGACGTCTTTTATTATTTTTTACGTAAGTCGTCCGGGAATAGGAATGTTCGTAAACGACACTACTCAAACAACGAATGACGTAACGACGTGATTTCGCGCAATGCACGGCGGGAAATTTCTGAACGGAGCATGCGCAGTTTGATCGCCGCGGGGACGCGCTTAATTTAAATGCTTCACGCCCCCTAATCGCGTATTTCGATTACGCGGCGAGAAATAGACTACGCAGCCATAGCGTACGGGCAAAAATCTACCAGGATTCGGTGTAGAGCCTGGTAAAATACGGCAGCATAGAGTATTTCGATTACGCAGCGCAATATTAAGTGTATGTGAATCTGGCCCCATGTTTCTTCGGCAAACCCCAGGTCATTATAGTAATATAGTTTCATATATGTGTCCCATGCCCAAATAAAGTACAACATATAAACAAACTAGGTACTAGGCTGGATCAGAATGGGATTTTTTTTAGTTTGAAAGTTTAAGTTGTATGCTGCCCCTAGGATGTACTCTATAAGATTACACAATGGCATTTAAAGCAAACCAGGTACCAGGCTGGTTAAGAATGGGATCTTTTCAATTCGAAATTTTGAGGATTATGCTGTTCCTAGGATAGTGATGGCGAACCTTGGCATCCCCAGATGCGTTGGAACTACATTTCCCATGATGCTCAACTAAACTGCAGAGTACATGAGCATCATGGGAAATGTAGTTCCAAAACATCTGGGGTGCCAAGGTTTACCATCACTGCCCTAGGATGTACCTTATAAGATTGCATAATAGCATATAAAGCAAACTAGGTACACAGCTGGATCACAATAGGATTTTGTCACTTTGAAATGTTGAAGGGTATGCTAACTCTAGGATATATTCTAGTAAATTAGATAATGGTATATAATGCAAACTAGCTACCGGGGTGAATCAGAATGGTATTTTTTTTTCAGTTTGAAATGTTGAGAGGTAAAATTACATCATTATATATTAAACCCTTTTATGAAAAAAAAAAAAAAAAAGATATATAAAACAAACTAGGTACAGGGCTGGAACAGAATTAGATTTTTTTTTTTTTACTTTGAAAGGTTGAAGGGCATGCTGCCTCTAGGATATATTCCAGAAAATTAGATAATGGTATATAATGCAAACTAGGTATCGGGGTGAATCAGAATGGGATCTTTTTTTTTCAGTTTGAAATGTTGAGGGGTATGCTGCCCCTAGAATGTACCCTCTAAGATCACATAATATTATATTACATGTTTCTGTGCAAGCCAAGTATGTGGTAAGCACAAGTACAGTAATTGTGCATGGTAAGCTTCAAAATACTACTACGTAGCAGTCAAATTCAGTTTTCAACACAATAGTTGCCAATGATTTAACATGGTTAGAATTTTATAAACAGGCCAGTTTGTACCGCTTGTAATAATCCTAAGAAGTTAGGCAACAAAACTGTGCCTGGATTTAGGACTTTTGTCAATCAGTATGCATCACCCTTCAGTTTAGAAATATCACATCGGTTATACTCAGAGCTTTTTTTCTCAGAAAATAGGTGCAGGAACTCAACCACGACCCTGTTCAGATTTCACAAACAGTAGAAGGGTCTTAAAGGGGCATTAAATACCAGAATTGCACTACATACAGTGTGCAGAGTTCAGGGGGGTTACACACAGAGTGCAGAGCTGTCACTTGTAAACACAGAAACCAGACTTCTGTGTTTACAAGTGATTGTGATGAGCAGGCAAGAAAGGGTCTGGGCCAAAGGTGGTGGAACCGAGTTCCCCCAAGTTCCCCCAGAAAAAAAGCCCTGGTTATACTCAACGAATGAGTCAAGTTGGTTTTGGTAATGCAGAGAACTTTGTGTTGGCTGCTCTGTGCGTGGCATGCTTATATATGCACCTGTTCAGCAGTACGGCCCCTCTGGAAAATGATATTCATATGTTAGAAACTTTAATTATTACATACTCCCCTCATCTCCATGTAAATTCCCTTGGGCTAAGTGCATGTGCTTTAGCCAGAGTGGAACTACTTCTAGGACAATCAATTCAGCTCTTAAAACAACTATATCCCAGTTAGTGGCCCTATAAATCCAACAGAGCCACACTGTCATATTGTACTAACAGAGAAAGGACCTGGAAGCTGGCAGAGCTGACTAATTAGAAACGATTAATTTTATAGTGATGGTAGAAACATATGTATTATGTTCTATAAAAGCCCAATAGATGTCACAGTAAATCATCAAGGATTCCTCTTCGTGTGTGCTTTACTCTGTAGAGCTAGACTGCACTCTATTTTAAATCTGTGACTTAGCCTTGATGCCTCTCAAGACTCTTCATTTTGGGCATTAAATGCTTATTTTTAGTTATCATATTTTTATATAACATCTAAAGTAATTACAACATATGTGATGGAAAGAAGTGTAGAGAGAACCAGAATCAGACTACATGGACTGTATAGCTTTTCCAAGGGCGGAGACATTCCTGGGTGTAAAAAATTGTATTTAAAGAATAGTTTCAAAATGATAAAAGGCATTAAAAGCATATTATCCTTTTTTTAATGTCTTTAATGAGTGTCTTGAGCAGTCAGAAAGAAAAATGACATGTGGGCAGGCTTCAAATGAAAAACTGAATTTAGATGTAAGTGTAATACATTTAAAAATATTACCTTGTTAAAATGTCTGCTGTATTTGCTGGCGTATAAGACTACCTTTTACACTTAAAAAAGCAGGGGTCGTCTTATACGCCGGGTCAGCTGCTCGGATGCCTGCTGGATGTGCGATAATACTGTATGTAGCTTTGGATACATACAGTATACACCGCTTAGCCAATCACGGTGAGCGATGTATTCAAATGAATACAGAGCCTGCTTGGATTGGAGTAACAAACCTGCTCGGATTGGCTTTGAGGCCGCGTACACACGATCAAATCTGTCTGCTGGAAACTGTCTGCCAGACCGTTTCAGCAGACAGATTTGATCGTGCGTACGGGCAAACAGACGGATTTGGCCAGCCGACAGATTTTAAAGCATGCTTTTAAATCTGTCGGCTGGGAACCCGTCTGCCCGACATGTCTGCTGGTTAGTATGCTAACCAGCAGACATATCTGCTCGCACACGCGCCGAATGGTTTTGACGCATGCGCGGAAGTGTTTTACTTCCTGGTGCGGTGACGTGGCGGCGTCAACGTCACCGCCACGTCACCGCCACGTCAGCGCGCTGTCTGCTGGTGGGGATTTTGGTTTGATCGTGTGTACACGATCAAACCAATACGTCCCAGCAGACAGATCTGTTCAAATCGGTCTGTCCGACCGATTTGAACAGATAGATTTACTCGTGTGTACGGGGCCTTAAAGTCAGAGAGGCGCGGGCTGATTATGTTACAGCCTCTGCCAATCCAAGCAGGCTTTGTATTCATTAATAGAATACAATGCTCGCCGTGATTGGCTCCAGCTCCAGCAAGAATGAAGAATAATATGTCTCCAGAAGGAAGAAATATGAAGCCTCGGAAAGGGGGTCGTATTATATGGTGAGTACAGGCAAAAAATCTTGAAAAAATGTAAAGTTAGGAGGTCGTCTTATACGCCCGGTCGCCTTATATGCCGGCAAATATGGTAGTTTCTTTTTATGAAAAACGATGCTTGATAATTTAATAATAAAATAACTAAATTATAATACAATAGAAGATAATGTTTATCATTATAAGATGCACATTTATCATAGAGAACTCTTCCTTAAGGAAGGAACTCTCCTGCTTCTAGCAACAATGATGTCACAGCAGATATTGCTAGCTATTGGTCAAAAAAAAAAAAATTTAAAAGGATAACGCTTTAAAACCAACACATAAATGAGCTGCAAAACTGCATCAAAAGATGCATGATTATGCAAAAGAACTAATGTGAACTTAAGCTTACTCAGCATCAGAGTGGCAATCAACTGCCTGCAGGAGAGTAATGCCCTGTATACACGATCATAATTTTCCGGTGGGATAAAAAATCCGATGGAATTTTCCGTTGGAATTCCGTTTAAACTGTCTTGCATACAGTGTCAGACCAAATTCCGACCGTCCAAAAAGCGGTGACGTAAAACACTACGATGAGCTGAGAAAAACTAAGTTTGATGCTTCAGAGCATGCGTCGATTTGATTCTGAGCATGCGTCTTTTTTCTCTGTCAGAGTTCCACACAGACGATCCCATGATATCCGGAAAAAATTCCTCCAATCCGAGCAGGCTCTGTTTTCATTAATAGAATACATTGCTCACTGGGATTGGTTCAGCGGTGTATACTGTATGTAGGCAGTATTATATATATATATTGGAAAGGACTAGAAAAACAGAGTTCTAAAATTAACTTTAAAGTGAACCTAGTAAAAAAAAATAGAAAGGAAACATGTGCGTAGCTGAGACAAGAGTATAAACTATAGTCCTGCCTTACTGCCTTTCACTTTCTTAATGATAAAAGTTTTTGGCCAGTTAAGTGTTAATGAGGCAGAAGAGACCTATTGAAATACAGGTCATTCTACTTGAGTAGGAGGTTTTCCATAGTTAAGTTCCGTTTACCTGCTTAATTATTTTCTTTGTGTTTAAACAAATGGCAATATACCTATTAGACTGGCATCATTAGTGCCTTTGTATCCATACAACATTTAATTTGACCTACCATTATACTCATTTTAGCGGTCTGAAATTTATATTCTAGCCATGGCCATATCTGTAAGCCACCCAAAGTTCAAGAGGACATCCCACATCAACTGTTAAAGAATAAATGGCACTTGAAGAACCACACAAGTTTCTAAAGTAGAAATAATCAATCAGTGCAATCGATAGCTTGGGTTACTGACCTGCAATTCCCTTTATAGTGTCCATAGATTCTTCAGTGTGAAACTGTGGTTAGAATCCTATTCAGATTCACTGCAGCCCACTAAATGATGCCTTTGTCAGGATTAAATCCAAGGGGTGGGAAAGGGGAGCTAGCAATGAGCAAATTGTCTCCGTAAAAAGCCAGTTTAGAATATCTTCAATCATGTGCTAACATTCTAAGTAGAGGGACAATTCCAAAGTGCTCAATAATATTATATACAATTATTAATATTATACAGGATTTATATAGCGCCAACAGTTTGCATAGTGCTTTACAATCTAAAGGGAGACAGTACAGTTACAATACAATAAAATAAAATACTAGAGGGTTAAGAGGGCCCTGCTCATAAGAGCTTACAATGTAATAGCATGGGGAAAGTAGCACAAAAGGTAATAACTGTGGGGGACGAGCTGATGGAAGAGTTAAAGTGGTTGTAAAGGTACAAGGTTTTTAACCTTCATGCATTCTATGCATGAAGGTAAAAAAAAACTTCTGTGCACAGCAGCCCCCTCCTAATACTTACCTGAGTCCCATCATGATCCATCGATGTGCACAACAGTCTCGGCTCTCCGAGGACTCTCCCTCCTCATTGGCTGAGACAGCAGTGAGAGCCATTGGCTTCCACTGCTGTCAATCACAGGCATTGAGCCAATGAGGAGAGAGAGGGGGCAGGCCGGAGCCAAGGCTTTGTGTGTGAATGGACACACAGAGCAGCGGGTCGGGAATGAGCCTGTATGGATGCCCCATAACAAGCTGCCTGCTTGCAAGCACTAAGCAGAAGCGAGGGGCCAGGATCGCTGGCAGGATACCCAAGAAGAGAATGATTGGGGCTGCTCTGTGCAAAACCATTGCACCGAGCAGGTATCTATGATATGTTTTTTATTTTTTTAAATAAAAATGTTGCCATTAATATTACTTTAACAGTTCAGTTGTTAGTTGGAGGTGTGATAGGTTTCCCTAAGGAGATGGGTTTTCAGGGGCCAGAGTAGGAGATAGCCAAATAGATTGAGGTAGAAAGTTCCAGAGGATGGGAGAGGCTCTGGAGAAGTCTGGAGAAGGAGAAAAGAGAGCTAGAGAGCAGTAGGTCTTTGGTGATGTAGCTGGGGGCAGAATTGTGAATGGCTTTGTTTGGTGTTAGTATTTTTAATTTAATTTGCTGGACAATGGGAAGCCAGTGGTAGGATTGGCAGAGAGGGGTGGCAGACACCGAGTGGTTGGTAAGATTAATGAGTCTGGCAGCAGCATTTATGATAGACTGAAGAGGGGGTAGCCTATGAAGAGGTAGGCCTATGAGGAGGGCGTTACACTAGTCAAGGCAAAAGATAACAAAGGAGTAAATTAGTAGTTTGGTGGTTCCTTTAGTTAAAAAGGGACAACTTTAGGAGATGTAATTTTTTTTTAAAGTGTATTTTGTGCGTGTACTCGAGAGAGGAGCCGGACTGCAGGAGTTGGGCGTAGGCAGGCCTCCCCCAGAGGCACTCTGCCATCTTTCTCCATGCCCCCGGTTGGCAATGGCAGGTGTGAGGGGGTCCTCCCACACAGCCCGCCCTACCTGCTCCACTTTGAAGCCCAACGGGGCAGAGGGACTCCCCTATGAGGGAGTGAGAGGACCTAGCCCGCTCAGCCAGCCCTGTTAGTCCTTCGCCTCTCTTTTTTAGAGACCGCGTGGCCAAAGAGCGTGCATGTTAACCCAATTTCGAGTGCATGTAAGTGTGGTGGTTTTGTGGGAGGGGGGTGGGTGTACTAAGCGCAGGCTTACCTTGTTGCATAGCACACCCACCGGGAGCCGGGCTTAGACCACCAAACTCAATTCACATGCAGCTGAGACCAGGATCCGAACCCTTGGATGCAGAGGTGAACGGCTTGTTAGCGCAGTGCCAATTGCGTTGAGCCACCGCAGCTCCTTTTAGGAGATGTTATGGAGGTGACAGCGATTGGATGTGAGGCCAAAAGGACAGGTCAAAGTTTACACCTAGTACCCTGATGTAAGGGGAGGGATTGGTGGTTGGGTTATATTATGGATCTTGATGGAAAAATCAGGGATGAGGGCATAACCTGGGGGAGGGGGGGATATTATCAGTTCTGTCTGAGGAAGTGGCGCGCTGATTTGTCAGTTAGTAAGTTAACTGCTAAGCTGTTCCTAAATACTACTACAGTGATGTATATGAGATAAATAATTGTTATAATGTAGACGTCTTAATTACCAACACAAAAACTAAATAACTGTCCTCCCTTAATGAATATATTTGATTGTACTAGAGTACTTTCACTTTTTTGATCAAACCATATAAACCATCTGCCATTCTCCATTTTGATCCTTTTATAGTGCTGAGTTAAAAGGGTCACATCTTGAAGTATTTCAGTGTTCTGCTGCTATTTTTATCCCTCAACATATCTAAACATAATAGATTGAACGTCTGTTTTTAGAATGCTGTCACGCTTTTATTTTATCTAAATGAATCTCTGTGATTACACTAAGCATGGATTTTACTTTTATATGAACAGCATCATTTTTTAGAAACTTGGCTGTAGGTGACAATATAACTTTTAGCAGATAATGATGTGACAATTTAGACCTAATCTGAGCATTAGAGCCGGTTCACACAGGGGCAACTTGTGATCCGACTTGAAGTCGTAGACATTAGAAATTCAATGGAAGTGAATGAGAGCCGTCTTAATATACACTACTGAAGTCGCTCCGACTTCAGAAAAGGTTCCTGTACTACTTCAATCCGACTTCTAGGCAACTTGTACCCATTGATTTCAATGGATGTCGCCTCCAAAGTCGGATCACTGTCTTAACTGAAGAGACTTTCCAGGAAGTGAAAATAGTTTTTAAGGGCAAACCCCTCCCTCCCACAGAGCAGATTATTATTTGATTGGCCAGTGGCTTTGTCGCCTGTCCTGGAGGCGACTGGAGTAGCGCTGCGACTTGTGCTGGAAGTCGTGTTGCCCCAGTGTAAACCGGTTCTTACAAATTCAACATGTTTGGTCACTGTAAATGGTACTGAAAATGAACACTGGAGCTCATAAACGCCAGTTTTTTGGAGTTTGGGCGTTTTTTTATAAGTCCATAAATTCACTCTATGTTATACTATGTGTCCATGCACACGTGGACAGTTTTAGACGTTTATCAACAGTGGAGTTTATGGGCTGTTTTTTGAACGCCCTAAAATCGCGTTCAGGAGTTGTTTTTCTGACCACTTAAAACGCCAAACGCTGATAAACGCTGATAAACGTTGATAAACACTCAAAAACTTGGCTCACCAGCGTTTTTTTTAACATTTTTGATTAATTGAGAAAGAAAACCTCTAACGCAGAACAACACTAAAAAAAACTAATAAATGCTATTGCAAAAACGTTAAAAAACATTGAAAGACTCAATACACAGCTACTGGCATTTTTATAACATTATTTTAACATCCAGTGTGCATGGAGCCTAACATACAGATCAGACTATGCTATTCCCTAAAAACTGTCCCTGGAATTCATAAAGACTGTAGATTTTTTTTTTGTCTCTGATGCATTCTAAAAGTAGCACAATATGCACCAAATTCATGTACCTTTCTAGAATTTGTACTTGAATTTGGCGCCACTTTTAGAATGCACGATATATGTTTTCACAAAAATTGTCTCTGTACGCCAAAAGACAGGGGGTTGATTCAAATAAGGCAAATTAACTGTGCGCTTTGCAAAGTACCGTTGCACTTTGCAAGAGCAGTTGCTCTAAAGCTTAGTAAATGAGCAGAAGCTCTGCTGACTTCCATCATCCCATCCTGTGCAAGCAAAAATGCTGTTTTCTTTATTTTCCTTGCATATGATTGGGTATTCTTTGTAAAGTGAAGCTTTATCTCATTTACTAAGCTCTGGAGCAACTGCACTTGCAGAGTGCACAGTCTATTTGCCTTTAGTAAATCAACCCCTGTGGGTCTTAATTAGCTCCACTGTCGTAAGATACGAACTGTCTGTGTTTTATTTTGAATTTCAGGCAGGTGTTGCACCAGGTGTAGAACTACATCTAATCAAGAACAGATTGAGCTTGATTAGGTGCTTCCCTGGCCAAAGCAGCAAGGGAATAAATTAACAAAGGGTTGGTTCACACCAGATGTAGTCCAGCTCATTTGTATTATTCATTAAATATGTATGAACAGTGTTTTGAGATGAAGAAAAAAAAAAGAGGGGAAAAACGCACTTGAAAACATCAAAAATGCATCAAAATGCACCGAAACACATTATAACCGTGCATGAAGAAACCCATCTGAAATGCAGAAATTGTGGTGTGACCTGGCCCTAAAACCGAAAGTGGCAAAATGTTCTTTACTTCCATATACATTAACCACGTAAGGACCCGCTCATGTACATTTACGTCAGTACTTTAAAGATGGATTTCTCGGTAACAGCAGCAGCTGCTGCCACAACCGAGATATCCATCTTTAGTGTGAGCGGTCCTGTAAAAGATAACGGTGGTTTCCGTGGCGGATTTGCCGCAAGATCACCGTTATCGGCGGCAGAAGAGGGGCCCCCCCTCCCGCTGCTCTCCCCCGTCCTCCGCCGCTTACCGGAGCAGTCGGTAGCGGCGGAGGCGATCGGGTCCTTCAGCCTGCTGTGTGGGGATGCAAGTGAGGGCAAGGTGGCCCTCACCCGTCCCCTTAGCATAGCAGGGCGGAAGTGACGTCAAAATGTCAGTTCCGCCCATTCGTCTTAAAGGCACATTTTTTTGTTGTCATTTTTTCAAATGACAACATTTTAATTATTTTTTTCCATTTAAGTCTAAATATGAGATCTGAGGTCTTTTTGAGATGTTTACATTCCTTGTAATAGGAATAAAAGTGATATTTTTTTTTTCAGTGTTAAAAATCTTAAAATAAATAAAAATAAATAAGAAAACAAAAAAATAATGTTTTTAAAGCGCCCTGTCCCGACGAGCTCACGCGCAGAAGCGAACGCATACGTGAGTAGCGCCCGCATATGAAAACGGTGTTCAAACCACACAAGTGGCTAGGGCAAGAGCAATAATTCTAGCCCTAGACCTCCTCTGTAGCTCAAAAGATGCAACCTATAGAATTTTTTAAACGTCGCCTATCAAGATTTTTAAGGGTAAAAATTTGACTCCATTCCACGAGCGGGTGCAATTTTTAAGCGTGACATGTTGGGTATCATTTTACTCGGCGTAACATTATCTTTCACAATATATAAAAAAATTGGGCCAAATTTATTGTTGTCTTATTTTTTAATAAAAAAAGTGAATTTTTTCCAAACAAAGTGCACTTGTAAGACTGCTGCGCAAATACGGCGTGACAAAAAGTATTGCAATGACTGCCATTTTATTCTCTAGGGTGTTTGAAAAAAATATATAATGTTTGGGGGTTTTAAGTAATTTTCTAGCAAAAAAAACTGTTTTAGTCTAGTAAACACCAAATCTGAAAAACTCCCAAGGTCCTTAAGTGGTTAAGGGCTCTTTCACACCAGAATGCAGAACAGGAAACTTTCTATTAGAGTTGCCACCTCATCCCTTTAAACCCAAACACATATGAAGTACAGGTTCTGAGGCTAATTTAATGCAAATAAGGTACCAAGTTAGTTTAATTACCACTTTAATCAGACACAGAACCTGTGTAATCAATTTGTGTTCAAGGTTAAAGGGATGAGGTGGCAACCCTACTTTCCATGCGCGTTTCTCACACCGCGTTTAAAACGCACTGGCTGTGTGATCTGCTGTGAGTGTCAATGTAATCCTAATGACATCCCTAGCGCAGTGTGTTTACCTTCACCGGATCACATGGTACCACAGTACAATGCAATACAGTTACAATGTATGCAGTACTTTTGGTGGGATCTGATGCAATTTCAAATGAATGGGCTGAAAATTGCATCATACTTAATCGCACGTGAACATGGATGGCATTCCTGTGCGATTCCAGTGTTCACCGCCACTCATTGCAGAGGAGATTGTGAAACAGATGTTCCTCAATCTTCTCCCGCTCCATATTCTGAATGAAGTTACTGCAATCCTGGGCTCCCTGAATTGTCAGGGGGAGGGGAGTGGGGGCACCTGGAGATGGGCAGCTGCAACTTGCTTTAACCTCTTAAAGGGGTGTTCCGCCTAAAAACATATATTAAAAGTCAGCAGCTACAAATACTGCAACTGCTAACTTTTAATAATTGGACACTTACCTGTCCCAGGGTCCAGCAATGCAGGGGAAGCCCCACTCATCTCCCCCTCCTCTCCTAATCATCGGCATTGTCACTGTGGGAGCCTGGACATGGTTTCACAGTCGGGCACGCACTGCTCATGTGCGAGCTGCGCACCGTGATTGGCGGAGCAATCATCTGGGTCTTGCGTCCCAGATGATTGCGGAGAAGGAGGTAGGAGCGGTGGCGTTGCCCTCTGCAAGTGCAGTTTCTCCAGAGCTTAGTAAATGAGCAGAAGCTCTGCTGACTTCCATCATCCAATCATGTATAAACAAAAATGCTGTTTTTTTATTTATTTTCCTTGCACATGATTGGGTATTCTTTGCAAAGTAAAATTTTACCTAATTTACTAAGCTCTGGAGTAACTGCGCTTGTAGAGTGCAACTTCACTTTGTAAAGTGCACAGTGTGATTTGCCTTTACAGGTAGTAAATCAACCCCTCAGTGTTTTTCTTTTCAAATTTGACTGCAAAAATGATAATATACCGTAAGCTGTTTTTGGTAAATGTGTTGTATACGTTTGTATTATGCAGTGTAGAGCGCCATAATAGTATATTACTGCTGAAAGCCAAATCTTTTCTTGGTTGTAATATTAGGGATATGATTTATGATTAGTGAGCCAAAGCTAAATAGCTGCACTAAGTAATTCCAGTAAATTGAAAAGATTGTGCTCGTCCCAGGTAGTGTGGCATTAATCATCCAAAGGATATATTCTCATTTTAACCTCTTTCTCTATGGAAGGTTTACCCCCCATTCATGACCAGACCATTTTTTGCGATACGTTACTGCATTACTTTAACTGACAATTGCACGGTCATGCGATGCTGTACTCAAATAAAATTTGCCCTTTTTTTCCCCACAAATAGAGCTTTCTTTTGGTGGTATTTGATCACCTTTACGGTTTTTATTTTTTGTGCTATAAACAAAAAAAGACCGTCAATTATTTATATAGACAGACTGCCGTTCTGCCTTTGTCCGGCGGGTGCCTGCTGATTGGCTCCCACTGTGTCCAATCACAGCGGGAGCGGGTTGCCAGCGCCGCGTGCCCCAGAGCTGATGGATTGCAGGATCACGTACACGTATGTGATCCTGCCCAGTTGAGCTGCCTTATATATACAGTATACAGTCGGCAAGCAGTTAACATCATCAAATTTAGGGAGGTTAATTTTACTATCACAAATGCAATCCATTCAAAAATGAAAATTAACGTCCAATATATGGCATGTCTTCCACCCCATATAAATAAAAGCTCACTCTTGTTAGCACTCGGTCAATGTTCAATGGTTTGTCCCAGCCAATGTAAGCAAAAGGTTAGCCTGGCGTGTTAAAAATAGGTTTGCGCCAACCCTCTATCTGCTATTGCTGGACAGCTTGGCCTGGTTCTGGAGGTAAAAAAATATCTACTGAAAGGATAAACTATGTTATAGGTGTGTCAGAAAAATAAAAACTGCTCTGGTAATGCTGTTGACAAACTGCATCCTATATGTCTCAGGGTTCTTCAAAGTGGGGCCGGACTGTGGCCATTTGGGTTAAAAATTGTCCAGGCGTCAGTGAAATTAAACAGTGCTTCTTTGGCATTGGGGGAGGAATAGTGCCCCATCACTGGTGTCAGTGGAAGAACAGTCTTAGTAACAGGAATTATGCCCGATTGTTGGTGTCAGTGGGAGTAAACATGCCCCAATGTCCGGATAAAGGCAAATAAAGGACCAAACCCAACAAGGTCGACTGCACTCATAGTGATTGTAAAGTCAGAAGTTTATTTTTTTAATGCATTCTATGCATTAGGATAAAAAAACTTCTGTGTGCAGAAGCCCCCCTTACGCTTACCTGAGGTCCCTCTCTGTCCAGAGATGTCCATGAGTGTTCCAGTTGTCCGAGATTCTTTCTCTTGATTGGCTGAGACACAGCAGCGGCAACATTGGCTGCCGCTGCTGTCAGTCAAGGGCAGCTAGCCAATCGGGGAGAGAGGGGGTGGGGACGGGTTCAGGGCTCTGTGTCTAAATAGACACAGGGAGCTGGGGCTTAGTGCTGTGGGGGCACTGAACAGGAGGGAGGGGCCAGGAGCACAGAAGAGGGACCCGAGAAGAGGAGGATCTGGACTGCTCTGTGCAAATCCACTGCAACGTGTTTGTTATTTTTATAGGAAAAGAACAAGACTTTACAATCACTTTAAATTCAGTAAGTCTGCTATGTTGCAGCTACAAACCTACTATTAGGCTCCCCCCTTTTTTTTCTTTTCCTCCTTTACCTGATACCTGGATGAGTAAAGCATGCAGCTTGTTCATTATATAGTAGATTCATTACTTATTTTTGAAACCTATTGTGTTTTGTATGTCATCTATACCAATTTCCTTGGTTCACATACATGTTGCATTTGATTGTCATTTCACTCATATTTGGACGTGCTCTCTGTTGAAAACTTAATAAAAAATGAAATATACCAAGAAAAGGCAAATGACTGCATCCGGTCCCCAGGCCGCAGTTTGAAGACCACTGCTATATGTGATATTTTATTTTATTTTTCCCATTGTTACTCTATGGTAAACTGAATGAACCTTTTAATTATAGGGGTAACCCTGTGCATTTTTTTCTTTTCTGTCTTTGTGTCCTATTGGGAAGATTTTCCTTCACTTTCTCTCTCAAGGAAGAAAAGTTTCTTAGGAAAATTCTTATTTGGACAGTTATTACTGGAACAAATGTCAGGCCTCGTACACACGACCGAGAAACTCGTCGTAAAAGAAACATCGTTTTCCTCGACGATTTCCTTGTCAGGGTTGTCGAGAATCTTGTCAAGCTTTCTTTGCGTACACACTGTCAAGACAAAATCTTGTCGTTCTCAAACGCGGTGACGTACAACACGTACAACGGCACTATTAAAGGGGAAGTTCGTTCCACTGGCACAACCCTTGGGGCTGCTTTTGCTAATCTCATGTTACTGCGTGTTAGTAAAAGTTTGGTGAGAGACGATTTGCGCTTTTCAGTCTGTTACCGCATGATGAATGTGCTATTTCCATTACAAACGCTACTTTTACCGAATGTGCACTCCCATCTCATACTTTATTCTGAGCATGCGCGGGTTCCTAAGCATTCACACGAACGTGTTTCGTAAACCAGCCCGACGAGAAACACGACGAGGAAATTGAGACTCCCAGACGAGGAAAAAAGAGAACTTGTTCTCTTTTTTGCTCGTCGAGATCCACGACAGTTTTCTCGACGAAAAACATACGCACGACAGTTTTCCTCGGCAAAAAAGCTCTGCCACCAAATTTCTTGATGGATTCTGTCGAGGAAAACGACCGTGTGTATGAGGCCTCACTGTTGGAAGATTTAGCCACTTTTCCTGTTTTAGTGACAACTCAAAATGTTAGATTTTCACTCTCTTTCTGTCCCAAAGAAAATAGCCACCACGACAAACAAAGACGGTGGATTCATAAAAATTGGACAGTTATTTAAAAAAATCTTATAGATGTTCTAGTCCTTCCCTATGGTATCCAAACCAAAAAATGTTGGCTTTTGATACACTGTAAAGATAACAATAAAAAGAAAAAGTTATATATGTAAGTAGAGATTTAGAAATCAGGCACTATAGGATTATGTCAATTTTGACTGTCTACAAAGTCAAAACTTTGACAAATTTGTTCACAATGCAATGAGACTGAAAATAAAAGACACCCACCTTGCATGTGATGTGTAGACTGTAAACTCTAATAGCAGGGGTCCCCAATACTTTTGGATTCAATTGTATTGTAACTGTGTCCCTTTATTTTGTAAAGTGCTGCATAAAATGTTGGTGCTATATAAATCCATAATAATAATAGTAATAATAATAATAATAATAATAATAATAATGTCATGCAGCATTGCAGCAATAGTGTAACCTTCAGCCACCCTGGATCTGGAGGCTGAATTTGGGGCTCTTGTAAGGTGCAGCAAGGAGATGTTTTCAACTTAAAGGGGTTGTAGAGGTAAAAATTGTTTTCCCTTAATAGGGGGGAGGGGGCGAGCAGGAGGGTCAGGACACTCTCTACTTTGCAGATATAGAAAGACGCTGTGTGTTAGAGGGCGTCCTGACACTGCTCGCCCCCTCAAGAGGCTTTCTCCACACCAGGGAGAAAGCCTTGCATTTCGGTGTGGAGTTACAGACAGAAGGACAGGAAGTGAGGATTTCTCAGAAGAAAGAAGGACATTTAAAAGCAAAATTGGAAGGATGAGGTAAGTGAAGGAGGACTGCACTAAGGTAAAGGAAGCTATTTATGGAAAACATTTTTTACCTTTACAACCCCTTAAACAGAGCTATGTACATACACTTTCTGTTGACAGTTATAGCTTGTCAGGTGTGACTGGTTAGCTTTAATCTCCAATTTAGCGTTTCAATATTATTATTATACAGGATTTATATAGCGGCAACAATTTGTGCAGCGCTTTACAACATAAGGGCAGACACAGTACAGTTACAATAAAATTCAATACAGAATGAATTAGAGGGCTCTGCTCCTTAGAGCTTACAATCTAAGAGGGAGGGTCACGTTAAACTAAAGGTAATTATTATATAACATCTATTGGTCATGTATATATCATTTCAGGAGCTTTTATAATTATTACCAAATGTTCGCCAGCACTGAACTTTACAGCCAAGTGGTTTTGTTAGTCCAATGATTTGATTAATCAGGCACACATGAGAAGGCCGTATACTTATAATTAGTCAGCCCAGAGAAATGCGTAACAAGTTTACATTTTGTAAGTAGTGTTTTGTAAGCGGGCATTTCGGCACATCTAAAGGTCTTTTAATCATACTGCTACTTTGCCGGCAATCTTACAGTATCTGAACTCTATATTTTCAAATTGCACTTGGCAATATTATTCATAGTGATCAACAGTGTTGACATCACAAAAGTTGCCTGTGGTCTGCTGATAATTGCATTACCAGTAAAGAATAATAGTATAGTATAGTTTGGAACAAAAATAGCATAAAAAGTTCTGCCTATAATCATAAGTGGGATCACTTAAACTTCCTTCATTTGTAGAGAGAAGTCTGAAAGCTATTAATTTGCCTGTGATTAGGAATATATGGTTGGCATATAATGGCCTAACGACAGATCACTGAAACATTTCACTTGGTGACTATCTGTTATTACATAGGAAGTCTTTTGGGTAGTAAATCTGTCTGGTATATTTTTTATACACAGATAAATCTTTATAGCATGTGTTGCAACTCTCTAAAAGGTTTGAGGAAAAAAAAAGAATAATGATTTCAGCGGATGCCAAAACTCATTAACCCTGCCATCGTATTTTTTACAAAATATATTAATCTCATAAATGTCATTCTTGGCTCTAAAATACAGACTACAACAAAAGATATAAGCACTACTCACAATAGGAAAATAAATTTTTTTTTTTAATTTTGCAAGATTTTACTCATATATTCTGGAATTAAGATCACAATTGAAATGTGTTATATGTATTACATAACAGTATATTCAATGCCACTAAACCAATTATAAGATGGTCTCTGGCTGTCCGGCCCACCCATGTTCTGTATAAAGGGGAACCTGAGCGGTAACTGTTGGGCATATATAGATGGGCAAGGTACCATAGCTGGTTGTAAGTGTTAGGTCTGGGAAATTCCATATGCCTATCGATAGGTACACCCTGACGCCTTCCCTCCCTTCCACTCTGTGACCTATTTCCCTCGGAAGGTTTGCATATGGAAGATATGCCTTGGGTTATTAGGTCTATTGACTCGATCAAATGGTACATGCTTAAATTATACCTGTATCTCATATGTAATACCGCTTTGTAACGCCTTCTGATCTTGCTGCTGTGATCTAGATGTTTATGTATCTTCCTATTTCTTAATAAAATCTATATGTTTTAAAAAAAATTAGCACTTTTGATTTCTCCCATAGATTTTAAAGGCTGTTCCGCAGCTTTCGAATTTGCCACGAACATCACAAATTGTTCGCTATTCAGCGAACAGGCAAACACCCGGTGTTCGAGTCGAACTTATGTTCGACTCGAACATCGGGCTCATCCCTAGGTAGAATATTGAATTCAAATTATTTGGAAATTCTTAGGAAAATGTGTACGAGAATTCCAAGAGCATTTGAATCTCATTCAAAAGATTTTGTTTGCTTTCAACATTTGATTTTGGAATAAATGGACTTTACCAAACAAAAACCACTTACACTGCTAGAAAATAGTTTGAGAACATTTTTCCATGAGGTCGAAAACTAATGTCGATTTGGCCCACTAATAATTAGAAAGACAAACTTTCTCAGTACATTCTATTCTTAAGACATTTTGTATTTGAAATTCTAGCCATTTAAGGCAAGCTTGAGAAATTAGGAAAGTGTCCCCTATTTCCTCTTGATGTCATTTGGCCTGGAAGTGAAGAGGTTGTTTGTGTTTCAAACCATAAATCACGGTATTGCATAATGGAGAAACACCAATGAAATTGTCACATATATACCAGTGATTATGTCTAATGTGTCTATGCATAGAGCCACTTTAATAAAAGGATATTTGAATAGGAAAACACAGTAACTTACATGTGTCAGGTTTAAGATGGCTATTGGTAATTCCAAAATACTGGGGATTTTCAATGACGGGGATCTTTGTCATACCAATGATTACAGCATCGGGGCCTCCTTCTGAAGAAGATGGTGTGTTGCTACCATTGGAAATATGGTGCAGTGGGCTGGCTGAGTCATCATCATTACTAATCACAGAGGAGGGACCTAGAAGAAAAAAAACAAGTTCTATTACTTCATTATAATTCATCAAGTAGGAACACATTGGCAAATAATGGGATAACTTCCAGCAGGCCTAATTAGTAAACATGTTCCACATAGCCTAGGACTAAGTTGGCAAGCCACTATATGAACATTTATCCTGGTAACGTATCCTGTCAAAGATTGATCTGCTAGAGTTCTCTTTGTACTTGCAGTCATATTGCCAAGTGCACTGTATTCTATTGCTGAAGGCCAAAAGGTGTGTAATACAGCCCTTCACTACAAGAGCTCAAGTTTTACTATTTATAACACAAATATCATCCAGGCTTTTGCTGCAGGGGAGGTGTACTGTTGGAACCCTGGTTTATAAAATAGGACCATGGATTATCTATTGTTTGTATGTGATGAATAATAAAGTAGAAGTTCTGCAATTGCTATGTTTTCATGCATAGGACGTGGAAACAAGGCTAAGTGACTCAACTATGAACAAAAACATATGAAAGCAGACAAAATGGCAGCAGGTGCTATGGACTGATCAAAATATTTGGCTTTAGCAGGAGGCAATTTTTTTCACCGATGGGCTGGAGAACAATGAGTGTTTGCTGGCAACAGAGCAGGATGGTGGAGTTTCCTGGAAATTTTGGGGCTGCATTTCAGTAAATGAAGCTGGAGGTTGTGTCTGGATCAATGATGTCCTCAACACCGGCAGATACTCGTCCATCATGCCATACCACCAGGGAGGCATGTGATTGGCCCCAAATGTATTCTGCAGCAGGACAACAAGCCAAAACATACAGCCAATGTCATTAGAAACTTCCTTCAGCATAAAGAAGAACAAGAAGCCCTGGAAGTGATGGTCTGGCTCCCAGAAGGCCTTGATCTCAACATCATCAGGTCTGTTTGGGATAACATAAAGAGACAGAAGGATTTGAGGGAGCCTATATCCACAGACGATCTGTAGTTAGTTCTCCAAGACGTTTGTAACAATCTACCTGCTGAGTTCCTTCAAAAGCTGTGTGCAAGTGTTCCTAAAAAAATAAGAATTGATGCTGTTTTGAAGGCAGAGTGGTCACACCAAATATTAATTTGATTTGGATTTCTCTTCTGTTCATTTACTGTCCATTTTGTCAATTGATAAAAAATAAACTATTAACACTTCTATTTCTGAAAGCTTTCTTAATTTACAGCAATTTTTCAAATCTGCCTAAGACTTTTGCACAGTATTATATATTTTAAATGTGTTCTGATTTTGTGTGCTTTTAGCCTTTGTCATGCCCTGTTTGAGAGAGGGAGTACTTTGGGCCATTCAGGTGGCTTGCATGCATTTCTGCTTACAGGGGAAAGAAACTAAAAAGAGAACGCAAGCTGATTGTATTGCTTAACTGGAGTAGAAAAAAGTTACCACCCTTCTGGCTATGTTGTTTGAAATGGCTCTTTAGATCCTAGGACTTGATGGACAGAAATACAAAGTCTTTGGCAGGTAAGGCTACCTTAAAAGCTATCTAAATAAAAAAGGCTATTTAGCTGTTTAAGTTAAATTGTAATCTGTTGATAACAGTCAATACAATATAAAATGTAATGCTAATTTTTGAATGTTCACGAGTGCTCTGAGATACCTGCACATTAACCAATTTTAATTGAAATTAATATTGTTTTTTTGGGGAAATTTTTTTTCCTATGGTATTTTTAATAAAATACTCCATGGGAATTCTTTATAATATATACAATGTATAAAACTTTTTATTCTGCACTCCTTTTCTCTGTGTTATAGAAAAGCAAAATCTGGTGCAGCTGTGCATGGCAATCAATCAGCTCCTACCTACAGCTTGTCCAATGAAGCTTTGACAAAATAAAATAAAAAATAGAAGCAGATTGGTTTCTATGCAGAGCTGCACTAAGACCCCTTTCACACTGGGGCGGGAGGTGCGCTGACAGTATAGTGGCACTTTTTTTAGTGGCGCTATACCGTCGGAGTTGCCACGGAATTGCAGCGGTATTCGGCCACTAGCGGTGCAGTTTTATTAAGGGTTAATACCGCCCGCAATGCGCCGCGGTGTCCCAATGTTTTCAATAGGAAGGAGCGTAGAAGGAGCACCGCTCCTTCACCACTCCAAAGATGGAGGTAATTAGGAGGTAATTAGGCGCTATTTTTAGCACTAAATCGCCTGAAACACTCCTCAGTGTGAAAGGGGTCTAACTAGATTTTGTTTTAGTAAAGCAACCCCAAGGTGTTGTAGCAATTCTTGCTTTTATCCGTGCAGACAAATACAATTATTGCCTGAAATAATTTTTTCTGGATGATCACTCTTGATCTTCTTAGGCCGCGTACACACGACCAAATAAATCCGATCAAATGGGTCTAAGAGACCGTTTTGATCGGATTTGTCTGCTGGGCTATTTTGGTTTGATCGGTTTTGGTTTGATTTGGTTTGATCAAACCAAAATCCCCGCTGGCAGACAGCGCGGTGACGTGGCGGTGATGTTGACACTGCCACGTCACCGCACCGGGAAGTAAAAAACTTCCACGCATGCGTCCCATCCATTCGACGCATGTGCGGACAGATATGTCCGCTGGTTAGTGTACTAACCAGCAGACATGTCGGACAGACGGGTTCCCAGCAGACAGATTTTAAAGTATGCTTTAAAATTTGTCTGCTGGAAAAACCTGTCTGCTCGCCCGTACACACGATCGAATTTGTCTGCTGAAACGGTCCGTCGAACCGTTTTCAGCAGATAAATTCGATCGTGTGTACGCGGCCTAAGATAAGGGTGTTTTCTGTTCTTTGCATAAAAATGTGTCCCTGGCCTAAACGATTGCTCTTGTTTATGTCAATATCATACAGAAAAATTAAGCAGGTCTTATGAATTTTATCTCATGGCTGTTGGAATCTTTACAGTTAAGCCTTGTACACACGATCACATATCTGATGGAATCTAGTCCGATGGATTTTTTCGTCGGATATCCGATGAAGCTAACTTTCATCAGTCTTGCCTACACACCATCAGTCAAAAATCCGACCGTGACAAAATGCGGTGACGTAAAACACTACGACGTGCTGAAAAAAAATGTTCAATGCTTCTGAGCATGCGTCGACTTGATTCTGAGCATGCGTGGATTTTTGACCGATGGACTTCCACACAGACGATTGTTTTTTTCTATCGTTTTTTTATCCATAGGAAAAATATAAAACATGTTCTATTTTATTTCACCGGTGGAAAACAAACCGATGGGGCCCACACGTGATTGGTTTGTCCGATGAAAACCGTCCATCGGTCTGTTTTCATCGGACAAACCGATCGTGTATACAGGGCTTTAGAGTTATCTTCTTTCTCCCCCAATATATATTCAGTGTTCCTGTACAAAGGACACCATGTTCTGGTAGAATAAAGATCATCTCATGGGGTGATCAAACGTCAGAACTATGGAGGTCCAGATTTTTTAAATAATTCTACATATGTATTTTAATATATGTGAAATAAATTCCAAAGGAAATAAAAAAAAAAAAAAAACTTGCTAGCCGTTGACTGGTTTCTTAACTTTACTTGTGGTGTACCATGCAGACCTTCAAATGTGGATAAACTGTGATGTACTCAAAGTCTTTCACTAACAAAAAAAAAAACATAAAACCCTATGTTATCTACTTGCCTGTAGATTGAACAGACTAGTTATGCAAATTACCATCTTTAAAAATAATCACAGCACAAGTAAGACTTAACACACAGGAATAAAGTTCCCCTATGGAATAATTTACTGCAGTCCCTTAGCAGGTAAAATAAATATTTTTTTTTTAGCTGTGCTTTCCATTGAGAAAACCGAGTAAGTGCATAACATGTGGAAATGAGGCAGAAATGCATTACTGTGGCAACTGTGAGCTTAGGTTCACATTTATGCGAATTGGTGGATATTGCCGGCAATGGCCGCGTTCAAATCAGTGTGACACTGACTGCAAAATTTGAAGAAATATATTGATTTTCACAATTCACGGTTGCACTTGGGGACTGTATTTAATATACAATATTCCTTTTGCATATATATATATTGTTGTTCATACATCTTCTGAGCGCAAATATCCACTATCAGCATTATTTACTCTTACTTTTATAGTGAATCACAGTAGCTACAGCTGACTTATACACTTATCACTGCTTATTGGTTGCGCCAGTGACACTCATACTACAATGGAGGGCTGATGGGCTCACAATTCGGTCTCTAACAGCGCTTAGTGCCAGTGTTCAGATTCTCCCCAGCTCTCCCTGACTGTTTGCATGCATGGCAATGTTCCTTGCAGCTTTGAGTCCCAGCACGATAGGAGAGCTATCAGTGTCGCAGTCCTCAGCTCTGATCCTCTCACTCTCTGGTGGGTGGACCCCACAGACAGCAGGTCTGTACTCTCTGGCTCCCTACACTAGCCTGCCCTGATCTCCCGAAATCTGTCTGGGAATAGTTCTGGTCTCTCCTCCTCTATGGCCCAAAGCCACTGATGACAGTAGGGGGGGAGAGTGGAGGATCTACACAGGGTCGCTTCAGCAACATGGCGGTGGTGAGGATAGGAAAGTGAAAGGAAAGAGGCACAAGAAGCCAGCAGCACACCCGGCTACACAATGGCGGCTGGGGAGAAAAGAAGAGAGCAGGCGCAGACACACACAGCCCGCTCCTCCAGCATATTGCTGCAATACTTTCCGCACGTATTACTGCACTATGTTGCTGAATATATAAAAAAGGGCATAGTGGACTGTGATATGTGATGTACATTGTGGTGTACAGACAGCAACAGTCAACAACATTTAATGTACAGTACAGAGTGCAGAGAGCTAAATAAGTAATATACATCAAGGTGTGGCACTTCTCTTAATATTCACCTCTGCCCTCCCACCCTAAAGGTAATTTATCCTTATGCCCTTGTTTGGCGTGTGAAGCCTATTTCATCATGATAAGTGTTCCCTGCAGACATGCCTACTTTGGATTTCACACATGCATAGCCAGGGCTGGACTGAGACAAAAAAATTGCTCTGGATTGGACTTCATCCAGACTGGCCCACTTTAATTTTGCAAACAAGCACATAAACAGTGTATAACTAAACACAACTGTACAAAAAAACATAAGTAGCATAACATAAGGAGTCCTCACTCACCTCTTTTATTATTTCACTTATTCTCCTCTGTATTTTTCTCATCCTTCCTACATTACTGCATGAAGTGGGGGGCAAGCCACGCAGCCATTACTTTGACAGGCTGTCACTGAAACCGGCCCACTGAGCCATCGGCCCACCGGGAAACTCTCTGTAGTCCTAATGGCCAGTACATGCCTGTGCATAGCAAATGACTGATCTACGCTTTGAGGTCTGAGAGGCAAAGTGCAGGGTAATGAGCAATCCACCCATCACATGGCTGTGATTGGTGAGTAGAATGTGACTGACCAGTTACCACCCCCTCTAATGTAAATAGAGAGCAGCTGCCCCAGAGGATGACTTGAATGATGTAGGTATGTATTGCTTTGAACTTTAAAAATGAATTGCTCCACAGTGTTTAAAGCTACAAAGGTCAGTGTTGGCTTGTTATAAAACAAATTTACAGTTTTTTAAAGTGTATGTCAAGACAAAAAGTTTGTTTTAGTTTTGAATAGAGTGAAAAGGATTTAAACCTCTCCGTCTGTTCTTGTGACAACGGTGAACTTCCAGATGCGACAGAATTGAAATAAGAGAAAATCTGCAACAGGGACAAAAACAAAAAATAAAAAATTCCAACATGGGTTTAAGTCTTTCATTATTCTTCTAAAGAATTATTTGGATTTCTGTTTGTGTTGCTGTAGGAGAGTAGGATGTGACCGCGTTCTTGACGTTCGGAATTTCTGACATGTGTGACCATGTGTATGTAAGACAAGTTTTTAGCGAACAATCCGTCGGAAAAAAATCCACGGTTTTGATGTTGGAATGTCCGATTGTGTGTACGCTGCATTACAGTTTTGGTACAGTGTTCTGTAATTCCCAAAAATATGATGTAACTGCCTAGATACGCCCAACAATTTGCATATCTCAAAAAGAAAGCTGTAAATCTCAAAACATATGTAGTGAATAAGGAAAAAGAGTAAAATTTAAAATCAAATAAATGCAACTGTACTGTATATTGCAAATGGTTGCTGAGGAAACACTGCTTCCTGCTTGGTCTGTCATGTCTGAACTCTATGTGGTCAATGACTACATCAGCTTTCAGCAAAGCTTTTGATAAATGGACCCAATGATGACGCATGCTGTTAAATGCTTGCTTATTTGACAAATTAGCTGTTTTACATGAAATCTCCTAAATTCCATTCCCTTAATGCACCAACTAAATCACATTACAGCTACGGACATGCAGATGATGTTAGCTGTGGAGCAGAATACCCAGGAATCACAGATGAGAAAACAATTTTCTGAAAAGTAATTTTAAAAAACAGATTTCTGCTGACAAGCAGCCGTGGCATGCCCTCTCATGAATCATGCAGGCACTGGAAAGAGTGCAAAATCTCTGCTTACACTGATTAAATGAGGTCACCTAATTACTTGTCACAATGATCTAAGTAGCTGGATTTTGACACCTATTATTGACTGTCCTATGTCAAGCAAGTCATTCCTGTGACTGGAAATATTCATAGGTGCTGATTCACTAAAGGCAATGGATTGTTTAGCTTGCAAGGGAAGTTGCACTATGGAAGGGAAATTTCCCCAAAACTTTGTGAATTAGAGGAAACTCTACTGACCTTGATCATCCAATCATGTGCAAGAAAAAAACATGATTTGGTATTCTTTGCAAAGTGATATTTCACCACACTCACTAAGCTCTGGGGAAAATTCCCCATGCAAAGTACAACTTATTGTAAAGTGAACAGCCTATTTGCCTTTAGTAAATCAACCCCATAGCACATCCAATTGGTATATACACTCTAGTAATTTTGTTCTTAGTTCATATTTAAGACTGAGCATTAAAGTAACAATTTCTTTAAAAATGCTGCACAATGTAAAAGGCTTACTTAGTACCCTTCCCTCCCTAACAGCATATACTAATGTTTCCTAACTACTCCACTGCTCCTTCTGGCAGCCTGAAAAGTCCAAACTGTGCAAATTCCAGATATGTAAAAGCTCACACAGGGCTATGTATTCCACCCAATGTGACAACACTGTGCCAATTAAGAAAACGTAGCACTGTCACATGGGAGAGGGAACGAGAGTCACATGCTTCCTCTTATCCAGACGTATTGGGTATTTCACTTTGCTACCGATGACTGAATAGAGCAGTGGGGAAGCAAATTGTGAGTATATGCTGCTTTGTAGAAGGGTGGGGAGGTAAGTGAACTTTTACTTTACCCTGCATTGGTGAAGCAATGAATCACTTTAAATTCTCTAACTCTTTCTGTAGGTGTTTGCATGCATTTTGCTGTTTTTTATAGAGCAGCTTGAAGCATGTGCAGGAGAAAATGCATTATTTTTAATAGGAACGGTTCACACAAATGCCTACTTTGCAATGTATTGCGAAAATGTGCCATATGTTGCACTACGGATGCGTTCACCTGTATTATGCTATTCAAGTCATTTAAATTAAATCTTTAAAAGAATGCACATTAGTGTATGGCAATGTGTATCAACAGTGCATTAACATACGCAGTTCTGTAGTGAACCTAGCCTAAAGTAACATTTTGCTGTCACAAGTTTCATATGCACTGTTAACTTGCATCTGGTTTCCTTTTTGTCATAATTAGAGTTGAGCCGAACACCCCCCAGTTCGGTTAACTCCAGAACTCGTGAACATCGCTTGCCCCACTTTTCTGTCCTGCCAGGCTACATGCTCGGATAAGGGTCTGGGATAATTTTAAGGGGGGACCCCATGCCATTTTTTTTATATTAGCGTGGGGTTTCCCATAAAATCCATACCAGATCTGAATGGGGCTGGTATGGATTGGGGGGACCCCCACACAGTTTTTTTCACTTTTTTATATTGCTGAGAATGTGTTTTTTCATTCAGCTGTCAGCGGGGAAGCCCGTTGACAGCTGATGACTCATCCCGGAGTCCTGGTCTAGAGAAGGATCTCTCCCTCACCAAGGAACTACCTAATGGGTGGTAGACAGCCACAGCCTGGGACATTGTAAAGGCCCTGTGAAAGTGCTAGAAGGCAAGTAGGTACCAGAGGATGCTATATGGACTGCACTTATAGAGTCCTAAATATATTACATTTGGTGAGGAAATAAAAGGCTCAACGAAAACCATCAGGCTCTACTGAACGAGCGATTCAAGTAATAAATTACTTCTTATTCAGCAATAAATTCTAAAGGGAGACCTGGACACATTTCCATGGTTTTCGTAGCCAAATGTGAGTAAGCCTCCAGGAGGTGATGTTTGTTTTTTTCTCTCTTTGCTTTGCACTACAACTATAATCTTTTCCCTGGGCTTCCTGTTGCTTTGTGAGTGGTCTTCCTTGGAGGTAATAGTAGAAACAGGGGATATACCCTGCATTAAACATTTCTTTCAATTGGAAAATTATTCATTAAGGTCTTATTTATTGGTGTAATATAAATTGGTGCATAAATTTTTTCGTTTCTAACAGAATTTTGATATATGGGTTCACCCTAAAGACACTATATTTATATTTGTTTGTCTGTCCTGTTTACTGTTATCACCAAGAATAAAAGTGAAAATAATTATCAACAATGTTTTACCAGAATAGAAATAGAGGGAACACCTTCCAATGGGAACATTAGTTCTGGAGATCTGGGTGACAGAGTTTCCCTCATTTGGAAGGGATTTCCTCTCACTTCCTGTTTTGTCTATAAAACTGGAAGTGAAAGAAAATCTCCCCAATGGGACACAGGTGGTAAAAAGAAAAAAGCCTGATGGGGGTTACAACCCTCCCCCACTCTATCCAAAATGAAAAAAAAATGTTTTTTGAATTCAGTTCTAATTTAATGTGTGCTATTTTCATACACATACACATACAATCATTTAATAAATCCTTGCATGGTGAATTTTTGGTCTGTAGTTCTGGGACCAAATAATAACAATTTGGAGTCCAGGCTGTTTATGTTGCAATATGAAAGTGTAATTAAAATAGAAGAAAATCCTAACTCTAAGTATTCTTAAAAATGTTCCAACCCCACCTCTTCCTTCCTACCTTGCCTAACCTGCCTAACATCAGTGAGTGGCTGCTGCAGAGGAGAGGAGGGAGCATCCAACAATGGCTGGGCATTGGAGCCTAGGGGTGATGTTACGGCTCCCAGAATTCACAGCCATTGTTGAGCGCTCCTTTACACAGAGCTAAAGGTTTAGGTGACCAAACTGGAGCGATTGGAAAGAGGTAAGTTTTAGTAATATATAATATATATTTTTAATGCAGGGTAGGCAGGGTAGGTAGGAGGAGGGGGGAGAAAAATGTTTTAAGAATAGTTATAGTTAGTTTTTTTTCACTTTAAGTTAGTAAATGAGAGTACATTATGCACATTATATATATTAACAACTGCCAGTTTATCATTTAGTTGGGGAAACATCCCTACAGAAGTACATAAGTCATATAACTAGTAATTAGGTTTATGTATTCAAATAGAAAATGTCATAGAGACAAATACCAGTGTGATTTTTAGCAAAGGGAAAAGAGAGGAATAAAATCACAAGCGTTAACTGTATGCTGGATATTATTGCACTGACTAAGCAGATGCAGCAACCTGGTGCTTCATTAACATGTATAATGTGTGGGGTAAAAATCAATAGTAAAGCAGATGGTAGATTTGTGACTTGCTGAATACTGAAACATGAAGATCACATGGGTCAGCAGGAAGAACAAGACTCTTGACATTGCCATGGGAATCCAGTACATTTTATTAAAGTTTAAGAACAACAACCAAATGTGTAGAAAACACCTTAGCTTGGTTAACACAAATGAAAGCTATTAAACAGATAATAGTAACTTCACATTATCAAGCTTATTAAATAAGGCAGTGCAGAATGAACGTGCTATATGTAGCAATTCATTACAACCAAGCACTTTATCTCTTATCCTCGTGAATAAAACAAACTGAAATCTGGAATCTATAGATTGTTTAACTTTGTATTGCTATATTAAATAAGAATAACAAGGGTATTCATACTTAACGCTTAACTCCGGAGAAAGTAAAAATCCTCCATTGCAGGGGGACTGTCCCACACTGTAAGGTTAAATGCTCATTTACATCTAGGGGATCTGGGAAAAGCACTTTTACTTACCTGATCTTCCACTCCCTTACTCTCATTGTGGGCAGGACTTAACACACTCAAAAGGGGACACTGGAGAACTTAGCTTTCTAATGCCCAATTAAGCAGGCGGAGGCCACCATTATGAGAAATCTAGAAGGTAGCGCTCCAACTTAGAAACAAGTACAGCTTCTTGGTACAATTAACCCTTTGTGCACAGTACATTCCACAGCGGTCTCACACCTGTAACTGTACTTTATTAAATGAGTGCAAAGCTTTTGAGGGGACACTGCAAAGCTTGTATCTCACGATTCCAACTGAGGTTGAATATCATCTCACTTCCAGTGACATACTTGAGGCCATTCAACAGTGTTAAACACGGACTACTTCTAAGGATCCTCTTTCACACTCTTCACCTATGACACAGGTGTCAAAAACAAAGCCCTCGTGCCGAATCCGGCCCTCCAGGCCATTTCACGTGGCCCTCGCACCTCTCCTGCAAGCTGCAGGAGAGCTTCAGCCCTCCTCTGGTCCTCCAGACCCTGTACTTTCTGCTTTCAAGCAATGCAGCTTCTTCCCAGCAGCAGCATAAGGAAAGGGACTATGATACACTATGATGTAAGGGAGAGTGGAGGACTCAGCTTCCGATGGTGGGGTGCCTCTTAACATCTAATGTAAGGGGAGGGGATGTGCTGGACATCTAATCTTACAGATACAACTGGCCCTTTTGAGGGCAATCATAATGCTGATGCGGCCCACGATGAAATTGAGTTTGACACCCTTGCCCTATGACATACAGTCTTGATACAATAGGGGCTCTGTGCAATGAGGTCAGTCCTGGTATGGAACACCAGTCGCTAGGGATGGGGTTACAATAATAGATCCCCTTGCTACAAGAACAGTCATCCCTGCCAAATCACACTACACACCCAGTGGCTGGTGGCTTCAGCACCAAATACTCCACTGGCTACTCATGGCAATGGCAGATGGTCTCCTTCTTTACAGCATTCACCACTTGTTAACCCTTAGTAGTGCACATCCCCTGATATAAGCCATGTTTATTTGTACACCATATATGCACTGCTTTTAGGAGCTTCAGACCAGGCGTGTTGGCTGGAACATTTACTTAAACTTATTATAGTTAAACAGCTATAGTTCATGCTAGTTTGTACCTCTCAGATAGGAAGAGTCCCTTCAATAAGGTCCATTATTCAACTTCTGTTATAGTGCCCTGACTGAGTACTCCAAAAAGGTAGCCTTGTGCTCACAGTAGGACTACATCCTGCAGCATTCTTTCCTGCCTGTTCCCATGTAGAAGGCCACAAGTGACCCAGATAGACTGCCTCCCCTTGCATTTAAAGCCCACAAAAAGGAGGCAGAGTCATGAACACCCTGGGCTTAGCAGTCTTAACCTCTTCCTAACGCCTCATTAATATATACAGTGTATATACTGATGAACAACAGCAAGGGTGCACCCCAAAAGTAGACACCTAACTACATCCTGCACACTGCAGTTTCGGTCCCTGCAGCCTATTCTCCCCTATAACCCAAACCATATGACCTCCGACATCACCATGACCAATGCAGAGCCCATAGCCCTACAGTGGATATGAGGATGCTGAGAGACAATCTACTGGTGGAGCATAAGGGAGTACTATCTTCTGGGAAAGCAGAGGATTGGCCAAGTAAAACAGTTTTTAACATACCCTAGATTAATTAAGCAGTTAACCCTTGCAGTAGGAGTTCAATTGGGGACAGTCAGATTTTTTTTTTTTATCTATTATGCACTATAACCTGTACCGTTTAGTATTAAAGCTAGTGACTTTGCCCAGTGAATACTGTACACTGGATAATGATGTAAAAGGCCCCAAAATTGCAGCCCTTCAGGAAGGTACAGGGGCTGAGCATATTTTTTCAGATAAAAGAGGCTCCTCATTACTATTGGTCATCATTCTCTGATAAAGCGAATGTCACACTTTGCAAGTGCAGTGAAAATAGGTCACTTTGTTGCTGGATAGATGAGTATTACTCCTTCACAATTGGAAACACTGCAGAATGTCAATCACCCGAAAAAGAGCAACACCAAGGTCTTACAGCTATTAAAGGAGTGACCTGTTTAAAGCGGAGGTTCCGCGGTCCTGACATTTTTTTTTTGCTCCTTAAACTCTTGTAATGTTAAAAAAATAGTACTCACATCTTTAATGTGGCTACTGCCCCGCAATCTCCGTCGGCATAAAATGTGACTTTATAAAATGTTCTTCAGGCTGTTTCCATTTTGCTTGTGGGCAGCGTGAAGCCCACACGCAAATGCTTTCGGGAAGTGGTGAATGCGGATGTCACGTGATGAGTGAAATCCCGCGAAATTTACTGAAGCATGCCGCTGTGCTCCCAGGAGACATGGCGATCGAGTCCCAGAAAACACTGGGGTGCTTGCAAAATGAATGACACGCCCACTCCCATGGGAGGGATACCCGAAAGTGCCTGGTATTCTCAGCTGAATAAAGGTACTGGAATCATTAAAAAAAATGTAGTTATTGTGGCGGTCTTAATAAGTTGCATTTTCTATTGAGGGTGAACCTCCGCTTTAAACAGTTGAGTGTTTCTCTGCCCTGTCCTGTTTGGCTGGTGAGTTTACCCAAGCAAAAGGATTGCAAGTGTGACGTGGGCATTAGGGCCTGAGAGATGATTACTTTTTTTTTAGTGGTAATTGGTTTACCATCAAGGGTGCAACTAGGCCAAATGTGGTATTGGATGTCACAGAGAATGCAGGCAAAATTATCATTTAAGCCAGCAGAAGGTAGATACTCTAGATCAGGGGTGTCAAACTCAATTTCATCGTGGGCCGCATCAGCATTATGGTTGCCCTCAAAAGGGCCGGTTGTATCTGTAAGATTAGATGTCCAGCGCAGTCCCTCCCCTTACATTAGATGTCAAGAGCCCCCCCACCATCAGAAGTTGAGTCCTCCCCTCTCCCTCACATCACAGTGCACCCCCTTTCCTTATGCTGCTGCTGCTGGGAAGAAGCTGGATGCATTGCTTGAAAGCATAAAGTAAGGGTTTGGAGGAAGACTGGAGAGGTGCGAGGGCCGCATGAAATGGCCTGGAGGGCCGCATTCGGCCCGCGGGCCTTGTGTTTGCCACCTCTGCTCTAGATGACCCCATTTATAAGCCTTATATACTTTCTGCTTGCCTACAGTGAAACATTATGTTTTCAAACAAATCTGGCCCCTGAGAGATTATATGAATCCCATTTGTTTTCCTCTAGGCAAATTCTCTTTAAATACCTTTAGAGTCAATTCACTAAGATGCATGTATTTTTTTTTTTTTTTTTAACTTCAATCTTTATTTTATCTCATGCTAAGTTATTGATGAAAGTGCTTAACTCAAAAACGTATAGAAATATATATATCTTTTTACATTAAAAGTGTATTTAATTCTTGAATATCAGATATCTTATGGATTAGTGATTTATCTCATGAATCTCAGTTTTTTCTTTACCTGTTCTCTTTAAAAGATACTCAATATGATTACACAATTATATTATGTCAGAAGTGAATACTATTTTTCAAATATTTTATTTTTTAACCATCAAAGGCGAGTCTAGGTTCTCACAACAGAATTGAATACTATTTTAAGGAATGAAACCCTACTTGATAATTTTTGCATGTTTACTCTGATAGTTGATACTGTCGCCATTTTATTAGCAACATTTATTTTTGCAAATCTTATTTTGTAAACCATCTTTGGTTAGGGCTGCTGTGTGAAGTCTGTGAAGTCACTTGAAAGCCACTGCTGACTATGGCCACTGTCCAATATGAACGCACAACTCCTGCTGTAATCCCAGCTGGTCTGCTTTGGATCAATCTGGGTTTATTTCCTAGGATGGATCTGATCAGTGTAACAGTCTGTCTGCTCATGAACAATATATAAAAGTTACAAATAAATCATATGAAAAGTTCATTGTAATGTTCTACTAATGGCAGTTAAACATTAAAGTAATTGAGCCGCTGAACTTAAGTAAGGGCTATGTGTTTAATTCATATGTATTGTACAGTAGGCTATTACAGTCTGCAAAGTAGGGAATTAATAACAGTCATAAAGCAGTTAGGTATCTGATGGGACCATTTACACTAGCAGTAGGATAAATTATATAACCACTTCTAATAAATGATGAATTTATGAGCCTTTAGTATTGACAGCTACAAGGATCTGACTGGTAATGATAATGAAAGTAATAATTATATTAAACAGGGAAGGAACACCCAAATATGTCACAGATATACATCAGTCACATAGCAGGGTGCTTGAAAAAGCTGTAAAAAATGTTCTATTTTTATTTTTTTACTTTTTGGCGGAGTATAGATCAATTTTTATCCCAAGCATGTTTGAATCCACTTACTGTTGACTGATTTACTACCTCTGCTGGAAGTCAATTCCAAACATCAACCATCCTTTTGGTAAAATAATACATTCAAAGATTAGTTTTGAACTTTCCTCCTGTTAGTTTGAGGTCATGTCCCCATATTCTTGGTCTTAGCTTCATATATAAAATACTGTCCTCCTGAACCTTACACAGATCCTGCCCCTGAGTTTTCTCCACATTGATTGGCCTGCACCAACGCATGTGGTATTCAGTGACGGTTGTCTTCTGGTACCTGTTGTTTGTCTTCTGAGATAGTCATGTGGGGTGATAAGGCATGGCAGGTGATGGTACAATTTACTATGCTATTTGACTAATCAATGTAATGTTCCTAACATTGTTATGTTTTATGCAGTGCTACATCTTGTTGTCTTCCAAGTAATATGTCAGGATAATCACTACGTTACCATTTCTTTTTTCCTTCTTTCCTCAAGACAGTACATATTAATGTAACCATTCTTTGTTATCCTGTGTTTTGGTATTAGAAATTTAAAAACCTTGTAGATGAAGGAAACAAAATAACTCATTATTTTAATGTAGTCTATTGTTATATGACATTATTAATTACCCCTTTTTATAACTCTTCAGATTGTTCCTTATCTTTGTCAAATTTTTCTGATTTTGCTGGTAGCTACAGGTGATTAGTATATACAAGGGGCATTTAAGGAGAGCATATTCATGGCATTCAATTTCCCATAAAAATGTGGAAAAAGTACCACATACTAAAGACATTTTCCTTTGCTTAACCTACTGTCCACATAATTTCCCTAATTTTAATCTAGACTTGTATATTGGGAATAATTTTATGAAATGATGCCTTTTTAGTTTAGCCAGTAACATGCGCAAAATGGGAATTTACATTGAACATGATTAGATGACTAAAGTACATTTAAAGTTTACTGAGCTAAGTGAAAAATATAATCCTTTTATAGATAACCCCCAACAATGACTTCAGCAGTCCATTTGTTAGATTTGTTTTTATCATATTCTTTTATGTAGTCAATGTTTTATAGAGAATCTTATCAATAACATATGTAGGTGTGGTTGAATAAATACTTTTACATGTTTAACAATATTTAAAACTCCATTTATGCCTATTTTTCATTTGTAGAATATCCTCTTGTGGCTTTGGAAAAAAAATCAGACTGTTGTCAGGTATCAGTAGTATACACAAGTTATAGACTCATCAATCTTAGTCCTACACACTACTCACAACATAAGATTTTTTGGAGATCAATCAAGGAATGGAATTTTGTATCCATGTTAAATGCTTTCTGTCAGCACATGCTAAGTATAAGAACCCTCAGGTGCATGAAAGATGAGACCACACTAAACACAAGATCCTGTGTAAAAAGGAAATACTCAAAGCTCAAGCAAGCTCCATGTCTTTGCTATGACAGTTAGATTGAGGACAAAAGTCATAGTTTAAAAATAACATAGTTTAAGGTGGAAGTTTGCTTATTAACAAACCTTTCCTCTGTCGGGTTTAATTAACCACTTCCCGCCCGCCCACGATCGTATTGTTTAAGTGGTGATATCTGAATGATGCCTGCAGTTACAGGCATCATTCAGATATAATTTTTCTCAGCCGCCGATTCTCTGCATCATAAGAACAATGTTAGCAGCTGTTCCGTTGCTTGATCAATCTTACAGGTGGCGGAAGGAGGCGTCTCCACTTCCCGTCACCCTTTGGTGCTTCTACCGTCTCTTCCGAGTCGAGTAATGAATCGGCCGGCGGCTGATGCTCGCCATAGAGAATCTGAATAGGCCAGACAGCCCCCGGAAGTCTATATGACCTTTTGGAGGCTGAACATGATGTTATGACGTCATGCTTGACCTCTGCATTTGAAAAAATTACGCCGACTGGCTGGGAAGCCAAGATCGTTTTTTTTTTTATTTCAAGCTTCCCAGCCTACGGGTGAAATATGGGGACTTTGCAAATTTTACTATATAAAGGAATTATCATGCCCTATTCTATTACAAGGGATGTTTGTAATAGAAACAAAAGTGATTCATTTTTTTTTTTTTAAAGAAGGAAACACATACGTAGGTTGTGCCCACATATGTAAAGGGCGTTCAAAGCACACATGTGAGGTATTGAGAATGTTAGAGCGAGAACGATAATTCTAGGGCTAGACCTCCTCTGTGACTCAAAATAAAAATTAAGTGTTGCCTATGGGGATTTTTAGGTACTGAAGTTTGGCCCCATTCCACGAGTGTGCACAATTTTAAAGTGTAATATGTTGGGTATCTATTTACTTGGCGTAACCTCATCTTTCACATTATGCAAAAAAATTGGGCTAACTTTAGAAAAAACCTGTTTGAAAAATTGCTGCTCAAATACAGTGCTAGATAAAAATGACCACCATTTTATTCCCTATGATCTCTGCAAAAAAAACATATATAATGTTTGGGGGTTTTCTAGCAACAATTTGTGATTTTTACAAATTCTTCCACTTTTCATGTTTTCATATATATGATGTCAATCTTTTAACCACTTTAGCCCCGGACCATATTGCTGTCCAAAGACCAGAGCACTTTTTGTGATTCGGCACTGCGTCGCTTTAACTGACAATTGCGCGGTCGTGCAATGTGGCTCCCAAACAAAATTGGCGTCCTTTTTTTCCCACAAATAGAGCTTTCTTTTGGTGGTATTTTATCATCTCTGCGTTTTTTATTTTTTGCGCTATAAACAAAAATAGAGCGACTATTTTGAAAAAATTGCAATATTTTTTACATTTTGCTATAATAAATATCCCCAAAAAAGATATAAAAAAACATTTTGGGGGGGGTGGCCTCACTAGGGGAAATCACTGATCTTCTTTTCATACATTGTATGAACAGAAGATCAGCGTTTCCCCCGCTGACAGAAACGAGAGGTATGTTTTTACACACATACCTCCCATTCCCCGCTCTGTAACGAGCAATCGCGGGTGCCCGGCGGCGATCGTACCCGCCGGGCACGCGCGCGGGACTCGGGGGACGCGCGCGGGCGCGCACGTGCGTGCCCTACAAGCTGCTAATGGGAGGACGTAGAGCTACGTGCTCCCGCGTAGCAGTGCCACCGTCCCGCAGTAATATGACGGCGGGCAGTCGGCAAGTAGTTAAGTTCATTTTGTGAAAGCAAATGTTTTCACTACATAATAAAGTATTAAAGCTTAACTCCGACTTTTTTTTACATTTTCGGATGGAGTGTGAAAGAGTTAACCCTGCCATGTTTTTATTTTCAATTGACTGCACTGGGAACATTTATCCTCGCCTCCCTTCCTCATGAGGCCCATCCAAGACATAGGAGGAGTGGTTTTCACTGAAACAGGAAGGCACTGGCAGCGATAAAAAACATTCACATGCGTTGCAACCCTTCCACCCTCTACCATAAATGTTTTTGATTTTGTCAGTGAGCAAGATTTCCCATCACTTGCTGTTTAGGAAGAAAGTGATGTGGACATTTCCCCAAAAAGACATACTGTATTTAGTAAAATTCTGACTTTTCCTTTCCCAACCCTCCCAAAAAAGTAGGTCCAGAGGAGGGCTGGCGCTGCAGGAGAGGTGTAAAGGCCACATGAAATGGCCCGGAGGGACATATTCAGCCTGCGGGCCTTGTGTTTGACACCTGTGTTCTAAGGTACAAACAGGTAAAGTTGAAGAAAAGGGGTGTATAAGTCTTATAACTAAAAATAGGCAAAGTGATTTTGTTCAAATTGATTTTGTTGTAAAATTACCCTTTTGACTTAAGTTAAAGGTATATTCAAATGTCGATTTGGAAAAATGTAATTAACCACTTAAGACCCGGACCAATACGCTGGTAAATGACCCAAGGTGTTTTTGCGATTCGGCACTGCATCGCTTTAACAGACAATTGCGCGGTCGTGCGACGTGGCTCCCAAACAAAATTTGCGTCCTTTTCTTCCCACAAATAGAGCTTTCTTTTGGTGGTATTTGATCACCTCTGCAATTTTTATTTTTTGCGCTATATACAAAAATAGAGCGACATTTTTGAAAAAAAAACACTATTTTTTACTTTTTGTTAAAAAAAAAATCAAATAAACTAAATTTTAGTCAAACATTTAGGCCAAAATTTATTTAGCCACATGTCTTTAGTAAAAAAAAAAAATCGCAATAAAAAAAAATAGCGACCTAGCGGGAACAGCGACACTAATACAGCGATCAGAAAAATGATCGCTTAGTGATGCTGGCAATAGGGAGTGAAAGGGTTAACTAGGGCGGTGATCAGGGGGTTAAAACTTTATTAGGGGGGGTGGGGGGGCTACCCTGGACCTAACACTAACTGTTTTTTACACTGCCTGTCACACTGACACTAAATGCAGTGATTAGATCACTGCATTCAGTGACACTGTGACAGGGGGGGTGGGGGGGGGGCGATCACAAGGGGTTAATGTGCCTATGTGAGTGTGTGTCAGTGTTGTGTTGGTGCACACTTACTTGTGATGTCTTCTCTCATCAGCAGCGGTGGGAAACACCGCTGCGATGAGAGTTTACATCATTTCCTCCTTCCTGTGTAAACACAGGAGGAGGAAGTGACAGGAGCTGGGAGCGCGCGCATTGGCTGGGAGCGATCGCGGGGGGCGCGGGTAAACGCCGACATCCGCCCGCTCATCCCAGATCGCTCCCGGAGCCAGGGGGACCCCCGCACGCCGCGGAGGGGGTCCCGATGGGACCCCCGAACCGCACTTAGGCGGGGACGTAAATTTACGCCCTTGTGCCTGTACGTGCCATTCTGTGGCCGTATATGTGCGTGCGGGGGTCCTTAAGTGGTTAAAGAAAAAAATACACAGCTTTATTTTTAACAAATTCATGTGATCACCATACCAGTACTGACACGATAATCATCTTTTATTTTTTTTATTTTTTATCAAACTTTGAAAATTTCATTTGAGAATTGTTCCCTTTCAATGATTGTTCCTCTCCATGAAAGAACATGTAGGCAAAAGTATACACAGCAGAGAAACAAATTCAGTAAATTCAAGTGTGTACATTGCTACAGATAAATCTGTACTTTTTTTGCGAGATAACTCAGAGATCTTCCCATAACTATTCTCTGACTGTTAGCTAATTACACATAGCTCGTTGTTAGGTCTATTTTGCTGCCTCACATAGCATCATCTGACTACAGGAGTACATATACTGTTTTTATTTTATGTGTTAATATAAAACACTTATACAGTAAACTACAATGGAGTTTTAACATATTCTGCATAAGTAGAACTCCTTACCCCAGTCAAGCTTTCGGCCTAGAGAGGTGCTTTTAATCACCAATGGTGATAAACTATATAACAAACTACTGCTTACAGCTATTTCTGGCCATTTCCAGAGTCTTGTAGCAGAAGCACCTACAGTTGCAATCTAGGGACACTTCTATATGTTGGAAGCAAGCCAGTTAACATAACAGTTTTGGAGGTGCAAAAGGAAATTAGATAACCTTCAGAAGTAACACTCTTTTTACTAACGGGAGAGATGTGGTGGAATTCGGACATTAGACTACACTACACCAGGGCTGTCTTAATTAGAGGGCACACCTGGGCACTGCCCAGGGGCCCCAGCTACATGGGGGGCCCCTGTAATTTTCCCAAAGCAGCTGGTCCTTGAGCCCCTATTGCCCCCCTAAATTGAGGGCCCCATGATGGCACTGCAAGTGATAGATACACAGGGGAGGCAGTCTGCCTCTTAAATACTTGATGTCTGTTTACCTGCACTGTCATCGTTGTAGGGGCCCTAGAGCATTTCTTTGCCCAGGGGCCCATGATGCTATTAAGACGGCCCTGCACTACACTACACATTACACATTACTATCGCTAATGTCCCTGTGCCTCTGAGATGCCATAAAGCTCCTGCTTTGCACAGAAGACAATGTAAGACATAGGAAACGTTTCCATCTGCACTCTGGTAGCTGGTTGTTCTAACCATAACAAGAAATCTAACTGTGCATTGCGCAACATCTAGGCAACCGGTACCCAACCTTGCAAGCAACAATTGTCTGCAAGACATGAATGATGTCAAACCAGTTTATAATAAAACTGTATTGAATCAACTGTGGGTATAGAATTGGGTATATGGGATTATATGATATTATTATTATTTTATTGTTTTATGGTTGAACTGGATGGACTTTTTTTCAACCTGAATAACTATGTAACTATATCTGTGAATGTACCACTCTAACCTAACAGTAATGAAGTTTGTTTTGTATTGTAGGTGTTACAGACAGTCTTTGCGTGGTTCTGCAAGATTCTGAGGCTCTCAGACAACAACATATTTATTGCCCTTACTGCTTCCCAGCAACCTGTACAGAATATTTTGCTGACATGTTTGAGTGATGTCGTCCTTGTGAGAATATTCTTTCTTGCACGCTGGGTGATGTCTTTAATTTCTAACACTGCAATTTCACACTCCATTTTACACTGCAGGAGTCCTGAATCTTTGTTTTATGATTCTTATCACCAAGGCAGGGAGGACTGGAATGACGGATCTAGTGGCCAAGGATATTAACAAGATAATAGATAAGAATAACAAAGGACAAGCAATTCTTTGTCAGTGGGAATCATGATGTGTGTAGGAAACATTTTCCTCTCACAAAACCTTTAAGATTATTAAATAACCCAGCATAAAGTTCAGTGATGTGGAATAAGCTACTATTCACAAAAATCATTCAATGTTGGTGTAAAATCACCATAGACATTGCAATCTTAGTGTACAATTTCCTCTAGATTTACTAAAACTATAATAGAAGGTCATACCTATACTATCTATTGAATTTGAATTTGTATTCAATTATACAGGCCCTCTCACTACATACAGTAGTTGTTCATAGATCTAAAGAAAATTGTACTTTCAAATTATAATGTGTGTGGTAAGTTTTATGATTTGGTACATATTATTTCACTTTGCATTTAAAGAACTAATATGTATATATATATATATATATATATATATATATATATATATATATATATATATATAGTATGTATACACTGAGCAAAATTATACTTTTGTGTTTGCCCCTATTTCTCATGAGCTGAACTTAAAGATCTACGACTTTTTCTATGTACACAAAAGGCCTATTTCTCTCAAATATTGTTCACAAATCTGTCTAAAGGCCCTTTCAAGCATCCATGTGCAGGCTCCGCTTTGCTTAGCGGAGATCACCCAGTCAATCCCTGCTGAGCAGGCAGATGACAGGTCTGTCTCCGCACACTGTGCAGGGACCGACCTGTCAGAACGCTGCTCTCCCCTATGGGGGAGCGGATGACGACGGACCGTAGAGTCCGTTGTCATCCAATCCGATCCGCAGACGGATGAAAAAATAGGGTTTTCCTCCATCACACTTTGGTGGATCGGAGCGGGTCGGATGTCAGCGGGCATGTCCCCGCTGACATCCGTGGCTCGATAGACCTCTATGGAGTGCCCGTTCAAGTCCGCCTAAAAATCTGACAGGTGGACCTGAACGGTCCATTCGTGTAAAAGAGGCTTAAGTTAAAGGCAGATTTGTGAACAATATTTGAGAGAAATAGGCCTTTTGTGTACATAGAAAGTCGTAGAGTTCATCTCATGATAAATACGGAGAAACACAAAAGTGTTGCGTTTATAATTTTACTCAGTGTATAATATATAGTATATGCAACCGGTCTTCAAAAAGTTTCTGCACTTTTTTTAACTCTAGTTATTAATTTCAAAAACAAATGACATCACTTTTTTACATAGTCATCTTCCTTTGCAATGCATTTTTTCCAGCGTAATACCAACGTTTTAACACCATCAGCAAAAACAGTTTTTGGTTGAACGCATAGCCAGTGATGCACTGCTGCTTTCACATCATCACAACGGGAAAATCTTCTTCCCCTCAAAGCTTCTTTGAATGGTTCAAAAAAGTGGAAATCAGATGGCGCTGAATCCGGATGGGTGTTTCATAATCTCCCACTCATAAACGACTCTATGAGAGGGAACTTTATCCCCATACTGAACATACATGTGAAGATGAATTTTTACTCCTGGCACACCTTTTGCCCACAAAAAGCATATGACAGAACGCTGTTCCTCTTTGGTGCAATTTTTTAGTTTTGCAGCCATCTCTCCCACAGCATGACAACTTTTATACTAAACTTCAAGGTCAGCCAGCTTGCCAGACGGACTAGTCATGTGACACTCTGAGACACGACCAGTTACTACTAAAGTGCAGAAAATTTTGAAGACCCCATATATACACTAAGCGGCCACACTTCAGTTCAATTGCTTGGTAACACATGGCAGCAACTTAATGCATTTAGGCATCTAGATGTGGTGAAGACGACTTGCCAAAGGCATCTAGACGTGGTGAAGACGACTTGCCGAAGTTCAAACTGACCATCAGAATGGTGAAGTAAGGGGATTTAAGTGACTTTGAACGTGGCATGGTTATTAGTGCCAGACGAGCTGGTCTGAGTATTTAGAAAACTGGTGATCTACTGGGATTTTCACGCATAACTCTCTCTAGGGTTTACAGAGAATGGTCAAAAAAAGAGAAAGTATCTAGTAAGTGGCGGTTGTGTGAAGGAAGATGCCTTGTTGATTGTATATCCCTGTATGTTGCGGTCGTTCGGGTGATTATCTAATAGTTTCTTTAAACTATTGATGCCCCCCCGCTGAAATCACCGCCTGTGGAAGGCAATTCCACATCCTTGCCGAGTCTTATTAAACTTCCTTCTGCGAAAAAGTTTTATCCCTATTCTGGGGTCACCAGTACGATATTTATAAATTGAAACCATATCCCCTTCTCAAGCATCTCTTCTCCAGAGGGAAGACTAACTAACTTTGTTGCCCTTCTTTGTACTAGCTCCATTTCCAGTACATCCTTCCTAAAGGCTGGTGGCCAAAACTGGACAGCATACTTCAGGTGCAGCCAGACCAGAATCTTGTAGCGTGGGAAAATTATCGCTTTATCCCTGGAGTTAATCCCCTTTTTAATGCATGCCAATATTGTGTTTGCTTTGTTAGCAGCAATTTGGCATTGTATGCTATTGCTGAGCCTATCATCTACTAGGACCCCCAGGTCCTTTTCCATCCTAAATTCTCCCAGAGATTCACCCCCTAGTTAGTAGATTGCATTCATATTTTTGCACCCATCTGTTTACCCCATCCTCCAGGTCGTTTATGAACAAATTAAACAGGATTTTTACCACCCCTGACCATTCCAAGTATTCCCCATTTCTCACGACCCTCTAAACTCACCCTTGTAGCCAGTTTTCAATCCATGTATTCACCCTATTGTTCATGCCAATGTACATTACTTTGTACGGTAAATGTTTTTGGGGAACTGTGTCAAATGCTTTTGCAAAGTCCAGATGCACCACATCTACGGGCCTTCCTTTATCTAGATGCCAGCTCGCCTCCTCATAGAAGGCTAATAGATTGGTTTGGCAAGAATGATTCTTCATGAATCCATGCTGATTAGTGCTAATTATAGAGTTTTCATTACTAGCATCTTGTATATAGTCCCTTATCATCTTCTCCAAGTGCTTGCATACTATTGATGTTTGGCTAGCTTGTCTGTAATTCCCAGGGATGTATTGTGGCCCTTTTTTAAATATTGGTGCTACATTGGATTTTCTCCAATCAGCTGGCACCATTTCGGTCAGTAGACTTTCAGTAAAAATTAGGAACAATGGTCTGGCAATTACTTTACTGAGTTCCCTAAGTATCCTTGTGTGCAAGTCATCCAGTCCCGGTGATTTATTAATGTTAAGTTTCCCATGTCTATTTCTAATTCTGTCCTCTGTTAGCCATTAGGGTGCTTCCTGTGATGTGTCATGAGGATAAACACTGCAGTTTTGGTTACTGAAGCCCCCCAATTCCCTCATGAAGACTGAGGAGAAGAATAAATTCAATATGTTCGCCATCTCCCCATCCTTTGTAAGTAGATTTCCTTCCTCAGTCTTTATTGGGCCACTATGGTCTGTCCTCCCTTTTTTATTGTTTTTCTTCTTTTTGCTCTCCTCCACTATGTGTCTTTCGTGTTCTATCTTAGCCACCCTAATTGCACCCACTTGTTGCATTATTTGTAAAGTCTGAATGCTGATGATGATCCCTCAGCCTTGTTGAAGGCCTTCTCCTTTGCTTTTATATGCATTGGAATTAAGCCTTTAGGGACTTTTGTTCGCTCTTTTAAATGTATTTACCAATGCGATGCACTGGCTAATGCCTTTATTTAATATGCTCTTAAAGCAAACTCATCTCTCCTCCGTTTCCCTTGTTTCTAAAATGTTATCCCAATTTATATCTTCTAGCAAGGTTTGAGGTTTAGAGAAGTTGGCTCTTTTGAAATTTAGTGTCTTTGTGTTCCCCTTGTGTTTCCTATTTATGTGATTTATACTGAAGCCAATTGACCTGTGATCGCTGTTTCCTAAATTGCCCCGTATTTCCATATCTGTGGTCAGGTCTGTATTGTTGGTATGGTAATCAGTAGATCTAGTAACACCTTGTTTCTAGTTGGTATGTCTACCATCTGACCCATGAAATTGTCCTGCAAGACATTTAGAAACTGGCGAGCCTTAGACAAATGCGTGGTTCCCTCTGCCCAGTCTATGTCTGGATAATTAAAATCCCCCATTATGATAGCACTTCCCACCCTTGCTTCCACCTCCTACCTAACTTCCTTATTGATGTCATCTCTCACATTCACTTGTATATTATTCTTGATATATAGGCATACCCCTCCACCTTTTTTACCCTCTCTATTCCTGTGATAAAGGGACAGCGGTTTAACAGTTTAGACAAGTGTGTCTTGCCTACAGTCAAGCATGGTGGTGGGAGTGTCATGGTCTGGGACTGCATGAGTGCTGCCGAAACTGGAGAGCTACAGTTCATTGAGGGAACCATGAATGCCAACATGTACTGTGACATACTGAAACAGAGCATGATCCCTCCCTTCGGAGACTGAGCCGCAGGGCAGTAATCCAACATGATAACGACTCCAAATACAGTTCCAAGACCACCACTGCCTTGGCTAAAGAAGCTGAGGGTAAAGGTGATGGACTGGCAAAGCATGTCTCCAGAACTAAAACCTATTGAGCATCTGTAGGGCAGCCTCAAACAGAGGTGGAGGAGTGCAAGGTCTCCAACATCCACCAGCTCCGTGATGTCATCATGGATGAGTGGAAGAGGACTCCAGTGGCAACCTGTGAAGCTCTGTTGAACTCAATGCCCAAGAGGGTTAAGGCTGTGATGGAAAAGAATGGTGGCCACACAAAATATTGACATTTTGGGAATAATTTGGACATTTTTACTTGGGGGTGTACTTACTTTTGTTTCCAGAGGTTTAGACATTATTGGCTGTGTGTTGAGATATTTTGAGAGGACAGTAAATTGACACTGTTATACAAGCTGTACACTCACTACATTGTAGCAAAGTGTCATTTTCTCATTCTTATCACATGAAAAGATATAATAAAATATTTACAAAAATGTGAGTGTATTCACTTTTGTGAGATACTGTATATATATATAGTGGCAAGTCAAGCATGTGCCACTGCTTTAAATGGCAGTCTGGGCCAGATTTTCAAGGAAACAGGCACACGTATGGTGTAGTGGTGCAGCTGTGTGCTGGGTTTATGTTGGAGACATAGTTGGAGGTCAGTGGGCCCACCCTCCTGAGGGGTTCAGTCTGTGAAGGGAGCTGTGGGATGCACATTGTTCTATACTGTCCAGGTCAGGACAGATAAGGGCAGGAGCCTGTGAGAATGTAGCAGTTGGGAGCTACAGGAAAAACAGTCAGTGCTGACAAAGGTAGAGCGCTTTTTTTCCAGAGCACTGGAAACGTGTGATTGACAGTCTTGAGGACCAAGGCAAAAGGCCTGAGCAGATAAGCTGCAAAGAGAGCCAAGAGGCTGAATATTGTTTATTGGATTGATGGTGAGAACCCCCTGCGTGGGAAGATATCCATATGAACTTTTTTGTTTATTTTGCTTTGTTTTAAAAAAAAGTGGGCAGAAAAAGCGCTGAAACAGCCTTCTGGCATGGAGTAAACTCACTGGCGCTACCAATGAGCTACCAATTTCCCAACTTATCACTACATATATATATTAATAGGTGTATATATATATATATATATATATACAGGGCTTTTTTTCTGGGGGAACTTGGGGGAACTCAGTTCCACCACCTTTGGCTCAGACCCTTTGGTGCCTGCTCACCACAATCTCTTGTAAACACAGAAGTCTGGTTTCTGTGTTTACAAGTGACAGCTTTGTAACCCCCTGAACTCTGTACACTGTATGTAATGCAATTCTGGTATTTAATGCCCCTTTAAGACCCTTCTACTGTTTGTGAAATCTGAACGGGTCGTGGTTGAGTTCCTGTACCTATTTTCTGAGAAAAAAAGCTCTGTATATATACACACACATACATGTTTCAGTAAATAAACAAAAGAGCATGTGCAGTTTATTTATGTGCACAGTGAAAGTTTCTATTCCACAGTAGTTTTGTAATTCTATCCTTGTGGACCTTGTGGTTACAAGAAAATTTGTGGTCAATTCAGCTGATTAGAATGAGAATAATCTTTACTGTCCATGGGTAATTATGGAGATTAAAGACAATTCTTTTGTGAACCTAATGTTTATAATGCAGCTTTAATATTTGTACTAGCTAATAAGCTAATCACCTTAAAAATAACTAACCACGGCTCAAAGAAAAAAACTATTTAGCAGGTTTCATAAAATACAGTATGTAACATAATCAAGTAGGTATTCAATTCAAAGAGGAAGTCAAACTTTACATACTGATTCCACCAGATGTTGCATATAGATAATTGCATCATGGATTGCTAGCAGATTCATAAAACCCCTTTTCTTATTGTGTATGGGTGTAAGGCATATCTTCATTCATTCATTCATTTGCAAGTTGATGATACAATTCTAAGTTCAACTTACCTATACTCTGAGGTTATGACTTGGTTTCTCAAACAGATTATAAAGAAGTAAGAGTTGATGACTGTAGAGGTGGAAGTTCATGAAACTGGGCCAATCCTTTAAATGTTACTGTATATTGTCTATCTGCTCTTGTGTATCAGTGTTTTATATAAAGTATATATATATATATATATATATATATATATATATATATATATATATATATATATATATATATATATATATATATATATATATAAAATAAAACTTATGCTTACATTTTACACTTTAGTTTTGACAGATGAGTAGTTTAATTTCTCTATACACTCTTAAACTAAAAACCAAACACAATTGTTTAAGGATATAGCCTACATGCCAAGTTCAGATTTTATGTCAGATAATTAAAGGACTGCCTGTCGTTTTCATATCCTTACCTTATTGAAAAAGCACATAATGGGCACAAGAAAGAAACTGATCCATCTTAAAGCATGGTGCACTGAGTGATCTGTGACCTCAAGGTTAAAGGTGAATAGGTTATATATTCTCTTATGTTGAACACAAAGAGTCCCTGTACATTACTGTGACCCATGTGACATTAATGTATTTGTAATACCAGTTGGCTCTCTGTGACATTTAGGATGAGGTGCTAGCTCCTTGTTCAACCTACATGTAGCTAGAGGGATGCATCTATCTACATTGCTGGCCAAAACTGAAGTAGTGTATTTTTTTCAATAATTAACAAAACAGCATATGTGTTCTAAGTGTGCAAGACAACTAATTAAAGATGATGTTAGATAATGTTGCTTTTTAATGAAACACCATTTCAGCACCATAATCTATTTTTCTAACATTGCTAGGGACACACTATGTAGAAATACTCTTAATCCTTCTGCAAAGAACAGTGCTTTATCTGCTGCATGGAACCACTTTGTACCAGTGTCTCCTTATGTGGCCTCCATACATTGCACCAAAAATTTACCACATTGACCATTCCAAAATGTATGATCCTTTAAACACATAGATGCAAAATAAAACAAAAAACAGCAATCTCTTGTAAACTTTATTCTCATTTATAAAATATAAGCTGGACATATGAACAATTTGATGGTATGATTCTGTTACATTCCAGTGAAAATGTAGGTGCCATCCAGTGATTGGTAAAATAAAAAGAAGAAAAATATAGCATGGAAGACTTCAATGCATATGTCACAAGTAGGAACTTAGTCAAAATAATACATATTTCAAATGCATGTATGCATACTTCTGCATATTAATTTAATTATGGGTTCTAATATAAAATGGTTATTCCAGACCAGTTTTACTTAATGTGAGCTGTAAACTTTGTAAAATATATTTTTCCTATTTAAAAAGCACTTTCAATGATTGCAAGTTTGGTAACATTACCTTGGTAACTGAATGCTATGTTGTATGTAGAGTAAAACGTGTTCAGTTAAAAGCGTGATCACTTTGGTTAGTAAATACCCAAAAACTATTTTTTCTTTAGAATACCCAATCATGTGCAGAGGAATTTTTAAGAACAGGATTTTGCCTTGCAAATGATTGAATTCAACAGATCACAGCTTCACTTTATTAATAATAGCAAACAGTCTCTAATCCTTTACCAGATCAACTCCACTGTTTTTATTGCTAAACTCTGAATACAATTATAATTGGCTTGATTCAATTTATTTAGGTGGTTATATTCTATTTGTCAAAGTTGACATACAGAACAATTCATAATAAAATGTTATCATTTAGTTAAATTATATCTGCCTTGTTCCTTTATTGCTATATACATTCTTTCATAAATAAAGAACTTACGGAAAAAAAACGTAGTAATGTCCAGCCCTGAAACATTATAAGCTAGGCAATGAGAAAGTAGTAAGCTGTGTCTCACTGACCTTAAATAGATTATTTTAAAACCTACACTAACAGCAAAGGATTGTTTTACCGGTTAACAAATGTATAATTAATTATTAGTGTACATGGCTATATCCTAATATAGTGACCTTCACCTCTCCAGCTGTTGCAAAAGGGACTCAGTGAACCTAACAGGAGATGTAGTGCAGTGAAAGCAGGAGTGTCAAACCCTATCCATCTCAGAAAACAGACTACAGGGTTTAAGTATCAAAGTCAGAGCAAAGCAAAAGGAGGAGATAGCATCCCCAAACAACCAAAAATGCCTGTAAAGCCCAACTTGAGTCACATTTTTTTTTCTTTTTTTTTTAGATTTAGGCTTCATGTTTTAAAACTTCTCCTGAATGATGGAACTTGACAGCTAGTAACCAACGTTTAAAAACGTCTGTTGTGCTGTATTTAAATGCAGCATTTATGCATTTAGCTGACGTGGTTAAATGTGTTTGCATTTAGAAACATTGTAAATAGTCATAAATGCATCTCCATTAAAAACGCCTCTAAAATAAATGTGGCTAAATGTGAGTTACCGCATTTACAAGCTGTTACAGGCATTTGGCCTTTCAAATGCCTCTTAACATCTGTCTTGAACACATTTTTTTGCTTTCCAAAAAATACTTCTAACCTCAACTGCCTGGAAATTACTATAAAGTGTACATGTGCTGATAAGATAACATAGATGAGAGTTCAGAGGCAGCTAAAAAAAACGCTCAACTGCTCCTAAATGTCCTTTTACTAGCCGCAGTGTACATGAAGCCTTAGGCCACGTACACACGATCAGACCGGTCCGATGAAACTGGTCCGATGGACCGTTTTCATCGGACCAGGGTGAAGTGGTCTGATGGTCTGATGTGTGTACACACCATCGGACCAAAAATCCGATCAGACCAGAACGCGGTGATGTAGAACACACCGACGTGCTGAAAAAAGGAAGTTCAATGCTTCCAAGCATGCGTCGACTTGATTCTGAGCATGTGCGGGTTTTTGGTCCGATGCTTTGGCGTACTAACCATCGAATCTGTGCGACGGACAGGTGTCCGTCAGACAGATTTTAAAGCATGTTTTAAAACTTTGGTCCAATGGACAACGGTCCGATAAGGAGTACACACCATCGAATTGGTCCGGTGAAACTGGTCTGCAGACCAGTTTCATTGGACTGGTCTGATCGTGTGTACGCGGCCTAAGGGAAACGTTGTGTGTGGACACACCAGAGACACTTGGTTATTCAAACAGGGAGTGATAACAAATCTCTCCAACTGAAACACAGCAAAAACCTACAGAACCTTTCACCCTACCCCAAAGTTATAGCTGGTGCTGGGCTTCATATTTGAAATATCAATGGTTACTACATGAACTACTTTACCCTTGTATTTTAAGACCTGTCTTCTATTTTTTTGCAACAAAAAAAAAAACAACAATATTGATAGATCTTATTTTTTTAATATCCTTTTCCCTTATTTTATTTTTTATTGAATACGATTGCTCATTCTTTTCTTTTATTTTAAGTTGATAACTTTATATAAGCACATTTTAAGGTTGTATTGCTAATGTTTAAAAAATATCAATACTTTAGAACACTGTAGGCAATAAAAACTGTTGGATACTTTTCAATTTTATATCAGCTATTGTTTTTAGGAGTTGGAGTAGAAAAGTGTCTGTTATACAAATATAGTTCCCAGGATGATCTGATGAACTAGATTGTTCATGATAAAATCAGCTCCATCCTTTCTTTTACCCTTTTCCAGTTCCTACGTATTAAGGAAAGCAACAGCAGTAGCTTCACTCTCCATTCCTTCATTAATATGATAATAGTAATAATGCTAGTTACACACCAGTGTGGATTCTGGCATCCAATGACATTAGTTAGGGTTCTTAGCCAAAGCCTAATCATAAAATAATAGAGCAGATAGTTAATTAAGTAAACTCATATGGAATGCATTTAAAACAAATTATTGCATTATAGATGTAATAGCCATAAACCTTTCATTAGATTGATATATTTATATAACTATTACATCAACACCCAGATTCCACAAAATCCCATAGGCCAGAGCTAGTAACTATGAGTCATTAAAATCTAAATTTACTTAGACTATGATTCTTGTACTTGCTAAGAGCTAACTGTCAACTTAAAATGGACCTTCCAGCTATTTTAACCACTTGCCTACTGTGCACCTACACCCCCTTCCTGCCCAGACGAAATTTAAGCTTCCGGCACTGCGTCGCTTTAACTGACAATTGCGCGGTCGTGCGACGTGGCTCCCAAACAAAATTGGAGTCCTTTTTTTCCCACAAATAGAGCTTTCTTTTGGTGGTATTTGATCACCTCTGCGGTTTTTATTTTTAGCGCTATAAACAAAAATAGAGCGTCAATTTTGAAAATAATGCAATATTTTTTACTTTTTGCTATAATAAATAACCCCAAAAATATATAAAAAAAATATTTTTTTCTTCAGTTTAGGCCGATACGTATTCTTCTACATATTTTTGGTAAAAAAAAAATCCAATAAGCGTTTATCGATTGGTTTGCGCAAAATGTATAGTGTTTACAAAATTGGGGATAGTTTATGGCATTTTTTTTCTTTTTTACTATTAATGGCGGCGATCTGCGATTTTTTTATTGGGACTGCGACGTTATGGCGGACACTTCGGACACTTTTGTGACATTTTTGGGACCATTTACATTTATACAGTGAACAATGCTATAAATATGCATTGATTACTGTATAAATGTGACTGGCAGTGAAGGGGTTAACCACTAGGGGGCGGGGAAGGGGTTAAATATGTGTCCTATGAGTGTTCTAACTGTAGGGGGAGGGGGGGTGACTGGGGGAGGTGACCGATTGTGTTATTACTGTTTCTTTCTGTCCGATTGACAACTGTTCCTCCCATTTTCTGTGCTACCTTCACAGGCTGTCAAGGAGACAGGAAGTGAGGTGGACCCCAGCAGGGTCACAGACAGCCATAAAACTTCACAGAAGTATTTACTCTTCCCAAGTCAAAAACAAAAAAATATCTTGGCTGAAGTTGGGCTTTAAAGGTACTAATAGCAATTTGTGTTAGGCAACTTGTGTGTTGACACAACTGGCTTTTCCAGTAATACAGTCCTGAGTCCCACAAATAAAAACATCAGCAGAGCAAAAGCAAAAAATAAATCTGAGTGAAAACTTGGAACTGACTGGAACTGATGGACACAGATAAATATCTGAGGATAGCTGTGTGAAAATAAGGGAAGCTCTGTAATTACCTTTCTTTTTGCTCTTTATCTAACTTCTCTAGAAGATTCTAATCTCTATATACTGACAGACAAAATAATGCAAATGGAAACAATCTGTCATTGAACTCCTCACACGTTTAAAAAAATCCCTTTAGTTTGAGTTAAGTAAAACTTGTGGCAACACTAATCTATGTTGCATATACAAAAACAACAGGAAGACCCAGGGGTGATTTCATTTAAAGCCTGCTATTCATTGCATGCCAAACCAAATAGTAATTATAGTATAGACTATCTGCAAAATATACCATTGTAATGTGTGTACAGTAATGGGACTTTCATATGAAAGCTGGCAGAGAAGGAAATTTAAGCTGAACTCCAGGTAAACAGATAAAAATGCCTATATGAGAGTTGTTTCACTGGCCAAAGATGTATATTTTTTAAATAACAATTTCTGAGATTTCTGCTGCCACACAGCACAAACAGCCTGGAGACCTTACTTTTCTTTACTGCAGTAATATAACTAGGTCTTGTCCCTGCCCCTAGCTTGTAATTAATAAGTGAAGAAGATGACATTGCTGAGTAAACAGACACCCAACATTTCAAGCCTTTCCATATGTATGCACCCCCGAAGTGTGTATAAACTTACGTATGTGCATGGGACTCAATATTTTTTGAGAGAGGGGGGTTAATTCCTTGAAAAAGTATTCACATTTTACAAATATTTATTTGTAAAAAAAAAAAATGAAAACCATTTATAATTTTTCTTCCACTTCACAATTCTATTCTATTAAAATCCCAATTAAATACATTTACGTTTTTGATTGTAACATGAAAAAAATTGGAAAATTTCAAGGGGTATGAATACTTTTTCAAGGCATTGTATCTTACATTTTTCAACTTAACTTTAATTATCATGATAGGTTCCCCCTGCATTCACATTCATTTAGCTTCTACCCCATCCACAGCTGTAGGGGAAAGTAATAGCAGAATACAGAAATGACTAAATCCTTGTTGCTTCTGGGTTCTTATTATCTAGATGAGATTAGCAAACATAAGTGGAAGTGTCTCCCTCCCCTCTACCCAGTGACATCCGCAATGTGGGTTCTGGGCTTGCAGGTGGCATAGCAGAGTCTGGAAAACATGGCAGGGGGGTTGGGCTTAAAGATGGAACACCCATTTGAGGCGTGTATATTTATCAGATCACAAAGGTCCAAAATATAAGTTTATTGTTAGAATGTACAGACATTTTAAATTCAGTATATTTATTAGCTGTAGGCAACACCATTTTCTGTATTCCCTGTATACATGGTTAGCATACTTTAAGGTGTTTATTGGCGATTAATGTCATTCACTAATTCTGGCCATACACTAACACTAAACTAACAGATTCCCCCATTCACGCTATACAAATTTCCCACTGTGCCCAAATTGCATCTGATTAGATAGAGGCACTTTTGGCGAACAATTTTTTGCCTGGCTCCGTTGATTTTTTAATTAAGAGGATGTTGGGCAAGTGACAGCTGACAGGGCCACCAAGTTTGTGAGTTTGGACCAGCTCCTCAGGAACGATCCAAAATGTACACAGTGTATGGCCATCTTTAAAATGTGACCTCAATAAAGAAGAAGAGATTAACTTTTTTTTTGTAAATGTGGGTGGTTATACTGAATACCATTAGAAAAAGTTTGTATGTATCATCTAGCTTATTTTCAGATTAAGGGTTCTTTCTTTGTTAACTATATTTAAGCCATGACAACCGTGTTAAGAAAACAATAGCTTTCAGGAAAAATGAAAAAAAAAAAGCAAAAAAACAATTTTCTTTAATCCTGTTTTGAAGTTTCAATGCAATAGCATATTATTATTGTCAAATTTGAGCTTGCTAATGTGTCAGAGGGTGTCAACATGCAAGGTGTGTCAGAAGATGTTTAAAGAAATACCCGATAAAGACCTGAATAGATGAAAATAGTTCATGACTTTATACTTATTTGTGGCAGGAAATGTATAGATTCTTTAAATTATATCCTAAGAATTAGTCTCCTAATATGTTTATAAACTTGCCTTTTAAGAATGGACATTTATATGAATAAACCTTTCAAGTTTCTAGACATGCCATCCCTTATTTTCCAACCTGATCACACAACTAGATAAATGATAAGCTTAAATGGGTACTAAAGGTTTATTAAAAAAAAATACCAAACATATCATACTTACCTCCGCTGTGGAGCTTGTTTTGCACAGAGTGGCCCGATTCTCGTCTTCTGGGGTCCCTCGGCGGCTGTCTCGGCTCCTCCCCGCATCAGCTAACCCCCCTGGGAAGCGCTCTTTCAAGGGGGTTACCTTGCGGGCGCGCTCCCGAGTCCTGTATTTGGCGTCCATAGCCGCCAACTACAGGACTCTTCTCTGCCCCCTTGCCCTCTCGTCATTGGAGTTGATTGACAGCAGAGTGAGCCAATGGCTTCGCTGCTATCATTCTATCCAATGAAGAGCTGAAAAGAGCCGAGAAGCCAGTGCGTTCTCGATGCGGGACTTTCGAGGGCTCAGGTAAGTAAACAGAGGGGCTGGGGGGCCTGTAAGCATCGGATGTTTATTCACCTTAATGCACAGGATGCAGAGGATGCATTAAGGTGAAAAAACGGGAAGCTTTACAACCCCTTTAATAATAAACATAAGAAAATTATTTGTTTATTCAAAGCCACTTTCTTAAGATGGCTATACATGGATCTAAATTCAGCCAGTTCAGCAAGGACTGGGGGAATTTGCATCAAAGTGTACAGGCAAGCTGGTTGTACACAACCCAATCTATCAATCCACCAGCCTGTTAGTTTTTTTTCCAAACGATCAGTGCCGCTGGCTTTAGCTAGCAAAACTGGTCATTGTATTCTGAAGGTGGGGAAGTCTCTCTGCTGGAAGAAAAAAATAGCACAGTGACAAGGATTTCCCCATCCATCTAGATTGTGTGGATGGGGGAATCAGATCGTTGTTTTTTTTTCTTCAACCCACTGTATGGGCTACCTTACCCAGTTTGTTTTTCTGATGAGTATTAACATGAAGACAGTGGGTATGTAATGGGGCGGATCTGCCTGCTCAGAGGGGGATCTGTCCACTGATCTCCGCTGAGCAGGCAGATGACAGGTCTGTGTCTGCTCCACTATGCAGGGTGGACACGGACACAGCACACAGTTCTCTATAGGGCGGTCTGATGGAAACGGATTTCTTGCTCATTTCCATTCCACTGTCAACTGATCCTGATTGGTCCCTCAGTGTGAAAGGGGCCTAAGTCATCATGAACTGAATATTATAAAAGCTCTACAAGTGCATTTTCTTATTTACCATGAATTGGGATAAATCATGGTTCCTCTCTGTTTAGAATTAGTCATCATTTAAAATCAATACATTTTGCTTATACTTCAAGTGACATGTGTGAATTTGCACTGTACATATATACATATTTAAAGCCCAACTGAACCCTCCAAATGTATTGGAGTAATGCCGTCAGGCTACACATACATTAATACTGTAAATGTGCATCTTTTTATATTTTTTATTATCTAAGTATTACAGTAAGGTTTAAAAAAAAAACCTGTGCTGAGAAATCTAGGACAGTTAGATTGCTGCTCTCTCACACAAGCAGCATCCCAGCTATCTGAAACATCTCCTGACCACTGCTCAAATAAACAGCATTCGTAGTATTACAGCTGAGAAAAATGAAAAACAAAGCTTCCAAGCATGCATCGACTTGATTCTGAGCATGCGTGGGGTTTTTCACCCTCAGAGTTATACACAGACGATAGGAATTTCCTATTGTTTTTTTTTTCCATCGGAAAAATTTAAAACATGTTCTATTTTTTACGCCGATGGAAAAAAGTCCGATGGGGTCTACACACGATCAGATTTTCCTAAAACTCCAGCCAGGCCACACCCCCAACACGTTTCACTCTGCTCTCCATGATTAAGATCCAAAGGATGCAGCAAAACTTGTTGGGGGCATGGCCTGGCTGGAATCCAGGCTATGGTTGTTGTTCATCTCACTTCATACACATGGGTCTGCTTCATGATGTGCGGCTTGTGGATCCTTTTCTTTCACATTGCTGCAGCTTAGAGGTAGAACAAGCTCCCTGTCCCTGCCTGCACTCACAGTGGTCTAGTCGGACTTTACCTCTCTACCTGAGTGTAGTTTTATGGGTGTAGTTAAGAACTTGCTACACATTAATGGGTGAGGATAAGAACTTGTTTCATAGTTTAATACAGGGCTGTGATTTTCCTCTATTTTTGGGAAATAAGGGAGAAAAACAGTTCATCAGTCCTGGAACTGTGTCTAGAATAATTTATGTTATACATTTGCCTAAACTGAAGGGGGTGTGTTGACATCCTTGTCCAGGGGATCGGTCAACTTCTCACTGGTGGTCATAGTTGGAAAATCAGAGGAAACTTCCCTAGTACCAGAAATTATAAATATATTGATGGTCAGGGAAGATTTACATTTGATTGACCTCAATTTGGAAAAAAATGTAAAGGTGATAAGCTTTGATGTATCTCAAAAACCTGAAGTTACCCTAGTATACCCCTATTTTCCAGTAAACCCTGACTTACTGTGTCATGTAAAGAAGAAACGGGACAAAGTTGTGTAGCAGGTTGTTTATTCCCTAGTCTCATACAAGGATGGTGTAGGATCTTGCCCATTCTCATATGTTAGGTGGTCATTTGGGGCTAGAAAAAACAAAAGCTGATTGAGCAGTCATTTCTGACCCCATATTTTTAAAGCAGTTTAGTATTGTAAATTGTTTCCTAACTGTCAAATGAATGCACCCAACCACCCCTGGTATTCTTGTCTTTTCAGAGGGTTGCTGTGAATCTGTTTGGGCCACGAGTACATATTGGTAGTCCTTATTACTATGTGACCTAGTATCCATAAGCAATCCCTCTCAGAAACACGCCCTTTAAGCTTATAGGGAAACGGTAGTTCCATTTGTTTTTTACTTACTGGTATTCCTAAGGAAACTTAACAGACCAAGGAACCGCGGTCATGTCAAAAATAACCAAAGAGTTGTGTCAGTTTTTTAAATGTACTCAATCACACTCCTCAGTACCAACCACCCCCCTCCCACCCCCCAACTAATGGGCTGGTAGAATGCTTTCATAGAACTTTGAATGGCATGCAAAAACATGGTTGATAAGTATTAAAAAGACTGGGACCTCCTCCACTGGGTTTACTATGTCTGAACATCTGTATGGTAGACTTTCTTGGGGATTCCTGGATATAGTCTGGGAAACATGGGAGCAAAAGTCCATAGATTACTCAGAGATGGGATAGAATAGCAACAGTCATATACAGCAAGCTCAAGAGGAGCAGGCCACAAGTCTTTGTTTTGGTGCCTATTTTAGAGTGAAAATCACTGATGTCAACTACCAGGTATACCAGCCTAGAGAACCAAAGCTGCTTCTAATTTACAATGTTAACCACTTATGCCCCGAACCAATATGCTGCTAAATGCCCAGAGGCGTTTTTACAATTCGGCACTGCGTCACTTTAACAAACAATTGCGCGGTCGTGCGACGTGGCTCCCAAACAAAATTTGCATCCTTTTCTTCCCACAAATAGAGCTTTCTTTTTTAGTATTCGATTGCCTCTGCGATTTAAATTTTTTGCGCTATAAACTAAAATAGAGCAACATTTTTGAAAAACAATATTTTTTACTTTTTGTTATAAGAAAAATTGAATAAACTAAATTTTAGTCAAACATTTAGGCCAACATTTATTCAGCCACATGTCTTTAGTAAAAAAAAAATCGCAATAAAATAGCAACAACAGTGACACTAATACAGCGATCAGAAAAATGATCGCTTAGTGATACTGGCAATAGGGAGTGAAACGGTTAACTAGGGCGGTGATCAAGGGGTTAAAACTTTATTAGGGGGTGTATGGGGCTACCCTAAACCTAACACTCACTGCCTGTCACACTGCCTGTCACACTGACACTAAATGCAGTGATCAGTACATATATGATCACTGCATTCAGTGACAGTGTGACAGGGGTTTAATGTGCCTGCGTGTACTGGTGTCAGTGTAGTGTTAGGTGCGACTTACTGTGTCTCTTCTCCCATCTCGGCAGTTTGAGAATACCGCCGAGATGAGCACTGCATCACTTCCTCTGCCTATGTTTACATTTTACAGGCAGAGGAAGTGGCACAGCGGCGGCGCACAGGATTGGCTGGGAGCGATCCCGAGGGGGCGGACAGAAACAAACCGCCGCCCCCTCGAGTCGGATCGCTCCCGCAGGTAAGCCGCCCGCCGCACACAGCGGAGGGGGTCCCGATCAGACCCCAGAACCGCTAGTAGGCAGGGACGTAAATTTACGTCCATATGCCTGTCCGTGCCCTTCTGTGGACGTAAATAGGCGTGCGGCGGGCGTTAAGTGGTTAACTTAATAAAAGCTTGGAATGGTTGTGAGGCTCTTTGAAGAGAAAGTGACTATAAAGTATTACACCTGAAAGTTATACAGGAGGTTAGGATGTCAGGGACCTATCTGTGACTGCAGGTTAGAGAGTCCCTGCAAAAAAATCAAGAAGTATTTTTAGAATTACTTGGCTGAACTAGTGGAATTTGTCATGAGAATGGGAGCCGCATATCAAAATAACGTTAAGACCTTATTCATTACCTAAGGCTCAGAGCAATTTCAGAATAATGACAGAAAATCTTAGCCACTGAGTCTACAGAGGAATCTAATAGCAAGTGGTCAAGTCCCATAGTGCTCATCCCTAAGTCAGATTGCAGCCTAGGGTTCTACAATGATTTCAGGAAATGATATGAAATATCCAGTGCTTATCCATTGCACAGGGTGGATGAGTTGATGGAAAAGTTGGGTCCCACTGGGTTCATTACCACCTTCAGTCTTAGTAAAAAGATACTGACAGGTTCCTTAATTGACAGGGCAAAAGAAAAGTCAGCTTTTGCTACACCAGATGGGTTGTACCAGTATGTGCCTTGCGTTTGGCTTACATAGGACCAGGGGCTCTTTCAAAGAAGGGTGGAACACATTCTATATACAATCAAAAAAATGCTCAATAGGCCAGGAAGTAGCCTGGTATTTGGGTTAAAGTACCAAGCAAAGGGACAAAAAGCTTCAAATGGGCAAGACTGATGCAATTAATGGTTGGCTTCAGCCAGTGTCAAAAAACATGTTAAAGCTTTTATAGGTATTGTATGATAGGACCGGAGGTTCTTGTGCCAAACTATTCTACTATAGCAATACTACTACGCACCGATCGTACCTAAGGGAACAAGTCCACTATTGTGAAATCACATGAAAAGACAGAGAGGGAGCTTTTTAAGAGCTGTAGGAATTATTGTGTAAGGGACCAATGTTAACTAATACCAACTTCAGTCAGGAATTTCTTTCTTCTACAAACAGACGCCTCTGATATTGGCCTGGGAGCAGTCTTGTTCCAGGACATAAGTGGGCAAAAACATGTAGTAGTATACCTCAGTTGTAATCTAACCCATGCAGAGAGGAACTGTTCAATGCTGGAAAGGGAATGTCTGGCCATGAAGTAGGCACTAGTGTCATTAAGGTGTTACCTTTGAAGCAGACAGTCCCGACTAATTACAGACCATTCTCTACTATGGTGGATGGCTTGGAACAAAGAAAACAATGCAAGGGTCACAATATGATTTCAGGCTCTGCTAGACCTTACATTTTATTCTGAACACAAGTCAAGAACTCAGCAAGGGAATTCTGATGGACAATAACATGTACAATGTATGCTGTCTCTGCACACCAGAGCAGAGAGGGGTGGTATGAGGCACTGGCTGGCAAGATTATGGATGGTTTCTGATCTCCAGCCAGCTACTGGGTGAAAAGGTTGAGTGCTATGTTTGTTTGCTGTCTTGTCTTTATCTCATATGTATATATAGTATTTCACATACCTTTTATAAGGCACTTTGTATACAGATATGTGCTATACCACAATGTAATATTTTATTACACATACCAATTACTGCATAGCCAAATATTAAACAAAGTTATTCCTTGCCTAGAGCAGGATAATAATACTGTGAAGGAATATACAGTATGTGTTCAGTAGCTACATGCATTCCATGAATGCAGGTTTATATTTCCTGTGCTATTTTATAAAATCTAAATAGCATTGTAGGATAAAAATGTGCTTAGAATATCAACAATGCAATACACCAGTGAACAATTTAGATCATATACACACATAATGGACAAATATAATTTAAAGGCATATTTGTCTCTGTAGTACATTTATATGAAACTGCAATGGTATTGAGGGTTAATTTCCTTGTAAATTTAAAACATATGCACCAAATGTAGTGACATTGATATTTGTGGAATAGTGCATTAAATGTGGAATAATGCATTAAATGCAGTTAAAGCAGAATTCCAGGCAATACATAGTGTATAACTTCCTCCTTTCCATCTAGTAACCTACGCTGACTAGATGCATATACTTACCTATGTTTGGGCCTCTCCAGTCTGGTCACATAATTTGGATTCCTTAGGTCGGCCAACCCTGGCTGCAGGGGAGAGGAGGGAGCGCTGACACCAGAAGGGCCATAGGAAACCTATGGAAGACCCCACTGCTGCCAGGTTTTATCAGCCATTGTAAATTACCGCTCCTTGCCGCTGGCTGACACAGGGGATATGATCTGACCAGACTAGAGCAGCCTGAAAATTGGTAAGTATATACATCTTTCTTATACTGGCTAGTCAACATAGGTGTTGGATGGGGGGGGGGGGGGATTTTTAAGATTAGTTAAGTAAAGCCTGGAATTTGTATTACAGACATTAGACATTAGATTATTATATAATATTGAGATAAAAATATTCACCTGTAATGGGTTGTGCAATTTTTTATGTACATATTAATTCTTGGGAGGCTGTCTGTTAACACATTTTATAGCTATATTAATAATGTTAAAACATAAATAATGATTTTATTTCATGGGTCTAGGGTTTGTACATAAGGAATAATACATTTGTATTACAAGACATAAAATAAATAATTTATTTAAAAGCTTAGTCTTATATTTGTTTACAAAAAAAATAAAAAATTGTTAATTCTGAATACCATTACTTTCTGAAATGTTAGTCTACCTTGGGGTTATTTTGTTAGAAAACAATCAAGGCACATGTGGGGTTAGTTTTAAAGTTTTCTGTAGTTTATGTACATAATCTGTACATCAACAGTCCGCCAGATACTACCTCAAGTTGACAGAGGCAAGTCAGAGACAGATTATGTTTCATAACAATAAAGGACATAGATAAGATAATCCATTCCCAGGCTGTACTATGTCAGCGATCTACTGGACCCCTCTCTGCCTCTTGTTTATGTCACCTACCCATCCAAGGGGACCGAATGAAACAAAACAAAACCTAAAAGAAATACAAAATAAACAATTCAGAAGACATGATAAAAAGAAAAAAAAACAACACAAATAAAATAATATGTGAAAGTAAATAGAACGAAATAGAAAAAATTATATAGAAACAAAATACGATTAGGAAGCAAGGCACATTCAGGAGAAAAAGTAAAACGTTTCAAATTAAAAGAGACTCGTATATAGAAAATATACCAAACACAAATGGTGAAAAAAATGCATAAATAAATCAATAAATATGTATGGCAAATTTTGAAATATAAACAAAATAACATGATATGGAAAGGTCCTGCTTTTTACTCCTTATGTAGACCATGGCACTGAAAATAGGATGAAGCAAAATAATAAAGCCATACATGTGACTGTCAGTTAGGACTTCTGTATCATTCTGATTCAGACTGTAAAGAAAAGGTAACACATGGGACTTCCATCTTGTAACAAGGGCGTTCAAAGTAAAAAAGTAGTTTAAATTACATAAATATGCCTTTCCATCTGCCTATCCATTTGGTAATTATACTTTTTCCATGATAAAAGACACGTATAATGCCAAAGCAAAAGTAGATCCAATGACGTGTTCATCCAAAGCATTAACAACTTTGGTCCCTTTGGCTGTTACCTGCACCAGCACACTGCCAAGATATGCAATGCTGTCAATACGGTTCCTTTTATTTACAAAAAACAACCATAGAGGATATTTGATGTAATGTTTTACATTTATTTAAAGTGAACCTGTGACCAGACTATAGACATTAAAGTATTTATAATTTATATATATATATATATATATATATATATATATATATATATATATATATATATATATATATATATATTCTTAACAAACAGTAAAGAAGCAACCAAACAAGGCTTCACAGGTACAATGAAAAAAATAAAATTTTCAAATTTCACAATAGAGGCACCGAAATGACAATCCCTCTCCCTTTTTTTTTATGGCAGCAGAGACTTGACAGCCTTTGAATACCCTAAGGCTGCTCTTGGCTGCTTCCTGCCCGTCATCCCTTTGACTGAAACCCAACCTCAGACTCTGACATTTGAGAATGAATTATTCCACTGTGCCAGCAGCTACTAAAGACAGTGAAGGACTGTTTAAATGCTTATTTTACTGCTTGTCACAAATGTGTATATGGTTTTTAAAGTTTTTAAAGTTCATAGTACAGTACAGTATATACACATAAAAGTTATTGTCCTTATCCAAATCATAACTCTGTTTCTAAATATATACAGTATGAATATTTGTAATTTAAAATAGCTACCACTTCACAAAGTAGCCAATCAGTGTATTAATATAAGCATGTATCAAAACTACAGTACAGCCAAGTTCCCAGTGTCATTATAAAAAAATACAATTGATTTTATCACATGAAAAACACTTTACAATGCTTCCTATTGATGTAAAAAAAGAGAACCCATGTACATTTCTATTTTCATTATTCCTAATATTACATCCTTATGATCTTACCTCAGTAAAAGATCATACAGGTTTGTAATGTGAATGAGATGTACTGTATGATATTTTTCATGTAATAGTCATAATTGACAATTTAGTGTGTATGGTGATAGGTAGAGCCCACATTCATTGTGTATTGGTCCTTTTTCTTCTGCAGGTTTGTAATGTGGCAGCTATTGTAGGTCACAAATACAAATGCAATGCATATTTTATATTTATATGTGAACTAAACTTGCATTTACAGTGTTTCCATTTTTGTAAGAATTCAATGTGTTAGGCCCTGTACACACGAGGAGACATGTCCGATGAAAACGGTTCGTGGACCGTTTTCATCGGACATGTCTCCGGGGATCTTTTGGTCTAATGTGTGTACACACCATTAGACCAAAATCCCTGCAGACAGAGAACGTGGTGACGTAGAAGTCACCAATGTCCTCAAACCAGGAAGTAAAATGCTTCCGCGCATGCGTCGAATCAGCGGACATGTCAGACGGACAGGTTTCCAGCGGACAAGTTTCTAAGCATGCTTAGAAACTTTTGTCCGCTGGAAATCTGTCCGCTAGGCCGTACACACGATCGGACATGTCCGCGGAAACTGGTCTGCGGACCAGTTTCAGCGGACATGTCTCCTCGTGTGTACGCGGCCTTAAGGTGTCTACTAAAACCGATATATTTTCAATGTTCACTCTGAATCATACCTCTGGGTTAAAGGTATGATTAAAATCATGTCTTTTCAATTCAATTCAATTCGAAATGAAGACTTTTGGAGGCAAACACTTAATTCTGGCAAAGTGCACAGTATAAATATATTTTGGCTAAGCTAATTCTTTGGCTTTAAAGTAAACTTGACTTATTTTATTTTGACTTACAATGTTTTATATTAAATATTTGTTTTAAAAAGAAGTGTAATAAACAGTATCAGATCTAATATAGGGACTTGGCAACTATTTAAGTCTTTCAAGAAAAACATTAATTTTGGGCCATGTGTATAACATATATAAAACCCTTTACACAAAAACTACCTGTGATTCTGCCCCTACTTACATTTTAAAGCTAGGTTTTGTAAGACTATATCTCAATTTGACTTATGATTGGCTTCTTAGTTGAATTGTAATTTTACCAATAGCCCAAACCTTGTGTATCAGTTTTCACAAGAAAGGGGAGAATACTTCTTTGGATCTATGGCAAAGTGCTGGGTTTTTGTCGTGCCCTCACATTGTTATACCACCTAAGTTGTGCTGTCTTAATGCCACCCTTCAGTTTTCTAAGCTTGGCTTGCCTACAGCCCACCCTGACTGTTCCTCGCTGGATTTCATACTTGACACCATCTTTATATTTTTCACGATGTTGTTTTCCTCAAGTATCCTTACTTTGACGCTAGTATCTCCTCAACCCTCGACCAGCAATTGTCTGCTGCTTTTGTGGCATCACCCTTCAATGATGGCAGAATTTGGAATGATACAGTATGCTGAATAAAATGAAAGGCTGAACCAGTCAAATAAATTACAATAAATAAGTCTGATGTGTAACATTTTGTTCATGTCTGTGTGATTTTTTTCATGTTGTTCCTGCAAGGGAAGACCTCACTGACATTGAAAAGTGGCTCCAGCTGCCAAGATAGCTCAAGGGCAAACCTTGCCAGCACAGGGTAACACTGGCCTGTACTCCTATCAGGATTGTGAAATATAGGCACTCTGTAAAATTCTCCAGACGGAAAATAGAAAATATAGCTTTGTGACCATTTCACATAGTATATAAATGTCCAATGTATTTAAAGATGTATTTGGAAAAAATACAATACAAAAACACTTGTAATTTTTTAGTAATGACTAACTTTAGGTCCTGCTCACACTGATGGCAAAACTGACCAACAACTGGTATGAATACACGCACAGAAAAAATGAACTGCTGTTAACAGAAAAGATACAGCAAAATACACTACAAATTAATAATTTAAGGAGCCATTATAATAGAAAATATTGTATTATTGTAATCATATGGGGTAATACTTGTAATTATAGTTTACAGTATGTACATTTTTTTTTTAATTACACAGTATTTATTTATTTTTTCTTACAGTTACATACAGGCCAAGCTGTCTAGTAAAGGTACACTTACTGGGGTTTGTCTAAACCCTTTCTCCTTAAAAAAGAAAGTAAAGTTGGCCATACAGTGATAATTTTTCAACCAGTTCCTCCTAAGTTTGCTCAGTGAGTGCTTATCGATTTTGTTTGGTTACCAGAGAACTCAATGAAATGCGCTTAGTGGGTGACCTTGTTGGCAGCTTCCTGCCCATCATCCCTTGATGGAAAAATTTAAAGAGCTGGGCAGAATTTTGTTCGTTGTATCAGCTGCACCCAAACTGATCGTCCTGCCCTTAAGGAGCTTACAATCTAAGGTCCCTAACTCCCATTCATACATACATATACTAGGGCTAATCTAGACAGGTGGTAATTATCCTATCAAAAAAAAAAGGCAAGGAGAGAGGCGCCTCTGGGTGTAGTAGATTAAAAGCAATTTAATTAAAACAAACATATCTCACTCACATTTGAGTAGCAACAGGTAAGCATGTAAAGGTAGTAGTTTCCTTGGAGTGGTGAGCTGTCATCGGTTTGGGCTTTCTTCTGCAGTCTGTGGAAGCGCTGTGCAGGGAGGACACTGCCTCATCATATGGCGATGGAAGTCGGCTGTGATGTGCGATCCTCTACCTAATGCTTAGATGGTAGGATGAAGAGCAGACGCAGGACGATGATGTCACCAAGCATTTTGGTGACATCATCGTCCTGCGTCTGCTCTTCATCCTACCATCTAAGCACCAGGTAGAGGATCGCACATCACAGCCGACTTCCATCGCCCTATGATGAGGCAGTGTCCTCCCTGCACAGCGCTTCCACAGACTGCAGAAGAAAGCCCAAACCGATGACAGCTCACCACTCCAAGGTAACAACTACCTTTATATGCTTACCTGTTACTACTCAAATGTGAGTGAGATATGTTTGTTTTTAATTAAATTGCTTTTAATCTACTACACCCAGAGGCGTCTCTCTCCTTGCCTTTTTTTCTAGAATTGGAACATGTTCTCTGTTCCCCTCTGATGGCAGCCCTGGATGTATATACCCACATACAAGTAATCAGACTTATTGTTAGCTTATGCTAAACCACCAGTCATTGACTTTGCCCTGTTCCCACAGATGTATATGCATTTTTGATACCCTAGGCATTGTGCTATCTTGCGCATATTTACTTGTCTTTTAATTATCCTATCAGCATGCCTTTGGAATGTAGGAGTAAACCCACACAGGCACAGGGAAAACATGCAAACTCCAGGCAGGTAGTGCCATGATTAGTATTTGAACCCACAACCGTAGCGCTGCTAGGTGGAAGTGCTAACCACTTAGCCATGATGCTGTCACGAAGACTCACAGATCTATATACAGCCAAAGGTAGTTTTAATACCTAGCTGGAATGCTAGGGGTACAACTTAAAGCAGAACTTCACCTGAAAAGGGAAGCGCCACTTATCTTCCTCCCACCCCCACTTCTAATTGTAAACTCTTTTTTTTTTCAGGGAGCTGGTACCTAGTTTTGAAAGGAGGCGTTTTGTGACGTGTCCTGGAAGATTTGCCCCGACCTCCTTGGATACATCATACTTCCCAGAAGGCTGCAGGACCGTTCGCAGCGCATCCCGCACAGGTCTAGTGGGGAGCCAGCAATAAACCAGCACAGCCAGATTCCCATGGTCAACATCGCAGGGCCGAGGACCAAAAGACAAGTGAAGAACTGGCCTGGGCGAAGAAAGTGGTTGATCCCTGGGCTGGTAAATGTGTTTTTATTAAAAGTCAACATCTAAAGTATTTGTAGATGCTGATTTTTTTTTTGCGAGAGATCCATTTTAATGTTCTTGCAGTTTATGGCAGTGGCAATAAGACTAGACTTTGGAGGATTGTATATTTACATACACACTTATACTCTATGGGTGTTAAAAATGACCAATCAGGTACAGACAGGTACTAAGTGTTCCCAAATGCACAGTTATTTTGGGACCATTCCAGATGTAAATAGAAAAGGGAAATTAATCCTAAAATGTTACATGTGACCTTTGAAATTCCCAAATTTTAATACATTTTGCCTTGCATTTCCTGCTTAGAATTTCTTGTGATTGGAATTCTGATGTGGCACTTTTTGTCTTATACCATATACTAGTGTCTGATTAGTCCATCTAAGATTCATTCATAGATTATGTCACACAATTTAGTAGTAATAATAAACCCTGTTCCTTTCCAGCACGTTATTTAACCACTTAACGACCACCGCACGACTATGTACGTCCACAGAATGGCACGTACAGGCACATGGGCGTACATGTATGTCCCTGCCTTGTTGCGGGTCGGGGGTCCGATCGGGACCTTCTTCGCTGCGTGCGGCGGTCATCTTACCTCCGGGAGCGATCGGTGACGAGGGGGCGGCTGTTCGTTTCTGTCCGCCCCCTCGTGATCGCTCCCAGCCAATCCGGCATCCCCCCGCCGTGTCACTTCCTCTGCTTGTATAATGTAAACAGCTCTCCTCTCGGCGGTATTTTCAATCCGCCAAGAGGAGAGAAGACTCACAGTAAGTTGCACAAACACAACACTGACACCACACACATAGGCACATTTAAACCCTTCCGATCACCCCCCCCCAGCCCCCTGTCACACTGTCACTGATTGCAGTGATCATATATTTACTGATCACTGCATTTAGTGTCAGTGTGACAGTTAGTGTGACAGGCAGTTAGTGTTAGGTCCAGGGTAGCCCCGTACCCCCCTAATAAAGTTTTAACCCCTTGATCACCACCCTAGTTAACACTTTCACCCCCTATTGCCAGCGTCACTAAGCGATCGTTTTTCTGATCGCTGTATTAGTGTCGCTGTTGCCGCTAGGTAGCTCATTTTTTTTATTGCGATTTTTTTTTTACTAAAGACATGTGGCTGAATACATTTTGGCCTAAATGTTTGACAAAAATTTAGTTTATTCGATTTTTCTTATAACAAAAAGTAAAAAATATTGATTTTTTTTCAAAAATGTTGCTCTATTTTTGTATATAGCGCAAAAAATAAAAATCGCAGAGCTGATCAAATACCATCAAAAGAAAGCTCTATTTGTGGGAAGAAAAGGACGCAAATTTTGTTTGGGAGCCACGTCGCACGACCACGCAATTGTCTGTTAAAGCGGAGTTCCACCCACAATTTGAACTTCCGCTTAACCCACTCCTCACCCCCTTACATGCCACATTTGGCATGTCATTTTTTTTGGGGGGGAGTGGGGGCTTCAGGAGGAGTGGGACTTCCTGTTCCACTTCCTCCTTCCACCGAGGGGCTGGTTAGGCGATTAAGCTTAATCACCTACAGCATCCCCTCCTTGTAGGCGATCGCATGGGACAGATGACAGGTCCCATGCGATCGCCTGTCCAATCAGCGGCGGGCCGCGCCACTCACGAATGCGCAGTGCCGCTCGTGCATGCGCAGTGGGTGCCCGGCCGTGAAGCCGAAGGCTGTCGCGTCCCCGTGCCCACAGTTGCGATGAGGACGCCGGCCGGGGAGGGGGGGAGAGGAGCGGAGCCCCGGTCGGCGCGTCACTGGAACGCAGGAGCAGGTAAGTGAGTGTTTATTAAAAGCCAGCAGCTACACTTTTTGTAGCTTCTGACTTTTAATAAACACAATTTTTGGCTGGAACTCCCCTTTAAAGCGACCCAGTGCCAAATTGTAAAAACACCTTTGGTCATTTAGCAGCATATTGGTCCGGTCCTTAAGTGGTTAAAGAAAAAAAAATCTGACATCCAGTCATCCGCAAAATGACAAAACAAATTAGTTACCTGTAAAAAGCATTGTCTGCGTAGACATCCAAAACACAGACACTGCTGTGTATCTTAGATGGGATTTTAGCAGTCCCAGCAGACTGCAGAGCTGTTACCAAATCTACTCTATAGTATTTCCCATTGCTCCTCAACCAGGTTGGAGTCAAGGGATGGGTGGTGTAGCTGGGTCAGCAGAGAGTAATTAGGCAAAAAGAGAGACCTATGATCTGCTAGGTGGAGGGGCTGTAGTAGAGAACTGATTCTTTCTCGAGTAGCTGAATTTCCTATCAAGTTCAACGGCACATTGCAAGTGATTAAAACATGATTTATGGAATTAAAAAAAAATGCAAGTAAGCATTTAAAAAATTTTTGTTTCTCTGCACTTTTACCTGCATTTTTTTTAAGTGTTTTTAAGTTGAAAAGAGTCAAAGTAAACTATCTTTGAGTATAAACTTTGAACTTTTCATATAAGGTTAATATCACTTATTGCAAATAAAATAATCAGAATTATAATGCATAGTATAAAGAACAGTAGATCAAAATTGGGTATCATCATACTTACACTTTCTGCAGACTTTTTGGAAGAGCGAGAGTATTTTTATTTTTTGACAAGTCTTTGAAACATGTTTCATGTCACTACCTCAAGGCACTATTGCAAGTACTGTATGAATCTTAAGTATATTAGCACGTAAACGTTTAAGGTGAGAAATGTTTAAGGGTGGATACAAAATTCCTTGAATTTTGAACAATGACTATAGCGTATAACAATCAGCCAACAAAAACAAAACGGTCTCAACTTATCACAGTCCAATCCAGGCCTACTGCTTATATATCAAGTTTAGAACTGCCCAGCGTCTGTGATCAGTCAATGTGTGAGAACCTCTTGCTAATGCATGGCATATTTATTATTATTAAACAAGATTTACATAGCACCCACACTTTGAGATGCTCTTTAAAAATAAAGGAAGACACAGGGCTGGTTAGGGGGACCTGATCAAGATCGGTTAATGGCAAGTTATACAACGGGTAATAGCTGTAATTGGATCAGATGACGAAGAAAGTCAAAATTCAGTTTTTAGGTAGAGGAGGGATAGGCTTTCCTGAAGAGATGAGTTTTAGTGATTACCTAAAAGCAGGCAGAGTAGGGGATAGCTGAAGAGATTAGGGTAGGGAATTCCTGAGGATGAGAGAGGCTCTTAAAAAGTCCTGGAGGCAAGCATGGACAAAGATGTCAAGGGAGCTAGAGAGCAGGCAGTCATGATTGTTTGGTTAATATTTTGAGACTAGGCTGGTAATGTAGCCTGTGGCAGAGTTGTGGTTGGCTTTGTATGGTATTTTTTGTAATTTGAACTTTTTTCATTGGGCGAATGACAGCCAGTGGAGGGACTGGCAGAGATGAGCAGTGGACACTAAATGTTTGATAAAGTGAATATGGCAGCAGCATTTATGATAGACTGCAGTAGAGATAGCTTGTGTAGAGGTAGGCCAATTAATAGAGAATTGCAAAAACCAAGGTAAGAGATATCAGTGTTCTGAGAGTGCCAACCGGTGTGTTCTAGGATCATCCCCCTGTCAGAACACAATAGCGCAGCGGCGAGATTGCTGTACTAACACATGTTTTTATTTCCGTTCAGCTCGCTGGATTAAATGACATAAAAAAACTAGTAGTGTGTACTAGGCTTTAATTTTGGAAGCCATGGAAATCTTTCAACTGACTGAGGGGAGAGATGTTGATAGATTAGAAGTGATCCAAGGACAGAGCTTTGGTTGACCTCTACGAATGACACAGAAGGAGCACTTAGTAGTAAGTAGTAAGAAGAACCAGGAAAGAGCAGAGACTTGGGAGCCAAGGTAGTGAATTTGCTCACAGGTGGTCAACTGTTTCAAAAGCAGCAGGAAGGACTAGGAGCTTGTATAAGGAGCAGTGGCTTTAGCAGTTAGTGAGTCGTTAGTGAGTTTTAGAAGAGTGGTTTAATAGAATGTTGCAGGGAAAAAGCCAGGCTGGGGTAAAGCAGGTCATTATCAGTAAGGTAGCAGCTCAAACAGTTGTAGACTAAGCCTTCTAGAAGTTTGAATGTCCATGGTAGCAAACAGATGTTTATTAAGTTGTTCAGACTAATGGGGGTGAGTAAGGACTTTTGGGATATGGGGGTGACCAGTATATGTGTTAGAGAGAAGGGGATGTGAAACTGAGAAAGAATATAAAAATGTTGTCCAAGTAAATTTTAGTTCATTATAAGCAGCACATTATCCTTATAAACTGTACATTTCATTATACACAAAAGAGAATATACTAGTAATAATCTTGCATAGGATCATAATAGACAAATTAGGATCTGACATTCAAAACAATGTTACTTTATTCATTAGATGTATCCTATGACAAATGACAATCCTCACAATCAAATGAATCATGAAGTCTGTATGTCCGGTATATGTTAGGAACTAAAGGGATGAATTGGCAACACCCATGGTGTCTGCCAGGGGGGACATATTCTATTTTCATTACCTGCTCTTCAGAAATGTATGTCATCGTGTGCAAGGTTGTAAAGTCACCATTGGTTTATTAAAGAAAGAACTCAGTAGTAGTTTATACATTCTGATGCAGCCATATAATAAGTCCTTGTCAAGTTTCCAAAACAATCTAAGCCCTTCAGGCCCAAAACGCTTGTCATATATTTGGAAAGCATGCAAGGGTTGTCATCTATTGCCAGAGACAATTCAATCATTTTCACCTTCTATACCACAGTATGTACCGTACTTACTCAATCATTCAACTACTGGCTGGGTGATTACATGCAGAACACATCCTGCTGTTACGTGTGTGACTTTTTTTGTGTTTGAAGCTGAACATAAGGTACATCCTGCATCACAGTCTCAGCTCTAACCCCAACCCCAGAGCTACAGTGAATCAAAACTCCAGAAAAGAGGACGTTTTCCCTGACAAATATGACAGCCAAGTGTTAGGGCGTGTACACACGATCGAACAAGTCTGCTGAAACTGGTCTGCGGACCAGTTTCAGCAGACAGATTCGATCGTGTGTACGGCCTAGTGGACAGGTTTTCAGTGGACAAAAGTTTTAAAGCATGCTTTAAAACTTGTCCGCTGGAAACATGTCCGTCGGGGGCGTGGTTTGGACGCGATGCTGTGAGGACGTGTCTGCCTCGAGCTCCGGCGCCGACACAATCTTAAGCTGCCTTTTGCATCCCTAAACCTGCAACACACTCCAACTCATCATGCGGAAGAAGACGGGCAAGTCCCTGCCCAAAGCTGGGTCACAATTGGGCTCCATCAAGCGCTACTTAGCCGCGGACACGGCCGAGGGTGAGGACACAGACGGCCTAGGCCGCTCTCCACGTGGCGAGATCCCCGCTACAGGCTCCGCCCCCCGCCTTAGAGCGAGTCACAGGCGCCATTCCTCTGCCTCCTCAGCCTGCACCGACGACACCGTCAGCCCTTCCCGCCGCACGGAGGTCCGAGTGGACGACCTGCCTACCAGGACTGAGCTGGCTTCTCTCTTCCAGAGCTTGGAGAGGACCATACGGAAGGAACTCTCGGCTGTGCGGGCGGACCTCTCACAGGTACTGGGTCGGGTGGAGGAAACTGAGCTCCGGCTTGACCGGCACGCCGCGGCCATTAGATCCCTGCAGGCCTCCACTCGGAGCCTTACTATTGCCCACAGAATGGCTCTCTACAAAATAGAGGACCAAGAGAACAGAAACAGGAGGAATAATATTCGTATCAGGGGCCTCCCCGAAGCCACGGGTGATGATGACCTCCTTCCTTCGGTACGCGGTATCTTCAACGGCCTTCTGGGCCTGGAGGCTGATAACCCACTGAAGATCGATAGGGTTCACAGGGCCCTTCGTCCTCGCGCTCTATCTGCAGACACCCCTAGAGATGTCATCTGCCGAGTCCATTATTTTGAGGAGAAGGAGCGTATCATGCGGAAAGCCCGCGAAGCTCCTACCCTGGACTTTGATGGTGCCGCCCTGTCCTTCTTTCCCGATCTAGCTAAGGAAACTTTAGATCGTCGCAGAGCCCTGCGACCTCTGACAGAGAAGCTCCGGGAAGCGTCCATTACCTACCGCTGGGGCTTTCCAGCTGCCCTTATTGCCAACAGGAATGGCAAGACGGCCGTTCTACGATTCCCAGAGGACCTGGAGAAATTTTGTGCAGAAGTTGACACCCCTAAGCCCGAGCTTCCTGGCTGGCAGGATACCATCCCTATTCTACCGGGCTCTACGGAACCGCAATGGCAGAAGGTTAGCCACAAGACCCGCCGCTCAGCCACCCCGGGGGCTTCTCCCTCTGTAGGCTGATGTATGAAGCTGTGATCTCTTTGCTGTTACTCCTGTGCCCCCTGCCTCCTGGGTTTTTTCTGTTTTTTTTTTTTTTTTTGCTTGATTTTTGATCCTATTCTTGCCGGACATTGTTTTATTTTTTCCTGTTATGTTCTTCACCCAGAACCCGTGGCAAGACCCCCCTACTGATGCCTCGCACGTTGCTGTGGTCTGGCAGATTACTGCCAGCAAAATGGAGTTGGACTGACTTTCATACTGCCACACTGCTCGGCTGAGCGGTCTTCCAGACCCGTTCACTGGTCGTGAGTAGGGACAGGAGTCTGAAGTTTGATGCTTGATGTGTTGCACTTGAGCTGATTTTTTCTGTTTGTTTTTTGTTTTTCAAGAATTATGGTTTAACGTTTTATTTTGCAGTGTGTCGGCGCTGGGGCGAATGGGCAGAGGTTTTGGCGTACTTGCTGCCTGATGCCCGCGCTCCCACGCCTCCCCCCGTTGGGGCCCGGCGCGGCCCTGTCCCCGCATGCTGTTACCCCCTCGGGGGCGACTTGCGTGGGGGGGCCGGGCTGCGTACGTGACCCTTTACCGCACGGCAGACTTATGCGTGCGCATATTTTTTCCCCTAGTGGGTCATTGTACCTGGTTGATTTGATGTCTTGTGTTTTTTTTTATTATTTAACCCTTTTTCTCTTTTTCTTCCTCTTCTCCCCTTCTTCCCCACCCTCCCTCACTACCTCCCGAGGGGCCTTCCTCTGCCTCTGGCCAGCCCTGAGCATCTCGAATCTACGTACATTATGGCTAAGGTAAAGTTGCTTTCATTTAATGTGCGGGGACTACACACCCCCGGTAAGAGACACCAACTGTATAGGGAGCTGGCTCGCATGCAGGGGGACATTGTACTCCTGCAGGAGACCCACCTCACTCACACTACATCGGTGAAGCTTTTCTCCCCTCAGTATCCTCTATGGTATTACAGCCTATCCGATGTGCGCAATGCTAAGGGGGTGGCTATTGGGTTCCGTAGGGGCTCCTCTTTTGTGTTAGACGTTATGATGAGTGACCCTCTGGGCCGCTTCCTGTTCCTAAAAGGTACCCTGGGTAGTATGCCCTGCACGATTGCGACCATTTATGCCCCCAATCGTGGTCAGGTTTCTTTTATATCCACAGCCCTTAGGAAGTTGTCGGACTTCGCCTGTGGGTGCATTCTCCTGGCAGGGGACTTTAATGTTCCGCTGGAACCATCAATAGACACGTCATTGGGGACCTCCTGTATTTCGTGGAGGCGCTTGGCGTTTTTACGCAGGCGCCTGCACGAGTCCCAATTGATGGACGTTTGGAGGATTATGCACCCGCAGGTGAAGGATTACACTCACTTTTCCCATCTGCATACGTCCTACTCTAGAATTGATTATTTTCTGATAGACCACCACCATCTCTCTCTCCCCACTGCCTCGACTATCGAGGTTTCCCCTATCTCGGATCATGCCCCGATTTCCCTCTTGCTGACTGTCCCCTCTGTGCCGACTAGGAGCTCCAATTGGAAGCTTAATGACAATCTACTCTTGGAGGATGTTGACAGGAGGGAGATCGGGGACGCATTGGCACAATACTTTGCGGATAACGCGACACCGGAGGTGACGCCAGGAACACTCTGGGAGGCCCATAAGGCCTTCATCCGGGGTAAACTTATGGAGTTGGGGGCTAAAAAGAAGAGGGAGCGTACCCATCACCAAATGCGACTGCTGGGAGAGGTAGCTGACCTGGAGCGCAGACACAAGGCTGGGTTGACGCGGTCGGTCCTCCAGGAACTGATCCGGAAGAGAGAGGAACTACGTGACCTCTTTCACTTGGAGCAGAAACAGCGATTCCGCGTAGTGGCTCAGGGTTTACACGAGTGGGGCAACAAACCGGGCCGGCTGTTGGCGCGTTCACTGCGACAGCAGAAGTCCGCTGCGTTCATTGCTAAAGTTAAGTCTCCCGACGATTCCCTGGTTTTTGAAACTTCGGCTATAGCCAAAGTCTTTCGCTCATTTTATCAGTCATTATACCGGGTTAGGCAAACAGGAGAAGACAGAGATGATAGGGCACAACTCATTCGCGATTACCTAGCCCAAGCTAATTTACCTACAATCCCTGCAGAAGAATTGACTGCTCTTGATGGCGATTTTTCCGTCTCTGAGCTGCGTATAGCGCTGAAGGCTATGGCCAACGGTAAGGCGCCGGGCCCCGATGGCTTTACGGTAACCTATTATAGAGCTTTTGCGGATCTCCTGCTGCCGCGTTTGACTAACTACGCCAACACGGTCTCTGGAGATGGGTCTCTCCGACCTGAAACGCTTCACGCCCACATCACTGTACTTCCTAAGCCTGGTAAGGACCCAAGTGTTTGTGGAAGTTATCGCCCCATCTCCTTGTTGAATCTTGATGCTAAATTGTATGCTAAGGTAATCGCCAACAGGCTTCTCCCCTTTGTTCCCCGATGGGTCTCCAGAGACCAGACGGGCTTCATCCCTGGCAGGGAAGCGCGAGATAACTCTCTCCGCACCTTGTCCTTAATAGCTCATGTTCGACGGACCTCCCAGCCCACCCTTCTACTCTCTACAGATGCCGAGAAAGCGTTTGATAGGGTGGACTGGGAGTTCCTGATGGCCACGCTTTCCCACATAGGCGTGGGTCCCCCTCTCCTCTCCCGTATCTCAGCCTTATATAACTCCCCCTCCGCCCAATTACGCATAAATGGGACGCTAAGTGACCCCTTTACACTTTACAACGGCACCAGGCAGGGGTGCCCCCTTTCACCCATTTTATTTGCCTTGTCCCTTGAACCCTTTTTATCTTCAATTAGGCACAACCCGAACATCCGGGGGATTGTGGTGGGTGCTACTGAACACAAATACGCTGCCTATGCAGACGACATCCTGTTCTATGTCCAACAACCTATTACAACCCTCCCAAATTTAATGGCTGCTTTCGACGCTTTCGGGGTGGTCTCTAACTTTAAAATTAATCTGTCCAAGTCGGAAATACTGAACCTAACAATTCCCCCCCGTATTGTACCGCAATTGAAAACATCCTTTCCCTTTAGCTGGCAGGCCCACTCATTGAAATACTTAGGCATACTTCTCACAGCAGACCCCGCTTCCCTGTTTCGCACAAATTTTATACCCCTTCTAAACGCAATTAGGTCCGATTTACAAAAATGGTCTCAGCTAGCCCATTCCTGGCTGGGGAAGATTAATGTGCTGAAAATGAACGTCTTGCCTAGAATACTATTCCTTTTTCAGATGATCCCATACAAGATCCCTGTGGGATATTTCACGATATTACGGTCACTGTTTTGCAGATATGTATGGAACAGGAGGCGGCCTAGACTTGCTAGGGACACGCTGATTAGGCCCAAGAGAGAGGGGGGATTGGCTTTACCCGATGTCAAGCGGTACTTTCAGGCTGTAGTACTAACCAGGATCTCAGACTGGAAGTACCATAAAGACTCTAAACTTTGGGTGTCACTCGAGATGGCCATGTGTGGTACGGACCCTTATGTTCAAATATGGATTCCCCGGAGGTTTAGGTCTCTATCCACTATGACGTCTCCCTTGACGCGTTCCACTCTGATGGTGTGGGACGCTTTGAGTAGGACTCATGGCTGGCCTTGTAACTCTCCCCTGATGCCACTATCTGGTCATACCTACTTCCCTCCTGGCGCTACTCTTCCGCGCCAGCGGCCTTGGTCCTTGGGTTCTGCGACGCTCCTTTGTCATGTCGCTTCTCCCTCGGGATTAACTCCTCTGGCTGATGTTGTTGGTTCCTCGGAGGTGACGCCTATGATGTTGTGGAAATACCGTCAATTGTCAGCCTTTGTCCGCTCTCTACCCCAACCTCTCAGGGATGACACGAATTTAACACTGGTGGAATCGGCTTTTGCTGAGGATAGGCCAGTGGAGAGACCCCTCTCCTATTTTTATAAAACGTTGTACTCCATTTCTACTCGTGCCACCCCGGCCTTCCTATACAGGTGGGAGAGGGATCTTCATAAGGAACTCTCTCCCTCCCAGAGGGATACTATCTTGCTGCTTGCCCATACGTCCTCCATTTCAGCAAGATATGCTGAAGTTAATTATAAGTTACTGACCAGATGGCACTATACTCCGGCGGTGCTACACAAGGTTTTCCCCCTGACGTCCCCGCTATGCTGGAGGGGTTGTGGCGAACTTGCTTCCCACGCACACATTTGGTGGTTTTGCCCGCTCATTCGCCCATTCTGGCTAAGTGTCCTACACTGGATGAAAGAAATACAAGGTTTTGAGACCCCAAATGACCCCTGGGTGGTGCTATTGCACTGTACGGCTGAACCAATCGGATCATATAAAAAATCACTCACTCCGCATCTATTAAACGCGGCAAAGTCCCTCATACCCCGATTCTGGAAACAGACAGTAGTTCCTTCGCTGCGTCAATGGCTGGAAGCGGTCGATCATATATATCATATGGAAGACCTCACTTCTTCTCTTAAAAATAAAAATAAATCTGATTTGACACAGAAAATTTGGTCCGATTGGTTCGCCTTTAAGTATAAGTCGGTATATGCTGATATAATGTCTCAACCTACCTGATATTGTTTATTTTGTTGCTAGATTATTGTAGCGATAGGTTCTAGTGACTCTCCTTTTTTTTTTTTTTTTTTTTTTTTTTTATTAGTTTGAGGTGGCGGCCAGGAGCAGAGGAACCCCCCCTCCCCCCCCCCTCCCTACCCCCCCACCCATCCTCTCTCTTCTTCTCTTATCCACCTCTCTACCTTTCTTTCATACCCGTTCCACTAGTTTTACAATTTTATTTATGACCCGAGGACTCTCACTATCACGTATTAGCGCCCAGTGCGGAACACAGCTCCAGCCTGCAAACCTTGGTGTAGCGCGTAAGAGTGAGGGAGCTGTCTTTGTTTTGGTCTGATGCCTCCATAAATGTTTCTGAATGTATCCTACATCGATGTAACTGTATACCTCTTATGTTGTCTCCGGATGAACCATCTTGCCTGCTTGTAGTGGTTGTGTCGATGCCTCGGATGTTGTTTTGTTTTATACTGTTTTATATTGTCATATATTGTCTTATTTTATTTTATTTTTGTTTTTATGTTGTTTCATACTTATGTCTTAGTTCTGCTCTTTTTTAGCCGTGTGCTGTCATATATATTTCATTTAATAAAAAACTTTATTGAAAAAAAAAAAAAAAAAAAAAAAAGAAACATGTCCGTCGGATATGTCCGCTGCTTAGTACGCCTAACCAGCGGACCGAAATCCCCCGCATGCTTCGAATGGATTCGACGCATGCGCGGAAGCATTTTATTTCCTGGTTTGGTGACGTGGCTCCTTGAACCTTTAGGGTAGACCTTTAGGGTAGAGTTAGACGTGCATCTAAATCCACCATTCCTCTTAAGAGCAATCCACATCGTTTTTCAGAGGCGACTGTCAGGTGGTAAGGAGGCAATGAGTCACCTTCTCGTGGCCTGTTTTATTTCAACAAATGCATCCTAACCGCATGCATCACGGAGTGTTTATGGCATGCCCCCATTTTGCCAAATGGATCATGTTCAGTGGGTTTGCCTACTGCAGAGCACTACATGTGGGAAGTGAAGCATCATGTAAACACTCCTTTGCCTATTGCAGCTTAAAGCGGAGTTACATCCAAAAGTGGAACTTCCGCTTGTTTGTCTCCTCCCTACTCGGGTGCCACATTTGGCTCCTGTCAGGGGGGGGGGGGTGGGGACCTGTTTTTGACAGGTCCCCTTTCTCACTTCCAGGAGATGGGGTTGCGCCCTCCGCCGCCAGGCCAATTAGAAAGTGCCTCATCAGTAATGGCTGCGGCTGCACCCGACAGCCGATCCAAAGATCGGCTGCGGTGCCGACATCGTGGTCTCCCTGGACAGGTAAGTCTCCTAATATTAAAATTCATCAGCTGCAGTATTTGTAGCTGCTGACTTTTCATTATTTGTGGGGTGGGCGGATGTCCGCTTAAGAAGGGGGCAGTAAAAACATGCATTTTTACTGTCCTCAAACCACACGTCTAAATTAAGCTTTATTGGGTTGTAAACGCAGAAGTTTTTTTTTTTTATCCTAATGCATTTAATGCATTAAGATAAAAAGCCTTCTGTGTGCAGAAGCCCCCCTAACACTTACCTGAGGTCCATCTCTGCACATTGATGTCCACGAGTGTCTTAGCCTTTTCGAATTTCTCCTTTGTGATTGGCTGAGACACAGGAGCGGCACTATTTGCTCCCACTGCTATCAATCAAAGTCAGCTAGCCAATCAAGGGACAGGGCTGGGTCAGGTTTCTGAAAGGACACAGGGAGCTGTGACTCAGCTAGGGTGCCCCCATAGCAAACTGCTTGCAATAGAGGCACTGAACAGGAAGGAGGGGCCAGGAGCACAGATGAGGGACCCGAGAAGAGGAGGATCTGGGCTGCTCTGGGCAAATCCACTGCAACAGAGCAGTTAAGTATAACATGTTTGTTATTTTTATAGGAAAAAAACGAGACTTTACAATCACTTTAAATCTTGTATCTCTGTACCTACTTCCAACCACAAATATAATATACAAATTGGATCTCCTTTTACAGCTTTACGAGAGCCATAAACGGACATTTTAAAAAGGCCATCTATCATAAACCTTTGTTTTCTAGGCAAAGGTTCTAGGCTAGGTGTACGCCTCTGCTTATAAAAATTTAAAAAAGTTGCTTCATTGTGCCTGGGAAATATAGATTTAATTTTGCTAAGCCCCGTTTTTTTTTGTTTTTTTTTTATTTAACTCTCTCAAGGAGAACTGACAGTTTCATTTAGAAAATGGTCACATTTATGGCATAGTTAAATGTATGTGAAACACACCATAAAAAAATGCATCAGCATTTTGTGTTCCGTTTCATGTGATCTTAAGTGCAAAAACAAAAAAATGCATATATCTGAACAGAACCTATTCTTTTACATTTAACAGAGTCTGTTATAGGGCAGTGCAATGGGTAAGTGGTTGGTACTTTTGCCTGGCAGCACTAAGGTTGCCCACCTGAATCCCAACTATGACACTACTTGTGTGAAGATTGCATGCTCTTCTTGTACTTTGGTGGATTTCCTCCCACACTTCAAAGAAATGCTGGTACAACATTGTAAGTTAATTGGCTCTTTTCCATATGTATGCATTTGAGGCAGGGACCTGATATTGTAGGCTCATTGAGGGCAGGGACTGATGTTTTTTTTAGCAAGAATGTTAATAATTAGTGCACCAATGCTTCTTGTTGGAGATATAGAGGTGTCATTGCTAATTTAATTATTAATGTTTCCTGAGAAGTGGAGGTGAGAAGAAAATATTATTAGGACCTAGCTTGGACTATTTGCTGACGAATGACTCCCTTTCAATGAAAAACTTAAGTTTAGCCAATGAAAACGATCCATTTCACAACCTTTGCTGCTCCTATTTTACTTTCACTATTATCACTGGCTTAATTTACTCAATGTTAGATTCACAATTTCTACCCAGTTGTTTCATGTACAATCAGAATGCAATCATAATGACAGTGTATATAGTAGTTACATTTAACAAGGGCCTAATAAAGTTTATGTTTATTGGTTATAAACCTCCCTAATCAGATTTTATAAGCCAAGCTTGTTATCACGCGTAAAACCTGTAAAATGTGGTGTACAAACTAAGCTTTGTCATTGCCAACATATCTGACATCACCCAAGGGGAGATACAAAACCATTAAGTAGTGTGTCATGCACAACACACTTTCATTGTGTTTTTTCTGTTTCCTTTTGCCTGCCCGAGATCTCTGGAACAAGAATGTTTTTAAAGGGGTTGTAAACCCTTAAGGTCAACCTTTTATTTTGTAGCTGTCCCCCAGAGCCCCCCTTTTACTTACCTGAACCTGATTTATCCATTGACAGGGACGAGCATAGCAGCTGCAGCCGCTGCCTTGTATCCTCATTGGATAGATTGACAGCAGCGCTGCCATTGTCTCCCGCTGCTGTTAATCAAATCCAGTGACACGGGAGCCTTGGGGCAGGGCTGAGTCCTACTGTCTGTGCATATACCTAAAATTACGATGTGTTAAATCTCAAAAATGGTAAGTCTCGTTTAAGTATAAAGTGAAACTAAAGTCTGCAAATTTTATCTTAGCACCAATGGTCCTATGGGCGTGAGCTCGTCTGCTGGTGTCATCATCCTCTCCCCAGCTGCTTGACTTTGGCTATTTTGTTTTGGCTACCATGGGATTTTGTAGTTCCAAAATGTACAGGGAGTGCAGAATTATTAGGCAAGTTGTATTTTGACCACATCATCCTCTTTATGCATGTTGTCTTACTCCAAGCTGTATAGGCTCGAAAGCCTACTACCAATTAAGCATATTAGGTGATGTGCATCTCTGTATTGAGAAGGGGTGTGGTCTAATGACATCAACACCCTATATCAGGTGTGCATAATTATTAGGCAACTTCCTTTCCTTTGGCAAAATGGGTCAAAAGAAGGACTTGACAGGCTCAGAAAAGTCAAAAATAGTGAGATATCTTGCAGAGGGATGCAGCACTCTTAAAATTGCAAAGCTTCTGAAGCGTGATCATCGAACAATCAAGCGTTTCATTCAAAATAGTCAACAGGGTCGCAAGAAGCGTGTGGAAAAACCAAGGCGCAAAATAACTGCCCATGAACTGAGAAAAGTCAAGCGTGCAGCTGCCAAGATGCCACTTGCCACCAGTTTGGCCTTATTTCAGAGCTGAAACATCACTGGAGTGCCCAAAAGCACAAGGTGTGCAATACTCAGAGACATGGCCAAGGTAAGAAAGGCTGAAAACGACCACCACTGAACAAGACACACAAGCTGAAACGTCAAGACTGGGCCAAGAAATATCTCAAGAATGATTTTTCGAAGGTTTTATGGACTGATGAAATGAGAGTGAGTTTTGATGGGCCAGATGGATGGGCCCGTGGATGGATTGGTAAAGGGCAGAGAGCTCCAGTCCGACTCAGACGCCAGCAAGGTGGAGGTGGAGTACTGGTTTGGGCTGGTATCATTAAAGATGAGCTTGTGGGGCCTTTTCGGGTTGAGGATGGAGTCAAGATCAACTCCCAGTCCTACTGCCAGTTTCTGAAAGACACCTTCTTCAAGCAGTGGTACAGGAAGAAGTCTGCATCCTTCAAGAAAAACATGATTTTCATGCAGGACAATGCTCCATCACACGCGTCCAAGTACTCCACAGCGTGGCTGGCAAGAAAGGGTATAAAAGAAGAAAAACTAATGACATGGCCTCCTTGTTCACCTGATCTGAACCCCATTGAGAACCTGTGGTCCATCATCAAATGTGAGATTTACAAGTAGGGAAAACAGTACACCTCTCTGAACAGTGTCTGGGAGGCTGTGGTTGCTGCTGCACGCAATGTTGATGGTGAACAGATCAAAACACTGACAGAATCCATGGATGGCAGGCTGCATGAGTGTCCTTGCAAAGAAAGGTGGCTATATTGGTCACTGATTTGTTTTTGTTTTGTTTTTGAATGTCAGAAATGTATATGTGTGAATGTTGAGATGTTATATTGGTTTCACTGGTAAAAATAAATAATTGAAATGGGTATATATTTGTTTTTTGTTAAGTTGCCTAATAATTATGCACAGTAATAGTCACCTGCACACACAGATATCCCCCTAAAATAGCTAAAACTAAAAACAAACTAAAAACTACTTCCAAAAATATTCAGCTTTGATATTAATGAGTTTTTTGGGTTCATTGAGAACATGGTTGTTGTTCAATAATAAAATGAATCCTCAAAAATACAACTTGCCTAATAATTCTGCACTCCCTGTATACTAGGCTGCACACGCACAGCTCAGTGTACATTTTTCGAAAAACTGTGAGCAGACAGGTAGGTTGCAGAAGAGACATTGGGAGTTATTTATGAAAGGCAAATCCACTTTCCTCTACAAGTGAAAACTACAGGTGCAAAGTGCACTTGAAATTGCACTGAAAGTGCACTTGCAGTCGCTGTAAATCTGAGGGGTAGATCTGAAATGAGGGGAAGCTCTGCTGATTTTATTATCCAATCATGTGCAGGCTAAAATGTTTTTTTTTTTTTTTTGCCTCCCTCGGATCTACAGCGAATGCACTTCCAAGTGCACTTTCACTGCAATTTTAAGTGCACTTTGCACTTGTAGTTTGCACTTGTAGTGCAAAGTGGATTTGCCTTTTGTAAATACCCCCATTGCATGTCTCTTTTGCAACAAACAGCCTGATTGGTCACATTTTTGTTTTCTAAAAAACATTTGTTCTTCTTTAATACTAAAGTACAGGACACAGGCGGAATATTCATAGACCCTGGGTTACAGCTTGGTACTTTAAGATGATAGGACACTGGCAAAGCTTTGCTGGACACACCTCTTGGACATACCCCTATAATTCTATCCACTTTCTAAGTGTCTGACCTCTCTTGTTGGTTTTAATCCAAATTGTGCAGAAATAATCTGTTTTAGATCTATTTTCTGTTTAGCAAACACATTTGACTTTCTAAATGAATAAACAGATAGTTTTGTTAGGAGCTATTAAAGCCAGGCAAGCAGTCTAGGCCAGGAAATGTACAATCATTTATTGCAAGGCTTTAACTCACTCAAATATTTCTTAAGATACCCATAGACATCAAGCAATTATCTCCAGATCCTGCTCAGATCCTGCCCAATTTATCCAGGATGAATAAGCTACTCATCAGACAACCCTGGTCAACAATTTTTAAGCCTTGTACACAAGACCGAGAATTTCATCAAGAAAAACCAGACGAGATTCTTGGCAAGAAACTCTTGCCGCTGGAGTGTACAGACTGGAGTGTACAGACTTTCATTTCAAAAGAACCACGGTTCTCTTGAAAGGAAAGAACGCGGTGACGTCATTGCGTACGACAAGCGCAATGCGTTTGTCACATTCGATGCCGTCGCGGCCATCTTGCCTTACCCTACCTATGCCGTGGAAGCTACCGTGCATGCGTTGAAGTCATTTCTATCAACATTTCCACGGCAACAGGTAAGTATACACACTCTCGGGGTCCTCATCGGGAAACAGGCCGACAAGAATCTCGACGAGAAAAAAGAGAGCAGGTTCTCTTTTTTCTCGTCGAGATTCTGGCCAGATTTCCAGACGAGAAACCTGAATGCCTCTTACACATGAACGGGAATATCGGCAAGAAGCAGTTTTCTTGCTGGTTTTTGCCGAGAAACCTGTTCGCGTGTACGAGGCTTAAGGGGAAAAGCCCATGAGGTTAGATTTAGTTACTGTTCCCATGAGGATAACTACAATAATGCAGTGTCTATTTATAGGATTACAGTAGCAATTGGCCATCTGGCAGATTGATTATTCTCTGATAAATTAATTTCATAAGCCTAAAGTGTGTCAAGCCAAGAGAGTTGGAAATAGGGAGAGGGGGTGGGGGTAATTGGGATCCTTTTCTGACTTTTACTGCTATCCAGGACCCTGTTACAGATATTTCCCTGACTTTCTGTCCCAGTAACAATAGTTTCACCAGACAGAAAGTGAAATAAAGACTGCAACAGGAACAGGAACAGGAGCAGAAATCAAAATCTCACAAGGGTTCTAACCTTCTCCTACTCTAGCTATGAATTCAAAAACCACCACAGCCCATCACAAATCCCAGCTTCTGTATTTAAAATCAATGGCACCAAAAAGTTCCATTCAGACCACAAGGGAACTAAGAATAATAGGAATAATGGGATCCTGCAGCTTCCAAAAGGGGATCCGGGATGATCCAGTGTAGCTTAAATGACAGGTGATAACGTTTTCAGGGACAGCCCCTTTATTCTCAAACCAAGGGGAAATGTTACCACCTCCTATTCCCTCCACATAGAGGTTTACCACGAGGCAACAGCTAGCAGCTGAGGGCGCTGTCCATTGGCACTTTTTTGCCAGTTGTCAGAGCAAGATGCCTGTATGCTGGCTATGAGATCGGGAACTACCACTACTTCAGCTTAGCCTGGTTATGTGTCTGTCCTGGTGCCCTCTAGTTCCCATGCTGATCTATCAGATTTTAACTGTAAGTGTGCTATAATTGTAGGTTAATAAGTTGCTTTTACTCTAACTTGGATCCTTTCTGTCACTTACTCTACCTGTTTTTTTTTATGTCTGGGTTGCTGTTGGAGGGTTCTATTAATTTCCTGTTTTTGTAATACATACATGTTAGCAGGACAGGAAGAAAAAGAAAATGTCTCCATTGGACTCCTGGGTAGCAGTAATAACCCAACATGTCTCTAAACTTTTTCACTCTATCTCAATATAAAACTAATAAAAAAAGTTTTAGCTAGGCATAGTTACTTTATTTTTTATTTTTACTAGTAAACAGGAATAAATAACATACATCCTTCCTTTCAGACATTTTTTATCTATTTATCATATTTATCTCCCCTTCTTTACTCTTTCAACACACGATCAACCGAATTAACACTGCTGAAAACGGTCTTAGTCTAATCAATGCAGCTTTAGTCATTATAGGCTGACATCACTAAATGATGTTGAAGTTCATACTGTCATGAAGAAATGGTCAGCAAAAAAAATAAAAAAATCTCCTTTGCTTTCCTTCAAAATGTGTCTTGACACACAGTAAAAATCACATATCAAAGAAAAATCAAGTTTAAGAGAAGGGAATCCAAGTTGAACAAAGTGTGTCACTATAATGACCTTAAATCTCCCTACATTGAAACATGTGCACATTCAGTCTTAAGCATAACAAGTTTAGTTTTAGCTGAAAGAAAACAGATCTAGCAAAGCACACAGATCAGTGTGAAAATAAACACACAGCCTGTACACTCTACATAATGTACGTTACAGCTAACATCAATAACATCAGGTCCCTGTGTCTACCAGATTTTAGAGGGCATTGCTGCTGCAGAGCCTGTGCTGCAGCCGATGTGTTTGTTCTCTCTATTGATTAGTACAAACCAAGGACATTAAAAAAAGAAACTGCAGCTAAAACGCCGTCTTGCTCTGTGGGCAGGTCTGGCATTATTCATAATGCAGAGAAAAAGATGTGGCAAATCACAGTAGGACAAGTGAGTCAAGTGCAGATGCTGCAAAACCCCACAATTTCCATCTCACATACAGTCACATATTAACGTAATATCAATTTTTATTGACTCATTTACAACTACAAATGTAACAGTTTTATATGTCCTTGGATCACCAGCATTGTTAAAAATGTTGAAGTGCATACGTGCCAATGGTCCCGGCCCTGCTGGGACAGTCCCGCCTTTTATCCAGCTGTCCTACAGTGCCTGTTTCCTGCTGCGGTATTGTATTCTTACAGCGGGAGGTTCCCCCGCCATCAAAATACAATGATCACTGCTGCTGGTTACAGCTGTGATCGTCAACTCAAAAGGCTAATTGTACTGTAGTCGATCTATAGACTGCCTATAGAAGCACCGAAATTTGTCTGGTTCCTGCTAAACTGGTCAAATTTCGGTCCATCTATGGCCAGCTTCAGAAAGCTGTAGTTATAAGGGCTATTAGTAAATAATACAGAAAATATTGATAGTTAATGGTAAACTGTAGAAACTACTAGAAAAATTATTCTGCACAGTAAAGAAATGGTGGAAAACAACTATGAAAATAATTCAAGAATAATTCCAGGCATGGTATGTTTTTACATAGTTACATTGTTCCAGCTTGCATATTTAGTTGGTTAACAGCATGTATTAAACAACATAGTAGGATAGTGTTGGTGCTTTTGTATTGTTTGGAAACAGCAAGGTACTGTAGAAGATACATTTTCCACCTAATTCAAGTGTGTTGCGCGATCCAGCTGAGATTATCACAGTGATGATGCTCTAAGCTTGGCAGATCACACTGTTTCCTTTTTTTTAAGAACTTTATTGAGATGTCACACAGACATTTCATTAAGTTGAATTGCTGTAAAAAGTAGTACTTTTTTTCAATGAATCATGCATGTACATCACTGCAGTACAGTACAGTGGTGTGAGCCGGGCACATAGAAGACAAGGCATTTTGACTGTGCCGGAATAGCTGCCCAACGCAGTCCTACTGTATCTGGTGTAAACCAGCCTTAACAGCTCTGTATTTCATGACAATGCCAGGTTGTGTTTTTATTAATGTTTTACGTGCTATGGGCAAATTAAAGTCTTTTAATTATGCTAAACTACAAAAGATTAAATGATCATCATAGCAATCAAAACGCCAACACTATCTTTACTGTATTTTAAAGGATTTACATGAAGAATTGTTTTCCTTTCCTAATACATTACTATTACTGCTGAAATAGATATTAAAGTAGTACTTAACAGTATTAATCCTCTTTACCTTTAAAGCTCTGCCTGAGGTAGCGTCATCTTTCGTATAATAAAAATACAGTAATCAGTGCTGTCATTAACACGTCGATACTTAAAAGCATCAATCTAATTGGGCTTAAAAACTGTTGGACAGGTTCAAAGATATTTGATATAAAATGAAAAAGACATGATCATATATAGTAGTACACTTTAACATATTCTTGATAGATAAATCAAATTAAAAACATAGAAACGCTAGACATAAAAGTTTAAATCAAGTCCAAGGGAAGGGTTTTTCTTTGCTTACAAAGTTTGCTTGATAAAGGATAATATTTGAAATTGTAATATTTTAAAGCCCAGCCCCAGCCACAAAAAAAGCAAGGGCTAAAAGCTTTATTTGGTTTAGGAGTGAAGGCATAAAGTGAAATACTTACCTGACTCCTCATTTCAGCAGGGTCCTTCCGGTGGTGCGTCTGTTACCCCCAAGCCACCTCTCTCATCTATGTACAATACATGGTTAAGGTAGTACTAAAATCTAAAAATTAAATTAAGCCTAGGTTCAAACTACTGCGATGCGATGTACTGCGAATTTGAGCAGTTTTTTTTTGTCCTGTGTGAGGTGCGAATTTGACTTGCGTTTTGAGGTAGACAGGTGCGAATTTATCGAAATTTTACCAAGAATTTCAGGAGGCAGACAGTGAACAATTCACAGAGATGTGTGGTGCGAGTTTACTGCAAGTTCAATTGAAGCTTATGAAGATAACATTTGCACTGCACCATAGGAATTCACATCACACCCACAACACGCACAGGACCCTTTTTTCTTCTCACACCAAATTCGCAACGCATAGATGTGAACCAAAGCCATGGAATACTATGCTTTTTACTTGACCTGCGAATCTGTGTGTTCCTAAATGCATCAAACCCGCTGTAAATTTGCATCAGTGTGAGCCCAGGCTTAAGTGGAAACAAAGCACATCCCACTTCTGTGTGTACAAGCCCAAATCCAAACCACCATGTCTGGTTTCTCTCTGACCTCTTCTCTGTTATCTGCAAAAGTCTCTGATAGAACTCTAAGCTGACATCTCAGCCTCCTGGGAGATTGCCTGTCCCCTAAAGCAGTGGTTTCACAGCCAATTTGTCAGGAAATGGCTGGTGTTAGCACTTCAATCATCACAACACCATAGTTAATATGGTGTCATGATGATTGAAGCACATTATTTTTATATTGTAATATAAAATTAAATAGTTAAACTCATAATGCAGAATCTGCCACCAGATGCGGCTTGCCACAGTGCCTGTCACCAGATTGCCACATGCCACCAGATGCACATTGCCACAGTGCCTGTCACCAGATTGCCACATGCCACCAGATGCAGATTGCTACATGCCACCAGATGCAGATTGCCACATGACACTAGATGCAGATTGCCACATGCCACTAGATGCAGATTGCCACAGTGCCTGTCACCTTAGTACGCTGGCCGGGCTGTGTGGGCGGAACAGTGGTGATGCGGGCGAGCAGTGAGAGATGATGTCATCTCTCTGCTCATATGCTTCTAGGGATGCAACGGATCAAAAAACTCACAGATCGAATCGATCCTCGGATCAGAGTCACGGATCAGCAAAAAAAATTATTGCCCCCACCTCACTGTAACATCCACCATTGCCCCCACCTCACTGTAACATCCACCATTGCCCCCACTTAACGGTAACATCCACCATTGCCCCCACCTCACTGTAACATCCACCATTGCCCCCACCTCACGGTAACATCCACCATTGCCCCCACCTCACTGTAACATCCAGTCATCCACCATTGCCCCCACTCATCACTGTAATGTCCACCATTGCCCCCACTAATCACTGTAATAGCCAGTCCAACATTGCCCCCACTAATCACTGTAATAGCCAGTCCAACATTGCCCCCACAAATCACTGTAATAGCCAGACCAACATTGCCAAAACTCACGGTAATTCACGCGCTCTTGCAGAATAGCCAGCTAGAAGATCCATGAGCAGATGAGGGAGGGGTGATGACGTCAGCGCGCACCTAGGCCGCCGCCGGGTGTACCAAGATGGCCGACCGCTCCGGAGCTAGGCTGAAGCTGCGGCCTTTCCTAATGCCCAGGCAGCGGTGCGCTCTGCGGATCATGTTCTGTGCGGCGATCTCTCTGCTTGCCCGTCACCGCCGCACCGCAGGCTTCACGGCCCACCAGTAAACAGGCTGCAGCCCGGTAGTGGGAGAACCCTGCTCTAAAGCACACAGCAGATGACTCAGAGGTTATTAAGAGCCTTCACCCTCTCTATCTGTCCTGTTTACCATTATCACCGTGTGTGAAAGTGAAAGAAAATCCCAAATTCCAGGTTGTCCCCAGAACAGGATTAAAGAGAATTCTTCCAGTGGTGGATGCTATAGTAGTTCTGGTGACCCTGCTTACAACAAGAGATTCCCTCGCTTTGGAGGGATTGCCTTTTTCCTGTTTTGGCTATGGGACAGGAAGTGAAGGCAAATCTCACCAATAGGAAACAGATGGTAACAAAACCCTCACTCTATCCAAAAAAATAAAAAAAATAATCAGCCTTTAGTTCTCCGCTTTAATATTCCACTCAGCAGAAACTCCTGCACAGCACTCTGACAGCCCAGTCTGAGAACCTCCCTTTTCTAGCCAGCATTGCATCGCTTCTCTTTCCATGCAAATGCAGTTACTGCATGGTACTTTTGATGCTTGCTACCCATGAACCCATTAGGTTTACCTATAAAAAAATCAGATTAGCATTATAACCGGCAGCATAAACTGTAAACAGTGAAATGCTGTTAGCAACTATAGGCAGTGCTGTCAGCACTCACTGCATTTTTCTAAGCCTAATGCCAACTAAAAAAAAAGTAACAGGTTCATTGTGTCTAATTTATGGTCCCATAGCCTCTTTTTGCAGTTTAGTTAATTTCTTGTGGGAAAAGTTAAACAATTTAGTAAATGATGCACAACACTTACAATGAAATATATAATTCATTATCAACCAAAGCTTGTAGCTAAGACTGTACTTAACATTAAATGTTTCTTAGTTGTGCTTACCACAGGGATATATTGTCAGAGAATGCAGAGGTGGGCTGCATTATGCTTATTAGGCAAATAGCAGCTAGGAGACTGGGAACAGCTGCTACTTGATGGCACAGAAAATGTCTCGTGTATTTCTGTTGTTGATGTACATCAGTGGCATCATAAGATATATTATCATTCGTTAATGCCCGTTTAAAAAAAAAAAAAAATTTTTTTTTTTTAATTTGCATTGCATTGCATTGCAGGTCATTCAGTGAACATGCGTGTACATCCATTTTGTGCAAATGTGCCAAAAATAAATGTTATTAACCACTTGCCGACTGGTGCACGCCTATTTACGTCGACAGAATGGCACAGGCAGGCAGATTGGCGTACAGGTACGTCCATTTAAATTTGCCACCCAACAGGCGCAAGTGCGCCGCCAGGGGCACGCCCACTGCATGCCTCGCGAGTGCGGCAGCGGGTCCCGGAAACATTGATGTTCCCAGGAGTCCCGCGATTGCGGTCGGCAAGAGCAGAACAGAAGAATGCCTTTGTAAACAAGGCATTCCCCTATTCTGCCTAGTTACACTGTCACTGATGACCGTTCCCCCGTGATCGGGAACAGTCATCAGTGACATGTCCCATGTAGCCACGCCCCCTAACAGTTAGAATCACTTCCTTGGGAACACTTAACCCCTGCAGCGTTAACCAGTGGTTAACCACTTATTCACCAGGCCTATTTTGGCACTTCTCTCCTTCATGTAAAAATCAAATTTTTTTTGCTAGAAATTTAATTTAGAATCCCCCAAACATTATATAGTTTTTTTAGCAGACAGCCTAGGGAATAAAATGGCGGTCATTGCAACTTTTTTCTCGCACAGTATTTGCGCAATAATTTTTCAAACGCTTTTTTTTAGGGAAAAAAACTGTTTCATGAATTAAAAAATAACAAAACAGTAAAGTTAGCCCAATTTTTTTGTATAATGTGAAAGACGATGTTACGCCAAGTAAATAGATACCTAACATGTCACGCTTTAAAATTGCGCACACTCATGGAATGGCGCCAAACTTCGGTACTTAAAAAATCTCCATAGGTGACGCTTTAATTTTTTTTACAGGCTACTATTTTTTAATTACAGAGGAGGTCTAGTGCTAGAATTGTTGCACTCGCTCTAACACACGCGATGATACCTCACATGTGGGGTTTGAATGGTGTTTACATATGTGGGCGGGACTTGCATGCGCGTTCGCTTCTGCACAATGTCTTTTATTTTTTATTTTTACTTCATTTTTTTATTTTTACACTTTTTTTTTACATTTTTTATTTTTTGATCACTTTTATTCCTATTACAAGGAATTTAAACATCCCTTGTAATATGAATCACTGTGACAGGTCCTCTTTATGAAGAGATGTGGGGTCAATAATACCCCACATCTCTCCTCCAGGCCGGAAAGCATTCGATTTTGAAAAAAAATTCACAGATCTAATGCTTTCAGCCGCGATTGCGGCTGTGTTTACATTCCGACGGTCATAGAGATGACTGTGACTGTCTGGTCACCAGTCATCTCTATGGTTCTGCAGGAAACGCTGACCGATTCGCTCTCCGGGCCACCGCTGGCACGGGAGAGCCCGGAGAAGCACCGGATGTGTCTCTAGAGTCTAATAGGTAGGAATCCCTACTAGTGTGGTTACTAGTGTAATCAACCACACTAGTAGGGATTCCTACTGTACCTATTAGATGCTAGAGACACATTTTATTCTTTGTTTTATAATGGTTTAGGGTGCATCGGTCACAACTGGCATCCTTATAACACCATAGGATCATTTTACTTTAGCAATCTTTGGGCCTGCTGGCCTGCACAGGCTCCTGACCTAATTAATCCACCTTTACTCAATTTCACTGAAATTAGTGGAAGCTGAGGAACCAACATCTACCCTCCTATTAACACAGGGTATCTCTCCAATTGCACCCTAATTCCAGCCAAAAGGGGGCCTATTACCATTGGGCTCACCCCACGGATATACCTGACAAAGATCCTCTCCCGTGCCCTCCTCCGTGCCCTCCACCTTCTGCGCTCATCTAAAGTCAGTAGTATAGCTATGAGCAAGGATGCCCCTGGCATGTTGGCATACAGATTCATGTCCTGCAAGTGTGGCTGCTCAGCTCGACCCTAATGGTGTTGCTTTTGCTGACATGTAGAAGGATTGTCTAATTTTATACCACCTTTTATATGGTCTAATTTTAGACCGGCCGTGCAGCTGATAAGCACATCGTGTAGACTGCACCCCACAAACTTACTTTTGTGGATCAGCGTATCTCCCTCATTTGTATATTTGCATAGCAAATCAATGGTGTGTCTGGTGCAGTTTTGCACGCACGCTGCGCCGGCCTATCCAAATTACGTCGGTCTAAAAAATGTGGATTTCAGGCGTATATCGTTTTGGGGATACGGTGCATAGATAAGCGTGTGCATTTTTAGACTTACGCGTGCCTAACTCGTGATACTCCGGAGTAAGTGCTTTGTGAATCTGGCCCTAAGATTTTGTCCCCAGGAGTCCCGTGATTGTCGCTCTTTTTTTGTTTATAGCTCAAAAAATAAAAATCACAGAGGTGATCAAATACCACCAAAAGAAAGCTCTATTCGTGGGAAAAAAAGGATGTCAATTTTGTTTTTGAGCCACATTGCACGGCTGCCCAATTGTCAGTTAAAGCGACGCAGTGCCGAATCGCAAAAAGTGGCCTGGTCTTTAACCACCAAAATGGTCCGGGCTAAAGCGGTTAAGCTATTTTCTGTGCTTGTCTAATCTTTTTAATTGGTTAAAAAACAAAACTTACTGCATTTGGCCACTAAATGGTGCTAAGTATCATAGGAATTCTCTATAATACTTAGCACCATCTAGTGGTCTAATTTGGTATTTTTTGAAAAACATTCCAGCAGGAAATAGCCTAATAATTTTTTTTTTTTGGCACTGTGTGACTTTTTATAATTTAAAAAAATATATACCCCTGTGTTATAGTGGATGTAAACCCACTGATTACCCAGATTAAACTAAAGGCAGAATATAAAGCTGTCCATATATTTAAACTTCTTTCCAATCTTACTCCTTGCAAAACTAAGGAATCGGTGGGCGAGTCTCTTTGCCAAAGCTCGGGGGGTGGACTCATGATGTCACATGACCACCCCCTCTACACTCCCCATTGCCAGGCAGTGTCGCAAGGCCAAACCTGACACCTGGAGAATGAAAAGTGCATGCAGATCAGTCCTTACTGCATGCACAGTACAAGCAGAGCGAGCGTGCTCACAGCCCCTACTATTGTGTGCATGTCTAATCTACTCGGCATCGCTTTGACAGCTAATCAGACACAATCCCTCTGCTCTCATGCTCGTACATGAGAGAAGGAAATGACATGTCAATCACAGCAGTGGGAGAAGTGGTGACACATTTATCTGTGTGTCGTTTTTTAGCTTAGTAAAGAAGACAGGAGGATTGCTAAGAGCTGGATTAACACTTTGTGGCAAGACTGGGCACAGATGACTTGACATCCTCTGCTGTACCAGGTAGAGGTCTTCATTCATTTTTTCATTTTCACTTTAAAGAGCAACTTATACTGAACACTACTGCTGCTACAGTACACAGAATAATTTTTTGTTTAGAATAATAAATCTTTAGAAAATAAAAACCTATAGTATCATGGTACACTGCTAAGGTTTATATTGAGAAATCAAACATAATTTTAAAAAATCTGAACAAGTTAACTTGAACATAGCATAGCATAAAGATCCAAAAATACTTGCCTAATCCCAATAAAAACTATTTAAAAACCAATTTGAAAACTACTATGGTCTATTAGCCATAAACGTCTAGTGAGTCTCGTAAAATTATAAAACATGCCAACACTGTAGTACAGAATACTGGTAGTTTAATTAAAGACGTGGAAGCTATGGTAAGCAGAAGACAAAGGGATAGTCACCAGTATTGCATGTAGTTTAACTGCAGCTGATCCTTTCCCTAATACTGACATAGTGGGGTTGATTTACTAAAACCAGAGAGTGCAAAATCGGGTGCAGCTGTGCATGGTAGACAACCAGCTTCTAACTTCAGCTTCTTCAATTAAGCTTTGAGAGAAAAAAAATAGAAGCTGATTTCTATGCAGAGCTGTATCAGGTTTTTCTCTTTCCAGTTTAAGTAAATCAACCCCATTGCATCTCTGTATGAAGGAAACCTAGTAGATGTGAAAGCTGTGCTTCCTCATGTCTGAGCTCCCCCACCCTTTCAATGACTGGTAGAGTAATATTCAAAAACCAATACCAGTGGTGAAAAAATAAAAGATCTAAAGGATTAGAAAAGCAGGAACGGTGAGATCTATGCTCTGGAGGTCCTTCAGGCCAGAATAAGGGTAGTGGCATCACCAAGACTCCAAATCTCATGAAACTAGCAATCAGAGACAGCAGTGCCCTAAAATATTTCAAATTGATAATATATATATAGCTGTTAGACCATAGAACCAAAGTACCTATGCACATTCAGATGTCAGGAGGAATTAGAACCTACTGCTTAGGTACAAATAACATTTCTAGATATTCTCTATAAGATAGTAGGTGCTAATGGCGAAGATGATGCAGCGTGGTGCTAAGCAGACAATGCAGTGGGGTTGATTTACTAAAACTGGAGAGTGCAAAATTTGGTGCAGCTCTGCATAGAAACCAGTCAGCTTCTTTTTTTTTATCAAAGCTAAATTTAACAAGCTGCCCCAGATTTTGCACTCTCCAGCTTTAGTAAATCAACACCAGTAATGTTCTCAAAAGAGTGACAACAGGTAAGTGTGTTGCTTCTCAGAGGTGAGAAAGGAGGCATTGGAGCCCAATAAAATTGGCCTTTCATTTTAACCTTTTGCTATTTTTTAATTAAATACACCTATTATAATACATGCTAACACTGCTTATTTCCAAAAATACATATTACCGAAATACGTTTATGAGATTCCCTACACTAAGGAATATTTACTTGACCCCAGTCACTGGGGTTTATTGGCAAAGCAATGTTTAATATGTCTGATGTTAACCTTTGCTGCTAATTGCTGAGTCTTTTTATAGCATGACTAACTGCTGTGACTTACTTCTACACAGGGTGCAGGAAGGAGAGATGTTACTACATATTCATGCATGATTTATGCTTTGTTCCATATGTAAATGCAAGGTGAACCTCCATAAAAGAAATAAAATACTTGTAGTTTTGTGATTAGCTCAGCACATTTCTACTATATGAAGCATTTCATTCTCTAAGAATTGTCCAGGAGTTGCTAGTCTGTAGATGAACACATGGACATTGTTATGACTGCCACCAGTGTATCTTTTACATTGATGTGAAATACAAAACCCCTGACCTATATGCATAAATTACATAATGTGTGACTAGGGATTATGCAGCATAATAGATTAATTTCAGGATGTCAACGTACCTTAATGTTCACTTAGACTGTGATCTAGCAGTAGATTCAGTGGATGCTAAAACACAGTTGTAACTGTTTTTTAGCTAGTGATAATACTGGTACGGTGATATTTACCTAGTTTAACACTAACTAAGGAATCCTTCATACATGGTTCAATAATGTTTAATTGGAGAAAACTATACATGCAAATCTCACATATATATATCTAAACCTGCTGGTAGGTAAAAAAAATCCAGGTAAGCTCTGGTGCGTGCATATACTTTTGTTTTTCTTAATGAGTGCCCCAGGGCCCCCAAGACTCAGAGCACTCTATTATTGCAAATACTGGGATTGTTTCCTAATAATCAGTCAATGATGTGTGTGTGTGTGTGGGGGGGGGGGTAGTCAGTATTTGCATATCTGAGGGTTTTGTAAAGACACGGTGCTTATGAAGAGGTTATGATACCGTATACCTTTTCATTAACATTGCAGGTTTAATATTTTTACAAGAAAAAACTATAATTGTCTCTAAATGTGCTGTAACTGCACCCCTTGCCCTTACCATCCCACAATCACTATTTTTCTTTCATGCTTACTGAACAGCAAGCATCCTCCTTAATTGACCACGGTCTACTGAGAGGTCGCCAGTTGCAAGACTGTGTTTATGGTCTTAGGATGACCCAAACAAAAGCATATCACACTTGAACAAGGCTATCTATTCCCTGCGTTACCTCTCCCTTCTATCAAGGGATCAATTTGACTTTGAATAGGACACTCTCTATCAAGCTAACTATCCAGCACTAATACATAAGCTTAAACGTCTCCTTAAAATATGGCAACACTTCCACATCTTGTTATCAGGAAACATCAATTACTTATCTAACAAAATATATATATATTTTTAGGTTGTTAAGTGTTCCTGTTCTCTACCATATCCTACATATTCTGCAACATGACATTTTGAAATGTACATATTTGTGTGCAATCTAGGCTTTAACAAACAAAATATTTTGGTTCAATACAAAATCAAAGACTGAGGCCTCGTACACACGACCGTTATTCTCGACAGAATCCATCAAGAAACTTGGTGGCAGAGCTTTTTTGCCAAGGAAAACGGTTGTGTGTATGGCCTGTACACACAACCGTTTTCCTCGACAGAATCTATCAAGAAACTTGGTGGCAGAACTTTTTTGCTGAGGAAAACGGTTGTGTGTATGTTTTTCGTCGAGAAAACTGTTGTGTATCTCGACGAGAAAAAAAGGGAACAAGTTCTCTTTTTCCTCGTCCGGGAGTCTCAATTTCCTCATCGTGTTTCTCGTCGGGCTGGTTGACAACGAGGAACACGTTCGTGTGTATGCTTAGAAATCCGTGCATGCTCAGAAGAAAGTATGAGATGTGAGCGCACCTTCGGTAAAAGTAGCGTTCGTAATGGAGATAGCACATTCGTCACGCTGTAACAGGCTGAAAAGCATGAATCGTCTCTCACCAAATTTTTACTTAACACGCACTTTATAGTGCCGTTGTACGTGTTGAATGTCACCGCATTTGAGAACGACAAGATTTTGTCTTGACAGTGTGTACGCAAAGAAAGCTTGTCAAGATTCTCGACAAGCCTGACAAGGAACTCGTCGAGGAAAATTATGTTTTATTTACAATGAGTTCCTCGGTCGTGTGTACGAGGCCTCTGAGTCAAGCTCTTTTACAAGCTTGATACGAAATACTCTTATTAGTCTCTTTTGGTGCTGTGGATTCTCCCCCCCACACCTATCTCCAACCTTGCTGGAACCCTACCACATTTACGACCAAAACTATTAAGCCCCATCCTCTCCCATACATTGAAAATCTGTGACTAAGTAAAATACTATGGCAAACTGCTTCTTCCCCACCCCCCCCTTATTTCTTTTGTACAGTTTATTATTTCCCCAGTTCGGCAAAACTTTTACCAATTTCAATGGTGGTATACCAATGGCTTCTAATATGTACATTCTTTACTTACATATCAGGGACCTAAAACCTTTATACAAATTCTCAAGATTCTCACAAAGTCTCAAATGCAGAATTCTTCCACTATGTTCAACTTGACTGCATTGGGTCCACTCTCTAATAAAATCATAAACACCGCCACTTTCACTAACTTTTTATCTTTTAACATGCTCCACATATGCAATAATACCACTTACCAAACAAAGTGGACTGAAAAGCATGGGTCTACTTTATCAGACAAAGACTGGAAGGATATCTGGTCATCAACAGTTAAAAGTTCAAAAATATACTTGCTCTTAAACATTCCTTTAAAGTGCTCTTCCGATGCTACTATACCACTGTGGATCTGTACAAAAGTATACCGATTTATTCTCCCAGCTGATCACACCCACTTAGATACCATGCCACAAAATTTGAAATACCTACCCCCTTCCTGCCCCAATCCCCCTCCCCTCCATGTTCACAAGCTCTATGCAAGCATATACCAAATATAAATGGAGATCAGCAAACCCTGATCAACATAGCTTTATGGCTAACAAGCAAGCTATAGCTAGATCATGGAAAGCGTCTCCCCTCATCCTCCCCCCCCCCACACTTTAGATAGATAGATAGATAGATAGATAGATAGATAGATAGATAGATAGATAGATAGATAGATAGATAGATAGATAGATAGATAGATAGGCAGATAGATAGATAGATAGATAGATAGATAGATAGATAGATAGATAGATAGATAGATAGATAGATAGATAGATAGATAGACAGACAGACAGACAGACAGACAGACAGATAGATAGGCTTTACTTAAAACCCTAGCATTTGTAAGGTATTTTTTTCTTTAAGTGCAATGTATTTGGCAGCAGTATGTTTATATAAATGATTATAGAGGAAGTCTTTAAAGCACTGTTATAACTGCATCTCATTTTCAAAATGTTCTGTTAATTAAACATTAACCATCAATTGAGTCTGGGTGCATAACGGATTCAATTTAGGCTGTCATAGTGCAGCTTAAGTGGTTATAAAGCTTAAAACACAGCATTCTGATACTGGCAAAGCACCAGATAAGAAAGATATTTTTAATAGGTGACATGATACATGTTTAATTAAACGTTTTCTCAAACACAATTACTATTTTTACTCCTGAGACTTTAGTTAAGAAAACAGTCTAGCAGAGGCAACTATATAAAGCAGCACTAAATATATAGATTATACATTATTTTAAATGGGAAAGAGAAACACTTTAAATACATATGTTCTAAATGTCCTGAAATTGCATATACATTTCATAGCTTCCATTGTGTACAAATCTTGCCCCTACTAGAACCTCATATTGCTTTTAGGTGCAGCTCATGTAAAGAAAGATAAAGGGGAAACCTAAATACAAAATGGGAGTTAATGGGTTGTGTCTTGGGGCCATCCTAAAGCGGGCCTGTCACCGCTTTTACTAAAAATCCACATCATCGTGCATCTCTGCATGATGGGAAATCCTCAGACACGGTTTTAATTAAAAAAAAATTAACTCAACTTACCTTTCTTGTGTCTACTTCCTGTCAACTTCCTTGTTTCCCCTGAAGGCATTAGTGGTGTAGTCCCTGCCACACAGATGCCCCCTAGGAAACCAAAATCACTGGTGCCTTCAGGGAGATTACGCACCTTCGTTTTGGGATCTCTCAGGATCTCACAGTATTCTCGTATGTATAATATGTATAACACAGGACATGAACCGCATAGCATGCTTGGTAAGGCATTAAACTCAGTTCTCATAAACTCCCTGAAACCTTGCAAGAGCTTGGGGTAAGGCTTGTACTGTCATACAGTACATAGAATGCATTAAGATAAAAAACCTTCTGCCTTTACAATCACTTTAAAGTATAACTAACAACATACATTTTTCTTAGTTTTGGATATAGTGGAGATGGATTATAATACCTGTCAGGTGTTATTCGCCGTCTGCCCCACTATGAGGGAGATTCACCCTCTCTATTTGTCCTATTTACTGTTATCACTGAAAGTGAAATAAATTATCATATTTTGGGTTGTCACCAGAAGCGAAATCTTCCAATGGGGACGTTAGTTCTGCTGACCCTGGGGACAACCAGGAATTCCCTCTGTTTGAAGGGATTTCCCCTCGACTCCTATTTTGGCTATAGGGCAGGAAGTGGAGGGTAAACTCCCCCTTGGGACACAGATGGACAAAATTCTTTACAGGGATATAACCCTCTGTTACTCTATGCAAAATTTAAAAAAAATACTTTCCTACTTTAACGCTTTACCAAGCTAAACAGAAATAGCTGTTTATTGATTGTTCAAACACATTGATCTGTGGATGTTTTACATCTGATATGTATTTGTAAAATCATGGTAATGATTTAGGGCTTGTTTTTAATAGCTTGATATTAAAATAAATAGTACCCTGTGATACGCAATCTTAGCTATCACTAGTTTTTTAAAGCTTAAAATGTTTGACACGCTTGCTTTAACATTTTACTCTTAAATTACTAATCAGATAAGAAAGTCCTGTTATGCCTTGTACACACGATCAGTTCATCCGATGAAAATGGTCCGATGGATTTTTTCATCAGATATCCGATGAAGCTGACTTTCATCAGTCTTGCCTACACACCATCAGTTAAAAAAACGATTGTATCAGAACGCGGTGACGTAAAACACCACAACGTGCTGAGAAAAATTAAGTTCAATGCTTCCGAGCATACGTCGACTTGATTCTGAGCATGCGTGGATTTTTAACCGATGGACGCGCCCACAGACGATCGTTTTTTTCTATCTTTTTTTTATCATCAGATCATTTTAAAACAAGTTCCTAGTTTTTTAACCGATGGATAAAAACCGATGGGGCCCTCACATCGGTTTTGTCTGAGGAAAACAGTCCATCAAACCATTTTCCTCAGACAAACTGATCGTGTGAACACGGCATAAAAGTATTACTAAACCCTTACTAAACTACTAAAATAGCCTTCAGTCACTATATCTGGTCTCTCACAGTACACAGAACATGGAAATGCAATTATTTTAGTAAAAATAAACTGCTAAATGCCTTTTCTCATCAGCAGTATATAGCAGTCTTGTAACTTCTATTAGTGTCTGGTTAAAGCTTTTAGGAGGAGTTTTCATTCTCCCCTGATTGTCCTATAAGTTTGGAGAACCCCTGATCCTCTGTCTGGACAGTGCTGATTGGCCCTGTGCTGATCACACCCCCCCCCCCCCAAGAAAGAAAACTGCAGCAATACACACCAAACTGAACATGGGCAGCTTGTCCCCTAGCCTCTGTTCTATCAGGAGATGATGGATTGGGGACAGTGGAAGAAGGAGAGGATCAGAGAAGACAGGATCAGGCAGCCTTTTTACACAATGCAGAGGATTAACCTCCTAGGCTCCACAGTGAGTATAACAAGCATGCTTTACTGCATATATAGACTAATTTTACTGTTGTGGGTTTAGTAACACTTTAGGAAACTGAACATTATATTTCCATATTGGCCTCTGTTTAATCTTCAACTGCCATGATGCTGCACATGTGATCAGTTATGATACCAGCCATTGGATGATTTGGCAGTTTGCTTAAGTCCCCTTTCACACTCATACGACTTGTCCCACGATTTTGGACTGCAAAATCGTATGACAAGTCATTCTCCATTATTTTCAATGACTACCATTCATACTGGCACGATTTTAAGTAGTGCTGACTTTAAAGTAGTCCCTGCACTACTTTGGTCCGATTTTGATGGCACTTACACAGGCATTCATTGAAATAGCGGCCGCAAATCGCGGTAAAATCGCGACTTTGAAATCGTACAAGTGTGAAAGGGGGCTTAGAGTACAAGTAATGTGACATTTAAATTCCTGGCACGTGCCGGAAATGTAACTGTTTTTTAAAACCTATAAATCGATGGATTAGTCTTAGTCGTATCTAAGAATTTTCGTACGAATTTCGCACCGTTAGTGGGCTGCAGCAACAGCCGATTTTTGTGCGGCAATCAATTTGAGGAATCGGACATGTTAGAATTTTTTTTAAAAACAAACTATTTTCTAATCAATGATGGGAGAATCTTGCGAAAAAAATGTAATAGAAAGAAATAGAAAAGAAGATTCTCGGCCACAAAAATTATTTTCTGTAGCAACATGAAGTCTTGGTCGGCCAAATTTCGAAAATCAATGGTGGCATCATTGGATCACAATAATAAACAAACTTTCTGATTTTGAAAAGAAAATTTGTTCAAAATTCGACCGTGTATGGCCTGCTTAAGGGATGTTTATAGATAAAAACTAACTGACTAAAGCGCTGACTAAAGATGAGTTATACCCTTACTTTAGATGTAGACCATTTACATACCTTATGAAGCCTGACTGTAATATTCCCAAGACATTGCTAAGTGAGGCCTAGTCATTACTGCTCACCTCCACCATCAGAGGAATGAGCTCTTTCTCTGATTCAAACCTCCTCACATCCTCTTTCTCTCCCCTGATGCAGTATCTCTGAGCTTAGCATTTGAGAGCTCACTCCTGTGATGGTGGAAGTGAGCAGCAATGACTAGGTCTCACTTAGCAACGTCCTGGGAGTACCTAGCAAAATCCTGGGATTATTCCAGCCAGGCTTCATAAGGTATGTAAATGGCCTACACCTATAGCAAGGACATTATTCAACTTTAGTCAGAGCTGCACAGTTTGTTTTATTTACATATATCCACATAGGCAGTTTTGTGGTATGGTGAACTATCTCTTTAAAGAGAATAAGTCATAATTAGGTTTATGTTGGAATCTGAACATTCAGTAATAAAGTGTATCTCTGATCAAAGTATGAAATTGTATATTAATTTCCACATTGTATTTCAATCATTTTTAGCCTTCTTCTATTAGTCTGAACAATCTTGAAGCTTGTAAACTTACTTTGTGAAGATCTCCACACATTTACTTAATTGAATTCCTTGACATGCATTCACTGTGCCCTGTTCATAGGTACTGCTGTGTCACACATTTCACAGAGCATGCCTACTGAACTACCTTCTGCGCTGAGAGGAGAAGTGACAGGAGGCAAAGTCAGTTCAGGCTTCACAGCTTGCAAGCAGCAAGGTTCCATTGCATATGTAGTCTTTAGAAATTGACCGGTAAGCAGCAGAGGAGAAGCTGCAAAGCATGCAGAGAATACAGGAAGTTTTGGAAAGGGATGGTCAGCAGACAGGAAGAACTCACAGAATGAAATTAGATATTTCAGGTTAATTTATATAGGTTTATAAATTATAACTGTTATTTACTTTGTTATTACAATGCTAATGTTTTTAAAATGAAAAATAAAAATAGCGGCGCTATACTGTCGGATTTGCCGCGAGTTGCGGCCTCTATCGATGCGGTATTAACCCCCGCTAGTGGCCGTGAAAGGGTTAATACCCTTTAGTATTGCTGCGGTTTCCCATTGTTTTCAATGGGAAGGAGCGGTGAAGGAGCGGTATACATGCCGCTCCTCTCACCGCTCCAAAGATGCTGCACCGCTCCAAAGATGCTCGCCTCAGTGTGAAAGCCCTCGGGCTTTCACATTGAGGATGCAGTGAAGAAGTTTTTCAGGCGATATAGCAGCACTATTTTTAGCGCTGTACCGCCTGAAAAACTCCTCAATGTGAAAGGAGCCTTATGCCTCGTTTCCACTGCACGGATCAGTTCGGGTCAGTAATTTTGGAGCGGTTCAGATGGGACCGGTCTAATCGCGTGAGCGTTTCCACTGCAAATCGGACCGTGAGGAACCATTCAGGGTTTAGAAAAAATTCCTAGCGCATCCACCAATCAGTGAGATGCATTTGTAGGTCCGCCCTAACCGAAACGTTCCACTCTCTCTGGTCCCTCATCTGAAGCAGGACCCTTGCTGGTGCGGTACGGTTCGGTTTTACGGCACGCTTTCATAATGGAAACACACAAAATAGCGTACCGTACCGAACCGTACCGAACCGATCCGCTCAGTGGAAATGAGGCATTAGTCTCAGTTTACACTATGAACCGCATTTGAATTGCACAGGAACCACACAGCATTCCTGTTCAATCCGCATGAGATTCAGTACCATGTGATCTGAGCCCATTCATTTTGAATGGTCTCAGATCGCACCGCATTGCACCAAAGTCATGCATGCAGCAATTTTGGAACTGCACTGTAATCGGATCTGTTGTGAGTAAATGCACTGGCAAAATTAGTTTGGATTTTAGTGCAGCAGAGGCAGTGTAAGCTCAAACAGGAAATTCTAAACTCACTGGATATCTGGCAGACCAGCAAGGATTTTTCTATATTTGCAACATTTTAAAACAGACAAAACATGGGGAAATGAACATGTACTGCAGAGATGTGCTGAACATTTTTTTAAAATACATGTTGTCTAGATATACACTTCACATTTTATAGCTGTGTGGTCTTACTTATGAAACATTTATATGCACCCCCGTATTTGCCTTTACTTAGTCTTGACAGATCATCTTGCGTCAATGTGAACAGGCCATCTCATAAGTACTAGCTGCTGCCCTTGTGGTTAACCTGACCTTTGCAAAGCGTGCATTACATGGGAAACATGGTATAAGATCTGGCTTTTAAATGGCACCAACTATGAAACTGTACCAAATATTTAGATTCTTGTATAAGCCCTGTCATGACTGGTTCTCTTTTTATTTAAGTAAATGATAATGAGTTTAGCCCAGAAACATCAAACGCCCCCCTACCCTTTAAGATTAAATAGTTTGCAAATGCTGTCTGACTAAACTGCTCCAGAATCTCTTAGCTAAATGAATGTGTCTGGTTTTAGGTTTAGACTAATAAACATGCTATCATCTCAGCTAACAATGATTTGCACTTTAAGCTAATAGAACTAGAACCCTGCATTTGTGGCTTCACATAATGTTATTTTAGTCTTTGCGCTATGTATAGCATATCGATCTGCTCACAGTTATGCTATTGTAGAAATTATACTTGCCTTATAGTGTTTCCTAGTGATTGGATAAGTAACTAAAAGCAGTATTATTGAGCCCCTATATGTGATGCATGGGCAGGCTTCAGGTTATTATTATTTCATTTTTAAAGTGATTTTTCTGTCCACCTTGAAGGACACCAGCCTGGGGTACCAGGCTTATGGATGTATATATCAATAGCTGTCAAGCATGCAACCATCTACTACATAACTCCCAACTTTTTGAGATGGGAACGAGGGACACCTATTAGCAAATGTAGGTAGGCCTAAGGCATGCCACCTTAAAGGAGAATTTTACAAAAAAAATGTTTGTTAAACCCACAAATGCTTTTTTTACCACTACCATTCTTTTTATTGGCTTTTGAAATTAACAAATGCAGCAATTTAGAAATTGGATAAAAGGTTTAGCGCAGGGAAACACCTTTTAAAAAGCTAAAAAGTGAATTTTTAATGCAAATGTATAGATCACACCAAAATGAGGGACGAATGAGGAGAAAAAAGAGACAGTTGGCATCTATGGCCCGGATTCAGAAAGGACTTACGCCGACGTATCTACTGATACGCCGCGTAAGTCCACGGATGCGCCGTCGTATCTATTCGCCTTATTCTTGAAATAAGATACGCCTGAATTTTGGCTTCACCCGAGCGATGTAAGTCTTCTACGTAGTCGGATCTTGGGTGCATATTTACACTGGCCGCAAGGGGCGCTTCCATAGATTTACGCGTCGAATATGTAAATGAGAAAGATTCACGAACGTACTTGCGCCCGTCGCTGAAATCTACGCCGTTTACGTAAGGCGTACGTCTGGCGTAACCTTACCCCTGCTATATGAGGCGCAGGTCATGCAAAGGTATGAACGTCGGAACAGCCGTCATATTTTACGTCGTTTACGTAAGTCGCACGTGAATAGGGCTGTGAGTAGGTTACGTTCAGTGATTCGACGTATCTTAGGCGTTTGTCCCGATGTGATTCTGCGAATGCGTACTGGGATTGCGTCCAAGAGCCGACGCATGCCTAGTTCGTTTTTTGAAGCCCAGCCTATCATTTGCATGGGGTCACGTTTCATTATAATATATCACGCCCACTTCCAGCTAATTTGACTTACGTCGGCTTACGCCGACAACTATACGCTACCCCGGCGCAATGTTGAGCGCATATTCTTTGTGAATAGCAGGCTTGCCTCTCAACGTTGCTACGGCGGCATAAAGATGCGCCGTTCTGCGTGAATCTCCCCCTTAGTCTACTAGTGATACCAGTCCAACCAAGCCAGTGCTTAACAGCCGAAGTTCCAACTCTCAAAACGCCAGTCTACTGTGTACAGCTCACTGGACATTACTGCCCCTCAACTGTTCCCTTATAACAAGTGGAGCATGATGAGAGGGGGTTATAGTCAACTTAACTGCCTCAATGGGGCAGGCAAGATAAAAGCCTACAAAGCCCACAAAAAAAGTCCACAAACCCTGAGGAACTGGTGTAAGATTTCTCTGGATTCCTTGAACACAGCGTGTGATTCAATCTTTGGGTGTGGACTAATGCTTGACCCTTTACCACTATATCCATGACCTTTCTCTAGCAAGGGACATTTTAATCTAACACCTTTAACATCTGTTTTTAAGCACTTGCTCACTTTGCACAACACATGGAAACTTTACCTCATTTTCGATTTGCAACCTCTGGATTGGTCAAGAAAGGCCTGCTGCATGTAGAGGCCTCCTCTCATGCACATCACCAATCTGTGGCAAGCCACATAATGTCCCTAGCGGTAGAAACTTTCTGAAAGCATGCATAATAACCACTTAAAGACTGCCCACTGCATATATACTCCAGCAGGGCGGCTCTATTGCGTGAAACAACATACATGTACGTAGTTTCACGCAATAGATAGTGTGGCTGTGCACGTGACGCCTGCATGGAGGAAGAGCCAATGCAATCGCTTCACAGAGAGGCAGAACAGGGATATGTCTATGTAAAAAAGGGGAGAGTTTTACTGCTACATGGTGGCACCGCTGCGCTGGATCATGTATATATACGTGATCCGACATTTCCTGCGCATGTGTGCCACCGTTGGCTCGCTCTCGCCGTGTTTACACACAGTGAGAGCTGATTGGCAGGTACCGTGGACTAAATGTCCACCGGCATCAGCCGAACATCAGGCAGAGAGACAGAACAGCAATCTGCCTATGTAAACATGTAAACAAGACAGTTCGCCATTCTGACAGGGGTGAAAGGATGGAATTAGTGTCTTTGCAAAGAAGGGAATAATATCCAGCTCTCCCCCTAGTAAAAGCACCTCACACAGTATAGTAAAACACTGGTTAGGCACACAGTTAACCCTTTAATTGCCCCTGATGTTAACCCCTTCCCAGCCAGTGTCATTAGTACTGTGACATTGCATATCTTTTTACCACAGGCCACTGGTATAGTGTCATTGGTCCGCAAAAAATATCAAAAGTGTCAGTTAGTGTCAGAATGCCCACCACAATATCGCAGTCCCGCAATAAGTCACTAATTGCCACCATTAATAGTAAAAATATACATATATATATATATATATATATATATATATATATATATATATACATATATATATATATATATATATATATATATATATATATATATACAGTATATATAAATAAAAATATCCCATTGTTTGTAGACGCTATAATTTTTGCAGAAACCAATTAATATACGCATATTGGGATTTTTATTTACCAATAATATGTAGAAGAATTTTTTTATTGCATATGTTTTATAGCAAAAAGTAAAACATTTATTTATTTTTTGGTCTTTTTTTGTCTATAGCGCAAAAAAAAATAAATGCAGAGGTAATCAAATACCACCAAAAGAAAGCTCTATTTGTGGGAAAATAAGGACATCAATTTTGCTTGTATATAGTGATGCAGGACCGCGCAATTGCCAGTTAAAGTAACGCAGTGCCGTATCGCAAAAAATGGCCTGGTCATGAAGGGTTTAAATCTTCCGGTGGTCAAGTGGTTAAATCATTCCTAATGGCGCGTACACACGATCGGAATTTCCGACAACAAATGTTCGATGTGAGCTTTTGGTCAGATATTCCGACCGTGTGTAGGCTCCATTTACGTAAGGCGTACGTCTGGCGTAACCTTACCCCTGCTATATGAGGCGCAGGTCATGCAAAGGTATGAACGTCGGAACAGCCGTCATATTTTACGTCGTTTACGTAAGTCGCACGTGAATAGGGCTGTGAGTAGGTTACGTTCAGTGATTCGACGTATCTTAGGCGTTTGTCCCGATGTGATTCTGCAAATACGTACTGGGATTGCGTCCAAGAGCCGACGCATGCCTAGTTCGTTTTTTGAAGCCCAGCCTATCATTTGCATGGGGTCACGTTTCATTATAATATATCACGCCCACTTCCAGCTAATTTGACTTACGTCGGCTTACGCCGACAACTATACGCTACCCCGGCGCAATGTTGAGCTCATATTCTTTGTGAATAGCAGGCTTGCCTCTCAACGTTGCTACGGCGGCATAAAGATGCGCCGTTCTGCGTGAATCTCCCCCTTAGTCTACTAGTGATACCAGTCCAACCAAGCCAGTGCTTAACAGCCGAAGTTCCAACTCTCAAAACGCCAGTCTACTGTGTACAGCTCACTGGACATTACTGCCCCTCAACTGTTCCCTTATAACAAGTGGAGCATGATGAGAGGGGGTTATAGTCAACTTAACTGCCTCAATGGGGCAGGCAAGATAAAAGCCTACAAAGCCCACAAAAAAAGTCCACAAACCCTGAGGAACTGGTGTAAGATTTCTCTGGATTCCTTGAACACAGCGTGTGATTCAATCTTTGGGTGTAGACTAATGCTTGACCCTTTACCACTATATCCATGACCTTTCTCTAGCAAGGGACATTTTAATCTAACACCTTTAACATCTGTTTTTAAGCACTTGCTCACTTTGCACAACACATGGAAACTTTACCTCATTTTCGATTTGCAACCTCTGGATTGGTCAAGAAAGGCCTGCTGCATGTAGAGGCCTCCTCTCATGCACATCACCAATCTGTGGCAAGCCACATAATGTCCCTAGCGGTAGAAACTTTCTGAAAGCATGCATAATAACCACTTAAAGACTGCCCACTGCATATATACTCCAGCAGGGCGGCTCTATTGCGTGAAACAACATACATGTACGTAGTTTCACGCAATAGATAGTGTGGCTGTGCACGCAACGCCTGCATGGAGGAAGAGCCAATGCAATCGCTTCACAGAGAGGCAGAACAGGGATATGTCTATGTAAAAAAGGGGAGAGTTTTACTGCTACATGGTGGCACCGCTGCGCTGGATCATGTATATATACGTGATCCGACATTTCCTGCGCATGTGTGTCACCGTTGGCTCGCTCTCGCCGTGTTTACACACAGTGAGAGCTGATTGGCAGGTACCGTGGACTAAATGTCCACCGGCATCAGCCGAACATCAGGCAGAGAGACAGAACAGCAATCTGCCTATGTAAACATGTAAACAAGACAGTTCGCCATTCTGACAGGGGTGAAAGGATGGAATTAGTGTCTTTGCAAAGAAGGGAATAATATCCAGCTCTCCCCCTAGTAAAAGCACCTCACACAGTATAGTAAAACACTGGTTAGGCACACAGTTAACCCTTTAATTGCCCCTGATGTTAACCCCTTCCCAGCCAGTGTCATTAGTACTGTGACATTGCATATCTTTTTACCACAGGCCACTGGTATAGTGTCATTGGTCCGCAAAAAATATCAAAAGTGCCAGCTAGTGTCAGAATGCCCACCACAATATCGCAGTCCCGCAATAAGTCACTAATTGCCACCATTAATAGTAAAAATATACATATATATATATATATATATATATATATATATATACAGTATATATAAATAAAAATATCCCATTGTTTGTAGACGCTATAATTTTTGCAGAAACCAATTAATATACGCATATTGGGATTTTTATTTACCAATAATATGTAGAAGAATTTTTTTATTGCATATGTTTTATAGCAAAAAGTAAAACATTTATTTATTTTTTGGTCTTTTTTTGTCTATAGCGCAAAAAAAAAAAAAATGCAGAGGTAATCAAATACCACCAAAAGAAAGCTCTATTTGTGGGAAAATAAGGACATCAATTTTGCTTGTATATAGTGATGCAGGACCGCGCAATTGCCAGTTAAAGTAACGCAGTGCCGTATCGCAAAAAATGGCCTGGTCATGAAGGGTTTAAATCTTCCGGTGGTCAAGTGGTTAAATCATTCCTAATGGCGTGTACACACGATCGGAATTTCCGACAACAAATGTTCGATGTGAGCTTTTGGTCAGATATTCCGACCGTGTGTAGGCTCCATTGGACATTTGCTGTCAGAATTTCCGACAACAAATGTTTGAGAGCTGGTTCCCAACGAAACAGAAATTCAGATCATCTGTATGTAATTCCGACGCACAAAAATCCTACATATGCTCAGAATCAATTCAACGCCTGCTCGGAATCATTGTACATTTTCTCGGCTCATCATAGTGTTGTACGTGACCGCGTTCTAGGCGATCGGAATTTCTGACAACATTTGTGTGACCGTGTGTATGCAAGACAAATTTGAGCCAACATTCAGTTGGCAAAATCCACGGTTTTGTTGTCAGAATATCCGATCGTGTGTACGCAGCATTACTGTATTTTTCTGTCTCGTAACATTCTCCATAAGCTCTATAACCACCCTCTAACACAAAGTCAGTTCACAGCAGCAAAAAAAATGAAATTGGAGGTTCGGAGGAGGTTGCGCGCAATAGAATGTACTTTTTAAGTTAAAGTGGTTGTAAAGTCTTATGGTTTTTCACCTTAAAGGGGTTGTAAACACTAGTGTTTTTTCACCTTAATGCATCCTGACTGACCCCCCAGCCCCCCTGTTTTACTTACCTAATCTCTGGAATTTCCCACGTTGTGGATGCGCTGTACCTCTGCCCGGGGTTCTCAGCTCTTGATTGGATAGATTGATATCAACTCAGCCATTGGCTCCTGCTGTTGTCAATCAAATCCAATGACGTGGGCGCCAGATAACCCCCTAGGAGAAGTGCTCTCCCAGGGGGTTACCTTGCGGGCGCGCTCCCGAGTCCATCATTCGGCGTCCATAGCCGTTGAATGTATGACTTGGGAGCACGCCCGCAATGTAACCCCCCGGGAGAGCGCTTCATCTAGGGGTTATCCGATGCGGGTGTTTAGGGCCACTCTGTGCAAAATTAACTGCACAGTGGAGGTAAGTATGACGTTTGCTATTTTATTTTTTATTTTTTAAATAATCAAAGCTTTACAATCACTTTAATGCATACATTCTGTGGTGCAGCTCCCCCCAGGCCCCCATTTTTTTTACCTGAGCCCGATCCGATCAAGCGATGTGCACAAGTGCAGCGGCTCCAGCCGATGTCTCTCTCCTCATTGGACAGATTGATAGCAGCAGGAGCCATTGACTTCCACTGCTGTCAATCAAATCCTATGACACAGGAGGCGGGGGGTGGGGCTGAGTCCTGCTGTCTGTGTCAATGGACGCAGCAGCGGACCTAAGGAGCGCGGCTCTCCATGGGGGAACCCAATGAAGGGGAGAAGCCAGGAGCACCAGCGGGGCACCCCATCAGAGGAGGATTGGGGCTGCTCTGTGCAAAACCCTTGCACAGAGCAGGTAAGTATCACAAGTTTGTTATTTTTATTGAAAAAAAAAAACCTTCACAAACACTTTAATAATATATACTGGAATATTTTTTTTTTCTGTATAAAACCAGATTTTAGTGTCACTTTAAATATGGATAACTGAGGTTTCTAGTTTAGAATCAGTAAGAGAAAGATAACACGTACTGGAAAGAGGCTAACATAGAAAACCACAGATCCTAAATAATACATTGCTATAAATATGCTTAATAATAGATTTACCAAGTGAAAACAGGAAATTTGCTGTGACATTGAGGTAGAACGTAAATGGTCATGGCAAAGTTGGCGCATTGATCTTTATTTGTTGTCTATAAATAGGTCTGAATTGCAGTCAGTTCTTAGCGATTTAAAGCAGTGGAAGGATCTTGGAACAGCAAACAATTCGGAAGGGGGAGTAGCAAGTATTTTTCCCTTGACAGTTCTGAGCACTAACTTATATATGAACCATGTTTGAACCTTCATACATTTTTAAATGTATCTATTCAGTGCTTTGAAATCAGGATGCATTTGTGTCTGAGATTGAGAGCAGTTGCTATGGTAACCTCTTTCCTTGCCCACTGAATTCAGAATACAGCATGCCTTTTTTCAATAATCACTCTGCTAGAGCTATTGTATACTCTCCAACCTTCTACGCGGCAAATGAGAGAGAGAGAAGGAGTGAAAAAAATATGTTCTGGGGACTAACGGATACAGTATATGGATTGAATTATTTCCCATGTTCATAAAATGGTCAAATAAAAAGTAAACCATATCAAATGATCTATAATAAATGAAATCCTGACCTGATTCTTCAGTGCCCTAATTTACATGCATTAGGTTTGATTTACTACAACCGAAGAGTGCAAAATCTGCTGCAGCTGTGAATGGTAGCCAATCAGCTTCTAACTTCACCTTGTTCAATTAAGCTTTGACAAAAAAACTGGAAGCTGATTGGCTGCTGTAACAGAATGGCCCGTGACACCCAGAGACGTTGGAAGGATAAGAGATACTCCTGTGCCAGCAGCAACAATAACTCTTGGGTCGAAACCCACCCTGTGCCCTTTTGGGTGTAGGGTGGCTAATAGTGAATCATAATTCATATATTACATGTGATGGGACATTAATAATACTTCATATTTCAGGACTGAGATATCACAAGGAGTTCATGATGACATGACCAGGTCAGCCAGTCAGTGAGTCATACCTTTTGTATAATAGGCTATTGAAATCTGAAGGTGTGGATTGCACCCACTCTCACTGCCATTGTGTGATAAAGCTGTATAGATAACTTATTCAACTAGATGTCTGTGTTATTATTCAAGGTTAATTGAACCCTATTGAAGATACGGTGCCGACCGGTCTACATTGTTTGCTTACCTAAATGCCTTTTCGAGTGTGATTGAAGCCCCCCATGGTGTGAAGGGGGGGTGGAGATTGCATTGTCCTGTGATGAACTGTATTATGCTGTACTGGATATAAGAAGCTGAGAAAATACTAATAAATTGTCATATCTTGGAAGCAAGTGCAGAGCTTGAGTCTCGTCTTGTTTATGGGAATGGATATGGATCGTGTATGCAATATGGTCGCAGTGTGTCAGATAAGCTTGTCGTGGGTGGAAGGTCGTAAGCGGTGGTGACCGTTACATTTGGTGGCACAGCAGTGGGATGATTCCATCATCAGAAGGACAGCTACAAGGGCACAGGACAATGGAGACGGTGTATGAACGGATGAAGCTCTCTTTCCTCATGGACTTACTGGAGAGCCGGGGCAGACCGGCCAGCAACCGTAAGAAAAGGGACATTATCGCAGAACTTGTCGAAATGAATAGAGCTAAGAGGCCCAGCGTAACAGACAGGACACCCGAGGAAGAATTTTTTGATCGGGCTGTTAAACATGGACTGGCACAATATGGTCCTAATCCTCCGCCGGAGATCATAGACCGGGTTATAGCGGCTGTGGATGCCACCTTGCGACAGCGAAGAAGTGCTGCAGCAGCTGAAGAGAGAGGAGAGGTGCAGATACCAGTCTCCATGGAAGAGGAATTCCAAAGGAGGTTACAAGAGATGCGGATACAGCATAGAGGACCAGTATCAGAGGAGGTCCTGTTGGGATGGTCGGATGTTATTCGGTGCCAACTCTGGAAGTAAGCGCTAGCTCTGGAGCAGCAACACCAAGGAAAGGTCCTGCCCTCCATCTATTCCAGGTACTGGCCGCAGTATGACGTACGAATGCCGTTGTTGGGGGAACAACCGAAGCAGGAGTGGATAGCAGAGTTAAGCAGGCTGATCAGGGCAGAGATGCAGCTGGACGAGAGCTACAGAGCCCTCCGGTGGTATGTAGCCCAAGAGTGCCCGTGGTCAGCGGATGACAGCCCCACAGAAGGCTATGACTATGATGGCCTGGGATTGTTGTATTGGAGGATGTCCAGTGATCCCGACTTTGGGGATGATCGGGAGTGGCGCTTGGAGGACATAATGGAGCACAGAGAGGAAAAATTAAATATCTCGGGAGGCCACTGGTCACAGGAAGATTTAGAATTTCTGGCCATTCAAGAATGGGAGCTGGAGGTTGCCTACAGACAGCTGCTAGACTCGGCTCAGCAGCAGGGTGGGGCTCCCATTGCCTGGGACTATGAGGAAAGGTCAGATAACTGTGAAATCATGGCTGATGAATCGGCAGTGGAAAATATGGAGATTTTCATCCCTAAAGCCGAAGCGGATGGGGTGGAGTTCCAGAGAGCCGGGGCGGTTGGCCTCTCTCTCCAGCAACAAGCTGAGGTGGTAAAGCTTTTACCCCAGCTGAATCACTGGCAACAGAGCAGGGTGCGCCAAGCCTCTGCTCCCAATTAGCAAAAGAGGGGGACCCTGTGGTAGTGGATGGGACTGTGGTCTCCACTCACAGCAACCCAGCGGAAGAGCTGGCAACAGAACAGAGGGTCACGGACCTCTGCTCTCCACTAACGGAAGAGGGGGACCCTGTGGTGGTGGATGGGACTGTGGTCTCCACTCACAGCAACCCAGCAGAAGAGCTGGCAACAGAGCAGAGTGTCATAGGCCTCTGCTCCTCATTAACAGAAGAGGGGGACCTTGTGGTAGTGGATGGGACTGTGGTCTCCACTCACAGCAACCCAGCGGAAGAGCTGGCAACAGAGCAGAGTGTCATAGGCCTCTGCTCCTCACTAACAGAAGAGGGGGTTCCTGGGGTAGTGGATGGGACTTCAGTCTCCACTGGCACAACCCCAAAAAATGGTACAGGACTGGGTCAGGAGGATGTCGGCTTTGCTTTGCAAGCACCGGGGGGTTTTCACCAAGCACCAGTGGATGAGACTTCAGTCTCCACTGGTATACCCCAGGAAGAGGGGGCAGTTGGCCCAGACCCCCAACAGCATGATGGACTGAGCCCAGCTACCCTGCCTTCTCCCCAGCGGCAGGCGTGTTCTCTGAGAGAGGCAGAGGTTGGCGGGGTGAGTAATGCTCAGTTTGGAGCCATTTATTTGGGGTACAGTATGGATACCAGCATTGGAGGACGGGAACTACTGACGGACTTCGGAGTCAACCCGTTTGGGATTACCACATGTGTCCGTCTCCCACCGAAAGGGGAGAGATGTAACAGAATGGCCCGTGACACCCAGAGACGTTGGAAGGATGAGAGATACTCCTGTGCCAGCAGCAACAATAACTCTTGGGTCGAAACCCACCCTGTGCCCTTTTGGGTGTAGGGTGGCTAATAGTGAATCATAATTCATATATTACATGTGATGGGACATTAATAATACTTCATATTTCAGGACTGAGATATCACAAGGAGTTCATGATGACATGACCAGGTCAGCCAGTCAGTGAGTCATACCTTTTGTATAATAGGCTATTGAAATCTGAAGGTGTGGATTGCACCCACTCTCACTGCCATTGTGTGATAAAGCTGTATAGATAACTTATTCAACTAGATGTCTGTGTTATTATTCAAGGTTAATTGAACCCTATTGAAGATACGGGGCCGACCGGTCTACATGGTTAGCTTACCTAAATGCCTTTTAGAGTGTGATTGAAGCCCCCCATGGTGTGAAGGGGGGGTGGAGATTGCATTGTCCTGTGATGAACTGTATTATGCTGTACTGGATATAAGAAGCTGAGAAAATACTAATAAATTGTCATATCTTGGAAGCAAGTGCAGAGCTTGAGTCTCGTCTTGTTTATGGGAATGGATATGGATCGTGTATGCAATATGGTCGCAGTGTGTCAGATAAGCTTGTCGTGGGTGGATGGAAGGTCGTAAGCGGTGGTGACCGTTACAGCTGCCATTCCCAACTGCAGCAGATTTTGCACTCTCTATTTTTAGACCCCATTGCAGCACAATGCAAGCATAAACGTATAGCTTCTGAGTTACAACTATCCATACATACCAGGCATACCCCACTTTTAAGTACACAAAGTAAAAATACTTTCTATCACCTTCCGAATTGTTTGCAGTTCCAAGATCCTTTATTTACTAAAGCTGGAAAGTGCAAAATCAGGCTCATTTCTGCATAGAAACCAATGAGCTTCTAACCCCAGCTTGTTCAATTACACTTTGGTGAAAAAACCTGGAAGCTCATTGGTGAGCCTGATTTTGCGCTTTCCAGTTTTAGTAAATAAACCCCATTGTGTACTTAAAAGTGGGGTATGCCTGTATATATATCAGACATTAGACTTGACACAAATGTGAATTGACAGAACACACGTATTTGTATATAGCAGTAGCATATATAATAAAAATAAATATAAAAAAATACCATTACATAATAATATATGTTTTTATGTGTTCAATTCCACATCATATGTGCTATTAGGTGGCAGTAAGGCCCCTTTAACACTGGGGCGGAAGGTGTGTTGGCGGTATAGCGCCGCTATTTTTAGCAGCGATATCCCGTCAGAGGCGCATTGCCGGCGGTATAGCCGTGGTTTCCCATTGCTTTCAATGGGAAGGAGCAGTGGAGATGCTGCTAGCAGGACTTTTGGAGCAGTCCTGCTAGCGCACCGCTCCATTGTGAAAGCCCTCTAGCTTTCACATTGGAGAAACAGCAGCCGCTGTTTAGTGTCGGTTTGCAGGCGCTATTTTTAGCGCAATAGCGCCTGCAAACCGCCCCAGTGTGAAAGGGGCCCAAGAGTCCATTCACACTTTGTCGTTTTGGTGCATTGCGTTTTTGTCCCGTGTTAATGTGCGTAGGATTAAAGTGTTACTAAACACAGTACCCTGCATCCCCTATATCTGGTCTTCCACAGTACACAAAACATGGAAATGCAATTTTTTTGGCAAATATAAACTGCTAAATACCTTTTCTCATCAGCAGTATACAGCTTTTTATTTCTATCAGTGTCTGGTTAAAGCTTGTAGGAGGAATTTTTTATTCTACTCTGACTATTCTATTAGGCTGCAGGACCCCTGACTCCCTGCTAGGACAGCGCTGATTGGCCCTGTGCTGATAATACACATTGCAGAATAGTAACATAATTTCTTTAAACTGTTTTTCCTGCCCAGTTGTAGCACACACATGTTCTCTTTTATATCCCAGACATATGAACGTATATGAACATGTATGTGAGAGGCAAAGAATTACAACTTTTCTTGTCTCTAAACTAGCAAAGTAAAATACCGTATTTATCGGCGTATAACACGCACAGGCATATAACACGCACCCTAACTTTAAGAGGGAAGTTTCAGGAAAAAACTTTCCACAGCCCCTTGGGTATAACACACAAGCACAGTTTACCCTCTATTTTCAGGGTAAAAAACTGAGTGTTATACGCCAATAAATACAGTAAGCATTATTCCTCTGCTAATGATGGCCAAGGGGTGGACACACTGTTCCGCTCTACTCCCTAAAGTAGACACCACCCCCCCCCTTAAATTCAAATTAGCATGATGCAGTCGTTTCCTAAAAAAAAGGCAGCGGGTGGCGGCAGTGAGCTGTGGGACGGCTCCTGTGTCCTCCATGCTATCCTCCATGCATCTGTTCTCTTTCTGTTAGGCTTTAAATAGGGGCACCTGTACCTTCAGTCAATCAGGTAACGGGTATTAGATCCGTACTCCCTGATTGGTGGAGAGGCAATTCAGTGTTAGAAAAGCAAATATTAATTTGCTTTTCTAACACATCTGGGTGGACTGCGAGCGCAATGCTCTGCACTCATAGTTCACCTTTTTTTGAAGCCTATTAGAGCCTATGGCCGCACCACCATTGATCTAATGTCTTTGAGCTTTTTATTAACCATTGGATAATGAAAGAATGCATTGCATGGCAATACATGGGTTTAATTTTTTGCAATAACAGGGGTTGATTTATTGAGGCTGGATTCACACCTATGCGAATTAGGTTTCCCTGCATCCAATTTGAATGACAGGAGATTGTGACTAGCTCTTTATGGAGCCAGTTCACATATCTCTGTTGCAGCTGCGGAGCTTGCACAGGAACGCTGTTCGTCTTTGGCTCCGTTTCAGGGCCAAATTCAGGCAAATCATGTTCACTTAGTAAGGGAATTTTTACTTGGCTTAGTCAATATGGTGAAAATGTACTTTGCAAACAATACCCACCCATGTTCAAGGAAAATGTAAAAAAGAGTTGTCCTTTTTCTTACACATGATTGGAAGATTATTATTATTAATATACAGTATTTATATAGCGCAGCGCTTTACGTTAGGGCAAACAGTATAGTTTTTTTTTTTTAAAGTGTTTAATATCGCGCCCGTCTTACCCATAGGGCCTCGAAGCGCCAAACGCAATTAAATACAGGAGGAATCTGAGGGCCCTGATTAAAGTCAACAGACAATTACTGTAACTCTCATTCAGCAAGATAAGGGAAAATTCCCTTGAAAAGTGAAAATTCACTTACTATGTGAAATGCCTATATTCCCTTAGTAAATCAAAAACAATGCATCTAACCATTGCTATGGACATTCAAGCCATACTGTATATATGTACTGTATATACATATGTATACAATCTGACAGGTTATCACTACACATATGCCAAATACAACATTGCTAAGAACTGGGAGACATTTTACTTTCATAGCAGTAGACGGTAATAATTTTTAGGTTGCACAGTTTTTATGTCACCCAAAAAACATCCGAATGTGCATCAAGTCTTAAAGACAAACCTTAAGAATTTAATCTCTACAAATGCAAAGTAACGATACATCATTTTATCTTCTTTTGCACTAAAGAAATGCCTAACTCTCTGTATAAAGTGCATGTACTCTCATGACTGATGCATGCTGCTGATGCTTTAAAAAACTCATCATGATTACCCTTCATTATTATGGCAAATAATGGTAAATAGAAAGTAGATGAGTCATTTGGTCAGTTAATGTATATTAATGAGGTATGCTTAAAACCTTCCCTGAATGGCAGTTTTTTTTTTGTGAATAGCAATAATAGCCCTTTCACCTTCCACCTTCCATATACTAATGAGACCAGCTGTGCAGTAGTTCACACAACACCCTGAAGTACATTTTCATTCCATTTCCTAATATGACCAGCTGTTCATGAGTCAAACTCACTTCCATCCTGCATTCCTGCTACCAACCTGCTTCACTAATAGAACGTAACTTATCAAATACCACCACCATTCCATACTAAGGTAAGACTCCATATTGTTTTGCAGGTTAAAAATGTTTAATTATGTGACACTGCAAGTAGACACTGCCATGGCCCAAAAGTGGAACTTCCGCTTAATTGCTTCCTCCCCCTTCAGTGTGACATTTGGCACCTTTTATGGGGGCAGGGGGAACAGGGACCTGTTTTTGACAGATTTCCTTCCCCTCTTCCAGGACATCAGGCCACAGCCCGAACTCCCAGAAGTTCAGTCCCCTCCTCCTTCCTCTGCCGCCGGGCCAATCGAAAGGTGCAGTACGCTTAGAGCATGCGCAGTAGGGAACTTTCAGCTTCACAGCCGGGTTCCCTTACCTAAAATGGCAATGGCTACACCCAACAGTCAATCTGAAAATTGGCTGAGGTACCGATATTGCGCACTCCCTGGACAGGAAAAATGTCCATATAGTAAAATTCTGCAGCTAGAGTATATGTAGCTGCTGACTTTTACTTTTTGTCCCCAAGACGGAACTCCGATTTAAGCTGGTCACTGTGTCTGCTTAAACCAGTTATATGTCAGCCTAGTTCAGGTTTGAGATTGCAATCTAAAAATGAGCTATGCAATGTTTAAAGTACAATATCTCACAGCCACAGAGCTGATTTTTTTTTGCTCACCTTACTACAATATTCTGAATTTTAATTTGGAGCTGCAGGTTACTGCACTCTAAATTAATATATTTACATTATTACACAGTTAGTAAAGTTGAAAAAAAACAACAGTCCTTCCAATTTAACTTGTGGTGTGTGTGTGAGTTTATGTCAATAGTAAATCTCATATCCCTGTATGTTGCAATCGTTAAGGTGCCCATCTAATAGTTTTTTTGCACTATTGACACTCCCTGTTGATACAACTACTCGTGGAAGGGAATTCCACATCCTTACCACTCTGGCGGTAAAGAACCCTCTACGCAGTTTCAGGTTAATCTGCTTCTCTTCCAGTTTTAATGAATGGCCGCGTGTCTTTTTAAACTTCCTCCCACTAAATAGTTTTTTCCCTACGCTAGGGTCACCAGGGAGGTATTTGTATTTCGCTATCATATCCCCTCTCAAGCGTCTCTTCTCCAGAAATAATACATTTGGAGCTTTTCTCATAGCTGAGGTCCTCCAGTCCCTTATTAGCTTTGTTGCCATTCTCTGGACTTTGTCTAGTTCCAACACATCCTTCTTGAGGACTGGTGCCAGAACTGGATGGCATACTCAAGATGCGGCTGAACCGGAGTCTTATAGAATTGGAGAATTATTGTTTTATCCCTGGAGTCAATTTTTTTGATGCATGCTATTATTCTGCTGGCTTTGCTTGCAGCAGTTTGGCATTGCATAAAATTGCTGAGTATGTCATCTACTAGGACCCCCAGATCTTTTTTCATCCAAGATTCAATAAAGAAAAGGAAGGGTAGCCGCACACCACAATGAGATGCAACATTTTCTGAATGTTCTTTATTGTCACCGTGCCAGGGGATAACATAAGAGTATTTGTTCACGCAAGCAGTTTGTACTTGTTCACAACACAAATGTGGCCATAAACCCGAGTTATTTAAATGGTCCACCCCAAGGGGGTGCAAAAAAGCGAATGGAAAAGCAGGTGGGGGGGATATAGGAACCTTTGTCATGGAAATGTGTTATACCACATTCTTTAAGTCATATGGTATGCGTGTTTTAAACTGAAAGATCCAAAAAAACTCTCACCTGCATACAAGTCTAAAGACATCACCCCTCTCTTGGGTACACAGACATTCTCAAGAATCTGCACTCCCACTGCTGAAGTATTCCCCTTATTATACTGATTGAAGTGGTGAGCGACATTAGTAGATTGATATTGAGATTTATATTTCTCAATACTGGATAAATACTCTAAATAATAAACTAACCCTATATAAAATCTATCCCTGAGACATCTAATTGTGTCCAATGTACTGTACATTAAAAAGTTTGCATGCAATACTATACACAACATTTTTTTGTATTTGTATTTTGGCCATCAATAAGGTGTTGCCAGAAGGTTTCTGTCATTGTTATTCAAATATTTCCCCCAGTGGTTCTCGCCCTAGCGAGTGTCTTGCGCTCGTATTTTTAGCACCAAATGCATTACTTTAAATTTTTCAACATTAAACCTCATTTGTCATGTAGTTGCCCATCCCATTATTTTATTGAGGTCTTCCTGTAAGGTTTTCACATCTTGTTGTGAAGTTATTGCCCTGCTTAGCTTTGTATCATCAGGAAACACTGAGATTGAGCTATTTATCCCATCCTCTAAATCATTTATGAATAAATTAAACAGCATTGGTCCCAGGACAGATCATTGGGGGGCCCCACTTACCACCCCAGCCCATTCGGAGTGCTCATTTATCACCACCCTTTGAAACAATTAGAAAGAGATAAAACGTAGAAGTTTCCATCCCTAGATAGTAACATATTGTTCCAAGTGCTAAATCCACCTATATAAAGTAACTGATAATCTGACAAGTTTCCAGCAATCATGTTTTATATATGGATGAAGCACCCCAGCCCTGTGCAATTGTTCAACTCTGTCCAATTAGCAGGATGGTGAACCAGAATGCTGAACCGGAAGTAATAGAGTGATGTATGTGGCTGTGCATTGTGACGAAGATTTGTTGGCTGCACATGTACTGTATATGAAAAGTTCAAGTATGGTTAGCTTTTTGCTTTCAGGTCATAGGCAGTAGTGTTGCTCACGAATATTCGCATTGCGAATATTCGTAACGAATATTGCATATTCAAGTATTCGCGAATAAATCGAATATCGCGGTGAATATTCGATATTGCGAATATTCGTATTTTTTCAAATTTATTTTTAAAACAGATCACATCCTAGTGATCTCCATCGACGTCTAAAAGCATTGCTGGTATGATTAGAGACCCTGGGCCGAGTAGCTGAGGCGATCCTTTTATGTTGCCGAATATTTGCAATGCGAATATTCGTATTACGAATATTCGCGAATACTTTCTCTGCCCTTCTGTGTTTTGTGTATAAAAAAAAAAATTAGCTTTAGTTTAGTCATATAAGTTTGTGTAAGTAGAGTTAGTGTTTATTGCATATTAGTTTAGTAATCCAGGAAATGATCTCCTTTTTCGCTTGTTGACGAGAATTTCGCAATCAATTTCGCATTCGCATTTTTAAAAATCACGAATATTCGATATTAACGAATATTTCACGAATATTCTTCTATATTTTTGTGAAATACCGCGAAATCGAATATGGCGTATTCCGCTCAACACTAATAGGCAGCCCTTCCTCCGGGCAGCGGGCGGCATCTCCTCCTCCTGGTGCTTCATGGTGGCTTTCCCTGCGTCTCCTCCCTCCTCCTCAGTTGCCAATAGCATTGCTTCTCCTCAAGGCCAATCAGATGATGGGTCTCAGGACCCGTTCCCTAATTGGTCAGGAGGAGATTTACAATGACAATAGCGAATATTAATTTGCTATTGTCACACAACTGAGTGGGCTCGGGCGCAGTGTGGCCTGCGCCCTGAGCCCTCCCTTTTTTGAAGCCTATTAGAGCCTTTAGGTCTAATCATGTGCTTAATAAAAAATAAAACATTGTAATTAATGCGTCCGATACCCCGCATGTAAATTAGGGGGGCAGACGCCCCTGCGCCCTGCATTACAGGCCACCACTGGTATTCTCTTTACATTAATTTGTAGATGACAGTCTGAGGTAAAACTAATAAGCACCATGGGTGCCCTGGGATGTTTCCATAGCCAAAAAGAATACTGGTAGGCCATCTGGATTCCACCCTAACTGGTTCTAAAAATCTCTATACCTGTGCAATGTTAATAATTGGAAGTAAACTTCAATGGGACAGTGACTGAGGCCGCGTACACATGACCGAGGAACTCGACGGGCGAAACACATCGTTTTCACCGTCAAGTTCCTTGTTCGGCTGTCGAGGAACTCGTCGAGCCAAATTTTCGCATTCCTGTCGAGGAAAAAGAAGACATGCTCTATTTTTGGCTCAACGAGTTTGTCAACAGTTTTCTCTTCGAAAAGTGTACACACGACTGGTTTTCTCGGCAGAATACATCTCCCATCAAGTTTCTTGATAGATTCTGCCGAGAAAACCGGTCGTGTGTACGCGGCCTGAGAATGGATCAAGGTATTCTTTAAAGTGTCATGTTATATAGATTCATATTCATTTAAGGTGAATAAATATATAAAGTAAATACAAGCTGAAACTGCAGTGTGAACTTTGGAAAATCCTGTAATAATTTTGACTACAATAATTTATTAGGAAAGCTTTCTCCTTCTAAATGTCCATCTCTTCCTCTCAGTCTTATTAAGTCACATTGTACATCTGGTGCTGTGAACATGATAGTTTAATATAGCCTCGTATCTGGGCTGTGAGTCTCTGGAGTAAATTCTGCACTTCCTACCCCTTCTCTTCCTTTTACAGACTAGATGGTCTGTTTAAGTGATAATAAGAAGGAAATAAATCAGATAGATCACACAAATGATAAAAAGTCTCATGGCTACTATTATGTTCTCTCCGGCAAACAATGCAGAGATGAAGACATTCAGACAGATAAATCTTGTGGACAAAAAACACAAGATAGCTGATATGATGTCAAGGAATAAAGTGAAAAAAATAAAATAATATAACACATGAGTGTACAGTAAGGAAAAGGATTAATGCTGCATTGCAATAAGTCATGATATTTTTCATGCAGCTATTCATGTTACGTGGCTGTAAAGTCACATTAGAGAAAAATACATACAATGAAGTTTTGCTGGCTATATAGTATACAATCAAGTAACTTTCTCCAAGAAGGTTTGGTTAAAACTCATATGAAATGTTTGGTATATGGACGTTTGGTATATGGACGTGTGCTCTTTGGACATCATCTAAATGCACCTAGATCAACCCCCTGATTCCCATTACAAACATTATTAAACATGCAATGTTTAAGAGTCGCCTAGCTTTGTTCTTATGTGTACACCTTTGACTGTTCTGAAGGCAATGCCTTCATTTTTCTTTTGCATGTTTATCCTTTGTACAGCTTTCTTTTGCTGATAATGTCCCTTCTTGTGAATTTTTTTTATCGACTTTTTGTTAATGTTTATATTGGGATGTACTTATTGCTTTATTAATATTGTTTATATGCAACTGTAAGTGACTGCGTATGTAATTTTCTGATAATTTTGCTAATAAAACATGTTCAACCTTAAATGCACCCAGATCAGATAACCTTATTCTAATTATGGGACTTATAACATATTTGAACAATAAAAGCATAATATGTGTGCCACAATAGTTTAATTCAGCTATTCCAAAAAGCTGGCACCAGATACAGACAAATAATAGTGAATGTTATATAAGCTATACTCCAGCATGGTCTCATGAGTTAAAAAAATAAGCTAATTTCCCAGTGCAATAAATGACTAGTACCCTTTTAAAGAAAAAAATTCAAGTGCTGTCCACTGTGTACAGCAAAGACCTAGAACCGATGGATGATAGATTACTCATACAATGCTATGTGAACTGAGTAGTTACTGGGGCAACTGTACAGTGGTGAAAGCAGGAGTTCAGCTATTGACAAACCAAGGATAGCAGGAACAGCAAGCTCCATTTCAAAGACAACTATTGCACAAAACACTACTGCTATTACTGCACCTGAATGACATTTCTGTACATTCAAAGGTCTTCATACAGGGTGACAGTAATGAAAAGGTAAATAATTACATTATTGGCAAGGGTAAATATTTTCGCTCTCCTCCTCTTATGACAAAAGAAGAATGGTATCAATGTCACTTCTTGGGTCTGTGGCTCCAAGCACTCAAGCCCAATGACTGAAGGTTGTTGTGAACCTTGGGGCACAACATCCAGCATGGGCAAACACTAAATCCTCCTGATGCCTCCCCATGATGATGTCTCTGATTCCGAATTCAAAAGGACTCAACTGAACCTGTAGTGTTCATTCAACCATTCTGGGAACATTCTGAGTTATGTACGCTGTATACAAGTATTCAGGCTGGGTTCATACTAGAGCACATAGCGTCTCACAGTAGGTGGTCCGGTGCGTCTCCATTCACCGGTTCAGATCCGATTTCAGCCCAAGTTTTAGGCTGAATTCAGACCTGAAACGGATCAAAAGATGCACAGGACTCATGTGTAATTCACACTGCAGCTACTCCGGAGATGTTTAAACCAGCTCCATAGAGAGCCGGTCACAATCTCCTGCTATGAGAATTGGACTCGGGGAAACAAGCATTCAATTCGCAATAGTGTGAACCCAGCCTCAAAGTAACGACATTGGCAACCTTTTAGGAAGAAATAATGTATCCAGGCACATTTGGCTTGGATTTGCCCACTTTTGCCAAAAACATTTACCTATAATTAAAGAACTGACTTGTATATGTTGCAGAATGCACACCCAAATGAACATCAGCTAATGTGGTCTTAGATAACAGAGTGGTGCAGATATGCAGGCAATGTGAAAAGAGCAGTATAGTGAACATAAACTTTAAAATATGGTAAAAGTTGAATCTATACAGCAAATGTAGTATTTTCTGTATAATAAATATGGTAAATGTTATGAAAACCATATGGTAACAAGTAAAGTAAAATAAATCCAGATGCTGACATATCTTTTTGAAAGAGGTCAATTTACTAGTGAATAATGACGGTGAATATGCTTATTAATAATGATTGGATCATTGGGGAATGCACAGGATATTTTGGGTGAATATGACATTTCAACTTTTATAAAACACCCCATTATCAAAGAGACACTAATCAATGATGACCCTGCATAGTATTTCAGTACGTTGAATGGCTTTGTCTCCCTCTTTTTATCAAAAGATATCCAGGTATGGTTGGGAGCCCCTCAACCTGGGCATAATGGCTACCACCCTGGATCCCTCTCCTCCCTGCCCCTTGATTGGACAGAGAGCCTGGGAGAGGGTAGAAAGCTACAATATGATTGGGCAGATTGGCAGGTGGGGACTTTACCCTGTCCTCCAAACCTTTTTAAACACGGGCCAGGGCGAGAGAGAAACTCCAGAGCCTTGTAATGGACTCTTGGATTTGCTACCAACTGCTGGGGCCCTGAGCTGAAGCACAAGGTCAATGTGCATGTGCAGCTCAGTATACAATCTCAGCAGGATTGTTTGTCGATATGAGGTAACTACAATCAAGCATCCAAAGACTCCAAACCCAAAAGAAGACCAGGAAAATATGGAAGCAATGGAAGGAAGCGCTGAAGGATATCCTGTTCCTTGGTAAGTCTGCCATAATGTGAAAATATGTTATGCACACTAGCACATTATAGCTAAAAGTTCTTAGGGCTCTTAAATAATTACAATTTAAATGCAAATTAGGCTACTGCAGTTAAAACATTGTAATTTGTTACTTTTCAATGGTATTGTATGTTTTTAAATTAAATATATACATAAATTAAAAACCTTATTAATCACAGCACTAATATATACAAAGATTTAAACATTTACGCTCTATAAATTACATTCTAAATAAACTTTTGTGCTTTTCAAAAGAGAACCAGGCAGTTGTGGCATTTTTCTGCAAAACACATTTTAATTGGAAATGCACAATTTTTACTATTGCATCACAAAAGTTCAGTCATTTGAATTATAGTACCGGGAAAAAAAATAGACATAGACAAACTGTTACTCCTATTTCTTGTAGTCAATTGATTCTAAATTCCAGTTAAATGCCTTACATCATCATTCCAGAAACCTGGAGATCTTCCAAAGAGAATGGCAGCACCTGTTAATCTTACTGAATGCTGAATATCTAGTGTTTTCATCCTCCCATAGTTACTGTTGTTGTAACTGCAGTCACTGGAGTTTCTGTAGCTCTGTTTTGTAAACTTATTGCAGTGTAGCCGATGTATTTGCCTATCTATTGTTTGTAACTGGTAGTAATATATATAAATGTTTAGCTATCTAATTTATTTATCCTTTTGTTTTCATTCTAAAAACCCTTTCTAATCTAATTGGAACACATAGAGTAGATACAGAATAGATAGACTAATAGATAAAAAGTTACTGTACTAAATCAGAACCTGTGCCAATAATAGCATCAACATTTAAAGTGACTGTAAAGGTTAGTTTTTTTTTTGTTTTTTAAAACAAACGTTATACTTACTTCCTCTGTGCAAGGGTTTTGCACAGAGTAGCCAAATCCTCCTCTACTGGGGTCCCCCAGAGACGCTCCTGGCTCCTCCTCCGCATCCAGTGTCCCCTCGGAGACCCACATTCCATGGGGACAACCATGCAGGCGCACTCCCGAGTCCTGCTGTTGCGTCTATTGACACAGACAGCAGGACCCGGCCCCGCCTCCGGGCTCCTGTGTCACTGGATTTGATTGACAGCCGTGGGAGCCAATGGCTGTGCTGCTATCAATCTAGCTAATGAGGACCCGAGATAGCGGCTGGAGCTGCAGTGCTCATCCCCGTTGATGGAACCATACGGTTTAGGTAAGTAAAAGGGGGGCTCTAGGGGGCTGCTGCACTATAGAAGGTTTTTCACCTTAACGCATAGAATGCATTAAAGTGGATGTAAACCCAATAGTTTTTTTTTTATGTCACAATGTAGGGCAGTGTTTTTCAACTCCAGTCCTCAGGCACACCAACAGGTCATGTTTTCAGGATTTCCCTCAGATGAAATGGCTGTGGTGATTACTAAGGCAGTGAAACTGATCAAATCACCTGTGCAAAATAATGGAAAGCCTGAAAACATGACCTGTTGGTGTGCCTTGAGGACTGGAGTTGAAAAACACTGATGTAGGGTATAAGATTTCCTATTATCTGTGCCCAGTCTTGCCACACATAGTTAATCCAGCTCTGAGCAACCCTCTTTTATTGTTCAGTGAAATAAAATGGACTTACAGAGAAAAACCTTAGTTTGTTCCGCCCCCTTGCTGTGAGTGACAGGTTATTTACATATCTCATGCACAAGCCTGAGACGGGCATTATTTTTTAATTCCCACCCCCACTCCTTTTCTGAATTCATGTGGTTGCGTTTCTGGATTTTGACTGGATGTTAGTGATCATAGCAGAATTTAGTGTAAGGAATACACAGGAAAAAATGTACGTTGACAAGGGGAGTGTAGAGGAGGGTGGGGAGTCTATTGACATGACTCCACCCACAGAGCTACAGACAACAGATCCAGGAGGAGAGCGGGTTTACATCCACTTTAAGGTAAAAAAAACCTTGAGCGTTTAAAACCCCTTTAAGTGACACTTATCTTTTGCCAAGGACAGAAGTTGATTTACTAAAGGCAAAGAGGCTGTTCACTTTGCAAGGGAATTTTCCCAAGGAGCTTAGTGAATAAGGTAAAGCTCTGCTGACTTGCAACATTCCGTTATGTGCAAGTAAATATGCTGTTTAGTGGGTATACTGAACTAATTAGGCCGTTTTTTTCCTTGCACCTAATTGGGTAGTCTTTACAAAATGAAACTCTACCACATTTACTAAGCTCTGAGATAAAATACCAATGAAAAGGGAAATTTCCTTTCCAAGTGAATAAAGCAGTTAGTAAATAAACCTCATAAGCTTGATATGACATTAAAGAAGCAGAAACAAGAAAAACAATATGAGGGACGACTGTATAAGAGCTATATGATGTTGGAAAAACTTGACAACCCCCCTATACTCTATTTCCAACAAAATTTAGATGCTGAGGACAACTGTCACCTTACAAGAGATTAGATGAGCCTTTAAACTCTTGTAGCTTCATGTCACAGTGAAGCAACAAGGTCCACTTAGCCAGTGATTTTCCCAATTTCCAATTGCTTGTCTGATTTTGAAGAGAGGACTATTTTGAGAGGAGTATATTTTTTCCTTTAAGAAAAAGGGGGCAGAAAAACACTGCACGCCAAATTACTATGGTTGCAATAATATCCATGAAATCTGTAGATTGTCTTTAGTTTTGTACAGTAACCATGTTATGAAGACTCTGAGTCACTGGGAGATATGCCAAACACTGTTCCTTACAAACACAGTATATCTAGATATGTCACACAGCCAGAGGATGATCAAGTGCAGAATTATCTGTACTAAAGCACACTTAACATAATCAAGCAAATTTAACAATCATGGTGACTTTAGTGAGATGGGAGCAGTACATAAACCATTTTTACTGGACTGTTTTAATGATTTTAGTTTTCAATAGTTGTAATTGTTGCATTATTATTTCATCGCCAGGAACCATCTTTATACAGCATACCAACAAAATCAAGCTCTACAGTATATTTAAACACATCTAGTATTACTATCCAAAGGCACCACTCAGGGACTTGCGGTGAGGTCAGCAGCTGGTGAGGCACTGGCTAGTAATAAAAACCAGATACACACAGGTTACATACTCCACAAACGTTAGAGTGAGAGCAATAATTCTAGCACTAGACCTTCTTCTGTAACTCTAAAGATGTAACCTGTAAAATAATTTACGGTGTCCCCTATGGAGATTTTGTAAGTACTGCAGTTTTGTGCCATTCCACACGTGTGCGCAAATACTGTGTGACATAAAAAGTTGCAATGGCCACCATTTTATTCCCTAGGGTGTCTATATATATAATGTTTGGGGGGTCTGAGTATTTTTCTAGCAAAAAAATTATGATTTTTACATGTAATCGAGAAGTGTCAGAATTGGCCTGGGTGACAAGAGGTTAATTACCATAACAAATATAAAAATTATTATTAGATAATGTTTTTAGGGTAATTTACTATATGTTCAAAAACTGTACTCAAGCAGGTGGCTTAGTGGACAAATTACTGAAGTTTGAAGTTATAACTTAAAACCAGTAATTTCACACTAAATAGATAAATAATAAATTATTATGTTATAACATATAGCATAATAATAGCATAATAATAATATATGATTTAGCTGGATTAAAACAGTACATTTTCAGCATTTTATGCATGAAGGTAAAAAACCTTCAGTATGCAACTCCCCCTGCAGCCCCCCAATACTTAGCCAAGCTTTATCTTGATCCAGCGATGTTTACAAAAACGGTTGCTGTCCCGGCTCTCTGCCTCATTGGCTCAGAGGCATCAACGGGAGCCATTGGCTTCCACTGCTGTCAATCACAGACAGTAAGGAGGGAGCAGGTCACACAGAGTGGGGCTGGGGATCGAGCATGCATGAGTGCCTCCATAGTAAGCCGCTTGCTAAGGGGGCAATTGGTAGGGGAGCCCAGAACACCAGCGGAGGACCTGAGAACAGGTGGATCGGGACTGCTCTGTACAAAACACTTGCACAAAGCAGGTAAGTATAACATGTTCTTTATAAAAAAATAAAAAATAAGCCTCTCTTTAGTATCTCTTTAAGCTGAACTATTGAATCTAACCTGTTGTTGATGGGTCACCATACTTTCCACACCATTGCAACACTTTGTGCTGTTACTAGATCTAATTACTTCATTTTCATGAAGGTAATATTTTTGGCATATGCTACTAATACCTAAAGGTTGTCATAAGCAGCAGATAATCGTGCATGCCTATGTGAGTACATTAGGCTTATAGTATATTAAACAGTTTACGTTAAAAGTTTAACTAAACTGTCTCAATCAACATTAACTATTTTTAATATGTATGCTGCTAGCATTAGTGAATGGATATTGGGCTATAGTAAATTTTTTATTTGTTTTAAACTTTTTTTTTACATTTCTTCAGTTGCTTCCTGGTTTCACCCTGAAAACTATAACAGGTTTAGGCAAAGTCTACTGGTGCAAGTTAAAAAAGATATAATAAAATATTAAAGCTCAGTAGCAAAATAAGCAATAATGCTTTACTTCATAAAAGATCAGGGATCTTTATGTTTAAAAGTAGATATCTTTTAGCACTCTTTTTCCTACTAAAGTAAAAGTAAATGAAATTGTATTACTGTAGTCTATTACAATTCATAAAAATATAAAGCAAAGTAATTGGGCATTTGTCAAATATGTTGGAAAAGCAATATGGAAACAATATGAAAACATGTAAGTGAAATATTAAGTCCTAACGTCTTTAAGCTAATTCAGATCTCACCAGTCTAGATAGACAGAGAGACTTCTGATATACCTGGAGGCACCTCTCGGCAAAGTCTATTTGACATCTGTGCTGCAGTGAACAAGAGTGGGCTGTACAATAAGGAACTGTCACTCGGGAGAGAGTTGTGTACATTCCACAGTATACAATGCACTATCTAATTGACCACTGACAGCTGAGGCCTGGGACAGCGTCATTGCTTCAGGGATGTATAACTAACAAATTGTATGTCATATGCTGAATAGGCACGCCAAAGTTAAGGATGGAGGTTGTTTCCGGGAAAAGAAATGTCAAAGCAAAGCAAAGTTTGGAATTTGGAGATGTGTGAAAATTATATATTTGCAGTTTGACTATCTCCAAAAAAAAAGTGTATAATCTATAGAACAGTGCAATAGGAAAAAGCAAAAAAAATGTTGTTTTAATTTTAAGGAAGGGTAATAACCCTTGTCAGGTTTTATTTTGGTTGCCATCTGTGTTCCATAAGGGAGATTTCCCTTCACTCCCTGTCCCATAGCCAAAACAAGAAGAGAATCCTGGTGTCACCCAGAACTAGAGTCCCCATTGGAAGATTTCTACTCTGTTATTGTTCTGATGTCAACCCACAATTTTGGATTTTCTTTTACTTTCACGAATAATGGTAAACAGGAAAAATAGAGAGGGTGAATCTCCCTAACAGGGGCACAGACAGAAATAAAAACTGCCAGGTGTTCTAATCCCTCTCCACTCTATCCAAAACTCCCAAAAAAGTTTGGCCTTCAGTTACACCTTAATACTTGAGCGATAAGCCTTGTACACATGACTGGTTTTCCTGCCAGGATAACTGCTGGGAGAGCCTTTGGCCAGGAAAACCAGCCGTGTATATGCTTCCTCGCAGTTTTCCCGACAGGAAAACTGTCGGGAATCCCAGCGGGAAAATAGAAAACCTGCTCTCTATTTTCCCGCCGGGATTTCCGGCGGTTTTAAACCCGGCAGTTTTCCTATGGGGAAACACTGCGAGGGAGCATACAAATGGCCAGGATCAAAGCTCTCCCCACAGTTTTCCCGATGGGAAAACCTCTTGTGTGTACACGGGAAAAGTTGATTAAGGCATTTATTTGGAAGGGAAAAAGCAACATACTAACATGTTACTGCACTGAAATATGGTGAAGATTATTAAAACTTGTACAATAGAACTTAACCACAAATATATGGAGTGCTTAGTGCAGATATTACAACATTTATGACCTAAGACAAACCAGCACCATATTATACTAGTAAAAATGCTACTTGTCTCTGCTGTCAAGGATCTCATAGGAAGCTTCAATCGTAAAGGGCAATGAACCAGATGCAAGACCAGGCTTCTTCATCTTTACGCACCCTACTCTACTCTCTGGCTGTCATGGCAGCCATGCTGTCCATTGAAAGGCTGCCAACATTTAGTTTCAATGAAGAGAATACAAGGCTTAGTATGTGAACAGGCTTTGGACACATGTCAACGGAATTAGTTTGGCACTGCCATCATGCAGACTTCAATGACAAAAGTTTTGACCTGCAGTTGACCTTCTTCCAAATTGCATTTGGCCTGCTTCAAGTGGGTTTTGCATTCCCATAGACTTTTATATGAATCCCATTTGAAGTTAACAAAAACCCATCAACACAAGCCTTAATACATAAAATTAAGAATTAAGGAGTTACACGGTTACCAGCATACACTATTGTACTGTTAATTTGCAGAATTGTATAACTTGTTTTACTTGTATTCATGAGCAGAGCACCACAAAATAACCATAACAAATTGTAAACATACTGTTAACCAAAGCTATAGAATATAAAATATCATAGACCCTGATATTTGTATAGTGCCAAACAAGCAATTTAAATTTATGGCATTGCAAACATCAAAAGAAATTGTAATCAGAATTTCAAGACAACCTAGAGAAAATAGTTCTAAATACCAGTGCTTCCTACCTTTTAATCCAAACTTGGAATGTCTTCCAAACTTCAAGATAACAAGCATTATCACCAAACCAGTGCATACCAATGCTGCAATACCAACAACCACATAAACCTGCAAAACAAAACAGAATGTAAACAATGCAGATTTCCACAACTGCAAAATAATCCAACAAGCTGACTTAACTTTTAAAAATACTACGTTACAATGCTACTTATATACAGATCATATGATAAAATAATAATGACCTTTGACCTCTGGGAACCTGCCTCCTGACCTTTGACCTTTGGGAGAGGTCCCTGTTCTAATTTCTGAGTCCTAGCCATATTCTTCAATGGGAAACCCTAACTCTAAGCCGAGCCCACTTTTTTTAACACTTATATGCTCTATCCAACCTAAGGGTACTCATGTAAATGAGATAATCCAGCATAATGTATAGGCCTAAAATAAGTCTAAGCATGCACACTTCTATACTGGAGCAGTAGGAGTGCAGTACTGATGCGCCTCCTCACGCCTGGGCTGTACAACTTCCTCTCTATGCTACATACATCACCAACCACATACAAATTCCAAATGCAAGAATGAAACTGATTGACTAAGAAAATTAACTTAGCATTGGAAGCAAGTAAGTAGGTTTCTTACATTCAACAGCAAGTTGGTATCAGGATCAACATGATGCACATAACAGGAAGTGGGGTAGACTGTTGCACTACATCATATATAAAACTGAACTACTTAACAGCTAGGTTGTGTTTGCTATACCCTCCATATTTATGTAGCAACCTCCAAAATCTTCTGATCCACTGCCAATCTCTGGCTCTTAAGACAGGCAAAGCTTTAGCACTTCCTAAAAGGCTTAAACCTTGTTCATCTCTTTTAGCCTCATTTGCATTTCTATTGGCCAGCAAGGCTGCTTATTATAGTGATAGTATAGGCCAGGAGTCTCCAAACTATGGCCCTCCAGGTGTTCAGGAACTACAATTCCCATCATGCCTAGTCATGTCTACGAATGTCAGAGTTTTACAATGGCTCATGGGAAGTGTAGTTCCACAGCAGCTGGAGGGCCGTAGTTTGGAGATCCCTGGTATAGGCCAATAGTGCGAGGTTTAGCAGCAAGCTCAAACACTTCCAAGAGAAGTGTCAAAGGCTTGTCAGAGCAGTCTGACATTCGGCCATGACAGTGGGGTTTTGGAAGCTGCTTCAGGATTGGGCAAACACTTATAGGGTTCTAAAATAAACCCTGAAATGTGTTGTTCTGTGACACATACAGAATAACACATAAAACATTTATTAGTTTACACATACTGTAATGCTGTCTCCATTCCCTTCATTAGAGTAATCTGTAGAAGTGACTCCATTGCTATTGTCTGTGCTGGTTCCTCCAATATCATTAGAGGTGGTCTCGTAATCTTAAAATAGAGAGAGTGGAAAAGGTACTGTTAGAATACAACATTAATCAATAATTGTAGTACATTTAGCAGCATCAGTTACATTGGATGAATGCATTGGATTGGAACAATGAATTGTATTGTTCATGGCACTGTACATACTATACACACATCTCACATTTACAAAGTTTATTATCATTCCTCTACAGAAAATTTCTGACACTTAAATAACACACTAGAAAGGTAAAGTGATATTAAACCCTCAGTTTTTAGCACTTTCACCAGCTGATATATCTTCCAATCCTTGGCTATGTTCCTGTTTAAGCTGGTGCTATGACCATTGTTCAAGGTTTACTATTTTGGGGTGTCATCCTTTTCTTGTAGCATCCTATGGAGTCACCCTTGCATATAGGGACTATAGTTGTGTCTTACTACCCAATGTGCACCAATAGAAACACACAGCCATATAACCTAGGCTGGTAAGGCACTCTGTTCCTCCCTTCCTCACCCTTATCAAAGCTAACAGACCTACTGGAGACTGCACTGCCCACTGTTAACTCTTTCCTGTAAAGCCAAGAAGTCCAGAGAAGCAGCACAGAGAGTAAGAGCCAACAACATTGAACATTTTAAACTGCAAACTCTGGGGTAGGAATTTTAAAACATCATTTACTGTGTAAAGTTTATTATAGTGTGCTTAGTGTTTTAAAAGAGAAGTAGGACTAAAGCTTCACATAAGTACACTTGCTTGTGCTCTTCTGTGACCAAGAATCAGTGGACAGTGGGTTAAGGTCTTCTGTCAGCTGACTTTGCAGAGCTTCAGGCTCTAGAATGATCTTAACCATATTGTTGGGATCCACCCAGATGCTATTCGGTAGCTGGCTAAGAGCCAGAGCCAGTACATTTCCACCCTTTCCCCAGCCTGGCACACCAGTGATTGCTGGAGAGGCAGAGCAGAGAGCAGTGACTGAAAGTCAACGCTCTCTGCCCAGAGTTGACCAAGAACTGAGCTAACAGTTGTTATGTGATCACTCAGTTCTCAGGCTTAGAGCCAGTGAGTGACAGCTGCAGCATCACATTGATGCTGCAGCATGGAGGAGATCATGTAGGTTTGTTTTTAAACAATCCCAAGCTACTTCTTCAAGCTAAAAATTGCTAAGGGTTCAATACTACTTGAAAGAGTATGTAAATGAATGTTTAACTCTTTCAAAGCGTAAAACTGTGCATATGTTTAAAAATAGTTATGGAGGGAAGACAATTCAGTAGCTTAGAATGGTACAAGTTGTTTTATTGACCATATTAATGAGCATCTCTCATGACATGCTTGGTTCGGCTGATACTATCAAAATAAAACAGCCTACAACAGGGATCCTCAAACTACGGCCCTCCAGATGTTGTAGAACTTCACATCCCATGAGGCATTGTAACACACTGACATTCACAGACATCACAAGGCATTATGGGAATTGTAGTTCCTGAACAACTGGAGGGCCGTAGTTTGAAGACCCATGGCCTACAACAAGTAAAATCAGTGGCCATTAATTGGAATTGACTATTAACTGGTGCATTTCAGAATGAACAGGGGAGAACTTGATTGTGAAAAAACAAAGTACTGTATAATAAAAAATAAAAAAAAATCAATATTAATGAGTTATTACACTGTGTGGTTTAGTCAGTCACTGCATGTATAAAATTTAAAGAGAACACCAGATTACATGCTGAATTGTATCTGACAATATACATTTCATGACATATCGGGAAGAGACTTAATTAATGTTATGTGCTCACTGCTCAGTTTACAATACAAAGTCTGAACAGCATTAAAAGGGAGAAATAAAATATGCAATAAACACTTATGTCCTGGTACAAATGGAAAACTGTAAATCATTATGCTTTAATGTCTTGATGCATTTATATAATGTATTCCACTATGAGAAAGTAGTTTGGCAACAGCCAAGGTTCCAAATGTAGCTAAACAAAATCTAGACTTTTTCTGAGGCAAAAACATGAACTAAAGTACAGTGGATGGCTTTTAAAATACAATAAAGGGATACAAATGCTCCCTAGGGTACATTACGGATCTGTAAAGCATTGATGATGGTACAGTGCAATAATTTTGGGGTTGCTGCCATGATGACAATTTTCTAACCTTCCAAAGTCTGAAGAATTGTAATTATCCTAAACACATTTAAAGGGTTGCTCCACTTTCACTAAAAGCAAAATGAAAGCAAATATTTTTCCCTGAAACATTTTTTATCTCTTTTCTAGAAGCTCAGGAACTGTTTTTATCCAGTGCTAATAGCCACTATGACATTCTGCATTGCTTGACACATGTAGAGAATACCTGCATAGTGGCACAAGTTCAAAACAATGTTCTTTTATGGGAGCAAAGGTGTAAGCATTTACATGTTACAGAGACAGGTGAACATTACTCAGACACTAACAAGACACTGACTGTCCAAAAGCACTCTGGGACAGTGTTGAGCAATGAAAATGGTAGGGGGTGAGCAATTTCTGTATGAAAAAGGTAAAAAGCAAGGAGCAATAAAAAGCAACCAAATGCAGATTTAAGCAATGGTGAGAAGGGTATATGCACAAAAAAAAAACAAACAAAAAAAATACAGGAAAAAGTCACCTGTCTAAAAAGTACATGCCATTTTAAATTCCATAAATGGAACTGTGAGTATCCAAGGAAAGTTTAAAAGAAGACTAACAAGAAATCAAAATTACAAAAAGGTGGTACATTTTGTAAGTCCTCAATGTTTTTTTTTTAGCCACAGCTAAATTGTCAGATATGCCGTTAAAAAGGGGTTGTAAAGGTTTGTTTTTTTATTTTCTAAATAGGTTCCTTTAAGCTAGTGCATTGTTGGTTCACTTACCTTATCCTTCTATTTCCCTTCTAAATGTTTTTTTTTCTTTGTTTGAATTTCTTACTTTCTGTTTCTCCTCAGTAAACTTGCCACCATCATCCGAGAGGTGGTTTGTCAGCCAGAACAGTTTACCTTACTTACTGAGGAGGAACAGGAGGTGAGAAATTCAAACAAAGAAAACAAAGACAAAAAAACATTTAGAAGGGAAATGGAAGGAAAAGGTAAGTCAACCAACAATGCACTAGCTTAAAGTAACCTATTTAGAAAATAAAAAACAAACCTTTACCACCACCCTGACCACAAGAGTAAGGCTAGCCATATATTACACAATTTGTGTATTCAATTTACTTTAGATTTACCTTCAACTATGTAGTGCAAGGGCTTTCTGATTGCATACAACATTTGTTTAGGTTTGACCTCCTATTATGTGGTTTTAGTAAATTCAATGGAAAATTGTACAAGAAAATTGAATAATATATTGCCAGCCTAAGAGTGGATGCCCTATGGGATCTTACTACTTGGGGCCTACATAGGGCTGATAACTCTCTCTTGCCCACTGTGAAAGGACTGGATGTCTCAGAGACCAAACACTTACTGTAAGTTCAAATTTTGTTACATAGGAGTAAAGGTAATGAGTCCTATCACTCGGCCCCAGAAGTCAAACGGAAGAGGTGGGAAGTGAAGGAAATGTGATTAGTTTAGCTGTATAGACCAAGCACAGGTTCAGTTTAAAGTTATTGGGGTCCCAAAGGAGCAATAATTCACTTTTTAAAAGAGATTTACTCCCTTTCATGACTACCAGAACAAGATAGAAATTAGCATTTCCATTTTTTTTTTGTTTAAGTCTACGCTGCATAAAGATATCATGCGTCCTATGCACACATGAATGCTGATGCTCATTTGTAAGAGTTTTGCTCCTTGAGCTATGTACTGCAAAGACCACCGCCAATCATGATAAATCAAGGTGGCTTTATGTTTCGTAAACTAGGAAGAGCCTGATTTTTTTCAACATTCCTTGCAACCCCCTGTGATTATCTTACTGAAAGTATCCACTAGTTTACAGCAAAGAACAAATTAAGGATACAAGATACGGAAGGGCTATCAAAATCTATACATTCTAATATTTTGTGCTGCCTCGTCGAATCTCAATGCCCTAGGAATGAGGTCATTACTTCCTCATGATATATAAAGCCCTATACCTAGTTGAATTTGATATTTTTGGTCAGGGCATTTTTACAATTTTCAGATACAGCATGTTAATAAACTTCTGTTTTTATTTACATAATAAAATATGGGCATAAATATAGAAATTCTCATTTTTGTTGGCACTGTACATAAATATATTGCATAACAGGTTCAACAGCTGTTTTTGCTTTGTTGTTTCATAATGATCTTACTTTTAAAGCTAAAAGCTGTTTTCACATGACAGAGAGTGCAGGCACAGATGTAGAGATTGATTTTTTTAAAGAGCTAAAGAGTTTCTATTATGCTGTCTGCCATAGTCTACCTAACGTACACTGATTGGCTTAGTGGATTATTTAAGGGCCCCAAAAGAGTGTTAGCCCAAGTTACTCTATGAATCATACACTCAAAAAAGGGGATCACTGAGAGCTGTATTTCATACACAGTGATATGCGGGTCCTTTTAACCCCCCCCCCCCAAAAAAAAAAAAACGTTTTCCCAAAACATTGGATGCGCCTATGTCAAAAACTGAACATGTAATTATCCAGTGTAAATAAATATCTCCTAAAAAACAAACTTAGTTTTAGTGGAATATAGCAGTTAATAGACCAGCATGAACTTAGCTCTTACCCTATTGCTCTAGACCAGTGGTACTCAACCTGGGGGTCGGGACCCCCTCTGGGGTCAAATGACGATTTGCCAGGGGTCACCAAATCCGGGGCTGTTCCTGAAGCCCGCGCTGCTCTCCTAACCTTTTCACGGCCACCCAGCAGGGCTGTTCCTGGAGCTGGCCCACTCAGTCTCTTTGCAGCCGCCCATTCTGTTTACAGCATGGTTGGGGGCCAGAGACTAGAGGTCAGCTGACTGGTGAGGAATGTGAAGTGGGAGGGGCTGGAGGAGACCCTATCTCCTGATTTCGGCATAGGTGTCACTGCTACGAGACACTTGAGTAACACTTATAGTTGCCATTAAAAATCCCTACGACAGTTCTCAAATCAGCAGATGACCTTGATCAAGAGCACCTAAGTTGGCTAATCAGAACTCTTCCCAGCACTACCACTCATCCCAACTCCCCACCAAGGAGTAAGAGAAGGAGTAAAAATAGAAAATACATGGAAGGAAAAGGAAAATAGGGGGAGGAACAAAGAAAAGGGGAGAGAAAGAATAAGAGAAAGAACAAGAAAGATGGAAAAAAAAAAGAAATTAGGATAGAGAGACATAAAAGAAGAACAAAGGGAAAGAGTGGTACATCCTAAAAGGTACCATAATGGGATTTATTACTGTATGAGTGGAAGGGAGCGCTAAATGTCTGTGGGTTAGGGGTGCAAATTACTTGTCTTGCCTTGGGTGCTGACAACCCACGCTACAATTTTATTTTTACTGTTGGGGATCCCACAACTTGGGAAATTTTATCAAGGGGTCACGGCACTAGAGGATTGAGAACCACTGCTCTAGATGGAACATATAAATATTTTCTGTCTCTCCTGAGTAAATACTGGCATATTGCCAGAGTTTACTTTTGTGCCTTCTGGCTCAAAAGAAAGTCAGATGAAAGATGGTGGCAGCTGGAAAAGAGATTATGGAGAACAAAGGCAAAAATAAATTGGGGACACGCGAGGACCACTTGATCACATACGGATAACTATCCAAAAAAAACCTCTACATAAAGCAAAGCCAGAATTGCAAAATTCGTGGCAGGTCTACTTTAACTCACCTTTCTAAAAAAAGCTGTGTGTAGACCACTGAAATAGTATTCAAAAGGTATACTAGGACAACAAAGCCATTAAAGTAGTTGTAAAGGCTGAAGTTTTTTTTACCTTAATGCATTCTCTAGTCTACATTAAGGTAAAAAAAAAACTTTTTATTGTCAGCCCCCCAGATACCTACATAAGCCTGATCTCGATCCATTGCTGTGCTTGAAAGCAGCAGGGCTGCTCTCTCTCTCTCCTTATTTGACTCAGTTAGAGCAGGGGGATCCATTTGTTCCCACTGAAGTCAATCAAATCATGTGATGAAGCGGAGGGGGAAGGGCTGAACCACACTGTGTGTGTCTATAAACAAACACACAGCCTGGCTCTGGATCAAGCCCATGCATATGCCACTATAAGAAGCAGCTTTCTTTGGTGGCATACATAGATGTGGAGGAGCCAGAAGCACCAGTGGGGGACCCAAGAAGAGGACAACGGGGCTGCTCTGTGCAAAACCATTTCACGGGGTAGTTAATTACGAGTTTGTTATTTAAAAAAAATACTTTTACAATTACTTTAAATGCTATATGTTTTCATATACATTACCAGAGAAAACACAGTAAACATCACATAAACCCCTTTCTTGTTTCATATTAATTTCAATTAACAGAAACTTGGAAAACTATCTAAAGTAGTGTTCAAACGGCATTCTAGCCCATAGAAGTAAACTAACTTTGATGTCAAATCAAACTTGATATCTTGGGATTAAACTTATGTTGGATCAGAAGCGAAATTTCCCAGCAGTAGAACAAATGCTTTCTGCCGAAGCTTTACAAGATGAGAACTTTTACTGTGCCAATAGTTTTTTGTTACATATTAGATATTCCAATAGTAATAAAAAAAGAACAATCCTAAGAAAACACACCACACCTCACTGTCTGCAGTGAGACTCTATACAAATACATTCTATTCAAGTTCCCAAGGATTTTTAACTGATACTATTATATGGACTTCCAAAAAACCTGGATGTTACTAAAATCATATAGAGTTATTATAGACTACATATAAAGACACTTTGCTACTATTGGGTTGACTTACTAAAGGCAGATAGACTGTGCACTTTACAAGCGCAGCTGCACATATTTTCCTCAGAGCTTAGCAAATGTGGTGAAGCTATGTTGATTCCCCTATCATCAAACATGAACAAGAAAAAATGTTTTGTTTTTGTTTTTTTCTTGCACCTGATTGGGTATTATTTACAAAGTGAGGCTTTACTACATTTGCATTTACTGTATTTATTCGGCGTATACCGCACACTTTTTTGCCCTTAAAATCAGGGGAAATTCGTGGGTGCGCGATATACGCCGATCCCCACTTCCCGCACTGTGTTGGAACGCCGCCGCCGACATAAACCGAGCGCAGTACACTCAGGTACACTCGGCCAGGCTCGGCTCCCCTCGCGGTCACGCCCTGTGCCGCCTCCTAGCCTTTATGTGAGAGGAGCCGAGCATGGCCGAGTGTGCCAGAGTGTACTGCGCTCGGTATATGTTCGCGGCAGCGTTCAAACGGGAAGCAGGGAAGCAGGGATCGGCTCAAAAACAGCGCGGGAGAAGCAGAGAGGACACCACGAAGGCTGCAGACAAACGCCGGACCGAACAAGGCCGCCGATGGACGCCGGGCAACTGTAAGTAACTGTAACTGTAAACTGTCAGTATTTCTTTTTTTTTCCTTAGGATTCCCTTCTAGGTTTGGGGTGCGTGCTATACACCGGTGCGCGCTATAGGGCGATAAATACTGTACTTTTTTAAGAAAAAACAAGTGCATCTGTACTTACAAGGTGCAAATTCTATTTGCTTTTAGTAAATCAACTCCTATGAATTATCTTAAAATAAAGTACCGGTATTTAGTAATAACCTAAGTTTTTAGTTGTATAACAAAGTTTAAAGATATAAATCATTAATTTTAGTATCTCACTTTTTCTTAAAGTCTTCCTAGTTTAAAGTATACCTAAAGTCACATTATATTTAATCATTTAGAAGGTTTCCTCTCTATTCCTGACCATTCTAGATGTACATTAAGTATGGAGATTCTTTATTAAAGTTTCAACCTTTCCTCTGCCATGAGATTGGCCTTTGTAGTCATTTTGTGCACACTACTCTGTTTATTATCCAGACACATTTAAATCACTAGCCTCTAAGAAAATGAATGTCGATAGCCAGCGATTTAAACCCTCAGTATTTTAGGCACTTTCAGCAGATCATTAAGGCCCCTTTCACACTGGGGTGGGAGGTGTGGTGGGGTTTTAGCGCCACTATACCGTGGGAAATGCAGCGGTATTCGACTGCTAGTGGTGTGGTTTTAACCCCTGCTAGCGGCCAAAAAGGAGTTAATACCTCTGCAGAGGTGCATTACCGGCGGTATAGCCACAGTTTCCCATTGCTTTCAATAGTAAGGAGCGGTGGAATCCTCTCACTGCTCCAAAGATGCTGCTAGCAGGACTTTTGGAGCGGTCCTGCTAGCGCACCGCTCCAGTGTAAAAAGCCCACACTGGAGAAACAGCAGCCGCTGTTTAGGATCGGTTTGCAATCGCTATTTTTAGTGCAATAGCGCCTGCAAACCCCCTCAGTGTGAAAAGGGCCTTAAAGCAGAGCTTCATGGTTTCTTTTATTTCTCACAGCCCCACTACATTTGTTACCTGCTCATTTTGTCTAGGGGGGGGCACTGAAAGGGTATAATTAACCAATTTTTCGATCCTCCAGAAAACTTGCTCCCAATGTCCAGGGGTGGACTGTTCCTGCCATGCTCATGTCCAGAGTCGGTCTAGGGGGGTGATGACATCAGAAACAGTCCATTCACAAGACCGCTACTGTGCAGGGTAGCAGGAGCGGCAGGGCCCAGTCTTGTGCTTGGAGGAACTGTGTATTAGGTAAGTATATCTCCACTCTGAAATCCCCTAGATAAAACAAGCAGTTAACTCATGTAGTGCAGGCACAGCCCCATGACATGGGAGAACATTTTTTTTTGCCTGGAGTTTTTTTAAACTTACTGAGTATGCAGCCTCTTTATCTTTACATCCTTGCCTCTGTTTCAGTTTAAGCTGGCGCCATCACTCCTGCAGGGTGACTCCTTTTTCTTACTGCATCCTATGGAGTAACCCTTGTTTGCAAGGACTAGTGGTGTGCCTCTCTACACAGTGTGCATCAATAAAAACACACAGCCTAGAATGTCAGGCACTCCCCTGCCCCCCCCCCACCTTATTACCTTCACCAAGCTAACAGACTTGCTCTAGACTGTCGACTGTTAACCCTTTTCTGTGAAAACTGAGAGTTTAGGGAAGTAGGAGCCAGTAGCATTGAAAAGTTGTAAACTGCAAGTGCTGGGCTAAAAATTTTAGCACATAGTTTTACTATACTTAATGTATTAAGCTAAAAACGCTGAGGATTTAATAATACTTTAGACATCACATGTTTATAGGCCAAGGAATGAGAATAAATACACTTGTCAGGCATAAGAGGCCAATTTATTTTAAGCGAGTGCAGTATGACACAAAATTATGCATACTACTGATCAGTCCAAAACAAAAGAGAAATGACAATGTGAAAAGTGCAATAACCAACAGCATCCAAGATTTTACCATTTGTCATTACAGAGCAATCAGAATTATAAAAGCTGATTCCTAGTTACCATTGGATACTGTGCTTTGCAGAAAGTTGTTTGCCTTATTAAAGTGAATCTTGTACTTTCACAGTCTGGACCACCAGCCATTTCAAACCCACTCCTTTGTTTCCCAAAAGGTAAAGCCCAAACATAATACAAATGCATGGTAACCTATCTCTCCCCTCCCAGGTACTGGTCTTATGAATCCTCCTGACTGTCATAAAAAGAATAAAGGTGTCTTTGATGGGTAAGCAATTGCTAATAGCCTAGGTCAGTGATGGCGAACCTTGGCACCCCAGATGTTTTGGAACTACATTTCACATGATGCTCATGCAGTGTAGTTGAGAATCATGGGAAATGTAGTTCCAAAACATCTGGGGTGCCAAGGTTCACCATCATTGGCCTAGGTTATCCTTCTCTTCACTGTGCAAATAGCAATATGGTAGAGCCTAATGGTGAAAACATTGGATCTCAGGAGGCAGATAGGAAGAGCTTTTGTTTATTGATATAATACACTTAGTTACAATTTGACAGCAGTTTTTTTACACATTAGCAGAGCTTTTGCCCCTAAAGAGGAAGTTCCCCTTTCTTCTTTTGAAATGTTTTTTTTTTTTTTTCAGGTGGCAGCAGATCGCCTAGTCTATTTTACCTGAAGTTCGGCATCCCATCCCCCCCTCCCTGCCTGCAGTATTCATGAATACGTCACAGCTTCCAGCAGGCTACGGACTATTTTCACTGCGCAGTGCGACTCGCTTGGAAGCTGCAAGCAGTGACAGCCAGGAACCCAAAGACTAGCAAAGAACTAGCGAATGAAGAATCGCTTTAAGTAAATCCATTTTCCTTGTTGAAGGTCTGCATAGTTTCTTTACTCTATTTAAGCTTGGTGGTTTGTGTAATTAATTAATTAAAGTGAAGACTAAACTCAGATTAAGACTTTCATATATCAACCACATTGGGTTCCATGCTAAATCTGAGGGTACTATATTAAGGATAGCCAGGGATGGACACATTGCAAAATTGACTTTACAATTTTCCACTTTCAAAACATCCATTGAGGGCTGGATATCATTGCAGCAATCACTCTTGACTCAGAGATTATAGATGTTGATGCTCACTAGTGAATTTCAAATCTTGCTAGCCATCTAAACTCCGTTTATGAAGTCAATTGCTTGGGTGTCAAAGGGAATAGCATGTACAGTGACCATGACAATTACTCCATGGTTCATTACTAATCACAAGCACGAAACAGCAACAACAGAAGTACAAAATAATATATCTGATGAAATATGATATTGAAATGGTATGGCTATTTGTTGCTATTTATTGCATTACTAATGATGTGTTTTCTAGCAACTAAATGAAAAAGTTAATTATATGTTTATTCCCACTCACCCACCCAGCTCACAATAGAAATAATACATTATATGTACCATAAAATCCAGGGTCAGTAATTGGGCCACCTAAAACACAAAAACAAAAAAAAGAACAAAGAGAACATATGTGAGAATAATCTCATGTTGTACTGTATTTTATTTTACTTTTTCTTATCAATATAAAGCATCTATGAATATGTGGCCACATGGCCACTCATGATGCCAGTAATATATGTTTATATTACTAATGAGCATCGGAATTCCATTAAATTATTCATGTTTCAGTATTTTTTTCAAGGCCGTTTTCTAAACTTTTCCTTTTCTCCTCTGGCATTGGAAATAAGTTAAATACACACACAGGAAGAATCAATAAATTTAGAACTTCTGTGTGTTTTCTTCTAGGAAAACTGGGGTACTTCTCATCATAGAGGTGGTGCCTGGCAATATATATATATATATATATATATATATATATATATATATATATATAGATATATTACATGGATTCGTCCAAACCGAGGATAATTTAGTTTCTTCACAAAGGTATGTGGCAAATCAATAAAAAGCAACGATGGAGCAGTAGCAGCAGCAGCACAATAACAGCAACCACAACAACTACAGTCAATTTAATTGCAGTGACATAAAGGCAATTAACACAGAACAAACACATTTCTAATTGTTTGCTTTTATTTAGTTAGGCAAACAGTAGTAATTGGCAAAAGGTAACAATCAGAAATTATATTTCACTTGGGTCACCATACTTAAGTAAAATCTGCTTAAGACAAAGATGGAAGATGCCATTGCTGACCATTCCTTCTGAAAATGATAGGCTGCCATGGTGATTCACTTATTTCAATTACTAAAGTGTTCAAAATTGATCATTTAACTTAGAAGCTGTTTGGACTGCAGTCATGTGGAAAGAAAAATATTTTATAAATTCCCTTGCATGTGATCTGGTATATACAATTTGAGCACAGCAATAACATATTTACTAAACTACTTGAGCATTCACTTTGTTATGCATTGTAAACACTGTCCTCCTATTAGTAGATCAATCATTTTCACGGAAGCTTACCAAAGGGTCAGAAGTTGGCTGTTTAGTAGAAACTGTATGGATTTTGATCCATCTATGGCCATTCCTGTTAATGGGAAGTTGATCTAATAATCGACTTCACATGAACCAGTTTGTTGGAAAATTTGTGTTTGATCAGTGCTGCAGCCTATAGGCTGCAGTGCTGATCAGTTTATTATGACAGTGGAGGAGATCCCACTGATAAAGTACAACAACATAGCAGGGGGATTCCCCCATTACCTCACTTGTGTGGAAGGGGAAATCTGTTCAGTTTTTCTTGATCAGTCCACTGGCTGGTTGAAAAGAAATGAGCCATGTATGGCCAGCTTTACTGAACTGAAACAACAGTACAGATACTAGGGGCTGACTTTATATTTTCTGCCACTAAGGCTTCCTGTAAACTTGGCTGTCATTTGGCTAAGGCTTCATGTACACTTTTGACACATTTTGCATTTTTGCACGGCCAGCAGTCAAAATGTTTCTATCCTAAACACGATTGATTTCACTTTCAAAAGAGGAAAGTTGAGGAAGGTTGAACCTCACCTAACCGCAGCAGCTCCTGAACTAAAATCCTATGTGTACATTGACACATAAGCTTTTATGAAGTTGAATTTAGTAGCTTTGGCAAGAAAAATGCCAAAAGCTCCTAAACTCAAGTTTAGGAGCTGCTAGTGTACAAGAAACCTAACTGTCTATGTTCAGCTTCCTTCTGGTCAAATGACTAGCCATAGTTCACACTAAAGCCTAGTACACATGATCAGAACATTTGAACGAAAAATAACACTTTCTGGAGTGATCATACGATAATCTGATCGTAAGCACACAGCTTTTGAGAGACGATCACGGCAGTGCAAATTATCTGAAGGGACAACACAAAAAAAATCTTGTATGTTACCAGATTGTACAATTTTTGTTCAATCAGTACAGTATTTGTACAATTGGAAGAGCAAGACCATGAATGCTCGGAAATGAAAGAATATAATACAATACAATACAACATATTACATCACTTCCGAAGTTGTATTCTGTCCTACAAGAACTTTCACAAGCTTAGTAAACTCTTCATTATCAATATGAGATTAGCTTGCAAAAAAAAAGAAAAATGGACGATCATTCGTCCGATATTCTTATCGCGTGTACGATGTTTAAGAAGGTCAGATATCACACCTTCTTAAAGTCAGACACAAGTCAGACTCCTCTTAAGAAAAAGTTTTTCATAACCGTTGTAACTACTGTTCCCAAACTAGTTTTTTTTTTTAAACATTGGAACTAACTGGTACCACCTAGTTCGGATAAATGCATCAATGAAATTAACAATTTGGAAACTGCCAAGGAAAAGTTTTTCTTTTCCCTCTAAAGATGACATTTTCCCCAAAAATAGGGTTCAACTGACTGCCCTTTACAAACACTTTAGAAAAAATACTATACACTGGAGTAAACAAAATCCCCATTCTGTAATAAAAATAATAATTATTTACTATTTCATCCATACCTCATATATATTTATGAGTCTGTTATCGCCTATACATATGTAATCTAAACTGTTTTAACAGTCATTGTAACTCTATATTCCCCCATCAGGGTGGATGAGGGAATCCTCCCACTGTGCTAATGTAATCTTATAGTGGGAGACTTCCCAACTATCACAATACACTATAGCCAGTGGTGATGATCAAGTGGCAACAATCCGACAGGGTGATTGTACAGAAGTCAATTGGTTCCTGCTAAACCGGTCAAATTTCAGTCCATGTATGGACACCTTAAATCTCAATTAAAAAAGAATATTAAAAAACAAACCTCAATTAATAAATAAAAAAAGACATCATAGCAAAACATTCCACTTCAAACTGAAATAAGATAGACTGGAAGAAATACTGCCCTCAATAGACCTAGAACTGACCACTAAAAAGGTAGGCAAACCATCACTCTATTGTGGTATCATCTTAGTTCTAGTTGTATGGACCTAAAGTGGGTGAACTATCACCACACTTTTCCACCAATAAAAATGCACAAATTGATCAGGGGTACTGACAGATATCAACATTTGTGAGTGGCTATGTTCTGCCCTTGAAAACCCTTCTGACACTTCTTCAGCATTCCTGATCTGCATACATGTTCCTGACTGATACAGAAATTAATAAATCTAGAGGTTTAGTGTAGCAGTCTGGCGACTAGAATTTTCAGAAGGAACTCAACAGTGGCAAATTATGTAGTTCTCTCATTAGATGTATACTATATAAAGACGTTTTAATGGTATATTTAGAATTAATAAATGGAAAATGTATTACTGTTACAGTGCATAAAAAAGTCAAATGTAGACAAATATTGCATCAGAGAATTTGAACACTCGTGTTGTCTTTGACTAGTAATCATACAGATTTAGGAAAAAGGGTAGCTTAGGACTCCCATTTGCTTATATATAAGAAGAAGCACTTCTAAAGCAAACAAAAGCACATCGACATAGGCACTATTAATGGAGAGCAGTGACTACTGCGTGTATGTCTGTTTGGGGCAATGAGATTTAACTTTTATGTAAAATATTAAATATGAACCAGCTCAAAAGAAGTGTGATAAATCTTATGAAAACTTAAATGTAGGTAAACCATATTAATTAACTTATTTGCTACTTTTTTTTTTTTAAATATACCATAGGAAGCATGTTGTCAAAAGATCCATTAGCCGCACATCATGAAGCAGACCCATGTGCATGAAGTGAGATGAATGGCAGCCTCAGCCGGACTTCAGCCAAGCCACAATCCCAATGCATTTCGCTCCACCCCATGGAGCTTAATTATGGGGCTGAGGTTGCCATTTATCTCACTTCATGCACATGGGTCTGCTTCATGATGTGCAGCTTATAGACCTTTTTCTTTTGACATTGCTGCAGCTTGGAGTTGGAACAAGCTACAGTACCTGTCCCTGTCTGCACTCACAGCGGTGTAGTTGGACTTTATCTATCTACCTGAGCAGTGCCTAAATTAGTTACTGTATATGTGTTCTATCAATGCAAAATATACCTATTAATCATATCAGAAACTTGGAGCTGGTCTGTATCTAGTACTCCTCACCTGTGTTGTCTAAAACAGCTTTCCCAGTCATTATCTTGGGACTACTGAATGAGTAGCCTTTGTGTTTTGGATATGAGAGGATAGGTGGGTCTTGGTTGCTTGGCAAGACACAACTGGGCGAGACTAACATGTTAGTCCAAAATGCTAGTCTGTGTCAGCCAGTAGCCTGAATTTGGAGTTAAGTGCATTTATGAAAAGATTGACAGGTTTTGTTTTCTGTGCTTACAGGGTCTATAAAGGGATTACATATAGGGAAATGTGCATATATTAAGCAGGGGTCTCAAACTGGTGGCCCTCCAGCTATTGCAAAACTAGTCTCATGATGCATTGCAAAGCTGACAGTTACAAGCATGACTCCCACATGCAGAGGCATGGTGGGACTTGTAGTTTCACAGCTGGAGGGCCATCAGTTTAAGACCTCTGTATTAAAGAGATGTACTGCATATATTTTTTATATTTTTTGCATGTTAAAGCTTTTGTTGGGTTTGAAATGCAACAATTGTACAGAGAAGGAAGAATAAATACTTAAACTGGGAAGATAGGCTGATACAGTGAGAGCAATTTACTAATGACAGGCGTTAGAGCAAGACAAAGTACCGTGTAGGGAAGAGCTATTAAATTAGGTTGGGATAGAATGTACTGCTAAGTGTACATTAATTATAGCATATAGGAAAAATCAAGAGAGGCACTAATCAGAAGATTTCAATTTGGATGCCAAGAACTAAGTTACATGGAAGTACATTTTAGAATTGAAAATTGCAGCATAAAAATTCCTTACTGAGCTAATAATCACTGCAGGATCTCAGTAAGGATGTCCAGTTAAAATGTTTTATTTCTGTCATGCAGACATGCAATGTTTTCTGAGAGAATATCATGTTGGCATGAAGTCATTGGAATGAAAAGCTCTCATGTTACCCCATTCAAAAAATGATGAGAAATTAGGAAAATAACAACAGCCAGCAACCATTTAACATAACCCTGAAAAAATATACAATGTTAGCAATATTCTGGAAAGTAGTGCAAATAGGAGTAGCCCATTATGGCCAATCGGGTTTCAATTTACTGAAGTCTGTAAAGTCCAACAAGGATTTTTTATTAGCTTCTTTGGGTTATTGGACTTTGCACATATTGTAGTCATTGCTCATCACTGTGTCAGTCAAGCACCTCTAGCAAATAATTAAACTTAAATTCAGTACTTATATATGAAGCTTAAGTACTGCCTATATATTTTCAACACAAAATATGCATTAAAATGGCTGGAGCTCATTTTAATATACAGAAACATTAAAACAGATATACATTCATGAAATCCTGTTAAAATACCACAATATTAATGGAGCTGGTGTCCCAACAACCATTTTTTTCGGCTATCAGTTTACTAGTACTCTTGCTACTTATGACAGTAAGTCATGGATAATTCATTTACAATTCTATTCTTACTATCCTAACCTTCCATCTATCCTTTCTATCATATCCAAATTCCTACTAATTGTTTTATATTATAAAACAGAAAGTGGACAGAAACACAGCAACTTACTGGGGACACAGGTACATGATACCCTGTCAACTTTCGGTTTAATAATATAAATGTTCCCCTTTCAACTTACAACTGCTGGGCCATTTCCAATCACTGCAACACCCATCCTGTGTCTGCTGTGCCCACTCCACACTCCTCCCTGCTTCCTTTCGCGTTTCGTGTCTACTGTACCTCCCCTCCCCACTTTTTACAATCTGCCTTCCTCATTGTGGCCACTCAGCACATATGTCTACATGGTGCAGGATTGTTGTTAGACTGATAGTGTAACCCATCACATTTTTACTGGGAGATCAGCTTTTCTGTGTAATGAGCTATCATTTTAACAACATTTCACAGTGAGCCCCTGATCCCAGCACCACTGGCAAGAGACAGCAGAAGGGGAGAAGATCAGTGAACTTCAGTCTATATTTGGTGGACACAGAGGAGGTTTAACAGACTTTGGGTGTTTTCATATGAAGCACGGGGGGGGGGGGGTGGTGACATCACACACTTCACAGCATAGTGCAGGGAACTGAGGGTAATCAATACATGGTGTGAATTTCTTACCTGCAACAATGCAGGTAATAAATTTGCATGGTTCCCCCATCAACACAGACAGGTCTGACATAGGAATCAGTAATTGTCTTCTCCTGGCAGGGGTGGGGGAAGCCTTCCCCACCAGGAGAAGACAGTAAAAGGGACTGGTATTGATTGGGGGAGGGGGGCCCATGCTTTTCTTTTTTACATTTTTGTATTGCCAGAAATTTTTTCTTTTTTATTATTCGGCTCAACAACAGCTGTCAACTTTTAACCCTGAGTAAAAACTCCAACATATTCAAAAAACAACAAGTACCAAAAATTCAAACACTTTTGAAAGATTTGCAAAAGGTAAACAATCAAAACTGGACAATCAAAAGCCGTTACTTCTTTCACTGTGTTAACTTGAAATGATTCCCCATGACTATAGATCGCACTCATAAGTGAAGTGAAGGGTATATAGCAGCATAGCATATCCACAATGAGACAACAACACGATTTACTGTCAGGATGGTGTTCTCAGATAGACAAGTAGTTTTGGCTTTCCATCACACAGAGCATTTGGAGCTAAGGCCAGAAAGTTCGATTCGAGTCATGTCAGGTCAGAGAACCTTTTTTAACATGCGTGTTGTGTCTCCCAGATGCAAACTTCAAACAAGATTTCATTTTTTTTTCTTCATGTCACTCTTCCACAAAGTTTCATTTTGTTAAATTTCCTGGTTATAATTGTTCCATGTATAGGCATTCCTGTGTGTATTTCTGCAGATCCTCCAGAATTATATGCAGTGTCTTTATTATTTTGCTTATGTCCTCCTTATCTGGTCACTGAAGTTAAGCATCATAGTTGCATCATATTCCTTCTCTTTCTTAATAATTGATTTAACAGCACTCCAGTAGATTCAAAGCTTGAGATATTTTTTAATAATTCAACTCTGATAGGGACTTTTCTCCCAGACGTGTTTGAATAGCTCCATTTCCTGCATGATGTTGTTTGTTTAGATAGATACGGTACTCTAAAAAAACATGGGACTTTCCAGAAACAGGTACGATTATTTTAAAATCACGTGACACTTTTTTGCACCCAGCTAGACTCCACTCAACTAGTTATATATATTTTTTAAAGCTGCAGTTTTGTTTTTCAAAGTTTATTTAGGGATTCAAGTATGCAATTAAGAATCCAGGAACAGAGAATCTTCTGTTGTTTTATTTATATGTATATCAGTAACTATATTTTTTATAATATAATTGGACCATTTTGTGCATTAAAATCACAGTTTTAGGGTAAGGTTTTAAAGGTTGCAATACTACAAAATGTGAAATTTTCCATTGGAGGAGATATAAATGCAGAACACTATAAGTAGATTAAGCACATACTATGCCATTGCCAATATTACCTTTATAAAATGTCAAGAAAACAGATTAACTGCTACACTGGTCCATTACAGGCAGCAAAGTGACAACACCATTGTTTAGGATGCTGTACCTAATCTACAAATTAAACTGGATCCGAGTCAAAAGGTGTTCTCGATTAAAAACATTCCGCTTCTACCTATCAATTTTAAATCCAATAGAGAGAAAACTAAAATTAGTTCCACGTACTCATATCAGCTAATTATGTTCACAAACGTATGAGCTTGTATACTTAAGTGATAAAAACAACAAAAAAGGTCTATGAACTGCAGCAACACAAAGCAACCAATCAAATTTTAGCTAAAGTTTCTAAAGTTGGGTCAGTATTGGTTATTTTTCGTTAGTCAAAAGTAAACTAAAGTGATAAAACAGAAGCATTCTACAATGTACCCTAAAGGATTTAGTCCTGTCCTTGTCCCATATTCCAGCCAGGGAATAGGCATTAGATCTGACAATAAAAAAAATGGACTTGACTTGACTTTCTAGGGCTGGCACGACATATGCCTACTGCATGGGCTGCAAAAGGACTGGGTGCAAGTGGCATGCAAAGCAGCTAACAAAGATTTGTGTTTGCTTTAGAGCTTTGGTATATAAGTTAGTATTTTTTATCAGTACGGAGGGAGGAATAGGGACAGATTTATCTTTTCAGTTATCATTTATAGAGTTAATACACTTCCCCCCATTAATATTTAAATGCCACCTGTTGCATACACTGAAATAAGTACCAGGTCTAGATATAAAGAATAATGGAGAGTTTACCAGCCTACCTTTATCTTACTATTTCCCGATGCAGAGATACACTGTTATACTATTTTATTTAGGCATACAATTATTTTTAGAAAAAAAAGCTACAGCCTAAAGGGCCAATGTCACCTTGGTTAAAGAAAAAGAACATGGACGTGAGTTGAAGAAGCAGATTAATACTCATCTGTGTAGTCTCTACACGCTATTTCACTATTTCACCGACTACAGCTACTACAATACAAGTATTACTGCTATCCCACAACCTGCTGTGTTCTTTAGTTACATAGAGGCTTGGGGAACGAACCACAGCAGGTGGCGGGGGACACCCTCTCTCACAAACCTGGAAGTGTTGAACAGCAACTGAAGCGGGTATTTCTTGAGGTAAACAATCATTTGACTTGCCACCCACCATAAAGGTACAGATTAATATCCTTCTTTTACATTCTGTTCATGTTTCATTTTTATCAACAGGATCACAGGGTCCCTTTTAGATTAACTAAACACAAAACCATGGAGATAACAAAGCTTGGTTCCCCTAGCAGGGGCCATACGGAAAATAATAAGACACAATGCTGATAGAATAAAATAAGAACAGAAGGACTAAGACTGTTATCTGACCTTTTAAAATATCATGCCTACATTAAAGGGGTTGTAAAGGTTTGTTTTTATTTATTTTTAATAGGTTCCTTTAAGCTAGTGCATTGTTGGTTCAGTTACCCTTTTTTTCAATTTCCCTTCTAAATGTTTTTTTTTCTTTGAATATCTCACTTCCTGTTTCTCCTCAGTAAGCTTTCCACCATCATCCGATCAGTGGTTAATCAGCCAGAACAGCTTACTGAAGAGAAACAGGAAGTGATAAATTCAGACAAAGAAAAAAAACACATTTAGAAGGTAAATGGAAGGAAAAGGTAAGTGAACCAACAATGTACTAGCCTAAAGGAACCAATTTAGAAAATAAAAAACAAACCTTTACAACCCCTTTAAAGTTAAAATGCATTTATGCTATTCATTATTACAGTAGAGAGCACATATGTAGTTGAAGATAAGGGTGCTGGAGTAAGTTTATTCCCAAAGAGGATGCTTCTGAAAGATGAACTTTGTGTGGTTGCCATGGGTTTCTCCAGCTTGCACATAGCTCTTTACCCTACTCAATGAGCTTATAAGAGACAGCAATTAATGCATAGTGCATACATATGTTTTATTCCATATGCACATATAAAAAGCATTTTATATTGTTCATTCAAAAATAAGCATGCAAACTTTGAGAGTCGCCCTTAAAGACAAACATGGTTCAACTGAACATTAAGATTTATGTACCTACCAATGTCAGGATCATTCATAAACTGAGCCATAATGGCGCGCTCATCTTTTCCATATTCATTTTCTGCTTGTAATGTATAAAAGCCATTGTTCAAGTGTGTTGGACTATCCAGCTGTAGGCAACCATGATGTTCGCTCATATTGTTGCTTGATTGATGAATTTTACTCCAAATAAAATCGGTATCACTTAGAACAGTTCCTTCATAAAACCATTGCAACTTCGGAGTTGGGTTACCCCTTACACTGAAAGGGATACACCAGTGATGGTCCAAAGTTGGATAGTCTATTAGGGTGATGTTTGGTGGAACTATAATGAAAAAGACCAAAAAAAAGAACATGCATGTTGAAGCAGGAAAATCACTACTGACCATTCATAAGCATTCATAAGCATGTGTTTTGCAACCAAATTATTACCATGATAAATGACATCTAAAGAACAAAAAATACTCTCCAGTCCTGTACCCCAAACATTTAGAGTAATCTTAGCTTAACTATCTAGAGGCAGTAAAAATGATCTCATATTGACATGATTTTTTTGAGGTCAGCACACGAATGGAGCAAAAAGTCACACATCAAAACAGCATTAAATATAATTAATTTGCGTAAGACATTTACCTTATATAAAAGATCTAGTTTCCAAATTTACTTCAATGTGAACACTTTTAGGGTTAGCGTACACAAGTATTTGACATGAGTTAAAGTGGTTATATACCCTGCTTGGTCATTGCTTACCTGTAGGTAAAATGAATATCTCCTAAACATGCACGATTTAGGAGATATTCACCCTGTATGCAGCCGCTGAGGTCATTGGCGCATTCACTCTGAAGGTCCGGCAGATCGTTTGGAACATGCCAGAACGGAGGACTCCCACGCGCATACACAGGAGTGACGTTCATCGCGGCTCCGGCCATTCACAGCGCCGGAGCCTGTGAACCCAGAAGAAACGACGAAGGGAACATGTCAGCCCCCTCAGCAGTTTTAAGGTAAGTATTTCATAATGTGCTAGTATGTGATGCATACTAGCACATTATGCAATTGTCTTGCAGGTTGTTTTTTTTTGTTGTTGTTTTTCAGCAGTTTACTACCACTTTAAGGTGCATCTAAGGCATTTTTTAATAGATTAGGGAAGGGTAGAACCTCTGTTTAGTTCTTAATGCTGTCTGTGCTGAGGAGATTTACTCTTTTTGTCCTGTGACCATTGCCACCAGAACTGAAATTTAGGGAAAATCTGACATTTTCAGCTGTCACTGGGTCATAAACAGAGGAGTTATTGAGTTCTGAGAATTATAGTTTATACTTTGCTTTTATTCCCCTAGACTGGCTAATGTGAGTTAATAAAAAACCCAGCTCACACTAACCATTATATTTGTGGCACAAAAAGTAAAAATTTGGGATAGTTGGGAAAGACTATATAGTCCTGACAGTTTTCATTGGGGATATATTTAATTGTATTTCCTGTCCTTGTGACAGTAGGGTAAGAAAAGAGATTAGCAGTTGTTAACTGGATCGAAAAACACATACAACATTTTTAACTTAACATACTTAAGTGATTGGTGCATTCTGCATCCTCATCGTTATATCTTTCATTGCTTCCTGTCCCAACTGCAAATGCAGGGGAATCTCTCCAATGGACACACAAACCGCTATTAAAAATCTGAGAAACCTTTTTCAGAAAAAAAAAGTGTTGGCTGTAGTTGTAATTTAATATTTAGGGGCCAATTTTCTAATGTGTGAACTATGGAGAAGGGAATCTGTACCCACTTCAGACATCCAATCATTGGGAAGTCACACTCCACTGCTCTACCGCTTCCTTCACATGTTGTTTCTGAATGGACAAAAACATAATCTTCTGGCATAGAATGTTTGACGATAATTTAAAATGTTAAATTAAAAACAAATGCCTTGTTTACAGCCTACATAAAGTTGATAAGAGTAGGCTAGCATCCATGTGTAGCAGTTATAGAAGAATCACTTTGTGGTTGCATCGTTCATTGACCAATGGGCAGATAGTTTTGCAAAACCAGTTTTTAATATTCCTTTTTAAACATTAACAACCTAAGGCCTTACACATTTAAGCCCTAACATGTCTTCTTTATCACATAGAAAGAAACTGGTTAAAATAATATTTGAGATATAAATAAAATGTATCACTTGGATAACTTATCAGTGACAGATCTACCAGCGTCAGGACAGCTGGCGCGTTCCACACTACACTTATTGTTTGGCTATGAGTAAACACTTAGTGTAGTGTGAAACACGTCAGCTGTCCTGAGTTCTGTTGCTGTGGCTTGTAGTGCTTGTTTCTTATTTTTATAATAAAGCCACGTTGGTTTGGAGTGCGGCTTTTTCCAGATATCCTTTGTTCTAATTGCTACGTGCATTGCCGACACCCTCGGTTCCTGAGAGAAAGATCACAGTCCATTAGACCTGCCTGGAGCGGAAATCTTTTGGTTCCCATGCAGCCAATGTGTTTGGGAACAACAGGCCCTCACATTCAACACCTTTTCCAAAAGACTCCATCATAGCACTCCATGTAGGCAGTGTCTGTAGTACTAGATCTGCAGCTAATCTATGCATTTACTCAACATGCACAGTGAAGGACACCTATATTTCTAGAAATTACATGAAAAAAAAAAAAAGGATTTTGTAGTACTTACAATGCACATTGAGCTCAACAACAACTTGGTCCTCTCCCACAAGATTTTCTGCTGAACAAACCAGAGTTTTTGTATTGTCCAATGATGTCACATTCTTTAAAACGAGGGAAGCGGCACGTGTTACAGTTTCTATCTGAAAACAAAAATAACACTGTGAAATATCATTTTTGAGAAACAAGGCAATGAGTGCATACCTACAACCAAAAACTCTTACCAGGGTATTTGACTTAATCTGGGATATGTCCCAAGAGACATTAGGGTCAGGGATCCCGGTGGCTTCACAGGACACTGTCGCGCTGTTCCCTTCTAGAACTATGACTTCTATTTTGCTGACATTTACTTTTGGCATAACTGTGAATGACAAAAATAATCAATGCCACACTGCTAAGAAATAACATAAAAAAAATACAGTGGAATCTCGGATTGTGAATAACATGGTTTATGAGCGTTTCGCAATACAAGCTTTTTTTTTATGCTGACTCGGTTCGCAAGTGTTGTCTCACAAAATGAGCAGCATTCAAGCTTCTGCAGTGTGCAGTACCGCATTTGGCCAGAGGTGTGGGGGCTCGGGTAACACTCAAAGCCATTCGTAGCTGTTCGGAAATACTCACCCCCACCTCTGGCCACATGCGGTATTGCATGCAATAGAAGTCAATGCGGAATTAATTATCTTTGTTTCCATTGACTTCTATGGGGAAACTCGCTTTGATATGCAAGTGCCTTGGATTACAAGCATTCTCCTGGAACGGATTATGCTTGTAATCCAAGGTTCCACTGTATATATATATATATATATTTATATATATATATATATATATACAAATTTGCATAAACTATTCTTTATTGTTAGCAGGAAGAACGTGTTCAAAGGTAATCGGATATTTAGAGGCTACTGGTTTGAAATCACATATTGAAACAAGATAAAAGTGTTATATAACAACTGCAGAAACTCTTTTACTTTTTACAGATACTGCAGAAAACTTTTTTTGCTTTCAAAATTATATTGCTATCCAATAATCAATACAAGAAAATTTGTAATTTTGGCTGATCCCTGAACACATGTAAAGTCATCCCTCAAATACAGAAATGTGCTTGCCTTTTATAAAAAGAAAAAGCTAAATCTTATTTTGTCACCTAACGTACTGCCTTTTCTAGCACTCCCTCTAGAAATGCTGCCAGTAAAGATTTGAGCAAGGACTGCATTTCTTATGAGTAGAGTTTACGGTCACCCCAGCCAGAGTTCTGTGTGGCCTGTAACCTCAGCATACCCCAGTAGTCCTATTTTGACATAACAGACTGAGTTAATCAGAGTAATATATGCAAAGAAGCATGGCTACCAATTCAGCCCAGTCCACCTGTATGCCTAACCAACCATCGACAGGATTTGTGCAAGCAGAGGGCCCCCGGAAGCTATGGTTCTCTAGGGCTTGTCTTCATCAAAATAAAGTGACGTACGGCATAATGGAGACCTATAATGCTCAGCTTTTATCCCAAAAGGAAAATTCTTTCGTCACCTATGTAGTCCATCTCAATCTACTAGTCCATTGACACTATCCTCTCCACTGATTGGCAATGCTGCTGTCTACGTTGGCTATGTTTCTCCTCCATTGCTACAATTATTGCATAATCGTAGCCACCCTAAGACAGAATGTATATAGTTACATAGTTAGTCTGGTTGAAAAAAAAGACACAAGTCCATCTAGTTTAACCAGTATTTCTGGCACGATCACCAGAAAATAAAGAAAGATCTAACAAAAGAAAAATAATGCAATCACCACATCTAAGGATCAGTAAGCTTCAAAATATATATTTTTTGCTTTTGGGTTAGAATACACTTTGATTTGGACACTGAAGGATGCAGTTATTTTATTTTAACTAAAACATCCCGTGTATATTTCTTTTTCAATGGACCATTTATAGCCAAGTATACTGGCATTATTAGCTGTACTGTTATATTAGATTACTAAATAGCAGTACAAAAGGGTCAATATTGCTTGCAACTGCTAAATTACCAACTTGTTGATGGGATGTTAAATATGTACTATATATGGCGATAGGGTCATTGTACTAAAGCATAATGAATATGGTAATTTTTTTAGTTGTTTCAAATAACGTATTATCAGTTATTAAGTGCCATTAATTTGATGTCAACTCCTTGTGACAACATGAATAGATAATGCAAAATATTAGAAGTTTACCGTAAATATCAGCTTTAAAGTGATTGTAAAGTCTAAAGCCCCGTACACACGATCGGAATTTCTGATGGAAAAAGTCAGAAGGACATTCCGACCATGTGTGTGCTCCATCTGACTTTTTTTCCGAGGAATTCCATAGGAGTTGAGATAGAGAACATGTTCTCTTTTACTCTGATGGAATTCCGTCAGAATTCCGATGTTAGTTTGGCTGGGCAAAAGTCTGATCGTTTTTACGGGGCATTAGGCTTTTTTTTGAATGGTATTGCACAGCGCGGCCTTAAATCTTCTTTTCCGGGGTCACCCACTGATGCTCTAGGCTCCATCTCATCTCGGTGCCCCACCATAGGAAGCCGCTTCTGAGCCAGGCTGTGTGCATTTTTTTACACAGAGAGCAACCCGGCCCTGACCCCCACTCTCTTCTCCCTGGAGGGAGGCTGCCGATCAGTCCCTGTATGAAGAGGGAGGGAAGAAGGTAGGACTGCTGCCAGGCACATTGCTGGACCGGTCAAGGTGTCAGGAAAGTGTTTAGAAGGGGAGGGGAGCACAGCAAGTCCTAAAACTTTTTTTTACCTTGCAGAGAATGCATTAAGGTAAAAAAAACTTTTTGCTTTAAAACCACTTTTATGCTTTACACATTTGAAATAAGTCTGACAATTGCTATTTTGTAAATAAAAGTACAGCAAATCATTGGGTGGATTCCAAATTTAGTGGAATGGTTGCCTTCACAGCATCTCAGGTGCTCTACATTGTTTAAAAAAAAATGGAATCCCAGATAGCTGTCCTTTAAACAGTATCTAAATGCTAAACCAATTTATTTAGGGTTTAGCTACAGTTATAAGGGTTAGACCCCTGGTATGTTTTTATTGCTTTTATTGCTAGCAGGCTTCACACGCTCTATATGTCCTAATGACCATTATTGTTGGGACTGAAATTGAACTGGGACCAGAACAAGAAGAGAAATATTACAATAGGGATGTCTGCTCAGGTGATAAATGTCAAACTGGGGATTTGCCTTACTTTGTACCAATTTTCTCCTACTTTCTGTCGTGTCAAAAACCGAGAATGAAAGGAAAGTGGCACAGATGTCAAAAATAATCCATCAAAAATGTAATTAAAAAAATGTTTAACTTTAGGCAAGCATAGCTTTTATTTTCTAATATGTGACATAAAGCATTGAATACTTTTCCTTAAAGTGGAACTTCAGTAATTTTTCCATCTTTCCATCTATTAAATCCCCTGCCCTTGTTGTTTTAGCTTTGGATAGTAAAAAAAAAAATCTGCCAGTAAATACCTTCTACAGCCCCTGTTTCTTGTCTGGTCATTAGCCTGGACCAGTGATGGCGAACCTTGTCACCCCAGATGTTTTGGAACTACATTTCCCATGATGCTCAAGCATTCTGCAGTGTAATTGAGCATCATGGGAAATGTAGTTCCAAAACATCTTGGGCGCCAAGAATCGCCATCACTGGCCTAGGCTTATGACATTATGCACAATTATCTCTAACTCTCGTGAGAGTTAGCCAATAAGGGAGGGGGTGAGTTATAGGAGGGACCAATACTGTATCCTGGCCTAGGCCAACAAGGCCCAGGCCTAGGGCAGCACTTTGCAGGGGGGCAGCATGGAAAGAGTCCCTGCCAGCTTCCGCTACACTGTTAGTGTAGACCCAGTCTTATAGGGTGGACTGGGCTGAGAGGCAAGTTAGTCTAGCGCCCCCATAAAGTGGCCGCACTGCTTTCGTTATGCGGGCTTCCGGCATTCCGCAACTGTTTGAGGGTGTGGGGACGCCGCTTCTAGTTTTAACTGTCCGATCATCCTGGACCACAAACCTTCCTCACTGTGCTATATGTTTTCTGCTGCACCATTGGCATGGTTATATCTTCTTTGTCTGCTCCATAAAATAATCATAAATTTGTGCTTAAAGTAGAACTATAGACAACACTTTTTTTTTCATTTTGGATAATGTAAGGGAGGGTTATAGCCCCTGTCATTTTTTTGTACCATCCCTGTCCCATTGCAGAGCTTTCCCCTCACTTCCTGCCCCATAGTCAAACAGAAAGTGAGAGCAAATCTATGCAAATCAAGAGAATTCATTGCCGCCCCCCCCCCCCCAGGCCCTCAGAACTAGTGTCCCCACTTGAAAATTTCAGGGCGAGTCTTAAACAGCAAGTGGTGTGGCCTTGACAGGAAGCGGTGGGTCATATTTAAAGTAGGAGTGCACCAGTTTAGTCAGGCCTAGGGGCAGAACAAAACCTAAATACACTACTGGGAGGGCCCATGAGAGCTGCAGGGCTGCAGAGCTAGAAGTGTGCCTCTGTGTAAATCCAGGAAGTGAGCAGGCAGCAGCTTCAGCTGCCCACAGTTAAAATGGCTGCAGCCAGACTCAGCGGAGGGAGATTTCTGTAGCATATTTGGCAAGTACAGAATAACAGTATATTTAAAAATATGCAAAGTGGTTGGAGGGAAGCATCAGAATTGCAAAGATGTTTTTAATACAAATTATGTGAGCAGACTGCAGTTCCTCTTTAAACATGCATGTCATCATAGTTATTGTTTTCCAACCTGCACTAAGAAAATGACAATTAGATTCTAATTGGTTGCTAAGGCAACATCTCCACGTTTCTTTTCTTCAGATTTACACATGAAGCTCTATAAGCACATGAAGCTCTAAAAGCAAGGCCCCAGCACAAGAAAACCAATCACCATTTCATCATGCATCCCGGACATAGCTCTAGTTATTTTTAATCAATAATAGAACACGAAAACTGTTATAAAGTCTAGTCTGTTAATTTATGATTATAGTTGTGAAATGGCTATGTTATATGATTCCTGTATATAATGAAACCGATAATGAGTCTTCCTAATATAGAACATTTTATGTAAAGTAAATATTGCGACTTGTACTTTGTGGCATTAAATCCATTTTGCAAGTCTGTAGATTAATTGTTTTATGGATCCCAATACGTTTTAACATGCTTCATTTTAGCTGTTTTTTTATTGAATCATTTTTAGTTAGCTCTCTTTGTCCGTCTATCTGTCTGTCTATCCACCAATTGAATCCATCCATCTACGTTGTGCTGAACCTTATAACATAATTGGGTTGGGCATCTACACTGTGTGAAACATAAACACTCTAATATAGCAGCAATTACAGCAGCCATTTTAGCCTTCTGATAAAATGGAGGTTGAAGAAAACGGATTGAAAGATTGAAAGAGGAGAGGGAACAAAGCCATTCTCAAAATGTCTAGCAGTCATCTCTCTACATTGCAGGAAGCCAGTTATTGTAATAATATCTACAGGAGTGAAGCCATTAAGATTCTTCTAAATGCATCTTTTTATCGAGAGTTTTATATTCTACACTGTATATTGTAATTAAACAGCAGCATGAAAATCTGACAGAATTCTATGGTTTGCAGGAAAGAACAAGAAAATGATCGAGAACATTTCACTACATGACTAGTTTATTCATTTCTGTGTTCTGTTGCTATAGAAACAAGTAAGAACTAGAATTACATTTTCGCTAGCACAGTGCCTCTACATTTCTGCGGTGACAGGGGTGGAGGGACATAATGGCGAGACTCTCAAGTGTAAGTGCTATATTGCAACATGGGACTGCAGAACGCCACGTTTACAATTTTAATCAGTAATGAGGTTCTGGAAATTTCATGTGCCTAGTTAGCGCCATTTTCTTCTCTTTTTCCAAGAAGACACAGGTAGTGTTGCAAGGCACGTGGTGCATTCACTTTCTATTATAACCCTAAGGTAGGGTGTATTGCCTCAGCTAGTTATCATTGTATTCTAGAATAAAAAAATTGCAGCCTGTTCTGATTTTTCTTATGATCATATCTACATATTGATGACAGTCATAAAGGGTAACCTTACTGAATGTCTTCACCAACCAAATGAGCACAGCTAGTTTTTAGAAGGCCCCATATTGTCAGTTTAGCATATTGAAATAAAAGCTCACATTAAAACACATTGGGGTTGATGTTTTAAATGCAAAAAGATATTAAATCTGCAAAAGAATGTTCACTTTACAAGGGAATTTTTCCTTAGCTTATTGAATGAGGTGAATCTCCAGTCGAGTTTTAAATGTTAAAGTAAAGATTGTTTTTATTTCTGTGGTGATTAGGGGTTGATTTATTAAAAGCAAATAAGCTGTTCACTCTGAAAGGGAAGGTAGGCCTCGTACACACGACCGAGAAACTGGTCGTAAAAGAAACATTGTTTTCCTCGACGAGTTCCTTGTCAAGCTTGTCGAGAATCTTGTCAAACTTTCCTTGCATACACACTGTCAAGACAAAATATTGTCGTTCTCAAATGCGGTGACATACAACACGTACGACGGCACTATAAAGAGGAAGTTCGATTCCACTGGCGCCACCCTTGGGGCTGCTTTTGCTAATCTCATGTCACTGCATGTTAAGTAAAAGTTTGGTGAGAGACGATTCGCACTTTTCAGTCTGTTACAGCGTGACGAATGTGCTATCTCCATTACAAACGCTACTTTTACCGAAGGCGCGCTCCCGTCTCATACCTTATTCTGAGCATGCGCGGGTTTATAAGCATAAACACAAACGTGTTTCTCGTCGTAAACAGCCCGACGAGAAACACGATTAGCAAATTGAGACTCCCGACGAGGAAAAAGAGAACTTGTTTTCTTGTCGAGATCCACAACAGTTTTCTCGACGAAAAACATACACACAACCGTTTTCCTCTGCAAAAAAGCTCTGCCACCAAGTTTCTTGACGGATTTTGTCGAGAAAAACGGTCGTGTGTACGAGGCCGTACACTTTGCAAGGGAGTTTTCCCCATGACTTAGGAAAATAAAGAAAAAATAAAAATGCATTTTTTGCTTGCACATGATTGAATTATGTCGGCAAAGCTTCACCTCACTCAGCAAGCTTTGGGAATATTCCCTTGCAAAGTGCAATTTCCTTTGCAAAGTGAACAGTCTATTTGCCCACAGTAAATAAACTCCTAGGGGGGATGTTTGCGTTTAAATATATACTGTATCTACCCCTTTGAGATGAACTTCTTCAGGTCTATAAACAATGAATATATAATACTCTGCAAGTCCATAAATCTGGAATATAAAATGTTCCTGTCTTGGTTACGTCACTTTTAAAGTGTATTGCTCTCACTACAACGTTTAAGAAGAAAAGTAATGTCATCTTTTTGTTTGCTGTACTTTATTAAAGCATTGCATACAGAAACTTATGGCCTTAGAGATCTAGACTGTTAGGAATAGGCAATTTTAGAAAATATAAATACAGCATTGTTCCAATAACAACGATTCTTCAAACCAGACCATAGAGCAATATGTGATAAAACATTTCACAATGTGAAATGTTAAACTTTCTACATTGCTGGCATTTTATCATTTTTTTTCCACATTAAAATTGGTCACAAGTAAATGACCTGTAATTAACACATATCTGCTTATTTATCGGCAACAAATCATAAAGCTTGCATCATTGTACATTATATTTTGCCATGATGATGTTGAAACAAGAAAAACAGTTTTTTTGAAAGCGATAACATAAAAAAATAGGAATAAAATAGGATTAATCTCATTCAAATAGATTAACTAGTAGCCATCACTATAGACTGAATTCTGATTGCTGATTGAAAAGAGGAAAGATTATAAAAATTATAACTTACCACAGTTGGGTATGTGCATTACACTCACTGCTATCCTTTTATCATTCTCATTAAAACAGATTATGTTCTGCTTGTCCATGTTGAACAAGTTTTCCTGTTGAAACACCTTTATCCACATTAAATCACAGGAACACAGGAATGGATTGTCACTTAGACGTCTGAAAGAAAAGTTACATTTTTAACCACTTTCAAAATGTAATAAATATTCACATTCACTTTTATACTTCTTTTAGACATATGTTTTAAGACCTTTTCACAGTAGTAGTTTAAACCAAATAGGGCTTTTTTTCAGGGGGAACTTGGGGAACTCAGTTCCACCACCTCTGGCTCAGACCCTTTGGTGCCTGCTCACCACAATCACTTGTAAACACAGAAGTGACAGCTCTGCCCTCTGTGTCTAATGCAATTTTGGTATTTAATGCTCCTTTAAGACCCTCCTACTATTTTCGTGAAATTTGACTGACCACACCCACTATTTGATGTAATTTAGTGGGTGTGTGTAGAGGAAGGGGTTTTGTGGGGCCGTGGTTAGTTCCAGCACCTATTGTTTAAGGACAAAAAGCCCTGGGGGTTAGTATTATTTGTTTGGTTAACTTGGGAGTTTAAATGAGAAGACAGGTGTGCTAATCTGATACCAAAACAATTGTATTAGTGATAATCAAAAATCAATTATTAATAACTTAACCACACACAAATGAACTAATGATCATTATAACATATATGTGAAAAAATAAAAAATACTTTTTTTCAAAGAAAATGTGTCCACGTAAGTCCAAAGAAACTCTTATAAAAAGAGTTAAAATAGATAACACCCGATTTAATCTAGTGATAGGAAAAAACTGTGATGAATTATAAGTATTCCTAATGCAATCCAGATAAAAACGGTGGTTCCATTGGAGTCTCTTTCGCTTCTCTGGGGAATACCTGAAATACATCTGATCCAAACAATGTTTAGGCCTGCGTTCTTCACTAAGTTGTGGCCTTACCTACTTTTATCTGGCTCCCCCAGCGGTGACCTTCCCCTACCCCTTTCCCCCCTTTTTTGTTTTTCCCCCTCCTCTCCCTTTTTTTCCCCCACTTCGTCCCTCATCTTTCGCTTTGCTCAGTTTAAAACACATTTAGCCTTATCTGACTTTGGTACATCTAGATAACCTGAACATTGGGGTCTCCGAGATGTAGGTTTTTAATTTTCAGCGTATCCTTAACTCCCGGAGACCTTACTGTTTACGCTCAACTGTAAATCTACCTTACAAATATTTCAAAACGACTGTCAGACTCGTTTATATAGCTATGTATTCTTTTGTTAACTGATGCAATTCCTTTAAATAAACATTTAAAAAAAACAGTGTTCTGATTTATCCCTTCATCACAAACACTTGCCTCTTACCTGAAATAATGGATCTCAGGTAATAGAGATCACATGCACTTGATTAAACTCTTGGAAGTCAGCTCTAAAAGTTTTGCAAATATAACTATATATGCTGATAGGGCTGGATTCTAGGCAACAGCATTTCTCCACTCATGTATACCCTCTGATGCCATCACTAAACTTCATGAAATTCATCCAGCCTTCCTCTGATGGGGGATGTTTATATGTTTATTAGATCACCAGTAGGCCAAAAGATTTTAGTGTCACTCAGTTCTTGGCTGGTGTTTTCTTTTGGACAGCTTCCAGTTCTTGGCTTAGATATTTTATTTTTTTGGACACCTTCCCTGCTCTAAACCTAGTAAGGGCCATTTTACACAAGCAATTCTGCTGCATTTGATACATGCATCAGTAGAATTACAGAGGAGAGCCATGAACTTACTGTACCTAGATGGAATAGGGTAATATTACCGTCAGGGCTTTCAGTTGGTCCAGCGAGCAAGGCAACTACTGATTAGCAAAAGGTAAATGTCTGCTCATGATCCTGTCGCTGTTGGTTGTTGTCAACAACAGAATTGCTCATGTGTCTTGGGCCTAAGGATAAAGTCACATTCTTTTTGCTATTGGCATACAAACGCTCATGCCTCTTTTACTGGCGGTTATTTTTAAATTGGTTTATAATATTGAGATTGAAAAATGAAAGCTTTGCAACCTGTATTGCTGATGAAGTAGACTGTACAAATTGCTAGAGGAGCAGATTTTGACTAGTCACTAATCTTTAAAAGGGCTACTAGTAAACACATAAGGCTGCGTACACACGATCAGTCCAACCGATGAAAACGGACTGAAGTTAATTTTCATCGGTCCAACCCGACCATGTATACGCCCCATCAGTCTGTTGTCCTTCAGTCCAAAAATATAGAACTTGCTTTAAAATCGGACCGATGGACACCTAACGATTGGTCAAAACCAATGGTTAGTACGCAAAAGCATCGGTTCAAAACCCGTGCATGCTCAGATGCAAGCATTGAACTTCATTTTTCTCTGCACGTTGTTGTGTTTTACGTCACCGCGTTGGACTCGATCGGTTTATGAACTGATGGTGTGTACGCACATCAGACCATCAGGCCGCTTCAGCGGTGAACCGATGAAAACGGTCCGTCGGACCATTCTCATCGGATAGACCAGTCGTGTGTATGCGGCCTAACAGTACTAGGCTTTTGGATGACAAGATTAATGTAAGCAGAAATAGTAGAATGTCTGCCAGTCTAATCAATGGTTTAAAAAGGATGGGACCATCAAACTTTGTTATTGAGCAGTTTAATTTACTTGAATGGATAACATGGCAGATTGTTGATATGTGTTGATGAATCCATATATCAGTTACTCTTAATTCGTAATGTTGTGATGACCTTGCAAGTTGCATTCAATTTAATCTCCTGACTAGTACTCTGAAGATCATCTAACAGTATTGCTTGGCTGGCTGTACAATGTCACAAAATGCTTTAAAAGGACCCTTAAAAGCAGTTTATCATTCCTAAGTGATTCATATTAACATTCCTCATCCTAACGTTATCCAGCTGTATAAGTGATAATGAGATATAACTTGATCTAACAGAGCCAACAAAAGCTCTTTATAACAATTTTAAGTGACAGAGAATGAAGGAATCAAAATGTAACAACATTTAACTTTACCATAATGAACAGAAAATAAATCATCAAGCATTACAATTAAAAAAATTAATGGCAAAAAATGTAAATAAGGAAAAAGAACGAAAAAAAAACTTTTAATATTAAATTGATAATGGATGGTGTTCATTTGCCATTGCAGTTTTTTCTAAATGTCATACTCTGCTCAATATTTGTTTGTCATACAGTTGACCATTGTAGATCAAACCCATTTTCCCCTTTTCTTACAAAGAACAAAGAATATTTTTTAGCTCCTTCTGTAATTTTGGTGTCTCCTGGACACACACTAACATTTTGACTTTAAAGGGACCTCTCTCCATTCTGTTTGCCCATTATTACTGATCCGCCCCGTGTGAAAGGGGCCTTAGGTTTGTCATTTTTCCTCTCATCTCTAAATTTGCCCACTGTCTTTTTAACCAGAATTTTGTTCTTTACCTTCTTCAGTTATATATTCAATCCCATACTTGAGATCTAGCAGCGGCCAGGATATCACGTACTAAGATACTCTCATTCCATGCTCTCGATTTGAACAGGCTACAATTCCCAAAATCACTATACATATGCATTCTTAAAGTCGATGTAAACCAGGGGTGGCCAACCTGTGGCTCGCGGAGCCCTCTGATGTGGCCCGCGACCTCCCAAATGGGACCCTCAATTCACCTCTACAGAGTGGCACATGTCCATTAACGCTGTCCTACCTCCAATCCGAAAAACATTTGTTCCCTTCCATCTGGGCGGATCGGAAGGCCTATAGAGTAGCCGTGACCTGTCATCCGTTCACTCCGCTCATTTTGGTCAGCGACTGGTTACCAAGGTGCTTATGTGGCCCTTGCTCTTCAAAAGGTTGGGCACCCCTGATGTAAACCCTCACCTATACCCAGTGAAGTGAACAGCCTCAGATGAAACACAGAGATTAAACAAATCTCCCTACAAAAGTTTTACTTGTATATCTGCTGTCTTCAGCTTTCTATATTCTTTAGAAAGTGAACACTGTGTTAGAATTTTTTCTATCTGTTCCAGCAGTGGATGTGAAGTATTGTCATACACTGTGTGACAGCTGATTGGATGAAAGGCACACATCCCTCCTCCACATAGGCAGAGGAAGGACAAAACTTGCAGAGCTGTATTGTGAATAGACAAACTCTCTGCTAATCTATTTATAACACCGACCTTGACACAAATTTCATTAGCTCAGTTGTCAGAAGTTATCATGCTGATAACAGAAAAATGGATCAGCAGAAAGATACGTGACATAGTGCTTTGGAGAGAGATAAGTAAACACTACAGATATATGTGCCTAGGTCAAATTTCAAGGAGGTGTGCTGGCAACCAGGGAAATAGGATTAGGAGTTACAGTTGCCTCCAAGACTGTGACCCTGTTTCGGGGAAGGGGGGTGCCATCATGAACCAGACACAGTGGTCAGTCATATTCTACAAAGCAGAGCTGCACATTGAAGCTGATATGGGCCAGCACAGAGCACTGCACGGCAGAAAATATAAGGGAGAACTTTACTTTCCTGAATCCCCTGAACAAATCTCCTCTGTAGTGTGTGACTGCATAGCTTCTAAATACACAGCACAAACTGCAAACATAGGTACTGATGAATATGGCAAACAAGAGCTTTGTGGGATTTTGTGTACAAGAAGACATTTTGTTGGACTCTGCCAGGTACTATAGACCGATGGCATGTCTGCACTTGAGGAGGATATCGGCACAAGATTGTGGTCCAGGAGCAACTTTGGGCTGGAAGGAGGACAATGCTGGACTGCACGGACTAGTAAACACGTTTTTTCTTTTTTATACAGAAACAGTTACCAGGGACTAGAATTAAGATTTTAGCTAAATAAAGTGAAGTCCCTCTTTAAAGGTGTGCTATTTATTTTTATTTTTTTTACAATTGGACAAATGGGCTAATTACTAAGTGTTTACATTAGTGAGAATTCTGTTTAGACATCAAACAAAAAAACTGTATGTCAAGGTATTATATAAAACAAAGGGTTAATAAGTTTACACTGTCCATTTCTCCACACTCCATTCTGTAATCATACTATCCAAAAGAAATATAAATTCCTAAACTAAATGACCTCTTTCTCACAACGGGTCCAAGAAGTTGGGGAAACATAATACGAAATGGAAATTGGCATATCTCACAGCTTAGTGTGTTGTGGGACATGCAATACCCATCACATTAGGTTAAAGTAATACATTATTGCACAACAATATGAGATGCTGCAAACATTGGCTAAGATAGCATACCGCCGTCATACAGCTGCTCCAAACTGACATCCAATGCTTCACAACATGAGACTTTAGATGCAATAGAACATGCTGTGAAGATGATTTCCACATGTTTTATGTGCTGAAAGTGACAGTGATTACTATTATATTATGTTCTACTATGTACTATTAGGTTCTATCATTGTGTGAACACAGTGGGGTGTATTTACTAAAGCTAGAGAGAGCAAAATTAGGCTCACTTTGCATAGAAACCAATCAGCTTCCAGCTTTTATTGCCAAAGCTTAATTGAACAAGCTAAAGTTAGAAGCTGATTGGCTACCATGCATAGTTGCACCGGATTCTGAGTGCTTCCATTTAAGTAAATGTACCCCAGTGTCACCAGAAACATAACTAATTATTATAGTTGCTCTAAAGGGGGTACACATTATGAGAAAATCATTCGACTTTCATATAGTGTGCATACAACTTTTGGCATCCGATTCCGACTTTGCAAATGAAAATTTACGAAAGGACAAACTCCAAAGTTTTTCTCGTATGCGAACAAAACAAACTATTTTTGTTTACTGTGTACAGTTTTCGAACAATTTTCGTATGAGAAATATCAAATACGAAAGACTGTGCATGATCAGAAACAATAAACAACAAAGAAAAGCCTTTGTTGTACAAGAATTTTATTTCCTTTCTCGGTTCCGACCTGCTGTGAAAACATTGAGGAAAACTGGGGCTTGTTCACCCAATTATCTTATAGTGTGTACCAGCCTTTAGTTTAAAAATCTTCTATTGACCCATGAAGGGTTTTGCATGCGAACGGGACCTGCCAGTCACGGCATTACCCCTTTAGAAAGGGCACGATTGTGCCCTTTCTAAAGTGTGCATGTGCCAAAGACATTGGTGCACCGGTATATTGTAAATATCTCCTTTATAGTGTAGGTTTAGGAGATATTTCCAGCACCTACAGGTAAGCCTTAATATAGGCTTGCCTGTAGGTGAAAGTGGTTGTCCAGAGTTTACAACCACTTTAAATTTTTATAAAGGCACAAGGTTTTTTACCTTCACCTTTTGTGTGCAGCAGCCCACCAGCCCCCCCCCCTAATACTTACCTGAGCCCCCCCTCTCGATACACCGATGTCTACGAGAGTATTGGCCATCTGGGGGCACCCACTCCTGATTGGCTTTTGGCAGGAGACGGGGGGCAGGGCTAACCCACGGTTCCATGTGTGAATGGACACACAGAGCCACAAAACCAAAAATATCCCTTTAAGGAACTGGAATTGGCTTTAAATTAGGAAAATCATTTTGTAGCTAAAGCCAGCCACCAAAACTAGAGTGCCATCCAATTTGCACAAGTGTGATCTAGCTGGGAGTATCTGCAGTCTCAAGACAGCAGCAATATGCAGAGTTTGTTAATAACACAAAGGTTAATTGCTTTATTCACTTTAGATACATTTATTTTAAATCCAAATCCTCTCTGTTCTCTACACTTTACAGTATGTGAACAAGTATTGGGTTCAAAAAACCCTTTTACTATTTCATCAGAGTGAGGGGATGAACATCTGTCCCCATCAGTTACAGTTTAACCACTTCAATGAGCTATGATTAAGCACTAAGTATTAGTGTGAAACACAACAACTATGTGTTCAGTTTTGCTGTGGTTTGCAGTTTGTGTTCCTTTTTTTACCAATAAAGGCAATATTTTTTGGAGTGAGGCTGTCCAAACACATTATTTCATTAACCACTTCGGGTCCGCGCTATTGACAGAATACGTCAGCAGCGTGGACCTGAGGCGCCGGGGTCACGTCTTTGGACGTGATTTACTTGTAATTTCCCGCGCGCGCCACCGGGGAGAAACAGTCCCGACGCATCACCGAGGATTCGATGCGTGTACCCGGCGGCCGCGATGTCCGTCAGGTACACGCGATCGTCAGTGACAGAGCAGGGACGTGGAGCTCTGAGTGTAAACACAGAGCTCCACGTCCTGTCAGGGAGAGGTGACAGATGCTGTTTCTCTTGTACATAGGGAGACAGCATCGATCACCTCCCCCAGTCACCCCCCTCCCCCCACACAGTTAGAACACACCCAGGCAATACATTTAACCCCTTCCTCACCCCCTAGTGTTAACCCCTTCAATGCCAGTCACATTTATTCAGTAATTAGTGCATATTTATAGCACTGGTCGCTGTATAAATGTGAATGGCGCCAAAAATGTGTCAAAAGTGTCCGATGTGTCCGCCGCAATATCGCAGTCAAAATAAAAATCGCAGATCGCCGCCATTACTAGTAAAAAAAAAATATTAAAAAAAAAATCATAATTCTGTCCCCTATTTTGTAGGTGCTATAACTTTTGCGCAAAGCAGTCACTTAATGTGATTTTTTTTTTTTTTTTTACAAAAATACGTAGAAGAATACGTATCGGCCTTAACTGAGAAAAAAAATATAAAAAAAAAAAAAAAAAATTGGGATATTTATTATAGCAACAAGTAAAAAATATATATATATTTTTAAATTGTCGCTCTTTTTTTGTTTATACCGCAAAAAATAAAAACCGCACGGGCGATCAAATACCACCAAAAGAAAGCTCTGGGTGCCACGTCGCAAGACCGCGCAATTGTCAGTTAAAGCGACGCAGTGCCGCAAGCTGAAATTTCGCCTGGGCACAAAGGGGGTTTATGTGCCCAGTAAGCAAGTGGTTAAACACTTCAATACCAGGCACTTTCACCCCCTTCCTGCCCAGGCCAATTTTCAGGTTTTAGTACTGTCACACTTTGAATGAGAATTGCGCAGTCATGCAACACTGTACCCAAACAAATTCATTTTTTCCCACAAATAGAGCTTTCTTTTAGTGGTATTTGATCACCACTGGGGGGTTTATTTTTTGCTCTACAAATAAAAAATACTAAAAAGAAGAATTTTGTTTCTGTTATAAAACTTTGCAATTAAGTAAGTTGACGGGCACTGATGAGGCGACACTGATGGGCATTGATGAGGTGGCACTGATGGGCACTGATGATGAGGCACTTATATGCAGCACGGATGGGTATTGATAGGCGGCACTGATAAGCAGCACTCATGGGCACTAATAGGTGGCACTGATATGCAGCACTGATGGGCACTAATAAGTGGGACTGATGGGCACTAATAGGCAGCACTGATGGACACTGATAGGCAGCACTGATATGCGGCACTGGTGGGCAATTATAGGCAGCACTGATATGCGGCACTGATGGGCACTGATAGGCAGCACTGATTCGGAGGCCCTGACAGGCATCACTAATGGGCACAAATTGGCATTTCTAATGGGCACTGATTGGCATTCCTGGTGGGCTCTTGTGGGCATCCCAGGTGGTCTCCAGTGGGAATCACTGGTGGGCTCTAATGGACATCCTTGGTGGGCTCTAGTGGGCACCATTCATGGGTCTGCACTGATAATCAATGTGCTGATTATCAGCGCAGACCCCCCCCCCCCCCCCCGTAAGGAGAGCAGGCTCTCCTCTACTCTCGCCTTGTCAGCAGGAGTAGAGGAAAAGCGGATAAACTGCACTTCCTGGTTACCATGTGATCAGCTGTGATAGGACACAGCATATCACATGGTAAAGAGCCTACGTCATAGGCCAGGGATCCTCAAACTACGGCCCTCCAGCTGTTGTGGAACTACACATCCCATGAGGCATTGAAAAACTCTGACATTCACAGACATGACTAAGCATGATGGGAATTGTAGTTCCTGAACAGCTGGAGGGCCGTAGTTTGAGGACCCCTGTCATAGGCTCTTTACGAGGATCAGAGATGCGGTGTGTCAGACTGACACACCACACCACCGATCACTGTGCTGCGCACCCCTGTGGGTGTGCACTAGGGGCTTATCCTACTGGACGTCATAATGTAAACTGCACTAGCAATTCCTTTAGAGATTGTCTATCTGTAAAGTATCTTGCGATGAATGTATGGTGGAACACAACACAAGCGATGAATGAAACAGAGTAGTGTCTTTGTGCCTGGTGGAACACAACACAATGTAAACACGATCTAGCATACTTGAGTGCTGCGTCCCAACAGGGTCTCCTGGAGCATGAACTTCCCCCGTGTCTTTGGGACACAGTGCCTGCATTCTGATGGAGCACACAATTGCAGGTACAAAAATTCACATAAGCTTGCCCTGGTATGTCATTTTTTTTAAACCCTGTCTTTTACAAACCCTGTTTCGTGAATCAATCACTGTCTTACCATACTGTCCATCCATCCTCTCCCTTCTTTGTCCCCATCCTCACCATAATAGACCTCGGCCTGGCTTTTTTTTTTCTGATTGTAGTCCCCACTTATTTTGTAAATAAACACCTCTTCACTTCACTATCTCTTTGTTTGGTCTCCTCTGTGCAACCAAGCATGGCAAGTAATACATAACATGTTACTACTCAGTTTACAAGTCTTTTATGCATCAAGTTGTATACCAAAACTTTAGCTATATTTTTCCACTACTGACAAGTGACTGAAGTTATCCTTTGATATTTGTATCAGACAAATACAATGAAAATAATAAAAAACACTTTGTACTTTAGCTTTGTATCTTAGCATGTGACCTTTGACCTGGCTAAAGTTCTGAGGGTTTTTTTCCCCACAATTTATCCTACTCACTTTAAGGTGTAATTAGTTTTACTACATTGCTCTGTAATACTAAGGAAAGGTCAGCTAGGATGAAGACATCATGACCACCATAATGACATCACTGCTACCTGTGTAACTTGAGGGGGAGAATGGAAGAAAGGGTTCATTAATATTAGAGCTAGTGCTAGTGAGATAAGTATTAAGGGTAATTTTAGGTGTGTAGTGACGGGGCAGAGGTTAGGTTAGACTGGAGACTCTGTCAACTTAAGAATACTAAGAGCTGCTAGCATCCCACCAGTGCAAAAGTGAGTGCTCCTTCTCATTTACCACATTCCTATTTGCTGGTTAAACAGACCATGATAGCCAATAAGACTTTGTGGTGTGGGTCTTACAAGCAATTTTTGACACTACCAGAAGTGTCAGAGGTTAGCCTGGCGAGAACACCTGGCACTTATCATAAGACGTTTTCCTCGTCGAGTTCCTTGTTAGGCTTGTCGAGGAAATCGACAAGGTTGCTTTGCGTACAACACGTTAAAGACCAAATCTCCTCGTTCTCAAACGTGGTGACCTCAACACATACAACAGCAAGGGCTGCTTTTGCTAATCTCATGTTACTGCGTGTTAGGAAAAAGTTTGGTAAGAGACATTTGCACTTTTCAGTCTGTTAAAGCGTGACAAATGTGCTATTTCCATTACAAACGCTACCTTTACCAAAGGTGCGTGGGTTTCTTAGCATACACACGCTCGAGTTTCTCGTCGAAAACCAGCCCGACGAGGAACACGACGAGCCAATTTGGACTCCCGTTGAGGAAAAAGAGAACTTGCTCTCTTTTTTGCTCGTCGAGTTCCTCGACAGTTTCCTCGATGAAAAACGTACACACAACCGGTTTCCTCTGCAAAAAAGCTCTCCCACCAAGTTTCTCGATGGATTCTGTCGAGGAAACCGGTCGTGTGTACGAGGCCTCAGGGTATATTAAACGTTGAAAAGATAAGCATACTTTGCATCTTTCTCACCAGTCAGGGAGGTTTAATAGTTTATGGTGTTTTCAGCACCAAAAGTTCTCTAAATTACAACGCTAGGATCCTGGTGGTGCAAATCACCATACTGTGGTCAAAACATGTTCTTACATCTGGGCCAGAAAGGCACAAGGTAAACCTGTGGTCATCCTTCCTATATCAACACACATGCATGCAGGCAAGTTAGCATAATCACTCATATAATATATTGATCAGAATATATGTTCATCTTAATGAAGCTTGCATAAAGCCTAATCCACATTAATTTTTTTTTTAAAAAAAAAAAAAAAGCTTACTAGTAGGTTGAAAATATTACTTACAGGTCAGTCAACGAGAGATGACGAAATAGTTTTCTACTTAAAGTTGGCAGCTTATTTCTGGAAAGATCTCTGAAAAAATTAGATATTTTGATTTAAAATCACTTAACATCATAATATTGCTAGCCAATTGACTGATAATGTTCTGTGGCCTAACTAAAGATGTACGGAGCACCTAAATTATAAGTACAGTTTTCCAAAGGTAAGCAGGGTAAGTGCAGGGGTTGGGCAGTAACACAATAATATGATCACACCCTCATAGGCCCTCTGGTGTGTTGCCTGTAGTCTCTGCTGGCTTAGTTAGGCATGGAATACTGAGCAGTCAGTATGGTAAATTGTCAACTCTGTACTTACTAGGAACTGGACTACTACCTTTTCTCCACTGTGTGAGAAGTAGTTTGGCAATACCTACAATAACTTCAGTGTCAACTCTGTACATACTAGGAATTGGACTACCACCTTTTCTCCACTGTGTGAGAAGTAGTTTGGCAATACCTACAATAACTTCAGTGTCAACTCTGTACTTACTAGGAACTGGACTACCACCTTTTCTCCACTGTGTGAGAAGTAGTTTGGCAATACCTACAATAACTTCAGTGTCAACTCTGTACTTACTAGGAACTGGACTACTACCTTTTCTCCACTGTGTGAGAAGTAGTTTGGCAATACCTACAATAACTTCAGTGTCAACTCTGTACATACTAGGAATTGGACTACCACCTTTTCTCCACTGTGTGAGAAGTAGTTTGGCAATACCTACAATAACTTCAGAGACTGTTAGTAGCTTATCGCTCGACAACTTTTAGTGATGCTCCACAACTTTTGGTCCTACTATATATTTTTATTTTATCTCTACTTGTTCTTGTAGCATCATAAAAACTAGTGGCTAGAATTTTAAATTACTTAGCGGGGATCCAAATTACTAAAATATCAACTTACATTCCAAACTATCGTATGAAACTTAATAGGTCTGAAGTTGGACAATGGCCAGATAAAGGTTTGTTTTTTAAAGGGCAGAGGTAAGATTCTCAAAAATGTTTTTATTGCTGTCCCCATTGTGTAAAATTTTTATATAAAAAAAATCATAAAATTCTATCCTAAACCCTCTGCATATCCTGTATGTATAGCAAAAAAATACTGTATGGTGGAAAGAAGATAGAACCAACCTACAGCCTAAATGTATACAATAACTAAAAGCTCTGTAAAGCACAAAAAAGCTGAATTCATTTATTTAAGTACAAGAAAGCAGATGAGTTAATTTTTTTTCCTAAATAGCTTCCTTTACCTTAGTGCAGTCCTCCTTCACTTACCTCATCCTTCCATTTTGCTTTTAAATGTCCTTATTTCTTCTGAGAAATCCTCACTTCCTGTTCTTCTGTCTGTAACTCCACACAGTAATGCAAGGCTTTCTCCCTGGTGTGGAGAGTCGTGCTCGCCCCCTCCCTTGGACTACAGGAGAGTCAGGATGCTCTCTACGTTGCAGATAGAGAAAGGAGCTGTGTGTTAGTGGGAGTCCTGACTCCTCACCAGGGAGAAAGCCTTGCATTATGGTGTAGAGTTACAGACAGAAGAACATAAAGTGAGGATTTCTCAGAAGAAATAAGGACATTTAAAAGCAAAATGGAAGAATGAGATAAGTGAAGGAGAACGGCATTAAGTATAGAAACATTGGGTCTAAGGTCCCCAAACCTTGGACCAAACAAAAAAGGGGGGGGCACAGTTGGACTATTGCGGTACATGTAGAATTGGATAACAAAATTACTAAATAAGGGTAAAATAATTTTATTAAATACACAGAAGAAAAAACACAATACAGAGCTTAAAATGGTGACGACCATACATAACGCCAGTATAATAATCCCGGTGGGGAACAAAATAATGCGTTGGGGGTCATGACAATCTTGACCGGTTTCGCGGTATTGACCGCTTCATCAGAAGTATGTCTAGATGTATCCCGCAGAGGAGAATCACCGAACGAGGTCCCATGTGGAGGCCAGAGGGCAAGAACATGGGGATGGATCTACTAATGCAAAGAAGGATGGTGATTCATAGAAGGTGCCCCAAGGATAGGGGCCCAGCTTAAACATGTGCTGAAAACATATGTTGAGTTGGAGAAACATCCTCAACGGTAGTGAGTACGTATGGAGGAGGGGAGGCGTCACGGTAATGATGCCAGCCACTAACACTGTGGATTGGGTAGATCACACAGTGATCCCGAGAATCGGCATCCCTTTCGCTGTGAGTGAGAACGGCATTAAGGTAAAGGAAGCTATTTAGGGGGGGGAAAATTACCTTTACAACCCCTTCAAGCTGTAAGCATTGTACAAGAAATGTCAACATGGTAGGACATACATAGAGGAGGTAACAATATCTTGTCCCCATCCAGAATAATCATACTCTAGGTTTAAAACTTTAGTTAATGCAAAATTAACAATTTTTTTTATAAACAAGGACATTATATGTGTCTGTTATGACTACAATTACTGTACCATATCCGTATACCAGAAACATTAATAACAGTCTAATTATATGGCATATCAGTTTGGGAGACTTGACCTTTAGGCTTAGCAGCAATAGACATCTGACACCTTCTATAATTTTAGATAATTATTAATGTGGTCTATGCCAGCTAAAAAAAAGAATGTTGACTAAGCTTGCTAAAGAAAAAAAAAAAAAGAAGGCTATGAATTCTCAGAGAACTTTACGAGTGATTCAGTGAAATTTAAGGTTGCATATCACATCTTTTTGTAACATGCATTAAAAGCCCAAACAGCTTGTCTTTATATGATTCAGAGGTGTAGTAACACTTTCAAGGAATGTCTGAATGCTGCAGATCATCTGCTATAATGGCAAAGCATTTGCTCAAGTAAGAAATTGATTACTCACATGTAAGTAAGTTTGAGGTTCTTGCGGAATGCCTGGCGAGACACAAACTTGAGGCTAGAGTCTACCACGGTTCTAAAAGGAAACAGTCAGAGTTTAACAAAGTCCCCAAATAACACAATCTGCTGCCAGGATTTAATAGACTCAGGACAGACGTTAGCTTCATATAACTCACATATAAGTAATGTGTTCTCCTTTACAGAAGAAAAATACATTATACACAGATTGAAATATACAATTGAAGTATACATATTGAAGTATTGAAGTAAGTATACATTTTGAAGTATACATATATAATTCATAATTACCAGTAGTTATAAGTACCATATGTAATGCAAATACCACACTCCCTATTATTTCATAAATATATTTTACTATGTACAGCTAGTCCTTTCAAAACAGATTTGTAAAAATATAATTACAGTTAATTTAACTTTTTTTTTGATTTAAAATTTTAAGCTGTGACTTAAAGACTTTATGAATAAACCATGATGGTTGATCACAGTGCTTGCGGTGTCAGATTTATACCTCTTCCCTGCTAGGTCAACTGCCTTGTGCGGCCCCTACATTTTGTATCGCACCCAGTCACACTTCACGTAGCTCTCATGAATTTGTGTGAGCGATTTTCACACAATTCTGTGTGTGTTACATGTAGGGCAGCTCATTCACTTCAATAGACTGCCCTGTGCGTGTTTGTTGCCCAAAAGAAGCTCCTGCTCCTATTTAGGTGACGCAATTTTTAAAGGCACATTTTGCAACAAGGGTTTTGCAGCAATTGCCACGTGATTTGGAATTATGGGCAGAATAGTGCCAAATGTCCAAATCTACAAGTGTGAATGGGGCCTAACAAGATAAATCACAGTCATGCTAAGATCAGAAAAATAAAAGAGATAATTTGTCCAGAATACCTAAAACTGACAACTGGAAAAGTAAGGAAAACTGCCACCCTTCCCTGCTAGCAATTTAGTTTTAAAGCAGAACTATAGGCAAATGTTTTATTTGTTTAATTTTGGAGCAAGGTTATAGCCCCTGTCAATTTATTTTTTCCATCTGTGTCCCATTGGGGGAATTTTTCTTCACTTCCTGTCCCAAAGCCAAAACAGAAAGTGGTAAGTTATCCCTCCAGAGTCAGGGAATCCCAGCATGTCACCAGGATCACCAGAATCAGGGACCCCTTTGGAAGATTTCCTCTCTGTTCTATTCTGCTGTCAACCCTAAATTTGGGATTTTCTATTCCTTTCACATTCGATGGTAAACAGGACAACTAATGCTTCTCCACTCTATCCAAAACTAAGTCTAGTTATACTTTATTGTGTAATCTCAAAATGGATGAACTGAAAACTGTAAACAGTACACATTGGGGCAGATTTACTAAAGGCAGTTTCACTCTGCAGGTGCAGTTGTTCCAAAACTTAGTAAATAAGCTTCACTTTGCAAAGAATACCCAATCATGTGCAAGGAAAAAAAAAACAGCATTTTTGCATTCACATGATTGGATGATGGAAGTCAGCAGGGCTTCTGCTCACATAGTACAACTGCACTTTGCAAAGTTCACAGTCTATTTTCCTTAGTAAATCGAACCCATTATTCCCACCACCAATCTATATATATATATATATATATATATATATATGTATATATATATATATATATATATATATATACTGTATATACAAAATGTGCCCAGCCAGCGAGAAGCAGGTCAACACTCAGAAACCTTTAATTTTACAAGAGAATGTGTTGCTAATTAGTCAGCAATATGACTTATGGGCGGCTGTGTGCCACTCTTGGCAACCCTGTTGCCCTAGACTACAACTTATGTTGGCTGGGCAGAAATCTGGCTTCATTCACTAATGATTCTACTGATGATAGTTATAAGGGCTAGTTTACACTTGCTTCAAAACATGCCGTTGGATGAGCTTTGTTAAAGCTCTCTGGGCGCCAGTCTGGGCGCCAGTCAAAGCCCTTGGCCCCTGGCACTAAATAAAATGGTTAGCTTACAGTCCTTCTTTGGAGGCTTTGAAGCACCACTGAAGCTACAAGGGGTATAATTTTTGAAGCAACGCAAAAGCAGGTGTAAACATGACTGTAAGCTAACCATTTAATTTACGGGTATGACCGGGGCTTTGACTGGTGTTCAGTGAGCTTTCAAGCTGAAACAAGTGTTAGGGCTCATTTACACTTGCTTTGGCTTCAACACACATTAAGGCCTATTTTATACTTCAAAACAACGCTTTGGACAGGCCAGTCAAAGCCTCTGTCACTAAATAAAATGGTTAGCTTATAGTCCTGTTTACATCTTGCTTTTGCTTTGCTTTGGCTTCGCTTAAAAAATGATACCCCTTGTCGCTTTAGTTGTGCTTCAGTGTCTTCAAATCCCCCATAGAAGTCTATGGCAAAACTCTCTTGAAGCACCACTGAAGCCCCACCAAAGGCTCATCGAAGCCCCACCAAAGGCTCATCGAAGCCCTGTTGAAGCTCCACCAAAGCCTAATCGAAACCCCACCGAAGCCTCATCGAAGCACAAAGCAAAAGCAAGGTGTAAACAGGACTGTTAGGCCTTGTACACACGAGGGAATATATCCGATGGGAACGGTCCGACGGACCGTTCCCATCGGATCTGTCCGCCGGATTGCTTTGATCCGATGGCTGTACACACCATTGGATCAAATTCCCTGCCGGCGGACAGCGCGGTGACGCGGCGGTGATGTTGACGCCGCCACGTCACCGCCATGTCACCGCACCAGGAAGTAAACACTTCCGCGCGCAGGCGTTGGATCCATTCACAGGATACGACGCATGTGCGGGCAGATATGTCCGCTGGTTTGCCGTACTAACCAATGGACATATCTGACGGACAGCTCTCCGGCGGAAAAATTCCAAAGCATGCTTTGGAATTTTTCCGCCGGAGGAATCCGGCCAGAACGGTCCGTTTGCCCCTACACACGAGCGGATTTTTTGGCTGAAATGGTCCGTCGGACCATGTTCAGCGGATTTATTCCCTCGTGTGTACAAGGCCTAAGATAACCATATTATTTAGTGACAGGAGCTTTGACTGACGTTCAGAGAGCTTTAACAATTTGTGTCCGAAGCCATGTTTTGAAGCAAGTGTAAACTAGCCCAAAATGAACCCTAAGTCACATAAATGGAGTGAGGAAATTGCCTTTTAAAGATTTTTAACATGAAAAACTGTATTCTGATAACTTTATGTGGTTCGTACAGGTAATGGTAGTATACAGTAGTATTCAGTAAATTAATTGTTGTGGATGCCTTTCCATATTGCATGCCTTTCTTTATAATGTTCACCACATTAACATACACACCAATATGTCCAGCAAAAGTAACCACAACGGTGGATACTTGAACAGAGCAACAGAGTTTTTGTGTTTTTAAAGATTAAAACCATGTGAATAAAGCACCCTGCAATGTTAGAATTAGTGCAAACACTTCTGACATTTGCTGGACAGTTTGATCTGTCTGTATATGTTGCCAAGAAGTATTAAAGCCTATCTAAGGTCAAAATGTAAAATCATATATTCATTTCTACATTGTATTTGAATTATTTCTAGTCTACGCCTATTACTTTTAATGATCTTGAAGTTTTAAAACGTACTTTGTAAAGATCCCCACATATTTAGTTCCTTGAATTTTCTGACATGTATTGACCATGCTTGCGAATAGGCACTGCTGTGTCACACATTTCCCAGAGCCTGACACATATTTCATTGCGTTACTGCAAGTTTAATGTCATATAGTTCTGTGCGTTACTGTAAGTTTAACGCCATATATTTCATTGCGTTACTGCAAGTTTAATGTCATATAGTTCTGTGCGTTACTGTAAGTTTAACGCCATATAGCAATGCTTAGAGGAGGAGTTTCAGGAAGCGGAGTCAGTACAGGAATCACTGCTTGCATGCAGCAAGGTACCATGGTATATGTAGTGCTTTAAAGTAAAAGAGGAGAATCTGCAAAGCATGCTGGGAAACTGAGGAAATTGTGGAACAAGATGGCCAGCAGACAGAACGACCTCACAGCATGAAAGGAGATTTTTCAAGCAAGAATATATTGGATTGGCAAAAAAAAACTATTGTTTAAATCTGATTACATTGCTGATCTTAAAAATATATATTTTATACTGTAACCAAAGATTTCCTTAAGAAAGGCACATGAAATACAAATACAATGAATGTACTGAATATAATAATTACATCTAATAATCCCATTTATACTATAGTTACAGAAGGTAGAGCTGGGAAGATGCCCAATGTCAAGTATTTGCTTTGACTGTAGTGGCTAAAGGGTAACTTCAAACAACTATTGGGACCAGGAATTAAATAATTAGATGGGTGTAAATATAAAAATAAGTGAATCTAAACCTATATTTTTTTCTTTAAAATAACAAACATGTCATGCTCTCCTGCTCTGTGCCGTTTATATATATATACACATACAGTGTATATATATATATATATATATATATATATATATATATATATATATATATATATAGACCTTTATAATAAAACAGTCCATACTTTATTGCACAATTGGAGTCCCTTCTTTCTCCACATGCCATTGTATCTGGCCGAGATTGATCCAGAGAAGGTCTCATTGTTTATATTACCCTGCAGAGGTTTACCTGCATGCGTGTTTGACCATTCTAGAAATAGATGGTCCACCTCCTCCGGTTAAGCCCCTGTGAATAGGGTGATGGGTATCACAAGAGGACCTATTTAAACTCTGGTGGTGGAATTCTGTTGAAGTCATTTCCCTTCCTACTCATATACCATGTGGAGTGAACTTCTACAACATTTTTAGAACTGATCGTTTATGGATGTATAGGGACTCATATTGAGTTTTATTGTGTTTAACTACTGATATTGATTTATACTGTGTAACTTCACTATTTTATTTAACTTTGTAGAACGCAATTTTTTTACTATGCTTATATCACATAGTTAGTTGCTGCTATTTTTCACTGTGCAAAGTGCAGTTGCCCCAGAGCTGAGTAAATGAGGCAAGACTTCACTTTGCAAAGAGTACCCAATCACGTGCAAGGAAAAAAAAAAAAAAAAGCATTTTTGCTTGCACATGATTGGATGATGGAAGTCAGCAGAGTTTCTGCTCTTTTACTAAGCTCTAGAGCAGTGGTTCTCAACCTTTTAGTGCCGTGACCCCTTGATAAAATTTCCCAAGTTGTGGGGACCCCTAACAGTAAAATTATTTTTGTAGCCTGGGTTGTCAGCACCCAAGGCAAGACAATTAATTGGTGCCCCTAACCAATGGAAATTTAGCGGTCCTGAGCCCCTCCACTCGTACACTATTAAAACCTCATATGGTACATTTTAGGATGTATCACTCTATCTCTTTGTTCGCCTTTCTTTCCCTTTTATCGCTCGCTATCCAAATTTATTGTCCTTCCCCCATCTCTCTCTAGCCATCTCTTATTCTTTCTCTCCCCTTTTTCTTTCTTCCTCCCCTCTTTTCCTCTCCCTTCCATGTATTCTCTATTTTTATTCCTTCTCTTACTCCTTGGTGGGGGGGGGGGGGGATGAGTGGCAATGCTTGGGAGTTTTTCTGATCACCATTAGGTGCTTTTGATTATGGTCATCTGCTGATCCGAGAACTGTAGTGGGGCCTTTTAATGGCAACTAGAATCACAGGTAGTGTTACCCACTGTCTCCGACTTTGTGGTTTCTTGTAGCAGTGACACCTATACAGAAATCAGGAGATGGGGTCTCCTCCAGCCCCTCACAATCCTCACCAGTCAGTGGACCTCTAGTCTGAGTGGGCAGCTGTGGGCTCCAGGAACAGCCCAGCTGGGCAGACGTAAAAAGGCTGGGAGAGGGGTGCGGGCTTCAGGAACAGCCCAGGATTTGGTGACCCCTGGCAAATCATCATTTGACCCCCGAGGGGGTCCCGACTCCCAGGTTGAGAACTACTGCTCTAGAGCAACTGCACTTTGCAAAGCACACAGTTTGTTTTTCCTTAGTAAATCTGTCTTTTTGAATTCTAGTGAGCCTTCTGGTCTGTGCCTTCATTGAATAAGAAGACAATTTTTAATTTTATTGGCCGTTGCAGAAATACTTAATTTACAGCTGGTCCTAGCAGCCTGTGTCTTGATTTACATTGACAGGGTGTCAGCATGTTAAATTTTAAGGAGCAATTTCACACTCCTTAGAAGAATCAGGTGCAGGTCATCCAGAAATGTGATCAAATTAAGCAAAATATCCATAAACTACGTAGGAGAACCTATGGACACTTACAAATTGTGTTTCTGTTCTGCCCTAATCTCATCCACTAGCTCCAGTTAAACAAAAGGAAGATATTACATAGGGTAGACCTTGTGACAATATAGTAATAAAATAAAATATACTTACAGATTTCTGAGCCCAGTGTAAATCTTAACATCATCTTCATTGATTGAGGCAAAAAAACGTTGGTTTGCAATGTAGCTATTAAAAAAGAGAATTGAGCATAAAAATTTAATGAAATGCCACACTTTCTTGAAAACATAAATTATTTTTACAACAATTTAGTTGAAGAGCATTTTAACGCAACCATTAATTTAAAGGAAAAGTATAAGAATGATGACTAGAACAAGTGGGAGGCAAACATTACAGTAGAGTATGTGAAGATAAATGATAACGCTATCAAGAACTACAATATCAACAATTTAAAAAAACTGTGCAATGCACTTAAAGCGGAGTTCCACCCAAAAATGGAACTTCCGCTTATCCCACTCCTCACCCCCTTAAATGCCACATTTGGCATGTCATTTTTGGGGGGGGAGTGGGGGCTTCAGGAGGAGTGGGACTTCCTGTCCCACTTCCTCCTTCCGCCAAGGGGCTGGTTAGTCGATTAAGCTTAATCGCCTACAGCAGCCCCTCCCTGTAGGCGATCGCCTGGGACACATGACAGGTCCCATACGATTGCATGTCCAATCAGCGGCGAGCCGCACCGCGCGCATGTGCAGTGCTGCTCGCGCATGCGCAGTGGGTGCCCGGCCGTGAAGCCGAAGGGTGCCCACAGTTACGATGAGGACGCCGGCTGGGGAGGGGGGGAGAGGAGCGGAGCCCCGGTCGGCACGTCGCTGGAACGCTGGAGCAGGTAAGTGATTGTTTATTAAAAGCCAGCAGCTACACTTTTTGTAGCTGCTGACTTTTAATAAACATAAAACAAGGCTGGAACACCCCTTTAAAGGGTTGATCCAGCATCCAAAAATGTATACTTAATTTTTTGTCAAAATCAGAGAGTTAAACCGCTTGAGAATATATTATATGTCTTGGGGGGTTTATTGGTGCATACACTGTCACTAGAACAGTAGTATACTGTACCTGTACAATCTTGCCACAGATGTGAATCAATTTAATCCCTAGTTGAAATGAGTGAACTGTTTTGAATGGAATCTGATCCAACCTGGATTCCATTTTCACTTTTTCCTAATTTCCTCCATTGTGGAGTTTATAAAAAATCAGGTCTGGGAATCTGCTAGTAGATCAACAGCAACTTCAGTCTTGCCCTCAAACATGAGCTGTGTTTAAAGCAGACCTTGCACTTCAAGCAAGGTCTACTTATTCAACTTAAAAAATTTGGATGTGACTTTTTTATTTTCACATGCTCGATTTTTCACTTTTTTTTATAGAGTTAACAATAAGATCCAGACAGATATAAAATACACTTTTATGAAAGAGAGATCCTCAGAATCACGGCTGATCTCTTGTGTGTACAGGTTTATGTAACTGAGATGAGGAACAGAGAACATGTTCTCCACTTGCCATCACAGCACACAACTGCTCTGTCACAAAGCGGCTGTCTTATGAACGTGAGATCTGAAGACTTCACTGGCCGTTACTGTGAAATATCTCTGTCCCAGATTCTCCAGCTCAGAGGTAGAGAATCTGGGAGAGTGAGGCCTTGTACACACGACCGGTTTCCCTGGCAGAATCCATCAAGTAACTTGGTGGGAGAGCTTTTTTGCCGAGAAAAACGGTCGTGTGTATGTTTTTCATCGAGGAAACTGTAGAGGAACTCGCCGAGCAAAAAAGACAGCAAGTTCTCTTTTTCCTTGATGGGAATCAAATTGGCTCATCTAGTTCCTCGTCGGGCTGCTTTTCGACGAGAAACTCGAGCATGTGTATGCTAAGAAACCCGTGCACCTTCGGTAAAAGTAGCGTTTGTAATGGAAATAGCACATTTGTCACGCTGTAACAGACTGAAAATTGCAAATGTCTCTTACCAAACTTTTTCCTAACACGCAGTAACATGAGATTAGCAAAAGCAGCCCCTGCCATCTTATGTGTTGAAGTCACCGTGTTTGAGAACGAGGAGATTTGGTCTTTAACGTGTGTATGCAAAGCAAACTTGTTGAGTTCCTCGAGAAGCCTAACAGGGAACTCGACGAGGAAAATCATGTGTTTCGCCCGACGAGTTCCTTGGTCGTATGTACGAGGCCTAAGAAGACTTATTTCTTCCTATAGATCCTATTTATCAGCACCAGTGGGTAAAATGTTAATGTAATATAAATAATATAAATTATATATATATATATATATATCAAAAAAAGTTAAAAAATCCTGCGCTTATCCTACCGCCCTGGTTGAGGCAAATAATTAAAATGTTGATTATTTAGGATAAAACAAAATAGATAAATAACAAAAAGCTGCAATCCAAAAGGTCTGAACCCCTGATACAAAAATATAAAATAAGAAAAAAAATGCAAAAAACACCGGACATATAGGTCCACTCAAAACATTAATAGATACGATGATTGATAACAAATATATAAAGTGATAAGTGATTAAATGTAAAACCATGTATACATATAAAGAAATTATATATATATATATATACAATATGTAAAAATATATAAAATATAAATGATTCAGTCCAAAATAAATCTATAAGTAAGTGTCTTATAGAAAAGGGAATTAACCACTTCAGCCCTGGAAACCTTTATCCCCTTCCTGACCAGAGCATTTTTTGCAATTTGGCACTGCGTCGCTTTAACTGAAAATTGCGCGGTCATGCAACGATGTACCCTAACAAAATTTGCGTCCTTTTTTTCCCACAAATAGAGCTTTCTTTTGGAAGTATTTGATTACCACTGCGGTTTTAATTTTTTGCACTAGAGTGTACATTTTGAGAAAAATATATATTATTAACTTTTTGCTATAATAAATACCCCCCAAATAAAAAAATAAAAAACTCTTCATCAGTTTAGGCCAATTACAATAAGTGTATATTGATTGGTTTGCACAAAAGTTATAATGTCTGCAAACTATGGGAAAGATTTATGGCATTTTTATTATTTATTTATTATTTACTAGTGATGGCAGTGATCTGCAATTGTTTGTGGTACTGCGACATTGCGACATTTATACTGCAATCAGTGCTATAAATATGCACTGAATACTGTGTAAAAATCACTGGTAGAGAAGGGTTTACACTAGGGGGCAATCAAGGGGATAAATGTGTGATCCCTAGATGTATTCTAACTGGATGGGGATGGAACTGACTTGGGGAGGAGACATATCTTTGTTCCTACTTAGTAGGAACAAACAATATATCTCCTCTCCCCTGACAGAACAGGGATTTGTGTGTTTGCACGCCAGCCACGCGCATCGTGTCCCCCACCGTGCAGCTCTTAAACGGAAAGGACGTACCCATACAGAGTTTCACCCAGCAGAGCCCTTGTGCTGCAGTATAAGTACGTGAACCAGTCGGGAACTGGTTAAGGTGAACCAAATGAGAACTTCAGTGTTTCTCAAATTGCAAATTACATAACTGTGATTATCCCATCACCACACAGATTGTGTTGATTAGAAACCCACTTTAAGAGGTTTCAGATGTTGGGAAGCGGGGTTTATGATCATGTGATCGCAAAAAGCGGTCGGGAGCTTTCCGTAAGCTGCCATTAACTGTGCACATTTTTGGTCAAATATGTGGTCACTCTGCCCCAAGGCCCACCCACCGAGAGGCCGCATATTTGTGTGCCTAGGGGTTAATATAAAAAAATATATCTATATAATGTTATACATAGTTATATTATATTTGTTTAGGCCCTGTTCATATCTGAGCAATGTAAAATCATAGGCAGAATTGCATGATTCTGTCTGTGATCCCAAATCATGCAAAAATTGTGTCAAAATGTGAAACACGCATCTGGGTGCCATTAATTGTTACTGGCACCCCAAATGTGGTTAGTGGACGTGCATGTTGCCACATGTTTTGTCATGTGAAAAATGTTCTCCTGTGATGACTGTGATCACAGGACACAGCCAAGACTAGAGCGGTTATGGGCGCTGTGATATGCGCTACCGATCATGTGACAGCTGTGCCCAATGACAGCCTTCACAGTGTAAACAGAGACACGTGTCTCTGTGTCAGTTCTCCCAGCTGAGCTCAGTGAGAGCTCAGTGTGTGTGTGTGTGTGGGGGGGGGGGGGCAGGGGAATCTGCAACATCTGTGACAGCTCTGTGTGTAAGGATGGCTTTACACACAGAGCTGTCACAGACCCCCCCCCACACACACACACACACACACATTACACCAAGCACAATCTGTCCCATCACATCTCAAGTACCGATACTTTTTTTCATGTACTTGCCGATACCTAATACCGATACTTTTTTTAAATGTCATGTGACAGTTTTCAAACCACAATACAGACTAAGGATATTTTCTTTACAATTATGAAGAACTCTAACTCAAGACATTATAAAAGAATAAAAATGAGTAAAATGAATAAAAATGTTTTATTTTCTTGTCACGCAGTAGTAAAAAACTCAAAGAATTTTCACAGAACATGTTGATAAATACAAAAAAAGTATTCTATTTAGGTATCGGGAGCATTTGCGCGAGTACAAGTACCGGTCCCGATAACGATACTAGTATCGGTATCTGGACAACCCTAATCTGTACCAATGCATAACAAATCTATCAGTGCCCCATCACAACTGTACCAGTGCACAAAACATCTGTCAGTGTCCCATCACATCTGTACCAGTGCACAAAACATCTGTCTGTCCCCATCACATCTGTACCAGTGCACAAAACATTTGTCTGTCCCCATCACATCTGTACCAGTACACAAAGCATCTGTCTGTCCCAATCACATCTGTACCAGTGCACAAAACATCTGTCTGTCCCCATCACATCTGTACAAGTGCACAAAACATCTGTCTGTCCCCATCACATCTGTACCAGTGCACAAAGCATCTGTCTGTCCCCATCACATCTGTACCAGTGCACAAAACATCTGTCTGTCCCCATCACATATGTACCAGTGCACAAAACATCTGTCTGTCCTCATCACATCTGTACCAGTGCACAAAACATCTGTCAGTGTCCCATCACATCTGTACCAGTGCACAAAACATCTGTCTGTCCCCATCACATCTGTAACAGTGCGCAAAGCATCTGTCTGTCCCCATCACATCTGTACCAGTGCACAAAACTTCTGTCACAGTCCCCCATCATATCTGTACCAGTGCACAAAGCATCTGTCTGTCCCCATCACATCTGTACCAGTGCACAAAGCATCTGTCTGTCCCCATCACATCTGTACCAGTGCACAAAACATCTGTCTGTCCTCATCACATCTGTACCAGTGCACAAAGCATCTGTCTGTCCCCATCACATATGTACCAGTGCACAAAACATCTGTCTGTCCCCATCACATCTGTACCAGTGCACAAAACATTTGTCAGTCCCCATCACATCTGTACCAGTGCACAAAACATCTGTCTGTCCCCATCACATCTGTACCAGTGCACAAAACATCTGCCTGTCCCCATCACATCTGTAACAGTGCGCAAAGCATCTGTCTGTCCCCATCACATCTGTACCAGTGCACAAAACATCTGTCTGTCCCCATCACATCTGTACCAGTGCACAAAACATCTGTCAGTGTCCCATCACATCTGTACCAGTGCACAAAACATCTGTCTGTCCCCATCACATCTGTACCAGTGCACAAAACATCTGTCAGTGTCCCATCACATCTGTACCAGTGCACAAAACATCTGTCTGTCCCCATCACATCTGTAACAGTGCACAAAACATCTGTCTGTCCCCATTACATCTGTATCAGTGCACAAAACGTCTGTCGCAGTCCCCCATCACATCTGTACCAGTGCACACCACATCTGTCTGTCCCCATTACATCTGTAACAGTGCACAAAACATCTGTCACAGTCCCCCATCACATCTGTACCAGTGCACAAAACATCTGTCAGTGTCCCATCACATCTGTCACAGTGCACAAAACATCTGTGAGGCCGCGTACACACGACCGGTTTCCTCGACAGAATCCATCAAGAAACTTGGTGGCAGAGCTGTTTTGCCGAGGAAAACAGTCGTGTGTATGCTTTTCATCGAGAAAACTGTCGAGAAGCAAGTTCTCTTTTTCCTCGATGGGAGTCTCAATTTCCTCGTCGTATTTCTCGTATGGCTGGTTTTCGACGAGGAACACATTGGTGTGTATGCTTAGAAACCCGCGCACCTTCGGTAAAAGTAGCGTTTGTAATGGAAATAGCACATTTGTCACGCTGTAACAGACTGAAAAGTGCAAATGTCTCTTACCAAACTTTTACCTAACACGCAGTAACATGACATTAGCAAATGCAGCCCCAAGGGTTGTGCCAGTGGAATTGAACTTCCCCTGCTGTTGTATGTATTGAAGTCACCGTGTTTGAGAACGAGGAGATTTGGTCTTGACTGTGTGTACGCAAAGACAGCTTGTCAAGTTTCTCGACAAGCCTAACAAGGAACCCGTCGAAGAAACCGATGTGTCTTTCCCGACGAGTTCCTCGGTCATGTGTACGAGGCCTCAGTGTCTCATCACATCTGTACCAGTACACAAAACATCTGTCAGTATACCATTACATCTGTACCAGTACACAAAACATCTGCATAAGTACAATAGTGTTGGATTGTGACATCAACACCTCTCAGTGTCCGCCAGTGGCCGATCAACATCTGTCAGTGTACAAGTGCACAAAAACATCTGTCAGTGCACCAGTGTCCCACCAATAAATAAATCAAATATTAAAATTGCCCTCATCCCCCCATGATAGCGTGTAAAGGTGAACGCACATGTTGATCCCATACGCATATGTAAACAGCGATTGCAAAATCTGTGTGACATAGAAATTTGCAAAACCATTTTATTCTCTAGGGCCTCTTCTACAAACATATATAATGTTTGGGGGTTCTAAGTCATTTTCCAGCAAAAATACAGATTTTTGGCCTAGTCTTAACATGGATAATGGCTGAAGGTGCTGCTTGGATGTTGTGCTTCTGCATGTGGTCAGGCTGTGAAAAAGTCTCACACATGTGATATCACCATGCTCAGGACAAGTAGCAGAATGTGTTTCGGGGTGTAGTTGCAAGTATGCCTATGCCATGTGTGAGAAATAACTTGTAATGGGACATTTGTGTGAAGAGAAAAGAAAGGTATTTTCTTACTTTTCAAAGAATTGTGGGAAAAAAATTACAATGTCAATAACCTTTTCATGCCTCTTACTAAATACCTTGGACTGTCTACTTTCCAAAAAGGGGTAATTTGGGGAATATTTGTACTGTCTTGACATGTTAGGACCTCCAGAAATGAGTCGGTACATCTGGTGTGATCAAGTTTTAATGATTGTTACCATAGCTTGTAGACTCTATTATTTTCAAACAGACAAAATAATATACACTGATTTGGGTTAAGAAATGTTGCAGTATAGATTTTGGCCAAAATTTATGAAGAGAAATTACTTATTTGCTAAATTTTATAAACTAAACTAAGAAAAATAAAAATTTCCCAAATTTCCAGTCTTTTTTTCATTTGTAAAATATGCCTGGGTAGGAAGGGGGGTGAAAGTGCTCAGTATTGCGGTGGTTAAAGAAAAAAAAAAGCATTCCAAAATGCATATAAAAAAAGAATCCTCAGTGCATAATGCTTATTATTTTCTTTTGAACTTTGGTTTCACTTTTTAAACTGGGCTGCACTGTAATCTCACAATATCTCATGAGATCACAGGCAGCCCATCCCTTTCTACACAGATCTCAGCTTTTTTCAGAGGAAAAGCTTCTACTCCTCAGGGCTTTTTTCTCAGAGAATAGGTGCAGGAAGTGCCCCTTTGTGAGTCAATTCATGTTTCCGCCCCCTACCCATCTCAAAGCACCATTTCTTGATTTAACCCCCCCCCCCCCTACACCCATCTCTTAGTACCACCCCATTTAGAGAATACCAGTCCATCAACAATAAACCATGAGCAGCAACAACAGATCTACCAGAAGCCAGCATCAGTTGACCCCCTCCCTCAACAGCAGATCCCGTCCAGCAAAAAATGACCCCCCCCCCCCCCCCCCAGCAACATAAGCTCCCATCCCAGTAAACTAGCAACAATAGACGTCCCCAGCAACAATAGACCACAATGCAAAAATAGATCTGCTCCTTCAAAAATAGATCCCCCAACAGTCAGTATTAATAGACCTTCCAACACACCCCCAGCACCCTTGCCATTACATACAGTATATTCAATACTAGGGGTGCAGGAACTGTGTTCCACTGAGTTCCCAGCAGAAAAAAAGCCCTGATTCTCCCTCTGAGAACAGAAGTTCTCAACTTTATAAACAGGCTGCAGAGGAGATAATTTTCCTTTGAGAACTACAGAGAACTGAACTGAAAGAAAACTCCTCCGTTTAATAAAGGTATGCCATCGTAATGGATCTGTTCATTAACAAATCAATCAGCTTTAGATGTAGGGGTCTGTAGATTAGCCACTAGATACAAGATAAAATAACTACTACAATGGCTCTGTCTAAATGTTTTACAGCACTTGAAATAAAATACGTAGGTAGTTTTTAATGCTGGCTTTTAGGTGCTTATATAATGAAATGAGTAAAGACAATTCACTTAGCAAAGTGAATGTCCACTTAGCTAAATAAATAAAGTGTGTCTTCCAATCACATGCAAGATAAAATTCCTTGTGTGTTTTGTGTACCTTGCATGATTGGGCAATTCAAAGTGACCATTGCTTCCCCATATTCCCTAATACTGTATATGATATTGATAACATTGATTCTATTCATCAAGCTTATTTCTTTCACATGTATATCTGAAAAAAATATATATATTGATAAGAATATGCATTTCCATTAAACTTGTTTGTGTATGAACAATACAGTAGGGGGGACTTTAAAAGCCAAAAGCCGATTAAAGTAAGAAAGTCTGAGGGAGAAGCCAGCAAAGTGTCAAAGAAGGATTACTCAGAGACATAATTCGATGTTTGAAGTCAACACAGGTTTTTGTCACCCCACTTTCCACTACAGAAAAACAGGTTCAAGGTGTCTCTCATGTCTGCCAGCAGCAGTCAGGTCTGGAAAGGGCTGAAATTGATGCTGTACGAGTAAATTTTCTCACAATTTCCACCATATTTTGACAGCCATGGAGATTGAATCAAGGCATCCTACCACCATTGTATGGCAGGGACCATGGTAGAATGTTCTGATCCATTCCATTATCTGAAAGACGTTTGAAAGTAATTTGATTTACTAGAAAATTGCTTATGTTTTAAGGCCATTATTAAAGAGAGGAAACTGTGGAGTAGGGATCTTATTATGGATCAAGAGAGCAAGAAATGGGCAAGCAAACATAGTATACTATTTAGCATATTGCAAGTGAGTTTTGGAACTCTAAGCTCAATTTAAAGCAAATATACCCTTAGTAACGGCTTCCTCCTCCTAAAATAACAACCACGCTGGTCAAAACCTTGCACATTAGCTTCTAGACAATTCTTAGACACAAAATTAGCAATCTAACAAAGACATACATAAGGTTGATTTACTAAAGGCAACTAGAATGTGAACTTTGCAAAGTGCAGTTGCAGTAGTAAATGAGCAGAAGCTCTACTGACTTCCATCATTCAATCATGTGCAAGCAAAAATTCCTTTTTTTTTTCCTTAAATGTGATTGGGTATTTTTTGCAAAGTGAACCTAACCTCAAGCTTTGGAGAAACTGCCCTTGCAGAGTGAAACGTTTGCCTTTAGTAAATCAACTCCAATGTCCTCGACATTCCTCTATATATATATATATATATATATATATATATATATATATATATATATATATATATATATCCATAATTGTTATTGAAGGTGTACTCTAATAAAGATGGTAGATTAAGACTTGAAATGGACAAGTAATTCTGCCTATCTGTCCAGTTCTAGCTGTAGACCTCCACTCTACCGTGTTCCCTTTTGTCAATGTAGCAAAGTCCTGGGGCCCCTGAAGCCCAATGGTGAAATTCAGAGTTAAGGACAGCTGACATCCTTCAGTGTAGAGTGGGTTACAAGGCATGGTGGGTGTAATGCAAAATGAACAGGTGGGCGCCAGATTGCAAAGAGATTTATTGTCTCCTGAACAGAACTGTTGGAGAGAGGATTAGGGCCAGGGCACCCTTAGATAGATGCAATGTTAATTGGCAGACTCCAAGACTTCTATAGGTAGACAGCTATACGGGTGAAGGCCTCCAGCCAGACACCACTTTTGTATAGGTAGGACTGTTGTCTCCTATGGCAACAATCTTGTAGCTGTTACTAACAGTAAAGGTATTATACTTTCTGCAACACAAACAGTTCTCTTTACCCCACACTCACTGTGTGTATTTACTCAACAAGCCCTCTGTCTCTCTCACTAGAATTCAGATTTACTAGCCACTGGATCCCCTGAGCTCTTTTTCACTGTAGCACTCGGTATCTTCCTCAAGCGTCACACAGCTTCACTGCTGGGTCCCTGGTTTGGCACTCCAGATACTCCTCAAGCTTCACCCCTGCTGACACGTTAGGTCCTTGGCTTGGCACTCAACAAACGTCACCTCTGCTGTCCCACGGTATCCCTGACTTGGCACTTGCTGATGCTACTTCACTGTCTCTCTCACTAGAATTCAGATTTACTAGCCACTGGATCCCCTGAGCTCTTTCACTGTAGCACTCGGTATCTTCCTCAAGCGTCACCCAGCTTCACTGCTGGGTCCCTGGTTTGGCACTCCAGATACTCCTCAAGCTTCACCCCTGCTGACACGTTAGGTCCTTGGCTTGGCACTCATCAAATGTCACCTCTGCTGTCCCACTGTGTCCCTGACTTGGCACTTGCTGATGCTACTTCACTGTTGGGGAGAAGTCTGCTCTGGTACTGGCCTCAGCTCACTCACTGTGGTCTCAGGTAGCAAGCTACCTCTGACCATGACTGGTTCCCCAGCCGGCAGAACTGTTACTTCTGGTTGGACTACAAGCCCACAGTCCCAACCCTGCACTACTTCTGTATGGGCTCTCAGATAGCCTAGCAGCCAGATGTCCTCAGGATAGACCTTAGATTTCTGGCCTAGCAATACGACACACGTCCATCCAGACAGGTGCCACAGAAACCCCAAACACCTGATTCCACCCAAATAAATAGGTTCTCCCAGCAGGTCAAGGGACCCAAGAAAATCCCCGCCCTGCTGAGACACCCCATTAATTCCTAATCTGTCCTTGCAGTGCTTGTCTTATCTAATGTCACCAGATACCCGGCCATCTAGTAACAGAAGAGAGAAGTGCAGCAATTCCAGAATAAGGGCAAAATCAATTGACCTTCTAACAATTTGCCAAGGCACCTATCACATGGCAATTAAATGTAATAGCAACCCTGCTTAAACATCAGGGTGTTACATCAATAAATTGGTATTCTTGGAACCTTCTTGCATGTGCAGGTGAGCTAGTCCCAAACACAAGTGTAAGCACCTTCCCATCAATAACATACAGAAATCCCAATGTGTCATTACAAGGAAGTTCTTCGCTGCCTATTATTTAATCCACACCTACCTTGGTAGTTCAATTCTGATTGATAATACATAAAGAAAAAGCACATTACTGTGCACAGTTTAAACCTCAGAAAGGAAGCCTACTTCCAGTTCTCACAAGCAAGAAGCCCTTTGGATTCAGACTGCAGTAGATTCAGGGGTGGACTGGCCATTGGGACTACAGGGAGTTTCCCGGTGGGCCGATGGCTCAGTGGGCCGGCTTCGGTGACAACGGACCGCCGCCCCCCCCCTCCGATCCTCTGTCTCTCCCTTCCCGCAGCGATGACTTGGGGGGAACAAAGAGCAGGGGGGTGACAGAGGAGCATGGGGGAGGGGACAGACAGCTGACTCAACAGCTATGGCCTGGGAGTTTCTCACTCTCTCTCTTGCCTAATCTTGTCCCATAAGGGGGGGGCACCAAACTGATTCTTTGCCCCGGGTGAAATAATGTGTAGCATTCCCACTGGTACTGCCTACAAGAGTACCAGTACCAGCCATTCTACTGTAATAAAGTAGAACGGCTAGTGGCTAGTGAAGGGGGAGAGGGGGCTTGGGTGGCCGGGGGGGTGCCGGAGTTGTCCGGCCGCCATGGGAGAGACCTGTCAAAGTGGGCCAGTCTGGATGAAGTCCAGGGCCAAATTTTTGTCCCAGTCCATCCCTGAGTAGATTACATAGAATTCAGATTAAGGCAAATTAAATGGATTTTCTGTCTTCAGCACAGCTGCAGTGTTCCCTAAAGTGCATTACCAGTTCATTGATTGATTTGTCTTGTTGCCTGGAATTGCACTTTGGACCTCTATTACCTATTTTTTATTTATTTTTTTGCAAATGAGGCAATCTGTGCATAATGTCCGTTTAAATAAATAATATATTTAATGTATAATTTGCATTAATATACCATATTATAAAAGATATAATCTCGACATTCTATAGCTGATAACTATAATAGGTTGCAGTGTGGCAGATATGTCATGAACTGTCTGAAAATAATAGATGGCATAGGAATCCTGGCTGCCATATATTGTATATCAGTATGTCAGTTCTATCATTCTCACCAAGTAAGAAATATCTGCAGCACAGGAAATAGACAATGTAGCTGTCCACTCATTACCGGTATGTATTTGTTATCAGTGATAAAAAGCATATATGTACTTAGCCACAGAACTCTTATAATGCTAGAATTAATAACATACTGTTGAAAAAATAGCTAAATTGTTTTGCTATATGCAGTAAAGTTATTTGGAATAAATGACTTAATTTAATACAAGCATGTAATATGTAGAGAGGTCAAGTGCCTGTGTTTTCTAGTGCTACATCCAGGTCACCATAAAAACTTTTCATCATTCTATATTTATGTAAAACCTTTATCCCAATAGGAAAAAAAAACTGTTGCTGTAACTGCTTATAAAGAATTAGCTGGAGTTTGGCTTCAGCTTGTTAGTGTATCTAAATCTGCTATGACATCTAACACTCCCCTCTCCCCGGACTGATAATGCTAGTGTCCAAAGGTGTCGCTTTTTCTCCTTCATCCAGAGTGTAGGAAACCTAATATAGAAGGTGTGTTACTGGCTGAATTACCAGGGAAAAAGTGTGATGTCACAACATCTAGGGATTGGTAAGCTTCAATATATTACATTTTTGGTTTGGGGTTTAATACCGCTTTAAGACAACGTGGCTACCTAAAATCACATCATGATGGTACATGACTTGTTCTTGGGTGTTTAAACCTCTACTCCTGGATCCCAAGCTGCCAGTCTAAAGCCTTGTACACACGATCAGTCCATCCGATGAAAACGGTCTGAAGGACAGTTGTCTTAGGTTAACCGATGAAGCTGACTGATGGTCTGATGTGCCTACACACCATCAGTTAAAAAAAATGATTGTATTATCAGAACGCGGTGACGTAAAACACAACGACGTGCTGAAAAGATGAGGGTTCAATGCTTCCAAGCATGCGTCGACTTGATTCTGAGCATGTGCGGGTTTTTAACCGATTGTCGTGCCTACTAACGGTTGGTTTTAAACTATCGGTTACGAGTCCATAGGTTAATTTTAAAGCAAGTTGGCTTTTCTTTAACCTAAGATTAAATACCCTATGGGGCCCACACACGATGGGTTTTGACTGATAAAAACGGTCCATCAGACCGTTGTCCTCTGGCTAACCTATCGTGTGTACAAGGCCTAAGGCTAGGTTTTACACATATGTCAGTGTGGGAATATGTGTAAATGGTCAACCATTCCATACCTGCAGGCACTCGCAGGCAAAATACGCTGTTTTTATTAGACGTGTGAGTGTCATTAATTCATAATGGCACCCCCACATTCAATATCGGAAAATGCACCATGTAATTTCCATGCAGCTGCAATTTTAAAAAGATGCCGGGACCTCAAATTAATGGACTGTTGTGCCTGCGCAAATGCAAGCCACACCTATTGCATAGGTGTGAACCTAGCCTAATGCCCCGTACATATGAGTGGAAATTCCGTTGGAAAAACCTTGAATGTTTTTTCAGCCGAAATTTCCGCTCAACTTGGCTTACATACACACGATCACACAAAAGTTCTCTGAATGCGGTGACGCACAACACTACAGCGAGGCAAGAGAAAATTATGTTCAATGCTTCCGAGCATGCGTCAAATTGTTTCCAAACATGCGTCAGAATTTTGCACGTCGGAATTGCTACGGACAATCAGATTTTCCGATCAGAATTTTTTCCGTTGGAAAATTTGAGAACCAGCTCTCAATCTTTTGCTGGCAGAAATTCCGACAGCAAAAGTCCGATGGAGCATACACACGTTCCGAATTTCTGATCAAAAGCTTACATCGGTCTTTTGCTGTCGGAATTTCCGACCGTGTGAACGCGGCATAAGAGTGTCCTTTAGTAAACAACAACAATCTGCCTATATTTTAGGTTATTTTTTTAATGATTATGATTTCCTGCACTACAAAATATTAAAACACAATTCCATGCAACATATCCAACCAGTCAGGGGACTAGTGACATTATTCAACACTACAACTACTTTTCCAAGTTTGTTGTAACTCATAGCAGTTAGATATGGTATTGAATTGGTCAGCTTCCTAAGGGTCCTTTCACATGGACATCATCCATAAAATCATGTTTTTTTTTTTGTTGCTAAGAAAAATTGATGAATACGGATTCAGATTATAGTTTAGTTCAGCTTGATGTACACTAGTCTACATCTGTTTTTGCATCTGTTTTTAAAGGCTTTGCAGAAATCAATCATAGGAGACAAAAGTATAAACCAAAAATGTTTCTTGCCTAACATCCCAAATGCAGTGCATTTGCCTGCATTGGATCGTATGGTGCAGAAGTGCCATGAGATCCAGTTGTAGTGCATGCACTACTTTTGCTGTGGTCCAGTGCGAATCAGCCCATATAAAATTAATTAACTCAAATCTCACCACACTGCATTGGCATATGAATTGCACCAGCCCTAAACACAGATATACACTATATATTAACAAAAGTATTGGGACACCTGCCTTTATACACACATGAACTTTAATGGCATACCAGTCTTAGTCTGTAGGGTTCAATATTGAGTTGGCCCACCCTTTGCAGTTATAACATCTTCAACTTCTGGGAAGGCTGTCCACAAGGTTTAGGAGTGTGTCTATGGGAATGTTTGACCATTCTTCCAAAAGCGCATTTGTGAGGTCAGGCACTGATGTTTTAGCGAAAAGGCCTGACTTACAGTCTGCGCTCTAATTCATCCCAAAGGTGATCTATCGGATTGAGGTCAGCACTCTGTAGAGGCCAGTCAAGTTCCTCCACCCCAAACTCAATCGTCCATGTCTTTTTGGACCTTGTTTTGTGCACTGGTCCAAATTATTTGGTGGAGGGGGGATTATGGTGTGGGGTTGTTTTTCAGGGGTTGGGCTTGGACCCTTAGTTCCATTGAAGGGAACTCTCAAGGCATCAACATACCAAGACATTTTGGGCAAGACCAAGACATTTCATGCTCCCAACTTTGTGGGAACAGTTTGGGTATGGCCCCTTCCTGTTCCAACATGACTGCACACCAGTGCACAAAGCAAGGTCCATAAAGACATGGGGTGGAGGAACTTGACTGGCATGCACAGAGTCCTGACCTCAACCCGATAGAACACCTTTGGGATGAATTAGAGCTGAGACTGTGAGCCCAGCCTTCTTGCCCAACACCAGTGCCTGACCTCACAAATGCACTTCTAGAAGAATGGTCAAACATTCCCTCAAACACGCTCTAAACCTTTTTACGCTGTTATAGCTGAAAAGGGTGGACCACTTAAATATTGAACCCTACGGACTAAGACTGGGATAACATTAAAATTCATGTGTATGTAAAGGCAGGTGTCCCAATATTTTTGGTAATATAGTGTATATGAAATGGAAGTAAACGGACGGCATTAATTTACATCTTTTCAGTCCTGTCTAAACAGAAAAGAATGCAGCCTTGCTCCATTTACAAAAATGGAAATGAAAGGATACGGATGTAGGCAGCTGTAAATGTATGTTCGCTTACCCGTTGGCAAATATTCAGTCTGGATCTATCTAAAAAACTGACAGATGGAACTAGACTGAAAGCCTGTGTGAAAAGACCCTTAACCTGTGCTGTGTAATTTCCGCTCAATCTTCTTAATGCATCACCATTCAGATTCAATCTCCAAGGCAGGTGTGGATCTGACTGGTGGTTGTAAAAGCGCCAACACTTTCAGGCTTTTTGTGTGTATCGCAGGCCATAGATGCTGCAAATTTCTTTCCTACAACCACGAGTTTCAGGAAAGAAATTTGCATGATTCCCCCTTTAACACATACAGTGCTGACAGGTAAATCCCTCCTGCCGATACATTGTATTTTCCTGGTGAGGGTGGGGAAGACAGTGATTATTGCTAGCAGCTTAAGCTGCCCTGTGTGGAGGGACACTATTCCAAGGCAGCCTGTATAGATCCCTGGCTTCTATGTGGACCTGGGTGCCTGCCTGGTCTGCAGCCAAAAGAGCATATGAAGAGAGAGAAAGCCTGGCAGCACTTCCACACATGGTACATACTGGTCAGCAAATGCCTTTCACACTTCTGTGCTTAATTATTCCAGCAATGATTAAAGTGTTAATAAACTCAGGACCCTGCATTCACTATATCTGGTCTCCCACAGTACACAGAACATGGAAATGCAATTATTTTAGTAAATATAAACAGTAGTATATAGCAGTCTTGTGACTTCAATCAGTGTCCAGCCAAGCACTGGTTAAAGCTTGTAGGAGGAGTTTTCTGACTGTCCAATTAGACTGCAAGACCCCTGACCCTCTGTCTGGAACATGCTAATTGGCCTTGTGCTGATTACATGCACTATCCCAAGAAAAAAACTCTCTAGCAATACACATCAAACTGAGCATGTGCAACCTGACTCCATAGACTCTGTATTATCAGGAAACGGCAGGACAGGATCAAAATGCCTTTTTAAACAATGCAGAGGATTGCAGACTTAGGTTACACAGTGGGGTCAATTCACAAAGCTTTTTTTTCCCGATTTCGGTCATTATTTTAACGATTTTGCACGTTATTGAAGCTAGTTCAATTCACTAAACGATTTAACGCTTTGAAAATCATCAAATAACGTTTCACTACACTGAACCGATATTTTAAGGTGTGGAGCATTATTTAACGATTTGATCATCATTTTAAAGAGTCAAATCGTTATTTTAAAGAGTCAAATCTTTAAATATGTACAGAAGTGCAATTCACAAAGATTTTTTTGACAGTTATCGATCGTTAAATTAACACCTCCCTCAGGGTGTGTTATGACATTTCCCAGGCGATATTTTGTTGTTAGAGGAAGCTTTTGGCGATTTTTGTAGTGTAGTGAAGTTTTTAGTAGTGTTGGGCAAGATAGAACCGTGCTCTATTTGAACTTAAAATTATCCAGAGGCGAAGAAGAACACGTTAGAATGTTGTTCAGATTTATAAACGTGTATTCCGTTCACATACTATTTTGGATGACTTTTCTGAAACCCAGGTGATAGCTAAATTCTGATTATCATCTCCCATGATTTATTCTCTGTATGAGGAAATACACATGGCTTTAGAAAAGCACACACTAGAAGTTTTACACATCACATGCTCAATCTCCACGTGTGTATTGCTTGTGTCTCTCTCTCGCTCTGCATCTGCTCTTTTCCACATGCAGCTGTTCTCCTCCCCTTCTGCTCTCTCCAGCATTAGTTAACGATCTTATACGTTATTATTACACTTTGGGACGTTAAAATAACTCTTGAGTAGTTAGCATAACGATTGGATAAAGAGTCAGTTGAAAACCATAATGACTATGTTGAATAACGATTATAGCTTTCGTGAATACCATGTTTGCTAGCGTTAAATAAGGAGTGCTAACTTAACAACTGAAGAAAACCAATAACGTTTCTCTTTGTGAATAGACCCCAGTGAGTCTAACAAGCATGCTTTACTGCATATACAGACTGATTTTACTATTGTGGGTTTAGTAACACTTGGAAGGATTAAGCACAGAAGTGTAAAAACGCATCTGTTGACCAGTATGCACCATGTGTGTCACATCGTTGTTTTTATGTATCTACAATAAAGAAGTGTTTATAGCTTGATCAATCAACTTGGTACATTCTTACATCCTGCCCATACACGGTTCGAATCTCAGCCAGTTGAGCAGGAACTGACTGAGATTCGATCTGCCTATGGCCGGCTAAGGGACAGCGATGAGCTTGCAGCAGGTGAGTTTTTAAATTACTCTCATGTATTACAATCAGGTAAGCAAGGGTTTCCAAGATCAGCAACAATAATGTAGTAAATAACATATATACAGTACCTGAAAACAGGTAAGCTGTGTTTACTGTGTTCACAGCTAATTAGCTAATTTTAGCTTTAAAGTACACAAAAAAATACCTAATAGCAAATATGAACTATTTCACTAAACTATGCTTTATATCAAGTGAAAATAACCTTTGGTAAAGGATTAAAAAATGGATGCTACTGGGGGTTTACACGTTTTTGCCCTATTCCAGAAAACTAGAATTGTCTCAGTGATTCCCCATTGTTTCACACAGTCAGAACTTCAGTGAAAAGTCTAGTTCTGTACATGAAAGTGCTGGAAACAGGCTTGGAATGCATGCTTCCCATATACATTTGCTATTAAAGTTGTTGTAAACCCGGTTACACCACTTTTACCTACAGGTAAGCATATAACAAGGTTTACCTGTAGGTACCATGAATATCTCCTAAACTTGCACAGTTCAGGAGATATTCAGAATGTGCTGCTGCTGACGTTGTTGTATTTCCAATATATAATATATCAATTACTATTGATGAATATTAAGAGCCATTGCATATAAAAATTTGTAGTACCGTAATTACAGATTATCATTAGTGTTCGAAAAAATATCCATTTGGTATTACCTTGCATGGTTGTTTATGGAAATTCCATATTACATAGGGTCTTAAGGTCATTCCTAAGGCATGTACTTTTTATTTATTTGGTATAAAGAATTCCCACATAATTTATGTGGGAATTCTTTATACCAAAAAAAAGGCAAACTCTTTAAGAATGTTCTTACGATAATATGGAATTTCCATAAACAAACATGCAAGGTAATACCAAATGGATATTTTTTTAACACTAATAATAAGCTATAATTACTACTAATTATTATATGCAATAGCCCTTAATATTCATCAATAGTAATTGATATTTTATATATTGGACACAATAAGAATAATAAACCAAGGTCGGTAGGAGGGGGTCGTTTTCTGTTTTTGATTGAAGCAAAACCTTTTTACTTGGCTCATCTGATCCTCCAATATAGGTAACGAATACATGGATATGCTAAAGGGAGCTGGAAGAATCAAATTTGCAATTCATGCAGAGGATATTATCTGATGTCTGTGGTCACCTTCAGGCACTTATTGGCATCATCAAAATATTAGTCATCTGTAAAATTTTACTACCCTCTCATACCACCATGATAACTGTTATAGATGCCCAAGGCAATTATTTCAATGAATATATATGAGTAAATTACCCACAAATCTTCAACAAAAGTCATTTTTAATGAAGGTGTATAGATTTACTAAAGATCTAATTCCTCAGTAAATAAGAGAAACCAATGCTGCAAAGCAGTTGCCAACAAAACCTGTATGAGAATATAAACAGAATACACACGGAAGTGTGCTGGAGTTGTTACTGAAAAGGGTAATAAATACAGTAACAAATCAAAAGCACAGATACATCATCACCTCACTTGCTTTCAATGTGGATTAAAAATATTACTTAGTGTGCATTAGAAAAATAAGCTATGTGATGTTTATTATTGGTGAAAGTATTAGAAATCCACTACATTACATTTAGTTATTACCACTGGGCAACCTGAGACTGCCTGAAATTACTATATTAATAATTATTTTTATAGAGGCTCATTATACTCATTGTAGTCTTGCAATTACTAATATTTATTGTCGATGAATAGTCCATCAATTTACTACTTACCCGGGCTTTATAATGTCTGCTAATCAATTCCAACAAACACATGTTCCACTTGTGTGTTACATATGTATTATATATCTTGTGCTCCTATTCTACCCAATGAAGACTGAGACAATGTTAGAGGTACAATGTGTCAGTTATTGCTCGTAATACATATATATATATGCATATATATATATATATATATATATATATATATATATATATAATTTAAATGCAAATAGTAGCAATAAAAGGTAATGCAAAATTGCTAAATTTACATTTTACTTTTTCAGTTCTTATTTCTTTTGCCAAGAAGTCGACAGTGGAAAATCAGAATGTGCCTTTTATTTAAATCTGTTAACTCTGAATACATTTACAGAAATCTCCAAATAATGGTGTCTGAGCTTTGGACACCGCAGAGAATTATCCAACATGACCACACCCAGATTGAATTTGTCTGAAGTTGGCAAAAACATATCCTTTCTAATTAGTGGCCTACAGCCCATTCTTTTACAAATGACAGTTTTTCCTTAACTGACAATCATGTGCTAATATACAGTACAGACCAAAAGTTTGGACACACCTTCTCATTCCAAGAGTTTTCTTTATTTTCATGACTATGAAAATTGTAGATTCACACTGAAGGCATCAAAACTATGAATTAAAGCGGAGCTCCAGCCGCAATTTTTTTTTTTTTTTTAAGTCGGCAGCTACTAACAGTGTAGCTGCTGACTTTAAATAAGGACACTTACCTTGTCCTACTTGCCCGCGCTGATGGGCCCCCCGATGCCGGTCCCACGATCGCTCCGGGTCCCGCGCCACCATCCACACTATGGGAAACAGGCAGTGAAGCCGTACGGCTTCACTGCCCATTTCCTACTGCGCCTGCGTGAGTCTCACGCTGGCTTGTGAATGGGCGCGCTGCTCTCTGAGAACACACACAGTTCCCAGAAAGCAGCGCGCCCCATTCATTAGGAGAAGGAGAAGAAGAAATCGGACCGCGGTGCAGGTGAGGCAGATTACGGACTTCCGCATAGCAACAGGTATTTCGGGTGAGTATTTTTTTTTTTTCAGGTTTTTTTTTATTTAATTTTTTTAAAGAAGATGGGCAAAAGAGGTTTTCCTGGGTGGAACTCCGCTTTAACACATGTGGAATTATACACATAACAAAAAAGTGTGAAACAACTGAAAATATGTCATATTCTAGGTTCTTCAAAGTAGCCACCTTTTGCTTTGATTACTGCTTTGCACACTCTTGGCATTATCTTGATGAGCTTCAGTCACCTGAAATGGTCTTCCAACAATCTTGAAGGAGTTCCCAGAGATGCTTAGCACTTGTTGGCCCTTTTGCCTTCACTCTGCAGTCCAGCTCACCCCAAACCATCTCGATTGGGTTCAGGACCGGTGACTGTGGAGGCCAGGTCATCTGGAGCAGCACCCCATCACTCTCCTTCTTGGTCAAATAGCCCTTACACAGCCTGGAGGTGTGTTTGGGGTCATTGTCCTGTTGAAAAATAAATGATGGTCCAACTAAATGCAAACCGGATGGAATAGCATGCCGCTGCAAGATGCTGTGGTAGCCATGCTGGTTCAGTATGCCTTCAATTTTGAATAAATCCCCAACAGTGTCACCAGCAAAGCACCCCCAGACCATCACACCTCCTCCTCCATGCTTCACGGTGGGAACCAGGCATGTAGAGTCCATCCGTTCACCTTTTCTGCGTCGCACAAAGACAAGGTGGTTGGAACCAAAGATCTTAAATTTGGACTCATCAGACCAAAGCACAGATTTCCACTGGTCTAATGTCCATTCCTTGTGTTCTTTACCCCAAACAAGTCTCTTCTGCTTGTTGCCTTTCTTTAGCAGTGGTTTCCTAGCAGATATTCTACCATGGAGGCCTGATTCACACAGTCTCCTCTTAACAGTTGTTCTAGAGATGTGTCTGCTGCAAAAAGTGGCTACTTTGAAGAACCTAGAATATGACATATATTTTCAGTTGTTTCACAATTTTTTGTTATGTATACAATTCCACATGTGTTAATTCATAGTTTTGATGCCTCCAGTGTGACTCTACAATTTTCATAGTCATGAAAATAAAGAAAACTCTTGGAATGAGAAGGTGTGTCCAAACTTTTGGTCTGTACTGTACATTTATTTTGTTCTGTCTCCATAAATTTAGACACTAAGCCCAACGCTACATGGCCAGATACAATTCATGATTTGACACTCATTCTCCAGTTAAAGGGGTTGTAAAGGTACAATTTTTTTTCCTAAATAGCTTCCTTAACCTTAGTGCAGTCCTCCTTCACTTACCTCATCCTTTAATTTTGCTTTTAAATGTCCTTATTTCTTTTGAGAAATCCTCATTTCCTGTTCTTCTGTCTGTAACTCCACACAGTAATGCAAAGCTTTCTCCCTGGTGTGGAGTGTCGTGCTCGCCCCCTCCCTTGAACTACAGGAGAGTCAGGACGCTCTCTACGTTGCAGATAGAGAAATGAGCTGTGTGTTAGTGGGCGTCCTGACTCTCCTGTTGTCCAAAGGAGGGGGCGAGCACGACACTCCACACCAGGGAGAAAGCCTCGCATTACTGTGTGGAGTTACAGACAGAAAAACAGGAAGTGAGGATTTCTCAGAAGAAATAAGGACATTTAAAACAAAAATCGAAGGATGAGGTAAGTGAAGGAGGACTGCACTAAGGTAAAGGAAGCTATTTAGGAAAAAATAATTGTACCTTTAGAAGCCCTTTAAAGCAAAAACAAGTGTGCCTGGTGCTGCAAGCAACTGTTTTTGCTGACAGAACGACCTAGTTCAACCTTTCTCAACCAAGGCTCCATGGATCCTAGGGTTCATCTAACTGTTGCTAATGGTTCTCAGTGCAAGGAGCAATTTCTGGTTGTGAACAAACATGCCATCGCTTGTGAAACGCGTCTACCATTGCCTGTATTTGTCTGATCCTTTTGACAATAAAGATGACATCAAGATAAGTTGGAGTTCCAGTGTGCGACCAATTTATTGTTTTAAGGAGCAATTTCAAATGGAAACAAAGAAGAATGGCGGCACATTCAGAAGTAAAATCAAAAGAAAAGTCCATAAAATCAAGCACACATGACAAACATCTATCCAAAAAAAGTGCTCAGTGTCAGGAGCAATTTCTACCACTCAGAAAAGTTTCCACTAAATGATCATTTTAGCTATCTTGACCATCACACTAATGTCCAGTGAGCTGTAGATCTAGTAATGTTTAGCAAGGGTTCCCTGAGACTGGAACATTATTTCAAGGGTTCCCTAAGACTGGAACATTATTTCAAGGGTTCCCTAAAACTGGAACATTATTTCAATGGTTCTTCTGGATTTAAAAGGTTGAGAAAGGCTGACCTAGACAATCCTTCTCTCTTCCTAATAGGGAAAATGAAGTAGTGATCCTTTGGTGCATCGCTTCAATCCATTAGATAAGTTGTACAGGTGACAGTGGTAGATCCCACTGTGATTGAGGAAGGCCAGATTTCTCCCTGCCTGACATTCTCATCTATGTCCAGTCTTACTCTGCAATTGGATGGTTGCAAACTGTCATCCATGCACATTATTGCAGTGAGTATGATTTCAATAAAGGATTTGAGAATGTTCACGTAATACATTGAGAGGGCTAATTTACTAAAAAAAAAGTGCAAACTCTGGTGCAACTATGCATGGTAGCCAATCAGCTTCTAACTTTAGCTTGTTTAATTAAGCTTTGGCCAAAAAGTAAAAACTGGAAGCTGATTGATTTCTATGCAGAGCTGCACCAGATTTCGCACTCTTCAGTTTAAGTATATCATCCCCAATGTTATTTCAGTTATCCAATCATGTTTAAAGCGGGGGTTCGTCCAAAAATAAACTCTCTAACATTAGCTATATCTATCCAGCATACTGCTAACATCTGCAGTATGCTGTTTTTTTTTTTTTCCGGTACTTATCGTAATACGAGCTCTTTTTGTCCGGCTCCGAGCGGGGGGTTTACTTCCGGGTATAGGCGTTCCTAAGCGAAGAGAATTTGATTGACGCGCTGCTAAAGCGTGTCACGCCTTCCGGAAATACCCAAAGTGACACTCGGGTGTTTATGGCGCCTGCGCAGTCAGCTCTACACGGCAGGCGCAGGCGCCGTAAACACTCGAGTGTCACTTTGGGTATTTCCGGAAGGCGTGACGCGCTTTAGCAGCCGTCAATCAACTCGTCTTCGCTTAGAAACGCCTACTGCCCGCACGATTGCCCACTCGCCGCCGGATAACAAGGCCTCGTATAAAGATAAGTACCGAAAAAAAAACAAAAAAAAAACAACATACTGCAGATGTTAGCAGTATGCTGGACCCATTGTCAAAAATGGATTTTAGGGTGAACCTCCTCTTTAAAGAAAATCTCTGTTTATGTATTTTATCTACATATGACTAGACAATTGAATTAAATATCCCCACAGTGTGCAGATTATCAAGTCCTTAGTAAATCGGCCTCTATGTGTCATATACTATTGTACAGGGGTGGACTGACAACTCATGGGGCCCCTGGGCGATAGAAGATTATGGGGCCCCCAGGCTTACAGATGGCCACCATGCCAGGAGGCATTGCATAGGCGGGGCAGCTAAAATCTCAGGATTTCCACATCAAATGAATGTCGGTTTTGGACATATCAGAGACAGATGTAAAAAAAACACACAGATTTTTACATACTGTCACTGGTTTTATTGAGCCTGGCAACCCTGATGGGGCCCCCTAGTGGCATGGGGCCCTCGGGCAGTGCCCGAGAGTCCCAATGGTCAGTCCGCCCTTGCTATTGTATGATAGGTATGGTTTTGATAATAATGTGAGATAATCTCACTGTGTATCGGTAACACACCATCAAATAGGAGTTAATCAGTATATGACATATATGGCAACATGCTGACTAGTTTTCCTTTTCATATTTGCTGATGCAGCAAACAGAAGCAGGAACCACAGTGGTGATTATGGGGGTCACGCCCAACACAAAAAAAGAACTGGTCAGGGGCTGACCTTCCTGCACATTTAGATACTTCTGTGTACAACCAGATTTTTAGGCACACTAGTGATTTTTAATGGCCCAAACTAAATATTTTAGCAGCCTTTGATTGTCCATTCCAGTACATTGAGGACAAAATGGAACTGATTACCAAAAAAATATGACCATATTTAGAACTCCTAATAGAACTATATATATATATATATATATATATATATATATATATATATATATGTATATAGATATATAGATATATAGATAGATATATAGATCTATCTATATATCTATATATATATATATATATATATATATATATTTCTCTCTCTCTATATATATATATATATATATATATATAAAGTACTTCCCAATGTTAGACATTATAAATCATAGTGAAACTACTGATTAATATCATCATTACAATACTATAATCTGTAATCTTGGATTAGGTGTAGACTGAAGGCAATGTGAATCAGAATGAAACAAATTCTCTATTTATTCAAAAGTTTAATAGTTCTTAATTAAGTAAAAATGTATATGCATTATTAGTAATTTAATAAAGTAAAAATGTATACCCATTATTAGTAATTTTATCAAGTGAAAAGATATACTCATTATCCTTGCAAAACAAAATCTATATTTAAAAGTCATACTTTGCACTTTACTGATAGACTAACATTTTCACAAGCTGATGTTACTTGTCCATCATCAAAGAATAAAGGGGCAGATTCACGTAGATCGGCGCATTATCATTCCGGCGTAGCGCACCACTTTTCCGTTAGACTTGCGCAATCTAGCCGCGTAATCCGGCGATTCACGTAGCTTTTACGCAAGAGCTTGCGCAAACGTAAGGTTTTTTCCGTAGGCGTAAGGAGGAGTAATACAAATTGGGAGGGACGTGGGCGTGTTACATTGAAATGAGCCGTGACCCCATGCAAATGAAGGGCCGGCCGACTCGCGCATGCGCGCGTGAAGGAAACCATGTCAGCTCCGTTGTGCGCATGCTCACAACTCGGGAGCGGCGCAATCATTGAAATTGGAAATGGACTAGGGCAATGTTGTGAACTACGCAGACAGCATAAATAGACACACACAAACGCCCTTCCATTGCAAAAGTACATCCCTTTGTGTCCCTTCCCATTGAATCAAGTGCTTTTGCTCTGTTGTTCGTTAGAGTGTGTTTTGTAGTTGTGAGATTAGTGTTCTGTGTGATCTTGTGCTTGTTGGTAGTTTTGTGAAAGTGTATTTTGATAAGTGTTTGAGACTGTTTGTTTGATTGATAGATTTCTGAGCGTTTGTTTTCTTGCTTTATTTTTTCATCTGATTTTTTTGTGTGTGTTTCTTGCTGAGTGCTAGTGTGATTTTTGGCTGTTCTTTTTCTCTTTGTGTGTGTTCTTGTCTGATTGGTTGTGCTTGTATTTGTGACAGATTTTTGGTGACTGCTAGTGAGTTTGTTTGGAAGTATGACTGAGAGAAAAAGAAAGCTCAATTTTACTGTGGGGGAAAAAAGAATTCTTGCCCGGGCCATTACCGACTATGGGCGTTTTCTCCACGGCCCGCAGAGTGCCACCACCACCCCGGCCAGGAGGAGGGAGATATTGGATATAATCACGGAGCAGGTCAATTCATCGGGGGAGGGGGAGACACGGACCCGCTCTGGGATAGAAAAGAAAATAAATGACCTCCGGCGTGAGGTGAAAAAAAAACTGGCCGCAATAAATGCCCATGCCAGGGGCACAGGAGGGGGCCCACCATGCCGGGTTAGATTTTCAGAGACGGAGCGTGTGGTGGCCCTGACCTTTCACCGGCATGAAGTGGAGGGCCTGCCAGGCTTTGACACAAGTCCGGTCCCCGCGGTGCCAGGTAAGGTTTTTATTTCTCTCAGGTGTGTAGCATGTGTGGGGGAGGGGGTGAAAGGGAATATGTGGCAAGTGTGTGGATCCTCCAACCTGTGAATGTTTTGTGTCATCCACAGCTGTGCAGGAGGGTGCAGGGCCATCTGGACTGACCGCTCCAACCCCAGGACAGCAGCCTAATGAGGCCCCCCCAACAAGGCCAGAGTCCGCAGAGGAGGAACAAGAGGAGGGGGAGGATCATGCGGAGGACGATCATGAGGAGGAGCAGAATCATGAGGAGGAGGAGTCCATGGAAGGCACTGGCCCTTTGGTTTCTGCGGACTCTTCCCCTCTGGCTGCAAGAAGCCTGCCCTCCCTAAGGGTCAGCCCCCCCCCCCTCCTCCCCCAACATGGCTCCCCTCACAAGGGCCTCCCCTTCTCCCCGGCCACAACCATCAGCAAGAGCCAGGAGGTCATCCCCAAGCACCAGGGGGGCGCCCAATCTCATGCCCGCCTGTCTGAGAAGGAACCTGGCCACCCAGACCCGCCTTCTGAGACAGCTCTGCCAGACTATGGGGCGGGTGGATCAGAGCCTGTCCTCCATTAATGATAGCCTGGGTAACCTGGACTCCCACTCCCGGGCCTCCACAACCTGCCTAAATGACCTGCAAACTACAGCAGCAGGCGTTGGGCAGGATGTGAGGGCCCTTACCCAGGCTATCCAGGGCAACACGGCAACACTTGGTGCTGCCCTGGACAGAATAGCCGTGGCCTTGGAGGGCAGGCCGCCAGGTGGGCAGATCTCAGGGGCTGCTCCTCCTTCCCCGGCTTTTCCCCTCCCCCATGCGTCTCCCCTGAGGGTCCGGGGCCGTGGCCGGGGGCGCCCCAGGCGTGGCTCAGGCAGAGGGCAATAATTTTTTTTTCCCCCTTTTGTTTGTTTGGAAAGCTTTTTTATTTTTGTTCTCTGCTTTTTTTTGTTTTTTCTAAGCATTTTTTTTTTCAATGCATTTTTGTTTGTTTGACTTTTTTGGCATATTTTGGGTTGTGAATGATGTTTGAATGTGGGGGTGACATTCCTGCTGGAAAAGGGGTGTCACCCTCAATTTTGGTGGAGAAGGGTTCCCCAGGACCAGGGAGAAGTGATTCCCAGGTCCGTGTGAATGGTGTATGAATGTACAGTGACATAATTGGAGCCTTGACGTGGCGTTACTGCTCACCAGTCTTGCATGGTGGACTGGTGCCAATCCAATTTGATGAGGATGTGGGGTGTGTGTGCTAGGGACCATAGTGGTGTGCATGCATGCATTCTCATTGTGCCATGATTAATGTGTGTGTTTAACGTGCAAAGATGCCCAATATGAGCTGCCTCCTGACTGCTCTTCCCTCAGAAGACGGGGTATCCTCGGTTAGGGGTTGATTTTCTGGTTGGGGGGTCAGATCATCACGTAGCTCAACCTGCAGGCCCTTCCTCACTGCGAGATTGTGTAGCATGCAACATGCAGCGATGATATGGCACACGAAGTTTGGGGAATACAACAGTGTACCCCCAGACTTATCCAGGCATCGGAAACGTGACTTCAGGAGGCCAAAGGTGCGCTCCACCACTGCACGGGTTTTGATGTGTGCTTCATTGTATCGTTCCTCTCCTGGGGTTTGGGGGTTCCGGATAGGAGTCATGAGATGGGGTCCCAGTGCATATGCAGAGTCACCTGTAAAGGAAAAGACAGGAGAATGTTAGTCATGCATGTGCCACTTCTGTTGTGCATGACGGGAGGGGATAGTCATGCCTGACTCCCATGTCACTCACCAACCAGCCAGGTGTTCCCATACACGTTCTGTTCGAATTCTGTTCGGATGTGGCTTTGATTGTAGATGTAGCTGTCATGGCTGGACCCTGGGTGTTTGGCACGGACGTGCCATATGAGGCCTTGGGCATCAACTATCACCTGTACGTTGATGGAATGCCAATTCTTCCGATTGCGGTACATGTGCTCGGTCTCATGGGGGGGCTGGAGTGCCACATGTGTGCAATCTATGGCCCCGATGGTGCGTGGGAATCTGGCAATTCGGTAGAAATCTGCCATTGCCTTGATTCGAAGCTCCTCAGTGGTGGGTTTGATGATTTGGTTGGCCAAGCGTGTGAGGATTGCAGGGACAACCTGGTGCACACATCTGCTCATGGAGGATTGTGACATCCCAGCCACCACTCCACTTGTACGCTGAAAAGAGCCACTGGCAAGGACATGGAGTGTTGCCAGGACCTTGACCAGTGGCTGCACTGCATGTGAGCGTTGTGTTGGGCTGGTGATGTCCTCCTGCAAGGTTGTGGTTAATTCCAGGATGGCATGAGGGGGGAATCTGAAGATGCGAAAGACCTCTGAATCATTCATGCCAAACAGGTGTATGCGGGTGCGGTATACCCTCTCCCGTGCCATCCTCCGTGCCCTCCTCCTTCTTTGGTCATCTATATTCACTAGTGCAGCTATGAGCGACGATGCCCCTAGCATGTTGGCAGTCAAATTGTAGTGCAACACGTGTGTGTGGTCTGCTCCTCAGTAACGGTGTTGCTTTATCTGACAATTAGACTTTTTTTCAAAAGTTAGATCAGCTTTTATGGGCTCTAACTTTAGACAGGACATTTTGCAGTTGCGCACATCGCGTAGCCTGCGCAGCAACTGCGTTTTTTTGTGGATCCCCGTAACTCCCTCATTAGCATATTTGACTAGCAAATCAATGGTGTGTCTAGCGCAGTTTTGCGCGAAGGGAAGCGAATGTCTAACTCAATTACGCCGGACCAAAAAACGTAGATTTCTGGCGTATATTGTTTTGTGAATCGCGTCCAACTATACGCACGCGCACATTTAGACTTACGCACGCGCAACAGCAGTTGCGCACGCGTAATCGCTCTGTGAATCTGGCCCAAAGTCTCCATATGTTCGGTGGATATGGATTCCCTGAATAAATTGCCATATAATATGTTGATTAAAACATACAAAATGTGGAATGATTTTGACCTTTTGGATGGCACATCCTTTAGACTTTTCCAGGACAACAGAACTAAGAGGACTGAAAAATATTTCAATTAATGTTATTTTAACTGCCAGCTTAGTTAATTGTAACATCCAACTTGTAAAATGTATCTATTGTGCGGTTAAAGAGAAGCTTAAAGACAAAGGGGCAGATTCACGTAGATCGGCGCATTATCATTCCGGCGTAGCGCACCACTTTTCCGTTAGACTTGCGCAATCTAGCCGCGTAATCCGGCGATTCACGTAGCTTTTACGCAAGAGCTTGCGCAAACGTAAGGTTTTTTCCGTAGGCGTAAGGAGGAGTAATACAAATTGGGAGGGACGTGGGCGTGTTACATTGAAATGAGCCGTGACCCCATGCAAATGAAGGGCCGGCCGACTCGCGCATGCGCGCGTGAAGGAAACCATGTCAGCTCCGTTGTGCGCATGCTCACAACTCGGGAGCGGCGCAATCATTGAAATTGGAAATGGACTAGGGCAATGTTGTGAACTACGCAGACAGCATAAATAGACACACACAAACGCCCTTCCATTGCAAAAGTACATCCCTTTGTGTCCCTTCCCATTGAATCAAGTGCTTTTGCTCTGTTGTTCGTTAGAGTGTGTTTTGTAGTTGTCAGATTAGTGTTCTGTGTGATCTTGTGCTTGTTGGTAGTTTTGTGAAAGTGTATTTTGATAAGTGTTTGAGACTGTTTGTTTGATTGATAGATTTCTGAGCGTTTGTTTTCTTGCATTTTTTTTTCATCTGATTTTTTTGTGTGTGTTTCTTGCTGAGTGCTAGTGTGATTTTTGGCTGTTCTTTTTCTCTTTGTGTGTGTTCTTGTCTGATTGGTTGTGCTTGTATTTGTGACAGATTTTTGGTGACTGCTAGTGAGTTTGTTTGGAAGTATGACTGAGAGAAAAAGAAAGCTCAATTTTACTGTGGGGGAAAAAAGAATTCTTGCCCGGGCCATTACCGACTATGGGCGTTTTCTCCACGGCCCGCAGAGTGCCACCACCACCCCGGCCAGGAGGAGGGAGATATTGGATATAATCACGGAGCAGGTCAATTCATCGGGGGAGGGGGAGACACGGACCCGCTCTGGGATAGAAAAGAAAATAAATGACCTCCGGCGTGAGGTGAAAAAAAAACTGGCCGCAATAAATGCCCATGCCAGGGGCACAGGAGGGGGCCCACCATGCCGGGTTAGATTTTCAGAGACGGAGCGTGTGGTGGCCCTGACCTTTCACCGGCATGAAGTGGAGGGCCTGCCAGGCTTTGACACAAGTCCGGTCCCCGCGGTGCCAGGTAAGGTTTTTATTTCTCTCAGGTGTGTAGCATGTGTGGGGGAGGGGGTGAAAGGGAATATGTGGCAAGTGTGTGGATCCTCCAACCTGTGAATGTTTTGTGTCATCCACAGCTGTGCAGGAGGGTGCAGGGCCATCTGGACTGACCGCTCCAACCCCAGGACAGCAGCCTAATGAGGCCCCCCCAACAAGGCCAGAGTCCGCAGAGGAGGAACAAGAGGAGGGGGAGGATCATGCGGAGGACGATCATGAGGAGGAGCAGAATCATGAGGAGGAGGAGTCCATGGAAGGCACTGGCCCTTTGGTTTCTGCGGACTCTTCCCCTCTGGCTGCAAGAAGCCTGCCCTCCCTAAGGGTCAGCCCCCCCCCCCCTCCTCCCCCAACATGGCTCCCCTCACAAGGGCCTCCCCTTCTCCCCGGCCACAACCATCAGCAAGAGCCAGGAGGTCATCCCCAAGCACCAGGGGGGCGCCCAATCTCATGCCCGCCTGTCTGAGAAGGAACCTGGCCACCCAGACCCGCCTTCTGAGACAGCTCTGCCAGACTATGGGGCGGGTGGATCAGAGCCTGTCCTCCATTAATGATAGCCTGGGTAACCTGGACTCCCACTCCCGGGCCTCCACAACCTGCCTAAATGACCTGCAAACTACAGCAGCAGGCGTTGGGCAGGATGTGAGGGCCCTTACCCAGGCTATCCAGGGCAACACGGCAACACTTGGTGCTGCCCTGGACAGAATAGCCGTGGCCTTGGAGGGCAGGCCGCCAGGTGGGCAGATCTCAGGGGCTGCTCCTCCTTCCCCGGCTTTTCCCCTCCCCCATGCGTCTCCCCTGAGGGTCCGGGGCCGTGGCCGGGGGCGCCCCAGGCGTGGCTCAGGCAGAGGGCAATAATTTTTTTTTCCCCCTTTTGTTTGTTTTGAAAGCTTTTTTATTTTTGTTCTCTGCTTTTTTTTGTTTTTTCTAAGCATTTTTTTTTTCAATGCATTTTTGTTTGTTTGACTTTTTTGGCATATTTTGGGTTGTGAATGATGTTTGAATGTGGGGGTGACATTCCTGCTGGAAAAGGGGTGTCACCCTCAATTTTGGTGGAGAAGGGTTCCCCAGGACCAGGGAGAAGTGATTCCCAGGTCCGTGTGAATGGTGTATGAATGTACAGTGACATAATTGGAGCCTTGACGTGGCGTTACTGCTCACCAGTCTTGCATGGTGGACTGGTGCCAATCCAATTTGATGAGGATGTGGGGTGTGTGTGCTAGGGACCATAGTGGTGTGCATGCATGCATTCTCATTGTGCCATGATTAATGTGTGTGTTTAACGTGCAAAGATGCCCAATATGAGCTGCCTCCTGACTGCTCTTCCCTCAGAAGACGGGGTATCCTCGGTTAGGGGTTGATTTTCTGGTTGGGGGGTCAGATCATCACGTAGCTCAACCTGCAGGCCCTTCCTCACTGCGAGATTGTGCAGCATGCAACATGCAGCGATGATATGGCACACGAAGTTTGGGGAATACAACAGTGTACCCCCAGACTTATCCAGGCATCGGAAACGTGACTTCAGGAGGCCAAAGGTGCGCTCCACCACTGCACGGGTTTTGATGTGTGCTTCATTGTATCGTTCCTCTCCTGGGGTTTGGGGGTTCCGGATAGGAGTCATGAGATGGGGTCCCAGTGCATATGCAGAGTCACCTGTAAAGGAAAAGACAGGAGAATGTTAGTCATGCATGTGCCACTTCTGTTGTGCATGACGGGAGGGGATAGTCATGCCTGACTCCCATGTCACTCACCAACCAGCCAGGTGTTCCCATACACGTTCTGTTCGAATTCTGTTCGGATGTGGCTTTGATTGTAGATGTAGCTGTCATGGCTGGACCCTGGGTGTTTGGCACGGACGTGCCATATGAGGCCTTGGGCATCAACTATCACCTGTACGTTGATGGAGTGCCAATTCTTCCGATTGCGGTACATGTGCTCGGTCTCATGGGGGGGCTGGAGTGCCACATGTGTGCAATCTATGGCCCCGATGGTGCGTGGGAATCTGGCAATTCGGTAGAAATCTGCCATTGCCTTGATTCGAAGCTCCTCAGTGGTGGGTTTGATGATTTGGTTGGCCAAGCGTGTGAGGATTGCAGGGACAACCTGGTGCACACATCTGCTCATGGAGGATTGTGACATCCCAGCCACCACTCCACTTGTACGCTGAAAAGAGCCACTGGCAAGGACATGGAGTGTTGCCAGGACCTTGACCAGTGGCTGCACTGCATGTGAGCGTTGTGTTGGGCTGGTGATGTCCTCCTGCAAGGTTGTGGTTAATTCCAGGATGGCATGAGGGGGGAATCTGAAGATGCGAAAGACCTCTGAATCATTCATGCCAAACAGGTGTATGCGGGTGCGGTATACCCTCTCCCGTGCCATCCTCCGTGCCCTCCTCCTTCTTTGGTCATCTATATTCACTAGTGCAGCTATGAGCGACGATGCCCCTAGCATGTTGGCAGTCAAATTGTAGTGCAACACGTGTGTGTGGTCTGCTCCTCAGTAACGGTGTTGCTTTATCTGACAATTAGACTTTTTTTCAAAAGTTAGATCAGCTTTTATGGGCTCTAACTTTAGACAGGACATTTTGCAGTTGCGCACATCGCGTAGCCTGCGCAGCAACTGCGTTTTTTTGTGGATCCCCGTAACTCCCTCATTAGCATATTTGACTAGCAAATCAATGGTGTGTCTAGCGCAGTTTTGCGCGAAGGGAAGCGAATGTCTAACTCAATTACGCCGGACCAAAAAACGTAGATTTCTGGCGTATATTGTTTTGTGAATCGCGTCCAACTATACGCACGCGCACATTTAGACTTACGCACGCGCAACAGCAGTTGCGCACGCGTAATCGCTCTGTGAATCTGGCCCAAAGTAAACACTGGAAGAGTAAACTGTAGTTAGGAGTATTCTGTATACGCCATTTATGAATGTATTGTACTATTTTGGTGACTCTCATAAAAGAAAGTAGAACATTGTCATAAGGATTTATAGACAGATGTACTAAAGTACTACTATGCTGACCCGCTTGTTTATCAAGACGAGTGACTAATTTGTGGCCACGGAAATACGTTTTTTTTTGTTTTTTAAAGTCTGCCACTTAATTCTAGTATCTTCACAATGGAACTTATCATCATATAGGAAATTTTAAACAATGAAGACACCATTACTCATTGGGTAAACACCTAGCAGCAAAACGACCCCACCTGCTATTCATGTGTGCTCATCTATGGTGCAGGTATAAGGTGTACTCTCTGATAAATAACTCCCCTCTACTGTGTACAGAATATCTGTTGGGGCATCCGGATAATAAATATCCATGGGCTGACTTACTAAAATAATTCAAAGTGATTTCAAACATATAGTCAGCATAAGGTAATAAATAAATATACTCCCCTATACTGTGTACAGAATATCTGTGAGGGAATCAGGATAATAAATATCCAGGAGCTGACTTCCTAAAATAATTCAAAGTAATTTCAAACATATAGTCAGCATAAAGTAAAAAAATGTAATAATAGCAAAAAAATAAAAACAATTCCAATGGACTTGATTGAAGTTTGAAAGAGCGGATACACAAAATGTAGAACCAGCTGCTAATATAACATATGCTGCATACATACATTTATAAATTCATTAAAAATAATACCTATGCAAGTGTTAGTTCATTTATTCTGTTGTATCTTATTATATTATAGTGGTCCTCGTGAATTTACAAACATATTGAATAAATTAACAATGTAATGAGGTTATTATGGTATTATTTTTTTGGTGTTTACCTTATCAGGCTACATATGTTTTACACTTTTAGAAGAGATAAACTGGTTTGCCATGAACTCTAACCTTGTACCTAGCATTTATTTGGACCCGATAAATGATTGGGTCATATGTATCCTGGCATTATGACAGTGAGCTGGGAGAGGAAAGGGAAGAACAAACCTTATAAGGACTAGGTGACACTTCCCTAGATACAAATAAAATGCCAAACTGCTACTATCATCCTCCCTGTAAGCGGTAACTACACATACCCATGATGTGTATGCCAGTTTCAAATGTACCCTGGCATAATCACAGTGGGTACTAGAAGAAGAAGGACAGACCTTGTAAGGACTTGGTGACTCTCTTCCCTAAATACAATAAAATGCCACACTACTACTACCATCCTCTACGCCAGTAGAACTATACATATGCATGTATATTTCATGTCAACTTGTTAAACAATTGTTTCAAATGTACCCAGACATGACCACAGTGGGTATCTAGAAGAAGAAGAAGGACAGACCTTGTAAGGACTTGGTGACTCTCTTCCCTAGATACAATAAAATGCCACACTACTTCTACCATCCTCTACGCTAGTAGAACTATACATATGCATGTATATTTTATGTCAACTTGTTAAACTATTGTTTCAAATGTACCCAGACATGACCACAGTGGGTATCTAGAAGAAGAAGAAGAAGAAGGAAAGACCTTATAAGGACTTGGTGACTCTCTTCCCTAGATACAATAAAATGCCACACTACTTCTACCATCCTCTACGCTAGTAGAACTATACATATGCATGTATATTTTATGTCAACTTGTTAAACTATTGTTTCAAATGTACCCAGACATGACCACAGTGGGTATCTAGAAGAAGAAGAAGAAGAAGGAAAGACCTTATAAGGACTTGGTGACTCTCTTCCCTAGATACAATAAAATGCCATACTACTACTACCATCCTCTACGCCAGTAGAACTATACATACTGTATGCATGTATATTTAATGTCAACTTGTTAAACAATTGTTTCAAATGTACCCAGACATGACCACAGTGGGTATCTAGAAGAAGAAAGACAGACCTTATAAGAACTTGGTGACTCTCTTCCCTAGATACAATAAAATGCCACACTACTACTACCATCCTTTACGCCAGTAGAACTATACATCTGCATGTACGTTTCATGTGGACTTGTTAAACCATTGTGTAAATTGTACACTGAGGTGATCACAGTGGGTATCTAGAAGGGGCAAAATAAACCTTACAAGGACTCAGTGACTCTCTTTCAAATAAAACGCCACACTGCTACCACAATCCATCCCACCAGAAGCACTACCCATGCCGAGCAGCTGCAATACAGGTACACATCATGTGAACTTATTGTGTAAAATATATCCTGGCATGATATCAGTGAGTATCTAGTAGGAACTGGGAGAGGAAGGGGAAGCACAGACCTTATAAAGACTTAGTAAATCTCTAGCCTAGATTTAAGTAAAATGCAACACTGCTAGTACCATTCACACTCCCAGCAGCACTACACATACCCAGCAACTGCAATACAGGTGAACTTATTAAAAGATTGTCTAAAATGTATCCTGGCATGATCACAGTGGGTACTGTATCTAGAAGGGGAAGGATAGACCTTATAAGGACTTGGTGACTCTCTTCTCTAGATACAAATTAAATGCCACACTGCTACTACCATCCACCCCATCACTTGTACTACACAGATCCAGCAGTTGGAATACAGGTACACTTCATGTGATCTTAAACTTTTGTGTAAAATGTATCATGGAGTGATCAGAGTGGGTATCTAAAAGGGGAAGGATAGACCTTATAAGGACTTGGTGACTCTCTTCTCTAAATACAAATTAAATGCCACACTGCTACTGCCATCCACCCCACCAGATGTACTACACGTACCCAATGATTTCAATACAGGTACACTTCATGTGATCTTAAACTATTGTGTAAAATGTATCCTGGCGTGATCAGAGTGGGCATCTAAAAGGGGAAGGATAGACCTTATAAGGACTTGGCGACTCTCTTCTCTGGCTACAAATGAAAACTCAAACTGCTACTACCATCCACCCCACCAGCAGCACTACACATACCCAGCAGATGCAATACAGGTACACCGCTTCACCCACAGGATATGTATTAGCCTACAAATGTAATTACAGTAGACTGCTACACATGGGTTCAATGGGCCATATATCAGCTCAATATATTGCTGAGAGATACAGTATATAATATATTGCAATCTAGGCTTGCTGTTCTTGACTAGGTTTGACTATTCTTTTCTGTCTGGAGCCTATTGATTTCCTGCTGCACACAGGCACTGACGTACAGGTTAATAATACTATTAACATTATTACAGATCAGAAGGATCTACTGTGAAGCAGCAGTAATTGATCTATCAGCGGGATATATGCTTGCCGTAATGAGATAAAGGCATAAATTAAGCTACAATCTCTGCAATGATTTTGTGCTAGGTGTAGATGAAATATTATATCGCTATAGGCTCTGGAAAACCTAACAAGAAGTGATCTATGCCAATATATGACTAACCTAAAAATATTTGTAACCCTCCATGGTACACTAAGGGCAGGGGCTAAATATCTTTGCATAGGATCAAAGGGCAAAAAACAGGAGGACTACAAGTCCCAGCGTTTTGGAGCACTTGCACTGTAGTGTGAGATTGGGACTAGTACATACAATTAGTCCTGTGGGTACCAAAGAGATGGAGAGGAGAAATGGCTGACAATAATATTCTGGGACTACTGCATAATCCATACATTCACCCCGGTTACATTATATTAGCATTTTACTAATGTGTCACCTTGATTCTGTCTAGCTCCTGCCATTCTGATCA